>JAMPIT010000433.1:10388750-11825625 GCA_026261815.1 Monarcha castaneiventris obscurior | reverse complement strand
TACAGCATCACTGATCTTGGCCTTGAAAGTAAATCAGCAGGTAGCATTTTTAACACCCTCAGGGACAAGCAACAGAGCCTGCGTACCACTATTGAAAAAGGCAAGCTGGAAAAGCAGTTTGCTTACAGTCCTGTTTTTTGACAGACTTCTGTTGCAAAGAAAAGCATTATAGGAATCTGGTCAAACCCTTTGAAAGTCGGTGGGAATTTTCCCATAAACTTATTTGGCATTCATTAGATTATGAATGAAATTGATGATGGAAAGATGTAATACTAATTTTCTGCCATGAACTGTAGAAGTAGTGGAGGTGAAGGAGATTTTTTGAGAAGGTTGTGATATTAAGTTAGCACTGTTGGTTTTTACCAAGTAGCCTAATCACTGTGCTCTCCCCAGATACAAAAGCAGTATGTTTGGCCTCTGCTCCTCTAAGCAATATCCAAAAGCAACTAAAGAGGCAAGAAACAAATACAAGAATAAAAAATAAATTATTACAGTTAACTGGAAGAAATTAACTAGCTCAGTGTGAAGTCAAGCCCCATTCCCAGTCCAATTTCAAGACTACTTCATGCACACAGGATGGTAAACTTGAGGACTGTTCAAGTTTTATCATGTTCAAATCCCCAGACATCACAGACAAACTTCATCTAACAAATTTGTGCTGATCCTTTATGAAAATCCAGTTATTTACAGAATAGTTTGTTTGTGGTTCCTGGACTCTGCTTCTGTCTAATGGCCCTCGAGGAGAGAAGAACTGAGACAAAGATTAAACATCAGGCTGCAGTTGAAAGTTGAAAGATTATTTAAGAAATCTTTCCTAAAAGTAACATCGTGCTGCTTGTGAAACATGTCTGGTTTTCATCTTTGCCAGCTACCAAAGTCAGGCACTTATTCACAAAGGCTTCAGAAACAGCAAGGTCTGTTCCCCTCCAGTCCCTCTCCTTTAGTAAGCTTTTCACACAGACACCCAGCCTTTCCCCTAAGTGCATGTCTGCTGCTGTCAGGCAGCATGAACTGAAATCCCAGGAAGCCACAAGAGCAGATAGCCTACAGGGCTGAGCAGGTAACCAGCCGTGACTTCTGCAGGATTTATACCTTCAGAGTGGGTCACAACTGTAGAAGAGTGGTCAAAAGCTAGAAAAGGGTTAGTCTGGGATTAGTCAGAACAGACACCTGATAATTGCAATATAGGACAGGTCAAGAACATGAGCTTTTACACCAAGATGAATAATTGAGAGAGAGGAAGGGAGAATTCTTCTGAAGTGGAGGACTTTTGGTGGTTCTTTTATATTTTCAGAGACACTTAGATACAGTCAGAGAAAAACTACTCTTTTCAAACATGAATGCTGACACTGAGTCAACAGCAGGTTAATTCAACCGTGTAATTTATATTTTAAGACTCAAATCTGAGTGAGATGAATGTTTAAATAAGCAAATATAACCTATTCAGCAGTCTCTTCACTTTCTCCGAAATAAAGCATTTCTTACATTTGATTTTTCAGTGTGAGTTCTACAGATTGCTAAATCAAGACATCAAAATATTCTGAAATTTACGTATAATTAATGAATACAGTTTTCCAGTCAGAAATCCCCTGCAGAAACCACTGGTTTACTATTTGTTGTTCTCCCCAAAGAACTTTGTGTTTAGGAAATGCCAGTGTCTTTTTTCCTAAAAAAAAAAAAAAAAAAATACAATGAGGTAATTAAAAAAATTAAAAATAATAAAATTTATTATTTTTGTTTTGCTGATGATTCAACAACTCCGTCAATATGCTTATAAATGAAAGAAACAGCTATGAAGGTACTTGCTTGCTTTCATTTTTACTTGGCAGAATTACCACTATACTTACCTCTAATACAGCATGGAAACCACTCCTGTGAGAACACTTGGAGCAATCATTTTCATCCTCCTATAAACTGGATTTCATTGGCAACCTGTAAATACAGTGTGACACCGTTGGATTCACAGATACTAAGGATGTGGATATAGGTTTAGAGGACAGTAGCCGTGAACTGGAGTGCTTTAGTGTACCCTGCTCTTTTCACCAGATACATATTTCTCTCCAACCTTGGGCAGGGTAATTTTACTCTCCCTGGATACTAAGAGCCATATTTTAGGCTATATTCTATGTCTGAGAGGGAGGGATCAAGGACTTACGTTATTACATTTATATGCAGATTAGTCCACCTTGACTCAGATAGAGTGAAATTAAATGAAAAGCTGCTTACCTGCTAGCTCCTTCCTGACAGCAGGTAGCAAGGAAGAACAGAAATGGCATTTTCTTCAAGTTCTACCTTGTTACTTGCCTGTCATATGCAGTAGGTAGGCTCAGGCTGTTTTATGATTTGCTGTTGTAGAGAAGTAGTAAACCATTGCCATAATGGGAATAAGGAGGGAATTTTGATCCAGGCACTTAACTCTATGTCAAATGTCTGCTGAAACAGTAGGTTTGCCTAGGGCTATGGGGCACACTGCCAGAGTCTGGCCTCTGGTATGTGCTAGAAAGAGCTATACATGTAATGACAACACCGTGGGCAGTGCTGAGTCTCACAGCACCCCTGAGGTTCTCTAGCGAGTAGCTGCAGCCAGCACTGCATCCGCTGAGACACAACATCATCTGCCTGACTTCTTGTTTGCTCCCAGGATGTTGCTCATCCGTGGAAGAGGGAGATAATAAACCTTCAGCTCTTCTGATCACTGAGGCTGGGATTCCTAGGTATTCCCTAGGTGAGTGGAAATAGCAGAAAACTAGAAGGCTTTAGCTTCGTTTTTCACATGAAGCAATCCCCAAAATGTCTGGCAGGTGGCAACTCAAAGATTCAAGGACTAGTGAGAGATTTAAGAAGTTAAATATTTTTCCCTCTGACTTCCTCAGGTGAATAGGGATTTGCACCCTTCATTACAAGATGCAGGGACAGAGATAAGCAATATATTCTGATGTACAAACTTAAAAACCAGTAAAAATAACTTGGTAGATACCAACACAGGAAAAGTTTGAAAACTGTACTGCTTATGAGAGGGACAAAAGAGAAAGTAATTTAAAAAATATATATGAACATTCAGAAAGACACACACTGTAGGCAGAATTATCTTTACATGGCATGCTTTCAAATTCTGTGTTTTCTCTGAGACTGCTTTTGTTACAAGGATCTTAATGAAAAAGTAAAATGCATTTGTTGCCCATTTATGCCTTTGCTCTTCATTCCAGAAGAAACCCTCTAGATGTGAAATATCTCATGGGTTTGCACAGAAGCTAGAGAATGTAAAAATGAGTGTAGCCACCGTGATGCAACCCTAAACCTCCACAAAGTGTTAATATCATCCCAGGAACAGATTCAGATGAGGCACTGTAATTCAATGACTTCTATTTCTGTGATCACGAAGCACCAGTGCTTCAAAAGCATCTTTTTTTTACTGTTATTTTGTTACTATAAACCACTTTACATGCATAAAGAATTCCCTCAGTCATGTCCACTCAGTTTAGTATTTACCTGCTTGGACTGGAAAATGTGAAAATCCTGTCCACATGATAGATTTGGTTCCTTTGTAGTCTTACTCATCTTCTCATAGAATACATGATTTTTGGTGAGTTTAGCAAAACTTACTGAGAGACAATTTTTATTCATTATTAATAAGAATTTCTATTTCAATCCACTGCTTGCCTAATCTCTCTGCTCTATACTGTGCCATGGCAGAGCTGTAATTTTAGATAAGAAAGTGCTTGGCATAAGCAAGCACAGTAATATGAACAGTAATTACAGGTACCCAGGCCTCCCAGCAGCATTCTTCCAAGTGCCAAATGTCTGTGGTTACCTTCCAAGTACCCACGGCCCCTGTCTCTCCTGACAGCATCACTTCAGCCAGACAGTCACTGCCTGACAATTTATCAGTAGTCCAAACTACAGGAACCTGACTAAATTGGGGGTTTCCTGCAGTCTGGAAGTTGAACAGGCTCATCCCTTCCAATAGTCCCTTCCAATGTGCTGTGGATTCTATAAAAGCAGGTTGGTCTCAAATGTATGGACTTGAGGTGAGAGATGCTTAAACAAGTACATATTATTAATGAAGCTGTGGTACTGCCTTGTGCAATGTATATACCATTAAGGAGACATACAGGAAGGGTAATGCAAGGAGGGGGAAGGCTCACTGTTCATACCACTTTATTCAGAGGCAAAATTGTCATGACACACCTCCCCGAGAAATCTTTGCCATGTGGTTCAGATTATATTGCAACACTTGCCTTGAAATGACCCATACTACTCTGTTGCTGTGTGAATATGTTTTATCTGATTGAGTACAAAAGTTGTGGGAAGAAAACCATGCCAAAGACTGAATCTTTTCCAGGCATTTCTTTGCAAGGCGTGGTGTCATGCACAACAACAAAGACTGAATCTCAGTTTCAGAACAGCAATGGCTTAAAAGGAGAAATCTCTGTCAGTATTTGCAATTAAGGCTGAGTTAAATATTTTCCCCTCCTGAAAGATTACAAGCTTTTGGCTTGAAACACACCTTAGTAGAGTGTCAACCTTTGCTTCAACCACAATGGCCTACCATTTGTTCTCTTTTTCTCTCATGCCATGCAAAGTCACCTGGCTAGGGTTCATTACAGCTATTCCACATGAGATGATACTGTAATACAAATAAAAGTGTATTTTGTATATCCTAATTTTCAGCCTGAATACCTGTACTAACCAGCACTAGAGAAGAGGCATTCATAACATATTCACCAGGGACTTGATTCCCTGATAAAGCTAGTTTCAGTATCTTCTACAATTTTGTATGTGGAACTAGAGTACTGCATCCTGTTCTGGAGTCCCCATCACAGGAAGGACATTCACCTGCTAGAGTGAGTCCAGCGGAGGCCACCAAGATGATCAGAGGGGTGGAGCACCTCTCCCACGAGGAAAGGCTGAGAGGATTGGGATTGTTCAGCCTGGAGAAGAGAAGGCTTTGGGGTGGTCTAATTGCAGCCTTCCATTATCCAATGGGAGCCTACAAGAAAGATGGAAAGAGATTTTTACAAGAGCATGTAGGAACAGGATGAGGGGAAATGGCTTCAAACTGAAAGAGAGCAGGTTTTAGTGTGAGAGTAGTGAGGCACTGAAATACATCAAATATTTGTGGAAGTGTTTAGGGTCAGGTTGGACGGGGCCATGGACATCCTGTTCTAGGGGAAGGTGTCCCTGCCCATGGCAGGCTGGTTGGAACTAGAGCATCTTTAAGGTCCCTTCCAATCCAAGCCATTCTATGATCAAATTATTCTTTCAAAGAGCTGGCACTTTGCAGCTTGTTGCTGCAGTTTGGTACTATAGAAATGTTTCTATTCGACATTTCTAAAATCTGCATTTAACCAGTACAATAATTAATTGCTGTACATAATACTTGTATTTCTGTGGGGGTATCTGAACTGATAGTGTGCTGATTGGTTTCTGTATTTACACATAGCATTTTAAAGGTTGCCAGGGAAACCTGGAGCACTCTTTTTGGAAGAAGAGAATCCAAATTAATTGTGCCAATCATGATTTCTAAGTAGTTTTGCAAGTGATCAGTTACATAATTTTGCTAAGATAATAGAGCCTTTAATATTTATTATTATGTTCCTAGCATTTACTTGAGGTAAAAAGAACAGAACAAGTCTCCTCTAACACGGCACACTTGGAGGACTATTGTAGTTCAAATGTGGTAATCAAAAGAGCATGTTTTATAGAGTATTTTTCGTAAGTCATGACAGCCAGTACAATGTTGCTATGGATGATCTTATTACTGATTCATAAAACTGACCTTTAAAAATTAAAAGAATCAAAAAGCTCCATTTTAGGGCAGTAGTTGGGATTATATAAAAGTAGTCAGGGCTTTACCTTGGACCTGGACAATATTAATATGCCAGTATCAAAACTGTGATCCTGAAACCCCTGTGATCCGCTGAAAGGTCAAATGGCTCTTCCCTCCCTTCCTGTAATCCCTACTTGCTGATGTGCCTGCAGCGGGCTACCCCTGGCTGGGGAAAGATGGAAAACAAGTAAGGAAACTTGTGGGTTGAGATAGACAGAGTTTAGAAAGAAAAGTAAAGAAAATGAAAAAAACCCAAAACAAAACAAGTGGTGTGAAGACAATCACTGAGCAGTGGCTGTCTTCCAAAAAGAAAAAAATAACCTCACTTGTTTTTTTTGCTGAGCACACATTGTGCAGTGTGGGATACCCCTGGGGTTAGCTGGGGTCGACTGTGCCAGCTTTGTCCACTTCCAGCCTCTGCCCACCCCCAGCCTACATGCTGGGAGGGCAGAACAGGAAAAAGAGAAAGCCTTGGTGCTGTGCAAGCACTGCTAACAACAGCCAAAACACAGTGTGTTGTCAACACTGCTCTGGTCACAGATCCACAGCACAGCACCCTACAGACTGCTCTCAGCACAATTAACTCCATCCCAGCCAGAGCCAGTACAGCAAAAATATCTGCCACACGTAGGGAGATAACTGTGTCTCTCCAAAACTCTCACACCATCCTTCTGCACATAGTGACAGCATTCAGGGACAGGAATATTTGGGCTCACCTTTAGAGAGATCCAAGCCCTCTTTGTGGATAGCACCCAGAGGATGAGGACTGCATGGTATTCTGGTGAGAAGCATTCATCACCTGCTCAGGCACCGTGCAGAAAACCTCCCCTCCTTCATCAGCACATAAGCAAATTGTGAGGGAAGATCCAAGGGGTGCAGGTGCCCAGCTGGAGCACATGAGCCCACACTGGGTTCCTGTACCTCTTTTCTTTTCAGTGGAGAAGAAATATATAAGCCAGATACAGTAATGGTCACAGTACAAAGTTACATACCTTCTCCAACTACTAGATTATTTCATACAAAAGATGGTGGATATCTATCCCTCGCTTTTCCTCAGAGGAAAGTGTCTGCCCAATGCTCCCAGTTGTGTAGTGCAAGCCCTGGCTGCACCTCCTCTGCAGCCTGAGCAGCCACCAAGACTCACTTCAGGCAGCTGCTCTCTGCTAGCTCGTGGCAGCTCCCTGTTCAGCAAGGTTGAGAGTTCAGATCCTGCTTTGAGGTGTCTAACTCGACAGGCACCAACCAAAGACGTTCAATCCAAGATCTGAAAAAGACCTATAGTCCTCTTGAGCAGCATCTCAAGGCCAGGAAAGAGATACCCAGGCACCCAAAACAGCAAGGCACACCTGTGTTCAGCCAACTTTCAAATCCAATCTTACCTTCAATAGTGATCTAGCCCAATCAAGCCAGGTTCATAATCTCTCTTGCAGGTATCATTTCCAAAAGTGACCTCTCTTCTGTGCACTTCCTTAGAACTTTTTGACAATATTAATTGTTAGATTTAAACTGTTTCGAAGTATCTTCTGCCCTCCTGACTGCAGTTTTGCTCAATCCAGGCCCCAGCAGAAGTGGCTAAGCGTCCTCCCAACCCAAACCCTGCTATTAAGTAACAGCATCTACAGACAGAGATGCGACCAGAAGACAGAATGAACAGTACAACACACTTTCAAACCACCATGTAACTGAAGGACCTTGTGATTGCCAAGTCCCCCGAAGTCCAATCACACTGACACGTGATGCACATAACACCTTTAGTAGCTGTTTCAGGAAACAGGATGGTTTCTGAAAGAGAACATCTCTTAATAGTCACCCTGGCAACAATTTGTTCAGAAAATAGCTTTAAGCCATGGATTGATATAATCAGTGTTAAATAGTATGATCCTTTTGTTGTATTAAGTAAACCATAAAATATAATACTGACCTCTTTCAATAGTATGAATTGAAATGTAAAAATGAAATACAAATGTGTTTTTCTCTCCTCACAGGCCTGACAGGCGCCTACTTTTCGAACTAGGCACTGACCCCCTTCAGATGTCTACACTCAGCACAGAGTTCCATGTTCCATGTTTTATTCCTTTCCTTCTAGAAAAACTCCTTTCAGCTTGTTGTTTTATCCCCATTTTTCAGTTGCATGCAGCTATCTTCTCTTGGTTTATGCATCCTTTGTACTGGGACTAATTTTACAATTGTGACTCATCTGTCACAGGAGGACTGTTCTATGATAGGAGCTCTCAAACATATCTGCAAAACCAAATATATATGATAGGACCTCTCAAATATTTCTGCAAAACCAAATAAATATGCAAATAACTATGAAAATAAGTAGCAACAAAACCAAATAACCAAAATAATGTTTAAGCAATAAGCAATTGCTTCTGAATATTTTGGGCCAGATTAGGCGATTTACAGTCTGTCATGAAGAAGGATTTGACATGAATACTACATTGCCTTTGCAATGTAGTAACTGATTGAACAAAACATCAGGCAATATTGAAGTGTTACATGCAAAGCATTGCAGTCACAGGAGAACTAGTGAATATGATCAACACTTTTCTTCTTGTTGTTTCACTGTTGAAATAGAAGAAAAGAGGGACAATCAAGATAAGAGGAAATGGACTTTTGTCTCTTTTAATCATCTGTACTTAGCCAAATTTTATTCCTTGCAAGTAAAATTTACCCTGGTAACAATCCCCTTAAATGATGTGTAATAAAAAAAAACTTTCAAATGGAGTGTATTAAAATTTCCATAATAATTTCATGACTCCTGGAAATTTTAAGATCTTTGAAACAGACACTTTTATACAAACAATTCATCACAAATTAATCATAACTTATCGCAACAGAACCCATCAAGATGAATTCAGTTGACTTTAATGTAAATGTAATTTCTATTTCTGCAGGTGCTCCATTAAAATTGGTCTGCATTTAAATATGAGTCAATCACCACTTCAAATGAAGTCTACTCTCACTTTTTCTCCCCAGTATAAGTTCAGGCCATACATAATGTGACTTGAATCTTGAGAGGAATGGGTATTGCTGGTCTGTCTGTGCCACTAGCCTGTACTATCACAAACACACAAATTTGGATTTTGTATCTGGTCAGTCCGATATGAGTATCATAAGCAGTAAAAGTTATAGAACATAGCCAGCTAAAAGAAATTCTACATTTTGCTTAAGTAAAAAGAGGTGAAAATGTCTTAAAGTGCATTTAAAAAAAAATCCCACCTTTTTGCAGAAGGAAATAATGTTGCTGCAGCATTGACCAGAGAATGAAGAAAATTCTGTGAAGGAAAGATGCTTTGGCCCTGTAATTAGACATGGGTATTTTAAAAATAACATAGCTGTATTTTAAAGCAAAAATGGTGAAAAGAACTTCTTTTTAAGCAAGGTCAGGATTTTATTAACATGGAACATTCAAAAGGTGCTAAATATCCTCATGATCTCAGCCACAATAAGTTTAATGATAAATCCTGAGCCATTTAGTTAACTGGTTAGTTACCAGTAACATGTAGTTCCGATGGACTCAGAGATATCAGCAAAACCTCAGTGCTGCATCTCACACAGAGACAAAAACTACCTAAACAGATGAAAATAGTTCCCTGCTGCAGGCAAAGGAGAACCTGCAGAAGGTCACTCTGCAGGTGCATGTTGGCAAATTTGCCACAGGAAGGGGCAGGGAGAAATGAAGGAAATTCAAACACACAAAAATTATGTTCACTGTGTATGTAATACTCGTGCAACAGCCTTTTGCATTTGTAATACAGACTGCCTAGGGGGAGTTGGGAGAAGAGTTTTGCAAGGAATGAAATTGTTCTTTTAAAAGACAAAAAATTATACATCAATGATAAAGAGCATTGAGATGACAGAAATCAGTTACCTGTTCATATTCCACATGCTCCAGAGACATATCCCTGCACTACAGATTTAACCACTTAACCAAAATTCTCTATAGCTATAGCAACTTCTCAAGCATACCTCTCCTGCTAAATCCACAGATGAAAATAAACATGTCATTCTTCTAAAATTTGCATCTTTGCATTTGTGCCCTTTAGGATTTCCATAATAAACTGTCTAACATGACAGTTAGAAAAATTCAATTGTGATGTGTGCATTTTAAATATTGATTAACGTGGGGGGGGGGCTGTTTTTGCTTGGTTGTTTGGTTGTTTGTTTCAAATAGGTTTTGGGGTGTGTTTGCAAAGAAAAACTGAAACCTGATTTGGCAACGCTGATTATAGGATCTATGAATTTAAATGAGTTTGAGTAGGACTAGGTCCAAAAGGACATGGCCATCTTTTCATCTGTAGGAATTATTCACGAGATAATCCTAACTCTTTTTGCTGAAAACACTGAAATGTCTGGTAGTCAAAAGGTAAAAGTGGAAATCTTCCCAGTTTTGGTTTCAAGGATTTATAGATCAGTATTATTTAACCTGAGTAAAACAAGGAGCTCTGTTTCTAAGAGAGAGCCAAGAGCAATCAGAAGCAGAGAGGCCAAGAGGACTGAGCTCTGTTGTTTTGGTAGCTACACCACTGGTGTTTAGCAAATATTTTACCAGCAATAGAGATCTTGGATAGGTGCCCCTGGGTTTTAATTCCTATTCAGTTGAATTCAATAAGTACCCTATTCTAATGTAACCAAAACAGTGGCTGCAGGAATTCAGTTTCCAGCTTTTCATTCCCTCGGCAGGAAACCGTTGTTCTTTTTTCCAAATAGCTGAAAACAAAAAAATCAGGAAAATATTCAGAGAATGGAAATGTTTGAGGCAGAGAAGAAGGTAATCATTTACATATGTGCATTGAAAAGTTTTGAAAATTAGTTTTGGAGCTCTGCTTGCACTTGCATTTCTTCCCCACTTATTGTTGCTCTCTAACAGTAAACTTTGTTCAATTCCGTCAGAGTCAACAGGAAAACAGTAGAATATCACCCAGCAGATTCAAACAGCAGGAAAACAGCTTTGCCAAAAAATAAGTAAGTAAATAAATTACTTTTTAAATCACTGATAAGTAATATAAATAAAAGTTTTATTATTGATGTGTCCCTGCTATTATCACACACTCCACTCTAGTACACTCTTGTGTGGTTTACAGCCTGCTCACTGAACAGGAAACCACTCAGCTTCACCCTGTGCTCAAAAGCTACTGCTAACTGAAATTATTTTGTAATTGTAAGAGTGGGCTAGTTGGAACTCAGAGGTTTGCGTTAGTATTTCCCAAACTTTAGGCAATTCCAAGGGTGGATGCTTAGATATAGATAAAATGAGTGTGCATTAATGCAGTCTTAATGTGATCCCTGGCCAAATCTTCATTACAAAATAACTTTTTATGTTGCTTCTGAATACTAAGTAGTGCTACTGCATACTAAGTAGTGCTACTGCAATGATCCACAAATGTTTCTGGACAGGCTGATACAGAGCTATGGTCCAGTGGCTAAAGAGAGTCATGGTGAGAGAATCAACACCAGAGTAAGGGTTATATGGTTCTCCCACACCCAATACATCTCATATATTCTCTACGGGAGAGTAACACCAGGATGCAAGAATACCACACCCGGACTAGGGGAAGCGTTATACTGATTTGGCAGAATGGGAAGGGAGCCACGGGGAGTGGCACAGCTACATGTGGAAAGAGAGTTTTATCTCCTACCTCCCTAAGGAAACTCATCCCTCCAACAATACACTGAATATGATAAAGCATCAATAAGGCTGTTACAATATTTATGTCTAAAATGAATGTTTGCAAAATGAGTAGAGCTCTCTGCAACAAACTTGGAGCTGTAAGTGAACAAAAATGTAAGGTTTGACCCAAGATTTTTGAATTTCCAAATCTGCCAAGCCATTTCTCAAATGTAGATATTATCCTTGCAGTTTTCACTCATTAATTTAAACTAAACTGTTTGAGAAGTTTCATAGGACAGTGGCAATTTCTATTATTTAAGTGGATTTTTTTCTTTTTTTATTTATTTGTTTAGATCTTGCCCAAATATATGTGAAGTAATGAATCCGAATATACGTCCAAAAGGTAAAATTCTTTCCCTGCTGAAAAAGTACTATAGCATGTCTATTTAGCCTATTTCTTACTCAGAGCTAGTAATAATCTGTGACAGATCTGAACATTTTAATATCATAAAAAATTAAAATTAATTGTAAGAAAAAGTGAAAAGTAATGGATACCTGCTAAGGGGATACCAAATAATGCAGAAAACAAAAAAGGCGTTTACTTCCAGTGTGCCCCAAAAAATTTTTGGCTTCTTCATGGCCTACACTGCAAAAAGCCATCAATAAGTTATTCTCTGGATGCAGACTGAAAACATTACTTTCTAGAAAGCAGCTGAGGAAACTTTCATTTTCCCTCTGCTGCTGCCTTTGAAAGCCTCTCGTCTTTTTGCTATTTGCTGTTCCAAAACAAGACAATGACACAGGATTTCTAAATCTGTTTCCATGACAGATTATGGTCAGTAGCAAGCATGTGTTTAAGCTACATTAATTTCAAAAGTAAAACACTTCACTTACTTAAATTGCTGGTAGGTGACACTGCAGTTCACAACTGTAGCTGAGCTGAGACATTTAATGCAAAACATATAAAATTATCTAACTAAAAAGCAGCACAATGGCCAGATAAATTTATTTGATGTACCATATGTTTATGGTGTTATGTGAAGTTAGCTTAAATGCATTCAATATCCATATAATATAGAAGATTTAGATTTAGGGCTGGAAAGAGCAGTTCTGGGAAAAATAAAACCCAACAATCTATCATCTAACTGCAAATCTTTTCTTCTCTGTGGATAGCTGGCCTAAGCACAAATGCGCACCATAACTGGTATTTATTCACATGCCTTTTTCACATCTCTGAAGTGAAACCTGCCCAGTCTTTTACTTGGTACTCTAATTAAACCTATACTATTCAGGAAGTTTCTGCCTGTTTTTCTAGCCCCTCTGTAGGCTCAAGGAAGATACCTGTATACTTGAACAGGACAAGGTTGCATCATAATTTTGGGCAAGACAGTAAAAAAGTGACTCTGAAAATGTCTATGCAGGTCCTCCTTGAAGCATTTCCAGCTTCAGGCTTTTTTCTACTGAAGTGGTTAGGACACACCATGAGGATCACAAGGTTTATTAGATCACAGTACACAGTTCTTTATCGCTTTCTGACACTGGCTGAAACACCACAGTGACTGAAAAAATAACACTGTGCATTCATAGATTCAGGGAAGCCAATGGGAACAGATTTACTTCTGCTTTCCCACATACAGGGCTATGTTTTTGATGTTAGATTTTCATGTACAAATTCCTAACCTGTCACCCTTTTAAGCAGAACTTTTTTAGGTCACCATGAAAAGCAGTCAAGATTGCCACAAAATGCACACACTATTTTATTCCCTTGCAAATAAAAGAGAAGATAATTTTTTTCCATTTTGTCCTTTGACATCAGGCATTCTCTGTCCACTGGCAGAAACACACCCACATGTATGCCATAGAAATAAAACACCTTCCTATCATTATAAGTGGTAGTCTCTATTAATTTCAGAGGCAATGCAGCAAAGGAACAAAAAATATTCAGACTGAATAAAATATGATCAGTCCCTATAGCTTGAGGACATTCTAGCCTGTGCCAGCTCTAAATCTTTAGTGTGTAGTGAAAAAAAAGATGCCAGAAGGTCCAGCTGATTGCAACTACCTGGCACAAAGATTCTGTCCTCTTTCATCCTTGTTCAACAGCCAGTGCAGCAAAAGCCAGAAAATTTGAAGATTGCAGGTGGGTTGGGCTAGATGACCTTTAAAGGCCCTTTCCAACCAAACTAGTCCATGACTCCCCAATAAATTGGATGTTCCAGGGTAATAGCTAGCTAGATAGCTAGACAGACAGATAGAAAACAGCTGAAATAGTCTCCCCTTAGGTGTTAAGCCTCTGCAACAGTACCTCTTCTAACACCTGGACAGTGCACAGCACTTCTCATTCTGAAGGCCTGATATGTACAGCAAGGCTAATGGAGTGAAATATTCATCTTCATTATGAAAATTATATTCTTAAATAACAGGAAGAGTGGTTTCTAGCTAGTTTGCACTCCTCAGCTAGCACAGAGCAAATATTTGGGCAGCGACCTTAGGTAGAGGGCACAGCCACAGAAAAGTAGCACCAGAGCTGCTCCCTTCATTGGTCCAGTGCAACGGAGGCCTAAGAAGAAAAGCAGAGGGAAGGCTGGAGTTCATCCCAACTCTAGTGATTCATGCATAACAGAAGAGATGATAAACTGACCTGGACATCAAATTTTAAACTGATATTGGATAGCAATACATCACCCCAAAGGCTTGTGTCAAACAGTCCCCTTTTAGTATTAAGCTGTGAAATGCTAGGGTAATAGCATTGATGTTTACCAGTGTTATTCATTTTTATTGTTGAGCATAAAACAAACACTTTTTAAACTTTTTTTAGAAGTACAAAGGCTGAAAATTAAGACACTGCCTCTTTTATTATTATCCTGGTACCACCTTTAATTGGGTTTACTTCTGGTTTGCACCACTATAACTAAACAGAAAATCAGACAAGTAGCTTGAAGGAATAAGTCTCCTTCCCTCTTCCCCATGAATGATCCTCCATGCAGAGATTAAAGTACTACATGTATTGAATAAATGAACATTCAATGCCATCTGCTGGGGTATACAAAAATATGCAATACGAGGCTCACAGAACCAGAGCAACAAATGCAAAGAGGGTGTTTTAAGGCAGAAACTTGCTTCTTTCAAAATACAGATGTAAGGGAGGGCTGTGGGATGCTGGCTGTCCTTAATACTCTTCCGCCCTGGGATACAATTCCTGGACAAGAAGTAGTTCTGGTTTTAACTCCCTCCTTAGCACAAAAGTGTTTCAGTGCAAAATTATCCCTTTCTTCTAGACATTACAGCATGATGTAATTATTTGTTATTGGTTGGTCTTGATAGGAGGACTTTCATGCCCTACTTTTGAAATCAGGCCATTATGTAGTCAGAGATGCAAGATTTGTGAGCTTACAGGAAGCCTAAGAAAGGATTGAAACAGTCCAGAACAAGAGCACGTACTGGGCAAGGTCGTACCATGGCTGTTTTGTATTAAAGAGTCACTGGATTAAACGTGTAAATCAGGTTAAGTGCAGAACTTGGGAGTCTGTGTTCACCAGCTCTTTGGCTCTGTAGCTGATGCTCTCTTGGCTATACCATGAAACAACTTCATGGGCAGACAGGCACCACCGAGAACAGTTTATAGCCTGAGAGCTGGAATGTCCTCAGTTTGGGCATTTTCTGCTGCTCCTAAAAGAACAAAACATGTTTCTATTCACAGAGGGATGTCCAGACCAGGGGCTCCACAGGTCTCACAGTTCTGCACCAAGAAGCAAAACTCAGGGGAGAGAGAGGAGTTCAAGCACATCCTTCTTTGGGTGTTTTTGGTGGGCGGGCTTAGACATGGTCATGGTCATGAATCCCATTTCCACACGGCTACTTCCTCATGCATTGTATAGGTCCACAAACTCATGGGTGGACCTGCTTCAGGTCCTGTTTTCAGTATCTTTAAAATGCTGTAAATAAATACTCTAAAATCTGTGGCTAGCAGATTTTTATTCCTTATATAAGTTATTAGCTACTGTATAGTTTACTACAGAATGGGACCTGCTGACAGTTTCTCTCCATTTCATACAGAAAATAGAACTATTCCTGCTAACACCTATCATTCTGTAAGTACCACATGTTCTTCCTAAAATTTTACTTTTCTTTCTCTTCCTGATGTATATTAATATCATCTTGGATATAATACTAACAAAAAATGCAATCATCACTGGTTTTTAATGCAAAATAAGGCATGAAAATTGTGAAATATAGATGAGAACTTCTACTTTGTTTTAGTGGGATCTCGACTGGAGAAGTGATTCACTCACCAATTCTCCATTTATGGGCTGAATCTAAAATACACCTTTATTATAAGATCAGATGAATATAACAGGAGTCAAGCTGAACAAGTATGTCAGTCATTAACCTCAAGGTTAAATATGTAAGTGACACAAATGAAAGCTGAAAAGCAAACAGTACACATTTCAATGTCTTTCCGTTTGTATCTGAAAACTGGGCTTGAGTTTCAGTTCAGTTCAGTTCAGTTCAAGAGTGTAAATACCTTTTAAATCACAGAAAGATGAAAATAAAGCACAGGTCTATGTTCAAAAAGCAAGTTGGGCAAATAAAGGATAACTAAAAATGTTTGATTTAATCAATACTTTGACTGCTTCAGACTACACAGAACGACTAATAAAAATCAGATGCTATATGGGATTAATACCAAATAGAAGGCAGCAACAGCACAAAGCAGAATGGGGAAACAATGGTCAGGAGAATACTTATTTATGCTAAGACACTTAAGGAATTATTTAAGAAATTTCTGAGACATTAATTGGTTATCTTTGGGAATTCTCCAAAGAGTCCTGAATTCCTAAAAGGGTGGAAAAGAACAGTAGTAACCACAATTTCTTCCAAGAAAGAAAGCAAATCCTAGGATTTATTTTGTACCTGGAGAGATTATTAAACAAAGTCAATCTGAAAGCATCTTATGGAAAAAAAAATAGGCCTGATTATGTAAAGAATTGTTAATGTGAACCTGAAGAACATCTCATCAACTCCTTAAATTAGAAGTAATTTCCTTTTCAATAGATATATGATGACAATAATGAGAAAGAAAACAGTAAATGTGATATATCTTGATTTTTGTTAGGCCTCTGATATTTTCCAGATGAGTCTCACAAGTAGACACCTGGAAACTTGGTCTAGATGAAAATGCATAAAGTGTTTGCAAAACTGACTGCAAAAATAACCACTCTCTAGGTGTGCAGAGAAGAGCCTGAAAACCCAGGTACCCTGCAGGGGGTCTGTCTAGGGTGTGGTGACATCTTTATGTACTATCATAACCTCACCCTGCAACGTACTGTAAAGAACACTTCTAGGAGGTCTGCCTCAAGTTGTAACAAAGGTGTGTACAACCTGGAGAGAATTCACAGGAAAGTAACACTGGGAATATGAGATTCAAAATCTTTTAAGTTGGTTGACAACTCAGGAAAGCTTTAAAGAAGCATAGTTGCTTAGTGAGAAGACTAAAAGAAAATATAATTATAGGCATTAGCATCATAAAAGTTGAAATAAAGTGGGTAGCAATCATTTTTTTTAGTGTCTTTGGAGAGTAAAACAAATTGGTTTAAATTTTAGCACTCGAGAAAAAGCATGAACTGAAAGGGCAGTTAACTGGTAGAAGAAGATACAGCAGGAAGCTATTGATTCCCATTACTAATGAGAATAAAACAAACACCAGGGAATAAATTTGAGAATAAAACAAACATCAAGGAAGACCCAAGTTCATGGATGCACCTATATTGTTGGTAACAAAACATGACTTCCAGAGTAATGGGGTACCCTCAGCTGAGTTCCCTCGGCAGCAGTCTCAGCTCTGTGCTGAAGGAAGCCAGCACTTATGTTCCAGTGAGTAACCAGTGAGGACAAAGGGTGGAGCAGCACTCCAGAACATAATCTTGAACAAACCTATACAAGTGTATAGACACATCTAGAGACATCCTGAGTCACTCTCAGCACCATATTTCCATGGATTCCACTGTTTCTTATGTACTCGCTATCACACTCACTTGGACTGCACATTTGCTAGCACAAATTCCCCAAAACACTGTATGTTTTTATTTTGAAGTGTGACATTTTGGATGAGCTAGTTAATATATTCTTGCAAGCAACATATGTAAACAGTCAGTACAATACAAATACCACATGGATAATATTATAATAAAAGATACAGTTTCAAAAGTCTGCAATGATCATATAATTAAACACTCATTATATTTTCAAGAGCAGAGAGTCAAAATTCAGAGATATTTAAACTGTCTCCAAAATGGCTATTTTGTGAATCTAAATTTAAAATTTAGATCCTCAAACGACTTCCTCAACTACTTTCCAACCCTTAAGTTTCCATCAGAAAATTTCCCATGCACCAAAATGTCTGGTTATGGAAATCATATCTTTCCACACTGAAATTAATCCTGAATTTAAAATTATTTGTATTATCTGTATATGTCTTCTTCTGTCCAGAGCCAATACTTGACAATGAAGGGCAAGAGTGACTTCCAGTTTTCCTCCAAGTTATCTGAGGAGGAAGATGAGTACGAGACTGTAAGTTCTTCCATGCTGGAGGCCATTCATTCTTTGAGAATCCTTCCTGCCAAACCTCTACAAGAATCTGAATATGCAGGTAACATTTTCTGTCTGTGGAAACTGAGCAAAACCTAGAGTTATATAGGAACAGTACAGACTTGGAATTTTCAATCCTTTTTTTTTTTTTTTTTTTTAATTCAATGGTTCAACTGCAAAAATAACACTGGTAGGCAGAAACATGAGAAGAGCTTTGCCTGCTTCTTCATATTCAACAGTTACCCTGATTTTCATTAGATTATGCTAAATTAATAGTTACACACTGTTTTTTAATTTTAATATTACCTTCACAGGATAAACTCCATCATCCCATTCCACATGGAACGTGCAAAAAACTGGCTGATCAAACCCACAACCATTCCAGAAAAGCTCACTGCTATTTAAGCCTAGAAACCTTTAAGATAGAAAACATATTAAAGAATACACTAAACTTTCCTCCAGATGATTATGTAGTATTCCTTCTAATGGTGTTCTCTGATGCTTTAAATAGCAGTAATAAGCAATTACTTTGAGAGTATTTCTCAAGCATTCTTAACCTTCTGAGGTAGCTGCATTAATCACCTTTTGGTTTACTAAAGCCATTCTAAATCATATTTAATGCCTAAACATACAAAGCCAATTAATATCCTGTTTATGGAAGTGAAATCTCATCATAGCTGTGCATTTCTCCAACCCATTATAAATACTCTAGAGGATTTAAATCGTTAAAAAACTGGGGGGGAGTCCTAGGTGAGAAAGACTGGAAATCATAAACCAAAAATATCTGAAAAGACAGGATCAATATATCTATGAAAGCTTGCTCCAGTTCACATCAAAGTCAGCAAAGACATTTTCTACTGATTTTTTGTGAGAGTTTGTTTGATGTCTAAACAAATAAATGGCTTTTAAAGTGATTAAATTTATCAGTGTGTGAAAGGATCACAATCAGTCTGGACAACCAGATATTCTACATTATATTCCAAGACTAATTTGTCCATTTTACTTGGAAATCTGAAGTGAATTCCAAATACAATTTTTTTCTGGGTTAGTAGTAAAAACTTCCAGTTAGAAATCAGCATCTTTTGTTGTTTATGTAAGACTGTCCTAAAATAGTCAAAAGGCATAGTTTTCGTTTTGTGATTTCAGATAAAACATATTAAAGAAAAAGCTGCTTTTTTCCTGTCTATTATCCCCAGTAACTATATTGTGGCAAGATAAAAGAGTGAGGAAAGGACTGAAAATGTATTTCAAAAGGGTAAAATTCAATGTTAACATTTTTGTTATCTTTTCTAGATAAATACCAGTGCCCTTGAGATGTAAAATTAATGACTGACACATGCTAGCATACAACCTGTGCATTTTTTTTTGATGGCCAGGGATGCAGATTTTATTAAAAGCTAAAGTAAAAATTTAAATACTCCCTAGAGAATGAAACCCCTACAACCCTCGCAAAACCAGAACAACATGAGGGCCTTGACAAGAGCAAAGGTCCAAATGAAAAACAAATTCAGTAATCTAACCACAGTTAAGGTCAAATGTCTGCCTTAACTGTTTACCAGCTTATGAAGCCCTTTTTTTAACCACAGTGAGGAAGTTAACCATAAAGCTATTACCAGGGTCATGCTATGTCCTCAATACAGATGCTAAAATGGTGGTTAAGTTCTGAAAAAAAAAAAGTTAAAATACCATAAATATGGCAATACCTGACCTGAAAAACACATTTTGAACATTAAAACCCCTTCTTCTTCAAACATCATATTACTGAATTATTCAGGCTCGATTTTTCTTCCTCTTTTGCAGATAAACGTTGCTTAAGGCCTTCAGGTACCACTTCCCCAACAAGAGAGAACCCATCTCAGCCCCTTCAATACACAACTGTAAGTAAAGACACCAAACCTTATTCACAAACAGATTTCCCCTTTTCTGTAATATCCCCCAAAGTGCAGTCTATTTAAAGTCTCAGCCACATCACATTCATTTGCACCAGGCTGCCCAAGTTCCTGCGAGCCGTTCCTGTTCCACTTTGCACAGATGCCCTCGCCTCTTGCTTTCACTCATTGACTGCTGGGGTTCCACTAAGCCTTAGAGGCATACAGTCAGGGACAGCACTTTTCTACTGCCATAGCTTCAGGAAGGATGGCTAACATCACATCTTTATTTTGGTTTATTAACAGATTCACACATTTGATCCAGAGGGGAGAAGAGTGCCAAATATAAGAGGTATAATAATAAAAAAAAATCTATCCATTTCTGCAAACAGAAATAGTAATTGCTACTTCCGTATTTACCTTTTGTACATAGACAGAGATTACACATGATGGAATAGACACAGTTTTCAGAACAGCAGCTGCTTTCCAAAACAATCATCCTGCAAATTTTGCAGTACTGTTTCAACTATCTAACATTGCAGTAATTATTTACAGAAGGAGATATATTTTATCTCAGGAGCTCCCTGTTCCTACAGGGGGAGGAAAGAAAAGCCCTTCAGTTTAAATATCAGATTTTCCTTTTCACTGTATTATAAGGACATAAAGAGCAGGGAGAATCCTATGTCTCCTGAACACTTCCACCATCAGGCTCCAAGATCCCTGCTATGCTTTACTTCGAATAATGTCATGCTTTTTCACTCCCTATCCTTCTCAGAGTTTTTGCACAAATATATATCATAAAGAATAATTTAATAACTATTTTAATAGTAATACCAACTTTAGCAATTCCCACTACGGATTTACATCCTAGGGTAACTATTTACAAAGGCTGTCTGACAATGTTCACCTACTAGAATATGTTAATTGTGTCGTACATCACCTAGCATATATTTTTTCTCTGCTACTTTACATTTAACCCTAAATTTGCTTCAAAATCCTTTAATTCAGAGTCAAAAATGTACCTTTAATTTTTGTTCTGTTTTGTTTCTTCTGGTGAAATCAGAGACAGACTATTTTATGCTTCAAGAACTTAATGCAGTGTCCAAATATTAAATCTACTGACTGACAGTTTTACTCAAGTGCAAGATTGTTTTCAAAGTAGGTTTCTATACAGTTTTTTAATATTTAATTTACTTTGGATGTAGCAGTATCTCATAAAGTCAGCTAGTGATGGATTAAATATCTGATTAGCTTTGAAAAGAAATGGTATTTTTTATCTTACCATTTTCAAATCTTTGAACCATAAGGTAATATGGTCAAAAAGACTGCAGTTGCCAAGCCAAGAAAATATGATACTTTTGTGTTTGCTGTAACAGCTGATTTTCAGAAATTATTATAATTTGATCAGCCAGAAAAATTACTCAAAGAATTCCATGTAAAACAGCTTTTGGGTTTTTCTCCTCTGATTTCATACTATAATGCAAAACATAGAGACAAGTAATTCCTACAGACGATGAAAAAGTAAGCACTCTATAGTTTGAAAATGAAAGGTTAGATTGATTCTTGTGAGCAAATCCCCATGTAGCCTGGAAAGAAGCGGAATTGAGATAAATTCGAGTAAGCCAGCTTCAAAAGCTGAAGAAATCATAGGCAAGGACAGTTTGTCAGTTTCGAATTCCACTGGGATTTAATTGGTTGGATTTACATGTCTCCATGTGATGTGTGCTGATGTTAAGAGGAACCAAAGCCAGTGCAGGAAGGTAAATTAAACTCTGGAGTTTGAGAACACAACTGATACATAATTTTAGCCCTTCCTGAGTGAACAGTGCTTATAGAGGACAATATTATTTTTAAATAATAACTACACTGTTTTTAAATATATCCTAACATTTTTTCTCATGTCCCGTGCTATTAAGTGGCCTTGCCACAAGATGGCATGAATAGCACAGAAGACTTTTAGTCAGCAGTATTTTCTAGAAATGTTAAACGTTTAAGGAATCGTTATTTTATTCAGAGCAATTTGTTATGGTTTACTTAAAGGAGAGCTTGAGATCTCCTTTGCATCTCCTTTGCATTAGTTAGGATTTCAGCATGTAGAATTTAGGAAAATATTTTCAATATCAAAATATAGTGAAAATAAAATAAGACCTTTTTATTAGCAAGATGTTAATTTAAATAATCAGACATATCTTGGTATATTTGAAAAAAAATAGATTTGATTTCATAGGTTTTCAGTATTTTTATAAATTTCAATACAAAAATAAAAACAGACAAAAAATGCATCCCTAACTTGATAAGCACATATATATATGTATATAAAGTCTCTGAAGAATATTTAAATTTATAATACCAGAATAAATATCGCCCTCAAATGTTTCATTCTGAAAGCCAGAGCAGAATTCTGGAGGTAGAACCAGGGGAGGGCAAGGAATGGAGTTGGACTGCCCATAATAATAACAACAGTACCAGAATAAAATTGTAATTATTCATTTGTGAATTATATGGGTACTCGACTAAGAATTATTAATAATTATTTTTAGGAGGAGGAATGAAAATGCATGGATACCAGGTAAGCAGAATCTCTCATCATTTAAAATTTTTTACAGGTTATTTTGCCATTCAATTGATTTTTAAAAGCAGGCTGCCATTTTGCTAGCACTAACTAAAGGATGAGAACTCCTGTCTGCAGTCCTATTATCTCCCTCAGCTGCATTCACAGTTCATGAGGATGTCTTTTATTCCTCAGTGATTTTGAAACAGCATGTTAAAGCATGATGCTTTGTGCTGTACAGCACACAAACCCTTTGACTCTTGACACAGGCATGTCTACTTAATCTAAACTCTTCACATTTCTCTCGAGTAAAGCAAGGGGAAGAAAGAGCTCACAGAGATTTTTGTTTCCTCTCTTTTCCAGGAGCCTATGCCTCCCCCACGGTAAGATCACATCAGAGATCACTTACCTGTGGTCCCCGGGGAAGTCAGTGCTAATGAATGCTCCCATCCATCTGTACTGCTCGTGGTAATGAGGTGACTGGAAGTGAGCCAGCATCCTTTCACTGCTGGCTCTCTTTGGACTTACAGGTTCTGATACGGAATTTGGGAGAACAAAACATGAGCTCTAAGTGTTCATAGCAGGAGCTCAGGCCTGCATCTTCAAAACCAACCTGGTTGTGCCTATGGACAAGTCAAAAGCCTAGAAGTATTGAATCTGGTTCAACCCAGATATAAATTACTGATAAAAAAAATATTCCATCAATTTGATTAGTGCCTTAGGCTCTGTTCACTGTGATAATATTGACTTCATTCTTGCTTAAATCAATTTGCCAGCGCTTTTTGCTACACATCCAAATCATGTCTAGAAATCAACTGGAATATTTCCACTTCCTCCCACAGAAGATAGACCAAGCTCTATTCCACAAATATATTTTTCTACGATATGCCCAAAAATAAAAATGAATCATTTCCTAACTTTGTCAACCTCAAATAATAACTACTATGATTAAAATAAAAACCTTCCTAAAGGTCATCTAGGAATGACAAGTTTATTCCTCTGAGCCTACACTGACTGCCCTAAAAGCTATAAAGAATTTTAAAATATGATTAGCATTACATGTTCAGATTTGACTCTGAAATGTATGGAATAGCATAAAAGGGCAGTATAATTTCACAAATTCACAACTGTAATACTGCAGGAATAACATTCTCAATCCATTATTCTACAAAATTTCAGTATTTGTTTCTGTTTGTATTCTGGTGGCCAGAATGGTTCTTAATTCTCTCACCTGACTTAATTTGGGTATGTAGTCTGCAAACTCTCAAGGCTCCCTCCCCAGGAGCCCACCACTGAGGCAGTTCTGCCAGGTACCATGGGTGCACCTCCAGTTCTGTCCAGCCAACCTCTCCATGCTACAGCTTCCAGCTGGAGCTGGGCTGTGACTGCCTGGTCTCAGAGCACGAACAGGGCATGCCCACAGAAAACACCAGAAAACACCAGACCCAGGTTACCTGTGAGTTTTCTGGGATGAAGAACATTTTTTTCTGCATGTCAGAAACTGCAGTGTGTTCCCTGGCTGGACCATACACACAGCCATACCCATCCAGAAATATCCACACTGCAGAGCTGTACTTGGCACACCCTGGTGAGGCACACAAAAGCAGCATTAAGTGGCACAAAACATGGTGCAGTAATGTCTTGCAAATGTAGAATATTATCCAGTATTACTATTGCTATTGAAGGGCCCTGAAGAGCTCCTGGACCTGAGCTTGGCTCAGCACAAATACACTGAAATGCTGTCAGAAAATTCCAGTCTCTTACTTCTAGAACTTCCACTTACAACACAGTCCCTGCACCTCCTTTATTCCCTAATAGCTCTTCAAGTTCTTTGACTTCTCTAGGCCTCTGAAGATGCTGCCAAAGCGGTATCAGCCCCTTCCTCCAGAGCCAAGAATAAGCAGCCAGGTCTTTCACAAGAGGAACACGCTCAGCCAAGATCCCACCTTTCCAATATCAGCAGAAGTCACAAGGTACAGTGCATTCCTCATCTTCGTTCCCTGAGAATCAAAACACTCTCCCTGGTCAAACCGCAAGATTTTACTTCCATCACACCTCTGCTTTTATTTAAGAAAGTCATTCTTTAGACAGCTGTGAATAATTGAGAGAAGTAGTATTTAGTGTAATGTGACACTGGTATTTTTTTTTTTTAAAGAACTGACAAAATAATGGTAAAGAAGTAAAGGAGCAGAAAAGTAGACAGAACTTTCATGAACACTTTGTTTAAGGTTTGTCCTATTTTTTTCTTTAACAACATTTAGCAGTCTTGCAACCACTTTTAAGTAGAAAAATGCTATTTACTTAGCACAGCTAGTTAATCAAGTGATGGGGAAATACACTGACTGCACCAGAGATACCAAAATACACTCCACATCCCAAGGACATTACATTCAGCAAAAGAAATGACTCATTTGTAGCCAGAAGTCTGGCTTCAGCCCAGGAGACCGATGAATCCAGACTACAAATCACTTCTTGTCCTTTCCATCTTGCACTCCTCAGTCACACAACACCCATGGTCATTCAGTATCCTGACATGGCAGTGAGGTTGAGCCTCCTGAAGCACAAACCACTCGTGTCCAGCTGTATGACCCAGCACATCCTTACGTCGGGTAATGAGTCTGGTTGCTTTTTCCACACAACATGTACCTGGTCAGATGAGCACGTACATACCCTGCTCACTGCCACATAACCAGAAGTGCACGTGCTCTTGCACATTCATAACGGGGGACAGTGTTGGACACATGCTGGGAAGAGGAAAGACACAAATCCAGGGGCTACAGGGTATGATGCTCAAATGATTCTTGACAAAAACCTATAGCAGCCAGAAGCTGTGTCAGTCTTGTCCATCCTTCCTTAAATTACTTCAATTTCAGCTCATCAGGATGGAATTTTGCTTCATTTTGCAGAGGTCACTACAAATCCCTTGGGGGGAAAATAAGCTTATAAACCAAGGAAATGATCTTTTGCTTAAAGTTAAGTATTACACTTAATGAGTGAGCTCTTATTATGGGTTGTTGGGGTGGGGTTTTTTCCTGAATGGTGCTTAAGTTTTTTCATGGATTAGGTTCCAAATGCTGTTGGTTGCTAAGACATTTTATTAATATGAAGTAGCTTCATATTCAGATGCAAGACCTGACACAGAGCTGCAAAGTTCCAAATACCACGACTGATCCCCTCCCCTGGTAGGGCAGCACGTAGATTGAAAGCTTTTGAGAAATGTTGTAATCCATGGTGCTAGCAGACATCAGCATGAAGAGCACTTGGATTTGAAAGGTCCTATTAAAAAGCCAAATTCTGCAATATAAATACATGTCATGTCTATTGTACTAGGGGTTTTTATCACATGAGTGAGACAGAACTGGCACAGAATAAGACCATGCATGATCTGGGAAGGCACTCAAGAAATTTCGCACACAAGCATTTCACTCAAAATATTTCTCATCCATCTTCAGTCGTTATATCTTTGTAAGGAGAAAACATACATATGAGTTGCAGAGGGAAGGAGTATGGCACTACAGCTTACAGTCCTTTGCTAGACTGTAAGCAAAGCTGTCCAACCACAGATGTAATTTAGGAGGCCAAGTCCTGTTTTCCAACAAGATTTGGAAGACTTATAAAATTTAACACATCATTATTTATGCACTCTATAAATAGCTTCATAAAAAATACGGAAGTGCAGGATCCTGGAATGTATCTTGGAAGCTTTGGTATGACTTGAACTTTTAAAGTGCCCACGGTAAGCAGGCCGTGCAAGGGGCATGCCCCTTGGAGGTGGAGGCCAGCCCTGCAACCACACTTTTAATATCACTGAACTTTACCATGCACCCAGTGTGCTGAATAGGGGCTTTCACACACTAAGCAATGGCCCTGGAGACCAAGCTAACAAATTGCAGAAGCTAACACAAAAGCAACTATCCAAACACAAAACAGTTCCTCCTTTCTCCTAGCCTCCCGGAAACTTTCCCCAAACAGATCTTTCCCAAATTTCTTGCCTCAGGCCTCCATGTTGATTGATATTTTCAATACAGCCATGAGAAAGAGAGCCCTTGTCACTGTTGAAAAATAGCTCCCAGAGCTTCCTATACCAGATCTTCCTTTTGTATTCTGACTGATTTAGCAAAATATCTCACTGTCATATTTTTTCAGTATAGCAGATAGGCTAAACAGGAACTAAATCTCAGAGCTTTCCAAAAACTACTAGATGCTTATTCACACCTTATGTTGCTAAATAACTGGTAAAATCTGGTTCCCTGTCTCTTTTGTTATGAGATACATGCTGCTGAAAAGCATAAGCTTTCATCATAACCAGAACATCTAACAAAAGATGTCAGACTCAATACCTTGTCTATTTTTGGAGGAAGAATATTTCCTTAACAGGAAAGGATGATATTCCTATTATCAGGCATATCAGGAGAAGGAAGAAAAATACCTTAACACCTACTTAATCAGGACCATGAGGAACATTCTCCACGCATCTTTCCTTGGTTTGCACCTCCTTTCCTCTACACTCTCCATTTCGCCTCTGTGAGTGTTTCATTTTTGAAACTCTTCAGTCTTCAAGGAACTTACTTCCATTTAAGCTGACTCTAAAGTGTGTAATAAGACCTTTTGGCATGAGATGAAAAGTGTTGAAGTTGATACCTTTCTTTTTCCCCTCCTCCCAGTATAAATCCTTAACGAAGTTGTCTTTTACCATAATGAATTCAGTGGATGCTATTCTTTTTTTAAGGAAGACCAAGATACTTCTCCTGAAAATAATTCATGTAAAAAAATAACCAGCCTCTAAATTTCTCTAGCAGTAACAAAATCCTTCCCTTGTCAAGGGCTGTTAGTTTTCAGAGACGATGTAAGCAAAGCATTTAAGTACTCAATGTGATTTTTATTTTATCATAATTAAATGTTTTGCGTATTGTTCTTTCTTTTCCAGACATTCATCTGTTAAGGAATCAAATAAAGTAAGTAGTTGTCTTTGCATATATTAGGACCATAAAAGCCAAACACATTCCACAGCTACACAGCCCCTCTTGTAATAGTATTTTAGCCTATTAGTTTAAAAAAAAGGTAAGAATTATATTAGCTTTGGGTCATAAAAGTGTCCATCTTTAATGTGTGTTGCAGTTTCAATACTGCTGCTTTCTGAATGGGGAAAGTTCCTGAATTTGTTTGCAGAAATAAAAACACAGGTACAGTGCAAAGCCACCTGTCCAACCATCCACAAAAAAGCACCTCTCATAACTGCCTGATGTAGGTGCCTGTGAAGAGGGAGTAGCAGGAGGCACTCTCCTTCAGACAGAGATTCCACACACATTTTTACAAGCAGAAAACTGAAATTAAAAGCTCTATAGAGGAGTGTAATAGCATTAATGTAATACATATACTTCAAATACAAGATGACCCATTTCAATACAAAACAAAAATGGGCCGATTTTAAATCCAGTTTTAACAGTGCCTGGTATCCCCCAGCTCCATTCTCCTTCTCCTTCCCCACTCATTTTCTACTCAGACCACTGAAATAAAGGAGAGGAAATGGTTTTGGCAATAAAGGAGTTTAGTTATGACAAGTGGTTTCCTATAAAACTTACTAAGAGATATAATCCCTACAATCATGCAGAGTGTTAAAGAATGTTTGGAAAAATTGGAAAGAGGTTATAATTTACAGCATCTTGGGCTTCTTACTGAAAGTTTTAGTTCCTGCACTAATGTATTCCTACTGAATTGATTTTAATTTTTTTTCTCATTAAAAGGAACAGAAGAAAGGAATCTACGATAGTTAATCCCAACTGTTTCCTTCCACAGCAGGTTGTAGCACAAATCTATAGACTATTCTGGATCTAACTTTTAAATACTTTGAGTCTTCCTTCTCCACAGCTCTGACTGGGAGGCTGCCCCAAACCTCACTCCTCTCAGGGTTAGAAAGTTTTTAGTTTGAAAGATGGTTACAAAAACATGGTTTGATAGCAATATTGTAATTAACACTTAATGCTAAAAAAATGATATATTGGCAAGAAAGACAGTATTTTAACAAAAAAAAACCTTTGTCTTTTCCTGGATACTGACTCATTACAAACCAAAAACACTCCCAAGAAAAAGAAATATCTTACAGCTGTAATTAATATTTCTGGCTGGACACTGTACAGCTGCACAAATACCTCAGTTTTTAACAGGCTCTTAGTTTGGCTGCAACTTAAGGAGAAATATTGTGTGTCTCATGACATGGAAAAGATAAAATTTAATTTTGATCACTTCCCATTCATATAGCTATGATGACAGTTTCGGTGTGACCTGGAGAAGACAAAGTTTGCCCTTGTCAGACACTGAAGAGCAGGTCAATAGGCTTGAGAGGACAGCCCTTCACCATAACCTAGGACAGGCTGCAGGAAAGGGTACTGAAGAGCCTCCTGAAATTGGAAAGGACAAAGGCAAAATCCTGCCCAAGAATGAACGAAACCCTCTGCTCAGCTC
Source organism: Monarcha castaneiventris obscurior (assembly GCA_026261815.1). Classification (NCBI taxonomy): domain Eukaryota; kingdom Metazoa; phylum Chordata; class Aves; order Passeriformes; family Monarchidae; genus Monarcha; species Monarcha castaneiventris. The sequence goes on along the minus strand of JAMPIT010000433.1, from coordinate 11,796,709 downwards.
AGAAGGACCTGGGGACTGAGGCTGAACATGAGCCACTAGTGATGGCCTTGATGGCTGTAAAGGCCAACAGCACATCAAGCTATGTCAACAGAAGCACTGCCAAGAGATCAAGGGAAGGGACTATTCCCTTTTACTCATCACTCATTAGACAACGCCTGGAGTACTGCTCAAGGCTGAAGCTGACAGAGGGGAGAGGGTCAGCACAGGGTCACCAGGACAGCCCAGGCATGCAGTGCTTGCCCTGTGAAACGAGGCTGGTAGGGCTGGGCTCCCTTTCCCAGAGAGGGGACTGCCCTGGGAGATCCCAATAGCTGCCAAGCAGTGTCTGAGAGATGCTTGTCAAGAAGGCAGAGCATGGCGCTCTACAGAGTGCACAGTGAAAGTACAAGAGGCAATCATCTTGCAATGATGAAGGTTTCAACCAGAAATAGGGAAGAAAAATTAATTATGAGGGTATTGGAAGAGGTTTCCCAAAGAGGCTATGAAATCTGCATTCTGGGAGGTTTGGAAGACCCAGCTGGTCAAAGCTCACACTTCTCTGTGCTTTAAGCAGGAGGTTGGGTTAGGACCTGCCTAGGTCTTATCCAGGCTGAGTAAGACTTCAAATTACTAAGTAATAGGTAAACATTACCAGGGAAGTAACTTATAAGGAAGGTCAAAGTGCAACATCTACAAAGAATAAACTATTCTTCTCTTCAATATTTATGTATTATAGTCTTAGAGGCATCAAATTAACAAACAAAATAATTGCTATTCCCACCATTTTGCTCTATGAATCAAAATAATACAGAAATACAGTGAAAGTTTAGGAGTCAAACTCCAGTCTTTAGAAACCTATCATTCTTATTTTTAACATAATATGCTGGATTAAGACTCTCCACACAGTGATTTTGAATGAATATCTGCCATGACAGTAAAAATAACTGTACTGTCAGTTAAGGAGCCTGAAAAGAAGTGACTGATTTTGATCTCTGGATATTATCTCTCCAGTCAACCATAATCAATCTCTTGATTTAATGAAAGATCAAGGAAAGAAAACCATATTCTAAATTAAATTGACACACAGCAGTCATCATGAAATGGTGATCTTAGCAGTAAACCACATGTTCACTTACACCCCTAAAAAGTTCAATTCTGATTGTTGCTAGTAGACTGAGACCAATATTCAGCCCAAGTTTTTGACAAACTGATCCGTTATTAATGACTGAATGTCTATAAATTATTTTAAAACTGGAAGATAGCTGGGTCTGTTGGGGTAAATTCAAGTTACAAATCCAAAGAAAAATATTTACTATGTTATCATTTTATACAGGCACCTGGAAGAAAGCAAGGTCAGTATTCAATAATATGATAATAATTTGTTGTCTTTTCTTTTTATTCCAAAACTAAAATAGTCAATCATTAAAATTCTAACTGAAGCAAGAGACATCCCCCAGGTATACATCTGCTGAGAATGGAGAGAGTTAGAGACCTCAACAGCTGCTTATGAGCAGCAGAAAAAAAGAAACTTGGCCTTAGCTACAGTATTTGGGGAGCCAGGTATCACATTTGTCCTAAGCAAATGTCTTAAGATTTTGGGGGAAATAAGAGGGTTGCGCCTAAAAAACCAAGAGAAGGATATCCAAAAGAGATCTGCACAGAGGGCATCACCCTTCTCTCAATCTTGCTGCTCTACCATTATTTGAGGGTGAGAATTTTGAAATAAAGTTTTTTAAAAGCTTTAGGCTTTTAAAGCTAAAAAAAAAAAATTAAAACCTTCCATGTTTTAAAAACATGTAAATTCTTTAGATGTACATACAGCTTTGAAATAAGGGCTTAAACCACTCTCTGTGTCCACATGCATGAAGGTCCATGAGAAATGTTACTCCAAATTATTTTGAAGATACAGGTTACATGGCTTTTATGCTGTTTACACTTTGTGTTAATGAGTTCATCATTTCCTCTGGCATTTCCTTTTGTGGATTAAGGCACCATCTCCAGATTTTCAGCAAGAAATATTATTGACTGCATTAATAAATTCAATGCCTAACCTGTCCTATAAAAAGGATTTAAGAACTCTCCACATACTTGAAGTTCAGCGTTCTACATTATTTACTATTATCTTAAGCCATATTTGGCATCAGCAATCACTGTAACGTCCCCCATGTAACATTCAGTACTAGTCTAAATGTTTCCCACTGAAATCATTAGCTGACTCATTCAAGCCAGACTGATTACAGCCCTTTAAGGTTTTCTATTGAACTGCCTCACCCTCATGTATGAATGTACTTAATTTATTTCACAGTAGTTGCTAGATACTGTCAGTTACACAGAATAGGAAATAATAAGTTCTTATCCTTTTTACTGATAGTTACAAGTTTGAGGAAGAAATCCGAAGTATCTTTTCAAGCACAACAGCATCCTCCTGAAGCCAGGTAGGAATATGAGAATTTAATGGGTTTTTCCTGGATGCTTCAAGGACTAAATATTCTGCTTCAGAAAATTATACTTCACTATGCAATAACACCAAGATGATACCACTTTCTGATGCCATGCAGTGATATATTATGTTTTGCCCTGATGTATGACAAGAACCATCACTGGGAATTGCTTTCAAGCTATTGTAATTGCACAGCCAATTTTTATCTTTAACAGCATGGTGCTGTATTACATTTCTGCTGCTATTTCTGTGATAGGGAGTTAAATATACTGTATAAAGAAGACTTGCTATTTCCAGCATCAGCATTTCCTCTCCCCCTCATTTTCTATTTTTATTTACAAAGGATACACATCTGGCTATTCAAAGGCCAATTATTCTTCCATACAAATCTTCCATAGTTAGTCCTATTTTGCTTTTCTAATCTACACAAGTCTTTCTTTTCTAAATGTCTTTAATCTATTTTCTCCTGAAATATGCAACAAAACCCAGGAATACAGGAGATAGCATAGGAAGTATATGAATGATCTAACATCTTTCAAAGACAAATACAGAATCTCTCTGTAGCATTGTTTACAATAATGGCATTTCTCCAAGATAAAATTATTGTATGGAGTAAATATGACCATATTTGTGATCCCTAGTATTCTACATTTCTTCTTGTGTTTCTGTTATGTGAAATTATTTGGTCAATGTTCTTCCCAGGGTAACACAACAAAATACTAACTGGGCACTCAGGAGCAGTCTAGAATATCAGAACTGCTTCCTGGGTCTGCCTATAGAGGCACTGGGAATATCAGATGAAATTAGCAGGGAACAAAAGCAAACTGTGCTTCACTACACACCCAGTTAAAATGTGGAACTCTTATGGAAAGCAAAAAAAAAAAAAATGTATGCAACTTTAAAAAGTGGCTTGTGAAAATAAGAGAAATCTGCCAAAAGACACTCAATACAAAATTACCACCCAAAACCTGGTAAGGCCTAAAGCCATCAGTAAAAGGAAGGGGTATTCTGGGGAAGCACACAATGCATTGCTCTCTAATTTGACTCCTAGACTGCCACTAAAAGAAATATTTTTCTGACGTTACTTTGATTCATTGCTTTTTCCTAGCCCTCTATCTCCACGGAGCTCTAAAACCATTCGCAGCTCAGGTAAGAACCAGAGATTGCTTTGAAAGCCAAACTAAACATGGAAAAATAAGAGTAAGAAACAGATTCAGGTTCCTATGCTTGCATGTCTGCAGAAAATTTTCAATACACTTCCTACTGCCCTCAACTACATAGCATGCTTTTAGTCTCCTGTAACTGCCTCTGCAAATGCCCTTTTTCATCAAAAGGACAAATAAGCTGTGCCAAGAACCTATGAGTGCATAATACAAACTTATGGTAAAGCAAATACTACCAGGAAGAACATATGGACTGCATTATTTGTTCAGATCAAGTAGGATTCAAATTAATTTTGGTCACTGCCAGTATAACCAAGCCCATCTCCCCCAGCTTAGTTTCACAGGCCCCAGCTCCCAGATTCTGGTGGGTTCCCTCCACTGAGCTGCTTCCTACTTGTCCTGGGGTGCAATTCTTCTCTGGATACCTACTAAAAACCATTCTTTACATAATCAATAAAGCTTACCTAGGTCTCTGTTTGCTGCTGCCACTTCAGACCTTTCCTACCATCCCTACCAGGGCTCTTGATAATTCAGGCTCTCTGGAACAGCAGAGTATTCTTTCTCCTCTGTCAATTCCTTGCCCTCCAGAAGCAACAGGGAGAGAAAAAAGAAGTAGCCTTTCCCCTGCTACTCTAAAATTGCCTTTAAAAATTGGCTTAAAAACATTTTAAGAATTTTATTAAATATTATTTCTTGGCAAGCTGTTGTTAGCTCCATCTCAGCCAGACTTAGTACATAAGCACTGAAAGAGAATTTTACCCTTCTTGTCCCACAGCTTAAGACATACCAGAAAAAAAATCTGCAAAACATACACAGCACAGGTCACAAAGCAACTATGGTCCTAGCAGTGAGGGTCTCTTAAAAAAAAAAAAAATTCTGGTGATAGGCACTAAAAATGCAATGTGAACAAAAATGCTAAAATGATGATCCAATAAGCGGAACAGTAACAATATTTCACATTTTGACAACTCAAAGTGATTGCAGAAACTCAAGGTCGATGTCTGGTCCCAGGCCCTTTGAACAGAGGTTTCATTACTGAACAGACTGATTGCTTGCTGAAGATCATGGCTCTTTGTCTACTGCTAGCAGTGGATCTTGTTTTAAAAACAAATGTAATGCAGTTATAAACCAGAACCTGGTACATATATGAATGGAGCAGTAAAATGTAATGAAAACCATTTCTCCTTTGTAAAAGAAAGTCTTCCAAGTAAAATTTAATAGTCATATGCTACATACCAGCATAACAATAATGAACTGATAAAGCATGAACAGATAAAGCACAATGAAATACCACCCTGACAAACAGCACTGTCTCTGGTGACAGTAACCAGAAGGAGAAGATGGAAGCCAATGATAATCACATTCTTCTCATTTAAAATGGACACCGGGTCATTTCTCCCACCAGCATTGCATGAAACAAACAAAACTGTTTTCTGTTATACAGCAGGATATGATGTTTTTTATCTTCAATTAACAGTTTTTCCCCATGACACATATCTGAAAATTACATTTGAGCTTTACACTGAAAGGAAGCCCTTGCTTTTCTCAGGCTGTTTCTGCTGCATCCTGATCAGAGTCAGCCCAAGCCTCCCACATTACATGACTTGTGTTCCTGACCCAACCCCTGCACTTCCTCAGCTCCAGAGAGACCTGGCCTAGCTAGTAAAGGGCAGCCCTAAACCTATAGACAGCAAATCACATTTGCTTTGGGAAAAGAGTTTCAGCTATTCCAGGCCCCTGTATGGAGCAGGGGCACACAGCCAAAGACCAACACCTTCTCCTTAATGCAAGAGCAACCTCATGCTTTGGTCCTGAATTTGTTCGTTGAAACAAGTCACAGAGCACACTGAAATCCATCAGCATGGCAGAACTTCTGAATCCTTCTAGGTTTCAACAGCTTGGCAGAAACAATGCTAGCTGGCAAAGGAATAATGAGGGGCTTTAATATGATCCAATGTAACAGCAACCAGGATGCAACACAAGTAAAAGGGGCTCAAAAGGTGAAAACAGAACAGAACGAACCATTATCTTGTTCTATATTTAGTATTTTATTTAGCATTTGCTGTTTTATTAACAGTTTATTATTTTGCTATGTGCACAATAGCCTGTCAGATTGAAGTCAATTAAAAACCATCAAGAAACTAATGTGTTAAATCTCTGGGGGCATTAATCTGAAATCACTGATGCTGCATTAGCACAAGACCACTCATAACTGACAGCTCTGAATTTTAAAGGTTAGTATCACAACACTTCCAAACTAAAAGTACTACTCTCAAAACTACTTAGTAAAACATAGTGTAAAATTAAATTATAACTTTAAAGAATGCAACTTTTTTCCTTCTGCATTTACTTTTACAGGTTCCACATTAAGTGTAGATAATTTGACAGTAAAGAAGCCACCACCTCTGACATCATATGCAGCATGCAAAAATAAATCAGAACATTTGCTTGTAGAACAGGAAATGCAATCTCTTAAGCAACCCACTGAAAAGGTAAAGACCAGCTTTGCTTCATCAAAAGGCAAGTTGATTAACACTCTATGGCACCACCCCGACCCCCTCTGAAAGTTGTCGGTATTCAGCACCCTTGAGAAAGTCCAATATGAGCTCTTGAAACCATGGATAAGAATTTAGATGTCTAATTTGATTAACACTTCCTAATAGGACTTCTCAATATAGATGCATTACCATTATATACTGTGCTGAATGTGCTTTAAATGCAGATGAGATACAATCTGGTTTTGCTTCTGCCAGTTGTTGTTAATTTCTATACACTGATTATGCTATCTTAAACTTAAGGATTTAAACAAATGTGAATGGTACATTGGAGAATATGATCGCCATAAAGCAGAGAAGATACTGTTACAGAAAAACATTGTAAGTACCATTTATCTCAAAATCTGGGATGTGAACTCTTGGTGGAAAATTTCTGTAAACTGTCCATAATAGCTTACAAGTTTTGTTGTGAACTAACCATACAACCCATAATTTAAATCTGCATCATATAGGATGAGACATTCTTGGTTAGAGATTGTTCAAAGAAGTCAAAGGCTGAACCATACGTTTTGGTTGTTTATTACGGAAGGAGAGTATACAACATTAAAGTACGTTTCCTGGAAGAAAGCCAACAATATGCACTGGGAACAGGGCTCAGAGGAGAGAGTGTAAGTAAAATCCCATCTGTTGTTATAGTCTATAGCTTTTATGTTGGACTTCACAAGTTCTTAATAGCAAATATTAGTTACAAACTCTCCCACATAACAAACTTGGTGTTTCATTACAGTACCCTCATTTCCAGTATGTCTCAAGTTTCAAGAAGCTTCAACATAATAATTTAAAACCAAATTTTGCACACCATGCTCAAATTCAGATTTAAATCAATGTAAAAATTTCCTAGGTACTTTCTAAGTAACACCTGCAAAGTAAAAGGGAAAGAGAAGTTCTGCTTTTTCAGGTATACATATTATTTTAGCATATTTTTAAACTTGTGATAGTTTAAGCAGGCATTTTCAAATGTATACAACTCTACATATCTGACAGCAGGACCTGGTGCTATGAAGCAATAGGATAACAGTTTTCATGGATATTCAGAAGCAATTAAATCATGTGGGTCCCCAGCAATCAGTCTTTCAGATATGGTAAACTTCAATTAGAAAATCCCTTTAGACTAGTGATGCCTTTTTACATAACTAAATTCAGTTACAGTCATGATAAGAGTCTAATTCTTATTCTACATATATGGTTAAATAATACACACTGTATCTGCAAGTGTTTCACACCAGAAAAAATAAAACATTAAAACCGAAAGTCAACTCTATAAAAATGTGATAATTGCAAAATAAAAAAAAACAAGCAAACAAAAAAATCCACAACAACAAAAACCAAAACCAAAACAAAACAAAAAATCCAAACAAACAAAAAAAACCCCTAAATCTTAAAGAACGCTCAGCTGCAGAGCAAAAAAGCAAAGCAACAACCTACTATGGGTTATTAGTTATGTAAATCACTGACACAAATCCAACTCCAGTGAAGCAGCAAAGACTCTGCAGCTGAATCTTCAATTATATCCTTTTCATGAACATCAATACTTTTCAGAACTTACCTTTTGTATAGATAGACTTTAAAGAGCCTGAAATCACAAATGACCCAGGCTGATTTAAGGCATTTGATGGGTCCAAAATTTATATTAGAATTTTTATTAGAAAACATGGGATAGGATTCAAGAGCTTTCACAAGACAAACGAAGTTTACTGGCAAGTTGATCTTCAGGGACATTGGTTTAATGATAAAGGGGGGAAAAAATCCTTCATTATTCAAGCACAGTGAAACAGTTTTGGAAGTTGAATGGCAGCACAAATCAAGAACTGTACTGCAGGTACCATCATCCTGGTGCTGCGGTAGTGACCATCAGTCTTCTGTAAAGCACTGGCTGCATTTCTCAGCTGAACCTCCCAGATAATTTCCTGTAATTTTAGTATGATTTAGGAGAAAGCAAGTTTAGTTTTCCATGGTTCTTACATTGTTTAGTCTTCCTGTAATGGCTCTAATACAAATAGGCTCAGAACAGAAACAATGACAGAAATAAGGCACACTACAGCATAATGTAGTATATGTGAGTTCTACACTACAGAATAAAGACTTAGAACTGTATTTTTATTATGTGAACAGCTTTAACAATTAAGGTAATTGGAAAATTACTTGAACAGTACACAAACAATTTTTACTGAACTAAAAGGAAGGAGAACACAATCCCTCCCATCTCAGGAAATACCAAAATATATGACTTTATTGTTTGTTCCAACTTCTGCACAGACAGTACGTATCTTGAACAGTGGGCCTGGACTGACAAGTCAAATTACAAAGTAACAACTCCAAAATAAGGATTCCAAGCATCTAGTTAACAACACACAGTCCACCCAAGACTTGGCTCTACCAGGCCAAATCATGACTCCTTACCTTATGCCGACTTCTTCGAGGATTCTTTAACTCAAATCTCCTCATAGATCAAGCATGACAAAAAAATTAGAATTTCTTTGCTGGTCAACTAAGCATTGTGCCAGGAAATCACAAACATGGCAATCTTCCACCCCTATGTATTATTCTCAGCAGTAGACATGAAAATAGAACTGGGCACAAACCACATGTGCAGTAAGGAACAATCATTGCTCACAAAAGCTTCCTCCATCTCAGGCAGTTTCAAAGGATTCCCCAAAAGGGCTCTTTCTTGAAAACCTGTCACCTCAATTCTTGCAGCACATCGAAAGTTTTTTTCCAAAGAAGGTGAAAACACTTTGTAAGGCTGTGAATTACAGCAAATTGCTGCCTGTAATTTTCCAGTACCTGTTAAAATGCTTTCCAGAGCACTCTGCATTGTCCCTCTGCAGGGATACCCTTTGTTCCACCACATTTTGCAGTGCAGCCAGACCTAGCTGCTCTATCTAGATTAGCTGAATATTCCCTCTTCACCAGCCAAAGAGAAAGAAACCTAAATGCCAACAAACATGTGCAGATGTATTACATTTCTCTCCAGTTGGTGATTTTATTCAGAGGTTTGGTCTTAACAGATTTTCTGCAGTGTGTTTTCACTTTTGAATTAGTCTACTTTCATCCATTAAAAACATCTTTTTCCTTACACATAAATACAATTATTCAAAGTTTTCCCTATCTTATTGCAACTTTTGATTTTTTACTAAACAGCATACAGGTTGCTAACATACTGTATCATCAAATAGGATTTTAAATTAACAGTTGTTTTTTTAATGTATTTAATTTAACTCTCATGAGTGCTTCTATCATAAGCTCTCATGCAGCCCTATAAGGCCATAAGGGGCGAAAAAAGGGGTTGATCATCAGATTTTTATGGTAAAAGTTGCTGAAGTTCCATGCAGCTAAATTAGTATCAGACCCTAATATAATAAATAGAAGGAGAAGGGTAAAAAATAAAATGAAATCACTTCCGCTCTTAGTGGAGGGATATCTTTTGCTAGCTATTTAGCCACAGATGTTCACACCTACATATATATTTAACATACTATATAGAGCTTTCTAAAGGCCAAATTACATAAAGCAATAAAGATCAGATCCCCAAATGAGACATACATGGAATTCAGGAATTTACATTCAAAACTGCTACCCTGAACACCCTTTACTTGGCTGTTGCCTTCCTCTACTCCAGACAATTTCACTATTAAAGATCCAGCGATCCCTCTAACGCTGCCTTTTTTCATGTGCATAGTTCTTTTGAAGATGATGAAATACAAGCCTTGCTCACAACTAAAGCAGATCATGACACAAAATTTAAGTATTTTATCTCCTTTTCAAAATTAGATCTGCCACACACAAAATAAATGTTTTTAGCATGTCTGTAGAATCAGTCTCAACTCCCAATGCAGTAACTAAAAATGAAAGGCAGAAGTAGGCTCCTCTTCAACTTGGTGGCTGTTCTACAAAGAAGTTTAGAGCACAGCCCAATGTGTATCTGTGGATCTTCCTGTTCCAGCCACAGACACTTTCTCCATCCCCACCACTTGCATCATCAAACTATCAGTCACACCAGTCCCACCATTTCACTGGATTCATTTCCATGTGAGCCAAATGGATTAGCTCCACCTACCTTCAGCAACCATTGTCCAAGCAGATTAGGGAGCACTTCCACAATGCCTCACACTGACAGTACTTATGTCAGAAGTTACTGCCAGAAAAAGAGGCACAACAAATAGCCAGTACCTTCAACTGAGAGAGATGTTTACAACATAAGCATCTTGTCCCTAGCTTAAATGACAGTTCAGGGACAAACAGCCTCACTGAGGATGTGCAACATAGCCCAGAGCTATACCACCTTCCCAACATAATTCAGAACTACACCTTTCACAGGCAATCCTTGAGACCCTATTCCCATCTCCCCAGAACAGTCTGGGGACCTGCAGTTAGGAAATTCCTAGGAACAGCAGAGACTGGCTGACCTTTTTTGACTTCTCAACCAACAGAAAACATTGGAAAACAGGAAAAGAACTGGTGCTGGTAAAGAGTTAATTAAGAACAAAAAAACTAAGGATTACTTTCATACGGCATGAAATACAGACCACAGTTTTGCCTCAGTTTTCAGCAGCAACAGTGACTTTGAACATAAGCGAAGACAAAACAGCAAAGTAGAACAAATGCATATGAGCAAAAATTATCAAAACAAAACTTTAAAAAATTACCATACTGGCTTTGAGATCAAATAATTTTCATCTTAATACAAGAACAGTTTCATCAGCTCACACATTTAATCAGATTCTGTTGTTATAAACTAGGTGTGAATCAGGTAGAGGTGACAGACACTGCCATGAGACACCACCAGGTGTACAATGAAGATCCATGCTCAGAGTAAACGCTATATAAATACGTGATAAGTATTACTGTCAAAGTAAGCTTTCATTACTGTGTGCGGTTCTGGTGGTTTAATTCCAATGAGCCCAGAGAACAGCTCAAGAGGAAAACACTGATCAGAGCTTTGTGGTGTGATGAAGTTACACACAGGGAAGAGAACTATTTAAACTGAAGAACTGCTAACCATTGCAATGGGATGCTTTCAGTAGGACAGATGAGCACAAACACCTTGGAGAGCCGTTGCTCTTTGATCAGATAAGCAACCTTGAACCAGATCTTTATCACTTTAGGAGTTGCTTGGAGGATGTCATTTTTTGGGGTGTGAGAGAAAAAGATACTTCTTGTTCCATACTTCAAAAGGATTCTGTAACAACTGTCTCAAACTGAATGGGAAAATAAAGCATACATTTAGTAAGGTACATTGAAACTTGCAGTGTAAAATATCATGTAAGTGCAACTTGTGGCAGGAAAAAGTTGGTAAGAATTTAGAGTTGCTTCATAGTTTCAAGATCTATCATCACATCTGGCATCACAAGTTATTTTTATAGTTACTACTGCATTATCAGGGCTGAGACATGCTCCCTTTTTGCCCTAAGGAGCTAGTTGCTTTGTCCTGCACAAGACACTGACACAAAAAAAAATAATAGCAGGATCAAAATATGGTGCTTTTCCTTTTAGAATTGCTTCCATCTCATTCCATGCAAAATATTACCTATTTTTAATGCTGTTATTTGCAAGTGTTCTAATGCTATAGATAAACCATCTAGCAATTTCATTTTCAGTCACTGATTACTATCTTTCCCCCCCCACCAGAAATTTAATTCTGTGGAAGAGATCATTGACTTCTACAAATCCGTTCCCATAACACTCATTGACGGAAAGGATCAGTCAGGAAACCACAGAGAACAATGCTACCTCACACATCCATTCAAGCCATGCTGACGTTTTCTGCCTTATTGTCAATGATTCACTGGTATAGATATAAATAGAACAGTCATTTAAATGTCTCAAGAATCAGATGAGCCTTCTGAGCAAGGAGCTCCCCATAATATAATGAAGCATTCTACAGATCTACTACATTTTTTGATTGTTACATTTTCACTTTGAGGATAAAAGTAAGGAACATGTCAATGCATTAATTCCCAGGAAATGTGTTGAGGCCAACTCCTGGTATCATGAGAATGACTGACCAATTTGCTTATCTTGCACTCTACCTTCTAACTTAAGATGAAAATGAAACTCGCCTTTGCTTACCTAAATGTCACTGAAACTCCGCTAAGTAACAACACCTAATAAAGTATACCACAGTTATTAAATGAATATTCTTGCTTTTAAAAATATACATGAAACACTGTATGTCAGAGTTCTCACTGTTTAACAATTTCATGTGGTGTGCATGTGTTTGCTCAACAAGCTGTGCTCAGCTGCCACTGAAGTCAGTGTCAGCTGATGCTTATAGGCATTGGAGATTATAAAGCTACCTGTAATTATGTAAATTCTATTACTCAATGAGCACACATTCTTTAGCTTAAGCAGATACTTGTATTCTGTACCTGAGCCTTCAAACACTTACATAGTAGGACCATTATGCAAACAGTCACTTTTAATTCATACCATGTGCAAATGTAGAGATAAAAATCATCAGTAGGAAGCATAGATGTACTTCAAACTCAGCAAGAAAACATGCTCCAGTGTGTATGAGCAAAGAACATAAGAATGTGAATATTTTTCCAGAAAAAAAATACAGAAATATTTATTAATACAATTTGAGTTTTGGAAACCCAGCCAAATTCAGTATGCATATAAAGGAAAACTACAATTCTGTACATATATAAAGGGATTTTTTCTGTACAGCATCAATGATCTTCCGAACCACACTCAGGAAGTTTGACTAGGTAAATGTAATATAGCAAAAAAGAAACCTCAGTTACTTTATCCTTATAGAATAGAAACAAGAAGAATAAAACCACTCAAGCCCAAAACCACAACATTCCAACCCAATTTATGACGTACTATGTAGTGGCACAAACTAACTCTAAAAAAATTTAGCAGTTCATTGTTATTTTCTTGCAACCTTTTAATTTCTCAATGCTGCATCAAAAGGGACGAAAACATCCACTGTAAACTATTTCTCTCAAACTAATGAGACTGTTAAACATGAAGGATTTCTATAATAATTTTATCTAACAAGAATAAAAGTAATAAAACAGAAGCTGGTAAAAAAATAATTTAGCAGAGCTCAAAAAAAAAGCATGACGTAATCTGCCTTAAGAATTTCATAACCACAATACAATTTAACTTACAAAAGGTTTTCATGTTGAAACAAAAAAAAATTCTAAATTAAAAAACATAAAAATCCCAAGGCTTAACAATTTAGATAACAGATTATGGCAGCGACATACAGAGCTTTGCAGATGTTTACTAAAGTAAACAGTAAACTTGCTCACAGAGGAGAAGCATTACTAGTATACTTAAAACTACCCAGAGTTTATAAAGCTGAGCAGCAAGACTTCCCCCATCCCTCCCCCAGCATAGCCTTCATGAGCAATGTTCTGATTTTGCTAGTGACAACTCGTACGAAGCAAATTCAAAACTATTTATTTGGTAGCTTCTACAGAAACAAAACTAATTCAATCAGTAACATGGACTGAAGAAATTAAAACAAAGGAGGAATGCTAACCATGGGGGGGGTTTGTGTTAACCATTTCAGTATTTATTGTATATGTTACGCCAGAATTTTAAAATGGAAACTATTTTCACCATTGAAAATGCAAATAGCACTGTTAGGTTTGGCATCAAAGTATATGAAGTGAAAAAAAAAAACCCTCTAGTGTACCCATCTAAAAAAATATAATTCCATTTGAATACAAAATGAGAACTGTCATTTCCTTATTATTGACAAAACAGGAAAAACAAAGTTTGTTCTGTGGAATAGATTAGTCTGATACAAATGATATAAAAATTTTCCATGTGTACATGATGAAAAAGATCTGACTTAAAGCACCAACTATCAGAAGGTTTTTAACACTGTATTGCAAAATTATGGGAAAGAAGTAAGTGGTTTTGAAAATAAACCTCAGTCAGATGTAGTTTTAAAATATTTACATTTCAATGTAGATATGATAAATATTTTATCAAAACAATGTATAATCTGCTGGAGTATATAAAAAAATATTTCCAGCTAAACTGTTTACAAAAATGCACCATCAGTGAAAAGAGTTAGGGACTACCAGTTTACCAGAGAAGTCCCAGTTCAGACATAGAACACACATCCAGCATTAGAGTCAGTATTGATTTTCATATTTCTAAAACTGTAACACATTTTTTAATTGTATGTGCTTCAATATACTTCATTCTATACGATTCTAAAACGATTTAAAATTGACAAGATGAAGAGAAACATCCATAGCCCACATACAGAACAGTAACTTCAGTGTCATCCATTCCTCTTTTTTATTAAAAACTGTAATTTGGCCCTGATTTAGAGAAGTATTTAAGCAACTGAGCAATGTTTACACTGCACTGAAGTCAGTACACATCAGACATAATCTGTAACTAGGCACATGCTTGTATGAATTTGAGGCCTACAAAAAATAAATTGTAACAACATCTAAATTCTTAAGCATGATGAAAGATTGCACTGAAAATCTGGTTCAACACTGTCAATGTAAAAGCTGTGCAACATGGCTTTTCATTTTGAAAAGTCTTCACCTTCAGCAAGTTCCCCTGTAAATAAGATCACCAACTAGAGTTCTAACCAAATACTGAGTTCTGTAAATGCTTCTATCACACACAAGGTGGTAGAGGGTTTATGTTTGGCTAAGACTATTTCAGAACAGCCTTGAGGCCATATAGAGAAGTGCTTTTCACTATCAGCCCAAGCCTGATGGTATCTCTGGCTTGATGGTACAGAATCCTGACAGTGTTCTGCTGCCTCACATCTACATAATACAGTCTAGGTAAAGACTAAGTACTAAATAAAATTATATTTTTTAGTGCTATCTGACCTAGCGGGAGTAACTGATTCCATAGATTTTTCATTTACACCCTTGTATCTCCTCTGAAGTCAGCAGAAGTGTTTTTATTTCACTGAAACAGAGCACTTGCATTTAAATTTTACTTTTTATGCGTAGTGCTTAATTTGCTACTAAACCCTATGACATACACTTGCTGTCCACGGAGGACCAAAGGTGCATTTCCATACAGATGTGCTCGATCTCTGAAACACCATGCTGTAATAAAGCAAACTAAATCCTGCTAAATTTACAAAGATCTCATCATCTAAGAATTTAATCCATACAGACCTAGCACAAACCACATAAAGCACAGTATCCTAAGGTAACTAGAAAGATGTTTGCATAGCAAATCTTCAAATTTCTCCTATGGAACAGATGAAGCTGACCTCTAATATAAATTTCAAACACAAGAGTGCAAAGTAGTGCTTAATCCTCACTATCAGCTTCTCTATCTCTCTGTACTTCTACTCTCTTCTTCACTTTGCTAACAGTAGAGGACTTTTGGCAAAATAAAGCAGTTATTTCAATCCTCCACTCCAAGCAAATTAGTGGCACTCATTAAAAACAAGAGAAACCTCCCCTAGTCTCTCACTTAACGTCTTTTTCCTTGAAGAGAAAGAACATCCCAACCCTTGGTTGCCTCTATTAAGTGCCTCTGTCCATGACTTATCCATTCTTCTTGGTCCATATATACTCTTCCACAAAACCAACACTTAAACAGACACTGAAGTGCTTCAGCTGGTGAACTTTCCACCACTTGGTAGTTGTTTTTATGGGTCTTTTTTAGCTTCATTTTTAGCATACTCTGCTTTTTTGTTTGGTTTCCTGCCTCAACATTCTGAAGAGTAAGACGCTTTCGATAACGTTTGACACCAAGACAACTACTTGTCCTTTCTGACAGAACTACTTTCAGGACCTGACCTTTATACTTGTTGATAGTCTTCATGACATTAATTATCTCCGGTGAATCAACATCAGGGTGGTTTAGTACCACAACTGGCTGGTTACGACGAGGGCATTTTATCAACTGATTTGTTTTCAGAGGAACAAGTCGCAGACGTCTTGCTGTCAGAAGGCACGACACATCAGAACTTGTAGTTTCTGACTGAGCTCTTGTTTTCCTCCTAGGGAGTTCTCTGAAGCTTGCTTGTTTTGCCTTATTTTTGGGACCTAGTTGACTTTTTGAATAGGGCTTGCTTTGCTTGCTCACATCACTGCTTTTCTGAAATGGTGCACCAGTTTGCTTGCTGTTGTTTTTAACACTTGCCTCTCGCTTTGGTCTTTGCCTGAGTGATATAATTCGGGACTCAGCATTTGGCTCGCTCTGATTAGGCAAACATGGGAAATTACTGCTAAGTGTCTCAGAAACACTGACAGGGACCGGGCGAGGCAGAAACATTTCATTGCAATGCATGGGAGCTGATATTTCACTCCTGTTTTCTATTCCATATGAGCTTTGACTGCTAGTAGCATTCAGCACTCTCAGCATTGTCCCTTTGGGGATAAACACTGGGGTAGCGACATGGGAATTTTTAGTTACCCTGTTTTTAGAAGTTCTTGCAAATGTAAAGAGCTGATCTTCACTGTGTTCTTCACTACTGATCACACTTCTTCCACCGTGCACTTGAGACAAAGTCGCAGTTTGTTCCACTTCAGTGGCACAAACAACTCCCTCACAGCTTGCTGAACTTTCTTGAGGCAAAAGCAATTTTTTATTAGAAGCTTGACATCTCAAGGATTTCATGTTAGGTTCAGCAGCAGACATGAGCTGAGCAATCTTTCTACACAGCAATGTTGCTGATTTCTTCCTGCGTGTTGCGTCATTCCATCTGACATCCTCTGGAACATTTTCAGCCCCAGAGCTAAGAGAAAATACAGATGAAATAACAGGTCCTTCAAAAGGTTTGCCTTTATTTTCCACCTTCTGTAGTTCTAGTGATTCCAGAAGACGACTATTCTTTTGACTTATGGTTTCAGCTCTCTTTACTTTGCTAAAGCCAAAAGTTGTATCTTCAAAAGGTGGAGTTTTAGTAACATGGAAGTTTTTTCCTGCTTCAGAAGATGTAACAGGTTTTTTATCAAAACACTTTCCAGCTAAATGTGCTTCGGTAGAGCTGACTGGTAGACTCCTACATTCTTTGTCAACCCTCTTCACAGACAGTGTATCCTTTTCTTTATGGACTGCAGAAAAATTTTTGCCCTCCTGAGCAGCTTCTACTGAAATGTTCTTGGAGCTTTTACCTTCAGAAACAGAAGCATATTTTGGACGGTATACATCCTCATTTTCTTCGTAACAATACAGATCACAATGTAAGTTATTTTTTCCATCTGCTTTCCCCCTTGAGGATTTAAGATCACTTTTTTTTTCAGTACTGTTCATCACCAGAGATGGAGAACAAAGTTCTATAACACCTGAATGGACATCAACACCTTTCACCAAATGAAAGCATAATTTTGATGTATCTTCTCTCTGTATAGATACAGAGCTACAGTCCGAGAGTTGAGAATCAGAAGAACAAAAATATTCAGAATTCTTGTCATATGTACTATCCAAATTAAGCTGGTTACTAACACTGCATGATTTGTTTACATTCACTTCCATGGTAAGCAACTCATTTTGAGACACAGAAGATGTTTTTTTTATTTCCGCAGATGGTTCTGTACCTTGATTCTCAAGTTCCTCTTCAGCACAGTTCACAGACCTGTAAGTTGCTTCTTTCATAGGAATTAGTTTAAGAACTAGCTGCTGTGCTCCATTCACTATTTTAAGCTCTACTATCTGAGCTAAACAGTTAGAAGGAACTACAAGTTCAGATGGTGCAATTACTGTTAAAGGCATCCCAGGTTGTAAAGGCTCTGTTTTTGGAGAATAAACCTCAACCTCCACACTTTGATTCTCACATACACTCATTTCAGATGGCTCCAATGTTGTCTTATCCTGGACTGATGATGTGTTTATGCTGCATTCTACATTTTGAGACGAGCAGACTGTTTTAGTTGGTTTACCTGGAATCTCACAAACCATATTTGAAGACAAAGTTGAAAGTTCATTCTGGAAAGGGATTTTATTGTATTTCTGCTTTTTACATAAAGTGCTTTGACTCTGCTTCTTTTGCTTGTGGTTTATGAGAGTATTTGACAGCCGTTTTCTGGGTGTTTCATGTACTCTCCTTGTATGTTTAACTATATAGTCATGCCTAACAGCACCATATTCACAGTATTCACACTGATATGGAAAAGTTCCAGTGTGTTTCACCAAATGTCTCTGGAATTCTCCTTTGGTGTAGGATACATAACTACAGTGGGAACAAAGAAACTTAATTTCCTCATGTTGCCCTACATGCTTTTTATACTGTAAAGGATCCTTTGTTGAAAATCTGCATTTATCACAGTAGTATTTACCTGGCAGAAAATTTTTTACTTTAAATGTTTTCTGGGTTTTACTAGGGGTTTTTCTTTCACGTTTTTCATAGTTTGCAGCATTGGCACCCTCAGGAACAAAATCGAAAGCTGGTGGTTTAATATGACTGCACTTCTTGCAGATGAAATTTTTGTCTTCAGTCCACTCAAGCTTCTTATGCTTTTCTATATCTTGCATTGAAATTTTCTGAACACTTCTGCATTTTATACAGCTTATCAGCGACAACTTATTGTTCTCAGCCTCAGTTCCTTGGTAACAGCAGTTCTGGTCATCTGCCCCTTTCGATGGATTTGTTTTATCATCAGAAGATTGCTTTGGGGATGTAGTTAAGGAATTATTTTTATCATTAATTTGGCCAGGGTACAATCTTGGTAAAATCTCCCTCATTTTTTTCAACTGCATTTCAGAAGATGCAACTCTGCACCAGTTTCATTAAACACAGCAGCAACAGAGAGAATGTTTTCTTGGTATTAGTCTTGTGTAGTTGCTTATCAATCAATCAATCATTCAGGCCACCAATCTGCAGAATATAAGCTTTGGAAGAAATTATGTTCAAGCAACTGCATCCGTATTATATTCCATGTTCTTAGTCAATCAACTTGCAGCACTAAAGAATAAAAAGCAGAAGATTAAGTCAGTTACAATTCACTGATCACTGAAATACAATGAACTAATAATTGAACTATTAGTGGGCTACAGCTGAATTACAGAGTGCAAGTCTACTGTTAATACACCACTGATTGTATTCTGGACATACAACCAGTAACTCTAATCAAATAATCCTTTAATATTTGCTCTCATTCAAAACATTCCCAAACTCATATAATTAACCTGCTATGCATCAAAACCTAAAGATTTCATGGTATTTCTCCCATGTCATGAAAAATTTTACACTTAAAAATATTTAGAAGCCAAACAAGATACTTGATAACAGTACTGAGCAGCAGAGTATGATTTCAGTTCAGATATAGCCCTCTACTCAGGACAAGATATCATGAAGCACTACAAGTGCCATTCATATGTGAATAGCAGGGAAACAGAATGTGGCTATGATGGTTACTAGAAACACAGAACTATTAGTTGGTTTTTAAATAAAAGAATTTTTAAGTTAGCACGGAAATTCCTGACATACAGAAGGAAGTTCTTTTCTAATCAGTGCCAATGTTTCAGATACAAACAGACTTGAACACTAATTCATAACAAGATGTGATTTATGTTTCACATGTTCTCAAAATAATGAAGTCAAAACAATCTGTGGCTGCAAAATTAAGTACTTTCTCTTCTATTAATATCACAGTGTAATCACTTCTATGTATGTGGACAAGCACATAAATAATTCACTTCATCCTAATAAAACAGAATGTCAACCAAGCAAAATAAACAATGCAACCTAAGGAAGAGAGAGATCAGTAATATCACTGTAAAACACCACATTAACATATGCAATATATTTGGCACTCTCTCTCTCTAGTATATTTAAGAGGAAGAAGATCTCAGCCCTTAAGCTTTTGGCAAGACTACAAGACCACTATTATTTGGAAAATAAACAACCTAATTCAGCTTTTGAGACATACATGAAGTCAAAACAACACCTTTCTTATTAGGTGTCCATAACCATCATTAGTTATGGACATAATGTTGCACACACTTGCAATCACAGACTTGATTGCATGAGGTTATTTCTATTTTTCAATGCACCCAACAGAAGGCTTCCACTTCTGAAATTCAGATCCTCACCAACTCTACCTACAGAGATCAGGGCCTGATTATGACTCAAAAAGCATAATGCTGAGTTCACTTAAGCAGCTTCCCATCACAATAACCTTACACTAATCAAGAAACTAAACTATGGTTCTGGAAAGACATTGAGGTGTTCAAGTGAGTTCAGAGAAGCGCAACGGAGCTGGTGAGAGGTCTAGAAGTAAATCTTAAGAAGAGTGGCTGAGGGAGCTGGAGGTGTCGAGCCTGGAGAAAAGGAGGCTCAGGAGAGACTTTACTGCTCTCTGTAACTACCTGAAAGGAGGCTGTAGCCAGGTGGGTGTTAGCCTCTTCTCCCAGGGAACAAGTGACAGAAAGAGGAAATTGCATCAAGTTACACCAGGGGATGCTTAGATTGAATACTAAGAAAAAACTCTTCACTGAAAGGGTTGTCAAGAATTCAAACAGGCTGCCTATGGAAGTGGTGGAGTTACCATCCCTGGAGATATTAAAAAGACATGCAGACTCAGCACTTAAGGATATGGTTTAGTGGTTGGCTTGGCAGTGCTGGGTTACAGGTTGGACATGATGATCCTGTAGGTCTTTTCCAGCCTAACTAATTCTGTGATCTCCCCAATAGCCTGAGAGGACTAAACATCTGCTCCAAGATGGTTTTCCTGCATCTTATGTGCTCACAGCCCAGACAGCAACCATATCCTGTGCTGCATCAACAGCAGAGTAGCCAGCAGGTTGAGGGAGCCGATTCTGCCCCTCTACTCTGCTCTTTTGAGACCCCACCTGGAGTGCTGCTGCATCCAGCCAGCTCTGGGGCCCCCAACACAAAGAAGATATTTAGTGGCTCTCCTCTGAACCCATTCGAAGCTGATCATAGGGCTGGAGCACCTCTCCTATGAGGACAGGCTGAGAAAGTTGGGGTTGTTCAGCCTAAAGAGGTGGCTTCACAGAGACCTTATAGCACTTTCCAGTACTGAAAGGGAGCTTCCAAGAACACTGGAGAGGGACTTTTCACAAGGGCATGCAGTGATAAGACAAGAGGGAATGGCTTCAAGCTGAAGAAGGGTAGATTTAAATTAGATATTAGGAAGAAATTCATTACTACGAGAGTGGTGAGGCACTGGAACAGGCTGTGCAGCGAAGTTGTGGATGCTCCATCCCTGGCAGTGTTCAAGGCCAGGCCGGACAGAGCCCTGAGCAACCCGGTCTAGTGGAAAGTGTTCCTTCCCATGTCAGCAGGTTGAACTACATGACCTTTAAGGTCTCTTGCAACACAAACCACTCAGTGATTCCATGATCTCCCTTGTGCTCCATCAATATCCTTAACTGCTATAGGAATGCTGCCCTAAAGATAGGGCTCTTCAAAGTATACTAATGAAACCACAAACAACAGTAAGAAAAATTAGAAAACTGGTTAGAGACAACATAACAAGCTTTTCACTCTTAAGCAAATGGATGGCTGTACACTAAAACTCCTTAGTGGGTAGTTCTAGGACTGTAGTAATCTCATCTCATTGCAACGCAGACGGCTGTGAAAATACACACAATGTGAAAAGCAAATCAATGGCAGCCTTGCAGGAAGGAGGAAAGTATACATGACTGCTGTATCATGATCTGGAGAATTTTGTTTAAGCAATTCTAATGTGGATGACATTATGTACTCTATTACCTTGATTCTAAAGAGGAAACAAAAGCAAAACGTTTGTGGTAGTTCAGCTGGAACATCCTTCCCTGGCTACTACAACACTTTCTAGACTCAAGATGAACCTACTGACACTCAAGTGTGGTGGTAGGCCTACGTTCAGGAGATCCACTGTTTTGTTTCAGGAGAAAGATGGTAAGAGATCTTGAAAAGCTCAAGATCTAGAACCAAAGATGCTTTATGCATTTCTACACAGCTTTAAGAAAGAACTAACATGGCATTTGAAAAGAAAGGGTGAAGTTAGGTCATTATTTGCCCTTTTCTGCTGCTAATGTCTATCCATTAATACTGAAACTGCCCTCCATGTGAACTGACTGAAAGCTAAGTATGGAGAATTTATGCCATCAACATCTTTCACCACAGAAAAAAAGTATTATAAACCCAGAGAATTTTCTTGTCTTTTTTAAACTCTGTAATTTCACCTTAGGGGAGAACATGAATCCACAACCTTTGAAGAGCAAGAAAGTACAAGAAACACAGTCCAACACTTTCAGAACACTTCCATTTAATGGTCCTGGGCTTCTCAGTCCAGGACTATGCCAGAAAAATTTAACAGAGGTAATTCAAAGAACAGGCTAGTAATCCTTCCAAATTTTCCTAATTCAAACAGCTATACATAGGACAGTGGAAACAACTATGTTTGCCATGGTTTAAGTCCAAAACCACACTTTTATGCAGACCTGTGACAAATACCATGTTGCTAGAACACAGGTTTCAGGTGTTGGTGCGTGCCTGCGTTCCATTCTGTATGTGCAGAGGGTTGATCCCAGACAGCAGCCAAGCAGCCACAGAGCCACTTGCTGGTGTCCCACCCTCTCCTCCCTGATTAGCAAGGGGAGTGAAGTAGAGAAGAAGCACAAGAAAGTTTATGGATCAGGACAAAGGCAGTTTAACAGAAGGAAAGAAGCACGGAGGTGACATAAGAGAAATCACTCACCACCTTCCATAAGCAAACCAATGCCCAGCCAGTCTCCAAGCAGCAGGCACCCTAGAAGGCAACCCGCCTCTGACCTTCCTCCTCCACTTTCAGTTTTCATGGCTGAGCATAACATTGCATGATGTGGACTATTCCCTAGACCAATTCTGGTCAGCTGTCCCAGCTTTGTGCCCTCCCAATCTCTTGCCCATCCCATGCCTACTCACTAGAGTGAGGTGGGGGAGGGGGGTGAAGAAAACCCTGACATTGTGCAAACACTGTTCAGCAACAACCAAAACACCAATGTCTTACCAACACTGTTTTAGCCATAGATCCAAAACACAGCGCTGTACAGGCTGCTTTCAAGAAATTTAACTCCATCCCAGCCAGACCCAGTGAAAGGTAAAAAAAGAACTGAATAACCAGCTGATGCCAAAGTAACATCTCTGCTGTCTTCCTAGCTAGTTTTTCACCATGTACCCTGAACACTGACTGGTTAATAACAAAGGTTTTTATACAAACATCTCAAATTTATCCTTAATTTGGACAAAACAAACCCAAAATTATATTGTAATTTCATGCTTGTATAAAAAATAAAGAACACTTTCTAGTTACTTCAGAAGACTGAGACCGTCAGTGTACACAGGGAAGTGAACATTACCTACATTCACTCCATACCACTGGGGGAGGTGGGAAGGAGGAGGAATTCCCCTAAAGATTTGTTTTGGTATTTGAAGGGTTGGCAGAAACATGCTATAGAAGATTTAATTAGAAGATAGATAGTTGATTTTTCGAGTTATAATCATATGCAGTGCACACGGACCAATCCAAAGACATCATTAAAGGAAGACCTCAAAGTCTACAAGGAGCCTCAATGGCAAACACAGGAATGGGATGGATTAAAAATGAAGTAAGAGACACTAAGAGTGTCAAAATCAATTCCAGTCACTGTCTTTACAGAAATGAATTCAGAAAAAAAAACTAAAATATTCAGAAGTACAATGAAGTATCTGAATTAAGAAACATTAAAAAAAGTGAGAGGCTTTAGTTTGGAAAAAAAAAAAAGCAAAAGCTTAGAAGCACATGGAAAAAATACATCACAAGAAAAATAAACCAAATTTTCTCATTCACTCCTACCAAACACCTGCAATTCAGCGACATTAAAAGGTCAGGCATTTAATGAAACAAACATTTCCGCCTTTCACACAACACTATCGTATCTTGAAGTTTGCTGATCAAGATACAAGAGATTAACAGATCCACAGAATCAAAAGGCATTCCAAACTGTGGTTATCCCATGTAAGTAAAGGTTAAAAAACAGAGATCCATTAAAACAAAGGAAAATAGGATGAAACATCCTCTGCAGCCTGACTATGCTAAATTCAACCAGTACAAGGGTTTTTGCACTGCAGTAGGTTACAAACCACTGATGTGGCCACTGTCAGACTGGAAACTTCTACTTACTTCAAAATACATTGAATATTTGTTCATCCTTTCAAAGAAGAATATGTATATTCCAGGGCTTTAGTTTCCTTTAGTTCAAACTATATGCTGCTATCAGTGAAAAGGGTGTGATGAGCAGGATGCATTTAGCCTGTGTGATCAAATAAATGAGCCCTTACTTCAGCAAAGCACACAATCCTCACACACAAAGATCACAGACTGCAGCCAACAATCAGGGTGTGCCTTGGTACTGCAAAGCCCATATAAGCCATCCCTAAGAAAGAGAAGTCTAAACAGAATTGGAAGACACTGCATCACTGCATCAGGAGGATGCAGTGTATAAAATTTGAGCCTCTGTGAAAAATTTAAATCCCTGTGCATGCTTAAAATTACCCTGTCTGTATTTTTCAACTATATATATATATATGCCATATACTAACCGTTTAATATTGATTATCTCTGTTCACCAGTTAACTGTTCTACTGACCCAACTACATAGCTGCCAATTACTAGTCACTAATTTTAGGCCTAATGACTGGGAGAGATCCAAAGTGCTTCACTCAAGTATTACATATTGTATTAATTAAAATAATTAATTTTGTATTAAAAACAAGCAATTCAAATACACCAAAGAAATTTTGTCTACAAGTATTTCTTCTTAAAAAGACATTTTGTTTCACAATAACAGCTAATCACACAGTTATAACAGTTTTTGGTTTGTAGCTGAAATTCGCATGAGGTTTTTCAAAGCAAAATGAATGAGGAATGACAATACAGACAAGTAAGAAGAGCAAGGACCATGCATCAAGTTTTTAGAGCACACTTTTATTAAAAAATATACAGTTCTTTCACTCCACAGAAAAAAAATCAATTACACTTAAAATATTTATTACTTATAAAGTCATGCAAAACACCGATTGAAAGGAAATCACTATTTTATGAATGCGTAAGTGAAAATTTGTCCACTCTACTAATGTTTTTTGGCATTGTATGGAGGCAGGTACATGTATGTACTATGCAGCATTCTACTGAAATGGAGGTCTGCTTCCCTGTGGCTCTAGGAACAAGGCCTAGCTTTATTTGTATCTGAAAAATACACATTTCTGTCACATCATTCAACTGCTTGGTGGTCTTCCTGCAATAAGCTAAACAAGGCATTCCCAAATAACTACCCTATCAAAAGCAGTATCCTAGAGAGTGCTCAGGGACGGTTATAGAGTTGTTTGTCATTACATGTATGATCAACTGTTTTAATCTGTGCTGCTCTTTTCATCATTTCCCATAATTTACAACGATTTTCAAAGTGTTTCTGTATATCCAGAGCATACCGACTAGTATAAAGCATTACCCTACTCTTAAGCTCTACGGCCTGTAGGAAATACAGCAAGGAAGTATGGCACTGAAGAAAATGGGAGAAGAGAGGGAAGAGTCCCATTAAAAGCACACATCCATCCCTCGATGTCCAGATCTCAAAGCACTCATGTAGGTGCTAAAGTTGATTTCCACAGATTTCGTTCCTGCTAAAATTAGCCACATACTATTTGTATATGCAAGAAAAGAGCCTTGACTGTAACCACCTACTGCAGTAACAATGCACAACAGACTGCTAGAAAAATCCTGTAAAACACCATTAGTCTTCTTAAACATAAACCAGACTTTTTTAATTAAATGTACATTGCAGGACACTTTGGCTACATCTACGATAACACTGGATCATTTATTTAGAAGAAAATAGGTTTATACGTCTAAATTATTTTAAGTGTCCAATGTAACACTTTACAATGATAGATTGTCTTGCAACAAAATTCAATATGGAATTCAATTAAACCAATCTTATGCCCAAATAGTCAAAAGAACCTCATTTGCACACAAAACACAGGATGTTCTATTTTGCTCATGAATACATTTACTAACCCGAGAGCTCCTTTTCTTCAGGACGATGACCAAGACGACAAACCTGGACAACAGCTTCAGTCCAGACGAGTCCAAAGCGGCCTGATGGCGTCCACGAGACAGCAAGCACCAAAAATCTCCTTTCCTTGGGCGTCCAGCCCACCCACGCATCAGTGCTGCCGCCTCTCCGCGGAAGGGAGGCTTCCCTCGGTCGCTCTCCGCCCGTGTGCGGGCCCGAGCGCGGCGCCGCGGGGGATGCGGAGCGGGGAGGGCGCTGCGCGGGCCGCGCAACCTCCGCCCGCCGCGCAGCGCCGCCGCCGGCCCGCAGGGGGCAGCACCGCCCGCGCCGCGCCGCTCCGGCCCCACACGGGCGGGCAGGGCTGCGGCTCCGCGGGCCCGGGGGTCTTACCTGGCTCGGAGCGGGACGAGGGGGGATGAAGGAAGGGCTGCCTCCCTCGGCGCTGACCCCGCCGGCCGCCACCGCTCCCGTTGTCTCCGGACACACGGGAAACGCAGCGCCGCCCCGCGTCCTGTGCGGCCGCTGCCGCCCCGCCCTGCGGCGCCTACCCCGGCAGGGAGGGCGGGCGAGCCCCCCGCCGCCGGCCCGGCCCGGCCCCCGCCCGCGCGGTGGCGGAACTGACCTCACGGCGCGCCCCGCCCGCCGCGCGTAGAGCTCTACCGAGCCCCGGGCCCGCGGCACCGGCACTGCCCCGCGAACGGGCTGCGGGCACCGGCACTGCCCGTGCCCCGCCGGACGGGCTGCGGAAGAGCGGCTGAGGAGAGCCCTGGGCTGCGCTGTGTGCCGAGGTGCAGCCCCGGCTCGTTGCCCGTTGGCCGTCCCTCCGCACTGACACAACAGGCCAAAGGATGCGCTGTTCCCAATAACCTCTCTACATCCCCGAGTCCGTTGTGTTTGACTATGGTGTGGGCATGCATGTCATGGGCATCGCCCAGTGAAGTACTACAATGGCGTAGTTGTTGCCTATTTTCAGATCCTTCCTTTGAAATCCGGATGTCTTTTCAAATAAGGTGTTTTTAGCAAAATTTGAAGGGAGAAAAAGAGGATTTGACTGACTGCATCTTGCCATATAAAGTACCTTTGGTGTCGCTTCAATATCAAATCCCTCCACTTAAAAAGCAAACCGTAGCTAACATGGGGCCAGAAATCTTGCCAGATGAGGTCTTTGAAATGAAGTTTTTTGGTACATGTCTTCAAAGTTGAACTCTGTGTTGCTGATTGTTCTGTTAGTATGGATTTTGTATGGTAAGCAAAACCAGTAAGTTGCATTTTCGGATCTGTTCTCTACTGGAATGATTTAAGAGTGCTTGATCTTGTCTAGGCATGGACACACATCTTCAGGGATCTTGGATTTTGGGATAGGCTCTTCAGGTCACAAGAAAAAAAGAAAAGGGAAAGTTATAGACAGGGAAGTCTGGGGGGAAAGAATCCTCTCAACTAAGATTTTTTTAGTTCCAAAATGAGATGTTGCCTTCAAGGGTCTGCTACATCTTTTGATCAGCAGTGTAAGAACACACTCTTAATTGGCAGTTTGGAACACCGTAGTTTACTGAATATTTTTAAACTTGTGAAGAAGGTCTTCTGGCTCGTAGAGCCTGTTGGGATTTCTAGAAGGCTTTTGACAAAGACTGTCAAAGAAACTAAACAGTAATGGCCTAAGTCCGGGTATCTTGTTATGAATAGCTGGTTAAAGATGGAGTGAGTGTGTGGTCCTTGTAGCATAGAGATGACGGGTGCACTGCTGGATCAATCTCTGCTTGGACCTGTTCAACATACAAGCCATTTGAAAAGGGAGCTGGGCACTCTAGTGACGGCCTTCTAATACCAAGCTATTGAGGGACCTAAGGGCAAAAGCCCACGAAAGATCTGCGAAAGGACGTTATGCAGCTGAATAACTAGACAGTAACAGGGCAGATTAGATTTTGGATAGATAAAAGTGATGCACATTGAGGAAAAACATCCTGACTTCAAATAAGAAATCAACTCTAAGCTGACTAGTACTGTGCAAAAGGAGCAAAATCTTGGCCTGAGAAAAAGTTTCGGTGAAAATCTCACTTCAGTGCTTAATCAAGTTCATAAAAATAAGCCTTATGTTGAGATTCGAAAAAGAACAGAGAACAAAGCAGTGTAATACTGCTGCGTAAATTCATGATTTTACACACTTTAAAAGCTCTTCGAGTTTCTAAGTTCCCTCAGCTCAGGAAAGACAGAATAGTAGCAGAAAAGGTTCAATGAAAGGTAAAAAGAATGATCAAAGGTACTTTGCTCTCAACTTTCACATAAGGAACGGCTAAGTAAGCTTCTGTCTGAAAAAAAAAAAAAGATGACTGTTGATATAACAAAGGACTAAAAATCATGAGTGATCATTGTAATTGTGAGCAGTTACAGCTGGAAGTTGTGTGTGTGGATCCCATGAAAGCCACCAGGGACAATTTGCAATTACTGACTGGTGTCAGCTATCCTGCAAAAATGATTATGGGGTGTTATGAAAATTTACTTCCCTAACTGTTACATCAGTCAGTGTTTGTAATATGAATAGATATTCACTTTGTTACTATGTATTAGCTCACATAATACAGTGAAATGGAATGAGATTGTGGAATTTTACTGGAGACTTTCATACTCAAGTAAAACTAGCTAAAGGACAGCCCAGCCCTGGAAATAAGGACTTTGCTTCTTGGAAGCATAGAAGTGTCCACAAAAGATAAAGGACACCCATGGACAGCCCAGATAAAGCCAGAATTCTAGCCATTCTAATATGTCTTTGAAACCCTTCCAGTGTTATCTGGCAAAACTGCCCCCAGGGACATCTGGATCAATAGACAAGCAGCAGGAATGCTGCAGAAATACAGTTGCCTGGAAAAATTTTACTGTGATTAGAAATCAGTAGTGTGCATCTTAGTTATTAGTCAAATCATGTTGTATTGGAGTTGTTGAAGGGTATAAGAACCCTGTGTAAAACTGCATTCAGGGTGACCTAGTTTGGCTGGGACACCTCATGCACATGAATAAATATTTAGTCTTGTAATTCTATACTTTGTTTCCTGGCCTCTTGGTCAGCACCAATTGTTGCAAATTTTCATATAAGTGAACTACACTGAGAAGTTCATTTTGTTCAAAGTCAGAAAAATTAGAAACATTCCTAAAATACAAGATTACAATATTTAACACAATAATTGAGAAATAGTTTGCTAGCCAGCAGGTTTTTTCACTGTATCTATCTGTATCTGAAAAAGTCCAGACTGCAATAAGTATACTTCATATCAATAAAATGGAATCAGTTGTCTGATACTCAACACCGATTAAGCACTTTTACCTCTCTTTCTTAGATATGTGTAGCTAGCCAGCTCTGAGGTTAGAATGGCAATTTCCTCTAACAAATGCAAATAGATTATTCCGTATTTAAATAACACCAAACTAAACAATGTGATCCAGAAAAAGCTTTGTTATGGAAAGCTTGAGAGACAATTTGCATCTTCCTCAGTGTTTTCCAGCTACATAAATTCAGTCCCTCCCCTGCATTTTCTATAACCTTGTGTTCAAAGTGACTCGATTTCCCTTCCGTGTCACATGAATGCTCTCTTCTTTGGAGACACAAGTGGGAGCTGATCAGATCACAGTGCCTCTTTCTCACTTAGGCTCCAGCCCTGAACCGACGTAGTACACCAGACAGGGAATAAC
This sequence comes from Monarcha castaneiventris obscurior, assembly GCA_026261815.1. NCBI lineage: Eukaryota > Metazoa > Chordata > Aves > Passeriformes > Monarchidae > Monarcha > Monarcha castaneiventris. The sequence goes on along the minus strand of JAMPIT010000433.1, from coordinate 11,766,953 downwards.
TCTCCTGCAGTTTCCACCTTATCTGTCCCCTTTGGTTTGCCATTTGCAAGCCGTCTTTTGTGACCTCCTCCAAATTCCCAGCTCTTACCTGGTCATTTGTTCCTTCTCAATTTGTCCTGTGACTCAGCCACCCGCAGTGCTGGTTAGGCGTTCGTGAGCTTTCCTGCTGAGGGTCCCAAAGGGAGGGTCAGCACTTAGTAATGCCAAGGCTTGTTACCTAAGTAGGAAATGTTGGTAGCAGGGCTGCTAATTGGCAAAGGCAGCATCCAATTAAGAAGCCTCTTTAACTTCCTGCATCCTTTGCAGCATTGCTGTCCGTGAACTGGTTCTGTCACATGCTGTGGGACACCCTCACACCAGGAATTCACCACAGCTCCGCAGTTGCCGCTGCTTGTCCTGTTGACATGCTGCATTCCTTTCCAACCTCTAACCAGATTATCTGATATGAAATGCTGATTGTTGCTTATGAATCCATGAGAACCACAGGTAGACAGGATCACAGAATCACAGAATGGGTGAGACTGGGAGGGACCACACTGGGTCATCTGGTCCCACCTCCCTGCTCAAGCAGGGTCATCTCAGAGCACATTGCCCAGGATTGCATCCAGATGGTTCTTGCAGATCTCCAATAAGGGAGACTCCACAACCTCTCTGCAAAATCTGTTCCAGTGCTCAGTCACCTGCACAGTCAAGAAGTTCTTCCTCGATACTCAGGTGCAATTTCCTGTGCATTAATTTCTCTCCATTGCCTCTTGTCCTATTGATTTGGCACCACTGGGAAGAGCCTGGCTCCATCCTCTTGATGAAGCTTTCTTTCAGATACTTACAGATATTGGTGAGGTCTCTTGTCAGTTGTCTCTTCTTGAGGCTGAACAAGCCCAGCCCCTTCAGCTTTGAAGCTCAACTACAAGACTAAAAGAGCTGTGTTTGGAGAAGGTTCACAATAAAAGAAAATAAAGAGGGTGAGTAAATGAGCTACAAGATAAATCAGGTGCTCTAGGTGCTTCTCTTGGGACAGTTTTGCTTTGTGTGTTACTAAATTCACAAGCCCTTCTGCCACCAAAAACGTTGGCATAAATCAAACTCTCTAACACTATTTTTAGTGTTAAATTGCAGGCATTACTTTATTACAGCACTGGATGCATGCCAGATCTTTCCCTGAACGTGCATAAGCACTTTCAAAACTTTTCACTATTTGTTCATTTTAGCAAACAAAGAAATTATTGTTCACTGGCTATAACTTATATAATTCTCTTCATTATTATTCTATCTTCTACTGGTTGTTGATTGATTTCTTTCTTCTCATGCTAGTTAGCCCACATTTTCAATCTTACTATCTTTTTTCCAGGTAGAGAGGGTTTCAGTACAATTGCTGAAATGACTTTGTTAGTTTCTTCTTTATCTCAGGGTTCTGCAAAATGTCCTTGTGGTTCATAAATTCTGCATTCCTAGTGCCTAGTTTCAGCAATATATCTCTCACCCAAGTGTGAGATCATTGAAGCATATCAAGGTTGATTACAGCTGTTCTAGCAAAACTTAAAGTTTCAGTAATTTTCCCAAACAATGTCTACCTGTCCACTAGAGCAGCTTGTGGCAAACCCGAATCGACACACAGAGGTAACCAGGATGATCACCAAGCCCCAGCTGAAATGCAAAGAGTGGATTTGTTTCATTACCTCACAAACAGCACCGTGCGGCAGAGACACGGGCTCTCTCAGGCTTAGTTCATCCTAGGAAATAGAGGCACATGAGGACACGAGCTCCATCACACTTAATTCATCCTAGCAGACCATGAGCATGGGCAGGGGCTCACCACCTGCCCCAGTATATCAAAGGGCGTCACACATGCACGGTTCATCCCAAGGCTGTGCTTTCCTGATCTCTCTCTCTCCCAGCAGGAGGCTCAAGTGTGTACGTTGAGAGTGTGTTATCCCTACACAGGAACCCCACTTCCTTAAAACAGGCGGGGCATAAACAGCACTAGGCATAATAAATGGAGTTTTCCCACACTGACATCCTGAGCAGAACTACTCCTTCCTCACCAAATCTTCCAGTTTTAACCCTTTCCTCCCAGCACTTGCTAAATGCTGGCAACAGTGACAGAGTGGAAAATTGTACTGCTTATGATTCATTAATACAATTAATTAGAAAAATTAAATAAAACAATAATTGGAAAAGTTATTAGGGAAGTTATATAATTTCCAGTATTCCCCCCAAAAAAGTAAAAAAACACCAATGTGCTGGAAAACCTGAAAAAAAAAAAAACAACCCAGCAGTGATAACCCAAGTTGAAAATGAAGAAGGCACTTTTTTGAGACAAACAGAATTTCTCTCTGAGCCATTGCAGTACCTTCACGTAACAGCTTCTCCTGCCCCCTTTCGGGACACTGATAAAACTATAGCCAAGTGAATATACTTTTTCACTTTATGGGCTGCAATAATGCAATCGTACAGTCTACTGAACTCAGTGAATACACTTTGTGCAGCTAAACTATGTTGGGTGGAATATTTTGGCTTCCAGGGTAAAAATATACTACTTTGTAAGCAGTTAGAGCACTTAGAAAAGAGAAATGCAATCTTTGTTTTCCAAAATGTGCACACAATGGCGGTAGTCAGTATTTAAAACAGCAAGAGCAGAAGTTTCAGTTCTGAGTTTCCCAGCGGGCTTGGACTTTGAAACTGAAGGAACGAGCTGAGTTGTTGCTTTGCGTTTCTGCAGCTGTTCACTTGATGCTGTTTGATACGTTCTCTCTTCAGGTGGCTGAGCAAAGTGCATACAATATATATGTCGCGTTCTGGGGGTTTCTTTAGATACAGGTTGCTGCTGCTGAGCAGATCTCTTCCTCCTGCTGCCTTGCTGGATTGGAGGGCATTAGAGCCTTTGGGAGCAGTCGGGAGGGGGTTTCACATGACGGCGTTGCCTTGTGCGCGGCCCGTCCGTGCGGGCTCGGCTCGCCGGTCTCTGCTGCCCTCCAGCGGCCGCCGCCCCGCTGCGCCCCGGCTCCGCTGCGGGCCCGTCTGCCCGTCCTGCCTCGAGCAAATCACACCTCGAGCCCCGCGGAGGAGAAAACAAGCGTCTCTCGCGTTCTTCTGCCCTCTCTTGCCCCGGCATTTCTAGTATTTCCACCTTCCTCCCCGTTTGTCGGTGACCTCACCACCCCACAGAGTGTGTCTCTTCTCCACCCGAAAGCGCACAGCACCCAAAGCCTCGCCCCCGTATTCCTGAGCTACGTGGCAGCGCCGCTGCTGCCTCTCAGCAAGAAAAACACGTTTGGATGGGCTGCTAGCAAGCAATGAAGTGCAGCTACTTGGGTTAAGTTAGTGGCTCCTCCAACGAGCAACCAGATTTTACAGTCTTACAGGAAGCACTCTCCTGTAGACCTCAGCTCATTTATCAAGTTGTTCGATTTGGGAAATAGATTTAAGGATAGGGGTGAAAGTTGTGGGTTGTGCAATCACATAAGTCTTGGTCCTTTGGGAACTCAGGTCAAGATGAAAGTCAAGATGAAGAAGAGAAGAGCCAGCTGAGAGTGTGGTCAGGGCAGAAACTGGAACGAGGTTCTGAGCTACTGGAGACTGGAACTCCTGCAATGGCTTTTCGACAGACAGCCTATGTACAGTCCTTAATCTGGGGGTAGCTTGGGCACTTCTCTGAAGGGCAGCAAGCAGTGTTTACCTGCAAGAAAGAGAGCAAAGGTGAGCTAGAGACCCTTCTGGCACTGTGTTCCCTGCTGGTGGCTGAGCTAAGAAAAGCCCCTGGGGTAAGGGGCTGGGGACTGCGGCTGTCAGCCAGCACATCTCCAGTGGGAGCCCCCAGGAAGGAAGGCAATGGACAGTGGTGAGCATTCCAGTGTACCTTACAGCTGCCTAAAAGAAAATGGGGAGGAGATATGAAATGAGTGAAAGCAAAAATGAATGTTCAATCAGTTAGCTTAAAAACACACCCAGTTACAAACAGTTCTTCCTCATCCCTTATTTTTGTGGCTCACAGCTATTCCTTAGAAAATATTTGAAACTACCTAGGGATAGGATAGTGGTCTTAGTCAAGCAGTAAAATGCGTTCATGGTAAAGATGTGTCCTGTAAACCAATATAGCAGGAGAAATCTGAGATGCAGTCTTGCATTTTACACAGAAATTAGGGAAATAGCTGCAAAATACCATTAGCTTGTTTTAATACAATCTTCAGGCCTTTCAGATTTCAAATTTAATTGCCCTAGACTTCTCTAGGTATTGCAGCTATTGCAAGAGGTTTTTCAGATAACTACTCATTCTGTGAAATTTTGTTTTGCCATCTATGAGGAAATTAAAGACAAAATTATCCCTGTTAAATCTGTACATAGTTAAACCCTGTTAAAGCTATGGAGGTCTTAAATTACATTCTTTATTTAAAAGAATTTTACTGTGTGAATTTTTCTAAAATGATCTTAGTTTCATAGTAAAGAAACTATTTAATAATTATGCAAATCCAGACTGCTCAATGAGTGCCTTTTTCTTTAGAATAATGAGAAAGGGCAAAATAGGAGTTGGGGGGCATTTTTGGTTTTGTTTTTCTCCAATAACTCAGAAATCCAAGCCATCATTATCACTTGTGTTTTACTTTTGTATCTATGGATTTTAATTCTTGAAGAAGTAAAGGTGAAGAATTAGTAGAAGGAAATGTTTTTAATCATTGTCAATGTTCTAGAGTTAGTAAATATGTGTTTCCATCAAGCCTGAGAACAGCATTTTCTTTCTGCTGCTTGACATCCCAAAGCACTGGAGCTGCTCTGTCATCACAGAGCACCATGAATGGCATGAGACGTGCTTTATGAAATATGAGCCCTTCAATACAACCCTGAGACATGATGTGGTATCAAAACTGCCTCATTTTGGATCAAAATCACATTTAAGGGTCAGCTTTTAATTTCATAATTTAGTTTGTCTTAGAAAGAGGTGAGAAGATTAAAACTTTTTATAGCTTCTGGCTTACATTTTTTCCCAAGCCTGTAGATGCTGTAAAGTATCTCTGACATCTGATAGTTAAGAGAGTCAATGCTGCACCCATACAATTTAGGAGAAGAGTGTAGTTTTTAGGACAGTCTTCCAGCAAGCCTATTACTGTAGAAGTTATTTCCAAGTTTATCTTTTAATGCAAAAGAACCTGAATTTTAGAAAATGCTGCAGAATCACAAGCTTCCATACTTAAAACATTTGGTTTCTAAGTTTCCTGCTGCTATGGCAGCTTTAGCAGTAAATGGATTTTAAATACCCCTTTGATGAGTCACAAGTGTCTATTGAACCCTCTTTGTAGTGAACTACCATTTCATTTCCATTCAAAGAGTCTCATTGCTCTTTTAAATTAATCATTCACTCTCTCCAACCTAATATTAAGGAACGAAGTGGTAATGTTTCATATTCGTGCAATCCAAAAGAAATCTTACCAAATTCCGTGATGTTCTGACACAGTCATAAGCATAGTGAGAGGAAGCATTGCATCACATTACCCAGCAGCTCCAAAATAGAGCCAAAAAAACCTTGGGTGCTCACATATCTGAACGGCAACTTTGTAAGCATCAGGTACAACACACTGAATACTACAAATTCCAGGTTATCATCCCTACTGTTTATCAGAAAAATGGTCTATTAAATAGTCACACTTGCTCCCTATACACTACATCTGTAGATATTTTTATTTTACATGTGCCCAGAAGAGAAGGATGATAATAAATTACTTGAGATGAGGCTAAAAAATAAGACTTTTTAGTATAACCACTTTCCACCCCACGTACTTAAAGTTAGTCTCTTCTCTTGGGAGCTTTAAACCTCTTTAGTTGTATAGACAACCTCACAAGGCCAGAGGTATCTGATGATCTGTGGGAGCTTACACGAGTAATTGGGAAAATCTCTTGGGCTTCACCATTTATCTGCCTGTGACTGGTTTGATGGCATCAGTCTGGACAGCTAGAGAAGAGCTCAGGTTGGGAGAAGAACTGTGCTGGCAGAATACTAAACACCATGGGGACTTCTGTTTGAGGACTGATACACCTCAATTTTTTTGCAGGTTTTACAAGCTACGTTGGAAGGAAATAGATAAAAACTGCTTGTGGTCTGGAAGGACTTAGATATATATGTGTTCTGAATTTTTTTTCACATGTTTAGTCTTGTAATCACCACTGAAAAAATGTGCACTGTCGTAGAAAGGATTTCTATTTTTCATTTAAAAGTCAGTTAATTTACTTTGAACAGATAATGGATGCAGGTAATCTTTTGAATACACCTAATGAGCTTATTTGGCTTTTTGAAGTCAATTCAGTGTCTCAGCAGGCATCCTTAGTGATATTTTTAGTTGCAGTAAATAATTTCATAAAATAATGAGGTTTCCTATTGGGAATTCAGTCAAGTTAGAATTCTAAGACTGTAATATATTTCTTAGCAAATGCAGATTGGCATTTTTTTCAAAAGAAGTACAGTCTTCATCTCCATTCCTGCAAATTATTCAACATGAAGGGAACCAACACAGTAAAATTCCAGTGGAGACACTCCTTATGGTGTTACTTTATTGTAATGCATTTTAATCTGCACTATTATTGCTAAAACATGGCCGGGAGTTAAACTGATTAAATTTATTAAGTCCTTAAAATTAGCTATTCTTCTGCATAAGATCTTGAGTTTAGACTTGTAGATTTAAACATCAATTTTATTCTAGAAGAAATTAATACTCTGTTTTCATATTATTACTGAGAGTTTTTTGGAATCCTGCTTAAAAAAAAATCTGAATGGCCCCAAGACCCCATCTGCCTCTTCTGCTACCAACAGAACTATAAAGCCCTTACCCAACCTACATCACTGACCTATATAATAACACAAAATGCTGCATACGTCTCTAGTGCCTTTAACTATATTTCTGCAGAACTAAAATTAAGAAGTGCAAATGGCCCCACTTTTCCACTGTAATGCAGTTTTACCAATACTAAATTTACTAAATTCATATTCCTAATTTTTTATAACAAATATTTGTTAAGACACTTCATAACATGATTAGAAACATCATCGTGTCTATGTTCAATTCTGTGTTTAAAAGTCAGTCATTAATTGATCAAAACAAATTATGGATGTATGATCCATTCTTTTTATGCTCAGAAGTGAATTCCTTTCTTGCTGTCATCTTTATTCCAAGTTTCAAAGGCAGGATTCAAAATCCACTACAGCTGATGGAAGTATTTCCATTGATTTTCACTGGGCTTTGGTCAAGCCCCAGATGTCAATGAACAAGCTGAAACTCATTGAATCGCCTTGTTTACAGAAGTGATGAAGCAGGTCAAAATCCTCATTTAATCTCACTGTGCTGGGTAGGCCACTGATGAAAGACCACACTAGCAAAAGGCAGATTTTAAAGAGACAGACCTGAAACAACCTGCTGTGCAAGTGTCATTTAATTACCTTAGCTCTCTGATCTTAATTTCTCTTGATACAACCTGCTACAAACTGAACATTTTAAAATAAATGTAAGGCTATTTCTATTCCCTGTCTTTGTTTTCAATTACCTTTGATGTTGGCCAAATGGACGAATGTACACAATGTTGTAGAGTGCAGTGGGAAGACCTCTAAGGGAGTTCTACCCCATACGTGAGACTATGTGGCCCTGTTAGACCACCCAGGGAAATCCTTGCCTCCAGCTGTTTCCCTCTGCTCAACAGCCCAATGTCTTTGAGTTGCCCTTTCCTCTCAGAGACATCCTTCTAGGTTTGAAGTCAGCAGCAATTGAACTGTCTCTGCTTTTCCTTACTACCCCGACATGCACAAATCTATCTTAAAAGTGCATGGTCAGCTGGATTATTACATCGGTTATGTAAAACTAAGTGACTTTTAAAAGTAAGACACCATCAGTGTTCACTCTTCTAGCAGCCGCATTAGTCATCATTTAATGAATCTGTTCAGAGGGGGAGTCTGAGTCTCCACATACAGAGGTGATGCCTCAGATGGCCACCTAAAAACAGACGAGACAAAAATAAGAGAATAAAAGTAGGTAATTATTTGAAGGGCCTTCAAAGGTACACCCTGGGCAGTCAAAAGGCTTCACCCAAGATGGACCCCAGGTCACGAGTTCTTCACACTTTTGTAAGTTTTGTTCAGGGATAATTATCCAATTATAACCTCAGTTCATGATGTAATTACCCCAAACTTGCGCCCCTTTAGAGACTTTTAGTTTACACATTTTGAAGCCTTGTGTCCTTGAAGTGGAAACCTAGAGAGGTTTGTTATGTCTAACCAGCATGAAAGAACAATAGCTAACAGGCCACATGAAACTTCAGAGTTACCCACTAGGCAGTACAGGATTTGAAATATATAAAAGTTAAAACCGAAGGCATCAGAGGAAGAGACCCCAAACTGCAAGATAAGCACAGCTGACAGCCAGCATGTGAGCAAAGCAAAGCTGAATATGAAGCAGGCGTTGCATGGCAGGCACACCAGTTCTGAAATGAGGAATAACAAAGGATGAAAAGTCAAGCTATTACCTTTGCACACCATTACTAAAGGAAACCATAATTCTTGCAAGTTCACAAACCTACATGAGACTTCAGGTGAGAGACCTTCTGTGAGAAACCATCACAGCTTTGTTGTCTCCAAATCAGTGACCATTTATATCAGCTGTCAGTCCAGGAAGGTAACCCAAAACTTGGGATGGTAAATTCCTCTGAGGAATTTACTTCCGTACTAAGGGTCAATATAGAAGCGTCATGTGGTACTAGTTGATGTTCATCTCCAGGAATGTTACCATAACATTTGCAAGTAGAAAGCATGTTTGGTGGTATATTCATAATCCCAGTATGGTCCTAAATTAACACTATCTTTCATGAGGAAAAGATCAAAAGTTCCTCAGGCCTCTGGTCCCTCCTAGCAGCACACACACACAGAATCTTCTCTTGCAAATATCATATCTGTCAGCACAAAAGAAGAAACTATTCATGTCAGTGTCAGTTAACAAATGTGTTTCTGTGTTTAGAATTCATGGTAATTTATTCTAATGATTTTTTTAAAAATCTATACAAACTGTTTAAATTTCTGTTTGTTCTCATATCAGCTGTTATTCAAGACCGGGTCTAGACATATCCAAGATAGGGTCTGCTGATTTTAGCAACAGAATGCTTGGATGCAAAATGAGCAGACTGACTCATGAATAAGCCTCTATAGAATGCCCACACATTACAATATTTTCCTCCATGCTACTGCAAGAGCACAAAGATGAAAAACAAACTCAATAGAAAGCAAAATTAATTCTCTTGGGATTGCTTGAATCAGAATTTTAAATGGCCTGAAAGACTAAAAACAGTTAAATGGAAAAATATACTCAGTTGATAGTGCTGTACACCTCCACTGGAGTACTGCAAGTATAGAAATGAGATATGGTCATAACAAAAATTAAATCAATTCAGAAGCCTTTGTGCTACCTCCTTAGTGTGTAATTGCACATACAATCTGAATCAGGTGTAATATTGTTTCAGTGCATTGACTCTTATCCACAACCTCAGGACGGGAAATATCTGCTTTTTTCTTCTCTTCTCCCTGTTGAAATACCACATGTTTTGCCTTCAAAATTGTTGACAGCCTTTTTCCCTGGAGAGGTTTCTTTAATGAATGTTTAGTTCTATCCCCAAGCAGTTAGTGGTGAATTTTTGGTCAGAACGGAAGGTGTTCATCATAGAAGACAGAACCAAAAGGGAAAAAACCTTTGTTACAATTTCCTGCTCTGTGGCACTGATAGAAGAGCATCTTTTGCACATCCATATGCTTAAGGCATTAATGCACAAGATAGGCAATGACAGGAGAATTAGTGTCAATACAGAATGTTATACAGGTCTGCATTTCCTCAGATGCCTGAATCTAAAAAAATATTGCAGCGTGACCAAGTGCAGTTTGTCAGATGATGACATAAGTTTTGTAAAAAGCAAGAATAATGAAAATAGGGAAATTTGGTATCTAGTAGATTCCACATGAAATATACATGTTACTGAAGGAAAAGTAGATAGTTATGAAGGATTTTCAATGAGGAGAGCAAAGTGGAAGTAGAATAAAAAATGATAGATCTAACTTTCCAAAAAAATAAAAACCATCTACGGAAATCTCTTTGTGGAAAAAAGTGTAAGGACATTTTTTTTAAAAAAAAAGAACCGCATATTGTCTAAGGCAGAAATCTTAGGACTGTCTTGTGTGATGAAGACTTGGTTGAATTAAAATATGTCTCTGCATAAAAAGGGGGGATAGAAACCTTTTCTATTCAAATAAGGCATGGCTTTGAAGGAGAATCTAAATTGAGTAGTAGCCTGGAAGCTTTGATTTACATCAAATAATTGGATATGTACTTCCAACATGCAAAGCAGGCAGCAGATGAAAATGATCTGAAGCAAAACAAGATTTTCAAAATCATCACTGAATTATTTGGAACAAAGGCCACGAGTATTGGGAGCAAAACCAGGAGTGAGAAAAGTATTAAAGTGCAGATGATTCACATAGGAACATCTTATACATAAAATAATAGTCTCTCTGACTGCTACTGGAATTGAGAATTTTATTACAATGTCAACTAGGTTGTCAAGTGCTCAGGTCAGAAAAACAAATCAAATGCTAGAAATGACAAAGAAAGGAAGAGAAGACACAACAGGAAACATAATTTTTTTTCCCTATATGAGCCCCATGTGCCTGCACCTTGGGTATTCTGGGATGTTATGACTCTTCCATCCCAGGGACTGGAATAGGTTCAGAGAAGGGCAGCAGGGATGATCAAAGTCTGGACCAGCTCTGTGAGGAGCAAGTGCCAGCATGAGAAAGAAACTGCTGAGAAGGGAATACAATGGAGGCCTCTGCAGCCATTAACAACACAGAGAATAAATGAGAACAATTGTGTTTTACAGTTCAAGAGACAGCAGTATTACGCTCAAATAAAGCAAGCAGGCAGCAGATGCAGAAGAAGCAACAGGAGGTGATCTTCCACACAACGAGTAAATAAGCTATAAAAATTCTAGAGCTAGTGTTGTTCAATGCAGAAGTGTATGTGGATTCAATAAGTGGTTGGGCAAATACAAGAAGAAATATCCACAGGGGACTAAGTTAAGGGGCATCACTCTCTGAAAATACCACTGCATGATCCCTGGGTTTTGTATTCTGCACAAGACATCTGCTGTTGGTTGCTACAGATTGGTGGGTTAGAAGGGCAATTGACTTAATGTGTCTTTTTTATACTCTTAGGCTGCTGTAATTTTGTGCTTCTGTCTTAATAAATTTAATTTGTATTGTGCATTAGGTTGATGCACAACACGAACTACCTTCCACCTGTCAAAAAGAGCTGTTGCTAGGGATCTGTAAACTATAATACGTTATTGATAGTGATTTTACCATCAAAAACAGCAGTAGGCATTTCTTACATGAAAGTGGGTTTGATGCCACACAAGCAGGAGGAATGTTAAAAAGTGATATAACAAGACTGCAACTTAGAAATCCGAAGGCATTTGGGGTGCTTTAGCGTATGGGAATTTAAGTTACCCATTGCTACTTGGCTCAGATTTCAGAAAACAGCATAATTTCTTTATAAATGTATAATATGAATATTTAGCATATCTTTATTCATATTATCTCTCTAAAAAACAATTTTATAGGCCACGAGAACTGATCAAAAGCTCGGGACACTTTTGATGTTAGATAAGGTAGAAGCTTAGAGACAAGAGGTTCGTTAACTAAGCACAGAAATGAACAGCGGTGTAAGTACTCTTTAGGAAAGTAAGCTATGAATAAAGTGAGAAAAGCTCAGTGAGAAGGTCTGTCCAAAACTGTCTTTCAAAAGTAGCAGCAGAATGACCAATGACTGAAAACAGTTAAGAAAAAACCCTGGAAAACTCACTCCTTTGATTTTACTGGGATTAAATTGTGTCCTTCAAGTATTAGTGTTTCTCTGTATCTTCAATAATTGAATTCAGTTTCTTGGCTGAACTGGTTTCGGGGAGGATTTACTGCTCATAGAGCCTGTCAGTGCTGCTCAGCAATCCTGCAGTGATTGTTCCTCAGGACAATCACACTTCCTTTGCAAGGTTGTGGAGGCAGTAGGTGGGGGATGATGGATGTGAGTTGTGTATTCAAAGGCTGATACAACCTCCTTAACATCTGACTTAACATCTTGGGCTGCTTCTAGCATTAACAGTCAGAGCTGGAGTCCTTCAGAAAGAGGTTCAGGAATTAAATTCCAATTTCACCACTTTGAATTTCTCTCTGGAGTGTTTATCTCACTACACTGACTGTGCAGGGAGCTAAGGCACTGGGGCTTGCTATGCTAATATTGAGCTTTGGGACACTACTGCCCTTTGAAGATCTGTCACTGCATGCCAGAAGCCTGTTGGATTTCACAGTAACATCACAAAGCCCCCAAGAGTGCCAGAGAGGCCAAGAGCAGAGGCTCCAGCTCGTGTGGAAACACAAACCACAGAAGGTCAATGACTCACGGGTGCAGGAATGCGGCCTTGGGAAGAGCTGGTTTGGGGAGCCGGTCGGGCATTGCAAAGAGAGCAGAGATGTATGTATTGTATGTAAACCACCCTGTACACAGTGACAGCACAAGATAACAGTGAAGTGTGGATAACACAGTCCCTACCAGGGAACAAAGGAAGAGCAGAAATTGCTCCAGCACCCTCTCTTCCAGTTACAGAGGAGTAATGTCTGAGTAGTATCACTGCATCATGGCTACCACCTCCCTCAGCTTTTGTAATGATGGAGCACTTTCTGATTTGCCATCCCCTCCCTTTTGCTCCCATGATCCAGCCGTTTCATTTAGAGTTTTCCTTTATCAAATCCTCAGGTTAAGTAAATAAGTACGTTGAAGAGCAGTTTGTATCTTTCTGTTTTCTGCTTCTACTTTCCCACAGGACAGTGTGATTTATTGCACAATAGGGTGCAACAGTTGTGACGGTGTGCTTGCATTGGAAATGTTTAACAGTTCAGCAGTGAAATTAAAATTATGAGATGGCAAAGTGAACTGTGAAACTGCCTGTTATATGAGAGAGACAAAGAACCAATGATTCAATGAAGGTCGCTAGTTTTTCCACAGTGTTTAAAAAAATGACACTTGGACACACACAAAAAGTCATTTCCAGAGTAGAAAACTGGACTCTACTTATTTAATGTACAATACTTAGCAATAACTGTTGACCTGTGAAACAGTCTCTTTATTCTTTCATAGATTGAATATGCTCTAGATAGGACATCCCATTGCTGAGTGGACTGGATTTTGTTTGTCTCCCTGAAAGGCTTTGTATGTTTCAGGAAAGGTCTTCCAGATGAAGTAAAGTAAACCTTATTTCTTCTATATTTCCTCCTGTATGATTATTCTGACAGTAAAGCAGCTCCCATCACCATTTCTTTAGTTATCTTCTTCATCAGGCACTCTGCCTGATGTACACCTTTGAGCTTGCTGCATTTGAAGTTATATTGACAGCCACACCTTTGAAAGATAGGATCTGGAGTTCAGTCACCACAATGCAAATACCACCCCAAAGGAGGTGCCTCCCACACTGTTCTCAGACAAGTGCCAGGGATGCACTCATGGGTGAATCTCATTTGTATGTTTGTATTGAGGATTCTGGTCAAATACACAAACTTCAGAGCTCACCAGGTACAGGCTGGAGAATATTTACTTTTTTATTAATAACCAACATAATAGAACAATCAATTGCAGGATGTATCTGACAAAATGAGCTCTGTTGAAAGGTGAGAAAACCCTTAGTTTAGGGGAGAAGTGTCACAGCAGTCTCCAAGGATGTCAGAGATGGAGAGCTTCAAGAAAGGAACCAATAAAGGAGATTTTTTTCTGATAAATGTTACCTTTGATATAAAACATGGATGAAGAGAGAAGTTTCTGATTGTGTGGGCCAGCATAGAGCCTACAACAGGCTGTCTGACTGCAGGTAGACTTAATGGGTTGGTTTGTTTGTTGGTTTGTTTTTTATTTTTGGCATAAAAAGATAAAAGCACAGTTTTCTTTCTTTTTTTTCACTGATGTCCTTTGTAAACTCTTGTAACTGTGTAGCTGTCCTGGCTGTTTGAGAAGTTGTAAATAAATACTTTCCATGCCAGTTATCTTAACCTAAATCAAATGAAACAGGATATCAGCCTTTGGATAATATTACACAACTTTTGCCCTTAAAAGTAGGAAACTGAAATTTTCAATAAGGACATTTTGTCCCAGCAGACTATTTGGGCATATTCAGCTGCTAATAAATTCTTTCACAACAGCTGCTCAAGTCAGTTTGAGATCTGGAATCATATGAGTCAAGAAAGAGTTTCTTCTGATGAGTAGCTGAAGCTCTCTGGGCTAGTGTAACACACTGAGGACTGTGCCTGACACCCAGCAGTCCCCAGGGTATATTTAGCAGTTGTCACTTCTTCATGCAGCTTAGCACACTTTTTTCATTAATTGTTAGAAAGCATTAAGAATTCCTCTCATGCCTTCTATCCAGTAATCATTATTATACTCATTACCAAGTTAATTGCAATAAGCAGTCATGATTTTAATACTTATCCTGTCACCTGTTTAAAAGAAGTGCATATAAGTATTGAAAAATACAGCTACTTAATAACAGCATTGGAAATGTAATTCAGATATCTAATGGAAATATACTACTCTCTAAGCTCATAATGTTAAAATCTAACAAAATGCGGAATAGGCAATTGGAATGAAGGCAAAAAACTTGTTACGTTTTAATTAAGGAACAGTTCTTACAGCTCAAGTTAGACTAAAAGCATACAAAAGTATAAACCAAGCTAAAACTTCCCATTGCATCTTATTTTAGGTAGAACTACAACCTGAACTAAGCATATAAACAAAAGAACAGAGCATGTGCCTCAGCCAGGGTATATAAAAGAAAGATAATGGACAAAAGAAAAGAGAAAAAAACAGTGTGTTAGCTTGAAACGACAGTTATCTCACATTTCCTAATGTTGAATGAATTACCTCAGAAGAGAAAAAATCTAAGAAACATTACTGTTGGAGTACTTTCATCATGCTAAACCTTTTTTGCATCAGATGGGAGAAAGACTTCTTGGAAAAGAGACAGTTAAATAGGACTAAATCCTTCATATGCTTTATATTGAAGAAAAAAAAGAACCAAAGTTCCAGTAGTTCATAAGAAGAATACAGTAGTACGTTAAAAACTGCATGCTAATCATATGAAAAATATTTGAAAGGATTATGGTCATATCCAGTCAGTACACAGCCAGATCCTCCTGGGTTTTACCTTGTAAATTGAATAGCATAAATACAATTTTACAAATGAGTCCCAGCTCACACCTTGTTGAAAAGCAGCTGGAGAAATAGTGCAGGGTGGGACAGGAGGATGCTCCATGCCTGCACCTCTACCTGTGTCCTACTTCCACTCCAGGCTCTTTGGAGGACAGTGGCAGTCTGAATCCATGCTTTTTGTTCTCTGCCTTCTATTTTTCTGGCTTTCCTGCCATGCTGTGGCTGATGGTGCTGCTCAGCCCCAGCCTGTCAGCACACGAGGGGGTTCCCAGAGCAGTGCCCAGCAAACTCCTGGGGTGAGATGCAGTGCACTGAGTGTTAGCAGAATCACTGAACCATTTTGTTATGGCTCCAGCTATGCTACTTGCTAAAAGTTTCCTGCCAGTGATACACTGGAATAGTGAAGGCTACAAATGTATCACAGCTGTCAGCCAGCTGTAAATAACAACCAGTTGCATTCAATGTGTCAGACCAGTGCAAGAATAGGGCCTGAGGAATCTATTTTGTTTGGAATAGAACCAAACCTTAGCCATAATTCTGTCCAAATGATTAAACTGAAGCTGCAGTGCATTTGAAAAAGAAATTAGGATTTCTGTTAAAAAAAGATTAAATATTGAAAACGTTCTTGATGACGACAAAATTCCAAATAAATGTACGTTTGCAGTCAGGACACAGCTGTGGAAAGTTGCCTCAATTTAAGTCACTGATTGAGGTGTGGGAAGTAAAACAGAGATTTCAGTTGCTTCCCCAAAGAGGAAACTGGAATGAGAAGTTAGTGTAACAAGTCATTTGTTTACTCCCCAGCTCCACTAAACACGGCTCAAGCAATTAGGCAAAATTTGCAGATGACTGAAACAGTGAAAAGCAAATCTAAAAGTAATGCAAAATGAAGCAGAAACAGAACACAGTATTTGGGGGAAGTGGTCAAGAAGATCCAGATAAGCATCACAACAACTAAAGTGGCAGCTGTAGCAGTGATCAGTTGATCTGTGGAGGCCAGGGATGTAACACTAAAGGGAGATGTTCTTTTGCCCAGAGATTTGCAGATACAGACTTCATATTGATGAGAGTTCTTGACAAAGCAATACAACTTTTAAGAGACACCATACGATATTTATCATGATTATAAAATGTAAATTGCAGAGGCTGATATTAGATTATTCTAACATTTATAAGATTTATATCATGCTTGAGCTACTTCTTTGTTACTTCTGGCAGGAAATGGGCTTGTCCTGGCAGCAGCAGGATGTGATGCATTAACAGCGGTACTGGAGCCTGCTAAAATAACAGCAGAGATTTTCAAATCCAATAGCTGTCCTTCAGTTACTCTTACAATGCTTTATTGAAAGTGCCAGCTGGAAACATCAACCATCTCCTTTGTTGCCAAATAATTACCAGCTTTAATAAAGACAGCAAGTTAAAACAAAAGCTTGAATGGGCATTTCTGGCTAATGTGTATACCTAAATATCAACTTCTGCTATCAAAAGAGGACTAAGTCAAGGTAGAAGTTAGAGTACCATGGCCTTCACATTTTATAGATAAAGTCCTTCATGAATGTGTCTACACTATAGTTTAATTTTTCATTTGATGAATATTGAATTCTTTCTCTTGTTGGCACATTTAAACTTTGATGAAATGGAGATTTTGTGTAGAAAGAAGTAAATAACTGAGCAGAGGTGCCATTTTAACCTTAGTGGAAAACAGAAAGTTAAATGGGTCCATTTTGTTCTGAGCTTTGACAAGAATTAAAATATATGTTCTTCCTTTCTTTAAAAATTTGCTTGGAGAAGTGCTATCAAATCAAATCTTTCTACATCATTCTTTACCAATAAATAAACATTTTCAGCATTGAATGCAGTTAACAAACAAGACCAGTTCCTCCAAACTGGAATTCAAAATGCCTTTTATTTTCCCAAACTGCCTACCCCCAGCCCATCTGGAACCCATTCTGGTTCTGTCTTCTGGGAAGTTAATACAGCTATGGATTAGCCATTGCTTAAAACAGCACCATTTACAAGACAGTAGTAAGTGTCATTTCACATAAGGTTAAACATTTGCATGAACTGATTTTTCAGAGTTATTCAGAGGATAAATTTGTCCTTATTTTCTTGAATATGGCTGTTAGCTTAATATTTTACCTATAATGCCCCAAATCTTCTGGAATCAACAACACTCAGAGGGTTTGTTACACTGCAAAACTCAGAAAAAATGCTGTAAAATTGTCCAGGATTTCAATTTATTCAAGGGCCATATTTTAGTTCACAGTTATATCTGTGAATCTGACATTCACAAAACACAAATGGTGAGATTAACGTGCTTCTGAGCAGTGAAAGATAAGCTCTGTCTGACCTAAATCATTTCAGAATAGTAGAAGTTATTAGCACAATGTGAGTCTTTCCTTTTACATGACTTACATCCTCTTTTCAAGTCCAGACTAGTCAGGATGTCTCTATAGCCTTTGAAATCTAATCCCTGACTTTTCATAGTACTGTGGGTGGATTTGGCTAGAAAACTTCTCAATGATAGATATTGTTGTAGTGCAATTTTATTCTGAAACACACCAAAATTTTCTGCCTAGTATTCCTCCTCTTGTGGATCCCTGTTTGACAGCCAGGATTTATATATTACTATGAGCCTTGCCAATAGTGTGTTTTATTCAAATATTTCATCAATTAAGGGAAATTTTCTTCAGATAATGGGAGGGATGTAAAAGCTAGATCCCTTGTTAGACTGCTTTTTAAACAATTTCCTTGCAAGTCTCCAGGCGATGAATCGATGCCTCCTGTATGTCACTTTACTCTCTATTTTCAGCATAGAAATGAAACCTGAATTGCATATATTAGTATCAGGAAAAATCATAAATGTTGAAGCTGTGGGAAACTAAAATACCAAATTTGAGATCCACCAGCTGGTTTTTCCACAGATGACAATGCAGCCTAGTTCAGAGGTATTTTCTAAAAACTCAGCCTGCCATTCCTGTA
This sequence comes from Monarcha castaneiventris obscurior, assembly GCA_026261815.1. Lineage (NCBI taxonomy): Eukaryota > Metazoa > Chordata > Aves > Passeriformes > Monarchidae > Monarcha > Monarcha castaneiventris. Next base: position 11,748,711 of record JAMPIT010000433.1, on the reverse strand, counting down.
AATGAAAATAATTTACACACTGGACTTGTAGCAGATTTCTTATAAATGGCCTGAATAATAATCACTCTTGGGACAATACTTCTGCTTATATTATCCCTGTGTGCCATGGGTTGATTTCTCAGCATTGCAGTTCTTGTATTTGCGTGGTCGTTTACTTACCTTCCCTTTAGCAGAAAGGGAATGATCTTATGCTGTGGCCTCAATATGACACAGGCAGAGAATGTTTCAAAAACCACATGCATAATCTTTGTGGAGAGCTCACACGTGCTGCTACAAGGCACTGAGGGCTTGTTTCTTGCTAAATGTCATTTTCTTCTCCAACAGGGCAGAAATAGAGAGGCAGAAGACAGAAAAATAATCATGACCAGCTGAAGCCCTCTCCTACATCCTTTTTCATTATTTTGCCATGCCAGAGGCAGGTAGCTGACCCACCTGAGCAGGTGATCTAAACTCTGGAAGATTAATTGGCCAGATGACTTTCACTGACCTTGACTATGCAGATGGTGTGATCAACTGGAAGAACATCTGAAATACTTGGAACATTTGAGTGCAGATTGCCTTGCGAGGTGGTCTCCTCTTTCCACTGCATCTCCTGAGATGAAACCAATTTCATGCAGGGCAATACCACTTGCCAAGGCCTGCAGTCCTGCCCTCCAGGGTTGCATTTGCACCCCTTGGCTATCACTGCCTCTGGATCAAGACTGAGCTGCCGTGTCCCTTGGCTGTACCATGTATGGCTATGGCTTAGGTGGTAAAATTATCAGGGGGTACCGTTGTCTGCTGAGGGTAAGTAAGCAACTGCTGAAATGCCATCTCAGTGCATCTTGTATGTTCAAAATGGCAATTGTTTTAGTGTCAGTATTGCATGAATGATGTGGCTTAGAGGAGAATTCAAAGCTCCCCAAAATGTGCGGTGAAAAAGCGCAACAGGGAACAATGCTCTGTCGAGTTACACAACCTTTTTGAGAGAATAATTAAAAATTTTATTGATCCTTTGTCCTTGTGAGACCCCTGAACACTGACCACAATTTCTTAAAATTGTATGTCTGTCTTTTTGCAGACTTTTTAAGCTTCACAAGTATCTGTCAGTCCCTCCATGAGCCTCAGATCATCAGGACTTGCCATTAAAAAGCATTACTGGGTAAATCCCATTTTGGTTCTGTGCCCAGAGAACACAGAGGAAAATTTCCCCCAGCTGTGCTCAACAGTGGCTGTGAGCAGCTCAGAGCAGTGCAGGTGGCTCACACACATTGATGGCAACACTTGGCAAGCAGTGTCTGAAAAATGAGCTCCCCTCTCTGCAGTAGGGCTTCAGCCTAGTCCAGGGGGGGTTGGGCACAGTGGCTGCTGATGTTTGGTACAAGAGCAAAACCCTGATACCAGGCTCATGTATGAGCATGGCATCATGTGTGGGATGATTATTCACCTTCTCTCCTAGGATACTTAGGGCTGAAACAGCATCAGACAACATTTAGTACAGACGGCTGTGAGCCTGCATTTTAGTGTGCTATACAAAATTAAAAGTTATTCTGCCATTTCTCACAACACTTCTATTTATTATGCCGGGAAAACTGCCTTGGCATCTTGAGTATGAGAGTTATTAATTTTACAGAACAATCCCTTAATGGGCAGGAACTCAAATATAAACACATACTGATGGATCTATTGCACCTACCTGAGAACGTACACTAACATTCGTGCCAATTATTCTTGAAAATAGAATTGATTGGTTTCAGGGTTTAAAACACTGATAGTAACACATGCAAATTTAAAGCAGGCTGTGCAATCTCATCACTGGGACTCTATGCACAGGAATCCTGGCAATTGTTTACCTCTCTTATGGGCTTGTTGAGCAAATCACTTCATTGCTGGTCCTGTGTCACCCCCAAGAATGCCTGAACTGTTGTTGGATGCCACCATAAAAAGGAGCAGTGTGTAAGAAGGTGACAGGTATCTTAATGCTGAAAATACTGCACCAGGAAATCATATCTCCTTCTAGGAATTACAAATGTACCTGATTAGAGTGCCTCAGAGACAACTAATCCTGTGCACCAAAACGTATCTCCAAATCTCAAGTTGAAAGTCTCAAAAATAACTCATGCAGGTAATAATTATTCTGCATATGGTGAAGATTTGACCAACTAAAATAATACAGTGAAAAAGAATCCCATTAAAATACAAAAAATGCTAAGCAGAAAAACTCCTTTTGTACTATTTCTATTCTCTTCATGACAGAAACATATTGTACCACCAAGTGTCACATGGGAATAAAAAGACTGAACTCCTCCAAATTTCTTTAGGGTATCTTTCAAAAATTAAACATGCATGGAGTTCTGTAATTTCTGATCACACCCCAATACATAGAGAAGTACAGACATGAATTAATTTACCCATGAAATTCAATAACACGTTTACATGTTCGAGAATGTGACTCATAGAAACAAACAGTAAATATGTGCTTAGAAAGTAATTATAGCTACTGTTGTTTTGACTGACAATGAAACCAGTCTTGCAGTCACCTACTGCTCTTACTGAAACAGGAAAGTAAAAATGTAGACAAACTGGCTTAAACACTGTAGGCTTAAGAACATTAGTAAATAAGCAAGTGAGAGAAAATACTGAATCAACTGAATAGAGATGAAAACCCTCAATGGATACTACAGAGAGAGATATAGATGCACAGTTATATCATTATATAGAGAGATATAGAAGACTGAATGTATCACTATATGTAGAGATATACATGTCTTTAAATAAGCCACCTTACCCAGCTGGTTACTGTTTAAAATAAATGCATAAAATTGTAAAGTAATCAGTGTTCTTAGAAACCTGATACAAAAACTAAGAATGTGAGACAGGGAAAATTAAGATAAGTGAGAAAATATTTCTAGGGCTTTATGAAGAAAGCTTATAGAATGAGTTAAAAAGCTTAACATAATAACTGTGGGTGGGGTTTTTATATCTACTTGAGAAATTATACTACCATGATACTTGCACCAAATTCAGTGCAAGATTGACAGCTATAATGCTAATCATTAAAAAAAATTAGGCTTCTGCTTTGTACATTTAAAGAATGTTCGAAATCATGACCAATAAAGATATCAAAGAGGTTTTTTATTTAAAGGCTGAGATTCAGAAAAATAAAGTAACCTGAAAAAGCATCAAATCAAATCAAGCCTCTTTAGCAAGTAAAGAGTTCATACATAATCACATCTACTGTCTCAAATATAACCCATACAACTACAGAAAAGGGATTTGCTTATGAAGAGTATCATATTTTGCTACTTATTCATAGTTTGAACAGGGGATGGATAAAATAGAGCATGACATAATTCCAGAACCTGTCACAATAATGGCAAACCTACAGTTAGACCATCAGGCCTCCTTGAGAGGGGCACAGAGACATGCAAGTGTGAGATAGCCAGCTCTAACCTTGGAGTTCTGTGGTGGCTCTAATCTAACAGTTGACCATAAAAAAAGAACATGACATAACCCTTAGCACCTCAGTAATTCAACTTGCTCCGCAGGATATATTTTTGATGATGGACAATGTTTTTTGGCACTTCTGATCCCAAAAATACCATTCTTGTTTTGCTGAACTAACAAAGCAGAGGCTACCCAATAAATCAGACCAGTGATGTGCAGTATTGCTCTATAAATCAGCAGTTTTGTTCCTGGATTATCTACTAGGCATCTGCAAAAGACAATAATGAGAAAATAAATCCATTTTCAGGCTTAAATCACCTTCAAATAACTCTCAAGTGCTGGAAGAAAATATTTACAGGCTTGTTAACTGAAAATGGTGCAGATCTGAAAGACTGAATGAAAACTGGAAAGAGGGACTGGAGTGTTCTGTACATCCTTAGAGCCATTACACTAGCTTGATGTTAAAGTCATCAAGGATTACACTACAGGGTACCACATCCCCAAAACAGGCAACAGATTATCTATGGGCATAATCTGTAATTGTACTGAATACAAACATTGACTGCAGTAAGCAGTTGGCAATTATAACTGGGATTAATGACTGTAACAGCTATGACCATATTCCTCTTCCAGTTAATGCTATTCTATGATGGGAAAGATGCATTTTTTACATGCTCTAATGGTTGATGTGAGGGATATCTGGGGAGTCTGAATAAGTGTGCTTTGAATTCAGTCATTTTTGAACTAGAAGCTAATAGTAAATTGCATCCTGCTCCACATTGCTCCTGAATAATAATATGAATTGGGAGTCTGGACAACTCATTAGGACACAGATGAGCTCCATTTAAAATATTGAAGAAAGAACTTGTATTCCTTTCTACTCTTTGCTTAGAAATATTTGGATTTTTCCATGTATGCAGTCAGGGCTACTTAGGAAGACAAAAACTGCTGTTGTAGCAATATCTCTTTCTGCTCATCTCTTGTGACAGCAGCTGTCTCAGTGACTGTTTATTATCCCAGACTCCTCATGATTAATAAGCCAGTGCCTTATTCTGTCTCTCAGCTTTAGGTTTTTATACCCAAAGACTGTAGGCTGCAGTGACACTGTAGTGTTTGCAAAATGTCTTGTTCCAAGCAAGCATTCAGGAACAGGAAGTGCCTGCGCTGGCCTTCAGTTCTTCACTTTGTATTTCACACCTGTCATGTGTGTGCCACCGCCAGCTGAGATTTTGTTAGCTTGTATAGGGAAGGAAAGGTATTGTGGGCAACCCAAGTGACCATGCTGGCTGGACGAGTTCCCTTCCATTTTTGTATGGGAGATACCTGGCATCTCCAGAGAGGAAATATTCCTAAGTGAAAAAGACAGTCAGAAACTCTGCACTTTTTGAAGAACACCTGTCTCCACTGAATTGGTCTTTTGCCCTTCCAGAGTTGTGTTCAAAACATGAAACTTAGAACACAGTGTCATGAAAGAAAGAAGTGGCAGTGGTTTAGAGATTTCAGCTATGGAATACTCTCCAGTGAAAATATACACAGCGTTCTTGTGCAGCTTTTACCTTAGAATCATCAACCCTAATATAATTAATGCCCAAAGAATAATTAATCTGTCATTCCTCTTCTCTATGGCAGTGCAAAACCCCTCTTTCTGTGGGTCAGTATGCAGGATTCTTGCCACATCGCGATTTTTACACAGGTAAAACAAAAGCATTTTCCTCCCCGTGTTGATCATTGATTTCATAGCAAATAAATCATAATGTCCACCCTAGTAGTGGGTTTCTGGACATGCACTAAAGAAGGCCATAATAACAATGTTTGTGACTGGCCAACTGCTCCTTTGCTAAGCATTAGGTCCACCTAGTTTATTATTTTCAGGATCGGGGAGGAATTATTCTCATCCACTCCCTTCTTCCTCTAGCAGACTGGTCTGAGCATCAAGATTTCAGCCTCCAGGAAGTAGGGAGGGATAGAGAGATGAGGTTTCTTCTTGTTACTGCAGTGCTGCTGCTTTGCAGAAGGTAAAAGAGCCCTCAGGACTGTGACTGACTTTATGAGATACTTGGAAATTCCACTGTAATTCATTGGATTGTAGGATTTCAGGCCTTTCTGCTGTCTGTCACTAGTCTGCTAGTAGTGGCCTCTGTATGGATAATTTCCCTCCAACACCCCTTGTAAACTTGTCTGTTTTCTGTGTTATTTTTAAGGAAATAAAGTGTAATGCAGGGAGAACCTAACGAAGCATGTGACCTTTATTGGGCCTACTGTTCCTTATTTTATTTTAAAATTTTAGATTTTTCTTGATCCAGATAGGATGAGAATGCACTTATAATTAATTCTGGATGTCAGCAGACAAGAGTATAAGGAATTCCAGTGACTGGATTTTTTTTCCAAATAATACAGGGCTTCAAAAACTAACTGCTGTATAACAAAAGACAAGTTTGATTTGTCTACAGAGCAAAAAATCTCTTCCACAACTATTTCTATCAAATAATTGCAGACTGCTATTTTTTCAATGTAAGCCCATCTGCAAATACTGTGACTAATGAATTAGAGCAATTGCAATTATGTTTGAGGAAGGCTCTATTACCTGACAATTTTGTGGACAGTTTGTTCCTCCTCTTCACTATTTGTCTCCACCCATAAGCAAGATACAAATGATAATTTCAATGCCACAAAAATAGATAATCTTTATTTTCACGTTGTATACCAGTTTATATAATCTGGCAAATCTTCTGTGTCTATAAATAAAAATGCTCAGAAAAAGGTAAGGAAGGGAAAACCATGTCTTTCTTCCTTGCATAGTTCTGGGAAGGTTTGGCACTGGGAGACCATTTGTCTGTCCTTTTCTCAAAACACATAATTTTTCTTTTTCCAAATAGTCAATGACTGTTTACATGATTTAGAGAATTTGTAATTATAGTGGCAGAAAAAGACAATAATCTGATGCAAGAATGAGGGCATGTGTGAAGGTGTGTTAACACACAATTCAGGCATTTCATTGCATTCATTCTTGTATAATTCACCAAAAACCTATTCTTTTAAAGCCATTGTACTACTTTGAGGAGAGAAATAATTACAACTGTATGTCCAATGTTCAAAAATACCAGTCATATCTCTAAAAGAAATTATACTATTGTGATCAGAAGTCTGTATTTAATACAAAGAGATATTTTTCTTTTCTATCCCGCTTTCCTTCTCTTACTGACAGCATTTTAAAAAATCAGGATTATTTTAAGGCCCATCAAAAGCCTAATGGTTAAATCTTCTTACCTACCCTAACAGATTAATGTCAGCTGAAGGGGCTAGGGTGACATAAGCATTGCTTCAAAAGCCTCTCTTCCCCCTGGGTAGCCTCTCCTGGCTGAAACATCCAGACAAACAGCCAAGATCCTGCTTCCTTAGGGTCTCCTTTCAGGCAAGGCATAGAGGGATCCAGCACAGAAACTAAAGAGAGTCTTTCTGAAGTATCTTCAGGACATATACCTCTGCTTTTGTGCCGCCTTCCTTCTTAGCTTAAATAGCTCCTCTCTTCACCTGGGAAGTTTCTACAAGTGTTCACAGGAGGAAAACAGATCTCCTTTAAACCTCCCTCTCCCCAGCCCTCTCAGTAGCCTCTCTCTTTTTCCAGTCTTTTTGAAACATCAGTGGTCCTGCCAGGGCAGTCTTCAGGGAATCTCACCAGGCCCTCTCACTGACATTTGTACCAGCACTGCTGGAAATGTTTGTACTGGTACATTCTGGAATTACATTCACCTTTTCCATGGCAACTTAAAATGAGTGAGCAATACCTATCCTGTGATCAGGACATGTACCCAGCTTCTTCCTCTTCTCAGGTCCTTCTTTGTGTTTGCTTTGTAATGGAACACCAACATGCTAGGAAGACTGCCAGACCCTGAGTACAAAACCTTGCCATTTCATACTGTGCTCTGAATTTCATGCCAGCTCTAGCTGTACAGTGGTCAAGGTTGTTTAGTTCTTCCTTTATGAAATTCTGGCCCTCTTCCCTTTTGACAGTGCATCCAAGTTCAGTGCAATCAGGAATTTTCATTTTTAAGCACTTAATGAGTCAGAGTCATCAGAGAAGATTTCAAACAAGAGCAGTCCTGGGAATGATGCTCAAGGATCTACGTTGGTCACTGCTTCATGTTCTGATACATTCCTTTGCAACACAACCCGTCGTTCCCTCCTTTCTCACCAGTTCCCATCTGTGATGACCCACCTGCAAGGGGAAGGAAGCATCTAATCCACCCTGTGACTTAAAGCCAACTTCTCTGGGTCTCTATGCCATCTTCTAAGCCTTAGTTAATACTTCTCCATATAGTGCCTTTGGGCAATAGGAAGGCTACTATGAGAGTTCTTGATTAATAAAACCTGACGGCATCCATTCATCTAAAATTTAAGGTCTTGTACAGAAATGTCAAGCACATTTCACAAAAGAAATTGGTTGTTAATGAAGAGTTTACAGAAAGCCATATGAATTCATGTCATTTCCTTTCTCTAGAAAACTGGGAATAGCTATCAGGACAGCCTGCTGCCATCTATCCTGGTATACCTATATTGCATTTTACCCTAATTTCCAGGTAGCTTCATGTCTTCATTATTACTCTTAAAATATGTACAAATTATTTATGTATTCCATGTGCTTCAAAATTTATGCACTTACTCTTGCTGCTGTAATTGTCCTAATTTGTGTGTTTTGTCAGGCTTCAAACTAAGGATGGTTTTCTGAATTAGTAGACTTTTTGGTGTTTCAAGAAAAATCCCCTCAACGCAAGCACAACAGAGCAGGCAAACAAAAATTACCAGTTAAATTTTAGTTTATTTGTTTTAGGATTCAGGTCAATTAAGGAATAAAACTGATTAGGCTTGAAAGAATTTCTTTTGATCCACATTCATCATGGCTGGTGCACAGCACCCGCCAGGCTCAGAGGAAGCAATATCAAATGTGACATGCAAAAGAAAAAGAAAACATTAAATTTCATTGTACAGAGAGATAACGGGCAATAAGGCAGGCATTTGAGTTTCTTTGCCCCTCTGAGTAAGCCCAAACCTGCCTTTTTTCTTCCCAACATGGAATACAGACCCAAGGGTGATTCCAGGCTGTGGGACACTGAGCTGACCCTCTCTGTTCTTCTCTATAAGATCCAGTCAGGGCTCTATACATCTCAGGAATGGCTCTAACATTTTTTCTTGACATCATCAAAGACCCTGCTCATTCTGTGGCCAAGAGGAAGTCCAAACTTAAACCTCTAAGACACCACAAGCACAGAGTTGTGGTGTTGTGTGGGTTCCGGCTGAGGTGAATTGCCTGTACGGCACAAGGCCTTCTCTTTCTCCCACTGCCCCACAGCAAGGAGGTTGGGGGTGGGAAAGGGGTTGGGAGGGGATACAACCAGGACATCTGACCCCAACTGACCCCAACCAATCCCAGGAACTTTCCATAACATCTGTTGTCATGCTCAGCAGTGTGAGGTGGTGACTTTTCTGAGGGGCTGTTGCTCAGGGGCTGGGTCAGCAGCGGTCAGTTGGTGGGAAGTGATTGCTTTTACATCACTTTGGGGTATTTGGTTTGGTTTTGCCTTTTTTTTTTAAATCCCTTTACTTATTATACTGTATTTTATCTCAAAGCATGACTTTTCTCATTTCTGCCATTCCAGTACTTTCTCCTATTCCACTGAGAGCTGTGAGCAAGCAGCTCTGTGAGGCTGAGCTGACAGCCAGGGCGAGCCCATCATAGTCCTTCTTGGCACCCAGCACAGGGCGCTGTGTTCAGAATAATGACAGGTTCGATCAGAGCATGGTAGGGGAACCTAATTCTGTATCTCCTTAGCAGTTGCTGGTTGCAATATTGACTTTCTTGTTCTTGCCACTGCCTTGTTTGTTCCCTTACCCAGTCCATGCCGCACTCCATGACTTGCTGTACATCAAATTTGAGAGTGTGTGAAAGGCTGGTTTTGGCTTTTGCAGTTTGCTATGCTGTGTATCATTTGTTCACTGACTTTGTGGGTGATCTGGTATTTGGGCCCAGCATTGTAGTCACCCCTGTACCTTGGGCACCATCTCATGAAAACAATTAACAGCTACACCTTTTCCCTTTTTTAATTTGAGAGCTAATTTATGGTCAAGATGAAGAATGGCATCTTCCCCTTCTGATGAAGGTGAGATGCTTTCTGCCTTGTTACAATGGAACCTCAGTCTCTCCAGCATCCTTGGGTAATCAGAATGCACATACTGGTGTGTCTCAAGAACCTGTTCTGGCTTTTCCCAAGATACAACTTTTCCCAAGATACACTGTTTAGGAATTTCACACAGGAGCATGTCCAGAAGCAGTATGGTCGTGGGTAGCAAGGTGCATGGGAGAATATGGGCAGGTACCTTTGAGAGTGTGTCACTTCACCCCAAACACATGTGGAAGGATGGAGAAATCTGATGTGCACCTCAAGGAGAATTAATCTTGGATGAAAGAAGCCATGACTTGAATTACATGGTGCCATTACTGTGTGAGACTGTACATCACCAATAGCAGCAAAATGTCTTCAGGTTAAAAAAGCTGGCTTGGTCTAAAATGAGCAAACAGTGTGTCAAAGAGTGAAGTCTACCTACAGGACCTGACATTTGAACACTCTTCTTTAAGCCAAACTGGCTCCATGTCTGACCCACCAGGGCAGTGTTGTGTTTACGATGTCTCACCTGTGCCTGGCCCTGCAATAAGAGCTCATGTGCAGCAGTGGGAATTGGCTGGCACTGGTGTGGAGCGAGGCAGGGCTGCTGGGGCTCGTCAGTCACTGTGTGCACACCCCTCTAAGAACAGAGAGCCAAACCCAGACAAATAAAAGGACATGATTACAAACCTAATTCTCATATTTTTTAAAACCAGATCAGCCTGATAACCCCATCTGCCCAAAAGGAAGGCCACACCACCACCTATCCATAAGGAAAATCCGTCTGGATCAAGAGGAGATGCTTGTTTACATAATAAATGAGTTTGCATTGATTACAGAGCTCTGTCCTTCTGTCCCTCTGTCCCACTTTTGCTCACAAGCCCATGCTATAATCCCACACAGAGCACTCTCTGTCTGACCAGGCCAGCCTAATGACACCCTGGGCTGGTATGATAAGCACAATACATACATATTCTCTCATACAGAGTTTAACTCTGTGTTTACAGATGGTTTGATTTTTCACAGCAGTAACAGCATACACTGAGTACCTTATGTTTTCTGCATTTTATAATGAGAAAAATAGTCTAAAAAACAATTTTGAAATGGAGAAAAGGGAAGATATTAAATACATCCTGATTCACACAATTTTTTAGAATTGAAGCTGCACACTCTTAACTGAGAGTGAGCTCCCTATTTTACACACTGCAAAGTCAGATTTATTGTTCACAATTACTTACTATGGTCTAGCAAACAGCACTTACTGCTCTGGGAATGCCATTCATCAGGCTGGGAAAGCCAGGATTTTATAATTAAGTTACAGCAACTAGTAAAGAAAACATTTCATTGTTTATTCACTTCTTTAATAGACATAACACTAATATAATATTATAAACCTGTCTTGGTTTAAAAGACAGGTATCTATCAAAGGGAGGCAGAAGCCCCACCTGGAATGGGTAATGTAACCCCCCTCCCTCAAAGAATTATTATAAATTTGAAATTGAGGGGCTTTCAGGCACAGACATATAGGAATAACAGTTCTTTTACTAAGATATATATATATATAAAGCAATAATACAGAAAACACTGGTTTAACCTGACAGAGTCGGGGTACGACCTGGCACCCTGCCAGGCAGGGTGGTGGTAGCAGCCCGATTCAATGGTGGTTGCAGTCTTTCTGGAGTGGTAGTTGTGGCTCTGTCGAAGCAGCAATCCTGTAGAAGTGGTGTAGTTATCTTCTGGGAATCCGGTAGAGAAGGAAGCTGCTCCGCTGGGACTTCAGTGGAAAAGAGAGCTGCTCCGCTGGGAAGAACCAGTGGAAGTGGCCCTGTCTGTTCCAAAACTCCAGACTTTTTTCCAGGTGGGCAACAGGGGCTTCCTTCCCCCCTGGGTGGAGCATCTCACAATGGGATGGTGAGTTCCTGAGGCAAGGCACTGATGGGCCTATTAACAGGAGATAATCTGGAGGGAGGAGGCAGGGGAACACGACCACACCTGGTCCCGGCAGCTCATGAAGATGGGAATAGAATATACTGCAACCCAGGACAAAACCTCTTTATTTATAACCAATTTATTGTATGTACATATATATTAAATTCGGGCTCTTCTGCATCCATAGCTGTGTACGATGTTGACTTTCATGTCTGTTGATAAAATTCTTTTTTTTTTCTAAACAAAACATATAAATAAAATAGTTTTAATCCAGTTTAATTTTCATTAAGTGCTGATTTATGAGGCACATTACAGGTACAAACATGGTAACATGGGAATGCTGCAACTAAATCACAGTGTTTTATTTCAGTTTGTGATGGTGCAGTAAGAACTACATGCAAGCCTGTGAACATGATAAGAACAGGAAAAAACATTCAGTCTGTGTTTTGCTGGAGATTGTCAGCATTTTATTATTATGTGGCAGGCAAACCACTACAACACAAGTGAGAACAGATGGTGAGAACTCTAATGCTTTCCTAGACTGCAGAACACAACTGGACATTGTACTTCAGCTGTCACCAGGCTCCACAATCCATGTATGGTCTCACATTAAGCTGATAGGAAAAGCGATGAAAGATAATATTTTAATACAATTAAAATTACGTCATTCGTGCTGCAAGTGAGGAGCATCATCTTCCTTAATAAATCCATGTCATCAACTATGAGATTCAGATACAATGGAATCAATGGACAAGACACACCAAAGGACTTCACACAAACTTAGAGATATTTTAAATACAGGGGAGAGGGAGATCTCTCAGCTCCTTTTCTGGAGCACTTATAGAAGAAAAAATCTAACTTGTGAATTAAAAAATATTATCAAAGCAACAACTGTGTAATAGGATATTTATTCTGAAATTTGTTCTTAACATCTGCACTTGCATTCCCAGTTGCCATCTCAACAGATCAAGACATGTCGCCTTATATATAAAAAGAGTTGCTTATGTGTACATTGTAATAGAAAAATATATCTTGTATCTTAAAAGCTACAGCAATATGTAGCCAGATTTCTCACAAAGTAACTTGTGAAGCCTGGAAGTTAGGCTCATAAAAGAGACCAAAGTCAGAGCCAGCCCTGAAAATCTTGGCAGTCCCACAGATGGACATAGGTTAAGACAGGGAGACGCCAGTCAGAGATTCAAGCCTTTATACCAGCCTCTTGTTAAAGAACTGATAGTGTGTGAAGTTTATACAGTGTCTGACAGCTTCCCAGAAATACATTATCAAAGTATAATACTCCTTATGAAAGCTTTGAGCCTCGGATGGCAGGTCTGGCTTTAAAAATACAATGTGGAAGAAGTCCTGCAGAGAGGAATGAAGGAAGAAAACAACCTGGAGAAAAGACTGGAGCTGTTACTGGAGCAAGAGGAGCAACGTAAGAGAGAAGATCTGACTGCTGATCGAGATGGAGCAACAAAAACCTTCAAGACCAAGATGAGACATTTACCATGATTGAGGAAACAAGGAAAAAGGAGAGACAGTGGCAGGTATTGGAGGGTGTTGTGTTTTGAGTGATGGGGAGTGAACAGTAACAGTTCCCAGTGAGACTGCAAGGAAAGGAGTTATATCAAGGGAGGAAAGATACCTGAAACACTGTGGATATGGTTAAACTGTGTTTAACTGAGAGGAGGGAAGGAGCAGAAAGACTTTCACAGCCGAGTCAGGTTGCAGAGGAGGGAGGAGCTTCCTTTGGTTACAGTCTGAGTGACAGGATGGAGCTGTTGTCAACAGTGACAGATAAAGGCAGTAGTGAGAGGATTAAGGGCAAGAAATAAGAAGCTTGGTGCCACTACTGTGTTACACCTGAGCTGCCAGGGAGTCGTTCACTGCCATGCCAGGGACGTTCTGCAGCCCAGCATTGGACACACAGCACAACGACAGGAGTGGATTCATGATTCCCCAGTGAAAAACTAATAACTGGAATAACTTGATAAATTCTCCAGGATTAACACGTGAAATAGTAAGTTGAGCTCCATACCACAAACTCCTCTCTTTCCTTCAGAACATTTGCTCTCTTTGGCCCATGCTGTGGACCAGATCTGTGGACTGCCTGGATTCTTCCCAGGTACCTTCTGTTTTCTATCACCTATAGCAAGCATCCTTTTCTAGAGCGTAAAACAGTTTCTTCAGTTTATATTTAAAGCATGCAAGTGTCTGCAAGGTCTTCACTGCTGACCAGGAAAATAGTGCTTGCTCTATGTTAGACTCCTGTACCTAAGCTTTTTGAGTCTTTAAAGCCTTGTCACTCCTTACAGCTTCAGCATATTAGACCTACCAGTTTCTTCTCTTACAGTTATTGGTTTTGCAAAATTAACATGAATATTTTCATCTCAAGACTTTTTTGACCTGCATTTCATCGAATTTGTATTCATTGAATTTCAGTCTAAAGAACACGAAAGTTTTTTTCAAAAAAATGTACCAAGAATAGTGTTAGTAATTCTGCTGTGATCCAACTCCCACTTTTCCTGGTTTATTTTCACTTAGGCTGTCTAACACAAACAAGATGGATTTTGCATCCTAATATGAGTCTTTTATTTTCCTTATAATTGAAAATGGATCAGACAGTCAACAGTTATATAGAAAAACAAGTTACCTGTTCCACATCTTTTATATTAAATTCTAAGAAAGTGTGAGTTACAAGAAAGTTCATGAACCTGTTTTAAAAATTTGAATGTATATAGTAGGAAACTGTATTATAGGATATTCCAATAAGGCAGGTTTTATTAACTAATAAGTAAAAAGGTATAAATAATTTGTAAAAAAATTGATAAATGAACAGAATCAAATACTTGGAAAGAGAATTAAGCAAATTTTCTGAGAATGTTCTTCGTTCAGAGAAATATGATTAGCAAAATTTCCATGTCTTAATCTGCCTTATGGAGGGATGCTTTTAAGACACGTAGCATATAACTAGGCATTAGTCAATATTAGCCTAATAGATGTCCTTTCAATAAAGCTTTAAAAATACCACTGTCCTTTTTTTTCAGGATAACTTGGAAACCTGAATTAATTTAAAATTAACAACATTACTACGTAGGGAAACACATTTGACATAGATGTCATTATTCTCTTCATTATGGACAGCGGCTACACAGACACTTCTCCCTTTCAACTCTCCAAGTATCAACCACCCAGAGGTTAATGGCTAGCAGCAACAGCCACAGCATTGTTGAGAGGAGGAATCTCATACCTACCTGCAAACAGCACCCAGTACAAGAGTTCTCATCACCTTCTGCTTGCATTAGGAATTGAAAAGTTTATGTCAGCAATTTACATGAAAGTATAGCAGATTTTAATTCCTGTACCAGAAAGAGAGATGGGTTGAAAGTGAGGGTAATGCCAGACCAGGAGAATAGTGTCAGAGGAATACCCATATCTCTTCTGTCCTACTAGAAAAAGTGGAACACCAGCTACCAGGCAGTGTCCCTACCCAGCACAGAGCAGACAGCCTCACACTTTGCATTTAGATTAGCAGTGGCAATAAAAAGCCCTTCAAGCAAACCTGGAGCTGCCGTTTCCACAAAGGGTGCAAAAAGGCCACTAACCAATGACAGAATATAATGTCATTCTAATAAAAGAAATTTTAAAATGCAGTCAGCTTAGTAGGGAAGGCCAACTACTTATAAACACAGTAAAACTTGTCTGTATTGCTTATCTGTTCTGTAAGGAAGAACAGTTAACAGCAGTTCTTGAGAAATTGTTTCAGAGGACACCTCTGCTGCTTCTTGCCTCCTGGAAGCCAGGTGTGCACTCCTGGGGATACCAGGAACACCCCTGGGAACAGTGTCACAGACATATGAACTCACCAGTTTTGCTTGGTAAGAAGGGCAGAAAATCCTAAAACTCAGCCTAGGATCCCAGGAGACAACATAAGCAAGGATGAGATTGTCAAGTAAATGAGCATCATTTTAAAGAAATCAAATTTACTGGAATGTCTCCATGTCTCAGTAAAAAGGGATTCAGACAAAGATTATAAATATTTTATATGCAATTGGCTCTACATTTTAACAGTGACTGCAGTGGGGAAGAGTAAGTTCTGAATCTTGTCATTCTGAACAAGGACTCTCCCTGCAGACAGGCACTGATTAATGATACCATCCTCTGAAATCTGAGCCACAGAGTCCTTCAGACTTCAAGAACATTTTAAACTGAATTTATGTGTCCTTCCTAGATCACTGAGCTCACTGCTTCATTGTGTCATATTTGCATACAAGAGAAGACTTGAGACCACAACTGGTTGATATTTTTCCTGTTTTCTTGTGGCACATTGATACAAGATTTGAAAAAATTGTGATTTTGAGCAGAAAATTTTATGAGGTGGCAGTGATCATTCTGATCATGCTTGAAGAAAAATCCATGCACACTGGAAAACTGCATGCTGTTTATGCTTCTAAACTATTTACATTTCACATTCATGCAGTTCACATTTTTTACTGGCTCTCATTATCTGTGTATCACAGTGGTACTCTATTAATGAGAGCAAAATATATCCTCATCAAGAGGCTGAGTCAGACTTCAGCTTGTTTTAGAGAGACATGTCCACAGCGAAACTGTCTCCGTTGTCTAGGAATATTTATAAATGAGTGACTTATTCCTTCCACATCTTCACTGACTTAACCTGGTCCAAAGCAGAGATGACGGTGATTTCTGAAATCCTGATCATTGTGAAAAGCCTTCAAGGTCACTGTTGGGGACGAGCACTGGAAATTAGGGTCTCTGGCAAAGAGTCACAGATAACGTGACTCAAACTGATATCCAAGCTTATACTTCCTTTAAATTTGTATCAAGCAGATATAAGCAGAAGTGTAATATGTTGTCTAACTGCTCTTTTCACTTCTTTAAATTAAAGTTCTCATTTTTGCTATTTTTAGGTATAATCCCTAAAAAGTGAAACTCCCAAGTGATGCCTTAGGTTTTAACTTTTGTATTTTTCAAATTCTGTGCTAGCACAGCGCCTCGGAAGCCAACGGAGGCCTGTGGCCTATTTTTCCAAACAGTTGGACAATGTTAGCCAAGGGTGGCCTGGGTGTTTGAAGGCCGTGGCAGCTACTGTCATCCTGATTCAAGAGGCCCGGAAACTCACCCTTGGACAGCACATTGTAGTGTATGTGCCACATGCAGTAGCAGCAGTACTGGAACAGAAAGGAGGACATTGGCTGTCTGGCAATCGAATGCTTAGATATCAGTCACTGTTGTTAGAACAGGATGATGTTACCCTGAAAACAACTTCTGTTGTTAACCCAGCCATGTTTCTGTCCTCTACCTTAACTGACGATGTGCCTGAGCACGACTGTTTGCAGACAATCGAGGAGGTCTATTCCAGCAGACCAGACCTGAAGGATGTGCCCCTAGAAAATCCAGACTGGGAGCTGTTTGCAGATGGGAGCAGCTTCATGAGAAATGGTAAACGAATGACAGGTTATGCAGTGACCACCCAGGGCAAGGTGATCGAGGCGAAGGCCCTGCCAGCAGATGTGTCATCACAGAAAGCTGAACTGATTGCCCTGACGAGGGCCCTAGACCTGAGCGAAGGAAAGAAGGTAAATATATGGACGGACTCTAAATATGCATTTAGTGTTGTCCACGCCCATGGAGCCATCTGGAAGGAGAGGGGACTGTTGAATGCTCAAGGTAACCAGATCAAATGTGCTGAACAAATCCTTGCCCTCTTAGAGAGCATCAGAAAACCCACAAAAGTGGCTATCATGCATTGTAAGGGTCACCAGAAAGGGAAAACCACTCCAGAACTGGGAAATCGCTTTGCTGATGAAACAGCAAGAGGGGCTGCAGAAAAAGGTATTCTTGCAGTAGTTCCACAGAAAGAAGTTGATTTGTCAGGGTTCACCCCAAAATATGATCATGCAGATCACAAGTTGATCAAATTTCTTAAGGCTGAGATCACAGAGAACCGATGGGCGGTTACACCTGCAAACCAGGTTGTAGTCCCACCTCTAATCCTCCAAGAGCTGGCTCAAAGAGAACATGAAAGCACACATTTCGGGGCTGAAAACCTTTTAAAACATCTAAAGAAGGTAGTAATAGGAAAGGGAATGGCAGATATTGTACAATCAGTAGTAAGCAAGTGTGAAATCTGCTGCAAAAACAACCCTGATACGAGGAAAAGAGTTGTGTTAGGAGTTACAAAGGCAGGGGATCTTCCTGGAGATTATTGGCAAATAGACTTTGCTGAGTTACCACGCAAAGAGGGATACAGGTACATCCTGGTATTAGTTGACACTTTCAGTGGATGGCCTGAAGCATTCCCCTGTCGCACTAACACAGCCAAAGAGGTGGTGAAAGTTTTGCTTAATCATATAATACCAAGGTTTGGGGTTCCTTTGGGTATGTCCTCGGATAGAGGACCACATTTTGTTGCAAATGTGATTCAAGAAGTTAGCCGGATTTTGGGAATTGCTTGGGACCTGCACACACCTTACAGACCCCAAGCAAGTGGTAAGGTGGAACGCATGAATGTGACCCTTAAGGCACAAATTAGCAAAATTTGTCAAGAGACATCCATGACATGGGTTCAGGCCTTGCCTATAGCTTTACTGAGGATCCGCATACAACCTAGGCGGAGGGATAACATCAGTCCCTATGAAATACTGTATGGCAGGCCATACCAAGTTCCACATGTTCCAGGAGAAATTCATATGAGGGGGAAACTTGATTTACAGAGGTATCTAATGGCTTTAGGTTCTACTTTGCAGAAGCTCCAGAATTACATCGTGTTATCCAGACCCATAGGACTGGACACCCCTGCACATCCCTTCCAGCCTGGGGACTGGGTCTATGTCAAGTGGTGGGACAGTGATCCTCTACAGGCCAAGTGGAGAGGACCATTCCAGATTTTGCTGACCACCCTCACCGCAGTCAAAGTTGCTGACAAAGGACCCTGGATTCACTACTCCAGAGTTAAGAAGGCTTCTGCTCCTGAAACAACTGAGAAAACAGAGACTGATACAAATGAAGTTGATGTAGTTTAAATTACTTTTCCTGTGCTTGTTATCTACACAGTCGGTAACCCTGACTCAGGTCTGGAACCAAATTTTGCATACTGACTCAAATCTTACACTGAATAACATTCAAAGCTGGTTGTACCTTCCACACCCTGATTTCATGGTTACCAAACTGACCCTGGATTAAATATTGTTTTTAATAATTGTAATTATAATTCTTGTTTATAGATATATGCTGTTGTTAGATACATTGTTAGTAGAAATTCAGAATATTTAGTATAGAGTCTCGACAAGGTAGAGGCCTTGTCAAGCCTCTAAAGGGGGGAAATGATGCCTTAGGTTTTAACTTTCGTATTTTTCAAATTCTGTGCTGCTTAGAGTGTAACTCTAAGCTCCTTGTAGCCTGTAATTTCTGCTCTCTCATGCAAGATAGACATAACAAAGCCTCTCCAGGCTTTGCCTTCAAGGACAGCCAGGCTCTTCTAGGCCCAAAATGTGTAAACCAAAGACTCTAAGGGGGGAGAAAGCTGAGGGGAGTTACATCATTGAACTGGGGCTTTAATTGGAGAATTAACCGTGGTATGCAAATGAACCAAACCTATAAAGGCGTGAAGAACTCGTGACCTGTCGTCCATCTTGGGGTCCATTTTTTTATGGAAGCAGCCTCCGACACCCCCAGGGTGTACCTTGAAGGCCCTTCAAATAAATACCTATCTTTATTCCCTTACTCTTGTCTAGTCTCTGTCTCTAGGTGGCTGGAGAAGGCATCACAAGAAATCCATATACTTTTATGTCACTGGATCAAGTCAGTCTGTCTGGACTCTCTCCCGATCTCCAGGACCAGAGGAAGGAAAGTTACAATACTTCAAGCAGAAACTCTTGTGCCAGAGACATTTCTTCCCTTGGCATGCAAGATAATAATAGAATCCCACAGAAAACATTAGGTTTCTGCTGAGCACACAGTAAAAATTCTTTATTGCTTAGACATTTTCAGGTAGATACATCAGGTTACAGAGCCTATAGGTTCCCAGCACTCTCTTGTCTTGTGTGGTAGTTCTGCTGCTGGAAAATCCCTTTCTCCAATTCTAAAGACAAAGCTCTTTCTCCTCATCCTGGATGTGGTCAACCCTGACACTCCAAATGTTTGGAAACACGAGTTTTGTCTGCCCAGCTTGAAACAGATTGAATGGATAAAAACAACAATAAAAGAGGTGGCAGAGACCAGCAGGATTGTCAGCTGGTCATAATTTCTATAACCAAGTAAGAGAGAATATGTCATCAACAAGATGGTTACTGAACATGGCTGGCTCTTTTCCTTGTGACTTCAGCTGGGATGTGCTGCGTGTCCCATCTCTGTACTAAGCACTCCCAGGCAGGTGATTAATGCAATAGAACTGAGGCACAAGTTAAGACCCTTGCCATGGATTATGGAGCATGCACCCCCAAATCCAATATCCAATAGAAAAATTAGTTTTAAAAAGATTATGACAGGGAGGAGGGGGAAAGTGACAGAGGGGAGCAGCGGCATGAAGTGTGGTACTATCCAGAAACAAGACTAAATACAAAAGACTTCATGAAGAAAGCCGAGCGGAGCAGCTTCTGGTTTGAAGCCTCTATCCGAGCCCCTGACACTAGGTGTCATTGGCACTGCACCTCCTGGGCACCAGAGCCGGCTCCCGCAGCAGGGCTGCCTTAGTGCCTTGCTGCCAGAGGCCTGTCACTTGCAATACTTCGGAATATAAACCTTTTGTTCTTGTTGCTGTAAATACTTTTGCCCTTTCCTTCAGCCTGTTTTTAGTACTATTGTTTCAGATGCAGAGTGATGCCTGAAGAGAGAGGGTTGGTCAGGGAGGGAGGCTCAATTCCTTGAGCAATTCCCCAACAGGCAGAAGGGATGTCATGCTGCAGTTCTGCCCTTGCATTCTGTCAGTATATATCCAAGGTGCGCGTGGGTAGATATCTCTGCCTGTTCACATTGCTGGCAGGAAGGCTGGAAGGGCCTCCCGTAGCTCCAGTTCCACGTGCTCTGCTGTTGGAGAGCCCCAGGGCAGCATCCCCTTCACACTCAGCATGCCTTGCATTTTTTCTCTGAGAGTGATGAAGGACTTCCTTCAGTCATAGCAGCATTTTGTTCTTGTGCAGGGTTAAACCTCTATCGTCCTTCAGCACGGTGCAAAGGAAATTCCCCTGTTTTCACTCATACTGACCCAGATGTATCCAGGGCGATTGGAAATAGTGTATTAACGTTACACCATGAAAAACACTGATGAGTTAAAAAGAAAAAATAAGCCTACACAGCTGGCAGGTGGATGAATGTTAAAGAGAGGAAAAATTAAATTAATGAGTATCCAATTAGCCGAGTACCTTTTCAATAATGTTTTTCTAAGAAGGCAGAAAAAAGTCATGCCGTAGATGATTAGAGAATTACTATCTCCAGGAAATATTTGCATTGAATACTCAAGAATCAGAGGTTGTAAGTTACTCCAACACAGAGAATTTATATATTTAGAAACTCTGGTCTTACAAACCATAGAACTCTCTTGAGGTACTTAATGATTTTTAAAAGCAAGTAACTCTAATATTTGATTAGCTAGATTTTTGTACTCTGCGAACATTGAAGTTTACAGATTCATACTGCAGTCCTTACTCACCAAGAATGCCTAAGAAGAAGCAATTTTTTAACTGAGTGGTGCATTTTCTGGATCCAAAGAGTCTGAAAGAGATTTTACTGTGTCCAATTTTGGGTCACCTACTACCAGAAAGATAGATGAGGCATCCCGAAGGAGGATCACCAAGGACGTCTGAAGCTGGAGCACCTGCCCTAAGGGCCGAGGGAGCTGGGCTTGTTTAGCCTGAAGAAGAGATGGCTTCAAGGGGGGAGGGGGAGGCTGAGAGCAACTTTCAAATTCATGAGCTGCTCTGAGATCCAGCCCCATGCTAGTGCACCTGCCATAGTTTCTGGATAGCCTGGCACACACTTCTGCTAGTACAAGAATAGAGTGCCATGAGTCCTTAGTTTCCCTGTGCCTTCATCCCTCTCTCTGTGAATCAGGAAGAACACAACTCCTTTTTTCACCTTTGTCTCTGTCTCCATCTGTCTGAGCCTCTCACTATCAATGTGTGCGGTGTCTAAAGCTGCTGATTAGGGTTTCTCCTCACAGCGATGACACAGATAGATAGTCAAAATCATCAGAGTGCTCAGCTAAATCTCCAAGAGTGGTTTCAGAGGTTCAGGGCTGCCATCTGCAGTTTTTAGCTGTGTTTTCAAGGATTAGGTTTTTCATAAATCAGATGTCACCAAAAGCTATTGTTCTCAGGAACCACTGCCCCACTTGTAGGAAAAATTCCAAGTTATTTATCATCTGCTTAACAGGCATAATCTGCCAGACATGTCCATTTTCAAATAAATTGTACTGAGACATAAAGCAGGCATTCTTCATCTTTGACAGTGGATTTCTCCATTTTGCTTCTGGATAGTTTTTCCTGAAACTGTGACAATCTCATTATGTTCTTCCTGATTTTTTAGAAGGACTCCTTCTTTTACTAATTTATTAATGCCCCTTGATCTACAGGCAGCACTAGCAAAACAGTATTTTGGCAGCATCTCAAACTATATCTTTAGTTTAATGATGTTTATTTTTATTCTCAAAATAATCCTTATTCCACAGTGTACCTTTTTGTGTAACATTAAATGTTTCCTAAAAAGGATTTTTTTCCTTTTAGTTCAGTGATGCAAACCCATGATGCTAACCCATATAAGGATGCACTACATTAACTTTGCCTGATCTGAAGTACTGGCAGTCTTCTTCACTCATTTCTGCAGCTAAGGGAAGGGATCTAGTAAACATCTCCACTCCAGCCACACTCCCTGTTTCCAGAAAGGTGCAAGAGCAGTCGTCATGGGGACTTCTTTCTTTACAGGAATGATCAGCTTAACCAACAGGATTTGTTTTGGTATACTCTATCTAATTTGCTGTAGCGATTCTGGTTTGCCAGAACAAAATGTCATGGTAACACTGTTAAACAAACACTCATACTTCCCTCAGCCCAAACAAGAACCATTGTGAGCTTTCTTCTGCTTCCTTCAGAGAGGCCAAAGATTTCACCTCCCGTGCAAGCCAAAAGGCTGAGCTTCCTGGTGTGGTTGCTGAGAGTGGAACATGTCAGGCCCTGCAATGCTGCAGGATGGCTGCAGGGAACATGACTGACCTGACTTTAACGCAGGGAAGAAATCCTGTGTTTTCAGCCTGCTGTGCCTTGCTGCCAGGAGTACCCCAGCAAGATAGTTACAAGCCTACTCAGGAGTGTCTACAGAAGCCATGGCTCCTGCAGAAAAGCCCTAGACCAGTACACTGAGGGAAAACCTGTTCCCTCAAATTTACACTGACCTCGTGGCAGAGCTGCTGCTTCCCAAGCTGCTCACTGTGTTCTTGGCACCCGCCTGGTTCAGACACACTTCATGTTCTTGCATCATCTGCATTTCCAAGTCCCCTTGCTCACATGCAGACAGTTCTGCTGGGCTAAAGTTAATATTGCATGACTGCTTTCTGAAAAGGGAAAAAAAAAAAAGGAAAAAAACCTCCTTTCTCCTTTTATTTTTAGACTATGGCACAGTTTCAGATGATCCTGGACTCATTTTCACATCAACTGACACTTGACATTAACCTTACAGATCTGTCAGGGAAACAGTTCTTAAATATTAAAAGAATTCTGTATCTCTGGTAGAAAGGCCCTGGAAGTAAGGTGAAACCCATGCCAGAAGTGAGAGTTGCTTCTCACTGATGCTTGCTTGCCTTTCAACATTGCCTCTGCCCACTCCCCCAGAGAAGTCAGGCTTTCTGATATGTGGGAGTCTTATCAGATGGTGTCTGTCTACATCAAAGACCAAATAATGGTGTTCCACAGCATGTAGAGGTGTTTTGTTTTTGTCCTTTTCAATAATTCTGCTTTAAAAAAATAGCCTTCACAGTCAGAATATACCTTTTATAAATTATCCTTTTACAATGGCTCATCTTTATTTGAGAAATCACAAAAACCCTACTGTTTTCCTTCACTTAGGAAATTAAACATCTGTTAAATAAGGGTTGTTATGCTTGGAAGTCTTTCAGAGTGCTGAGGCAGTGCTCCAACATATCCTGTGTGCACTATATTTCACTGGGTACACACCAGCTCTGTCATTTGAAAGCATTACCATCTGTAGGCTAAGGATCACTGTTAGAAGACAGTATATGCTGGATCTAACAGCCCAGGAGGGGAGGCTGCACCGTCCATGTCTCCATGTCCATCCAGCAGTGAGGCTGAGATGCGTTCCTAGTAGGTGCATGCACACAGAGCACACATATATGACACGTTTACTTATATTCACGCCCAGACACACAGATGGCAGACACACAGAGCACTCACATGAACACTGAGAACCCACAAGAAACCTGTCTTTCTACCCCCTTTCTTTTCAAGACTTTCACCTCTTCTCTCAATGTTCTTTCTTCACTAGCAAACCACAGCACTGATAACTGTCCCACCTACACAGTGTCTGTGCACAACTTGAAAAGCAACCAAAATTAGTGTCCCTCAAGGAAAGGCCCCAGTATAAAATCAACAGTCTTCTGCTGGCCTGCCAAAACTGAACAGCATCAACACAGCTCCATACCAAACACAGCCTCCTCAGGCAGTGAGAAGGAGACTTGGTGTGAAAGTGATGGTTAGCTACTAAGTGAGGGTTACTGGGGCATTTCAGGTGCAAAGAGTATTACGGGTACAGAATAGGAAAATGCTGACAAAATACAGTGAGAAGAGTATAGAAAGAATACACAAGGTTTTAAAACTCAGGTGTTATTCATTCCATCATTAGTGTAAAACGTTTTTTCTCCCAAGACTTTGGTGTAGAAAGTATGTATTCTTTTCCCTAAAAAGACTAGAAGCTCAATATTGTCATTTAAGGAAACTTTTCATGTCAGAATTTCCACTTCAGTATTAAAAAATGGGTTTGTACCTGTGTTGTCTGAGCTGGAATTCCTCAAGTAAAAGCAGATAAAAAGAGCACGATGGATGAACAAGCTTGTCTAAAGTGTGCTTCGCTTTGTTGCTTGTAATCTTCAAATACTGAACTCTGTATTGATGTTACTAAAAGGCACAGGAGTGTTGCTGTTGAACTTCTGGCAAACAGTTGCAAACCCAAATTTCAAAAGTCCTTTGGTACATATTAAAAAAAAAAAAGATAATTTGAGTTTATCTAAAGTATTTCTTACGTGTGCACAAAAAGCAATCTGTACTAAGATCAAAGTTGTGTGCTGTGTCATGATTACTTACAAGTTCCTGCTTCTGCACTGCTGTGAAAGAGCAGCAGCAATCCTGTACACAAGGTTTCACTAGGAACCATTAGGATGTTTTTTGAAATTATTAAGCTGTCAGTTATGAAACTACATTTATGAAAAATAAAAGAGAAAGGAAAACAAGTAGGCTTGCAAAGCCCAGGAAGATGTGCTTTTAGTCAGTGCTTATTCATGCAGTGACTAATGTGAAATGTCACTTGTACAGAAACCAATGTGTCTCCACAGCCTGCAGCAGTGGCCCACAGGTGGTTTCCAGACAGATACTGACTTCCCTGAGATCAGAAACATTTTGTTTAAACTATCTTGATATTTTTAACAAAGCACAGTTCAAAATTATAGCTCAGTCTTCCCTAGGATGTTGTGTCACTTTCCTGAACTCTGGGAATTTGCTGTCTGTGCTCCTCGCTTTCTTCATTGCCCCATTTCTTGTCAATATAAGGGAGCAGAGGACACAACAGGTACACAACAGATGATTGTGTCCTTGGGGCCCTACAACACAGACTCATGTTTAAGCTGGAATCTCATGCTTTGGAGGCAAGAGGATCCAGATGTGCCAAATGACAAGATAACTCAGACTGATAATGACAGGCAGCTCTGAAAAAGGCAAAGACCTTTGGATGTTCTAACTATAGTATTACAAGCAGAGAGAAGAAAATATCAACGTTCTTGTGTGAAGCATTTTTGCTGTCTTCTCTGGGGTAATGCATCTCATTCCAATCACTCACACCTGAGGCATAAACTGAAAAACGGCCAGGATGACCCTGAATTTGGAGACCCTATCACATATGGGTGGCTTGGCTTATTTAATCCATCCAAGCAGAACTGAGAATTGATATGATGGTTGATTACAAACACATCATTGCATTGTTATGAAAAGAAAATTCTGCCAAAGTGAGAGAACAATTTATCACTTCTAATTATAGGCTCATAATAAATAGCTTTAGGATAGAAAATTAGAAAAAAAAGCTCTGAACAAGAAGTAAACTGAGCTTGTGAAACAGTCTTCCAGATGCGACAGAAGATACAAAAATGATGTCAGGGCACAGCAAGGACAGGTGAGAGATACCCAGGGGGGCCATCAGGGCTCCCAAGAGCAGCTGGGGGCACCAAGGCAGCCTCAACCCCGGGCAACTGGCACCTCCCCAGGAATGGGAACAGCCCGAGGTCAGGCCAAGCCTTCAGCCTGTGGGTGGGCCTCGCTCAGGGGATCCTGTGGCTGGGCAAGGGAGCTGGACAGCAGCATCCTATGGCATCACTGGGGCTGGGATGCACATCCCTAAATAGGGGCTGAAAAGGCATCCTGGGCAGCGTGGGGGGAGTCCCCAAGGGGCTTAGAAGGGACTATCAGGCCTCTTGTTATCCCCCTCCCAGGGCCCCAGTGAAAAGAAAAGCCACAGCCTAGCTGTTACTAAATTGGAGTTTGAAAGTCATTCATTGTACCATGTCTGTAACAGTAAAGGATGGCAACTGATGCACACAGGATCACTTCCAGCCCTATATTCCAAAGTGGTGCGTATGATGAAGTGGGGCAGAACAAAGGACTCCACAGTCAATTCTTCCCAAACTCAACAGAATAAGCTCACTAGCAGCTGGATCAGACACCTAAAAAAAAAATGCAGGCAAAAAATTGATGCCCAAATGGTGTTTTATTTTCTACTTTCAGAATGAGTCACTCAGATGAAAAAGGTGGCTGGTAAGCATTTGTCAGAGCTCTAGACTACACCTCCAAGACACAGACCACAGTAAGAGATGAGATAGAACATCTTCAGCCTCTCCCTAGAGCTTTCAAATTCTGCTGATCTTGATGCAGCAGAGCAGTCATCTTCTCTTGACTCAACTCTAAACCTGCCTCTGGACAGGAAGGTGTCAGCACTGAGTGATCTGTCAATAAATTTCTCAACAGCACAAATGATGCTACATCGGTTTTAGCACAGCCCCTGTCTGGAAGACATCCAGATATCCATTATCACCAGAAAGCCTTCCTTGGCAGAGGTCACTCACCCCACTGGAGCAGTACAACCACTAATTGTAGAGGGCCCTCGGTACTCCTCACCTGATGTGCTTATTTTTGACTATATTCTTTAGGCAAATAATATGTATGAGGAAGGGGAGAAGAAATCTACTGGCTAGTGAAATCCTGTGAAAATATTAATGAAAAATTCATGAGCTGAACGTCCTGAAGGGGATACATGGTGGCTCATAGAACCGTTTGCTTAAAAATCCATGTGTTTTACAGCTCCACTCTTTGCAAATTTTAACACGAGATTCAAAAATATTGGTCATTGTGACTGTAGAGGTCCACAGAACATGTGAAAGCTACAACTAGCAAAACTGCCTCTGCTAGGCACACTTCTACCCTCCTGTGACAGTATCTGGTTCTTTACAGACACAATACAGCAGTGTATTTGGCCATGGCAGGTGTGGCTGTCTTCCTGGTGCTGAGTCCTGCAAAGCTTGATGTGCTAAATAATGGCTTTTAGGTACTGGAGGCCATGGCTGTTCTTGTATCAAGAGAACCAGCATCTGAATGATTTAACAATTCCATCTGCCAGAAATGTTTTTAGACCATAAAACCTCAACATTCCTGAAATAGCAACAGAAAAACAGACAAACAAGCAAACAAGAAAACAAACAAACAAAACCCACAAACACAAAACTTTTAGCACGTAATTTACTGTGGTATGTTGGGACTCATAAACCAGGTGATTTTAAAAGTTTTTTTCAATCAGTACTGGCTGCCCTAGACTAAGAGTGTTGCATTAAATTTGAACATGCTGCCAGCGTAATTTGGACTGAAGAGGAGGGGGGATAATGCACTCCTAGTTGCTTTCCTGTATGTGTGTAAAAGCTGGGTTGCAGGAAAGGATGCAAGAATGGATGTTGCCAGACAAAACCAACAGTGATGCAAAGCAAGGTGAAAATCCATCCTCTGAATAATTTAGTCTTGCTGTTAAAACAACAAGAGTGAATCTATTCTAAATTCCTGAAATGTTTGTGGTGTGATCCTGTATCACAAATCTCTGTGGTAGGTGCTCTCTGGACATGCTCCATTTAAGTGAGCTCACTGAAACTAGGCTTTGACAGTTCAAAACATAGGCTGGATACAATATTACACGGATATTAATAAACATTTATTTATAACTCAGATGTGGTCATTGGCCTTTTAAGAACATATGGTGTTATTTATAATACCTTTTTGAATGAAATGGCATGAATGAACAAGGTATGTACCTCTGCATGTCTGTGTCTCTGCATGCAATTAATGCATGGTTTGCTAAAGAGTAAATAATGTACTCTTAGAATTTGGGGTCTGTTGTAGGTTAACTAAAGTTATAGTCTCTGGCCCTGTATTGACCATGGAGGATGGGACCAGGCCATCTCCAAAGGTTGCTTAATCATGCTTAATCATCCAACATCTAAACCTGTCATTATCAAATAACTAATATAAGTTAGAGAAGCGTAGGGGTCAGGCCCTCACTCAGTACCATGGAAACCCTGGGTGCAGTTGTGCATTGGGGATGATTGCAACCCACCACTGACACTCTCTGCCAGCCCAGGTAAGCTCTGCCAGCCTAGCAAGAGTCACTCCAGCTTCACAAAGGCTTCTGAATGACACGTGACACTGCCTTCTTTCATGGGTTGCTTGTGATCTCTACAGCGTGACAATATTTCTTGACAGCTTACTTTATATTATAATTCTCTGCATTTAGGGAAAGCCTTTCATCAGTGGATCTCACAGAGCTGTACAAGTGATAGATTATTTTTTTATAGTGAGTTTATATAAAAACAGATTTCATGTTCTGACTCCCCTGCTTTACTTAGTAGTCAAAGCTATTTCTTTTTTAATAAGTATGTCTCACTTAACTGTCTCTTATCAGCAGGATTGTGTGAATTTCTCTCTGCTTTTTCTCGAGAGGAAGTTGTCAGCAGCAGAGTAAATTATATTCATATGGGCCAAATAACAACACAGTATCACTCACCACCTAGATTTTCTAAAGCAGGGATCAAGCAAGAACCAAAGGGTAGAACCCAAAACTTTCTCTGAAGAAGAATTAGTTAAACCTGCAGGGGAAAAAAACCCCAAACCCCTACAAAGGAACCACAATTCCATCTACTGTGATTTTTAGAGGATACTTAAGCACAAATATGTGAGAAGGCATTATTGGCACATGTATCTCCTTTGTTAATATATTTAATTTCATTGAGCTAACTCTTGAAATCAGCAGACCAATTTTTTATTAATTCTGGCTTAAAATAATTTTTACCATTACTATAGTGATTTTCTCTCAGCAACAAGTGATTCTGCAAGGTTCTTTTATGACAGAAGCATAGATGTGACTGAGAAAGGGAAGTGCTCTGTGTCACAAATTCAATTATTTCTAGAATTTTGCCTTTTTAATAAGGACTGTCACTTAATTGTCATCAAAAAACAACCCCCCTGGACAATCTACAGTCCCCACCAGTAAATGCTGCTAAGCCTCCTAAGGACAGGCCTGACAACCTGTCATCATTAGCAGTCATGCCAAAATCATCAGCAAAATCAGGAAGTTCTCTTTCCAAAAATTAAAAATTCTTCCTTACATGGTAACCTGAGGTGATCCAAAAAATGTGTATGCATACAGTAATTCACAGATATGTTACCTCACAGGTAAAGTGTTTCAAAAGTTATTTTTCTCCATTTACAATTATTATGTAGCCCAAAGATGCCCACAGATTGTACAACAATCAATAGATGACTTGATAAACCAGTTTAATATCTCCTTATGCTGTTTCCGTTATATACACAGATATTGCAGATGACGTTGGTTCAACACCACAGAGATTTAGGTTTTAAGTTCTATTTAAAGACCTAATTCTCAGTGGTTTCAGTAGAAATAAGGCAATTTAAACAGGATTTAGGCATTTAATTCCCTTAAGGATGTAAGCCTTTGTCTTTCTATAGTAGATAGATCACCATTGCTTTCCTGACAGTTAAATGCTGATGATTTTAGCTTTTGGTTCTTTAGTCTCTGTAAAAGCTAGTCCTTATATATGATGCAGAAATTCGAGGAGAAATTTGGATCATTATCAACTATATTTAGCAACCACTTCTAAAGCATAAATAACTTCACCATCAGAAAAACATTTCTGTCATAATGTCTGCACAGAGACAAAATAGAAGCCCCTGTGAAATTTCCTGGTGGGATTTGATTTTTGTTCTGCCAATTTGTATTGCAATTTTTACATGTGCATTAAAGCATTCTGAAATAGAAAAAAAAAAAAAAAAAAAAGTGCTCTTTTTGTCCTGTCTAGCAACTATTAAATTGGTAGATCTTTGAACTTCATGGACCTAAAGTTGTTGAAAATACTCTTACTGGGCTTTAGAACCACTGGAATTAGAACTATTTCCTATTCAATAGGAAGAGTTTCTTGACACTTAACACATCGAATAGCCCGACTGTAGTAATTTAAGAAATTGGTTACAAATGGAGATAATCTAATCTCACTTAAGGAGCTTCTCAGTTAAGAAGATCTGATTCTCCTTTCGGTGGGGTCATCTTGGCAGACTCTACTTAAAATCAAGCTCAGAGAAGCATGGAAAACAAAGATCTCTGAAGGCTACTTAAATAGTTTGGAATCAGATTTTCACTACATGGAAAATGATACTAACCTGTCTACAGTTCAGTTCAAGTCTTTCCTATAAATGTTGCACAACTGAGAGTTCCCTTTGCTAGACTGAGCAATGTCCCATGTAAATGAACATTTTGGTGGTTTACATAGTGGAGATGGGACAGTCCCTCTTCCAGAGCTCTGAGTAAACCTTTGAGATTACAATTTTTTATGGATACATTGTCACATCTTCTGATGCAAATCCTTCTTCACCATTCCAGAAGTCCCCTGTAGTTAGATGAATTATTCTCTTTTTTGAAGTCTTTTGCCTTTTTTTTGTTCCTCTTGCCTACCAGGCTTCTTTTTAATTTGCATATGTTAGTCTTTGTCTGCCTCATTTGCTTAATTAAGAGTATGGTTCTGCTCTACTAATGAGAACAAAACCCAATTTCTAAAGAGCTTGTTAATGTAGAATGGGGAAACTGTGTTATGATTCTAATTCTTGGAAAGCAGTATATTCTCTATCACAGGATTAATATTAATGTTAGAAGGAAGAAACTTCCTTTTCATGCCCCAAGACATGAGAAATATTCCCTATGCTATTAACTATGCTATAGGAACCTTAACTATATATATGCTACCATCAGAAGGCAGAAGATCAACACTTCCACATGTAGATGCCTCAAGGTAATTACTTCAAGCTGTTTCTATTTTAGGTCTAATTTTTATGGCAGTGCCACATACACACCATACTCTCCCTTAATGGGGGTGAGGAAATGTATATGTGTTCACAACACCTGAAAATGAGGCAACCTTATTTTGAGGCCTAAATGGCATTCCTTAACATGCTCAGCTTTGACAAGGTCAGTTTGGATTCAAGCAGTTAGAAACCAGAGCACAGCAAATCCAAGCAAGTAACAACAGGAATGGCATGGGAAAGCTACTGCATCCCAGAGAGCTGGATCTTCCCGTGTGCACGTCACATGGCAGTCAGAATTATTCTGGCTCTTACCAGTGGCATTAGTGGTATGCTACAGGGAGCAGAGACTAGGTCACCAGCAAAACGTGACGACTATAAATGGAGTGGCCGATTATCAGCTGCAAAAACAGCATGTAGGAAAGAGCATCAGACTCAAAATAAAATGTTGATGTCAAAGTTGAATCCCACATAAGGCATCACAAGCTTGATTAAATGAAGGATACTGTCTAACCCTCAACGGTATCCCAGGTACATGAGTAACAAGATGTCATTAAATCTTTTAAAAGTTTGTTTGGCCATAATGTTCTTCATTTTATTCTTTTTTTTTTAATAGCTAAAAATCTTTGTATGAGGAGAAACTTCATTTTTATTTTTTTCCAATATACTCTCACATTTCTTCTCATGTAACAGCACTGCAAGCAAATATTACAACCTCTCTTGACACACCAAATCAACAATGAGCATTTAGAAAGAAATTTGTTTTGTTTGTAGCTGTGTCTCACTAAAAGACAGTGTATAAGCCGTCTCTGGGAAGAGCAGAAGTTTTCCTGGTTTAGAAGCTATGTATTCCTTTTGTTGTTGGGAGTAACACGGGTATGGCTTCTCCTGTTCATGGCAGCAGACCTGGAAACATTGCTGACAACAGTGTTTCTACAGCATAGCAGTCATTGTAACAGATGTAGAAGGTGCTCTGTTACATGACAGGTCTGTTTTGTAATCCCAAACAGCGTACAGAACCTTTTATATGCCCCTCAAGCTTTAACTGCTCAACAATTTTGGTAATTGCAAATTGCCTCATTTAATTTGGTTCAGGCCGTTGTGAAATACGGAGGTATAAATACACATGGTTTCCCAAGCCTCCATTACACTTGTTCCAGGCAGGATAATTTTCAATAGAGTAAAATTGAGTAACCTATAACCCATATAAGGCTGCAGATCCCAGTCAGAGCTCTGTGCTCAGAGACACCATGTTCAGGTAATGTTTCACATGGGGAAGTTTACACGTACTTCCAGGGGGTGTATACCTTCTGTCTTTAACCAGGGAAACAATTGCTTTTCTTCTTACTTAAGGCAATTACAGGGAGTATTCTAATGTATATAACATCTTACATGTTATCTTTGTAAGTGACTGAATTCAGCGAAGGAATTCGACTGGAAGTTAGCCCGGGGCAAAGAATTCCATGTGTTAATTATGCAACATTCCTTCTATCTCTTCTAAATCAATTGCCTCTTGATTTCAATGTCTGTCCCCTTAAGAGGGTGAGAAGGATCTAATTGCCTCCCTGTGGACCACTTGTAACTGCCTATCCCACTGAAATTCCCTTTTATGAGCCTGTGCTGTATTTGCAATTTAACTGAATCAAAACTCCTTCCTTCCCCCCTCCTTTTTAATTATTTTGTCATCGCCTTAGATTATTTCTTATACGTTTTCTGACAAGATGTCCTAAACAGAATGCTGTATTACTGGTAAAAGTGCAGACCAGGCTGATACAACCGGGTTTTCATTTGGGTTTTCCCCCAAAAAATTTACATTTAATATTCCTTTTTCCTGTGCACTGAGGGTACTAGAGAAACAAGTTTTTGTCAATGGTACTGACAAGAACTACCTTGGTACTGACAAGAACTACCTTAGCCAAAGCAGGATTTAGTTTAATAACATCATATCCTTGTATTACTAATAGCTCCAGGTAAGGCTGTATTGATTCAAACATAAAAAGGGATGTAGCTCCTGGAGAAGGGGGACTAAGAACAGTATTTTAACATCTGTTAAACAAGCATGGTGTTTCAGCCCCTCTGAGATTAGCATTATATATCTTGGAGAAGAGCACAGAAATTAAAGGTCCATATATGCTCCTCAGCCTAAAGTGTCAACAGCCTTTACTTGGTATTGGCTTTTTAGTGCTCCCACGGTTCTTTCCAACACAGAGAGGTCACAGAGAGGGATTCTGCAGCCATTCCTTATTGCTGGGGCATGTGAAGTGCATGAGTGGTTACTATTCCAATTGTCTTATGACACTGAAGCTTTGCCTCAGGTTTTCCCTTGTCTCTCTGACAAAGCTAAGAACCTGTAAAAGTGAGAAATAACCAAGGTTTAGCTCTGTAACAGTTGAAGCTAATCTAAAACTGTATTGCTGATTTTGCAATCTTCCTGCACTCATTTAACAGTCCTGTGAAACAAGCCAATATTCATTTAATTGAAACCTAACCTGGCAACTTTTTCATTTGGTTTGGCCCGGTTCAGGTCTCAGATCTAGGAATGGGAACACTTGAATGCCAGTATCTGAGCAAGGAATGGTGGAAAAAGGGGTGGCCTGGGGAAACGAGTGCAGGATTGTAGCAACGCAGAATTACATTATTTTAAACTACAGGGAATTTGATCTTCACCATCTGGAACAAATTCTGATCCTATAAGGGTCAGTGGAAACAGAATTTCATACTAATTCTTAGTATGTTTGCATTTTTGTATATTGAATTATGTTGTCATAGTATTTTTATGATGACAGCAACTCAAGCTATTGTATTTTTTAGCTTTCAGAGTATTTCAGTGTATCAGGCTCAGAAAATAATCATCACAGTTTGTCTTTTATCATTAAATCGATGATACGCATCCTGACACCAACTCCACACAAATCTGGCTAGAATTGAAATTAAGTGTTAGGTCTTAAAAAAGAGTATTTATCTTGTTGGTATTTGTAATAAATATTTTATTAAATATTTACATATCCTGTAATTGGTGCATTATAAAATGTCGTAATACCAACAGCTATGGATGTGTAAGATTAATTCTAATTTCAAACTTCTTGTACCATTTCTGTTTGACTTTTTGGGAGCAGATTTCACCATTTAGACTTCAAAACAGGGAGAAACAGCTGCAGCCTGGAAGAAAAAAAAAAAAACCCAAACCACAGTATAAAGACGTATTTTACTTAAATTCCTTTTACAAAAGCTGATGGCTACTCAGCATCAGACAAAACTTGTATATAAATGCAATACTATGCTAAGTGATGTGGAAATACCAAAAGACTGTGAAATACTTTCTAAGGAGTTCTTAACGCATGCCTGAGGCTATACTGCTGAGTTGCAAATTTAAGGGGCGTGTTTTCATCAGTATTCAAGTCATCTGTTAGTCAGCAAAGGAGAACGGTAAATAAAGCTAAAAACACATGAAAAGTTGCTATGAATTTTAGAAATTCCATTTTCTGAGCAATGCAACAGCATAAACTTTGATTTTTCATTACTTCCTTAGCTACTGCTCTGAAGTGCAGCTGTAAGTCCACAAACCTTCCTCGCAGAAACTTCCATTTTTCCTGGCCCAGAATCTTAAGCATAATGTTACTATTCAACTCTCAAAATGTGAACATCTTTGATATCACCTAATGATAAATACACACAGGCCTGGAGAACTGAGCCTTCTGGAATAGAAATCCATCATTACATGTTTCACAAGCCATGTATGTATCTGCAATCCACTAGGTAAATAATAAGAAGTAAACAATAACATTTGACCATTCTCTGAAGCAACTCAATGATGTCCATGACATCACTATGTAATTACTGCTATGAAGATGAAGCACTCTTGGAAAAGATGCAGAGGACCCGGCTTCTCCAAATAACTGATAAATGTTTCAATGCATGCCCAGTGCCAGCCCAAGAACAGATTTTTTTCATCTCCTCAGCTGAGTCCATGCAAAGTGGCATTGCAGAGATATCCCCACTCAGTCACTCAAGTGAAGAGCTGTAGGACATCGGGGAGCAGTAACTTCTTCAACTATTCCTAATAAAACTGCAGCCAAATATAAGCCAGCTGTGGTTCCCCAAGAGGCTGAGCACTTGCAGCTTGAGCTTGCTGAAGATCTCTGCTCAAAAAACCCCAAAACTTAAAGCACAAGGCCAATTGTGGAAACACAAAAAAAATTGCTAAGACTTGCTAACCAAGTAATTAAAAACTAAATCAAATCTTTACAGAGGGAAAACTAACAATTTAGTTATTCAATTCCCTTCTATGGGCTGAAGAATGGAAACTTCAGGAGTACCATCAGAGTTTTACTGAGAAGATCCAGATCTGGATTTCTCATCTCTCAAATACTTGAGGCACATAAAAAAAAAAAAAAAAAAAAGCTTCTGAAACTGACTTTGGATTTTTTACAGGAGTTTCTGCAGGCATACTTGCTACTTCCAGGCCATGGCCAACAGCTATTTATGAGACACTAGTGAATATGATACTTAAAATGCATCAGCTACATAATTTCAAATAAATATCAAATTTATATTAAAAATCTTAGGATGTGAGAAGAGGTCATTACTTTAAGAAACTACAAAGGTAACCCTTACAAGGAGGGAAAATATCTTCTGTGAACTAATGTAGTTGCAAAAATGTAAACATGATTCTGGGCATGTAAGATTTTATTTATGTACACAAGAGGTAATATAGCTTTGATGCACAAAACCAACTTAGGGCAAATGTAGACTCTGATTTGTCTTTAGCATGAAATATTGACATAATAAATACATACAGATTCATATATTTCTAGAAGATGCAAAGAGAAGAAAAAAAAGCTTGTTTCACATGGATAACTTGATGTAGCTCTTTGAACACTGAATAAGGGAAAAATATATATATATTTAGTACATAAGTGAAAAATACCAAAACCTCTTGCAATAGTCCCAGTGTAGTTGCATGCAGCCTTTACTGCTCCTTGAGTAGAATGGCTGCATAAGCCAACTCAAGACAGGTTCTTGGGAAATTTCAGCCTCCTTTCACGCTGAAATGCTCATCCCTCTCTACATGAAAGGCTTTACACCCCTGCACTGCAATACTGATTCTTCCTGCATTTGAGAATCCGAAGCTTTTCTCTTCCCCAGCCTGTTCTCCCAGCCCCCAAAGGAGAATCCCACAGGGCTCCCGCATGCCTGTTTTACAGGTCAGTGGGCCAAGAACACACCAAAAGCTTTGCTCTTTTTATATTCTATATTCACATGCTGTGCAAGGCAGTCCTGTCATACCCGTCTATCCTGATGCTTTTTTCCACGTTTTACAGGAAAAAAACTCATTCATTTCACAAATGAAACAACTTAAAGGGTCAAAAGCACAAAGTAGCACATATATCAGGGGTTTCTGCCGATTAGATACCTTTGCCTTGCTGTATCATGCAGAGCTGATCATACACGTGATTTATATTAATAGCATTGGAAGCACAGAAGAATTCAATTTATCCAAAGATATATAGGAAACATGAAGGGCTGTATGTGGTCCAGCTTAATATAAACAGACATCCAGCCTGGCCTCAGGGGACAACTCAGGAGATAAACTTGCACCTCAGCAGCATTCGGAGTTGAATGGCATAAAACTATAGGATATTATAATTCTAAATATATAAGGGATGAAGACTGATCTTAAAGGAAATACTGACTGTGGACAGGAATCGCCTTCCCAAGAGCTCTGTAAGAGGAGGAACTCAGGGACCTGCATAGCCTCTCCCACATGAGGTTACTACGGCGACTCAACCCCTGATGACAAGGACGATGCTTCCCAAGCAAAACCAAAGGTCTGTCGTCGAGGTAGCTTAAGGCACGCTCCCGGTATCCCAACAGCCACCGCCGGGCAGAGTCCGCAGAGCAGCCGCGTTTAGGGACGGCGTGGGAGCCCTCGGCCGCGGCCGCACGGGGAAGAGCGGCGCGGGCAAAGGGCGCACAGCGGCCGCGGAGGGGCCCCGGACTGCTTCCTGCGGAGCCGCCGAGCCTGGCCGGGCCCCGCGCCCACCCCCGGGCTGCCCGCGGCTGTGTCCTGCCCGCCCGGCATTCCCGGGATCCCCGCGGCTGTGCCCTGCCCGCCCGGCATTCCCGGGATCCCCGCGGCTGTGCCCTGCCCGCCCGGCGTTCCCGGGCTCCCCACGGCTGTGCCCTGTCCGCCCGGCATTCCCGGGATCCCCGCGGATGTGCCCTGTCCGCCCGGCGTTCCCGGGCTCCCTGCGGCTATCCCCCTGCCCGCCCGGCGTTCCCGGGCTCCCCGCGGCTATCCCCCTGCCCGCCCGGCGTTCCCGGGCTCCCCGCGGCTATGCCCTGCCCGCCCGGCGTTCCCGGGCTGCCCACAGATGCCCCCCGGCATTCCCGTGGCAGGGCGGTGCCGGTGCGCGCAGCCCCGCCCGCCGCAGCCCCGCCGCCGCGCACGCGCACGCAGCGCCCCGCGCCCGCCCCCGGGAGCGCCGCGGCGGGAGCGGCCCCCGCGCAGGCGCGGCGCGGCCGAGGCCGGTCAGAGCCGCCGTGTGGCGCCCGCCCGGCCCCGGCCCGGCCCGGCCCGGCCTGCGCGCAGCTCCCCGCGGGGCGGGGCCGCCTCCGAGGCCGCCCCAGCGCGGCCCCGCCGGGCCCGGCCGAGCCCACGGCATTTCCGGGGGAGGGCGCGCGGCGCGGGCTGGCGGGGAGCGGCGCGGCGCGAGCAGAGTTGACTATATATGGTCAAAGGCAGCGGAGAGTGGCGCGCGGCGCGGGCGCTTCCTGGTTCGCGCCGCGGGGCCGAGCGGGGCTGAGCGGCGGCAGCGGAGCCTCGGAGCCCGGCCCGGCCGCGCCCGCTGCCCTTTCCTGCCCGTGCCTGCCGCCGCCGTAACAAGTGGGCGAAGATGCCGTACGAGATCAGTAAGCTGGCGGGCGCGCCGGGGCGGCGCGGTGCCGGGCGGGGACGGGGACGCGGAGCCCCGCGGGCTGCGGAGCCTCGTGCGGCCCCGCGGGAGGGCGCGGAGCCGGCGCTGCCTCGCAGCCCGCTGACAGCAACAAGTGACGGGGGCTGCCGGCAGGGCAGGGCGTGTGCCCGTAGCGCGGAGGCATTAAGGCATTTGATTTTTAAAAATAATTATTATTATTTATTTTCCTTTTATCCCCTTTCTCCTTTTATTTTTCCGTAGAAAAAGTGTTCGCCAGCCTTCCGCAGGTTGAACGTGGCGTTTCCAAAATTATTGGAGGTGATCCTAAGGGCAACAATTTTCTTTATACCAATGGAAAATGTGTCATCATCAGAAACATTGATGTAATGTATCTTGATTTATTTTGTTTTCTAGTGTAAAGCTTTCGCTAAGTTTCATTTTGTCTCCCTGCCCCTCTAACAGCCTGTGCTTCATTCAGTCTTGGTGATTTCAATCGAGGTCACAGATCCCTGATCAGCAGCAGGAGAATAAGTAGAGTGCATGACTCAGGCATAAAACCATAGGCAGTGACAGTAAAAACATGTAGAAATTCTCGGTAAAACGTGCAATTCTTTCCCTCTTCGCATAGGACTTAAGAGATGAGGGACTGGTATATTCTGGTTGGCCCTGTTTATCTTCTTAGGTATCACTATTATGAAGTTCAGTGCTATGTTTGCCTAATAAATGAGCTCTTTCCTCTTTGCTGTTTTGGGCCCTTAGCCTGTCAGAGAAGCATGTAAATACTTGCAAACCCGTATCTTTAAACGAATTATTCTTCAGCTTCTTTCCCCCCACCCAGCCCCAACTGCAGGAATCAGGCCAGTTAGGAGTTGCTGGACTCCATAACAAGCTGGGTGCAAGTTCTTAGCCCTGCTCTCAGGGGATTTTGCTCATTGATTAAATATTAGAATGCCCCAGTTAATGTTTTCAGTAGTGTGGAGGTTTGGGTTTGTTTTTTTTTTCCTCTGGTGCTAACTAGAGAAATAGTAAGAGAGTTATTTGAAAGATTTCTTTTCAAAGATGGCATCCCTTTTAAAAGCATGGAGGAAACATTGCATGTTTAGGCCATTGTCCTGCTACTGGTTTTTAAAAAATAAATTTCTTCTAAGTGGTTGCTTATTCTTTAGAAATCAAATTCTCCCCTGGATTTACTTTCCTACTGCAGATTTGGCCTGCAGCAGGAAGGGCTGTGGGGGGAGGGGCAGGACATACCTCTAGAATTTTTAGGTCTCCACAACAATGGATTTGTTTATGGCTGCTTCTCTAAATCACCTTTGTAAACTGAGCTGTTTCCCTGTTTTACCTCATCACCCCCACTCTATTTAGACATTTCTTCATTGTCATGGTGTAATGGAAAAGTGCTACTAATAACTAAATTCCTTGCAGATTTCTTGATTGCTATCAGTTTAAATGTATCCACTTAAAACCAAAAATAAGCTTGCACTCTGGTTTCAGTGTGTCAGTTTAACGTCTTTGTAATAGTGTTTTGCTCTTGGTATCAAGAAAAGTTCAAGTTTCTGAAACCAGAATCCCCAGTTAAACCCTGTAATGGCACACAGTGTGATGAGAGAAGAGGGAAAAGCCACTCTGCTTACGTTACAGTTTCTGCCCAAGTCATGAATGCTTACCTCCTCCCTTGCACTGTCATTAATGCTCTTCTGACCCTGATTTGGAGGTTACATTGGAAGAAAGCAATTTGCTTTACCTGAATCAGCTCGCTGAAGATTAGCCCAGTCTGAATGTGAGCCCCAGCATGAGCTGGGGGGTGTAGGGCACATGGTGACCTGAGAACAAGCGAGGTGGGATTGTGGGAATTTAAATTTAAACTGTTTAAACTCCCGAGGGAAGGTGAGAATAGAAGTCACGAATCCTTCAGTTTTATGGTGCAATTCATGCTGATATGCAGACTTACCCTACTGACAAGGCGAGTTTGCTACTGTTAATAATTGACAGGTGACTACAGAATATATTGTAGCAATACCACAAAGACTGACCTGAACCTGTGCTATGGCTTTTGTGCTGGAGAATGTTGCAGTTTGTAACCTGATGTGCAAGTGTGTCCGCTCTTAGTTAAGAGCTTTGCCATATCCAAATGGTATAGAAGCCTCTCTAATAGTTTGCAACAACCAAATGAAATGCTGGGGGGTCTGTGTGTATTCCTTCCATGAACAGTTCTCCAATGGAATGGTTGTGCTCTAATTAAAAAAAAACAAAACAGGTCATCAAAATGCATTGATCACCTTTCTCCTTAAGTCTAAAGCTATATAGCATTAGCTAATCAGATGAATATAGCATTCAGGGTTAATGCTTGATCTTTGAGCATGATCTAGAGACTTCCTTTAACAGAAGTAGTTCTGGAGCAGTGCTGGAAAAGCACTGTGAGAAAGGCTAGTGATATTATTAAGGTTTCATACTTCATTAATATTTTATCTTCATGGGTCTAAGACTACTTTGAAGCTTGGAACTGAAACTGCTCACTTTCATATGTAGCTCTGGTTTCAGTGTTTGAAATAAGCCACATAAGCTCACTGCTGGTTTAATCTAGGTACTACATTTGTCCCAGCTCACACTATAATTTTCTCCTAAAATATCTTTTTAGAAGTGTTTTTTGGGGTTTGGGCTTGATGTGAAAAACATGCAAGTTAGAAAACTGACTTTACAAGCAGAAATAATACTATCAAATAAATAATGTACAATTTGACAGCTCTAGTTTATTACCTGGTTTCTGGAATCTATTTACCATATCTTAAATTTGGGACTCTATCTTCCATTTAACCCTTTAAGTTAGTCTCTCCGCTTAGTTTCCCAGACTCTTGGATTCTTGCTGTAAAGGAGCACCTACTTACGTATGCCACTAATAACAATATGTGGGGGGATTTGAGCTTCCTGAACATGTAGATGATGCAGATGTAGAATAGGGAAAATATTCTTATCTTGCTCAGATGAAATCCAGTTGGGCACAAAATGAAGAGGGATGTGCATGCTGTAAGTGCAGATGCTTGTGACTTAAGTAGGGCTATAATGCACTCGAGCAATGCATAAAAGCAGGAATGAAAAAGAGCTCCTTTTTGCATGAGCAAGCTGTATTCTGTCTCCTGAGATGTAACAGTACTGCAACAGCAAGAACTCTTGTGAGCAGGAGTCTGCTTTGTAACACAGAGCGGGTGTTTTAGTTTTTCCTGATTGGATGGCTGAGTCATACCATAACATCAGGTGGTTTTCTGGTTCAGTTGAATAAATCTGTATTAATTATAGCAGTTAAAATGTAATTTTGTTTTGATCGTATGAGTCAAGTTTCTGGAGCTGGAAGAAGCGGCCTGTTAAATGGTAGAAAAACATTTCTAAAGAGTAGTGGATTACTGTTGTAGCATATATACACTATAATTGGGAGGGATGCAGAATTACATTTGTACAATTAATTTGAAAGCAGTTGTTTGCCTTGATGTCATCCTTTTTTTGATTTGTGTGGCACTTCTGATCTGCTGAGACACTGAGTTCATTTTATTGTCCAACCTGAAGCATCTGAAAACATAGTTAAAACTGAAGAGATAAAATTGTGTTGGAGTGTCAGTGAATTTTTTTCAGAATTCCTGTACAACTCTTGATACAAGGGAAAATGCCTTTTCCTGTGCTGGTCTGCTGGCTTTTTAAGCAGATTGCAATTGCCAAGAAAGACCAAGCCTAGTGATGCTATGATGATTTTTTGCCTTTTCTTTTATACCCCTTTTATACCTTTTTTCAACTTCTGTATTCTTAGTGCTTTTTGCCTACATTCTTGGACTTGTTTGTCAAGCTAGGAAACTAAACATTTTAGAAGCTTCATAGCTGGGGATCAGTGTGCCCTGGACCCCAAGGTTCTCTCCGGAACACATTTTGTAAACTAAGATAGAACCATCCAGGGGAAGGTTCTTTGGGGAGGGGGGCTCATTCAAGCCTCTCATAGGGGAATCTTTGATAGATATGCTAATTAGTAAGACCTGTAATGTTATACCAGATCTTTTGTGGTGTGCATTGAGGTGCACTCAACCTGGATGTGGTGCACCTAAGAATCCTTAAAATAAATACCAACGTAAAATCCCTTTTTCCCTTCTAACCATGTTTGACTCTTGATTTTAAGACCAGGAAAAGGCATCACTAGCACTCCTCATTGGTTATTGAGTGATTTTGGGTACATGGTGATGATTAACAGCCATGTGTTATGGTTAACTGCAGGCTTAAGTTTCATACTTGACTACAGTAGAACTTTAGATGTGTGCTGCAAAGCACAGCTCATATTTAGTATTCTGCTTGGGCAACTGCTTTATTCCTGGGCTAGCCCTAAAAAAAGATGCTTGGCCTGTTATTTTGGAGAGTGTTTCTCTGTTGTTCAGCAGGTATTGGAGAAAAAAGGGTCCCAGCACTTCAGGCTTCCTTAAGAGGAAGTCTTTTTTTGTGTCAGTTGTTAAAAAGTAGTGTGTTGCTCCAGTGGTAGCAGCAGTGTTCTGCAAAGTGTACTGTACTTCTCACTTTTAGACAATTGCTTAATTTAAGCTGGAAGGAAGGGTGTGAGAAAGGGGAGTGCAGGGAGATATTATCAATTTTATCTTTGAATTTCTGATTTTTTTTCCTTTGAATAGGAGGAAATACAACTTTGTAACTCTTTTTTTTTCCCCCTTTAAAATAGAATCCTGCAATTGCTGACATCTACACTGAGCATGCCCACCAGGTTGTAGTTGCCAAGTATGCTCCCAGTGGATTCTACATAGCATCCGGAGGTAAAGTATCCATGTGCATGAGATGTGTGGACAGAGCTGTTAAAGTACTGGTAAAACAATAGTAACACTTCACATGTGTGTATGGGATATGCAGTCAAGGTGATGTGCTTTGGTGGAATTACGTACACATCTCTGAAAGAGGAATGATTTCTGTTGTTGTTCTTCTAACCTCTTTCTTAGGCAGTGAGTTTAGTGGCATTCTTGGTCTTTCTAAAATGTATTATTTCAATAAAAAAAACCTGGAAATGAACCCTAAATACTTAGTGTGATGAAGACTTGTGTAAATGCAGCAGAGTGATAAGTTATTTCTGAAATACAGGACTGTTGTTTGTGATGTTAATAAACTTTGATGTTTGTTGTGCAGGGGAGGGATTCTAAAACAGTGTGTTCTCCTTTCTTTTCCATTATCCCTTCTTCCTGACCAAACTTGGCAACATTTATGGCTTTTATTACCTTTTAACCTGAACCAAAAAAGCTTTTCTTGGCAAGTTAGCAGGGAAAGAGGCTCAGTCTCTGTTTCCATATAATGCATATGAATCGATAGTCTGAGGATGTGTAACATAAATTTTTACAGTGTAAATCTCCTGTATTATAGCAGTTTTTGACTACCAAAAAAACTAAACAAACCCCTCTTAGTAGAAGCTTGCATCTAATAATTGATTTTTTTCAGGACGACTAGTATACAGTGAAAAATATTGATAAATACAATACTATGACTTGAATTTCTTACTAAGATTTGCAGCTAATATATGGATTTTTTAAAAAGTGCTTGCCATTTTCAATTAGAAGTGCTTCAGAAGCAAGTAATGTGCCCAAATACAGATATAATTTCTAAGTAATGTATCTGAAAACAAAACATTCTGAATATGAGCCCCTTAGTAAGGGAGCACAGATTCCTGCAAAGGTCTTAGTAGAATGGGAGTTTCTCTTGCAGCAATTTCAAAGGAACTGTATTTTTTTAAATGTAATATGTTCTGTCCTTCTTGGTTTCCTTCATATCAGAAAGCTATATTAGAATAAGTATTTTTGGAGTACTGGGGAACCTGTAAGAACACTGATAAAAAAGCTGTGCTTTCTTTTTTTTTTTTTTTTCTCTTTTTCTCACATTCTTGTCTGAAAGGACCACAGCCAGGATTTTCTTGGCTCAATCTTGTGTGTGGACCATGTGTCAAATTGAATACCCTCTTCTGTATTCTACCAACTTGGTGCTCTAGGTTTATGCAGCGCTTAATCCTCATAATAACTATCTAATTTAATTTGTTCTTGTAGTCTTTTAGATTTCCAGTCCTTTGTAAGAGAGCAGTAATAGATACTGTGCTAGGG
The DNA here is from genome assembly GCA_026261815.1 of Monarcha castaneiventris obscurior. Classification (NCBI taxonomy): domain Eukaryota; kingdom Metazoa; phylum Chordata; class Aves; order Passeriformes; family Monarchidae; genus Monarcha; species Monarcha castaneiventris. The sequence goes on along the minus strand of JAMPIT010000433.1, from coordinate 11,704,528 downwards.
AAGTATTTGGTTGATTTTTCTCAGCATTTTTGTCATACCCAAGTGAAAGAGTTTAGGTTGCAATATTTCCCTTAAAAAGTGTCTTCCGTATATCATTTATAAATAGTTTTGTGATGCTGCTGGGCATGGGGTCTGAAGATAGATGACCAAGCTGTTTAAGCTGTTTCTAAGTATAATGTGTAAGATTCATTTCTCTATCTATAAATCTACATTAGCCATGCAGACTGCATTAATACTTCATGTCTTCATGAGACAGACCTTTGGCAATATGCTTTTGGCTTTTATGGTAATTTCTCTTATTGCAGTCATAGCAGATGTAGTAATGGGAGTTAAAGCTACAAAGTTAAAGTTCTGTGTCTCATCTATTAATAGATAGAGAAAACAATTAGATTTTAAAGTCCGCATTAAAATTCTGCTTCAATAACAAATTATCTCTGTAAAATTCTGAATCTGTCCTTTTAGCAAAAGATCAGTCTATGACCAGGTCTCAAAGATGCAGGGTTGCTGTATGTTTAAATTGAACTGTAAAGATGCACCAAGAAATGGTGAACAGAATTTAAGCATTCTGCTGAGGTGAAAGATGCATATTTTAGCACGTGGTTTATTCTAAAACAGTGGCTTTTTTGAAGGGTACAATACACACAGACTTTGATGTGTGGGTTTCATTAGAGATGTGTAAATTTGTCTGTGTGTAGAGCAATTCCTCCGGTTACAATGCTGCACCACAGTAATTGCTCTGAATAGCTCTTGGGTTGTACAATACTGAGTGGAAACAGTGAGCCAGGGAGCTTTCATTATCTTAGGTCTTAAATTGTTAACTGCTTGTGCTGTGTGTGCTGCTTTTGACATTACTGTTTGTGAATATTCTGTTGTATTCCTGTGTAGTATTCCAGATAGTGCAGGCATCCACACGCACCATTAAGTGTGTACATGTTTCTGTATAGAAAAAGTACACTGATGGGTGTGCATGAATTGAGTTCTGTGGACAGAAATCTTAGTACATCTTCATGTGCCTGGTATTTGTATGCAAAACAGGTCTCCTTTGAAGGTACAAACTGTAGTGCATCAACCACTGTCCCCTGGACTACTTCCTTCTAGTAGATGTAGGGTCTCTTACTTCCCAGCAAGGGATCTGTGAGCTGTCTTGTAGCTGCTGTGCAGGGGGGCTGGGCTGGCTTGTTCTCTGTGTAACACAGATACAAAACATATACCAGCTGATAACATTAAAGTTCCTACTCTCTTACTGTGCAGTTTTTTCATGTGTCTGCAAATGTTTTCTCCATGCGTTGTATTTGGTGCTGCACGTCTTGAATCGTAATATCTGGTTAAAAACCCAATTTGGTGAAATGGATATAGCCTTCAGCATTCCCAAATCAAGTGATTTGTAGTAGTTGTAATAGGGTAAGGTAGTAGGTCCTTAGTACAAGTGTTCAGTGTAGCTGAAAATCTGTACCCTGGCAGATTGAGTCATGTGACTGAGTCATACTGGAACAATAGTTATATTCTGTTTTATTATGGTAGATGTCTCTGGGAAGCTGAGAATCTGGGATACTACACAGAAGGAACACCTACTGAAGTATGAGTATCAGCCGTTTGCAGGAAAAATAAAGGACCTTGCATGGACTGAAGACAGCAAGAGAATTGCTGTGGTTGGAGAAGGAAGGGAAAAGTGAGTAATTCTTTTGTGTTTGCATGTGTGTGTGTTTATATATAGATACATACATTTACTGTAAACCTCTGTATTCTAACAAAGCAAGTTCCTTGCAGAAAGCTTTTAATTCTTCAGTGGAAGGTAATCATTGCTTTTTCCCTGTCTAGACTTCAAGTTGTGCTGTTCTGCAACAAAATTCTCTATGCAGTGTTTGACAGCTGTAAATTAGTTGGAAAATACAGTTCTGTTACAATTGCTTAGTTTAAAAATTGTATGGGACTTGTTTCTTAGAGATAGGTGGGTATTACATTCAAGGATAGCTATTAGGTGGATTTTTTTGGTCGAATTCTGATAGGGCAGTAAGGGGAAAACACAAGATTTTTTTTTTCCCTCTTCCTTCACTTATTGGACTCATGATGTTATTCAATTGATTAAGAGTTTAAGAAAAAGAGTATCTGAATTTTCTCCTTTGGCAGAATGTCTATATTTTTAGGCCTTATTGTGGTAGTTTAATGAAATCACAAGCAGTTGTCCTTTACCTGACTAAATGAGATGCCCATTCAGGTTTGTGTCCTTCCTTTAATGTTCAAGGACTGTCAGAACTTGACGACATAGTCCAGACCAAGTAGTCTTATGCCTAAAGGGCTGAAAAGCATTGTGTGGTCCTGTTCCCTGATTCCCTGCACCATTTTTTAATCACTGTCAAGTACTGTGTCCTTGAAAGAGATTCTTTGTCCTCCATTGCTCCCTCTGCCCCATCTGCCCCCGGGGAGATACACAGTGAGCTTGCTCTCCTCCTTCAAAAACGTGGCCAGCTTAGGTTAGGTGGATGCACTTTCAGTCTAGAATATTGTTGAAGAGATTCTAAAGAAGGCCTTTCAAATAGCAATGTTCTGGCAGTTTAGTGCTTCTGTATTGATTATACCAGGGTTTTTTTAAGGTGGTTTAGAGTAAGAACTGTCAAAAATGCTTTTAAAACTCCTCTTCCTTAAACCTTGAAGTAATAATATTTGTAAAGTGATGGTACCCAATCTAGGCTAAAGAGTCAGATAACCGTGATCCAATGTCATTGTTATCCTAGCTTTCTGCATTCTGTGTAGTGGCTAGGCAGATGGAGTAATTTACTGCTTTCTTTTATAAACCAACAGTCTTAGTGAGGAATATACATTGGATGTCTGAATTTTGGAAGCTTTATATGCAAAACTTGATTGTTTACCCCCTTCAGTAACATCTCCTATTGAAGATTAGATTCTCTCACCAGCAAGATCTCAAATAGCCTTCAGGGAACCATGATGCACTTGCATGAGATTTAATGAGATGACCTAATTTCTTTTCTTTGAGTGCACTCAAATCTGCAGATTGCAGATGTTCAAGGATTTAATCTACATGTAACTTTTATGAATTGTAGTTATTGTGTGCTTTTCTAACTAGATTCGGAGCAGTGTTCCTGTGGGATAGTGGCTCTTCTGTTGGTGAGATTACTGGGCACAATAAAGTGATCAATAGTGTGGACATTAAACAAACGAGACCATATCGTCTGGCAACTGGCAGTGATGACAACTGTGCTGCTTTCTTTGAGGGACCGCCATTCAAGTTCAAGTTTACACTAAGCGTGAGTTTAAGTTTAGATGTGTCTCTGTTAAACTGCGCAGCAGTTCTTGTCACAACTAGCTGTTATAACAAAAGTTCTGTTTCCCCTTTTGAGGCATAAGCTGGTGTCAAGTGGCTTTCTTAAAATCATGTATAACCAAATGCTCAGGCCAAGAAAACTGAAATAAATGACTGGCTAAAAAGAGAACCTGAAGCACTTTTTCCAGTATTCTTTTTTCTTTGTTACTTACTAAGTTATGGAAGGGGTGAAGTAGGATGTTTTATTGGCTCTATTGATGCTTTCAGAGCTCTGTTTCTCAGTGCAGACATGTAGAATTTTTTAATACTTTCCAAGGTGCATGATTCAAGAAATGTGGTGATTTTAATGGAATCTTCCAATCTGATAACAATCTGAAATCCCAGGGCCACTTAGAAAGGGTGAGTGTAGATGTTTGAAAGCAAAACTTAATTTCTACCACATGGAATGGGTATGTAACTTGTGTGGTCAGTTTTCTGTTTCTACATTCCTTTTAACTTTGTTTCTTATGCTACTTGTTTCAATCTCTTAAATGAAACAAAGGCTGGAACTACCCCAGTTAAGGTATTCCTTGTTGCTTTAGGCCAAAGACAACAGAAATCAAAAAGCTTCTGCAGCTGTTTTAATGGCAGGAGGTCTCTTGCCTCAAAAAAAGTATTGCAAAGATACTAGAGATTATTGCAGTAGTAGATTCAAAATGTTTAGTTTGTATTTTAGTTTTAAAAACAATGTAGTAGGCCCTTTATTTTCTTACATATAAGCCTTGAGTAGTGTTCATATGCTGACTTTAGTAAGGATGCCATTCCAGTTCTAGAAAAGGAATTGTTTTGAGCTCTGCGATCCAATGAAATGATGTAGTTGCCTAATATATTTCTGAACTTAAGTTGATACTTGCATTTTGCTAAGCTGGTTCTTTTGGAACTCTGAAGTCCTAATAGCTTACCAGTGCTGCTTAGACTGGTATGTGATGCAGTCTTCCTTTTAAAGTCATATTTGGGTTGCTAGATGGGATTCTGGTATATGGTTTAGATATGCAGTATCATCGAGGGGGGGAAAAAAAAAGTATAGTTGAAGAAAGTAGGTTAGAACCTGCCTTCCACAATACTAAAAATAGTCTTCCAAGTCTCTCTGCATGGGAGCTTTGGCCTCATTGTGGTACTTCCCTATTTAACGTGTGTTTTCTAGTTTGCATGGTTTGAATAGTCTCCTACTTGTAAATAGTCTATTTGGGGAGTATACATCAGTCTTGCCTCATTACTTCACAGAACTACCACTAATGCAGTCTCCCAGAAATGGAATTTCAGTAAAATAGTAACTTATTCCTCATGCATGTGGGTTTTTTGCAATAAGAAGGATAAAATACTCTTCTGTGTATAAAAGTCACTGCGCAATGAAGCAAGGGTTGAAATCTGGAGAACATTGCAGAAGAATTCAATGACCTGTGGGAAGAATCTTGTGTTTGCATGTAGGTTGCATCTGACTTTTTTTACTACTTATCCCTGAAACCGGGTACTCATTCTCCTGGTATGCACTGAGTTTTAACTGCATCAGTAATGATGTCACAGTGTCTTCCCTGGACTGTTCTTGATCCCCATGATTTTCTTCAGATAGAGGCTAAACTTGCCTCACCAATTCTCTACAGCAGGCATCTCCTACACAGCTAATTTATGGTTCACACGTAAGAGAACTTCTTGGTTACTAGTCTGTCTTCTATGTAAAACAGTCTATTCTTATTTTGTTTTCTGATTCTTACTTTTTTCTTACAGGACCATACACGGTTTGTGAACTGTGTGAGGTTTTCTCCTGATGGGAACAGGTTTGCTACAGCTAGTGCAGATGGGCAGGTAAAAACCAGGGAACTCTTTTTGTAGTGATTTTAGCATGAGAAGTTTTTCTTGTGCATTTTGGGAATAGGATTAGTATTGTAAAATCCACATTGCTTTTTTTTTTTTTATGCCAAAAAATGACTGGTTTAAACTTTTAACTATCCTCCTGTAAATCTGTAACAATTGATAACTGGTAATAACCAGACTATTCTTACTCAGATTTTTTCCCCATTCCATCTCCCTAGCATTCTCTTACGGGTAATTTTGGCAGGAGCATGTTGGACTTTTGGAATATGTATGTTGTTATGATGCTGAGAGGTCTAGCTGAAATAGTGAATTCATAGATAGCAACCTAGCTCCGTGTGTGCTCCCTGTTGATAAGGGCAGGTTGACAATGACACTGTTACCATAGGTAGCTTGTCCTTCTCAGAGGGCAGACTCCCATGACAGCAGTGCTAAGCAGCTGCCATCGCAGCAGGAGTCAAAACTGTAACATCTTCCAGAATTTCAAATGTCTGGATCCAATGTACAGGGGATTTGCTGTGATTTTTTACAATTTTCATCTCAATCACTTAGTCTTATTCAATTCAGCATAGCTTGTGCCTCTCCCTAAAAAGGAGTCTCATGTATCAAAGTATCAGACACTATCTTGGGGTTTTTCTATTACTGCCTGTCCCTTTAAGTTGTATGTCTGTGTGGTTTTTTCAAGATTTTTGTCTATGATGGGAAGACTGGAGAGAAAGTGTGTGCTCTTGGTGGAGGCAAAGCACATGATGGAGGTATTTATGCTGTAAGTATCACTTCATTTGTGCAAATGATCCATAGTGTTTCATTACCCAGCTCATGAACTGCAAAATCTTGGATTAATAAATGCATTTACTGTCTTGTGATGACATTTGTTTTTACAGATTAGTTGGAGCCCTGACAGTAGTCAGTTGCTTTCTGCTTCTGGAGATAAAACTGCTAAAATCTGGGATGTTGGTGCTAATTCTATTGTAAATACTTTTAACATGGGATCAAACGTGTTGGATCAGCAGCTGGGTTGCTTGTGGCAGAAAGACCACTTACTGACTGTGTCTCTGTCTGGCTATATCAATTATTTGGACAAGAACAATCCAGATAAGCCTTTACGTGTCATAAAGGTAAGTTCTGTTACTGCATGAGTGTCTGCAATAAATGACTCAGTGGTTGCAGTTGTCAAGATGGAATAGTAGCTATTGAAAAATAGCTTTGTTAAATTAGCATTGCCAAACAAGATATGCGTGACTGTTTCTTGAAATCATATGAATCAAGAAGTTACTATGTTACGTGTGTGACTGTGCTTTGTGCAAATGCACAGACTGATTATTTCATTTTCATTAATGTTATCAACGTATCTTTTGTTGCAGCTTTTAAGCATTCTTGAGATGAGAAAAGAAATACAGCATAGATAGAAAGCTACCAGTGATGTCTCATTCTCCCAGAACTAGTGTATTATGGACAAGGTGACTAGGGTTACTGTGCAATCGAACTTTAATTTTAGGATTTAAAGAGTTCACTGACACAAGACTTCTTCTCGTGGGAACTTACATTTTTACATGAACTAGAAACAATGTCCCAGATTTTTGTCATCACTGCTATAATTCTGGAAGTTGGTGTGGGTACATGACCATATTGAGTCCTCTTCCCTGAATCGTAAAGTGCCTGAAAAGCAGTGATGAAAAGGCAACGAAAGTATTTTGGCTCATCAGGCTAATAAGGACATCCATGATGCTTATTATTTCTCTTCAAGGACATAGCAATAGCAGTGCTGTAACAGTTAAATGGCTGCACTGTAAAATAGTGGTTTTTATACTGGGTGACTTTTAATTCTTGTGAATCGCATGTTATTTTCTGAATAACCTATAATTCTTCTCAAATAGGTGTATGTATGTGTTAAAAATTGCTCATCAATAATTATTTATGTCCCATTCACAGGGTCATAGTAAATCAATTCAGTGTCTTACGGTGCACAAAAATGGTGGAAAGTCCTATATTTACTCTGGAAGTAATGATGGTCATATTAATATCCTTTGAATGATAGTGATACTTCTTCTAGTCTAATAGTCTGAGAGACCTCATTAGGAGAGGTGAAAAAAAAGCCCAAAGTTTATTGGACACAAGTGAATGTTTTGTCTAAAGAAGTTTATTTTGCTTTCCCCTAATAGCTGTTTTTTAGTTGCCTTCACACTTTCCTGCTAAATATAAGCTAGCTCTTAATTTTCAGTTGTTGCTTCTTCATGGTTGGTAGCTGTTTAGTATGGAGGAGCAAGTAAACTTATAAATTAGCCTCTTGTGACATCAAGAAACAGCAATACATATTTTCCACTTATGATACAATATGCAGAAAATTACATTTCCAGTGTTCTGAAGATTACAGTTACAACTACAGTCCTTCATCCTGCCTTTAAAATGGTGTCATGTTGGTATAAACTCTTATAAATATAGGCCCTGTTTCTTTGCAAACCTGTAACCATATTACATGAGGGAAAGCCAATGTTGCAGGATTTCAAACTAAAATTCTTTAAAGTATTTTCTAGTTTTAGACCTAATGCTAATTATTTCAGTATTTGCGACTGTTTGTGGTAGGTCATTTAGCTCACTACAGAACATCAGAGGCTCACTTAATAAATATTATGAGATTGCCCATGGAGCTTGTAAAGTCTCCATCCCTAAAGATACTCAAAACCTTACAGAATCCTGCAGCCTGTTGTAGCTGACACCAATTTGAGCAGGAGATTGGACTAAATCTCAAGAGGTCCTTTCTAACCTTAGCTGTTCTCTCACTTACTTAACTTTTCATGGTGTGGTATCTGACTGCACCAATATCTTGAAACGTTCCTTAATTCTATTATGCACATTATTGGGATTCTGAAACTGGAGAGAATGATGGCTTTTCTGGGAAAGGCCACACAAACCAGGTTTCTAGAATGGCAGTGGATGAAATGGACCAGCTGGTTACCTGCAGTATGGATGACACTGTGCGCTATACCAACCTTAGCAAGAGGGACTACAGGTTAGTTAAAATGTTGCCTTTTATTGCAGTATAATTGTTTTACAGCAGGAGTTTTGTTGATTTTATATGGTGAAAAAAATTATGCTGGAGTTTATTTAGGTTTTATATTACCATGGAAACTGTAGACATGATTACTGTACCAACCTTGTGGTTTTTTTCTGACAATGAGAAATGCATCCCAGGCTTTTCAATTTGTTTTGTCCCTTCCATGGGTTAGATGGAGACCCATCTTGTATTGTGTGACTTAGTTAGGAGCTGTAGGAAGGGTGTCTGCTTTGGGATTCATGAATATCCAGAGATAGTGGTGATAAATGTGATTAGGAGGGGTGGGACACAGCTATTTCTTCATGGAAACCAGAATTTAAGAAAAAAAAAAAATTTAAAGAATCCTGTTAAGATTATCTAGTTAGTTTAAAAATTAAACTATAGTATTGTAACATTAACTTTCATTTCAAAGGTGTACTACCTGATCAAGATAGTAAAGCTTTAAACAAACGACAAGAAACTTTGCAGATCAGTAGATAAAAAAATTAAATTATGCATGTTCTTGATGATTAGTGGGTGATTATTTGAATAGGCAATTTTAAATAATAGTAGACATTGAATGATTTTTTTTTCGGTTTTGTCCTTCCTGCTTCTCTGCCTTGGCATGTCCTCTTCCAGTGGCCAGGATGCTGTGAAAATGGATGTTCAGCCAAAATGTTTAGCTGTGGGTCCTGGTGGTTATACTGTAGTTTTATGCATTGGACAAGTAAGTATTAACTTGTGGATTATCAACAATTGCTGTGTTAATAATGCCATGTATGGTAACATATCATTATTTAGTGCGAGGTTACCTCACACATCTGCAGAATTTCCTAATAAGAGCTATAGGGAGCATAATTCAGCAGGATACTTGATAGCCTTGTCTTCTTTCATCCTGTACCAATTTTACATTTATGTATGTATTTAAATTTCAGACAGTCCCTTGTGTGGATGCATCTGTATTTGTTATCAATACAGCTTTGTGCTGGAAGGTTAAACCAGTGAGAATCACGCTCTTGCCAGATTTGTTCAGTGACATGATTTTGGCAAAAGGATGTTTTTCTCCTGCATTTTATTTTTTTGCAGTTAATCCAACTAACCAATTAACTAATGCTGTTGCACAACAGTAGGAGCTCTAGCTTGCTTGCCACTAGTATGCAGATCACAGAAAACCAGAGACATTGCACCAAGGCTGTCTTGTATTGAAATATTATTAACTTCTAATGATTTATGCTTTCTGTATGGGTGCTGGTTTTGTGCTTGGGACATTTGATAGTGTTGTCCAAACCTGTTTTCGTGTGAGTTAATCCCAGTTATCCATAGACTAGAACTGGATAGTTAATAGCCTTTAAAATTTAACATTGCAGAATTAACTTGCAACTAATTTGGTCCTGCCTCCCTCCCTTTAACAGTGAACCAGGAAGGGTGTAAGCATTGCTAAAAATACTGGTTTGTTTATTTCATGTTCAAACCAAGTGAAGCAAAGCTGAAGGCAATGAAGGATGCCCTGCACTGCGTAATTTAGGACATGAGTAGTCCAGTACAGCAGATTGTGTGTTAGTCACCACATGTAGGCTTTTTTTAAAGAATTAAATTGTTCCCTTAAGGTGAGAATACAATAAACTTCTGGGTAACCAGAGGGCATTTGTATTTATGACTAAGCAATGTGGCTTAGTATAGTTTTATATTTGGTACTTTGAAGAAGGGTCTTAGTTTCTGGTTTTCTACTTACAGATTGTCTTGATGAAAGACAAGAAAAAATGTTTTGCAATTGATGACCTTGGCTATGAGCCAGAAGCTGTAGCCATTCACCCCACAGGAGGTACAGCAGCAGTGGGAGGAGCGGTAAGGTTGCACTTCCTAAAACTGTACTACTTTGAACACTGGAGCAAGTAACAGAAGCATTTAGTAATAGTAGGTGTGTTCTGCTGAGAAATAGTAAGTGACAATTTGTAACAACATCAGTATTGTATCAAGTAAGTTTGTGTGTATTTGGTTTTCCTGGGTTTTCCCCCTGGGAAACCCCTGTGTTTTCCTTTGGTTTTCCTTTCATTCCCCAGGTTCTGCCACAATTGTGACTTAAAGTCTATTTCATTTCTTTTTGAATTTAGTCTTTTCTAGTATTTGCTGGTTTTAAATTGCTAAATTGTTTTTATGCAGTGTGTTCTTGAAGTTGGCAAATTCTAGAAAATGGGTCTGTTTCCACACTTGGTGGATTGTAGCCAGCATAAATGACAAGTTATTTAAACTTCTTAACAGAAGCACTACCAGATAGAATTAATGTAAAAAGTTCCAGAAACTTCTCTTTCTATTGTAAAATTATTTTTCTACCTTTTCTTCTTCTTTGCTATTAATATGCAGGATGGGAATGTCCATTTGTACTCAATCCAAGGAACCTCTTTGAAAAGTGATGATAAGACTTTGGAAGCTAAAGGTCCTGTTACTGACCTGGCATATTCTCACGATGGTGCCTTTCTTGCAGTCTGTGATGCAAACAAAGTTGTCACTGTCTTTAGTGTCGCTGATGGCTACGCGGTAAGAATTGTTGTAGTGAGTTGTCTTTGTTTAAAAACAAATTGACTGACAGCTCATGTTTAAATCTGTTGTGGTAAAGTACACTGTAGCTGCTGAGGCTTAATTGTAAATCATTGATGTAAATTTGATGTTTCTGTGACTGTTTACATGCTATTTTGGGGTAGTATTAGCATTTACAGTAGCCTGTGTGAACCCTCCAGATCGTAAGAATAGTTGAGGAAATGTGCAGCCTAGGTTGGCTGCTGAGAAAACACTGAAACCTATCTAATAAAATGCATAGTTAAAAAAGGGGAGGGAACTAGATTTCCAGAGACTAGCAGTAGTTAAATACAAAAAGTTTCTTTGGGTCTGCTGAACCACTAGTTTGTTAGTTTGGGTTTTTTAAAGGAAATAAAAAAAATATATGCCATGTCTGTTAGAGAATTTGCGTGCATTTTTGTAAAATGGATAAGAATGCAGGCTCAGTTTGATAAGAATCATGCAGTACAATAAAATTCAATGAACTAAATAAAGCAGAGTTGGCAATAAAGTTCTGCTGGCTTTGGCACACCATGGTAAGGACTAAGCAATGAAAGGGATATGCTAGGAGAGGGAGTCTTGCTTTATCTGCCAATCTGTCTTTTAACCAAGAACCAAAAAATGGGCAGTTTCCACTTTTCAACCCAAGCAGTCAATGTGTATCAGTCTGTAAAGTCCTTAAGCTTTGACTAAAACAACACTGAAATGAAAATGTAGGATGGCATTCTACAAAAAACATTTCATTTTCTAAGTAAAAATTTAAAGAATTTTGCCTTGAGAAACATCTGTGGGATTACTTTAGAAGCCTCTAAATTGCATAAGCATGTAACAGATCAAGCTTTAATAGAAAAATGTCATAATGGCTTTTTACAAAAGGTTTGTATTTTATTGGCCAAGTAAGTGTTTAAATAAATCACATAAAATGAAGCCACCACTTGGGTTGCTTAGTGCATCCATCTGCACCTGAGATGTACATTGTCTGGAGTCTTGCAGTAACTTGTTCTGATGCTGCACATTGAAAGCTAGTGATTTCCTGAAGTAGCATTAACTACTGGAATAACCCTTGTCTCTGATTTTCAAATAGGAGCATAACGTCTTTTACGGACACCATGCAAAAGTTGTTTGTATTGCGTGGTCACCAGATAATGAACACTTTGCTTCTGGAGGCATGGACATGATGGTATATGTTTGGACTGTGAGTGATCCAGAGACCAGAGTCAAGATACCAGGTATGTTTTCTTCAACATGCTGCTTTTGAAAGTTGCTAGTAGTTACTGAAATCTGGCAGTGTTCCTGTTTTCTAGACCAATGGTAAGCAAGCTTTGAATGTTCCCAAAATAATTTAGCCTTTATGTTAATCTCTATCTAGTCACATTAGCTGGAATTCTTCTGCTACGTTATTTTTATAGTTACTTTTAAAATCCAGTACTAGTATTTAATGCAGCTAAAAATCATATTTGGAATGTGCTGAAGTTACCTTGTCAACCCAGCCTTCCTAATTCTTTTCTGTTACTTTGCACTGCGATACAGATGCTCACAGACTACATCATGTAAGCGGCTTGGCATGGTTGGATGAACATACTCTGGTAACAACATCCCATGATGCTTCTGTTAAAGAGTGGTCTATCTCCTACAATTGAAATAAGCCCCCTCTTTGGAAGGACCTAATCAGGGACTAGAACTACTGCAGTGGAACATAGCATTTCTCTTAAAGAATCTGTATTGGCCTCTGAGTCTGCTGTCATATCCTCATATCTTTACAGGGTGTTCATATCTGTAATTAAATGTACTTTGAAAGCTTTAGCGAGTAACAGTTTGCACATGAAAAGCACTTAAATTATGTCTGGAGCTTAACCTTTGTGCTGAACATTCCAGAGGCAACAGCCGAACAAGTTGTGTGCAAGGTTCAGGCGCGAAAGATTCAAACTCAATCAGTTGTTCTATTCTAACCAAGAAGCATAAGACTGTACAGCATGAGAGTAATACTTCTCATTTTTTCTAATTACAGAACATTTCTGTACTAACAGTCATAGTAAGAGTATTTAGTTGTGGTCTGAAACCAATCAAGCTGTGTGCAGCTACTGTATATTGCTTTGCTTCTCTATACTGCACCAAACTGTTGCCTCAGATTTTCTCCTCCAGATAAGAAGATGGGGTACATACATAATAAACTTTTTATGTATTTCATGTCAAATCTTTGTGGTTTATTTTAAGGTGGAAGTGTGGGATTTTAATGTACTTACTGTTGTGGGTATAATGTTTACAAATAATCGTTGTGGCAACTTCAGAAACACAATTGTTACTCCATAAATTAAGACTGTCTCATCGTTTCAGTGTCAGAGAAAAGAAATCATTCTGTTGCAAAGATTAAAGATATTTTCTGTTTGAAGGAGGAGAAGCATGTTATTGTTTAAAAAATGCAGTACTTCTACCACCTTTTGGAAAATACAGGAATTAAACAAAGTGAAGTGTTGTTATGACTTGAAGTGATTTTTGAGAAGATAGTGTTTGCTCAGTAAGTTTTATGCCTTTGCATGTGCAGAACAGTTGCATGAAAGCGTTACCTCATGCGAAGAGATCCTGATGTTGTGTTTAGTTCCCTTCTCACACTCCACAACACGTTTAAGTGATTTGAAGCTAGCAGTCCAACAAGGGTGGAGGAGGACACTCTGAAGTAAAGTAATAGGAAGATTTGTTACCATCTCTGATGGCCAAAAAGCGTTGTTGCTGTCTAGAACCTTGGAAGACTTAAAAAAACCTATTTTCTCTGCTAAGTCTCTACCACTACCACCACCACCTTTCCAGTTGTCTTTGGGTTTTATTAAGCTTTCCTTTCTGTGTGGACTTGCGTGGTTTTTTACCAATCATATTTCTAATGACACTAATAATACAGCAAATAAAATGCTTTTGCTGCTTCTCATCCTGTGGACTATTGCTCAATTGCTGGAAAAAAAAGTTACCTTTCAAAAATGAAATGTTGGTGAAACATCTTTTAAAAAGGAAAAATGTTGATTTCTTTTCAGGAGTGGTGATCAGATGTCTCCTAGCCTGCAACCCAACATCTACAGTGGAACAGTTGACATAGATTTTTTTTTTTTCTTCTAAGAAGTGGGATATTTTGCACCATGGTTTCTTTGTGTTCACTGTGTCTCTCTTATTAGCAGTTTTGCGTGTATGCTTACTAACGCTGCAAGGACAAAAGAAGTTTTGGAAAAGGATGCGTTTGATATTTGGCTTAGGATCCAAAGGAGCAAGGTTTTCTCAGTGTCTAGCCCCTAAAACTTGTTCTGCTCTTCCATAGGGACTGGCACAGCAAGCAATTCATCCATTGTTCCTGAGTCTGATCTGGCAGAGTTGCTATTGAATCTGCTCAGTGGGTTCCTGTGGTAGTTGAATCCCTGTCATTTAAGTAATTATAAGGGGGAGGGGAGGAGGAGTTAAGCAGCTATCAGAGCTTGTGCACTGTGCCTGATAGGTGATGTGTAGGATGAGCTATTTTTTAATTCCTCGAAGACCTTGTAATGGTGCTCCTGCGGAATGCCTGTTAGCTAGAAACCCTGCACTGAGATTTGTGTTTGGATGACGGTGACTGCTCGTGCTTCAGCTTCCATTGGATTTGTTTATTGGCATATGGCCTGAGCTTCTAATTCCATAAGAACTAATATGGTCTTTGTAGTTGGCTAGCAAATCCCAACTAAAAAAACTGCAAATATATTCTGCTGTTGGACCAAATGTCATAGTGCAGGTTGCTTGTTGATCCAGTGTACACACATCACAAACTGATCTAAGGGGCGGCTGTGCTGCTCTGAATCAGACCCCTTTACATTTCTTGTGTGTGCCCTAGATTGGCCTGCCCTGGAACAGAGAAACAGAAGAAAAGACTGGATGGTCTGTACAGATTGTAGTGATTTCAAAAGGAAATAGTTGACATGAATATGAAATCAGGGATAGAGGATGCAAATTAAAAAAACAAACCCACAAAAACACCTACACCTTAAAAAACCCTGAAGCATCTTATATGTTGCTACATTAAGAGTTGTATTTTAATGTTAGTCCAAGCCATGTTCGAGCATAGCTTCTCAAGCCCCCTTATTAAAGGCTTTTAAACATGAACATGCTTTTGAGCTCCTCTTGGCAGTTACTGGAAAGCTGGTTTCACTTCACCATGGCTGGCAGTTTGCCTGCTTTACAGTAAAAATGCAACTTAATTAGGCCAGGGGTAGATTTGGAGAAGTAACGTGACTGGTAAGTCCTCACAAGGCTGTAGTGCAGGCATTCCTCTCCCCTCCCCCTTTAACTGTGATTTAATCCCGGTTGCCTGTTCCATTTCTGCTGTGCTTGTGCAGCACATTGGCCTTCCAAGAAGCTGGTCTGTACAGTCAGCCAGAAATTTACCAGCAGCTGTTGTGTGGAATATCAGCAGATCCTAAATGCAATTCTTTAATTGGCAGTTGGTAGAGGGGAAATATAAAGGGCATCACTGATCTATTTGGAGATAGAAGTTGTTTGTTTTGTTGGACACAATAGAATTATGGATAGATGTTCCGACACCTCTGTTCCTCTGCCAAATGCTTTTGCTCTTAACAACTGGAGTTCCTCAGAGTGAGGGTAGCAGCCTCTAAATCTTAATTACATTAATATTTTTCTGAAGCAAAATACCAAAGATGTAGAACCCTTCAACCAGGAACAGATTTTTTTTTTTTTTTTTGAGGTACATTTCTAAGCAGAGAACCCAGTATGTCACTGCAGATACTGTTTCATGGTTGTGGCACAAGAAAGGATTTGCTGATGAAAACTGTTCCCTACAGTAAATTCAGCTGTGTCTGTCTCTGTGATGGAAGTATACAGAAGAGAAAAAGGTGCCTTCAGTGGCCTGGGAGCAGAATTATGCAGTTAACTGTCTGGGCTGAGAACAAGTCACAGGTTTGCATATATACAGCAGATGCTTGTTCTAGGAGTGTAAAGCTCCCTAGAGAGGCTTGGGAATTAAGCTAAGCAGGGAAATAATCACAGAATATCTCAAGTGGGAAGGGACCCATAACAATCATCAGACTGCAATGAATAAATGCATGTGTTTTGCATATTAAAGGCAGTTTGTTTGAAATACCAAAATTTTTACTGACAGGAATGAAATCAGTTACACCAATTCACAGAGGTGTTGGTGGAAGGACCCTGAAGACCTCATGTCATGTATGAAGTAGGGCTATGGGCAATACTAGACCACCTCAGCTATGTTCTGTTTTCTAATCAAGTCTTAAGAAACTTACAAGGATGGAGATCGTGCAGCCTCTTTGAGTAATCTGTTCCACTTAAGTTTTTCCTGATATCCAACCTGAGACTCCAAGCTGTATTGCGTGACCACTCATTACATTATCTGTTGGTAGCAGGAGAAGGTTGAACACTGTGCCCTTGGTATTGTCCCCCTGGAATATTTTCTCTGTTACCTGCTGGCCCCCAGTTGGTTGTTAAGTTGTTGACTTCCTCCAACCCACATATTACAAAGTCCCTTGCGATTCTGTGGGCTCAGATGCATGAACACACAGACTCAGAGGTGACTTCAGTAATATGAATCTGACGGCAAGGAGCTGAGAAGGGCACTTGCATAGAGTTCCAAGAGAGCAGTTTATTGCTACAACTCCTGAAGGTTTCTAGTGGCAAATGGCCCCCACCACGTGCCGGGGCGATCTTAAGTATAGGGGAGTGGCTGACAGCAAGAGCCAACCAGGGAATCAGAACTGGGGTACATCACCACCACCGAACAGGCATCCTGGGAGAGGCTTCTCTCTATCATAACCAATAATTCTTTGGCACCAGGGACTATCTTGTCAATAACACTCTGTCCCTTATACCACAGGTTAATCACCCACTACATCCACACAACTCAGCTTCCAAGGAAAGCTGCTATGGAAGGTGTTGCCTGCAGCCTGGATGTGCTGCAGCAGGTGACCCTCACCTCATCTGCATTGCTGTCAGCAGTGAGATGCAGAATTATCAAATGGTCAAGTCTAATTTGCCTGTGACAAGTCCATGTTGGTTATTCCTGTGTCCTGCAAGTATTTAGGATTAAATTCTGAGGGGAAGTGTACCTTCATCCCTCTGGAGACTGCAGTGAAAGCAAACTAGCCCCTATTCCTTGAGTCTTTTTTTTTATTCAGAGCGGAGGTCTTTGTCCAGTGATGAGAGCCCTTCTATGATAAACATGGTCTGTTTCATGGATGATATTTAACTATCTCATAATCTTGTGGGCCAACCCCTTCTACCGCTCTGTGTTGGTCCCATCACCACCCTATGGACTTGAATACATCCAGTTTTTTGATAGACCCTAACATTGTTTCCTCCTGATGGTTGCTCCTCTCCAGCACACACTGGCATGTGCAGAGCTGTGGGAGCAGGCCTGTGTGAAAAGCAAAGCCAAAAAGTGTTGAGTACTTGAGCTTTCTCTATCACCTTGTGCCTGTTTATTTCCCTCATTTAAGAACAGGCCTCCATTTTTCCATAAGAAATTAACTCAAAAAAGCTGCACTGTTCATGTTCTAAATATCTGCAGCACCACTGTGTTTCTCTGTTAAAACAGAGACAGCAGAAGAAACTTTATATTTTATTGCCTTGTTGCTTGAGGTTTGCAGGAAGCACATCAGGTCTGAGGAATAAGCCTCACTTTAAAATCATTCTGAACTTTATTTCTGAAATATTAAGTCCTGGAGCTGTAATAAGTTACTTCCTGATGAGAAGAGCTTCATAGATGGCTGTATCTTTATGAAGTTCTATAGATCATGGTTCATTAGCTCTCTATGAGCCAACCTGAGAGAAACTCAATGTACAAGCCCGGCTTAACTGTTCCTTTCCCCGCTCTGTATGTTAGCTGGCAGCTGAGTAAATTGCCTATGGAACTGGGAGCAGTGGAGCTGTTGGCCCAGATCAGCCAGCTTGTCTATGAGCAGTCAGCCCATGCCTGTCTCTGAGTGAAATCAGTCAGTTCTGATATCCTGTAGAGAAAGATAGAAGTTTGAAGTGCAATTTACCCCTGACACCAAAAGGGGCTTCTTCTATGACACCCAGAATTGCTTGTCATTCCCAATTGCCTGGTCTGTGTGATTGCCAGCAAGTCTGCCCCACTGGAACAAGGGAGTCACCTGTATTTAGCAACCCCTGAAAACACAGCTTATCAGCATCATTCAGGCTGGGTTGTCAGAGGATCTGACTACCTTAGAGTTGCTTAACATGTCAGTCAGGCCTCAGTGTTTGCCTGTTGATTTGCTTTACTCTATAAAGCTTGCAGGCCTTAAAATGGGAAGGGGGAATCTTCTCAGGGTAGGCAGGTGTGAATATTGCAGCCAAATAGAAATTGACAGATATCTATGCCAGGATTCTCATGCTCTGCAGGCAGGTCTCTGGGTTGGCATGTGCAATCTTTGTTTCCTGGACCCTGCTGCCTGTATGCAGCCTGCAACCTGTGCATGACTTACGCAGAGCACGGGCTTGCTCCATGTGTTGCCTTTGAAGGCCCTTTGTATGCCCACTGACCTGCAGGGAAGCAGCACTGGCTTGCTGCTGCTCTGCTCAAGGTTCTCACTATCTGTCTTAGTGCAGAGACTCTAGAAGAGCCCACTGCACCCAGGTACAACCCCAAAAGTTCCAGGGTGGGGAAATTGTGTGGGGAAGAAGCTGCTGCCAAGAAAGTTAAAGCATAAGGCATTTAGACACAGTCTTTCTACAGATTTCTCAACAGCATCTATTTAGAGCTGGAAAACAGTCCCTTTTGCCGAATATTTTTGGTAATCTTCATGGACAATCCATTTCCAAGCGGTTAAAACCAAATCTTTAATACATGCAGCAGACTAAGCCATGCCTCAGTTTACAAGTACAGAAACATCTGCAACATTGAAATGCAAAATAGAAACGTTAGGGTAAGGAAGGGGTTAAGAACACACCTAATCAGATCATAAATATACATATTTGGTACTTTTTAGACTTAGGCATTAAAAATGGAAATAGAACCATGGAATATAGTTGGAATTTCTGAGTTCAAAGGGACCCACAAGGATCATCAAAGTCCAGCTCCTGGCCTTGCACAGGACAACCCCAAGTATCACCCCACGTGCCTATAAATAATGGGTAAGTAGCAGTTACATCTTTGCAACCAGTAGTTATCACATTCTGGGGCACAGTTTAGTCACCAGGACTGCCCTGTGCAAAGGGGAATGATATTTATAAGTAGTAAAAATCATTCAGGGTTAAAGAACGATTTTATAGCTTCCGTGGTGAATGCATGTCCCGGGTTGCTGGCTGTGCTGCTGGCGGGAGAGGCGCTCGGGACAGGCTGTGCGCAGGGCTGGGGACATGCGGGAGGGAGGGCGGGAGGGAAGGGCGAGGGCAGCCGCGGGGACCAGCCGGGACGGAGATCCAGCACCAGGTGGCAGAACAGCGCTGCTGACGGCATCTCCCACTGCGTTTCCAGCTACTGACCTGCCCAGTTGTTTCTGCTTCGGGAATGATTTGGCAGTTCCTGCGTGGGACGGCAACATGCAGCCGCCCAGCCAGGAGGGCAGCCCGCAGCCCCGGGCAGCCCCTGCTCCTGTGTCGGTGCGGTCCCCACATGGCCCCAGCTCTGCGCTGCTGCTGCTGCTCCCTGACCCGGAGCTGCCGGTGGGGGAGGTCCCGCAGCACAAAGCAGTGTGTCTCACGGGGAGCAAGGCTGTTTGGCAAGGGTTTTACAGCCGGTACATCGCCGTAGATCAGCGTAGCACCATAACGATGAACACTGTTCTCCATTATTTACTATATAGAAAAGGGCCACTGAGAGGGCTAGAACTTAAGCAGGCAAAAAGAAACATAAAATCATAGAATGGTTTGGGCTGGAAGGGACCAAGTGTCACCAAGTGTCCACCCCCCCTCGCTGTGGACAGGGACACCTTCTGTTAGACCGCGTTGAAATAAAGAGATGAAAAGGTAGGCAGTGTCAAATACGCATTTATAAATTTTTACTATATTTATATGCCTATGTTTAAGGACAATTTTGTAACCATATTTCCTTACAAGAGCAGAGAAAGTCATGTCTGGTCTAACTTGAATCAAAGACAAGGTGATGAGTCTTCAACATGCAACGAAGGACAAAGGACCTGGTGGAAAATTATGTGTGGACTGGAAGTCTGGCACTTGCCAAAGTGGATATTGTAGGAGATGAACAGTGCTAAAAGAATTAATTTGGTACTTGATCAATTAAGAAAAACTCACAGCTGAAAACAGTGGAGGTTTGTATAATGGTTTTGATACTGTAACAGATATGAACAAATGAGCCTTTATCAGGTGACCAGATAATCTATGATTTACCAACAAAACAAGTTAAATCAATTCCTCTTTATTGTGATCAGCACAACTTGATTTATTAATGTTTAGGTTAACAAAGTCAGTGACAGCAGTTTATAACAAGGCAGCAAAATCAATTGTACACAGATCTAGTACTGGAGCTTTGCTGACCCTATCCTGATAACCATAAATGCACAGAAAACATCGCAGCTGGACTGTGCAAGAGTCAGTGACCAGCTGAGCCAACAAAGGACTGATATGAAGGGAAGGTCTTTCAAGGTGGTTAGATTACTCTCCTTGCCAGCAGAGTGCTACTGGGTTTTGCAGCAGCCTGGTTCAATGACAGATTTGGTCATGCTGCAGAGCCAGTCCTGCACTGGCAATTTGGGCAGGGTCTCAAGGGCTATGAGGGATGTGCCATCAGCAGATTGTTTGAGGGGCACAGGGACAACTCAAAAGACAACACCTGACATGACTTAGATCTCCCAGAAGCATAGCTGCTCCAGGTTTCTTGGTGATGCAGCTCTGCCTGAGGATACACACACAGCAGTCTTCCTTGATGATGTTGTCATTTCATCCTCTCACTTGAGGATTTCTGGCAGGGCAGTGGAGAGAGGCTGACCACCACTGATGATTTGAGTCACCATCTCTCCAGCCATTATCTGTAGAGGAACCTGGATAGGCTGGATCAATGGGCCAAGACCAATGGTAAGAAATTCCACAAGACCAAATGCCGGGTCCTGTACTTGGGACACAACAACCCCAGGCAGCGCTATAGGCTGGGCCAGAGTGGAAAGCTGCCTGGTGGAAAAGGACCTGGGGGTGCTGTTTGACAGCAGCTGAACATGAGCCAGTGTGTGCCCAGGTGGCCAAGAAGGCCAATGGCACCTTGCTTGGATCAGGAATAGTGTGGCCAGCAGGAGCAGGGCAGTGATTGTCCCCCTGTACTCAGCATTCATGAGGCCACACCTTGGGCTCTGTGACCAGTTCTGGACCCCTCCGTTCAGGAAAGTTGAGGTGCTGGAGTCCAGAGAAGGGCAACAGAGCCAGTGAAGGGTCCGGAGCACAAATATCATGAGGAGCAGCTAAGAGATCTGGGGGTGTTTAGCCTGGAAAAGAGAACACTCAGAGGTGACATTATCACTCTGGACCTGGTTATGGAATATCAAAAAGGAAATGAGGCCAAGGCCCACGCTGGATACAATGCAATTTAGCTGAGTTGGGTTGTCTTGTTAGGCCCAAGAGAGCTCAGCTGGACATGGCACTGTGCTGGGGCATGTTGCTGCTTGAGTTGCATGTCTGGTGTGAACAAGGCTTCGTGTCACAGCAGCTAGACAGACAACAAGGATGAAGGTTCCCAACTGGCCCTTCCTGGCCTGTGACACCCTGGTCCCTGGAGAGCACACTGTGGGGATGGGGGGGACTGTGCCTCCCCTCACTAGGGTCAGGCAGGCTCAGTGGAGGCACTGGGAGAGCTGGAGGCGGGCACATGGGCTGGGACCCCGACAGGGAGAGTAGCAGGGTCTGCAGGGAGTTTGCCAGGCAACAGAGGCAGTTTTCCCATGCATACAGAGGAGACTGTACAGAGACTGGATTTGTTCCCAGATCTTTTTCATTCCACCTTTTCCAGAAGATGAACCTTTCTTTATTTGAAAGTCCATAGTTCAAATTTGTGTTATAATCTAGAGTCAATGCTCTTTCCATGAGCCAGCAATGCATATTTTAAGGAAGAAGCACAGGCAGTTAAATTTTTCAATCAGGCTCCTGTCACAGTAACTGGAATCGGGTCCAGGTTTTGTATGATCTGTTTTGTGTATCTTACGTGCCACTACTGTTTTTCCAGAAAAAATCATTGGGAGCTTGGGGGACACCTATATCATCAACTGCTAACAACTTTCATCTGTTAAGAAGTTCAAGGTCTTTTTACTGCTCCATCTCAACCATGGCCCATCTGCAGAGAGCAGATCTTGTGGCACACATATATGGACAAGTGACTGAAGGAGGATTTTTTTAATAGCAAGTAGGAGAAAACATCTAGCTCAGACAGTGAGATAGCTCTGTCCTCTGAGAAGTTTTTGGACTTCATTTGATAAGACTTCCAATGCTTACAAGTACAAAAATCTGCTACTTTTTGCCAGGCTCTATCCAGATCATGGCTTTTGATTAGTCTGTCTTTGAAGAGGACCTCCCTAAAATCAGCCTTCCAGACCAAGAGAAAAGCAAGCCTGTTTCTAAAGCCTTTCTGCTAGACCCATGTTTTCCTTGTTCAGATCAGGTGTATGGCTGGGTGCCCATGCGGCTGCCCTCCCATCCCGTGTGCTCCGCTGAGAGCAGATCTCACCAGTCACCACTCACTAGCTCCAATGTGAGGGTACTGGTTTCCAGAAGGTCTTAGAGTGTCACCGTCAAGTCCTGCTAAACCTTTGGTAGTGCTGTTCTGAGACAGAAGCTACTTAATTTAAATGTTTTAGGTCATTGCATCTATTCCTGTTCCCTTGGAGTAGGTTCTGAATGACCTGACCAATGCACTCTCTTCCATAAGGTAACAGATGGTTGGCAGAGATCAATTTCTGCTCTGAAGTTGACAGGCTTATGAAAGAAAAGCTTGAGATAAAGTACATAATGTGCTCTTGCTGCTGGTTTTTCCCAGATCCACGGAGAGTTTAGTGGAATGCAGCATCCACTCAGCACTGTGAGCCAGATATCCCATTTATGGGCTAATCCTTTTGACGTCTCTTCCTTGTACCTGGTGATATGCAGAAATGTAAGACTGGCTTTGAGTGATTATTTACAGAAAGGTGGGTTGCTTTCCCAGGTATTGTTGCTTCCAAGCCTCTTTATCACCTTGGCATTAAACCAAGTATTAACCTCTGGGATACCTTCATTATATTTTAAGTAGCAATGGTGCAATACTGGGTTTTAGGAAGGAAGTGTGCTAATCACTTACTGAAATTGATTCAAGTTCTGCCAAGTATTTTTAACTTTCTGGATATTTTATGGAAGAGCAAAGCAAGTTTGGATAATGGAAACCTGAGTGTCAAAGACAACATCTTCTAGGAGGGGTTTTCTAAATGGTGCCAGATTCTGATAAATGTAATATATACTATTTTTGAATATTAATATATCTGTCTGTTTTGGCATTGGGTTGTGAAGTTCACTTTAAATCGTTAAGCTTTACATTATTAGATTATGATGGCACCATAAAAAATGCTATGCTTTGAAGAGGGATTAATAGATAAATCGTAATTGTCCTGATTCAACTCACAGTGGTTTGATTTCTCCATAGAACCTACAATCTGAAAGAGATAGGCTGTTAAAGAGATCAACTAATTTACATTTTGGCTACTCTTTCAGGTCAAAGTCAATAGCTTAAAATTCTTCAACCATAAAATACACTTCTTTACCATGATCTAGGCAAGCCCTGTAATAACAACACTGCACTCACTGTAATGTAGATTGGAACAGAATTCTTTAAAAACTGGAATTCTATACCTTAAAATCTTCCTCCTGTATTTTTAGATGAGCTTGTCCGTTATTTGCTAATTAATGACATATCAAATACTTACATGATGCGTTTTTATGACCAGCAGTATGCTATTGCAATGTAATATCTGTTATTGGGGGTAAGTATAACTGGTTTGCGCTGTTTATTTGTTCATTTAACTCCTCCTTTTGCTCAATTATTTGTTTTGTTTATTATTAGTACTTGCCCTTTCAAAGGAGAAAGAGAGCTCAAATGACCACCAGCAACCACATCATGAGTATTTTGGGAAGATTGCCCTTTAGAGAAGAGCAGACAGTATGCCCACCTCCCATTCACAGCACAAAAGGTCTCACTTCAAATGGTTTTGGTAGAGGAGCCTACAGTCGCTCAACACCGATGGATGTCTCCGCTGAGTCACACGCCTGCCTCACGAGCACTGGTACTCTGCCAGTGTGATACTGTGCCAAAATTGTGTCCTGTGTGGTGTAAGTGGCCACCCATCAAGTGCAACTGATGACATCCTGATGCTTAAGTCAGGTTTATTTGATTATAGTAGAGACTTTTTCCTTTGCATGCTGTAAGTGAACAATCTCCTGTTTGCTATAATCACAGTTTCCGTGTTTCTTTTGCAACACATACCAACATGATACACCTAAGGTAACACCTACATTGTAATCATTGCTGCATGCCAATAGGTTTTACAGGAATAATTTTCTTGATGTTATGTTCCTGTTACCTTATTTAACACAGTGCTCTCTCAGTACTTTTTTTTCTCGTAAATTGTGTCATTTCTTTTCTTAGGCAAGAAAATACTTTCCCTGTCATTCATTACCTGAAAAGATGGCAATGTGTCATGCCAAAAAAATTGTCAAAGGAAAAAATTCAGGCCACTCTTCTGTGGGCTGTAATTGGCTACCCAGTGCCCCCTGGTGAGACACCTCCCTACGCAGCATATCTCACCCAAGTTAAGGTCAGAAGGGGCTATTAGATCATCAAATTTGGCCTGATACACATCAAAGGCATTTAGGTTTCAACCAGGAATGTCTTGCTTGTTACATATTAAGTTTTCAGGCGATAAAACTACACCATTGTCTAGTGCTTAGGAGCGGCTGAGGTCACTTGGTTTGTTCAGCCTGGAGAAGAGGGGACTGAGGGGAGACCTCATTGCAGTTACAACTTCCTCGCGAGGGCAAGAGGAGGGGTAGACACTGATTTGTCCTCTGTGTTGACCAGTGACAGGATCCAAGGGAATGGCCTGAAGTTGTGTCAGGGGGGGTGTAGGTTGGATTGTAGGAAAAGTTTCTTCACCCAGAGGGAGTTCAGGCACCGGAACAGGCTCCCCAGGGAAGTTGCCACAGCATCAAGCCTGACAGAGTTCAAACAGCGTTTAGACAACACTCTCAGGCACATGGTGTGACTTTTGGGGTAATTCTGTGCAGAGCCAGGAGGTGGACTTGATGATCCTTTTAGATCCCTTCCAATTCAGAGTATTCTATAATTCTGCAGTTTAACAAGATTGATCGCTCCCTCTACCCCAGCAGAAATATTTCTTGTTCTCACCAGGACCAAGAAGCCTGGAGGTCAAAGACCCCATGGTTGCATACAGACTGCAAAATCAAGCAGAGCCAGCTACGTACTGCAAGATAAACAAGGTTGAAGTGGAAATTTGCTCATGTCCATACCACACTGTGCTTGGATTTGTACCTCTCCTGAGCCTTACACTTTCTGATGAGTTCAACAAATTCAACTGAAATTATACAAGTGCTGAGTTGTAACCCATCAGGGGCATAGTTTGATAACATGACATGACCTGGGTGTGTTGCATGCTTTGAGAAATTGCCTGAGGGTACAAAGTCTGCTGGGATAACATTGGAGGATTTTGTAGGGTGGGAGAGCAAAACCTGGCACAGTTTTGTCCATAATGCCTGTTGTGAATGCTCCTTGCAGTCTGCTCTCTTCCAGACTGGGCTATTATCATCTCATAGTGGGCTAACTGGGACAGGTCAACAACATGACACATACTGACAGTTGTTACAATGCTGTTTGACCTAAAGGTTACTGTGTCTCCCTATTATTTAGCAGAATTCCCATATCTTGTAACCATGACAAGCAGTCCTTCTGACTGATATAGGGAGAGGGTGATTCCAGCTCAGAATACATACCAGCACAGAAATGGGACTTAGGGCTCCAGGCAGTTAGAAGATCTGGCATGCTTTTTCACCCAGAACTCACAAACCGATGAAGAATCACACGCCTTCCTGGCAGACATATATGCAAGTTGTTTGTTGACTAAACATGGATTTTCTTTGAACAGTAACTTTTTTGAAAAACAAAAAATTCTATCTTTTCCTCTTGAAAACATCAACATTGAATGAAGGACTAACCTAGTTTTACATAACAAGAGATTCCTCGATTTTGTAACAAACTGCTAGACAAGGAAATGGCTGGATGTAGAAACCCCAGGGTGTCAGAAAAAGATGATTTCAGTAGGGTTATGCTGACATGAATACTGAAGCAACACAGTCGTTGATCAAGCAAAAAAAGAGAGGCAATACTTTAACTGTTTTGATTACTGCTCTTTTCACTGTAATTTCACCACAGCCTTTAAAACTACTTGAATTTTAAAATTTATAATTCTCTTTTAATAGGTATAATGATTTTACAGAATCATAGAGCAGTTGATGTTGGAAGGGACCTCTGGAGATCATCTTGTCTACACCCCAGATTCAAGCATGGCCTCCTACAACCAATTGCCCAGGACTGTGTCTAGATCATGTCTAGACATCATAACAGTAACACAGATATTTCCTTCTGATGCTCATACACGAGTTTTCTATCATAATTTCATCATTGGCTCTTTGAAAAGCAAACTTGTGCTTTTCATCATCCACAGACAAACTCTTTGAGTGTCTGGGTGGAAGTCTAATAAATCCAGCAGCACTGATCTTGGGAGTCTGTGTACTCCAAGACTACATGTTAGAGACCCCAAAGAGATTATTGAACCATTTGTGGACTATTATTTGCATTCTAAAGCAATGTTCATGAAAAGATTTTCAATTCCTTATTTTGGGGAAACAATTTTGGAAATATGGGCTAAGACTGTCATGGTCTAGATTGGTCTTCCTGAATCTGTCAAATTCTTTAAAAAGCTATTCACTGACTGTGAACTGCCTTTTGGGATTCTTAGCAGTACAGCCTACAATACTGTTTAGTCTTTCTTTTCTGATAACTTTTAAAGATTACTACTTTCCCAGTGTAGTAATCCTAATTCTTACTTCCCATTGTATTCATGACAGCACTCAACATAAAACATCTGTGAACAAATCAAAACCATGAACAAGCAGCCAGTCAACAGAATTTAATCTTTAAGTAAGTGACTGGGGTACTGCCTGAGAACATGTTATTCATTAAAAAGGGAAGCATTCTTCCTACTAAAAGCCTTGCTGATGCATGCAACAGCTTTCCTGGTCCTCACCTGTACTCTAGGGTTGTGATGCAGATTTCAATCCAGTTTGCCATGTCTCAAATGTTTCTCACAATTCACCTTAAATACTGAACATGCAAAAGGAATTAAATATAGAATCCTTTCCCAGCAGAATCAGAGCATGATCTCCCCTCTGCAGTGTGGTGACCCAGCTGGACAGGACAGCTCACTGACCCCTGATGCCCCCCTCACTGCACAAAGGATCAGCCTGTCTCCTTTACAAGTCCAGGTACCTTGTAGTTCAACACAGTTTTAAACGGCTGTTTGGAGTCCTGTTGTCCCTGCTATGAACATGGCCCATGCAGCACCCAAAAAAACCAACTATCTAGATATAAAAAGAAATAACACCAAAAAATGTTTCTGTAGAGCAAACCAGGTTCCTTGTCCAAGTGTGCACTTTGTCATTCAGCTGGTTCAAAAACATAACAGCAGAGCACAATTTTGAGGTCTTACCTGTGAACAAGCAGCAACAGAATTCTGATGTGAGGGAAAGATACAGCATGCTTGTGCAACCATGGCACAGCAAGGTTAAGACAAGTATTGAGGTGAAATATGTGTTGGCAATGCCAAGCCAGGTTGTAGGTTAAAAGGGGTCACTGATTTTGCAAGGGAGGTACTCTTTGCGTTTAGGTCACGTGTTAGCCTTAACCCATCCCAATTCAGTATTGTGACTTTCCTCATAACAGCAATGAACTCTTAAACTGCAAATGTGAGAGTTAAGAGGTGCAGTTATAAAAACTTGGACTTTTTAGCTGTAAGCAAGAATTAGGACTCTTGTGCATTTTTCAGTAAATTAATACGTTATAACATTTTTCCTTATTGCTGTGTTCCACCCAAGATTGTCCCTAGTAAGTTACATGACAAGATGCAAAGATTTGGAAGACACACTTCACTGTTTGAGCAAATGAATCACACTTACTGCAGAGTTTTTGGTTCAACTATTTAGCTGTTGCTAGATATTGCTGAGGCCATATCTTAGGTATAACTAAAGGATACCTACTCCATTTTCTGTTTTCCTTTTTCAACAAAAATCAGCACAAACCATCACAAATGCTAAGCCTTTTGAGACAGGAGGGCAAACACCAAGGATTTTGAAGTTTTGTTCCTAATCCTAAACAGGAAACCTCACTGGCCATGTTTTCATTATTGTTTATACCATCCTGAATTTTATAGGTTCCACTCAACTGGCTTTAACAAAGAAGCAAATAAAGAAAGCTCCAGATTTGCAATTTATGGAATTGTTTCCCCACCACTTCTTAAACTGAGCTGAAAGATTGCATTTTGTTTGAAATGTAAGAGAAGATGCAGAATTCATCATGTAACTGATGCCAGTACCAAAATGTCCGCTGGTTTCAATGGGTGCAGGACTCATATGTAGTCTGATTTTCATTCATTGGTATTTCATTATTCATCACAAATCATGGTCTCACAAACCCGAGGCCCTGCTGTTTTTGATGTTGTACAAATGCAAAAGAACTCTTGACTTTCTGTCTCTATCCAGAACTACACTTCATAATTATATGTAAGATACAAATCTACTTAAAAGAGAACTTGGTGTCATGTGACTCAGCTGTAAGAGACAGCCGGGGCCACGTTTACAGCCAGGTAAATTCTTTGTTGTTAGGAAACTCACAGTATATTTAACAAGTTTCACAAACTCATTCAAGGTAAAAAAAGGGGTCCACCTCCAGTTGTTTTGGAGCCTGTGTGTAACAAATAAAATTCTGTAGTTCTTGCGCCTTGGTGCGGATCTGCACAGAGCACTGCAGTGCCAAACACAGACAGCTGGGCTGCCTCAGGTGCCAAAAGGAGAAACACTACAATGGCTCAGTGTTGCCCTAAGATGGAGATGCAGGCTGAAAGTAAGGTACTTGTACATTTTGTGTGACAGAGTACTCAGGGAGACATCAGTGCCACACAGCACATGCAACAATTTTATCCATATTCTCTCTTGAATAAAAGAAAGTTGCATCAGGTTTCAGGGCTGTCCTGTGCAGGGCCAGGAGTTGGACTTGATGATATTTGTGGGTCACTTCCAAACCAGGATATTCTATGATTCTATGATACTCCACAGAAAGCCTGTTCTAAAGGGTAAATTTGAAACCTAAAACAGGTCAAAAGCCCTCATTTTCTAAAAAATTTTTCACATTAATTAACTAGAGACATAAAACCAAACTCAGCCTTTGAGCTGCCGAATGCTGTGACAGGGGCATTTTCTTGCAGAGCTGAGTCTTAGGGCCCTTCATCTGGAGATCAATCAGGAAACCCCACCAGAGAGCATTTGTTTTAATCCTTACTAATAAGTCATCAAGGTTTCACTAGAAGACTGTATGTGGAATTATTTTATTCCCAGCTTCACTACCCATGTTTTCTGTCCAGCAACACTCACTTTGGAGGTCATGTGATTAAATCTGACCTGCCAGTTCTGTGGAAATTTCCTACTTCTGTGACTGCTCAGCCTCTTCGATGATGTGTCTGTCACAGCAGCCACTTGGTGCAGTTAGAGAGAGAATATTCCTCATCTTGACAGAGTATATGGACAGCCTGACATCAACATGCTATTAGGTTGAAATTTGTCCTCTTTTAACCTTACTTTTGTTATTTAAAGTGCAATTTTCATTTATACAAATTAGAACTTAGTGAAGCATGGAAACGTCAACTAAATGTGAACTCATGGAAATTTCTCCTTGCTGAGCAGCAGTATTTGAGCAATTCAGAAGGTTTGTATTTCCTGTTCATAAATAAAAAAATCTGATTTTATATTTTTGCCTAGTCTCTTTATTTTATTTCTGTGTTCTTCACTTTTATTCAAAATGTTTATCCTTATAACACAGCTTGAAGTGGACATTAACTATAATATATACCAAATACCTGATAAGAAAAAACTGGCTCAGACCAGATTAGGAGAATGTCACTAACTTTATTTGCTTCCAGTGTTTTCTGGCATTTCTGAAATATTTGAATGTAAAAAAAAAGGGTAATAATTTAGACAGGAACTCGCTGCCTCTACCCTTGGCAGTCACAACCATTTTGACATTAGCAGATTTCTCTTTAACAAGAGAAGAGAATGAAATGAGATCTGTTTTCTGGTAGGATTAGAATTCATAGATCAAAGCCACTCAGAGGATCTTGACATCATGCTATACAGCCACAAGAGGCTCAGAGTTGTATAAGGTAGAAAAAAGGTCTTCCCCAGGCAGTTGTTTCCTGAAACTAATATGTAGTCTTTGTACTAATCCTTGGAAAAAGGAGTGGGTACTTTTTGTTTCCTTGATGTTTGTATTTGCTATTTGTGTCATTTAATCTGTGTAAGAGGAAGGAAATTCGAGACATGTAATGTGGTGGAAATGCCACAAGAAAAGTAGCAGAGATGGATGTAGACCTCAGGCACAGAATCACAGAATGGCTAAGGTTGGAAGGGACCACCAGTCCAACCTCCCTGCTCAAGGGGAGGTTGAAGGGGCATGCTGCTCAGGATTGTGTCCAGACAGCTTTTTAACATCTCCGGGAAAGAAGACTCCACAATCATTCTGGGCAGCCTATTCCAGTGATCAGCTGCTCTCACAGTAAATTTCTTCCTCATTTTCAGGTGTTCAAAGACATATTCTACCTGTTCACCACAGGTCAGTTAGTCTTCTATTAACCCCAAAAAAATACTGTCATATTTCTCTTAAAATATGATTTATTTTAATTTTCTGGATTACTTCATTTGTTTGGTAATATTTGATGGGAACGCTTTGATAGTTTTTCTTAAAATTGAAAATTTCTGAAAATATGTTCATTTGGACTAAACTTTCATTGAAAACCGGGAGAGGATTACGAAGGTAACTCTCTCTGCCTTTCCTGCAGAGGACAGACCACAGCACAGTCCCTAGAGTGCTCTTTAGGATATCGGAAACCACTGAAGTGGTTTCTTGTTAGTATAAGAAGGGCAGGAGATAAGAAGATATATTAATGGAGAGAATTTCATTTCAGGGAGAAATTGTGTGGCCAAGCTCTACAAAGCTCTGATCTCTTAACTTGGGCTTTCTTCCAAAAGCACTGCAGTAAAACATTCTTGACATTATCATTCTGACTAATAGACTCAGCAGCTGAAACAGAGGATGAAGGATTTTGTTATTTATGCAGATAAACTTTTACACCTTGATCCTATTTTTTCAGTGTCAGGTGTGCACCTACAAGCCCTTTGCTGACTGCACACTCTCTGAAAGTGCATTTTCAATACAGATAGAGAGAGAAAAAGGCAGTGCTCCTTTTTATTTCCTAAATAATTTATTTGGGAGTTTATTGCTACAAATCTTCAAGAATACACTTGAACATTGAAACCCATTAAAAGCTGAACAAGCAGCAATGGGAGTGGTTTCTCTCCTATTTACAGTGTAGCTTCTGCCCTAGAAACTCTACAAGGAATTAGTCTGCAGCTAAGAAACACTTAATTTTACATATATTCTTTTAAGGTGGGCTGTGAGATTTTACACCAGATTATTTTCTTCACACGGTGTTATCACATTTCTGAACCTGCTTTTAAAAGACTGTGATCTGAGTTGATGACAGCTCTTTACCAAGAATCCATGGGTCTGAATGCAGCAAAAAGTGATAGAAATGGCTACTCCATTCTCCAGTGCTAACTCTTGATATGTGCCGTGGCCTGTTCCATTAGCTGAGAACAGATTACAATAGGAAAGATTTCTTGCATTCCCTTGCCCAGAAGTTGGATTTGGGGAAAAAGAAGAGCAGCTCTTCAGAAGGAAATTCGTATCCTGAGCTTTAATATAGAGCCAGGCAAAGAACTTCACACATTACTGCTGTCTTGGACCCTAGAGCAGTCTACTGTTGCCATCTGATTTACTGTTTATGTTTGTACTTTCCCCTGCTCCCTGAGTTCTCCTCCAGTTCCAAACCCCATAACAGCCCCATTCAGGGATGCTGCCTCAGTCATAGTGAAACAGTACTCCTACTAGAGGAAAAAAAATTATTAAAAATTACCTTGTGACAAAGTACCTGAATTGACAGGAGTTGGTATAAATTAGAAAAAAAAAATTATTTTTCCCCTCAGAAAAGCAATAGTACATTATGAAGATATGAACAAGGAAAGTAGATGTTAGCAAAGAAAGGAGTATATCTTGCAGAAGAAGAATTTTATGAGAGAGATTCAAAACAATAAAAAAGGCTTGGTTCTCAGCCAGACAAAAGTCCAGCAGAAAATTAAGCTGTATTTACAGAAACCTGATAAAGGAGTGGGCCCTGGCTTTTCTGGGCTTCTAAAAAGGAATCAGACGTGAAGGGTGAACAGAAAGATCATTGCATTTTGGAAAGGGAACTGTTTCTAAGTGATCTTTACTTTCTTGTTCCTATCCTGAGAATAAAAATAATAGAATATTAAAAACTCTATCCAAAGTCTGTCTCTGTTCATCTGCTTGTTTACTTCAGTCATCTCTGAACCCAAGATCATCAATAAATGAGAAAATTCAAATTTTAAAGAGGACAGTGTCAGTTTGAGGGGTTAGTAGTAGACCTGGGGATGGCTAATTGGCTCAAGGACTCTTGTGCCCCAGGTGGGATCTGGAGGCAGGATTCTTATTTGGTAACACAAGTGCTCACAACCTGGGGGCTCAAAACTTTCTGATGGGTTGGTGGTAGCATCTTAAGGAACTAAGGAATATTAAGCATATTAAGGAATATTCAGCTGGGAAGCTCATCCAGAATATTGAAATGCTTACCTGGAAAGATGACATAACAGTAATTCCCTTGTATTATTTTCAATGACTTGGAGAAATGTTTCATTGTCCCATTAGGCTGAAAAGTAGTAAACTTTGTTCCTAAATATTTTTCATTTCAATCTTGATATTTTTAGAGCCAAATGAAGTTAAAGTAACAGGCAGGAAATTGTAGAACTCAACCATAATTTGAATTCTGCAGATGAAAACTGAAGTTATATTTCCCACAATAAATTGTAACACTTACATAATGCAGTATATAAAAATGCATTATATAATGGAATATATAAGTGAATTATAGACTTTAATATTGATTAGACTTGCAACACACAATTGCAATTATATATTAGGTATATAATGTCATATAAGAAATATAATGAAGTATTAAGCCATAGAAAATTATCAGTCTAGAGAATCTGACATGCTAAAATGCTGTACCCAACTTCCACAACCTGCAGGCTATTCCACAAGGGATCTTTTACCTTAATTGATAAAATCTTAATGAGAATTAATTAGATACTTTATTAATCAGGAATTTGCAAAATCTAGAGGGGAAGTCTATTATCCGCTATTTAATATGACCTTGATGATAACTGTGGCCTCCAACAAGTTCCAGTCCCAAAACACTCTCAAAGTCCTGATATCTTCCACCAAAGCTGAAGGACTGTGCTTAGTTTTAATCTGGAAATAGGAGATGAAGGTCAGCTGCAATCTGCATTTGTTATCTCATGGAAAAGTACAAATGAGGAATGACTTTTTATGAAATAGAAGCTCAAGTGTAATTTGAGTGAATGGCTGTTGATGTCAAAGGGAAGAATTTCATATAAAAGAAAGTCATGACACTGCAAGAAAATTTTATGGTTTTATTGTCCATAAAATGGGGCCAAAATATTTATATAAAAACAGAGCACTAACTCTTTTTATATACATTTCAATGTATAAATATTGTCATTTCCTATTTTTCTCACCTTGAGATCTATTACATGGATGTTTTATTGGGCAATTTATAATATAAAGTATATTTTATGTTCTGGCAAAATCTGTTAATCCCACAGCAAGCAACAATTAGTCATAGACCTTGTATCTTGACCTATAATCTAGAATATTTCATCTACTAATAGCTGTGTTTGGAAAGCTGTCACCACAAAGACAATGGGTAATATAGAAGTCCAGCTTTATAAAAAAGAGATGTGTGTTACTCTTGTTATGCAACAACAGCAAGCAAGACTTGACTCAACTGCAACAGTTTTGCTTGCATGGTGATTATAATTCTGAAGTGATACATTTGAGGATCAAAGGGTTGGAAAATCTGCCCTGTAAGGAAAGACTGAAGGAGCTAGGTCTTTTCTTCCCTGAAAACAGAAGATTCAGGGAAGCTTCACCACAGAACTTCAGTTTTTAAAGCATGGCTACAAAGAGGGCAGAGGCTCTCCCTTCTCAAGGAGCCACATAGAGAAGAAAAAGGGCAAGGGATACCAGTTATTCCAGAGGAAATCTTTTAGAGTGAGTACAATCAATCATGGGAACAACCTCCCCATGTGGTAGAATTCTCTTCACTGGAGGTTTTCAAGTGAAAAACTTGAAATGAACAGGATGCTCAACAATCTCATCGGGGCTGCCTTTTCCATGGAAGGCTGTATCAGACAGTATTCTGATGTCCATTCCAGCCTGCGCTGTTTTATGATTCTCAAAAATTAACTTTAAAAAAAAACCCTCTTGGTGTTCAAGAATTTAATTTCTAATGTGTTTGAAAGTTCCTTGGCAATACAAGTAAAAGATACATATCTACAGGTAGTTTTGTTTCCAAAATTGTCATTCTTGAAAATGTAACAGACTAAAAAGATCAGGGATTCATAAATCCAAAAGGCACTATGAATAAAAACATATTAAGACCACTAATGCAAGGTCAAGGCTGGTGGGAGACTGAATACTTGTACTGTAGAATTGAAGCAGTATGTGATTTTACAGTTAAAGAGTAAAACATAGTACATATACAGAAAGATCACCCAGGAATGTAAATGGTACATTCAACATTACCTTCTGAGTCTGAGAAATTGAGTATTTTACCTTGCAATAATACGGTATAAGTGAAGTGAGAGAAAGCATGGACAATCCTTATTCTTCTACATCAATGCCTCTTCTGTATGGGAAATTTCTTCCAAATCCTTACGTTTATCTTCCAGCGAAAGGAAAAGGGAGAGAGTGGTTCCCTTGGGTCCTTGTCCTCCTGTGCATTTTGGACATTAAAATGTGAGTGAATGCACCACAAACACTGTCAGCTCTGAGGTCACCAGGGAAGTAGCCCGGCCAGCCCACAGCAACAGCACCTGGGTTTTAGGGAACCGCGGGTGCTACCAGCCTGATAATTGCATTAACTTGTGCCTATATTTTCTTAGAGATGCCTAAGACTTATGTGCAACATAAGAGCAGTTACATTTCTAGTAAACATGTTTTCTTATATCTCCACAAACGCTGAGTCTGACTAACCAGTCTGAGTTCTAGAAGGAAGTGAATACCATGACAGATGTGCTTACAAAGTGCCCTAGTATCCAATGAGTCACACCTACAGATCATCAAGGGAAATTATCACCTTTCAATCGTGGCTGTTAAACTCATAAAATAGGCCACTTGGCCTGTATGGATGAGAAGTACATTTAAAGAATGAACAAGATCCATGTGTAAGCAAGACACTGAAGTAAGTTGAGGGATGACTATGATTTACTCATAGATGGAAGCAGCCTGCACAGACTGAAAACACAGGTGTGTGAAGTTCAGACAATATTTCCTAGCATAATCTTCCACAGTTTTCCTACTTTGCCTCTATCCCTAAGGGAAAAATCAGATGTGTTACTCTGCATGCTGTGTGAGATCTCTCCCTGGAGCAGAAAACAGATCTTCATGAAATAGAGACATCCCTTTCTGAGAGGAAAACAAAAGGAAAAAAATAGCATATGTGGATTGACAGCACCAAAGAAAATTAATGTGTGTTCACAAGAGGCTGAGGAAGGATGCCAAGGATTTCTCTAGAAGCCCTGGTTTATGCAGACACCAATACTCTGAGGCTCCCAAGCTATTTTCTGACAAACCAGGAGAAATCCAACATACACAAACCAGAGGAGCAGGATTTGAAAAGAGCCCAAATGGAGACTCAGAATCTCTGTTTTTCTCACATTTTAAGGGTTCATGGTATGCTGTTACATTTCCACATGACACTTGTCTCAAGAGAGGTGTTGGGGTGGTCTTTAATGAATAGTAGGCATTTATTCTGGCTTATACTTCATATTTGAACAAAAGCCTATTTATTAATCTGAGGGTCATATTTCCACCTTTGGCTTTCACTTTGCTTTTTTTTTCACAGGCTGTATTTTACGTTTATTTTTTTTGAGAGACTCTGATTTTGAGTTTGAATTTTTTTTTTAATGTGCCCAAAAGAGACACTTTGAGCTGGAAACACAGGAGAGGTCAGTAAGTGCTCATAGCCTTTAAACCTCTGTCCAGTTAGTCCTTGTGCAGTATGGCATGATAGTGAATATCAGAATTATGGACTCTACAATTTCTATGCCTCAGTTCCTCATCTCTAAACAAGGTTTGTTGATAAGAGTAAAATTATTCATGTACTTAAATTACATGTAAATCAAGCATCTAATACATATATAATCTCTCAGCCTGAAGATTTCTTGAATTTAAAAGGTACTTGAAGGTCCTCATTTCTATCAGAGGGAGAAGTCTCCCCTGAATTCTGCATTGTTATACACAAAATCAAAATATTGCTGCTGGCAAGCTCCTGGCTGAAAAGCGCAGTGCTGTAAGGTAGCTGAGACACCACAGAGCTTGGCTGCTCTGCAGTACAGAGGAGAAATGGGCATTTTCAAATTCCAGAGCAGTTTGGGGATGTCAATAGAGGGAATGGACCCACTGAAGACAAGAAAGCTGCCTGTGGGCGGAGAGGGAAGGAAAGGGGAGATGGGTAATTAAGAACCAAATGAGAAAGATTAAAGAACCATGAGAGTCCTCATGAGCAGAGGGCATTGGGCAGCTAAGAAGGCCATCATCCCAGCTTCTTGCTTGTTACAGAATCAGGTAGGTTGGAAAAGACCCTTAAGATGGCTGGGGTCAAGGACTGCTGGGTAATACTATATTAGAAAGGTCAGGAATTTAGTGGATAGGGCTCTTCCTAAGCATTTATGATAAATTGGTGCCCAACTCCAGGGAAGGATGGAGATGAGGGTATGAAAGCAGTACTAAATGTGGCTGGACTAGATAGAGAAGACTAAAAACATGAATAGCAGGAAAGAAAAGATAATGACTAATAACTCTCCAACTGAGTAAGCGAGATAATCGCAAGAGAGTGAATGAGAAATAGGTTAGTATTAGGGTGGAAAAGATCTTGGCTTTCTTTCTGTGAGCTGCTCCAGCTTGTCATCTGTATAGTCAAAATAACTTTTAATATGAAAAGAATTAATAATCATTATCTAACTCCAACATTCAGACCATTTCTAACCCTTTACCACAGGCTACCTTTACAGACTGTACCAATAACTGACTTTATCTGCAGTGCAGCCAGGCTACAAAATGGAGCAGAAACAAAGCATTACTTAAGGTCATGGAACCCACGCTGCGTTTAAAATTTAGCAAAGATATGTCAAACACAATCAAATCTATAGGAACTGGTAATTCTAGTCTTCAGTCCCCTTTTGCCCAAATCCAATTGAGCTGAAGTTTTTTGGCAGAGGATTGTATTTTTGTAGTTTGCCTAATAGATAGATGAACTGATACTTCTGTCTTTTAGATTACTAAATCATGTGGAAAATAATTTAAGTATCAACTTGGGCTAAACATGCTGATCCTTTGTCTCCTACATTTTAAAGAGCTTTCTAGTTTAAACATATGATTGAAGCAATTACTACTAGGATAATTTTGTGAGTTGCCTGGAACTAACTTCTCAAACTACTGACTTGATTATGCCTATGGCAGCTAAGAGAGAGTTCTAAAATTTTCACTTCGCCTTGGCAAAGTTCAAGATTAAAAGAAAATATCACCAGGAGACTACTTGTTTTAGGCAAATCATGTATGACAGAAAAAACTCAACAAAGTATGATAGGCAGAATATGTTTGGAAGAATGAAACCTGGGAATAGACAACAAATTAACCACTTCTTGCAAATGTGGGAAGTTCCTATGGCAGTGAGCTTAACATATGTATCAGCCAGAAATACAGCTGTTTAAAGACCAGTGGGGAATGACAAATAGCCTGAAGTATTCTGCGGCTGTAATGTGTTTTCCTCAATACTGGACTTGACTCCTACACTTTATCAGAAATAGTTAAAATTTGCATATGCTTTATTCTCATGCTGACCGCTGACTAGAGATTTGGACTGGAACTACCAGAGGCAGCTGTCAGTATGAAAATGTCTTCATTGTTGTTATTAGTCTGACTGCTTTTTATGGTCTTTACATACAGGAAAAGACCTAGAATAAAGTGAAGTACACCAATTAGACAGCACCTTTGGTAGTATTCCTTAAGGGAATTTGTATAATTTATTCAAAGGCTAGGTCTATTAAAATTGTTTTGTCATACAATCATGAAATAATTTAGGTTGGAAGAGACCTCTGGGCTTCACCTAGGCTAGATTTCTGGATTTCTAGATTTCTTGTAACAGTGTGGAACTTACTTCAATGCTAAAATTAGTTTCTCAGAATCTTCACTGGGTACCTCTTTAAATCAACCATTGTGAACATTATCTACACAACCGGAATTTCTCTTTCTGTTTCAGAGAAGAGTTTGTTCATGTCCTTTCTTGCCTCCCCCTACCTCATGAAGTGGAAGACAGTATTTAAATTCACTCCCAAGCCTCCGCTTCTCCAGACTGAACTCCGTCAGACTCTGCCTCTGTGTTGGATGTTCCAATACCCTGAGCAGCTTCTGAGCTTCCATCCATCTGCACATCTCTCTCTCATCCCAGGGGACCCAGAGCTTGACAGGGTATTGCAGAGGCAGCACTGCAAATGCCAAATCATCCATTATCATGTCCCTTTGACTTACAGCCGAGGTTGCCATTAGTGTTTCTCCTGTAATCATTTTTTAAGACCAACCCTCACTCATACAGAAATCTCTTTGAATAGTAAAGAATTAAACTAACAAATTATTGAAAAGATCTCAGAGATAAAATATTTCTCGGTATCTAATTTGGGAATTTCTCTAGATTGTGCATGTTTAAAGAACTGTATTTATATCTCAGAGTAGTTAAATCCCTAGACTAATGCTGAAATATAAGAGATATTATGAAAGAAATCAGATTGGCATATCATGTTTCTAAAGAAATCACAAACCGTTTCTTATATGGCTTTCCTTGCCTGATTTGGCTTTGTTTGGAATCAGAGAACTTTTGAATAAAAGGCAAAATCTTATGTTGCTTTTTCTTTGAATTGAATATAATTCATATGATATTGTAATTTTCTTTTTCCAAGAGAAATATGCATAGGAAAATGTTCAGGGAAATTTTTCCATTTTCCCCAACAGCCACAAAAGTGTGAATGTTTCTCTTAGAGTGGGGTTGAGTTCTTCCTCTTCCAGGAACAACTGAGCAGAGGAATGCAGCTGAACAGCTTTACTTAATTAGTCAGTTCATCTGAATTAAGAATGGACTAACACTCTTAGAGCAAACAGTATAAAAGAGGGTTGGCAATGATGAAGAGGAAAAACTGAAGACTTGTTGAAAGAATTGAGTAAGAGAATAAATTTCTAATGGAATTAAGACCTTAGTAAGTAGAATAACATATATTGAAAACCTCTTGTTTTTTACCCATATATTTGTGTATTTTACAAGCTAGAATGTTGAACTGGGGCATTCTGAACTAGTTAAGAATGTATGTGTGCCAAGGGGAGGTGGGTGGTTTGTACCCTCTTCATTTTGTGCCCTCTTCACCTGTACATAAATATAGTGTATATATATACATATATATATATATATATGCTGCATAGATTGTGATCTGTTTAAAGCTTGTATGACCAGACTTCTTATGAGTTGACTAATACTGCCTTCTTATAATAACTTGGATGTCTCCATATATATATATTTTTGACTCATATTTTAATTTTATTGGATTAATTTATTGGATTTGTGTATTTTTTTAACCTATGTACTATAATTATATTGGCACACATCAGATGCCAGGTCTTTGTTCCATTTGTACATCCATCTTCACATCCAATAATCCATTATTCTGTTCCGATAACTCAGGATATATTCTAGGTCAAAAAAGGCAACATTTCTAAGTGATGGTAAACTTCTTTTTTATTTTTTATTTTGTTTTATTTTACTTATAATATACCATAAAACTATGAAAAGTTTATGCTCCTTGACCTGCCCACAACACTGGCACAACTTCCAGATTCTTTTCCTTTGGATATCTTTCTAATTACTATCACTGCCGAATAACTGATACTATGGTTGTTTGAATGAGCCATAAGAACCCCAGAAATGCCATCCTTTGAGACAGATAATTAACCACAATTTATTCTTGAATAAAACTTAGCATTTGCCATAAAATCCCAGAGGCATATTTGTATTTCACAAAATCTTAGTACATCACATGATGCACAATGGAACATTTTTATTAGCATAGTCCAGTCTAGTACTGCTACATCTCACATTGGCATGTATTTAGTAGGATCAGAGAGGACTGTTAGAAGGGAATTTCTCATGCAAGACTAAACTCTGGTTTAGGGGTAGATATGCTTCCTAAGAAGTAGAATAAACAACAAACAATGCAAATATTAATAGGAACAGAAATATCTGTTAAATGGATGTTGTATTATGAAATAATGGATGTAGCTTGCGCTTTTTATATTTTCAAGTAAATATTTGTGCACAGTTAATAAGGTTCTTGAAATAGAAAACAAGTAAAATTTAAAGGCCAGGTCTTCAATTGTTCAAAACATAAATATTATACACTGAAAACAAGTTTGGGCTTTTACTTATCTTCCAGGGTTTCTAGTTACCTTCTCCTTGGTTTGTGGTCCAGGATTAAGTATGTCTTGTTCTGGTTCAGTGTAATGTTCAGATATATACAGAAAAAGATTCCCTGTGGAACATAAGAACACGTGGCTGGACTGCAGATATACATGAGTGAATATTGAAGTCCATGAAATTTCTTCATTTCTTCAAAGTTTTTTTCTCTGGATTAAATTCTTGTGCATTTCCACAGAGAAGTCATTCTGGTACAGGAGTCATCAAGTGCCATCAGCCCGCTGTCTCTGGAGATCAGAGATTAATCACCAGGTCGAATACCTGATATATTTTTCAGCTGTGGCTTCTGTCCTTCCAGGATATATCTCAGCTCAGTTTAACTTGCCCAAAGTGGTTTTAGCAGCCCTTGATCCTTACCCTACTAGCTCAACATTTTCACCACATTGTCTTGTCAGTAGGAAAACTCCTTAAGACTTATTTCAGTGCAGTGTGTCCACAGCCTATTTTTTCCAATCTGCAGCGACTTCTGCAGTGACTGTAGGAGCACAGTGGTGAGACTCCTGCACCCACACAGCGAGCTGCTGCAAAGCTCCAGCCCAGTGTGATGGCTGAGGCCTCAGTTCTGGTTGTGTCCTGTGCCCTGCCCCACGTGCAGCTCTGTGGACACTGGGCTGCTGTGGGCTGCTATGCCTAACACTGGCTTTTGTTTCTGAGCCAGTTTGGACACTCTCCACTCTAATCTCCTGTAAATCCGGCTCCAGCGTGGAATGATGATCACTTGGTGGCTGCAGATTAACAAGATTTTATTGGGGCTTATTAGGCATATTAGGTTAAATTCAACACAAGACTTGGATAGAATTGGAAGATTCAAAACTGACTTTACAAAGTCAAGTCAAACTTTATTTTAAACTCAGTTGTGTGAATTGGATAGCCCTAAACACAGTAGGCAACTCTGGAATTGTCTGCTGTTTCTGCAGTGGCCATAGTGCTCAGTTTGGGCTGAGGTGATAGAAACAATCTTAAATAGGAATCTGCTCGGAGCACACCAAAAAGCTCTCTAACCAGGTGCATTTACTGCATGCCTCAATGCAGCAGCTAGGACTAGACCTGGCAAAAAGGGGCAGCCGTGGGCATGAGCTGGAGGAGTGGCTTCAGTGACCTCTTCACTCCAGTGACTTCCAAAGGCTTGCTGACCCCAGGACAGGCTGTCGACTGCTCTCGAGTGGCTGAAGGGACTAGGACTGCATCAGTCTGCAAAAATCACACCAAAAGCAGTCTTTCTTTAACCCTCTGTGGTGAGGGTGACTCCAAGGCTCTTAACCTGGCTCTGTACTGGAGTGCCATGAACACTTATGCCACAGCCTCAAACTTTCCCTTGGCTATACTTTTTTCCCTAGCAAACCTCATCTTCATTGCTGCACACTCAGTGCCATTTTTTCAGGACATATTGCAGCAGGGCCTTTCCAAGTCTCCACTAGACTGAGCCTGATCTATTAAAACTAGAGGAATCTCCTTATGCTGAGTAAGAGACTGAAGCAAAGTTTCCTACTTCTTAATGCTGTTACAGGGGATTATAGTTGCATTACTAGAAATGTTTACACCATAATTTTTTTAGGGGAAAAACAAATAGGCAGTGGGTGTCAGTCTGTTCCCACAAAGAATGGCTGCTGGTATTGTCCTCACAGCAGTTTTCTGAGCTGTAAATCTCTGATGCTGTAAATATGTTGTGGTTTCAAGAGACAAACTCTTCAGCATACTCTGTGACTCACTGTCCATGGTATACGACTTTCTTTAAAGCATTTGCATAGTCCTGAGATGAAAACTCCTCAGCAAATTCCTCATGGCTCAGCCACAGTCTTGAAAACTAGCACAACTGTTCAGTACCTTCTGAAATACCTCACTGATGTTTTAGAATGATCCCGTACTGTGGTGGTCAGAAAGTTCCAGCAGAATAAGCTGCAAGTGTATTGCATGACTGGCTAATTAGGACTTTCCCTTTCTTCTTTTGTTTGTTTTTCTCATATTATTTTCTTCACCCCAAGTGTGCAGTGAACTGCCTACTCTTTATCTTCTGGGTAGTGAAGCAGAATGCCAAATCTGGGGTTTGTAGTCACTACTGTGTAAATATTTAATATCAATGATAATGGTTCTTTGGGAAAAAAGGGTGTATCACCCATAAGAGTTACTGGCACTGCTATTACAGTCTCCTGGATCCAAGCCAGGAGGCCTGGCAGATGCTAGAGGAAGCACACTTAGACCCTTAAGTGAGGCACTAATGTAAATACAACAGTGTGTCCTCTGTCAGTGCCTATTCAGGCACTGTGTGGTCATTTTGACTGGATGGTACTGCATCTGAGGAAGTTGCTGTGATAATTGTGAACCCAAAGCTGAATTTCAGTAAAGTTCATGTGGAGAAAGATACTGGTTTGAAAAGAGTTCTGAGAAAAACAACTATTTTCTGGAGTCAGCTTCAAATTTACTTAATTTATTAGCATCCATGTGACCAAAGCTGAAAAATGCAGAATTTCTTAGACATGTCAATTCTTTAAATATACAGCTCATGTGTTCTTCAGAATGCTCTTTAAGGTAAGATCAAATGAAAAACAGCAAGTACAGAACTGGGTATTTGAATAAATAATAATTCTGTATTAACATATTAATACCTAATTTTAAATGCCTGGTGGTTTTTTTTTCTTAGCCTAAAGGCCTTCTTAAGACAGGTGTTATTGTCTTTTTAAGGCTTTTGTTGCAGTAAAACAGACTGTCTGACATGAAAATTAATGAAATGAAGCAAATAAATACTTGTTTTCTCTGAGGATCTACCTCACTGATCTTTCTCCTTTCAACTTTATTCCAGTACAATTAGTGGCTTAATATTCAGGCAACAGATTAGCTTATCTGCTGTCTATTCCTTCCCTCATCAGCTGACTTTGTTCCTTATGTACTATTCAGCGTCTTCTGTCCTGAGGAACTTAAGGCTAAGTACTTATCACCCCAAAGCAGGGAGCGAATGTGCAGGGCATAGCAAGAGCTTTCTTGGGGAACAGAGAGGTGTGTCTTATGATGCATTTGGTTACTGTACACAGGAGGGACAGAGTGAGCCCTGAGCAGTCTCCAGCCCATTGGGAGGGCAATCACACCTCCCATCAGCCCTGCGCTGACTGAAATTCCACTCGCGGACAGAGGGCTTGGCTGTTTTCACTAATACTGTCCAGAGCCCTTTCTGCTTACTGGGAGGGAAGGAAGAGGTTCTTCACTTTCTCATCTTTTCTCTTGAGTGCCAGCACAGCAGAGGAAGCCCAGCAACGTCCCATCTCTTTACGGATACACAGAAGGTGTGTTTTTATGGGGAATCATCTGATTGAGAGGAGTCTGTGTGTGTAATGTCGCAGCTTTTATCTTCTGGAGGAACTGTTCCGCAACTATGGCATTCCTTAGAGGCAAAAAAATTCTTTAGTGCTTTCTTTAATTGATGTAAGTATAGATTAATCATATGCCAGCTTGGCAAGTGGCTTTATTAAATATAATTTCTGTCTTCAAGAACAGTGAAAAGCTCATTTAAAAAATGAAACAAAAATTCATGGGGAATTTCAGCTCCTTGGCACAAATTCTGTGTTGTAAACTTGGGGTCTGGCATAAGTATTCTAACCAATATACAAGGGAAAAATCTTGCAACAATAAGTTCTAAAGAAAAGGTATGGTAGTTTCTTAGAGTGTGTAGTAATTTGTATGGAAACTCGTAACAGATAGATGGGAACTCTTGTATCCTTGTTTGTGTTTGAGAGGGATGATCAAATATTTATGTTAATGGGAATTTTTTCACTTGATATTATGGGATCTACCCTGAGTCTAAATATATTTTGAAAACTGTGAAGGGTATTTTCTTTGCACCACATCCTTCATAACAAAATAAATTAAGACATTCCTTACTCAGCCAAGGGTCCTAATTCTGTTTTACATATGTTACTTATGGTGAGGCTGTTCAGGGGGCAAAGATTTACACAGATCTCCTGAAAATACTGGAAAGTACTGGAGGCTTAAGTTGAAGTTGTGATCTTGTATCTTTTTTTATCCATTATCTTTTTGAGTCCAAAGGTAGAAGAAAGCCATTCACAGAAAGCACCCTTTGCTTAGGCACAGAGTGTGAAAGGCAAGCAAAGATCCCAGACTGCCTCAAGTTTTTCAAGCACATCAGAAGAACAAACACACCTCTTTTTAATAACCTT
Source organism: Monarcha castaneiventris obscurior (assembly GCA_026261815.1). Taxonomy (NCBI): domain Eukaryota; kingdom Metazoa; phylum Chordata; class Aves; order Passeriformes; family Monarchidae; genus Monarcha; species Monarcha castaneiventris. The sequence continues at coordinate 11,659,627 of JAMPIT010000433.1, read as the reverse complement.
CAGTGTTAACTTATTTGGAATAAATTTTCCCTTCAAGATTTTTGAGAAGAACAATACCCAACACTTGTAAAATACTTTCCTCCTGCAAACACTTTTTGGATCATCCATCCTCAGAGGTAGGAGACAATAACTGGTAATACCGCAGACTTTCTTACCTGCTTGCTTTGAATTTTGCTTTCTATGTTTCTGTTCTAATGGTTCTAACGTTCTAGGGTCTAATTGGTTGTCCCCAGACTTTTGGAGGGCTACATTATGACTAAATCACCAAAATACCTTATTGGAAGAGCTAAAAATTCCATTTCCACTACCACGAAATCATAGAGTTCAAAACTCTAAGGCTGAAAAAATGGAAGTTAGGAAGATCAAGAACCTAGTTTGACAGTGAGTACGTCCCTCTTGTAGACTATCCTAGTGTATTTAATGATAATTATAAGAGGATGAATCAAAATGTATACAAAATGTGTATAAAATCCAAATCCTTTAGTCTCAAATACCTGTGATGGTTGGTCTGACTCGCTCAGTCTCACTGTCAGGGAACTGGAGAACCAGCTGATATCAGCCAGGGTCTGCATGCAGCCCTGTTTGCTCCTGAAGCAACCTGATACCTCCCAGGCCCCTAGTCCAGACTGGATTGATTCTCTCCTTATAAAGCCCCTGTTCCTGTCTTACTAACCTCATATTTCTCATTCTTCCCTTCCTTTACTCCTCACAAGAGGAAGGGTTTTGTTCCTCTGCCTGAAGAGATTTGCTCTGTGCTGCTCAGGAACAGTGCTTAGAGGGTAGGGGTAAAAGAGGAGGAAGCAGATAGCTGTATGGAGAAAAAAAAAAGGGAAAAAATCTCCTTCTCAGTTCTCATGATCTGAGGTATAGGTGGTGGTGTAATGGGTTTTGTTTTGTTCTGGTTTTTTTCCAAAACAAAGCTTTCTAAATAGCACTATGCTGAAACATGGAGCAGCCCCCCCATATCCATTGCCACATCCTAAACACCTGGTTATCTCTGTACTTCAGGGTTGTATGCTTCCAAGTGAGCATCATGTTACAGTAACAAAAAGTCAAATTATAGGTTCTATAATTTCTATATATGTATAAGTACAGCAAATCACAGAAGAATAATCCTCAGTCCTTCTTCATATTAAAAAAGGTGGCTGATAAGAAATAGAAATGAACTTCCTATTTCTGCTGCCAGGCAGAAATCCAAGTTGCTTAAAGACAGTTAATCTCTATTTCTGGATTTCCAGTCAGACAGAACTAGCCCATGAATGAGAAAGAAGAAAATGGACAAGTAATGGAACAAGGGGTTTTCCTTCTTTTCTCCAGTGCACTGAAACAGAGGAATCCTACCAAGGGATACGTCTCTCATGTCTTTGTCTTAGCAGACAGAATTTGTTCCTCATTCCTAAACTGTGTGTTATGGTGGAGGGGGCAATGAGGCTTTTGGCTCTCATCAGGCTTTTACTAGGAAGAAATTTAATGAACAAACTTCATAGACAATGGGTAGAAGGAAAAATAGTAGAGATTTGTTTAGAAAGGGAGTTGTCAAATCAGTTTTCTCTAATTGCGAAAGGATTTTGAGGTGTGCCACAAAGTTTGGAGAAGATGTTTATTACTGTTCCATTACTTTATTACTGCCTCTTAGTTTACAAATTGGCAAGGGTTTTTTGTGGTCATACAGCAATGACACATTTCAATTTAAGTTTAAAAGGAAGAACAAATAGGTAATATTGGAAGCTACCTGGATTTCCAGCTGAAAAAAACCCCTTCAGATTCGGTAATAGGAAGCTATTCCAGTACAAATCCTTTTGATTACAAACTGGTTTTTAAAAGTATTTAAAAAGCCCCTATTTGAGCTCTTGAGCAAGGGAAGCAGATAGAACAAGATCATAACACAGAGCCAGGAAAATTTGAAGTGAGTGGTATCAACTCCTAGACTTGGACAAAGAGTTTGGAGTCATGTTACACTGCTACAGAAACCGAGTCATTTAATTTCATGCAAAACCACCTAACAGTAACCTGGAAGAGGAGAAACTGTAGTTAAAAAAATGTTTTGTCTGCCAAGCTGTCAGTATTTCAAGGCAATACCTGCAAACATGAAAGAACATGTATAGAAGTGGGCAACTTGAAAGAAAGTCACAGCTGGATTCCTCCCGCCTTAAATTTTTGAAAAAAAAGTTAATCCACTTGTGATCAAAAGCTGTGAGATCTTCTCAGTCTCCCTGCTGTTGTCATGATATCCCTTTCATTGCTTTCATATCTACAAGATCCACCACTGTGAACTCCAAGTATTTCCTTGGGAATTTGGGTAGAACAATTTGTATCAGTAGTTCAGATCACTTCAGCTTAGAGACAACAGTGAATTAGGATAGGTTTGGATGGTCACTGTCCAAACGCAGTTGGAGTCTGCTCCGTGTTTGCTTTCATGTACAGCTTACCACAACAGAAGTGTAGATCCAAGGAGTAAGATCCGAGAAGTAACCTCATATGTAATCTGCTGTCTCTAAAATCTGTGGTCAGTCAGAGACTGACAAACAAAGCACAAACAAGTCTTGATTTGGCCTGAGAGGGCTGTGGCTTCCGTGTAACTATGTGTACTAGGTAACTATGAGTCAGAGCAAAGATGTGCATGTAAATGTGGTGCAATCTAACCTCTGATTTGAGAGATTATCTTGTCCTTGGTGTATCCTATCCTATCGCACAAAGGATCCTGGATCTTAATCTGCTGATGTAGGTCAGGACAGAGGCCACTTAATGAGGTCTGAATGCCGTAGGGCCTGGTATGGTACACAGTCTTTGGCTATTGTATCTGTTGTGGATTTTGGGGCTAAGAATGAGCACAAGGTAATGTCCCCATAAAGAGACGAGTAACAGCATAGTATGTATTAATTCCAAGGAATTAAATTACTTACACACAGAGAAAGGAGTTGAAGAGTTAAAGCTAGGGTTTCAAACAAAATTGAAGCTGGGATAATTGCAGACAGCAGGATATTGCAGCAGTGCTTTGCACCTGGAGGGAAACAAATATTAATCAAAATGATCAAGAGACAAATCAAGCCACAAGGAGGGGGGAGCAATGAGGCAGAACTGAACCTCAGATAATGTGTTATGGTCTTGCAGAAATAGGAGGAAAGGCAATATGGGGACAGCAGCTTAAGGAGTTTCATGAATGAATTTCATTCTTTAACTAAATCATTTGAGGGGAAATTATAGTAACAGAAGAACAGGAGAATGAATGGAGAAGATCACAAAAATTTTCCAATTTTCTGTTTCAAGAGAATAGCAAAATGTCTGATATCTGCAGAACATAGCATTCACCCCACTTTTCTGCCTTGAGGGCTGTTGAGAGCATATCAAACTAGAGCTGCCACCAGCATTTAACCATTTCAAGCACTTAGATATATTCAGGGTATTCCATGAAAATAGCATGTATGTTTGTAGTGTATGAGCTTATGTGTCCACCCAAAGCAGCTTTGATGGCAGGTACTGTAGAGAGAAAAGTTACTATGGTATGTCATCATTTTCCTTCTTTTGAGACAGTAAGAATTCATACAGGAATAAGAGAGGCTACATTAAATGTTTGCCTATCTTATTCTGGCACACCAGCTGTCTCTTACAGGCTGGATAGAAGCTGTAAGACTCTTTTGCAACAGCTATTACACAAGTCAGTTTTTTACTGTTCCTGCTTCCCTGGGTTATGCTTTTGCAGTCTAATGAAACAGTCAGGCAAGTTTCCAGCTGCTAATTAACTGCATGTGAATTGATTTTTTCCCTTTTAGGGAAGAAGGGGAAATATCAAACAGAGTCTGTACTAACCAGGAAAACACCATCATGAGTTTCAGTTTAGACAAATTCATGGTGTTTCCATCTTTCGTGGTGATTCTTCTCTCAACATCTGTTAAAATCTTGAGTACAAAGTTGGAAAAACTGAATGTAGTGGCATTATTATCGTGTTTGCTTGCAGATTATCAGTTTACTCTCATGCAGCTGATAAAACAGTAATGGTTCTATTTAAATGTCATACCATTTGTTGATAGTCAGTTATTAAACTACAGGGTGGATATTTGCTCTATGTATTTCTGCAGAACACCATATTACACCTATTAAACTGTTTAGTCTGAAGCTTAAGTGCCACATAGAAGATTCTGTTAGGGACAGGATTAATTACGTTGTCTTCCTTTTGCTAATTGATATATGACGTATTATGGAACATCAATAAACTGTTTTAGAATTAACCATCTATTGAGCAGACCTCATTGTTGCATTGCAGACTGGAGAGTTTCATGTTCACAATTTAGCTGTCAGGAGAGGGGGAGAACAAGAAGGAAAAAATGTGCAAAGGAGGATTTTATTATATCTATTGCTAAAAGCTCTCTCCTTTAAGACACATCTGTTTCTGCTGCTACAGTTACCTGCCTGGCTGACCTCTTGTTTTTGAGCAGACCTAGTCCCACTAATAGAGAATCCACTCTGTTTTAAAGAATAAATGAGAGGAAAAAGGTTAATCAGTTTGCCAATTTTCCTTGTGCCCCTCCATAGTGAGACTTGTGAGTAATGGTGTTGCAGCAGATTGCGGGGCTCCAGAGCACACTCAACATTTATGACGTGCACAAACCTTTGCTGTGCAATGTCAGTGAACAAAAACCACTCTCAAAGCCTGGTGTGCACGCACTCCTCTTGGAGAGGGGTTGGGCAGGGGGACAAAGGGAGCAGGCATGCCAGACACTGGTGATATGTAACACCCTGAGGGGTTGTATTCCTCAGCCACAAAGGCCAGGCAAGTACAAGTATATTTTTGCTCAATTACACTATTTATTTTTCCAGGACTTTAGGAAGAGGTGGTCAGAAACTCATGGCCCTCTCCTCCAAAGACACTACAAATCTGTTGTATCACAACTGAAGTAGAAACAGCATAAGCAATCATCAAATAAGATGGGAGTGAAGGCGAGAGAATTTTAATCAAACCTTTTCTGAAATGGAAATAAACAACTGAGCAAGGAATTTCATTTCAGGAATCTTGAGGGGATGAAAAACATGCAGAAAAAAGAAATTAATTAAATATTGTCCCAAGGGCAAACTAATAACTCAGAGTAGTCTGATAAAAGTCCAGTCTTCTTCAAGATGTGCTTGGCTGCCTCTGCTCTTCGCTTCCTATTCTCAGCCTCTTGCTCTAAGAGGGTATTTACATTGAGGACTCTACCAGCAAAAGGCTGCCTTTTTAGGCTACAGTGCTCCATGATGTTGATAATTCGCCTTTGCTGCTTTGCCCTGTCCTGGAGCATCTGGCTCCAGCTCGGGTTTGTCTCTGCTCTGAGTGATCTCTTGCACCAGTTCCTGGCACTACTGCAGCAGCTCAGGAAAAAAAAAGTGAAGAATTTTACCAAAATAGACATTTCCTGTCTGGACCAATTCCTTTCTAAAATAAACACACCACAACACTCCTGACAGAGGAGAAACCTAAGGCTGAGGTTGCCTGTTACAGCATTAGATGAAGGGAGATTCCTTGAGCACATTGGGGAGATTATGACACTCAACCACACTGGTGTTTTTGTTTGAATTGTAGTAAACCAGGATATGTTCTGGCTTGTAAAGCAGAGTAGTTTTGGAGCATGTGAACTGGCTGTCTTGTAAAGTTTAGGAAAATGAGAACTATTTGTGACTAATATAGATACAGCCTGTGAGGTGTAATTGCTTAGTAGAGCACAGCAGGAGTGTGCCCAGGGAACCAAGTCGAAAATGTAGAAACGTGAATGTAAACCAGCACAATTTCACTTGGGAAGGCTATGGTTGATAAGTCTCACAACAAAAGAATTAGGCAAATTCCAGGTGAGTAATCAGAAAATAAGTTGAAATTGATAACCTGTTGTATGGACCCTGTCAAACTCATCACCACAGGAACCTGGAACAAAAAATATAAATAAATCGGAGAAGTTACATGGGAGAATGGAAAGTGGATCCAAATACATACTCTAAGTTAGGAAGTTGTTAAAAACCCTAATAGTAGAATCTGGATGTGTAAACTTTCTTTGTTTCTCATTGCTTGACTAGTCAGTACTAGCCATTACAAGATGTGACTATGGGGCTGTACCCAAGTGAGTGCTGGCAAGTTTTATGGAAGTGAGACTGTTTGTGTAATTGTCTACCCCTTGCAAAAGTTCTGCAAGGAAAGGATAACTTGAGGAAAAGGACACATCTCCTTTCTAAGTTACCATACTTAGTCCAACATCCATAATTTCTGTCCTTGTCTGCATCTGCTGTAGGAGTAAATGCCCATTAGAGCATCTACTGCTGGTCACAGTCTGAAACAGTATCTGCAAAAGGACTCTTTTATCAAGATTCATTTTAATGTTTTTCTTGTTTTGTCTGCCTCAGAGAACTCAACTGTCAGCTTTCTAAGACTATTCACAATGATTCCAGATCTTTCAAAAAAAAAAACCTACGTGTGAGTCCATTACTGTGTATTAATTAAGGGTTTTCCTACATTAATATGCACTTATAAGCAGTTCATTTTTTCTGTCACTTAATACACAAAGCGACTTTCTATAGCTCTTTGCAATCAAGTTTAGATTTGAGTGCCCCTAGTACACTGCAATGCAAACTTTCTCCTCACCTTTGCCCTCCTTTTCAAAACAAATCAATAATAGGTTGAGAAATACAATTCTCAGATAGCCATATTTTTATGCATTGCTATTTCATTTAATGGAATTAATTTGACACAGAAGTAGCTCAATTCAGCAGTATGACCAAGATTTTGTTTAGCTTGGTGCTTCAGTATTTGCATAACTTGTTTGCGTGCTTAGATAGCATTTGTATCCTACTTTGGTCTGGAACAGTGAATTACCTTTTAAGTAACAAAGTCACAAAAAGTAATTAACTACTGATTTTCATTACAACCATGAATGGGAGGTAAGGGAATCTATAACCAAAACTCTGCTGTGCAGCTACAAATTATTTCAATACTATCTTGTGGAATAACATGATGACTTTGAATATTCTCCTCAATGGCTTAGTGTGTGCTGCCTATAGATTCTTGTTTCTGTTCTCAGGTTAATGTTTTATTAATTGGCAACATAAGTCTTAACATGAAAGTAATGCCCCTTGAACCAACAGCGAAGTGGAATGCAATAACATGGTGTTGTTACAGGACATTTTTGCCATACATGGCATGAGTCATGCACTTGGACATAATTCAGCCACTATCACACCCTGTTCATATACTTGGCAATAAAACCATCTCACTGTTAGTGACTTGCCTTATGTCAGTGTTCTTTCTTTCATAGTTTACACCATGAAATTACAGTAGCTTGTTCGATTTTCAAAACTTTAACAGCGGGAGTGGGCAGAGGTCAACTCTGACTGAACTTTAAAGACAGTACTTAAGACTGAAGAGACTGAAAGGTTGTTCCAATGGAAAATGCTTGAGTACAAGGGAAGCAGAAAAGCTGGAATGCATTAGCTGTCAGTAGCAACCCAAACAGAGGATATTGGGCTCTATAGGATGTTATACAAATTCAAGACTTGGGAGGTTCATGTTGCCTAAGAAGTTGTGCATACATCTGTCAAGACACTTGTGTGGTTCCAGAGTAGACTATCATAGGATCATAGAATCCTTTAGGTTGGAAAAGACCTAAGAGTCATAAGGTCCCTCCGAAGACTCCTTTTCTCCAGGATAAACAGCCCCTGTTCCCTCAGCCGCTCCTCATGAGAGGAGCTCCTCCCTCTTCATCAGCTTTGTTGCCCTTCTCTGAACTTGCTCCACCACCTTAACGTCCTTCCTGAATTGAGGGTCCTGGAAATGAACATAGGATTCCAGGTGTGGCCTCACCAGTGCTGAGTACAGGGAGATGATCCCTGCTCTAGTCCTGTTCTTTCTCTCCATAGGAACATCTGGACCCAAAATTGTGGTTTTCTATCAATGTCCTTTAATTTCATAAAATAAGAAAAAGGATATCTTATTCACTCAAAATTACAGTGACATTAATTTAATTTCTAATGTCATCCTAGGATATGCTGTTCTGCTTACATAGTTATTTCTATGAATGATTATACCACCTAAACAATGAAGTTTACTACAGAAAAATTGTTTTACAATTTGACTGCAACTGAAGCAAAGATGATCTTCTTTTATGGAGAATTCTTTTTGCTGTCACTAGTGATAACCAGCTGAGAGAGCACTGCTGTTGACAAATAAAGATACTGTACTAAACTTTTGAGGCATATTCTACTTCCCTTTCTAGGTATCACAGCTCAAATGACTCCAGTTTTCAGAGCAGAAAACCATGGAACAGAAACTGCTCCAAGTATTGTTTATAGCCAAAGAGGAAACACACCTTAGATGGATTAAGAATTTACTGTTAACTGTGAGCCTGTTTCTATAACTGAGATTTTTAGAGTCTCACTATTAGTCCAGATTACAAAGAGAGAACAGCAATGCAACAAGAAGTGTTACCTGTACACTGCTCAGATCCGGCTCTTCTCCCTAGCATTGTGCTTGTCCATCCCCTGCTCCTACCAAGGTTGATGGTTTCACCCTGGTGGGGGGTAGGTTATGAAAACTCACCTGCACCTCCAAGTCCTTTGAGGTTTTTTTTGCCTGCAACTCCACAGCTTCTGAATTTACTATATCATGGTGTCTTTTATGCATATTTGATACTATTTCTTTGACAATTTCTTTGTTTGATTGCCAGTCCCCTGGTAGCAGCAGTGATCAGGCTAAGCCAGAAGCCCAACCTGCCCTGGTGATGAGGCAGGTGTGGGGTTCAGGTGTGAACTGAAGTTGCCAAATCAGGGAAGATACAGACCTGTCATCAACAGAGTCCACAGTGACAAGGCAGGTCTGAGTCTGAGCCGCCAAGTCAGGCCCATAGTCAGGGGAAAGGTCTGGATCAGTTATACCTGGACCGAGGACAATGGCTGAGAACGTCCCTTAGCGTGCTCTCCTGAGGGAAGGTGGAGTGGAGTCCTCGCTGTTCCCGGAGCTCTCCTCAGGGCTGGCTGCCATGAACTGCTGAAAACAGTAATAACTAACAGACTTTGATCCCAATATCTTTTGAAATGCAAAGCAGGCACTGCAGCCACCAGCCTTTCCAGTGTTTCGCAAGCCTTGGCAACGTACGGGAGTTTCGTATATTTACATTCACGTAATTGAAACTTACTGAGTGTGACAAAGCACTTTTGTACCATTTCTTAAACTACAAAAGAAGACATTTAAATGCCCCTGGAAATCGCAGCTAAAGGTTGAGAGAGGAGTGAGGACCTACCTTCCTAGCTTTTTCTTTCATTCCCCAATTCCTCAAAGTGGGAGAAAAGCACATATGTCCAAAACAAGCAGAATACTACCATATTTACATATCAAGATTTAATTACACAAATTAAGGTAGTGCTATGTGAAAGCCCATTTTTGTATTACATTACCTACCCTTCCTTTTAGAGGGGAATACTTTGATAATATCTCTTAACCTTCAAGACAATAAATGGCAAACCACTGCTTGCCAGGTTTCATGAATCTGAGAATGGGACAATAACTTGTTAAACAAATATATCAGATTATTTTTAGTCCCTAAATTAAGAAAAATGAAATATCAAACCTAAAATGACAGCTAGACAAACTAAAAGGGTTTTGGAGCTTGAAGAAAAGCTGGGATTGGGGTTATTTAAAATAGCTAGACAGGTTGGATAGGGCAAAGTCTGGCAAAGTTTATTTTCCTAGCTTGATTTCCAGGACTGACTTTCACAAGAGAGTAACATGAGTATATATTTCTACCCTGGGCTTGCTCTGCATCCTTTTTAGGCACATTCAGACTTGCAAGGAATGTGTGTACTCCAGGCTCAAGCAGTGCTTGCTGCTCTCAGGGGACTGGAGCCTTGCAACTCAAGTTTTGAGCAAGCTAGTGACTGGCTGAGATTGCAATGCATGCAAAGGCATTTCAATTCTTTCCTCTCCACAGAGATCAGGAGTGCTATCTAAGGCTGGAAGAAGTCAGTAGACAAATGAGGATGATCTTTGAGTTGGAGCACAGCTTCGTCTGTAGGGTTAGCAATTCAAGTGATCTTTCAAAAAGATCACCAGTACTTCTCCAAAGATTTCAAGAGAAGTAATAAACAATTCCTGTGTGTAATAACACTGCTCAAATATATTTGCCTTGGAAATTTTGAAATATTCTTAGATGTTCAACCAAAAAGAACTCTGATGCTGGGTACTCTGCCTTCAGGATTGAGTCTAAATTTCCAATCCTAGGAGGGCTTCATTTTGTGGCATCATCCTTCTTTATAACACAAATTACTTTAAAATGGTTTCCTTTCCACCTGGAGTGAACCTGTACAAAGCAGTAGCTCTGGTCTTACCTCAGGGCATGACCTTACAACATAAAAGCCTTCACTTGTCAATATTTAATTCAACATTTACTAAATGGTACATAGATGCCAGGTTGATTTCACTGGAAATAACTTTGTAAAGATTTAACTAGCTTTACTCTACATGGAGGGTAATGTTGGAAATAACCCTAACATAATAAAAACATTAAACTCATGGCTCATAAGATTTTTCCTAAATGATGACATACCAGACTTGCATGTGTACATAGGAAAAAATGGTTAAAACAACACTAATGGCCAGCACAGCAAAGGGTAATTATTAACCACTTTTTCTTACAAAATACCTGGAAAATACTTTGCTGTAGCTGATCCAATGAACTGTTATATAAAATCAGCAAAAACTATTTTTAATTATTCAATATTCTTGTTCTGTTCCCCCTAAATCCCTTTGATCTCCTTGTACTTTTGCATAAGTATTTGGAACTTTGAGGTTTTTACAATGAAAAGACTGCTAAATAAAAGTGGTCAGTGTCTTGGCTTTTCTCTCAGAACTGTTGTTTTAGCAGTGCAGGAAGCAGTGCATTTTCATAAAGGACATGCAGCCATAAAAAGACACCAAATTCCAGTTTTGGTGATTTGACTAAATGAGAAGCTAAATGTTCTCGCTTTCACTAGCAAAATATTTATGTACATAGTCAATATTCCTATGGAATTAGCTTTAAAACTGCTTTGTCAGATCAGAACATTTTTATAGACCAAAATCTTAGCATCAGTTTGAGCCTGCATTTCCAAAGGGGCTTATCTGCATACAAACCAACTACAACTTTGTGTGAATGAGCATTCACACATATAATTACAGCTACAGAACATTCTCTGATTATCATGTTTTCCCTAGCATTTGTGTTTCCATCTTCCTAACAATGAAAAAAATCGTCACAAATATTAGACTAAAATTTCACAAACTTCTGTCTGAATAGTCGCTTTGTAAGTTTTTAACATAGGCTTGCTTGTAAATATTCTATTTTTTCTGTTCCGTTTATGGTTTCTTTCTTGTGTGGTACCTAACAAAGAAATTAATGTTTTGGTTGTGCTATTTCTTGGACATCTGTGTAAGTTACCTTTGAGATGGTTTCTTTGTATTCTTGTTCAGGATGAAATAGACCAAACTAATAAACCTGAATCTAAATCTTGGGAAAACTTGGATCAAAGAGGTAGCATTGTTTATTCTGAAAGGATTAGTCTTATCATAGAACAAGCTGCTCTTCAATGATCATTGAATTAAGGCTCTTTGAACACACACACGTGTCCAAAGCATACATAACTATGTAAAACTTGTTTTATAAACTAGCAGTGCCAGCCTTATAGCCCTTCTTGCTTATTTTCCTGTCCTTATGATAATCAGGGAACATGCTGAGTAACAAGTCCTTTCCACAAATGACAGATGCTACTAGGAAGTAGTGGATCTTGGTTTTAGTTTTCACAACCTAATCACCTTGGATTAATTAAAAACTTATAAAGATTTCAGTTAAAATGCAGATTATTTGAAATGCAAATTAAATGTATGTAGGTCTAGAAGGTATCATCTCTCACTTGTACCTGAGATACTAGATTTGTTTGAAACTCACCTGTCTGCTCCCTCATCTTCACTCCAGAGAATGAATCTACTATTTTCTTTTAGCCACCATGTTACAGGGAGCTAAAGTACAAGACTGTATTTCCTGTTAAAGGTAAGATATTGGATTCCAAGTCTAAAGACACTTTTACATATAATGTGGTAGGGGAGACATCTTAAGGAGAACATCTTTCCTGTTGCTGAAAAGTGGTGTTTTCATTCTTTAGCATCTTGTAACTGGAGAAGGGCGTCTATGTTAAGCTGAAGTAAATCTGATGCTAATATCTTTTGAGAACCTCAGCAAGGTTTATGTAACAGGGTCAGAGATGATCTGTAGGAGCTGCCAGAACAATCACAACCTGAAACACAAACCAAGCATCACATGCTCAATAATCCCACTTTCCCCAAAAGAAAAAGGTTACTTCAAATCCCAGCCAGAGTTTACATTTTCAGCCAACTCACACCCGTCCAACTCCTTCTCTACCTAACACATCTTGGATACCTTAGCGTCTGCAATGTTAGAAATAATCCAACTAAGTTATCTATCAAGGTCCTTGGGAAAATACTGATGAGACTGATTTAACATGAATTTTCAAAGAAAGCAATACCTGTACGAGCAGGGAAAAGCCAAAGCTGATAGCACCTTGTCACAGTGGAGTGTTCTTATCTCTCTTAGCTTTGGGATGTAAGGAGCTTATAACAAAGTCAGAACTGCTACACTCGTCTTGACCCATATTTTGTTCAATTTTTAAACTAACACTGATATGGAGCTCCTCTCTGTGGCACAAAGCCAGAAGAGCAGACAAGGTAAATCTTTTTTATTAACTACTGAGAGGTTAATTACTGTACAGTATGTTCTGTACAGTACTGTACCAGCCTTCTATAATCTTGCAAAGGGGTGACTCCTTGCAAATACCACACATCATCTCACTCAGGTATTGGCCCAAGACATGACTGTTGAAAGCCATTTACAGCTTGGGTATTGGCCCAAGACATCACTGTTAAACGCTGTTTACAGCACGTGGAATGCTGTGGGTGTTCCTCGGTATGGTCACTTGTAATCAGGTAAAAGTATAAGAATGCAAGTCCCAGCCTTAGGCACTTGCATTTCAAATATCTAATGGTTCAAATGCGGGAAGCAAAGCTTTTTCATGGTTTGTGGCATCTGAAACAAAGACCTCTTGTAGGGTATCACAGCCATAAAAGGCAGTTTGTTTTCTATTGGGTAAAAAAAGACATTGCATGAATTCCAGCTGAAGCGTCATAGTATTCTTTGTTTTTACTGTTAATTATTTATTACTTCTGAAAATGTATAAAAGAGTTAAATCTGGCTTTACATTTAATTCAATGACTTACTTGTCTGTATTATAGAGAAGGCAGCAGTAGCAATTCTGAAGAGGGCTGCTTCTGAACTGCACTGAACTTCACAGCAAGCAAAGAATACTTCAGATAAGTGGTGAGTAGCACCTAGAAGTTGGACTTGACACTTTGCAGCAAATTTGGCAATGATTTCAAGGGGTTGACTTGGGGAGGGAAGAATAGATATATCTTGGTATAAACCAATGTTGTGAAATTTATAAACAAGTAATTTCCTGTGCTAGCCAAGTACTCAGCTTCTATGTAAGTAGTCATTAACTCTGAAATCTGTCTTCCTCTCCTAGAGTAACACATTTCTATGGAAAATAGCTTTAATTTTCACCAGAATTTATAGAAGGAAATCCACCAAAACTCGGCAACAACCTACAACAGAACACTTCACTTTAAGATAGAAACGCAATCTTTCTGCTTCTCAGTATAAGAGACCAGATTGTGACTTGTATGAAATATTGAAATGCAGACACAATAATTCATCATTTTGTAAAGGCACCTTAGGATGGATACCACCGGTACAGGAAAAAAATAAACATATATATTTTTTACCACTATGTTAGCTGATTACTTATGAGACAGGTATTTCTGGAAGCTGGGGTGTCTGCAGTATTTGGGAATAACTTTTTTCTAAATAGTTAAGTACCATAGGAATGCTCAGTGTCAAACTAATGTCACACCCCACCCGATTCCATTAAAGGTATTTCAATATGGGGGCTGCTAGACATTTTTCATAAGCAGTAAAGGAAACACTGACAGTCTCATTTTAATCAGAAGAAATCTAGTTTAACAAAACTACTTGAGAAGAAAAGAATCCCTTCAGTTCTTAATGGAGTTCCAGTGTACCTATTTTAACCAGATAGTTATGTCACTTATCAGGATCTAACACATAAACTGTTACTGCTTTGGGGACACAGAAACTCAAAATATGTTCTTCACATTGGATGCTCTAAATAATGGATCTTTTAATTAATCAGTGGTGGATTTCTTCTGTGTGAGTGTGTATGTGTGCTTTACAGTACCAGGGAGAGAAGCACACTCGTTGCAGTACACACCATAAACTAGTGACAGAAGCATCTGTCTTGGAACACGGGCAAGTCTTCAGCTTACCTCTGTTACACTGCAAGGACAGCTCCATTTTTGAATGCCATAGGAAACTTCTGCTATATTTGAGTAGAAAAAAGATAGCAGCACACAACCCATGGGATAGGAGTGAGATGCAAAACTTTTCTCCTCCCTGCTCTTTTACCAGAGTTTTAGTACTGAATAAAAAAATTTTTAAAAAGTATTTTGAAACATGGACTTATTTCCAGCACAAAGCCTTGCAAACGAAGTAGTTTGCAAAGTAGTTAGGTTGGGCACTTTTTCTTCCCAAAGGCAAAAATTATTAGTCAGTCTATCATGGGCAATAAGACTTACTGAGTCTGTTTGGGTTATTTTTACACAGATGGGTTTTCCAAAGCTTTGCAATTCACACCTTACTGTGGTGTTGTCTCTCTTGGTACTTCTTCCTGCTTTTAAAAGAAAGCAAACTATTCTGTGCCACAGTTGAAAGAGGTGTGCCCTGAACAGTCAAAAGTCCTTTCTACCCTGAGAGGTCCTACTAGTTATAATTACAAGTAAATTTTGTCACCTGGAGGCTGCTCTTCCACATTTTCCCTCTCCATAGTAGTGCAATGTTGACATAGACATTATTTTTCTATGGAGATAATATGATTTTGTACTTGGAAGGCGGATAGGGAAGCTGTGCATGCCCATCATGAGGAATTTGTGACAGCAGAATCTTTTATATCACAGATATACTGCTTGAAGCTTGTTTGTGTTTTGCTTTAGGTGGAGTGACCAGGGCTTTGACGTAAGTCCACACTCATCTGATCAAGATGGCAAATGGGGCCTCACTGGCCACTGAGCCTTATGCTCAGGCTGGACAACAATAATTAGTCTAGTCCAGGTTTTATACACTGGTTAGTCTGGCTTGGTCTTGTTGCTCTTTTTTTTTCATCATCTTTGTCCTTTAACTCAGCTTTTCTGAGGTGGTCATATCCTTGGTGGTGCAACACTTCAAAGTTGCTGCATCATAAATGCTTTCCAGCCTGCATTGCTCAATGGCATCATCTAACTTAGCAAACCTGGCTGTTTAAAATCTTAGTTCACCTGAACTTTGCATATTTGCTTTTTCTGAACACGACAGCTTTCCAACAGCTTTTCTTTTTCCTGACTTGCAGTCAGGAAATAGAAGTTGAATGTTCAATAGAAGTTCAGAACTAAACCTGGATTACAGTAGGTTTATTCATACCTCTCCCAAGTCAGTTTGCTGCGTCAGTCATAATGTTCCTTTTTTTGTGAGCTGCTGAGCCTTCCTTGTCATGGCTAACAATTCACAGGACTCAGCTGGATTCCATGTCCTACCAATGAACTCAACCCATACATTGCTAAATAAACTGTTGGATAAGTAGATAAGCAAACTGTAGCTGAAATGGAAGATGCCCCCTGGCCTGACATAAATGAGCCTTTCCTGTTTTGTGAGTTGCCTCCTGACTAACTGTACAAGCTATGGAGCAGGAAAATCTAATCCACTGTGACAAAGAAAAAATGTTGAATTAATATCTTTGGATCGACAGCTTGAGTAACTTTACCTGGTACTAGCAATATGAACTTCAGAGGGGAGGAATACACTTTTCCACACTATCTATTAAAATTTTTCAGTGAATAGTAAACAACAGCATCAGAGCAACTATGAGCCTTTCATTGCCCTAAGTGGATCATCACTTCCTTAGATTTTGTCAAACACTGCAATCTGAAGATCAGGTTTCTTCTTGCTGTAATCATGTCTCTCTTCCCTGCACACAAGTCAATAAGATGCAAAAATAACACTGAAAAATCCATGCAGGATTTCGGTGACTTCTATTCCTTCCCCAGTCGGGATTTCTTATTTTTTTGCATCAACTAGAATGTCTGTTCTGGATAGGGTAACATTCCTTTTGCCACAGTCAAGTCAATATATTAAAAAAAGACTAAAATTGTAGTAACGTAACTATAGGAAGGATACATCAGTCTGAACACTTCCACTGATGGTGCACTGCTAGCAATTAAACTTTCCAGACACAACAGACATATCTTAAAATGTTTTAAAGATGTTCTGAGAAAAATTCAGCCACATAAAAATAAGTGCAGTGAGGGAAGGCAGACACAAGTTATCCGTGCTGGTGGTTAGCTGTGAGGTTACGTCTCCTTAGATACTTAGCAGATTGTTTCTGACTGTATTGTTTCTGTTTCAGTGCTGTGACCCATATACTCTTTATCTTGTCAGCTCTTAAATTCCAGTTTGATGATGCTTTGTTTGTGCTCTGTCAGAACCTTCATTAATTTAATTATCTACATTAGCCATGTATGAAATCTGTATGGGATGTGGGAGCTTCAGTGAACAGGTCATGACATTATTTTTTCTATACTTGTTAAATGTGGATGGGACAAGAGAACTGTTTGATAAGACTAACCCTCTCTCTTATAAAGTAAAATACATTTCCATGAAGGCCCGTTTTGAAGAATAATTTAGAAGGCATTGACTAAGGCCTTTTGAGGCAGAGGAAAAGGATGTTTGCAGGTTGTTAGTATTGACTGCACTGGCAAGTAGAGAGGGAAGAAGGTAACTTTTCTGGCTTTAATACTTCTAGGATGCTGTTACATATCTAGTTTCTCTTACTTAAAAGCTCAGACTGATTACTTGGAACCATCTGATATAATGGCCCCAGCAGTGCCAGAGTCTCATAGAACTGATTTCATCTTAAAAACCTCTTGTGTGTGTGATGGACTCAACACTCCAGTGTGCTGTTTCACCAAACTGCCTGTTACTCCCCATGTCTGATAGCTCACTGTCTTGTATACTCTTGCCTAGAAGACAGCTTGTGTTCAGGACTGGGTCTATCACTACCATAATGGCCACGTAAGCAAAAAATCTTGAAATGTGCTGTCATCTCAAGATGTTGAAGCAGAAGAACACAGTAATCCATGTTCCAAATTAACTGAACAAACGGGCAGACTGCCCAAGATCATACAGTGAAGCACCATGTAAATATCAGATCCTCTCTGAAACACCAGAATACACATCAGTCTCTTAATAAATTAAAATGCCCTTTAACATTATTGAAGTACATACAGTGATGTACAGGCAAGAATTTGCTTGGCAGAACAGTAAATAAACGGACTCCTCCTTTGCAAATGTGCAATGACCTAGCTAGTATAAGGTCTAATATTCATTAGAATCACACCAACAATTAATCCAAATGCCCTGCCTGGAACCCAGCCATAGTAATGTAGTTCCACCTGACTGACTAAAGTTCTTTTATAGTTGCAGTGGGTCTGTTGTTCCTGCTCTAATAGTGACAGCATGTCTACTAAAGTGCCTATGCATTTATCCGCCCCCGAACAGTAGCACAACCTTCTCTCTTTTCTTCCTCAGCTATTAGTTAACAAGGTAACAGAATGGAGAACAAACAGCAAAGCAATGGCGTGATGAAAGAAAATAATGCAGTGAAGAAGAAAGTGGTGAGTGACTTCATCAAATCTTCTGTCAAGACATTTGTTTGCTATTTGGGGACTGGAGGTAGTAAATAATTATTTGGAACCTGTATGAATACTCACCCTTTTTTTTTTTAGAGCATATGTTTAGTTTCTGTAAGTTACCAACAGTGATTGCAAAGGGTCAAAGATTGTGAGTGTGTTAAGGTGAGAAATTATGTACATCTTAGTCGCATCTAGCCATATTATTTGTATTTGAGTATGAACAGAACTACTTGCACTGCCATTTAACATGAAATGAAACAAAACAAAACACAGGTATTTGATTCATCTCAAATACCGTCCATGTATTCCAGGGGCTTGATTCTCCTAGCTTGACTCTTTTACTGCTTAAGACAATTCAAAGAGATTATAAATGCTGTCCAGATCATCTATCAACATGTGCAATAATTTTACATGTTAATGAGTAACATCTGACTTTCTATTCAAACACCGGTCATCTTGATCTGAGCCAACAATACTTCAAAGTAGCTGCATCATAAACTTCTTTCCAGCCTGCATTGCTCAATGGCATTACTTACTATGTCTTTGAGAGCTCCAAGCTAGTTCTGAGGTATGTACCATATCAGAAGTGAAAACAGCTCAGATTTACACCAATATTAGCTACAGCCACCTGGGAACAATTCCCAGATGCACTTAATACTCATCATTGCCTGCTAGAAGGTGTCATTTAACTCTTAGCATTTCAAAATTCCCTGTTTGCAAGTAGGTACCTTCAAACATAATAGCTGAAAGCTTTTATCTTCCCCAGGTGGCATGTCTAATCCCCATCTTTACACAGCAGTAGTGTGGCGTGTCAGATCTAAACCTCCTAAGGCTGTGGAAACATCCTTAACATCTTAATTGGCTACAAGTCTTGTGGTAAATTCACTTTCCAGCCTCTGTAACACGGGAAAAGTCTTCCCCACCTTACTCTAGAGTCTTGCTCATAGAAAGGCTGCCCAGATCTCCAGTCGGGACCGCGGCAGGGCCCCCTGCAAGCCGTGATCCCCCAGCTCCGGTGCCTCTCTGCGGGAGGATCACGATGGACACCGAGTGGTGACATTCCCCTGCCCTACCTGCGCTGCTGGGTAACCCCCGAGCAGGGACGGCTGCCTGCGTGCAGCCCCAGGCGCGGCGGCGGGCCGCGCATTCCCCTAAATTATGTGCGAGCACGCACCGAAGTGAGCTCGTGTTCCCCCATCGCCCGAGCCCTGCCCGCAGCCCCGGGCCCCGGCTCTGTCCGCTCCCGGAGCCGCGTCCTCCCGCGGCCGGGGCAGGGGCAGGGGCAGGGGCAGCGGCAGGGGCAGGGGCAGGGGCAGGGGCAGCGGCAGGGGCAGGGGCAGCGGCAGGGGCAGGGGCAGAGGCAGCGGCCGGGGCAGGGGCAGCGGCCGGGGCAGGCGCAGAGGCAGGGGCAGGGGCTGGGGTTGGGGCAGCGGCAGCAGCAGGGGCAGGGCGGCCGCGCCCCCGGCACCCCCGAGCCCCGGCACGGCCCCTCGCCCCGCCGCCCCCCGGCCGCGCCCCCGGAGCCCCGCGCTGCCCCGGAGATGCGCGGCCGCTGCGCGCGTGCGGCGGCGGCATGGACGGAGCGGCCGAGCCCGAGGCGGACACGCTGGTCAAGCGGGGAGCGGGGCCCGGCGGCCGCGCCCGCGGGGGCGTAAGTAGCGCGGAGCAGCTTCCCGTGGTGCGGGAATGCCCGCAGCCCTTTCCGCGGGGCGGGAGCGAGCCCGGCAGTGCGGGCGGGGAGGCTTGGCCTGCGCTGCCCGCGCCTCGGGGGCGATTAACGGGAGAGGGGCTGATTCTCTGGTGTGGTGGGGAGGGAGAGACGCGGGGCTGGTGCGCGAAGGCTGCGGGAGCCGGAGTAGCAGCCCGGGGCTCCCCCGAGAGCCAGGCGGAGCTCAGGTTGCACGGCCCTTCCCCGCTGGGAACGTTGTTGGTGCCGGGGCAGGGGCGGCCGGGGGTGGGCAGAGCTAAAAATACCGCAGCCGCGGAGCCGGGACCCCGAGGATGGGCGGGGGGCAGCGCGGGGCCGGTGCGTGCCCGGCCGGGGAGCGCAGCCGCCGCCGCCGGTCAAGCGCCGGCCGGCGGGAGCAGAGCAGAGCGAGGGCACTGCTGCTGCTTCCCCGCTGCTCCCCAGGACCACCCGTGTTGGCAAGCTCTCAGGGGAAGGGCAGAGCCGGGGAGAGAGGGACGGAGGTTTCCCTTCATCTCCCGCAGCCCCGAGGGCAGAGCAGCCGGAGGGCGCCACGCCCGCGGGCACCTGCCGGGAGCGCCCCGCTTCCGAGGGACCTGGGTGCCCTTAGGGGAATCCCCTGTAAGGTGCTCCAGAGTCCACCTTTCCTGGGTCAGTAGAAAGTCTTAGCACTATCTGTTTAAAAAGATTAAACTTCCTTATGCATGCGTGCAATATTTACCACTAAAAATTGTGTTTAATTTTAATCTGAGGAGGGGGCTGTAACTAACCAAAGTACAATACTCTAAACTGTGTTTTGAAAACTGAAGTGCAAACTGAAATGAAAACTGTCATGCATTAAATTAAAAAAAAAAAAAAAAAAGACAATTTGAGGCTCATGGTAGCCAGCACAAATATTACCCTGCATGCTGAACAAGGACTGGAGTTGAGAAAATCATCTGCAGACGAAAGTGCCCTGGGATCTGTGATTAGACCAAAAATGTGGCCTTTGACAAGTAAGCAGTCCTCGGGTATCTGCAGGTCTCTGCTGTGAACTGACTTTCAGCTTTCCTGACCGAACCCTTATTGCTGTGGTGACGGTCACACGTTCCTGCCCTTGGGCTGACAGCAGCGACGCATGAGCACACGCGTGGCCGTGAAGCCAAGGAACACCTATGAAGGAGGCGTGGTCGCCTTCTTGTTTCCTGGCAATTGTAAAAGACATTGTGGATTGTATTTCTCTTTCCTTTCCTTTCACTAATGTTGCCACAGGGTTAAAATTTTTCTGAGCAAGAGTTTGATTTTCTTTTTTCACATTCTTGCTTCATTGTGCTTTCATCTTTATCTGGTATTGCTGAAGCCTGAGCAAATATTTAAAATATTGAATGAGGAGACAGGTCATGGAGAAGTTGAAGTTCATGTTCCAAGTTCCAAAACGTCTGAATTGAATGAGCCTGAGGTTTTCTGCAGCAGCCTATATACCTAAAAACTTCCTGGTGTTGAATAAGTTTTTAACCCAGCTATTACAGTGTGAGGTTTTCTAAGCACTTCTGTGATTTGCCCTGTATTGTCTTCCACTTAACCTCATGTATATATAATTCCTGTGCTGAAAGGTTTATGCATTCATTGATGTTTTTAATAACAATTAGGCTATACATTCCAAATAATTTTGCTTGCAGAATTTTTCTGATGGGTCTAATGTTGTTAGAGTAGAACCCTTTAGAAATATTGCATCAAGATTACTGCATAACACTTGGGAACTCACGCTTATTTTTCGTGAGCCCTTTGGGAGCAGCCTGGTAGACCACCAGGAATATTCCCAGCATCATTTATTCAGAGTAGTGGCAATGTCTTCTAGGTGCAGGAATGCTTGTGCATAGCAGAGAAATAATAAGCACCTAATATGAAGTGTTATCATCAGAAGTTAAATAAAACCTTATGTCAAGTTTCTACATTTTGCTAACCAAGTAATGGTGCAAACTGTGTGTGTGTGGCAGGCTGATTTTAAGAAGCTGGCTAATAATAATAAATTGTGTTTGGCTTATGTAATGATCTCAACAGGATATATTTCTTACACAAGGCTTTTCGTCCCCTGCACACTTCCTCCTGGCCTGACCGAAAACAGAGTGGTTAATGAACTGTGTAATCTCTTAAAAGGTTCCCACATCATGTGGAAGAAGTTAAGAACACTCAGCCATCCTACAGGCTGCATTTTGAATGCTCAGGATTGGCAGCTACAAGCGTGGCAGACCCCACATGTGCTGGGTTGTACAGGGTGATCCCCACCCTGGCACCTGGGTATCTTATCCCTTCTCCATGGGTCACAGTGAGTTTATGCCAACAGTGTGGCACAAAAACTCTGGAATGTGCCAGTAGCCACAGTGTGTTCCCCTGCCCTGCTGTGCCTGCGAGGCTGGTGGAGCTCATTCCAGTCCACTGTCACTTCTGCTGTGCCATGTGCCAGCTACACAAACCTCCCTCATGCTCCAGACCTTCACTTTCCAAAGCAAACACACAATTTCGTGCAGCTGACAGAATGTATTGACTCATTAACCTGTTGTGGTGTGGCGTGATACAACTGAAGCTAAGTTTCCTCCTTTTGAAAGGATTGAGGATTCAGTGAGTGAGGAGGCTGGGCATAAATGGCAGTGAGCTGTGCCTGAAATTCTAAATTCTTATCTTAGTGGTTTTTAAATTGAAAACACATTAAAAAGACATCAATTTTAACACATTCAGAGTTGTCTTTCATTATCTACAATGTGACGTCTGCAACAGACCAGCCACCAAAACACTAACTTCAATGTCTCTTGGGAATGGCTGGCAGTGGACTCTTCTGCCACAGTCTGTAATCCAGCAGGAGAACTGAGTAGCAGAAAGTAATACTGGGGAAGGCAGAAAGGACCCTGAAATGCAAAATCTCTAAAATAAAAGCAGTTCTACCTTTTATTCAACAGCTGATGTAGAAGAAGAAATTGCTTGCAGAGGTGGGCTAAAAAAGAGTGTGAGGAGGATGAGGGGAGGAGACCCGAGGAGGGAGAGGTACAGGTGTGTCAGTGGGAAAAAGTGCAAAAGTTTCTCCACTGGGAAGTGTGTGTGGCAACAAGTCACTGTTGGAAACTTGCATTTGGGTTGCGAAACCTAGTCTGTGGGCATCATTTTAATTTTTTTGTCACAATTTCATTAATCCTTATGGCAGTGGGGGGCACACCATCTCACGAGTTTTCATCCAAGTCAGATCTACCCACAGACCTATTGTATCACATATATGCTACTTCTTACTTTGCTGTGTCAGTGATGTACTGTCAACAATTTCCTTTGCTGAGATTGTTTCCCCAACATTTTACTTTCTGGTGTGGGGGCTGGTAGAATGCTTGCAGCAGAACTCTGTGA
This sequence comes from Monarcha castaneiventris obscurior, assembly GCA_026261815.1. Taxonomy (NCBI): domain Eukaryota; kingdom Metazoa; phylum Chordata; class Aves; order Passeriformes; family Monarchidae; genus Monarcha; species Monarcha castaneiventris. The sequence continues at coordinate 11,636,723 of JAMPIT010000433.1, read as the reverse complement.
TGTTGAAAGAAGTTCAGATGTTCACTTATGTCTCTGTAGATGTTAACTGAGATGCTGTCACTTCAAATTTAATGTTTCTCAGATTGAGCAAAGGCAAGTGTTTCAGGCTATTATTCTGCAGCTAGGACATCTGCCTGCAGAGGTTATGCAAGAAAGCTAAGGAGTGTTTAAAATCTCAGGTACATTAATTTTGAGTGTACTAACTACGGCTGCATCTTTTCTTTGTTTTTCAGAATTGGTCTGGGAGTCTTATCTTAGCCTCTTTAACTGGTGCTTTTGGGTCCTCTTTTCTCTATGGTTACAATCTGTCGGTGGTGAACGCTCCTGCCGGGGTAAGTGGCTGACTAAAGTGGAATTTCATATCAGCAGAGGGCAGCCTTGTCCAACGATTGTGATCCTCAGCATCCTGCCTTTATAGCCCTCCTCATTAAATAGCAGAAGGGGATTAAATATCATGTAGTAACTTTCCTTTGCCCATAACCTTCTTTTTGCTTCCCATGAGGATTTCACATAAATTCAGTAGCTGTCAGAGAGCTAAACACTGCTGTTGGGGTGAAAGGGTGCATGTGGTTTGCTTCTCATTCTCCCAGGCCCAGGTTAATCCTAAACCTTCTTGCACACTTTTATGTGATAAAGTATTTTTAATACCTGACTGGTGAGTATTCGGTAGCTTCATGCACATGTAGCAACTTCTGTTCATGTCATTCAATTCTAGAGGGTTGCCCAGTATTTCATTCCCACAGTAGTGATATTGTAACTAATGCTTCTGGTTTCCTCCTAAATAATGGGCCTCTTCTTCTGTGTTTTATTGTGATGCCTTGTTTGGTTCTGAATTCTAAACTTCTGGGTTGACCATTTATTGGCTGCAACATGTGGGATAGATTTGATAAGTAGAGCACTGTGAAATCAGTATACAAAATTCATGGGGATTTCATTAAAATAACAGTTATTACAAATGGAAACATGAACATTTTGTTTTTTCACTGGCTGTCTAGAGACCCTCAATTCAGTCAAGTACAACAGTAAACAATTCAGTGGAGTTGCATTGAAAAGTAGCTAGTAAATATTTGGAATTAACTGTGGAAATTCCATTTCAAAATAGTTCTTTTCCAAAGCTAAGCTCCTTCTTCTATGAAAATCTCCTATTAAAATTTGCTAGGCTAGATTGCCACCTAAGCAGGTTTTTCATGTTAAAGATGGATGCAATATTTATGCAAATAATGAAAGGGGCATTTTTTTAATATTTGTTTCATATGTGTATTTTATTTAAAAAACTGTTGACCCAAAGGACTAGGAAGAGACTCAGCCTATAGAAATTTTTAATTGTTTGCTTCATAACTTCTGGGAGTTATCTTCAAGTTCCTGGTGTTTTACATACTGATAATTCGAGGTTGGATAAATTGGGTGTTAATTGTAGCATGACATGTCCAGGCATCCCTTCACCTTGTAGTCATCAGAGGATAAACATGGCTTGGAAAAAAATTAACAAGAAGTCGTAATTCTGTGTGCAATGGTATTGATTGTCCTGATGGTAAAAATCCTTCCTGCACTGCCTTGGGGCTGTCAACAGAGCAGTGAGAATAAGCTGATTTCTAAATTTTTAAGTACCATTTTAAAAACGGACTGTCCTAGTAGTCAGAGCTCTCCTGTCACTTTCTACAAGAGTAAGGGAAAGAAAGGATGATAGGATGTGCTCCTTGGCACCACTAAGACAGTTCTCTTTGAACCATGTGACAGATTACAGTGGTGATCAGAGTGTGGGTGGGCAGGTTGAAAATACAATCCAGTGACAAATGCTATATTCCAGGTTTTGTGCTTAGTAATACTTCCAGTATTGTCTAGTTTTGCTTGAAGTCTTTAGTGTGGCTTTTGGACTGAAACTGTGCACTGTGTGAAAGGCTTTGGCCGTACCATTACAGGTATGCATGAAGTGCCTCTTGGTGTTTCAGTGTTTGATTGAGATCTTTGTATCTTTCTTATTCATGTTAAGCCATACATTAGCTAGGGCTAAAGAGTAGTCCTACTGGCAAGGAAGTTGTGTAGCTCAAGAATAAAATACCTCTCTGTCCTCTGGCCCTGGAGCTGGTCCCAGTGACCAGGTTGAAGGGAAGGGCATAGGCTGAGGTCATGGCCATGGTGGGGAGCAGTGAGCCTTACCAAAGCTGTGCTTCTTGCAGCACAAGGAAAGGAACCTTTGCCCCATCTGTTTTCTCCTGCATGTTACTAAACCAGTCTGCTGCAATGTGACCCTTTGGGAATACTGATGTGAGGTGACTGAGAAATGCCAAAGCAGAGCATCTTGTAGCTGTAGATAACAGCAGCCTTGTAAGAGGTTATACTGGGAGTGCAGAAATCCTACATGTTGTAAGCTGAGTTTCACTTACAAACTTGGTAGGATGAATAACTTCCTGTGGTGACATGCAGCTTACAGCCAACACTGTCAGGTGTCGTTCTCTCCATAGGATGATGGATACCTTCTGCCCCTATTCAGTTCAGTACAATTCCTCTTGATGCTGAAGTCCTCCAAACTTAGAGGAGGACTGTATGATCCTTCGAGAAGTAGTGAAAAAAGGCTTGATAATGACTGTTGACTACAACACAGGATGTTTCCAGGATCCTGGGACGAGCATGTCATTAGGATGACTGAGCTGATGGAGTGAGGGAAGTTAATTCAAGACTTATGTCCATTGTTGTAAATTCTCGTGTCCATTTTCCTTTTTGACACAAATTGTGTCAGCTCATCAAACCACGGGGGAATTCTCCTATAGTTCTCACTGGTGAGCTTTAATTCAGGTCATCTCATGAGGCAGAGTTAGTCTGAATTCCTAATTGTTGCAAGGGGGAAATAAGCTGCACAGACTCTGTTCAGAGCGGAGATTACTTCCCACTCAGTTCCCTGTAGTTCTGTGGGAAAGAGCATGGCCCATCACAGGTATTATTCCCTGAGAAACCCAGAATTACAAGTCTCCAAGGGCTTGTTCAAAGAGTTACCAGAATTTATTAAAAACATATGGGAGCATTTGGCAGTAGGAAGACAAAAGATTTAATTGAATACAAGTTGAAGCTGTCTTCTTCTGAGCTGAATTTCTACAGTTCATTTAATGGACCAGTTGTGGGCCATGCCTGTGAAACAATGATGTGCTTTGTGCTCTGTGCAGGAAGCAAAGTCCCTGCTACTTTCTGCTTTGCAGCCCTTGCCCTCTTCCTGCAGGAGGCTGCAGCTCTGAGTTCCTATGGCACAAACACACAGCCTGCTGAGGCAGCTGGTTCAGTAGCTGTCACTGTGTGTGAATGACCTCTGTAACTATGGGTAAAACAAGGAAAATATTTCCCTTGTATTTAAAATGTATCCATTAGATTCATATATATAAAAAACTATATATTTTCCTTGCATTCCTCTTATCTTTCTCACCCTAGCACTACTATCATAATGAACTCAGGCAGTTGAGAAAATAATACTGATACCAGACAGCTACCATTTTTTGTAGTGCTTGTTTATGGGCTAAAATTTTTGTATACAAGTTTATGCCTTTAGTGTTATTGAGATACCTGATCAAAATCCCAAAGGAGCTTTTCCACAGAATTCAATGGATTCAAATCCAGTGGATTTGTTGTACCAGTTTTGGTTTTTTTCATGTGCATCTCCTGAAAATATTTGTGTTTTATTAGATTCCTATTTATTGGCAATGGGAATCCAGAGAGCGGTGCTGGTACGTCAGAACATCCATCTATCTGTTACTAGTGATCATTGTAGTTTGTACTTTCTTTTCTTGAATATTTGCAGTTATTTGATGTCTCCTTGTAAATAACTAAGCTATGCTGAGGAGATTAGTCATAACACAAGGGGAGAGTCATTTACATACTATTTTTAGCCATTATCATTAAAAAGAAATGCTAATGGTGTTCCGAGTGTTTTCTCTTAGTATTCATTACTATCAGAAATTAATTTCAAATAGACAAGATGTCTGAATCCAAATATAATCTGAGTATTGGTGTTAAAAAAGTAAGATGTTACCACTTGATTTAATGGCAGATTCATTTGGAATCTTACTGTGAGACTTCTGGGTTATTCAAGCACCAAATTGACTTTTCTTCTTCCTTTTTTTTAAAGGTTGTTGTTTGTTTGTTTGTTTGTTTTTTAAGGTTTTTTTCCTGTCTGTTTAGGAACATTTAAGATAGGATGGGAGAAATAACCCTGTTCTCCTTTTAATTCAGGGCACAGGAAGTTTAGTAGAAATTTGATAGATGGAAGACAGGAAATTGTATGTTCTACCTTTGGCTTTCTTAGTTACTTTGCAGATGGAGAGGTGATGATTCAAACTAAAAGCCCTCAAATCAAGTATTTCATGTGTCCAAGGCCAGACTTTAGGTAAAGTTTGAAATTCCTAGTTTGAACAGGGAAATATAGTGTCTTATAATGCTGGGTCCTGTCCCAGGATAATTTAGAAGCTGTTACATTCTGAAGGGAATTGGAAAAGAAACTGGGAAAAAGTGCCAAGATTAAACTTTTGATACTGTAGAGCTTGAGAGCTTTTCCCAAGTGTGTTGTGCCCCTCTGCTGTAGTGCCTGCAGCTGCCTGGTACTGTATCCTCACCAGAGAGCATCAGGCACCACGGCAGCATTTCCTTGGTTTTGAAATAGGAGGAGCATAAAAACAAAGGAGCTTGACTAAATAGAAAGTAAATAGGTGATGTCTCTGCAGGTGATACAGCGAGTATGTTAAGATGCTGTCCTGCAGCTATGACCTCTTTACCTTTTAAAAAGATTAAGAACTTGGTGCAATTAAACATCAGGGAAGGGAAGTTGTTAGAAGGCATCCTTCAAAAACCTGCAACTGTGCTCATGTGAGGAAAGCAGAGGAGGGTAAACTTTGGCAGATTAGAGGCTAAAGAGTGATCTCGTCCCGGACATTCACATCTACCTGTGGGGTTTTTTCCCCACCTTGTTTGTGACTACCTTGTAGTTAAATGTATATATGCTTGGACTGAATCAGTTAGTTTTATTGCATTTCTATCTATAAAAGAGGCCCCATTTTTTGGAGGGGGGAGACAGAAGAGCAAGGATAATTCCTGCAAGCAAGCTACTGGGTTTTTTTTGGTTTTTAATTCTGTTTCTCTGAGTTATGTTCTTAGAGTGTGATTTTTTTTTTTTACATGTATTTTTATTATGTATTTTCTTTCAGTATATCAAGAAGTTTTACAATGAAACTTGGGAGAGGAGATATGGCTTCTTTGTGGATGAAGGCACACTGACGCTCCTCTGGTCCATAACTGTTTCTATTTTTGCCATTGGTGGCCTTGTGGGTGCCATTATTGTTACCCCAATTGTGAAGTTCTTTGGAAGGTAAGAGTTTTGGAAAAGTTGCGTTTTCTAAAGTAGTTTCCCACGTAGTCTCTCTAGAAGGTTTTACTGTTATTTTAAAAAAAATTTTAAAAAATCTTTAAATTCTGAAAATTTACTGTGCATCTTTTGAGTCACAGAAGCCATTTGCTCTGAATGGGCAGCAGGTTGAGATGTCAAGGAGGGTGACTTGCCAAGAATGCCAAAGGAAAATATCATAAAATAGAAAAGATTTCACAAAGGACTGGCAGCTTCTTGTTTCATGAGTCTACTGAGTACCTTCCTGTAAACAAACAAAGCTATCAACGTATCTCATTTGCTTCTTAACAGCATTTGTTGTCATACGGTAATAAAAATATGCTCCTTTTTCCATCCTTGTGTCAACTTAAAATACAGTTTGAAGAACTGGACTAGGATGAAGTTCAAGTATGGTCTTCCCAAGATGTGGGGGATGCCATCCATGTTCCATACAATGCAGTTTTTGGCCAAGTTTTGACCATAGAGAATATGAGTATTTTAGGAATGCTTGTGTTAGTGTGTCTTTACATTTTTGCTGCAGGTACTAAATAGGTATTTCTGTCAAATTTTGTGTCATAGAGCCTTTCAAAGAGAATTTTAAAGGTAATTTATAAATTATCTATATTTAGAAGGGTGTGAAAAAACCCCACCATTGTAGCATTCATCATAACTGCTCATTCAGATTTTCCTTAATTGTAAATTCAATAATATTTGATATTTTTGATCAGTTAAATCACAGGAGAACATCATCATGGAGGCTTAAATATAAGCATAAATCTCCAGTGTTCTTACTTTTCTGTTTCACATTTTTTTCCATTAGATTGTATTTTCCTAGGTCTATTTCTCATTCTCCTAACTTGTCCATATCTCATTTTTCATCTCAAAGAGCGTATTTCTAAGTTCTTCCATTTCATGCTTACAGCAAGTCAGTATTCCTAGATGTTACCCATTCTTCATTAATTTATTTTGTCACTTCAGCACTTGATTTTCAATTCTTAAATATTTTCCATTGTCACATTATTGGTTTTTTTTAATGTTTTCAGTTTCTTCTGCCAAACCATACCTTTGGCTTTAACACACTTGTTAGATATATTAAACTGTGCCTTACTCAGACTGATTAATTCCTAGAATATTGCTGAGTCATTATTAAAATGAAGTGAAGTAAAATTGTGTTCACAAGAGGCTTGAATTTTCAGTGAAGAGTAGAACAGCTTTGTAAGCAGGTTTGTTAAAGTGGTGGCTGATCTCTGTTGCAGATACACCACTTTCATTGGAGCTGGTCAGATTTCCAGGGCAGACCTTTACACTTGCAGACTCTGCCCCTGTTTATTATGTTTATTTCCATTAAGCCATGAAAACATCTCTGTTATAGATACAGTGGATGCATGCTGGAGCAGAAATGGGAAGGGACTGTGTAAATAAAGGCTGCTCTCCAAAGAGTGGTCCTTGAGTTTGCTGTTCACACTGCAGTGTGTTTGTCTGGTCTAGGAACCCAGACTGACACATCATTATGGTAATTGAGGAGCACATTGTGAAATGTTGGCAGAACAATAAAACACTTTACTGTTAAATTGCTCAAGTGTAGGTTGGAGGGTTGTATGTACGATGAAGCTGAGCTCCATTTACACTGACATAGAAAAATGAGCTAAGGGGGATTAAAAGCATTAGTCAGAAATAATGTATGACTTTAAAAGAACACTTTTGAATCATATTGCTGTAAGGGTAAAAACATAAATTCCAAATTACTGGATTCCTAGGCCCTATTTACTTCAAGAGACATGTAGAGTAATTTTTTGAAAGGGAACCTTCATCCACATAAACATAATTCCCATGTTCCGATGTGGCTTTGACATAACTTAAATTCTCTTCTTGTAATGAAGAGAGACTGCTGTTGTTTATCCTGAGCACCCAAACTAATATGCTCAAGGGATTGTTAAGGTCACTGCTAGGGACAAATTTGTCTGAGCATCACCACAGGCTCCTCTCCTTCCTCTTGGCACCACAGTCAGTGGTCAGTCTCAGTTCCTTCAGTGAGAGAAAGGACAGTGCAAAGGGTCGGGGTCAGTGTGCAGCAACTTCTCTGTGCCATTCCTTGCTCCTCACTCCTCCTGTGCTCCAGCGTGGGTCCCCATGGACCACAGTCCCTCTGGGGATGTCTCTGTTCAGCGCTGGATCCCCCTCTCCTCCACTGACCTGGTTATGCCCTCTCTCCATCTCCTCACAGAAGCCACCCCTGCAGCCCCTTCACTTCCAAAACCTTTTCACAGACACCACTTTATATAGTAACATCCTTAACAGCATGTTTTCTTGTTTTCATTTCCTTTTCAGCCTGACAAAGCCTTTGTTTTTATCGTGCTTAGGCTGTGCTTTTCTCAGCTGCAGAGTATAAGGGTTTACTGGCCAACCTTTTCTCAAGATAATATGTATTTTGTAGTTTTATTTAAATTAAGGGAGGAAAAAGTAGTGTCTTCAGATGAATGTATAAGACTTGCTTGACCTGAATGAATATTTTGTTTCCATTTTCAACATTATTTGTATCAGTTCATCCATCTCCAAATGTATATCCATTTGAAAAAAAATCTGTTTCAAATGGTACAATCATCACTCTTCACAGCTATGTTGTATAGAATTTAAATGAATTGCACCTCCTTGTTCAATCTTCAAGCTGTGTTATTCATCCAGTGTTCAAAACTCACTAGAAAGCAGAAGTAGTAATTAAAAATAAAAGTAATAAAAATATTTCATTTTGAAAATGTATGCATCTGTAGTGAGAAGTTGGTTGATTTATTCAGTGGGTGTGAGATTTCCAGTTGATATTTACGTGTTGAAAAAATGAGAACTAGTGGGTCAGTTTGCCACCTGCTCTAGAAAGGAAAGGGGTAGACAGCCTTCCTGGTCATTCTTCTTTTAAATTCATGAGTCCCTCAAACTTGAGCAGAAAGTTCTGAGAGATGAAAACTGACAGGAATTACCCTTTTGGCAAATGAGAAATTTAGATGTTTTGGAAACTTTAAAATATATTTTTTTAAATTTTATTTATATAAAGTAATAATATGTCATAAAGAGTATTTATTTTATTTGAAAAAAGTTAATATTTTATTTAACTGTTAGAGAATGAAATAATTTTAAAAGTGGAGAAGAAATATGTAAATCTGTATTTTGGTTTATTCCAACAATTTTTAGAAAAGTCTTGATTTTTATTACTTGAAGAAGCCCAAATGTTTTTTCTAACTTGACAAGTAGGAAATAATTTTCCTCAATGTATTTTTTTAATATCAAGGATTTAAGGATGAATTACAATGACATAGATAACATCACAGTTGAGAAGTTCTCATAGTGGCAAAAACTGTATGTAACATTAAAGTGCCTGTAGGTATATCAGCTTATTGCTATTTGAGGTATATTCTTTGGTTTCTCCATACAGACATCCGTCCAGAGTGTGCTTATTTGTATTCATGTATAGAGCCTCAGGGCTGGCACTTGGGTTTTTAGGATGCATAGGACGGCTCTTTGCTGTGTTTTGAAGTACAGCTCTTTAGTTGTCTATGTTATGTTTTCTTTTAAACTGTTATAGGCTAAGAGGCAGTGTTTGTTAGGCACTTTTTATTTATAGTTTTTTTAAGTATAATAGCTTAGTGTGCTTCTAATATAACTCGATTTAACTGCCATGATGCTGGTTTCTACCTAAACCATCTTTGCCTTTTAGGAAATGCACACTGGTGCTCAATAATGTGTTTGCAGTGGCAGCTGCGTTGTTGATGTCCCTGTCCTTGCTGGCAGGGTCGTTTGAAATGCTCATACTGGGCCGCATTATCATGGGTGTTGATGCAGGTAAGCTTTGGTCACACTCCACGTCTGAAATGCTTGTGCCATGCACACACTTTCTCCTCTTCCCTGGTTAGAACTTGCTTTACATTAGAGAGGCATTCCAGGGTCTGGCTGTAGCCACTCTGATTTCACTGGGGTAAAATGGCACACTGAGGGCTGGAGGATCTGATGTTTGGAGGAGACGCTGGAATGGATGCTCACTGCTGCTAACAATGCTGGTTGTTCCCTCACATTTCCTCTTCCAGCCCTGGTAGAGTGTATTTTTTTCCATTCCATGAAAATCCCTTGGCTAGGAGATTTTATTCTGCTTATTTAAGACTGCTTGTTGCTGTGTGTTTAGATGTTGTTGGATCCCATGCTAATACCTGCAGGACTAAGGAAGGTTTGGTACCTCATCATTTGCTCCTAGTAGTTTGAAAGTAAACCATGGAGGCACTGCAGCACCAGAATAACCTTGCAGCTAGAAGGAAGGGTCTCTGCTAGTTTTTATCTCAGATTTCCACCAAGCAACCAAGCTCCTGGAGCTGTGCAAACATTGTCATTGTGCTGACCAGGGTCATGCTTTTTTTTTCGTGGCTTCAAGCAGCATTCCAGCTTTTATTTTATGCCTATTGTGAAGAGTTCATTGCAGCTGTAAGCCTGTATTGAGAGGAACATCAGCTAATACTGTTTACAGTAAAAATACTTCATCTGACAATGTCTGCTCTGTCTGACTGATGCACTGGGGTTTTTTTGCCTTCCCCACACCAGTGGTAGCTTGATTTTACTTGTTTTGGGATGAGCAAATTTAAAACACAAAATCTGTTCTCCTGGAGATTCTCATCTCTGAGTAACCTTTGGTGCTCCACATCAAAAAGCAGCCTACGCACATCGCTGTAGATCTGTAACAGATAATCAATCCCACAGTTATTAAATGGTGTGAGAGTAATTAGACATGCAGGGAAAATAATTCATGTTATCTGTGGATAGATATAATTCTGTTCCTTGTATGTTTTTATGCCACCCTTTTGAGCAGATTACCACTCAGTCTCCTTTCAATAGAAATTTGTTGCATACCTAGTATAATGAAAAGATGTATTTACTTAATATATGGGTTTTGCTCTTCCTTTGTAGGTATTTCCTTAAGTGCCCTTCCCATGTATTTGAGTGAAATATCTCCTAAGGAAATCCGTGGTTCATTGGGTCAGGTCACAGCAATTTTCATCTGCATTGGTGTTTTCACTGGTCAAGTTTTGGGGCTGCCAGAAATATTTGGGCAAGTAAGTATCTAACAGACCTTTTCTGTCAAAGAACTCAAGCATGCTCTAAGTGTCATATTTTCATGTTTTGACTGGATTCTTTACAAAAGTGGAAAACAGAGATCTTTTTTTTTTCCATTTTGAAGCTCTTTGACAAATAATTTTCCTCCATGTCTTCTAAAAGCATGCACTAAAAGTGTGACTAAGTTTGGTAGATGTGCCCAGCAGTTTCAGCAGCTTGAGTGTCTTGTGTGTGTCCATATGCAGATCCCCTTCTTCCCCTTCCTTGATGTACATCTATTTTTGCAAGTTTCCAGTTTCTTTGAGCACCATGGAAATGCTTAGGAGTTTTTATATTAATGACTTCTAATTTTTCAATGTGAAATAGAACTGAAAAAGCCTTGGTTAGAATATTAGAACCTGAATAGGAAGACTCTTGCTTAGTGATTATAGTGTTCCTTATAACGCAGACCTGCTCTTAGACTAAGTGTTAAAAGTGCAGATTTAGCACACACCTTTATGGAAAGATTATCTATTCAGATGAGAGGCTGTCTTGCTGTTATAGACTGAGATTAACTTGGTGGCCACTGGATGTCATCATTACTCTGAATAAATGAACTTGAGTTTTGCTCAAGCTGGCACTTGGAAATACTGAATCATATAAAAGGTAAGGTTGGAAGGAACCACAGTGGTCGTCTGATCCAACCAGATACTTTCCATTCAGAGATGAATCTTCAAGGCAGTGTGGAGGAAATGTCTGCAGCAATCCTCTCACGATGAAACTTGAGCTCAGGATCCCTTCTGACAGCCAGAAAACTAGTAAACAGTTGAAAAGTGAGAGAAGCTTGTTCCTCTCTGTCCATTGAAATGCAACTGCTTTGTAAATACATGACTCTGTCCTCCCTGACACTTTTATTTTTGTCTGACCAGCTTTCATATTCTGTCCTTTTATTCTGTTGAGCTCTCCTGAAGACAAATGATTTGATTCAATTCACCCTTTATTGAAGGATAGATTTCTCCCCTGCCTATTCAAAGCAACAGATTTTAGGAAAAAACTTAAAATGATGTTTATTGTGTGGCCTCTATAGATGTGCTTTCTCTTGCCTTGGAAGCCAGTCTGTTACAAAGGAGTGTATGAAATGTCAAGAGGCCAATTCAATGCTTAGATGCAAATTCTTATTCCTTGGTTTCAGCTTGTTCTTGTTAGTTTTATTTCTTTTCTTGCCTTCCTTTCATCCCCATTATTACTGCTACCAAATTATGGAGGTAATGTTTCTGCCTCTACAACCTGCTTTAGTGTGAAGCTAATTAATATCCCAACATTAAAGATCAACATTAATTTATGTAAGAAAAATTGTGCTTTATCTGTAGAATTAGTTATTTTCAAGATGGGTAATACCAGCATGTAAAAGGAGCAAAGTTTTTGCTGATGTGAATTACAATATTTCCAGCCAATTTATTGAAGGCAGCTTGAATATTCTAGTTGGGTATGTGGGTGGGTTTTTTTCTTATAATTTCCCTTGGTTTCAGTGAAGCCAGGATTTTCTTGCCTAGCTGTGTGGGGTTCCTATTGAAACTACTGCAGTGGGAGGTAGTTTTTATTTTGTTGCTCTGTAGTTGTTTATTTCTTATCAAAACTTGTTGTAAGTAATACTAAATTCTTGTCTTCTGTCATGGTTTCATGAGTTTTCTGCTGAGCTCTGTCATGTATCTATCACTTGTAAATTGAGCAAATATCTAAGAGGTTATTACCCATAGTATTTAAGCATTGATGGATTTGAAGACAGGAGTAACAAAATGAGAGTTGGGCATCTTGTTGGAAGAGACTCTTTGAATCAGGAATGGACATGAAAAGGGTTGCTGGCATGGCTGAGGTCTTGTAAGAGGAGGTAAGAGCACCATTGTTTGTGTGGTCAAGGAAATGGTGGAAAGGGAGAGGAACTGACTGCACTGTGTTAACACAAGAACGAGAACTGCAGAAGGATCAGAGTGGGTTAATCTCCAGGACAGTATGGCTACAAGAATGACTTTTTATAAATATTGTGTGAATAATTGCATGCTGAAATTCATCAGAGTGATGTTCAGAACAGAATTCCAGCTGAAGTAGCTTGAGCAGAAATTTTAAATTGGAGCTTGATGCATTTATGTGGATTATATGAAGTTGTTGCCTTTAGTGCTTCTGTAGACATCTCTCCAAAGAAAAGGAAAGTGTTTATGGTGGTTATGGGGCATAGTGCTAACAAACATTTATTAAGAACATAAGTGATGATTTCCTCTGTTATCAAATGCAAAAGTGTTACTTTAAACATGGAATTGTGATAAAAATAGCTCTGAAGCAATGAGTATTACTTGAGGCAATTCAAAAGCCCTTACTGCTTTTTGTGTCAAGTAGGTTAAGCAGCCCTAAAGTGATTTTTAGCAACCTTTTGTTTGTCAAGATCGGTCAAGGTGCAGCAGGAGGCATGTGGGCAGCCCCAGGTGCTGTGCTGAGGGGCAGTGGCCAGCTCTGGCTGGGTTACTGGCTTAAGGCTCGTGGGCTGTTTCCCATTCCTTCAGCCTTCCCAAGCTTTCTACTGGAAGTGCTGAGGGTTGACAATCCTCTCATTTCCTTCTGATGCCTTTTAATGCCAGTGCTGTCAATTTACTATCATTATTCTTTTGATGAACAGTTATTTATTCCTTAGTACCTTTCTATTTCATTTTTATTTCCACCACCTACTACGGTGAGCTTCCTTTCTCCTCCCCCATCCCTTGTGATCTTTATGTTTCAGGTTAAACTTCACCTCCTCTAGTAAGACAAGCTCTTTAATCTCTTTCTCATCCTGTAAGCCCTTCTCAGGAATAATTCTTGGTTTAAATTTGAACCTATGAGAACAAGATTATACACCTAACCCAGATGAAATTATACTTTTAAAAAATATAATTATATTAAATATTTCCTGTTTTTCCTGGAAATGCTTTGTCTGAAGTATTGCAGAAATGTATTTAATTCTTTTCTGTGTCCTGCTGTATTGACATGAAATAGACAAATATGACTATGTCCAATTTTTAAATTATAGTATAAAAGAGCAAATGCAACAAAAAAAATCCAATCTAATAAAGATTGTAATACCTAAATACAGGCAGTGTTTTTGATTCCTAATATATAGAATTTTATCATAGCTTTCTCCAGAGGTACCAATTTTAGAATGTGTTTTTCTAGTATGTAGTGCTTATCAAGAGTGATTATTTGAAGGACAAAATCTGCAGTTGTGACAACAGTCTTCTGCTGCAGTGACTTGATAATTTTACTTGCTTTCCAAAGTCCTAATTCCCTCCCATCCAACAAATTCCAGCAACGCTTTTTATTCAAAATTCTGATTGTTATAGGTCTCAACCTATGAGAAACCGTATTTGCTATGTCTCCACTGAGGTTTGGGAAATTCTACAATGGTAAAGTGGGCTGGTGATCAGAGTGCAGAGCTCAAAGACTTCATGTGCTGGTGACCTGCTTCTCCTCACCAGCCCAACTGCTGAGAGCTGGGAGCTTATTTTCACATGCTGGCACCTTGTGTTCTGTAAGCCAGAGTCCTTAATTCTTCAGGAAGCCATGGCATCTGTAGATGACAGCTTGGTGCAGGCCCACAGGTGTGCAATGATGTTGTCTGCTGTAGTGCAGGCACCGAATTATTGCTACTGGAGACACGATTATTTAATTCAGGCCATTTTTTGGTTGTATAGCATGTGCAGCTTTCCATATATCTGTTTGAAGGAAAAAACAGATAATAAGATAAGGACAAACCGTCTTAGACCTGTCACTTCTTCAAACACTGCCCTTCAGCCGTTTCCGTTCTCTCTGTTCCTGTGATTCTGCAATTGAATCACCCAGCCCATTTTTCCTGGCAGACTGCTCCTGCAAAGCAAAGGCCAGTGCACTGTCAACTTCAGTTTTGAGAGTACAAATTTACACTTATATCTTGGGGGAATATTGTCTGGCCTGATTCTGATATTCCATGTAACTTTAGCTAACTCGTCTTGCTCCTCCTGCATGAAATGTCCTGCTCCACAGGTTTTCCTTTGCACAGTAACATCTTTTAAACATTGTAAACCATCAGACTGCCTACTCTATTGCTTTATTTTGTTTAATGAAGGTGGGCTTTAATTTTTTCGTAAATTATAGACGATTTAGTTTCTGAATACGCTTGCAGTAGTCAGAATGTTCTTATTTTCAGTATACATTGAGCTTCAGTATCTCCTTCATCTGTGTGTCAATACCGGAAAGGAGAGGAAAAAATGTTTCACCGTGTGTATATGTATTCAGAACAGGGGAGGCCAAAACAGCTGCCTGTTGCCATGATTTCCTCAGGCCTCTGCTTCGAGCCCCTTTTCCTGTGTGTGGTGTGTGAGGCTGTGCCTAGCTGCTGTAGTTTTCCCTGAGTTGGCCCGGGTGGCTGCCCAGCTCTGGCTGCTTCTCTGACCAAGCAGCTGCTTGCCACAGGTACACCAATGGGAAAACAGAATTTTTGTTTGTTTGTTTACGTCGGCAACCCTATTTTATGCACTTCAAGTGTTTCTAGGTCATGCACCCTGGAGCTTGCCTTAACTACATGGGTACACTGTTTCATAGTGGATAGTATGTTACCCTAAAAACTTTGCTGCACTTGCAGCCTAAGACTTACCAGGGCAACACTTTCTGAATAAATCCAATTACTGTGCAAGTGTTTCAGGGGAAAAAAAAAAATAAGGAGACTAAACAGAAAAAAAGTGAAATTCCTGATGTCTCCATCTCTTAAATGTTGCAAGTAGATTTGGTCACTCTGTTTTAAAAAGAATGAAATCAAGCAATACAAGGTACAGGAGAGAGCAGCAATGATCAGATTGGGAAGTGGCTTCCTGAGGAGAAAAGTCAGGGTTAAACAGCTCTTATGGGTAACCCCATGCTGGGGAAACACTCAAATCAATACAAAACAAAGTACACCAGAGAAGATTCAGAATTTATCTTGAAGTGGCATGCTGTCCTTTCTAGACTCTTCTCAGTCTTTCTTTAAAAACATTTGGGATTTTTTGCAACACTGTTGTGTAGGTGGTTGCAGGTACAAACTTTATTAATTGGATGTTGTCTTTGTCATAGTAGAAGCATGAATTAGTCTAATTAGACCTTTTTGAGGATTTTTAGTGGCTTTAATGCATATTTGGCTAGACCTGTTTTTAAAAAGGGATTTAGCTGGAAATAGGTTTGTAACACATGGTGACACTGGCCAAACTGTCCTCCCACAATTCATTATTTTAGAAAAGAAATTTTGTTACTGATATAAATATCAATATCAATTTCTGCAGTAAATTGAGCTAAATTTGGAAAAGGACCAATTAACTCCATAGACACTGTACTATATGTATAGTAAGGAAACATCTCTGTGATGAGTCTCTTTCAAGTTCGTTTTTTACACAAGTGAACCTTGCTGAGGAATAGCAGTGATAAAACTAAAAACTTTTGTAGATGCTGTGTTAAACTCTACTTTTCTTTACTAGACCTCTTAAAAATTACGTATTTAATGTGATAGATAACTGTGTATTTAGGAAAGTTTATATAGGAATTTTTCATTTTGCTTTATCAAGATCTTTTCTCCTTCACTTGCATGAAAATAGATAGTGATGGAATAGGTTGTACAGCCTGTGCTGTTGAAGGCTGTTCTGAAAATAAGCTTTGATTTTACTTGTCAAAGCTTCATTTTTAGTGTGATTTTTCCTTTGTTTTTCTTTTCTTTAACTGATCCTTCTTCCTAAGACTCTTGACTCAGACTCAAGGATTCCTAAAAAACTGTCAGTAAATCATGGATGAGTAGAGAAAACAATTTTGGATTGCTCTAGGGACCTGCAGCCTGCAGGTCGACACCAATGGCAAAATGGTCTGTTGGAGATGCTCTGGCAGTGAATCTGACAAATTAGCATGATAACGCAAAGTATGAATCAACCAGTTTCTTTATATTTTTCTGTGAGGTCCTTTTTTCTGTATGTTTATATTCTTCTTGAGCCATGATAGTTACAGATATCCTTTGAAATACAAGTGAGAATTTCAGAGCATAGGACGGAGAGGTCTTGTGGCAGTAAGAGACAGGTGAACTCTTGCAGCTTCATGCAGAATCTAGGAAATTAAAGCAGCTTATGCCTTATGCTGTCTACAGAATATAAAAAAGTGTTTGTATTTTCCATTAGAGTAGGACAAATGCATCCATTAGTTTAACATTTTCCAAGATCACTTGAAATCCTAGAGTGTTCTGTTTGTGATAATTTCAAACATCTGGCTGTGTAAAATAAAAACCCCACATCATCTTCATTCTGCCTAGTTATATTCTAGAAATATAATGAACTGAAGCAAAGTCTAGTTTGAAAGCCAGTAATTAGTGATGTAGCCCAGAGTCCAGTCCTGTTCAGTATCTTCATTAATGCCCTGGACTGTGATGGAGCTGTTTCTATCTGTAGAAACATGCTGTTTTGTGGAGTCTGTTTTAGTATATAAATTGCTAGTTCTTAGTGAGTTCTTAAAAAGCAAAAGTTAGTGTAGGACTTGGGAAAAATAACATAGGAATTTGTCTCGTCAGCTCTGGTTCCCAGTTGAGGGGGTTTTTGATCAGGATTTGTCTAAGATTATAACAAGAGTTTGAAGAAGTGGTCTCATACTCCTAGAAACTCTTCTGCTGCTGAGTCAGGCTTGCAAAAGGTGACTCCAAGCTACCCTGGTCCCTGCCAATTCACTGGACTGCTGAGCTTGTACTGTATTTCTTAAAAACACAGAAGAAAAACTGCTTTATATTCTTGTAGTAAAATGCAGAACTCTGAATGAAAAGCTAAAGCCTTCCCTGAAGAGTGTTTTAAAACCTCTCCTAATGATACAGGAGACACATCAGTGCTTGTAAGTGGCTGTTCAAATCCTTAAGGGGATGATATTGCTAAGAATAACTCAGAGAAACACCCTTACAAAGAAAGGAACTTCTGAACAAAAGAAAGACAGAAAGAGAGAAAGAAAGAGAGAAAGAAAGAGAGAAAGAGAGAAAGAAAGAGAGAAAGAGAGAAAGAAAGAAACAAAGAAAGAAAGAAAGTTAGTTTCAGTGCTTATTCAGACAGTCACTAATTTCAGCAGGTATTTGATATCTGCCTGCACTTCCTGTGAACTGCTACCAGACACACCAATTAAGAATTGCTCGAGGCAGTGATTTTGAAGATGGCAATACTTTTTCAAGTATTCTAAGCTCTTTTCTAGCAATGAGACATTTCCATCCTCTTTACACAGTAACACATAAGGCACAAAGTTTCTTACTGCTAAAGCAATTTCCGAGCCTTTCATCAAGACACAGGCACTTCAATATAAGCTGTGAGTTGAGTATCAGGGACTTGAAAGTCACCTCACCCAAGAGCTGGTTGATCCAGCCAAGGGAAGATGCTGTGCAGGCACCAGACACAGCCTTGGTGATGCTGATAGAAGTACAGAAATGCTGCCAGGACCCTCTGGGTTGTTGCATATTCATAGCTCAATACCACCCATGCGAAGAGGTCTAGTCTGTTATACCAGCCCTGCTGGGGGAATGTGGTGCATCTTGACATATTTTTAATGGAGACATTAAGTGAGGTATTTTGTTTATATCTATTGTGGATCTGCTGAGATTATGTATTTACTGGAGATTATAAATCAACTTTTTATTAGTTCCATGAGACAGACACAACAGTATTTATTCATCCCTTTTCTGTACAGAACTCATTAAGTAATGCATGGGAAAACAGCTGTGTGTCTTCATATTTGCAAATGAGTTTCAGTCCATTAAAGTTTTGCTGTGAGGCTTCAATTCCTGAAGTTTTAACAACACATGGTTGATTGGTCATATGTAATATTGAAATGTTGCAGTTTTGCATTTGGAAAGGAGAAAATCCTACAGTTGTCTAAAAGTGGAATTGTGGTTATAGAAGCCAGATCACTATGGAGATAGATATATAATTTAGACTCAGCAATGAACAAAAGACTTAGTGGCAGAGCATCTAATGTTGGGATTCAAGTTTATCATCAGTGAGGACTGCTACTCATAGACAGTGAAACAGTGCTCACCTGACTCATGAGAAGATTTCTATGTAGCTGTTCTGTGCTTAATTAGGTCCGTTGGAAAAGCAGTAGACAAGCTTTCCTGGAAAGATGTCCTTCAACAGATGTGAAGGAAAAAAAGACATCAAAACACCGTGGAGGCTGATAGCAGTTGCTTGTAATTTGTCAAAAAATTTTCTCCTTATCCACTGAAACATAGTTAACACATGTAACTAAGCTTACAGCATTTGTTTTACTAACATTTAAAGTATGACTTTCTGTCACTTTATCAGACTTAAAAAGGCGAGTTTTTCTCTTACTGTAGCTGACCTAATAACAAACATTGTCTGTCTATAAAACTCACCTTACCCTGTGTATGTTGGACTCTGCTTCAGATGTTTACAAGCAAGTGAACATTTCAGATTTCCCTGTTTCCTTAGTGCTTGAGTATTTGATAATATTTACAAATGTGTTATTAAGCAATAAATCTAAAACAATTTGACCTGTGACTTCCTTCCAAGAGTGTTTCACATGCTGGGGAGATAAGCACCACTTAAACCTTTTTGAAGGTTCTGGATGATTAACATTTCAGTTTTACTTTCCATTATACATTGTAGAACCACCCATTATTGCAAATTCATGTCCTAATATGTAAATTTGTCCTTTACAAATTAGCTATTAATGCTGTGGTGAGTTGGCCAAGCATTGTAAGATAGCATGCAGTCATCATATTGAGTAGGAGGATGTGTTTTCTAGACTCTAGTGTCTTTGCTTTTGAAACTGATGGCAAAAGGAAAAAAACTGGGAGGTATATTCTTGATTAGTATTTTGAGGGGATTTTTAAACTGGAAGTAAATGTCAAATTAAAATCAGTTGGGTTTTTTTTAATCTAAACCAGATTTGTTGTCATTAAAAAATGTTAAGATTAAATATTCAACCATTTCAGTTTTTTTTTAAATCAACAAACATGCTTTGGGTATTTTTATGGTTATTTTTCTCTTCAACTTAATATACCTTAGTCTAACTTTTGTAACTTCGGTATGGCAAAATATAATCACATAAAAATATATTTGCATCTAATGCAATTTCTAGATTCCCTGGAGCACTTCTCTTCATCTTCCATTTCAGTTCCAAAAGGATGCAAGTCTCTCAAGTTCTAAATGTTGCATCTGCCAGGCCCACTGGGACATCTGAGGTACCCAAGGGTATGAGAATGATAGTATGTGCTCATGTTTGAAAACCCGAATCTTATCCTCCTCAATTATTTTAATTTGCTATTTTATATTTTGTTATTTATGGAAGTTAACCTGAGTCTAAATGCATTAATGAAAGGAAATTCTGTCAGAAATTTTGCCTAGCTCCAGCATAGCTCTAATATTTCTTCCTAAAGAAGCTCAAGAATATATGCTGGCTGCTGATAATAATCCTGTTTGAAAGCTCACCATTTATCATTGCTTTTCTCTGAAATTTTTACTTCTCTTGGTGATGAATGAGCAATGAAGACAAATTATGCCATATAAGTGTGCAGTAAAAAGCTAGTTGCTACTCCAGTAAAAAGCTGGGCACAAAACCATCTGGGGAACTTGTAATGGATACTTTAATTCTCCCTCTCAATGAGTACATGATCTAACATGCCATTTAGTGAAGAGAAAATCATGGGACTCGGACACCAGACACTTTTCAAGGCTGTTTTAAGTTCTGATTCAAAGGCCATTTACTCAGTAACAAAAATTTCCTGCTGACTTCTGTGAATTTTACATCAGACTTGTACAGCCTTGAGTCTGGTGGCTTTCTGTGCTGTTAATTGCCTGGGAAGATACCGACACTTGAGTAATCTTCTTGTCAGAGCGACACTTTTATTAGCAACCTGTAAAAATACACATCTGGGTGCAGAACAGAGGTGAAATACACATATTTTCTGGGTTACCTCTGTTTTAAACAGGAAGGTAAGCAATTTATAGCTTTGTTATTGAAACACATTTTGACAAACTGGTTACAGAAATGGTCATGCAAAGAGAAAATTGTGTCCAGTAAGGATGTAACTGTGAGATCAGCATACTCTGCATCCAGAAGAGGTTGTAGAGCCGTGTCTGAGTGATACAAGGAAGGTCAGAGGAAGGCAGTTGTTCTGCACCTTACTTGAGTAGCTGCTCTGAAGCCTGAGATGTAGGAGTTCTCTTTTCTCAGCTGCCTCATGATCATCACCACTGTGCCATACCCTTTACTAAAGGAAGAAAATACAGTTCTAATGCTAAGAAATTAGTTCCATCTCAGTGCTTTTTCAGTCCTTGGCCCCAGGCCAGCATGGTTGTCCTTTACTTTTAGGAGTGTTTTATGTGGCATGGTGGCAGATTAACAGAGAAATGCTGAACTTGTGCAGTATTCTCAGCTTTGCATGCCTAAGTAAGTTTACCCAGTCTGTTCTGAGAAGGGATACAATTTTTTTGTGTGGCAAATGGAATATTTCTGATATGCTTTCTTTGTGCTAAGTCTCTACAAGAAAGGACAAAATTCAAATGCTTGAATATAAGCACACAGTATCATCTTGATGCCCTACGGTACCTTACATGTCCCTGTGGAACTGGCAGATGTGACACAGAATATCACAGAGACCTGCATCTTTCTGTATCTGCAGCAGGAGGGTGAGGCAAGATGCTTCAGGGCATCTCAAAATTAGACTAGATGTAATTCTTTCTGTCTGTGTGTGTGATTATATTTTGCCAAACTAAAATTTTAAAAGTGTTACTGCTTCTTATAGAAACATGAAAAAAAAGAGACTACCAAATCGCTGTTTCCTGGATATTTTGATTTTCTGGCATTGGATGCCAGAGGCTTTTGTCTCTTTGTTCCCCACATACAAAATGGGTAAAATGTGTCATTTTACATGTTATACATGTAAACAGAGAAAGTTATACAAAAAGGTCATTTCTGTTTATAAGTTGTTCAGCACTGTAGTAAACTCATCACAACCCCATCCTCAAAGAATTAATTCCAGGAAGAATACTTAAATGGTGACTATTTAATAGTGACTAGTAAATAGACCTGCTCGCTGGGGGATCACAGTTCATCCGGCGCACTGAATATTAAAAAGGGGGAATGAGTATTTATTTTGATACCATCTCCCTCACATTTCAAGCAGTAGAGGTAGCCAAGCCCTTGACAGTTCTGTGAGGCAGCATGGAGGTTACACAGGGAAGCAGAGCAGGGCTGGGATCCTCTGGGCAGTGTCCTGTGTTACCCTAGGTGCAGGCAGAGCCTAGGAGAAGGTGTCTGGGGTGTGAGCATTTCCCTGTGGCTCTAGAATGGACAGGAGACAAGATGTGGGAAGCTTGCCCAGGAGCAGTTGGGGTCAGGATGCTCAATGGGACATGGGGATCTCTACAGCACAGAAACCCAAACCCCGGGGAGAGAGCAAAGAAGGAGCCTGACTGTGCAGTAGTGGTTGATACTCAGTTGGGAATGGGGAGTGGGATCTATGTCCAGATTATGCTTTAAAAATAAATACATAAATAAAATCTATTTATTAAACTGAAGGAGGAGAGGTTTAGCATAGATGCTAGGAAGAAATTCTGCACTGTGAGAGTGGTGAGACACTGGACCAGACTGCCCAGAGAAGCGGTGGATGCCCCAGCCCTGGAAGTGTTCAAGGCCAGGGCAGATGGGGCTCTGAGCAACCTGGTCTAGTGGGAGGTGTTCCTGCCCACGGCAGGGGATTGGAACAAGGTGAACTTTGAGGTCTCTGCCAACCCAAACCAGTCTATGTTTCTCTGTTTCTGTGAAATTGTTTAGAGACAAATAGAAAGAGTGAAGCCTGTCACAGTTGCATATTTCCTTACTCAGTCTTTTTGATCCTGTTATCCTTCTCATACTGGGATATTTAATTGGCCACAATAGATCTTTCAAAAAATGAGTGCCCATGTCCAGGGCAGTTCAGCACTTCTTCCCACCTCTGTTGCATGACCCCGGCAACAATTTAGTTCTCCATTTAAAATTTATCTATGTGTATACTGTTAACCTGTTCTGTGTTGAGAGTGTCTTCACATTTTACCAAAATCTTTCTAATTACTGAAAATATAAAACATAACTGGTGCTTAAATAGATTCTTGAGTTTGATATGGATAGTTCATCTGTCAGCAGTGCCTGTTGACATTTCCCCATGTCACTTCCTTTTCCACCTTTTGATGGTTACAGTAAGTTCCATTTAGCTGATGATTTTCTGACATGACAACATTTTCTTTACTGTATTC
Source organism: Monarcha castaneiventris obscurior (assembly GCA_026261815.1). Lineage (NCBI taxonomy): Eukaryota > Metazoa > Chordata > Aves > Passeriformes > Monarchidae > Monarcha > Monarcha castaneiventris. Next base: position 11,614,004 of record JAMPIT010000433.1, on the reverse strand, counting down.
CAGTGCACCTTAATATTGTCTCATTCACTGCTGATAAATCCATGCCATGCTTTATCCCCCTCTCTTCTGCCTGATCTTCTCTCTCTACAGTTTTGCACTTTATTACATCAACCTTTGAATGAGTCTGTGGTTGTCAAACTTGCTCTACTATTTAACTGTCTTCTGTAAATACATCAAAGCCAGGTTTTCCAGGCTCCAGCCTAAGCAAATACCCATAATGTGACAGTTTAAAATTAAAATTTTACCATCTTGACATGTTATTTGTACCAATTCTGAGCAGGTGATGAAATCAGGTCCCCTGTAATTAAAATATTTAATGCTCTGTTAAGTTTTTTTTGAAATAAAATGGGATGTAGTTTTCTTATCTCCCAGCAGTGCCTATGTGCTTCTCCGTGCTGCTGACAATTGAGGCAAAGTGTTTTAAGTGTCTTCTAAGTCACCTACACTGTCTTTTGCCCTTAGCTTATTACTGCTTCTGTGCACTGTCCCTGTATGTGTCCTTTCGTATTCCTTCTGAAAGAGGTTAAGAAACCCTCCTTTTCCCTGCTTCTTTTAGTTCTCTTTGTAGGGTCTAGTTCAGCCTGGTTTCCAGCCATTTTAATGAATCCTTTAAACTTACATTAACCCTGCTATTCCTTTTCTGTAGTGGGAGGAAGGAGTTAAAATTCTATAATGTAAATTAAGAGGAAAGCAAGTAGAACACACACTCCATAACGCTGAATAGACATGAAACCTTTTGAAATGGATGGAGAAGTTTCCATTGGCTTCAGAGACTTACTGATCAATTCATGCCAAAATGGCAAGTGGGAGCATATTTATGAGAATTTACATTAAGGTTTTAGAAGTTAGTGTGATAAAAAGTAAAACAGAAATCTTTAATAGAGGAAATAAAGGACACAGTGTCTTGTGTGGCAAAAATAGATGGCTTTTCATTGTAGTAGCAGGGCTTGCTACTTATTGTGAGGGGTAAGTTCAGAGTCTTGTTCACAACTTTTTCAAAATAACTTTCAGAAGAGTTATTTGTGATAAATGGGACCAGCTGATAAACCATACATTATAGGAGACTTTAAAAGGAGTGTAAGTTTATTCCATGGAAGTCTCCATAGGTGGGGAGAATGCTCATAATAACAGTGTACTAAGAATACTTTTTTCCTTTAAGAAGTGTCCTCGACATTGTGGAAAAAAACCTACAGAAAACATGCTGTGCTGATCAAGAGTAAGATTTTTACGTGAAAGTATTTTCAAAAATTCCTACACCCCATAAATTTTTTTATATGGTGCATAGCAAACAGGTTTATATTACAGGAAATTATTCCAGGCAGATATGGAACGAAGGTGACAAGTTACACTGCCTGTCTTCCTGCTATTCTTCACAAACCAGTACCTGCTTTGATTATGTGATTATTGACTGGTTTTAAAGTCTTAACCTTAGTTTTCTAGTTTTTAAAATAAGATTCAGGCTTATTTTTCTATAAACAGTATTAAATACTTTTGATTCACCTCCATTACATGAAGTTTTCCACTCAATAGGAAAAAAAAAAGAAAAAAGGAGCGAAGAAGTAGGGTCTTGAAGCCTTCATGGTAACGCAGGCTCTTAGGATGGCCAATTACCTCAGGCTTTAAATTGTTTGCAAAAACACTTTCTCAAGTTGTTTTCCCATCCCAGGAGAATTTTTTTAAAACAGCTCTGTCACCCAAAGGGGCAAGTGAAAAACTTGGTTAGGACATACCCCACCCATTATTTCTGGGAGTTATTCATCTATCTTTGGCCCCATTTCCTGATTGAGGCATGGATTACATACCATGCCATGCAGCACACAGTGCTTTAGGCCTTGCTGAAGTGGAAGAATGTAAAATAAAAACTCTCAACAGAAAAAAGGGCTTGGCCCTTGAGTAAGGTGATCTGAGGAGAAGTGTTCAAACTGCTTACTAAGCTCAGGGTGAGCACATCACTCTGGTGATGGACACAATACCTGGAATGATGAAAAATCACAGTGTTTCCCATCAAAGCTATTTTTCTTCCGGGTGGGAGATTATTACTGACTCCTGTTTGCATCCATTTGCAGGAATCTCGGTGGCCTTTCTTGTTTGGAGCAATCATTGTTCCATCATTGATACAAGCTGTGATTCTGCCTTTTCTTCCCGAAAGTCCTCGGTACCTCCTACTTGAAAAGCATAACACGAGCAAGGCAGAAAAAGGTATGATACGTTACTTGCAGAAAGGGTGTTCATTGTAGGGATGCAGGCTGCAGATACCTGATTCTGATACCACACTAAAAGCAGAGTATTCCAGTAGGAGAGATTCTCTTGACAATAATTTTTCTCACGTTTTTGTTTGTCTCTGTATGTGTAAATATAACTGTAGCTTCCACGTTTTTATAAATTAAATTTTCCAGCAAGGTAAGTTATATATTATTACACATGGTGATACAGACCTAACCAAATCATCCTGCTGCTGTGTGCCAGCCACTCTATGCAGGGTTCATTTGGAAGTGAAAGGTGGTTTCAGTCATCATGACTCTCCCTTATCTACAGCCTTTGCACTAATAAAAACACCAATTCTGTTTTTTTCCCAGTAGTCACTGTGTTTGAACCTGTGCTTCTGTAACTCAATAATTTTGTAGATCTAATAAAAACCCAACACACCCGTTTGAAAATTTACAGTGCTTCCATATTTCTTCAGCTTCACAGACACAAAGTTCTTACTTTAGATTCTAAGTATAAAACTGCTTGCTTGCATGATCACAGTTGGTGTATTCTCCACCCCAGTAAATTTACTATATCCCAAAACAGCTGAGAGAATGCTGAAAATTTGGGTTTGCTTATTATAAGGACACATTAAAAACAGGAGTGTACAAAGAATGAGTCTGATTATAATACCAAAATACCAAACATAACTGCTTTACAAACTATTCTTAAACACTTAGTTTCAATACAACCCTTAACATTTTCAGTCATGATCTAGTTGCTTGCAAAGTAACTTGTAAAGTGTGTATCAACACCTGAAATACAAATTTAATAATCTTTTAACATGGAATTAATGCAACTCTATCCTGTTTCTTCTATTATGAAACTAAATCTGGCCTTTTTTGTTCTGAAGAGCCCTCTGAAAAAGAAATAGCACACTACTGAAGAGACTCCCATGTTGTCTCAGTTTGGTGTTGAATGAAGAATTCTATAAATTTTGCAGCCTTAGACATTTAGAGACACAATTCAATGCTTCAGAAAAGAAAAAAAGAGCACAAAAGCTACAAGGCTTTGGGGAGACTTCTTTAGCTTCAGAGGGTCAGCAAAGTTTTGAGGAGGCAGAGAACAGCTTTTCCAAGGACCATGAAGGAAAGGGCTGCCCTGCCAGCTGTGGCCAGGGCACTCAGCAGGAATGCAGGAGCCTGCTTGGGTTTGCTGTTGGGTGGAAACTTCTGCAGCACCATGCCTGGGCAGGGAAGAAATGCCTTTGGGTGCCAAGTTTAAACTGGCTCCTTTCTGCCTGATAAAATTGTAGATATATTTTCAGAGCTATGGCTGGCAAAGAGTCTGCATTTGCAATGCTATTGCATAATGTCACACTTGTTATGAGGAACTGTTGAAAATCCTGCTGTAGTACCTGGAAACCTCAGCACTGACAGTGAAACTGGACCTCTCATAGGTAGAGTTTAAAAGTTATATAGCATGGAAGTAAAATAATGCCACCTGCCTTTAAATTCACACCATTTACTGTTGCTGATAATGTGCCAACTGCAGTCGGGGATGTTTTCAGCATGCATGTTCTGAAAATAATTTGAAATCTAATCCAGAGGCATTGGAGGTAGGTTTTGGAGTAGACAGCATCAGGAGAGCAGTTTCCAGGGGAAATGAGCTTTAGCAATTGGCTTGCTGATTACAAGAAGATGGCTTTCATGAGCCACACTAAGGACTGTAAATTTAGACACTCTGAGAAGAAAGAGACAACTGATATAAAAAGCTTTTCAAAGTAACTGCTTGTCAGTATATGCTTTTTGATTTTATTAATTCTAAAAGAAAATCCTAAATTCTGAAATGTATTGTAGTACACAGTGTAACTCATTTTGAGTGTAGCCTACAGTGGAATTCACAAAATAGGAAGGTGAATCAACAACCAGGACAAATCATCTGGATATTTCCATTATCAGCAGAAGTGGGGGAGGAAAAGTCTAAGTATTAAGGAGACTGGAGGAGTTGTGATTTATTAAAATGCCCTTCTGCTTGTAAGTCATATAATGACAAAGCAGAATTCTTCATTTTAATGATGACTACAGTAATGCTTTTGAATTATTTGCCTCTAAGCTTAAATCTGCATATTAGTATTGGAAATTTGCAACTCTTTCTACTGACTAAATCCCTTTTCTTTCCTTTAATGGATCAAGACTGTTCATGCAAATATATATTTCACTGTGGATTATACCTTATCAGAGAAATATAAAACTATTATTTGCAAAAGGTCTGCTGTATTTAAAGCAGATGAGTACGTCAGTCTTTATGAAATACTCTAAAGTGTGCATATATGTCAAAGCTTCTAAAATGGACCTGACAACATTAATCTTTCTAATTGTTTTAGAGCAATAATATCCAGTGAGATAATGTAGGTCATTGAGTTTCCACAAAGTTTTGCCCCTGCTTTCGTGCCCTTCTTTTCTTCTCTGTCTCAGGAGATAATCAGACTGCAACTACTAAAATACAAGTGGTGTCAATCTCTTTCCGGCAGATATCTTTAAGGGGCAAAAAAGAGACTGAGAAAAGGGGAAGGACCAAAATGAATTGTGTAAACAACGAAAAAAAGAAGGAATGAGGGTAGAGGGTTAGAGTAGAGAGGCATAATGGGCAAGCCTAAACCACACCACCATGAGAGAAGATATTCTTTGGGACAGCGATGCCTCAGGTGAGTGAGGTCTCCTGTGCCCCATTAGCAGGGTTTACCCTGGCCCCTGCTTTCCCCCTTCCTGCAGTGCAGGCGGTGCACACTGTGGGCAGCTGAGCCTATGTCTGCCCCATCAGACATACGGACACCATGTCTGACTGGCTGCTGTCTGCTGCCAAAAGCAGCACTGACAGATGAGCTCAGCTCATCTTCCTGGAGGTCACCAACCTGTATCCGACTCTCTGAGTCCCAGAGGAAATGAACTGTGTTTCCTGTTCCTGTCTCACTGCTGAATGTGGGAGAACTGATCCATGTGTTGTATCAAGAGAACAATCCACTGGAGCAACAGCATAATCTGTAAACCTGCTTTGTCTAAGAAACTAAGTCTGGTAATGAAGCAAGGGCAGAACTGTCCCAGCTCCTCTCCCACGTCCCATAACTAATATTCTTCTCATTTGATAAGAATAGAAGGGAAGAAAATGCTTAGCATTTAACTGGTGTGATCCTTCATAATCACAGCCAGACAGCAGAGGAGATATGGGTATTTAAGTGGCTGAAGAGAATGACTTTGGAAGGAGATTGTGAGAATGAAGTGACAGGGATTGAAACAGCAAGAAAAATAAAAATCTGCTGCTATAATTACATCAGACAGTTTACCATCCAAGTTCTAGGACAGTAAGACAGGGATTTTACATTAGCTGTCTATTCGTTGCATGCCAAGTGCACAGCTGATCTGTGAGTATATCACAATGATGTAATATAAATAAAATCAGTAGTAGTGATAAAATGGAATATTTGTTATGACTAACAACATTGGTTATAAACACTTTCATTTGGAGAGTTGAGGTGTCTTTTTTGAAGTACACTGTTACAAGGGGGAACCTTGCATTTTCTATGCAGCTACAGTAGCAGGTCATGTAAATCAATAATGGAACTCAGCTGGTACCCCAGCTTGCCAGAGAATGAGAATATTATGTCTTGAGGGTCAAAAAACTTGGATAAAATGTCACAGCAACATCTTTGGTGAAATACAAAACCTGTTCATCTAGTATGTTCAGTCATATATTAAAAGTCCCATGGTTATGAATAAAGCATTACAAAAGGTATAATGAGAAGCGTAGACTTAAATTTTTAGAAGGATGGATTAGAGTTGATACCTTTTCGTGTGACAAAAGAGCAAGGCCACTCCTGATTTAAGACAAGCAGGTAGCCAATTTTTTACAAAGCCCTTCTGGGGGCCCACATGGACAGGAGAGGAATTAAACCCAAAGTTACAGCAGGAACAAGTTACTGCAAATCCAGTGATTAAAATGAAGTTGTTATGAGTGACAACAAAGATGTATATGATTTATTTTTGTTTCTCTGTGGGTCTTGTGTATCTGCAAGCATTATAAACTATTCTTATTGTAAAGGAAGAGACAGCCATGACTACTACACTTGCTGGCCTATGGCAAAGGCTTCATCTCCAATGTTTGTCTGCCAAAACCTAGAGTGACTGTGGTGTGTCGGATTTGTTCTTAAACTTTTCTTAAACCTCCTGTCTTTTACAAAGGATATTAGGTTCATTGGACCTTTAATACAATTCTGTTTACCAGTTCTTGTGTTATTTTAGGGTGGCATGTATATGGTTTTTTTACCTGTACACCTTGGCTAGTTTCAGGTGAACCTGAACAGGCCTATTGATGGTCTGTGAAACCAGACATGCAAACAGGTAAAGATGTAATCCTTAACTGGATAAAAAGTCAAAAAAGATCTGTGTGTTCTTTACTTAGAAAAAGAGGGAGGTGACACATGGGAAAAGCCTAAACTCATTTGCGGGCAGTTATATTTACTAAGATTCATTCTTAAATTTAGCTATGCTTCATGCTAGTAGATAATCAGTATTTTGCTAGATTTAAATAGCATTATTATATTTAAATCTCTTCTAACAAGGTACACCTGAATTATTCTTCTGGATATTCGGTACTTTAATAAAATTAGTTTATATAAAAATAACTATTTGTTTATTTTGTAAATTATTTTTTGTCGGCATGGAGCTATTACAGGGAAATTTCTACTGTCTTCAAGAGTGGCAAAAGAAGGTGCTGTAAAAGCAGAACTTAGACAAGGGTGTATGTGACAGCATGATACTGGATTTAACATAATTAATCATCAGGGAAGTGAATGTGTCCATGGGAAACCGATGACAATAATACTCCTGCAACTTATTTTAATTTTTTGTTTGTTTCTTTTAAAGGATAGGCCCAAAAAACCTGTGACCACTTCTCTCTTTTTCTGCCCCCTCTTGCCTGGTGCTGGCTTTATTCTGGAAACCACACAAAGGCATTTTGATCCTTTAAAATTTTTTCTCAAAGTTCACATGCTAATTCTGTAGATAATAACTGCTTTCTTTGCATGGTCCTGGAAGTACTACAGTGGAAAAAGAATTAGTAATTCCCCATATAGTTGAGTCCTTCCTTGAGTGTCCATCTTCAGTTAATTTAAAGGCCTGATTTGTTTTGAAGATGGTAACAACTGATTTTTTTCAGATCTTTGAACCTCTTTCAAAGGTTCACCTTCACTTAGCTGAGATGAATAAAAGCTGGTGGTGTAAATGGAAGGGTTTCTTGACTTCTTTCTTCTTGACTGGAACCATCCAGTTCTTTTCCTATTTATAAAGGCAGTATTCCAACTTTTGGAGGCTGAGCTCCTATAACCTTCTGATCCAAGGGAATTAAATAGGAATCTGGGAAGGTTTAAAAGTTTCTAAAACTGAAACTCCTTAGATGGTTTTAAGTGTTACATGAAAATAAGGCTTCCCTATAGCAAGAAGCAGCCAGTCACTGAGGGAAATGAGTCACTGCAGTGAGGAGAGGAGTGACTGCTGTGCTTCTCAGTGCCAGTAATGACAGGGTTTAGGAAGGAAAATTAATAAATTGAACAATACACATTTAAAGATGTTTGAGTTTTCCCGTCTCCTTCCTAATGCAGAATTTATTTCTACATTAATTATATTTAAAATTGTGATTCTTGTGGTACTGAAAAACTGGTAATGGAAGAAAATTAAAGACATGCTCAGTAGCAGGAAAATGTTTTTCCAAGAAGGTTGGGTGATGTCTGTTCAAAACTATGTATGTATAGCATAGTAATTTCTTAGCATTTCTTGACTTGTTGGTAATTTTAAGTATCCATCACAGTTGCCTTGTGGCATTTACATCTCTTTACTTAATGCCATGAAGGAGAGAAAAAGAAATCAGGTGTCCATTTTTTTCTGCCATGTGCTTGGCAATTTTAGTAATTGCAGTTTTTTAGTTCCTAGTCCCTCTAGAAATACAGCAAGCTCCCTTGTGCAGAAAAGACAGATTGCTATCTTTTTACTTGACTGCACCTATATTTTTGACTTGTGTGCCCTAAAGTAATGCTGAGTATTCTAAGGACAGGCAAAATAAAGAAAATTGTGCACTGACCTAATTTGCACTGATAAACCAGATGCTTAAAAATTTGAGAGAATCCTTTCAAGGAAGACTCTGGTGATGTATGTCTGGTTGTTCTCATCTTTACCTGAATTTTTCTTGATCAATGTTCTAATAGTACTGAGGAAAGTGTAATTTCAGCATGAGACATCAATTTTAACATACTATAGGCACACATTGTTCTAATTTTACATTTCTTATAACTGTCTTTAAGTACATCATACTCATTAAAATGAGTGTTAAGCATGTTATTTATTTAAAAATGGGCAATGGCAAAGGGCAAAACTGAGCAGCTGGGTTCTGAGGTCTGAATTTGTTAGTTCATTTGTGATTGTACAGCCTGTGTGAAAAGATAAATCTTGTGCTGTTTCTGAGAGATTTAAAAATTCTGACCTCTTTTCTCACAAGAGAGAAACTGGTTATCAGAATATATGAATGTTTTGAATTGACTCAACACCCAGAGGTGGTTCATCCCTTAAAAAAGGCATCCTTCTTGTTAGGCAGAACCATGTGGTGCACATTAAAATGCATTAAAAGTGCTAATAGCCTCAGAAAATCTTGGCCCAGAGCTCAAGATAGTTCCCTGCACCACCAGACTGGGAGCCAGGCAGAATGTGCAGCCTTGTGCATTCACTAAAGTGACAGAGAGAGATGCTCTGGGGGGGGCACCAGTTCATTTGTGTGACCTATCTCTCACAACATTGAAATGCCACTAATTGGCCTTTTCACTTCCTGGGTAAAGACGAAATTTTGTAACTTCAAAATCTAAAAAGAGTCTGGCTGTATTAACCACGACTAGTCAGCATCTCTAGTTTCTTTGACCATCCAAGTGCTTTTTATGATCGAAAGGTATATAAATATACTAAAATATGTGGTCATTTATTTATAGGCAGTGTTATGCAAAGCTGTGGATAAGAAAAATTGATTTGGCTCTTAGGTGAACTAAATGAACTTACTCATTTAATAAAAATAACAATTTTAAGTGTCCTGCTGTGTAAAGGATTATTTTGAGTGTTAGCTTCCTACTGGGTCGCAAAGCCTTGTTGCAGGGGTGTGTGTAATGTCATTGTTTCTCTGCAGTCATTCCGAGATGATGAGCATTTTAAACACTTCTTAAAATGCTAACCCCTGGGGTATGTTCATTAGGTTGAGACAGAAGTATCACCTGCATAGACAGTATCTGTAAAACACGGCTGGTGGAGACACATCACGTCCAGTAGGAGGTATCTGTTTGTGTCTTGGAGGAGGTGTGAGATGGATAGCCTGTATTATTCACAGTGGAAGGATATTTCAGTAAGCTATCAATGTGCAATACTATTGCACAAAATGGTGTCTTTTTGAGGATGTGAGGTTGGTTGGTTTCTTGCTTACATTGGCCATGTAAATTTGTTCCCATGTCTCCAGCACTGGTATAAAATCTTGAACTGCTCTGGGTAATTACTTCTAACATTAATCACCTTGACAAAGTGAATTCTTGTCTACATACTAGTTAAAATAAGAGGTAATATGAAGAGTAACAGCCATTCCTTTCAAATATCTGTCTTTTTTTTGGTTTAGCAGACTTATATGCATTTTTACATCTTATGCGTTCTCCGTCCAATCTATCTCCAGCAATGAAGTCAGCTATATTGTGGGACAGCAAAAGAAACCAAGTCAAGTAATGTTCAGAGCTGCTTTGGTATTAAATATTTTCAAGTTACACAGGGTTTTCACTCTGCCCTGGACCTTAGGTTGTATTATATATTAAATAATATAAGAGAGGTCTTGTAGGGAAACAAATAGTTTATATTTGTGTTGCAGCTTCTGAGCCCAACAGCAGAGATGAACCAGATCACATTCAAGCAGAATGGTATTGTTGGCAGAAGAATAATTAAGTTGTAACCCATGTATGTCTCCTGTTTGCACCAAACATTTCCATTTTAAAGAAGCAAGACAGTTAAAAATGCACACAGTGCCAAGTGTCTGGCCTAAAGTATGTGTCCTCTCTTTGTAGCATTTCAGAGATTCTTTGGCAAAGATGACGTGTCTCATGAAATAGAAGAAGTTTTGGCAGAGTCTCGAGTCCAAAGGAACACCAAGATGGTGTCGATTCTTCAGCTGCTGAGGACCCGCGCGGTGCGATGGCAGATTGTGACTGTGGTCGTCACCATGGGCTGCTACCAGCTCTGTGGGCTGAATGCTGTAAGTGTCCTTCTTCAGGCCATGGCATCTCCTGGGGGGATCCTTTCCTTTACAGTAGGGTTTGGGCTATACCATTCACCAACCTCTGTGACTTTCGTTTTTTGGTCATTTCTTATTGGTAATGACTTTGTTAGAGCAGCGTGTGGGAAGATCCGCAGAGATCTGTATTGTTTGGGGTTTTTTAAACAAAATAATTTTGAGGGAAGCCATGTTGTGTTAACTTTGAAGGAACGCATGAAAAGGTAGAAGAGATCAGCAAAGAAAGAGCATGCAGCTTTCACTTCTGATACTCTGATTCTTTGTTTCTGGACATACCCCATGCTTATTCAGAGTTTTTTCAGTAGACATTTCAGCTTGGATTGGTTCTGTTCTGCACTTACAGAAGTCAGAAAAAGTTCCTGTAAATTATTTCAGGAGGTCATACCTCATGATTGATTTTGTTATTGCTTCAATATTCCTGTCTTGGAAAATGAAGAAAAGAGGAAAAAGACATAAAACAGTCAGCAGCAATTCAGATTGACCATTACTGTGTCTGAAGCTAACGGATAGCAGAAGTCTCCTTTTCCATCTGTCTGAGCCTAGTGCTTCAGCTATGAGAGGGTCACAGGACAGTTTAGGTTGGAAGATCCCTGCACCTGGTCTAAGCCCTTGCTCGGAGCAGGAATGACTTCCAGGTTGGCTCAGGGTACTGAGGACTTTGTGAGTTAACTTCTAAACATATTCAAGGATGGAGAGTCCATAACCTTCCTGGGGAACCTCTGCCAGGTGTTAACACCACTTACACTGCAAAAAAGTGTTTATCCTAGCTGCAGCTTGTGACATCTAGCTTAGATGCTTAATGCTGCACAAAACAAGTATTCTCATGGAGCACCTGAAAGGGAAAGGGGTTTTTCTCATAGTTCAAAGGCATTACTGGCTTATCAATATGAAAAGCAATGTTCTTGCTGCTGCAAGGAACTCTCACTGTGGCTCTGCAGCACAGGCCAGCTAGATTTTCCCCCCAGGGCTAATAAGTCTATGTGCTTTTGTATCTATGAACACTAGCTCAGGCTTATCTCAGGTATCTCTATAGCTTTAAAAACTCCAAATAGAAAGTAATTTGTCCAAGACCGTTTAAAAGATTAATGTATTTGGAATTCTGGAATCTAAAAGCTTTTTTACAAAATGGTAAGAGGGAAGAATTTTTTCATCCTGTGGGGTAAACTATAATAACGTTTGTATAGGTAGTGTTTTCTTCTAATGGTAGGATTTCAGTGCTAATGACAGGTTATTTTATTCCTCATTGTGGATACATTTTCGAGAAAAAAACCAGAATTACCTTGTCATCCAGTCTTTTTAAGATTTGTCAGCACATAAGGGAAATAAAGTGATACTTACAGTAATAAACAGACTGTTCAAATAATGGAGCACATTGCCTAAAAAAAAATGGTCACAGATAAATTTTCAGGGGAAATGGAAGAGTTTTTTGACTTTGAGGACACTTAATAGTTGATAGAAATTGTCCAGTATTCTCTGGCAAAAAAAGCCACACTCTCATGGCTTGGGTGAGGGTGTGGATGGATAGTCAGACATGCCCAGTCCAAAATGGATGCCAGAGTTACTTAAAAGTGTCATTGGATGGCCACTTTCTGAAAATGTACCTCAGAAAAACTGTGTCTGTCAGGAAACCTGTGTGTTGAGTTGGCTGTTTCAAGCCTTCCTTTTTTATTATTCCTTTGTTTCTTCTCGTGTGTAATGTCACCAAACATGAAAAAAAAAATTATTCACACAAAAATTGTGTTCTAAAATGCATTATTTAAACAGTTGTTAGTAATTGTTAATAATTAAACCAAGAAAATTATAAGAGAGGTCAAGAGAAATAACTAGACCACTTGATTAAAAGACCAGGCTTTGAAAACTTGTCCCTTTTGCTTGGCTTTCCTGGCTGGTGCTGCTCAAGTCACCTGAAGCTCCAAGATGAGAAGTGTTGGGGTTTGACAGATACTGGTGAACCTGGGTCTTGTTTTGCCTGAGTGCATCTGAAGCAACCTGCTGGGTGTGAGCCAGCATCAGCAAGGTTTAACTGGCAGGGAACCTCCTTTTAACTCATGTGCTTTGTCTGTAGTGCCCTGTTAGTCAGTCTGGTCTTTTCCACAGCTGCCATCTGGACAGGGCATATGGGAAAGTTGGGATTCCTTCAGGCGAAAATCTCAGGTCGTTCTCCAGGGAAATTGCCAACTGGCAGATTTCTGCAATTATCCTGCTGGTGTCTGAGAACACTTGCTTCTTTTTAATGATTTTACTTCACATGAAAATTTGTTTTGCTTTAAAAGTGTACATTTGTTTGTTTCCACACGGAACAGAAATCATGGTGAAGCTCTGATCATGTTCATGTTTTTAGTTATAACAAAATACCAGACAGTCTGACCTAAATTGACATAAATAAATTATTTTCTCTTAGTCTCTTTTATTCTGTTAACATTTATCTGATACATATAAGCCATAATAAATTTATTTATCTTCCACCATTTTATCTCATTTTTAAAGGAGTCACAAAACTATGGTGAAGTTTTTCCTGGTGAAGTTTATAATATTTCGTGTCAAGGAATACACTGTAAGACATATTGCTATAAGGGAGTCATTTCCAAAGTGGGATGCCTAGGCTTCTGTAAGGTCTGTTCTTAAGGCTGTACTTTGGGTGCAAAGAAATTATGCTGGGAATGGATCTGCAGAACAATGCACGTTTTCAATATGCAAAGGGTCTGTCATGGTATGTGCTTCACAGCTGGTGTGGAGAGCACCAGGTAGTGTAGGAAGGAGTGAGTATGCAGTGTGCCACGCAGTCTGCATCTCTGCTGTTGGCCATTTAGTTTTGAGCCTTCTGCACCATTTTCCACAGCTCTTTCATTCAAAAACTTTTAGCCTAATCATTAGCTAATTTTCTTATCTGATGAAATCACTAGCTAACAGAAAGCATGTTAGAAAAATAACTTTAGTGGAATTAGAAAAGTGATCATTAGCCTAGTAAGTATGCCTAGTAGATTTGCCAATGTTTTTTCTCTCTTTAATGGTACACAGGCTGAAAAACATTCACTTTTTTGTTTTGAAAATTGTACATTTTGTTAATTTTTATCCTAATTTATTTTTGTGCTGCTATAGAGAGTAATAAATCTGTGAATTTCATCCTGTTTTTGCTCTGCAAGTTTGTTAATCTTACCATCAGTGGTCAGTCATGCTCTTCTGTGAAACCACTTGCAAAACATTTTATGTTCTTGTTGTTGTGTTTTGAAAAATTTCATTCATGGGTTAACTGCTTCAGTGGCTCTTTGGCCTCTTTTCCTCTTTTAAGTTGTGCATACCTGTAATATCTCTGTCATGTTTAGATCTAGCTGCTATACAAAACTAATATCAAGGATGAAATGCCTAGATTACATTTTTCTAACTTCACTTGTAACTTGTAGTATGAAGAAGAAAACTATTTTTATCACAGTTTTTGTGCTACTTTGTTCTCCTTATGTGCTGTGTAGGTATATGGGAAGTGAATACATTGTCAGAGTACTAGGTCTCCAAAAAATTATCAGTGGGTATAAACATTTCAGAGGGAAGCGGGAGCTGATCCTTGGTTTTGTTTGTCTGTGCTGTGTGTCAGCAGGGTAATGAACAATTAACACCAGCATGTGCTACACAAAGGCAGGTTACTTCATGTAGAGAAGTTTGTTGCTATCATTCCTTGTCGCTGCATCTGTTCTGGTGAAAGCTGATGTGCCAGCTGTAGGCATTAGTCTTCAGTCAGTTTCTCTCTATCTGTAAGGTGATAAGGTGACTGTCTACTCCTCAGCATGTCATTGGGGTCTATGTAATAAGAGTTGGATTTTCTTCTCTGACCTGGGACAAGCAGCTTTGCTGAAGGGCTAGTTGGGAATTCAGAATTTTTTTTTTTTTTTTTACAAAACTGCTGAGTTAGTTTATTAACAAACAGATGTAGCATGTTTGTAATATGCTGGCAGGCAGCAGGGTTCTCCTCATGCAATCATAACACTTCCATCCATCAGACAAGCCCTTTATTTAGCAGTGTGTGCCCTGTTAGGGCTTGTACCATGGAGAGCATACGGGAAAAAATATCACTGCTACTTCAATGTTTAGTGTCATCATTCTCCAGGGCTTTGAGATTTGCTCTCACAGATAAATTACCTGTAGTTTAGAACATTTTTTTCTTTTGATAATCAGTTATTTCAACCATTTTTCATTTTTTCTACTAGATCAATTATCTTTTTGTCTCACTTTCTTGCTCCCTTTGGCATTCAAAATCTTTGACTAGTTCTTTCCTGTCACCATGAGTCAAACATGAATATTACATGGTTTTCAAACACAGTTGATATGAATGGGACTCCGATGCTTACCAGACTTGCTATTTTAGAATATTCTATATATAGAATATTCTAAAATAGCAATATATATATATAGAATATATATAGAATATATATATATTTATATATATATATATATTTATATATATATTTGGAATATATATGTAATATATATATTTAGAATATATATATTCTCTGCCTGGATATTGTCACTGCTGGATATGGTTTTATTGACCAAATATGATTGACTTCCTCTAGGCTATACAACCTTGTTTCTGTCCATTAGTGACAGCTACTTCTAGCCTATGATTAATTTCATCCTAAAAACAGCATTTTACTTTTCCCCAAGCAATTCTAATCTTAAAAGTATCTTTTCTTTCTGTGGATAATAAAGAGAGATTAGGGGGATGGCTTGACTGCAGATGTCCACACTCCAGTAAGGTTAAAGCAGAAATATACCTCATACCTTCTGTCCAAAAAAGAGCAGCTTCTTCAGTGCCTCTCAACATCTCTTTCCTGTTGTCTCCTGTGTTGTTACATGCTATTGAAGTGCTCCGTAAAGCTACACAAACGTGCTTGTTAAGCCACACAATACCTATTTTTATCCTCTTGTTCAAGCTTAGAGTGAGTTTCTTTGATTTAGTCCTAAAGGGAATCATGCTAAATTGAGTTAAAGCTGTTTGTAATTCTTCCTGGGTCTGCAAGTGGAGCTACAGCAAAGCTGTGCCTCATCCACCTGGAATTTGCACCTTCCCTTCATCTGTTGTCCTGTGCAGCCCTTGGTCATTTGGGAATGCTCAGAGTTTTAACAAGTTTGGCTTTGAGTAGATTAGATGGTTGAACTGAATACCAATATATTGTAGTTCAACATACAATGATTAATAACTCACTTTATTCTCTCTGATACAGATCTGGTACTACACAAACAACATCTTTAGCGAATCTGGGATCAATCGTGAAACAATCCCTTATGTTACACTAAGTACTGGTGCTGTTGAGACTCTAGCTGCTGTTTTTTCTGTAAGTATGATTATAAAAAGTCCATTAGCATGCTTGATATTTAAATTTTATTAGATTTCATTTTCCTACGCAGGTTAAAATATAAAAGAATAGTATTTTTATTAAGTGTAATGGTTGAATAAGCAATTCAAAATATTATTTATAATTTTAATCCTAAACCAAATTTTTATCTTGGGATGTGTTTTTTAAGATGCTCTTTAATTTTAGTTCCATAAAAGGAACAGAAAAAGTTGGTATGTCCTGCAGTGCTTTGTATGGATGAAGAGGAAGAAAGCAGAAATAACAAGGGCCAAAGTTTACTAAGTGGTAACTCATAAATCATTTTACCTGGTAGAACAACCTTACCTGGTAGCAGTTTATTCACGTCCCAGAGTTTTCTCATGTGCCTGCTGGGAAACAGGCAGTGCTGTTTGGGAAAGGCTCAGGCATAGTACAGCCGCATGTGTTCAGGGTGGCTGGCAGAAACAGCCACTCAGGTAGGTGGAAGAGTAAAACCATCCTGCTAGAACAAGGAGCCCCATGTGGTGTTAAATTCTGCTGCCTTATTCAGGACAAAACCTTTCCTAATACGTGAGCACCAGAGCAGGTCCTTTGCTCCGCTCTGAATGTAGAGGGAATGTTAATAGAAAAACTTATCCGTGCACAATTTTATATTTTCTATTTCAAAATAGAAAAGTTGACTGGGAAAAAAAATGCACTAAATGAGCAAATTAAACCTCCAAGTTTTAGTAGATGATTACACAATTAATTGCTAAAGGAAATACATTTATGTTTGCACTGTAATAAATAAGAAGCAATGGGAGAACTCTTTGGAGTGGAAAGTTGCAAAGGAGCAAGCACTCTTTTCTTCCTTTGCTGGAATTTTTTCTTCATTATTCTATACCAGCTGTATTTTCACAATACTGAACACAGCAGCAAGCATTTTTAAATGTCAGAAGAATGGTTTTGGAAAAAAAATTCTTTTCAGTGGCAGAGCAACTGCTTGTGACCTACAAAATGTTAAACTAAATCCAGCTATCAAGTATGTTTTCTTATAGACTAGGACATAAGGACTCTACAGGGTCACAAATATCTTCTTCTGATGTTTGTAAATTTCCACACATCTGTTTTTGGCTATTTTTTTTTTTAATTAAAAAGACTTTGATTTTACAACTCTTTTTAATATGTAGAAATAGGGAAATATGAAAGTCCCTACCTCTTACAGTTTCTTCTTTGTGATACTGCACAAATGATTCTTTGTCTAAGATATATGGAAAAATGATAATGATAATTCTGCCACTGTTTTAAGTGAAGAACACGCCTCTTTTATGTGAAAACAGATGATAATTACATGGAGATGATTCCATGATATTAAAGGCTTTCTATAAATACAGTCTGTTATCTTTTCAATTCCTTCTGTGCTGTCAGTTTATGGGGCTTATTCAGAGCACACCCTTCATACATAATGAGGTGGATGTGTGTGCTTTGGCTCCTGCTATGTGTGGTAAGATTTTGTA
Source organism: Monarcha castaneiventris obscurior (assembly GCA_026261815.1). Classification (NCBI taxonomy): domain Eukaryota; kingdom Metazoa; phylum Chordata; class Aves; order Passeriformes; family Monarchidae; genus Monarcha; species Monarcha castaneiventris. The sequence goes on along the minus strand of JAMPIT010000433.1, from coordinate 11,596,636 downwards.
CTCAAGAGGAGGGTTTTTTAATACTTCTCCTGTTAATGCTGCCTGCTGTGCCTCTGGAAATGGTGACGTATTGCTTATTGCTATCTCTGCTCCCTTCCAATTTCTCAGTTCAAGACATGCTACTTTTTGGACTTAATTTTATTTCCTTAATCTTCATAAATGTTTCATTGTGGTTGTTTAAAGGAACAACAACATGAATTTAGCTTTTCAGTTGAAGGTTTTGCAGCTTATTTATTCAAGTGACTTCCTCTCAAGTTTTTCATGCCCAGCACTGTGGACAGGGGATTCCCCCCACTCCCAACCTCTCCCAATGTCTCCTTTTGCCATTTCTAAAAAAATTCTTTTCAGAGTCTTAAATGTTAAGCCAGGTGCATGCCTTTTTTACTATTCAGGGAAGAAACAGAAGAAAGCAAGAAGAGAACTTAATTTTCCTGGTATTTTTTATGATGTTGTGTTTGTTAGCAGAAACCAGATTTTACTGAAAATAAACCCCAGGATTTCAGTAGAGGTAATCAGTTATAGAGGTATGGTTTCTTTCCTCATAAATGAAATAGCAATTGGAGAGGTCCACTAGAAATCATCTACCATCTGTGATCATTATGCATAAATTAGGTGGTCATGAGATTGACCCTCAGTAAGAGTACTTGGGTATTTATGGCCTCCTTTGATGAGACCCATATGAAAGCCAAAAGTAAACAGTGAAATAGATGTATTTCACAGAGGAGCAAAGTGATATTTAGGAGATAAAATACTGAAACTGAAAAATGTTGGAAGTCTTGCTTTAATGCGCCTCTTGGGAGCAGCAGCACAATAGTGATAATGTTGGTGTGGTCCGTGAGGAAAGGCAATTAATATCCCATCCTTTTTATAGCCCTGAATTGCCTCAGATCTTGATATGCCTGCTTGTAGCATGCTTTGCCTACAGCTCCATCCCTCCTGCTCTCCAGCAAAAGCCATATGAACAAGACATTGAAAGATGAAACGTGCATCATCATTTTCCTTTCATTCACATAATTTGGTGGCAGCTCCCACTTACACCAACACTTCCTGATTTGCTTCATGAAATATGTGTGTTCTAGCATTGCACACATGATGCCCTGGCTTCTCTCTAGGGAGACAAGATAAACTTTTTGTACATTTTTGGTTAATGATAGAGAATCCCACCCATTGTAATGAACACAGATTTGATTTAGAGGACTGGCTAAACAATTACTTTTTAGTGAGGGTGCCCATTAATTTCAGTTTGCTTCTGAAGTTTTGTATCCTCTGGAATGAAATACTGAATAGATTTGCTACTCATAGACATGTTACAGCAGTAAGTTACCTAACCTGATGCAATTCTTTGAAGCAGGATGGAATACATTTAAATAATTCCTGTGTTTATTAGAAGTCGGTTCTATAACTTCTGAAGTGCCTACCAGAAATTTAGCTGTTCTTCAGTAAGATTAATTACTGTTACTGTTTTCTAATTTTTAATAATTCAGGTTAATTTTAGTTGTTGTCTTACTCTTAGTGGGCAAAGAGAACAATTTTCCAGTGCCTTTCTTTAGCAGTAGGGTGAATGGAAAGGGAGACAGAAGTAAATGTCTGAAAGGATTCCTTCCCTCCTCCATGAAACCAGCATAGAATAAAAGGGAATGTTATTCAAATTAAGCATCCCACATCCAATTTTGCCATCTGTGGCACCATATTTGGGTTTCTTATAATGTTCACAGATAGAGACTAGATGTGACTATATTGAGAAGACTGTCCCCTAAGAATTTGCCATAGGATGATGCATTAAGGTGTTACTAAAAGCCTGTGACAGAGACAAGTTGTATGAAGCTTGGAATGAGTTAAAACACATTGTAGTACTAGGCCATAAAAGAATGTAGGAGGTCCTTTGCATTATCACACAGAAGTCAGGGAAGTCAGCACTATTCAGCGAGATGAATTCAGTCAGCTTTAGAATGCCAGGAGAAAGGGCTCTTAGACTTGTTCTGTGTTTGTTTTACTGTTAATAGATCTCAACTTAGAAGGAGAGACTCCCTGCTCAGGGCACGGCACATCTTAAATCAAGGGTATTCCAGACACTTCCATAGGTGATGTCATCTCCAACACAATTCTTCCATGGTTTCCAAAGGATGATACAAGATATCTCCACTGAAACTCTGGACCCAGTGTGGTCAGAAGAGAAAGAAATACATTCCAGTAACAGCCAGTCTTGGCTCATGAAAACAGTGGGGTGACAAACAGTAGAATCTCAAGGGCTCCTAGGAAGTTATGTTAGAATCTGACTTCTAGTAAGACTTTTGATGCAGTCCCATGTGACATTGTTCACACTAAGTCAGACTCAGCCTTCACCTACCCATAATTCCCCGTAGGACGTAAGTAGAGATAGCAAGAGTGGAGCAAACATGGCATTTCCTTCTCTTTCTCCCCTCACCCTGATAAGCTGTTGCTCAAGGTTTACCAGAATTTGAAGGTAATATCTTGGTCTGTAATAGCCCAGATAGAGCCAGCAGTAGAAAAGAGACTGGGAAAGCAGCATCTCAGATCATGGCATTTGTCAATGGCCAGAGGCATCTGGGCATGTTTTCCCTTCAGGGTGGACTGCAGAGTGAGACTGTGTTAATGCACACTGCCTTAACGCACAAGTGATCAACAGGATTGCTTTTAGATAAAGACATTATTTCTTTTTAATTGTTTTAAAACACATGGACTTTTGAATAGACAAGGACTACATGTGTTGAAGTAACCATGTAGTGCCTTCCAGAAGAATAAGTCTCATCATGAAGGTCTACCTTACAACACCCCTCCTAAGACCCAGGGTGCACATGGTTAAGGGCTGCATTTATGTAGCATAAATTCTTGTGTAGGATATACTCAGAAATTGAAAGTTTTAAAGATGTATCTCCTGCTGTTGAGGATTAAATGCATTGGGTTTGAGTAATTCTTTTATCAATCTATTCAGGATGATCTGCATCAGGGCATTCAAATACCATCATTTGAAAATAAAGCTTCTGCCACAATAAGCTGTCACAGATCAAGGCTGAGGTCTAGTCTGGCTTTCATAACATAAACATGACAGCTCAATGCTTTTAACAACTAAATCATCAACAGAAGGAGCTTTGCTTGAGAAATATTTACAGTTTATTGAAGGGACAGAATAGAAATAAAGAAACTGGTGGTTCTGTGCTGTCCTAGGGGCTGCTGCCAAGCACTGCTGAGGCAAATGGGGCTGGCTAAGATGAGTCCTTGCATGGGCTGCATCTTGGCCATGCTGGTCTGGCAGACATCAAGTATGGAGGGCATCTTCAGTGAATAGAAAATTTCACTGCCAAGTGAAGCTGATTAAGGATGCCTTACTGCAAAATACTTCACACTGAGTTTATAAATTTAGCAATTAATTCCATGCTTTACTGAGAGTAATCTTTAGACAGGTACCTGCAGAAGGTGTGTAAAAACTTATCCGGTCATGGCTTTAATACAGATACAGACAAATTAATGTGAGAGCCTTGTAGGCAGAGATTTTTTTAAGGCTTGTGCTTATGTGGTCAAAGTTGGTGCTAGGCCTCTAAATTCCAGTTTAGGTACTTAAATACAATAGCCCCTTTTTTATTTTAAAATGAATAATTCATACAGTAGACTAATGGGTATGCATCAAAATATGAATCAAGAACCCCAACTTAGAATTCTCAGTCTTCTGTTCCTCTCCTTTTCCGGGAGAAACTACAAGAAACTACACATTGTGTGATAAAGCAATATAAATGAGGTTATCCATTTTATTCCTGATATTTAAAATAGAAATAACACAGTGTTAGCTTGCCATGTTAAGTCTGCATCTAGTCATAGAGTCTTGCTCAGACCTTTATCCAAAATACATGAGAAAGAAAATGTGGCTATCCTTGACATTAACTTATAAAGCAAACTTCTTCACAGAGCTGAGACAACAAGAAAACCTGATAGAGTTTGCTTAGTATAAATTAGGGCCAGGATATAAGTAGGAAATAGTATTCAATGACCTCCTGTTTTGACTGTAGGACTTGCTTGCACATTTATTTTATCCAGAGAAGCTTGTCTGATCTATTTAATGCACTCTGCTTTCATTATGTTGGCCCTGGCATCTGCAGCTGACTCAAGTGAAAATGTTGACATTTGCTCCTTTAACTTTATTCACAAGTGTTTCCTGACAGACAAAAGTAAGTTGTGTGACCATTAATGCAGTTTGTATATCAGTTGTCTTTTTATCACCAAATGTTTGTGTCGAGAGAATTTTGGTTGCAATATTTTTTTACACATTTTCAGTAGTTTCAGCTGTGTTAATCATCATGACTGGGTATAGGTTTCTACAAATGCATGTTTATGATCACACATAAACAAGTATCAGCCTACACAGCTTGGCACATAACTCAGGTGTTATCACAGAAAACAGTTGTAATGTTCTTCTTTTGTATGTACTTGAGCGTATGCTGGAGTTCTTATTATTTCAGTTATTCCACTTGAGACTTGCTATAGATCTTCAATAGGTAACAGTTACCAGTGCATAGCAATGGAGCTTTCAGGACTATAAATACTTTGAAACTGGTGAATCATCTTCCACTTCTTATGAGTCATAAGAATCTTAGTGGATTTTGCAATTTAAGAACTTTGGATTTGTATAATCATAACTAAAAAATTAAGTTGTTGTCTGTTTATAACCTCAAAACCAGCATTTTTTTCACCAGGGAAATTTGCTATTATGGAAGACCTAGTCCAAACTGTCCTTCCTGCCTGGAATTTGTTTTGCTTTGAGTTTTACAAGTGAAAACTATATATCACATTTTTCCCATGTTTTGTATGGGAGGCATCTATGAACTTTTCCCCCTAAGAGAAGCATAATCCCTGACCCTGTTTTAATGCAAAACCCAGCAGCTGTGTAACACCAAGATTTTTTGATCATGACCATCAATCCAGCATTTCAAAAAATAAGAGAAATTGTGCAGTATGTCAAATTAAATGTGCAGCATTTATTGCTAAACATATAATTCATGCCAAATTACATATGAAACATGTTGCAGAAGTCTCTTGCAGAAGTTGCAGAAGAGGGGTCTTACAAACCTATCAAAATAATTTTCAGCCCTCAAAGCCGTAAAAGTTGTGTCTTGGTTGAGTGTGTGTGTGGTCACGTGTCTGCAAGATGGATTCATTAATCATGATGGAAAATACCTGCCATCTTTTAGAGGTTTTGACAGTGAAGCAGTTGCAGTTTTGAAACATTTGGACCTCATATAATCTTACTAATGTGAGTGCAGGTCTTTTTAAAATTCCATAATTCTATTATGGAAGCTCTGGAAATTGTCCAAATTTGTATATTGCACCATTTAAAGAAATAAAGAATGCAAAATCTTGCCACAGAGCTGCTTTCAGTGACCTGCAGCATCACAGTATCTCTGGTGAGGAAGTTCAGCTCAGGGTGCAACATCAACGTGTTTAGGACAGACAAGCCTGTCCTAAAATGTACTGGTGAACCCCACACTGAGGAAGAAGCACTTGCTTCTCAAGGCATTTCGTCCCTGGGTATCTCTGTACTTTGCTTTAACACATTTCTTCTAGATGCTCACAGCAGAGTGGTGTGTGCTGCTTCCCAGAATTAAGGGTATTATTCCAGATTTCATTTTAGTTGCCCATTTTAACTTTTCCTCAAAGGACATGTAGAAGATGGCTTTCAGTCTCCAGTAAATAATGATATGGCAAACAGTTTTGTGATTCTGACTTTAACTTATTTGAAGTGGTACATTTAAATCTTCATAAAATTATTTTATTTTTCTCATAAGAAAGCCAACTGTAATTAGTCATTTTAGTAGATATCAACATGAAAAGTACATCAGCTCTTATGACAAAATACGTATTAGCCTATTCAATGAGTCAGACTAGCAAAGAGTTTCATGTTACAGATTTTTAAGAAATTCTTCATTGTGTTTTTCTCTAGCAGATAAGTATTCCATTTTTGTGATTTATATTAAGGTGTTAAATATAAATTCAAAATAGGTGTAACTGCACAAGTATCAGTGTTAAACTCACCTGTCTGAGCAAAGTTTTCTGCTGCATGGACTTCTTTTGTTTGGATATTCTAATTACACTAACTATCCAGAATCATGCCTAAATGTTTATTCTATATTTGAAGAAAAAAAGGAATTTAAAATAAATTTTAGTTTAATTAAGATATAATCTATGCTAAAAAGATTTAAATCTTGAATTTTAAATGTTTTAAGCTTAAATTCAGAGAGATGTTAAAATTAGAAAACAGCCAAAATGTAAAAGCAAGAGACTATACCTCTCTTCAACATACTGACATTTAAAAATTACGTATTGTAAGAACACTCTCACAGAAATTAATGCAGATTTGTAAGACATTCAATCAATGTACAATTTCTAAAGTGGTCTCAGATAAGGATACCATGCTGACTTGTTTTTTCAAGGAGATTAAATTTGGCAAACATAATTGTGAGCACAATTATGAACACGTCATAGTTTATCAATAGTGTAAAATCAACCCTCATGGTTTTAGTTTTGATCTTCATATTTACTAGGAGAACATATTTCATGGTCCAAGTTCTTCAGTGTTTTATGAAGAAAGTCAAAGGCCACATTTTGTTTTCCAGGGCTTAGTTATTGAGCGGCTTGGACGCAGACCTCTTCTCATTGGAGGTTTTGGGCTGATGATTGTCTTCTTCTCAGTACTCACCGTCTCCCTGACTTTACAGGTAACACAAGGGTCACTGTATATTTTTACTCTCTCTTTTACCTATTTTAAACATGCTCGATACGGGTTTGTCTCAACGTTCCTACATTAGCCAATCCTTTTAATCAGTTTGGCCTAAGGATTGAAAGGTCACATACTAATTTATGAATCTGTTTGCTTCAAAGTTTTTGCATTAAAAAACTACAGGGACTTTCTCACATTCTCACATTCAGACTCCTTAATTGAAAGATTTATGCATATAATGAACTACTATGAAGACAATTTTACCCATGAGTAAATAGTTTACCCATATTCTGTGGGTTTATCTTTGTTTGTAATTCACTCTCTCTGAGATTTCTTTCGTATTTTATACGTCATCACTGTTTTAGGTTTCGATTTTTCTTTTTCCCCAGTAGCATAATATTTCCATGTTTGCCTAATTATTCCTTTTTGGATTCCATCTACATAAGATACAGTTTGTTTGTGTTCCTAAAGACTTTCAAGAAGTAAAACTGACATTTGCAATGGCATGGATTTGGGTGGTGTTTCATCAAGGTGTTTTCCTGCTGGTTTTGAGTCATGTGTGGTGCCATTAATCTGACTTCCAAATCTTGTTTCTTGTTTGAAGAGAGTCAGTAGGTCAGATTGACTGGCAGGTCTGTGCTGAACCATTGCAGTTTTATTTGATTTACCTGCATGTACAGCAAAATAAAGCTTTACTGCACACACCTGCCAGGACAGCTGTAAGACAGCTCTCCTCCAGAAGAGAGATGTTAATGCATATTTTGTATGCCCAGTGAAAAATTCTCTTCCAGATATTTTAAAGCTGAGTTGGGTGTGTGAGGACCTTCAGCTGTTTTAAATCCCTAAAGTCTGAATGCCTTTCAGTTTTACCTCCTTTCCAGAGTCTCAACGTGTAAAGTATTAGAGATTTGTTTTGAACGAAGGACCAGGGTACAAAGAGTCTTAGTCTCAGAGGAATTTATATCTGTTTGCACCTTCTCTTTCTCAGAGACGTTGGATTTGCTTCCAGACAAGAACCCCAGATTGTATAATTTTGATAGATTTACAACCTTTTTGGTTGATCTTAATGCCCAGGAGACCACGGTTTCCACATAACTAAGGGAATAACCCAGACTAGAAGCGAAAAAGCATCAGAAAATAGGGGCCTTTCCTTAACACTGAAAGAAATAATTACTTTCTTTAACAAGAATATTTTTACAGAGCCACTCAAGGTGGTGATAGTACACTTACATATTTCTTAAATAATTTTCAAAAATAGTAAAATTCTAATAAAAATATCATTCACATTTTGCTGAGGGAAAACCCTACATGTTGGAGAAAGAAGGAAATGTGTATCCATATTTTTTTCTCATCTATTAGTATTAGAATCAATCATTCACATATATGATCAAGAAACAGTGTCCTGCAAACTCCATAGGAATGCTCTTCAAATTTCAAGTTACCAATATTTAGAGGTCTCAGTAGAGAGAAATCTACTTAGAAGCAGAGAAAAGATAGCACACATGGCCCTCCTTGTCTGCAAAATCAGATTATGGCTGAAAATCCCTGTATTGTGGCTTTCCTACGCTTTGCCAAGGTTCAGATGCCTGGTCCTCCTACCAAATGTCAGCCTGTCATGTCTTCAGCCAAGCCTTTGACTGGCGAACTTTGAAGCTCTGTGGGCCATCCTAGATGCTCTTTTTAAACATGACTGACATACCTCAGGAGGATGGAGGTGCTGAATGTGTTCCAGGCTGGCTTGAACTTCAGCACAAGAAGCTGTGAATTTTTAGATTTCCACCTCTGTGGTACATGAGCTTGTCTAGTGCTTCTCTACAGGAATTTCACAGACACTAAGGCCTTTAAATACAATCTAGTAAAGTCCTAAAGAAATACAGTGATTTTCAAAAGTAACCTCAGACTAAATTCTGAAATAGATAAGGAATCATGGAAAATGCTCTCTATTGTCTAGGTTCTTAAAAATATTTGTAATACGTACAATATGCTTAAAATGAATGTCTTTTGTCTACCCAGAGCACTGTGCACTGGCTTCCTTACCTCAGTATATTTTGCATCCTTGCAATCATTGCGTCGTTCTGCATTGGACCAGGTAGGTCTATATATATTTTTTCAGGTTTCTTTGTGTATCTGTACAGGACAGGTATTTTTGCGCTGGCACTATGTTAGCAAATCACTTGTACAGAACTTCACTTTGGCTGTAAACCAGAAAGTAAGACTTGTCCCCTTGAGTTTTTGGAGGGCTTTTTATGCACTATTTATTGCCTCTTTTTTTTTTTGCAAGGAGTTTCACATTAAACATTAATCAGCTGTTTATACATCTTCACCACTGAAGTAGTCTAATTGATTGATTGTGGCTTATTTGGGGAAATAAAGAGCTGCTGATGTTTGATGTGACTCTAATGAAATACTGCTGTAATTCTGTGGATCCTCTTTTGAAAGGCTTAGGAAAAAATAAGCTGCTTTAGAGAAAAATGGGGGGAAGACCAAGATATTTCTTTTCTCCTTATTTCTGGGAAAAGAGATTGCCACTAATTTCTGTGCAAAATACAGTGAAAAAACTGAAAAAAATAGCAATCCCTTTGTCCTTCTGTAAGGACAAATCTCAGGTTCAGCTAAGTTCACTGTACTGCTGACATATAGGGTAACAGAGGGGATGTTAAAGAATTCTGTGGAATAGAACTGTTCTTGAATTTTAAATATCTTAAGAATGTCAAATGTTGGCTGGAAACTTCTTTAAAACTTTCATTCTGGTGTTTTAAGTGTCTCAGAGAGTTGAAGTGCAGCTATTTGCAGCATCTATCATTGGGGTTTTTTTAAATCTTTGTTGAAACAAACTGAAGTTTTTTCCCTATCATAGATATGTTCCATCTATTTTTAGAACTTGTAAATCAATATGTTCTACATGTTATGTTTTCACCATATGAAGATTAACCCTCTGCTTTTCTGCTTCACCTCACCATTCTTCAAAATCGATTCTGCTGCTCTTCATTTAGCTTCTTTCTCTTTACTGATGTTATTCAGGATTTGTGTTGTACTTTGCAATCTATTTGGAGCAAAGTGTCTGCAGATACATCGTGGACAAAGAGCTATTTTTTAATATTTCTAACTTGCTTTCTACAGAAGTTCATTAAAATTAAATCTTCTGTTGTGTTTTTCACTGTGCTCAGTGTTGTTAAAGCCAAAGAACATTAATAATATATCAATAGCTACCTAGCTGGCCTCTCCACCTTTCCTCTGTGTGTTCAAATATTTGTCGTATGTGACAATAGTGGGAATATCTCGGTAGACTTAATGTTGAATTCCTTTTAATGAAAATCTCTGTTATTGACTCTTCAGCTATTGAGAAGAAACTGTGAAGAATCATATTCTGATATCTCTGCAAATAAATAGCAATATTTTAGTTGACTTTAATGGAGGCAGATTTATCTTAAGTGAAACTTCTCTATTCTCTTTTGAGGGGCTTCAGAGATTTGAGATACTTTATTACCTTTTAGGTGGGCAACTTCCATTATTAGCAATGCTTTAAAGTGATTAAATGAGAACATATACTTTTTTTTTCCTGAACAAGGAGTGTGACATCAACTTTGCATCCACTGCTTTTTGTATCACAAGGCACAACTCAATAGTTGAGTGCAATTACTCTGTCAGGTTTTGTCTGCCTTTCCTTGTACAGGAAAGACATCAATAGCCTGTGACAAATCCATTGGAGAGTCACCATGTCAATGTCAGGAGACCTGTGAGAAGGGACTGGGTGAACTGGACTATTTCAGCCTGAGAGGAGACAGCTTTGGGGACCTAAGAGCAGTGCCACTACCTACGAGCAGGGTGTTGCAGTGGCAGAGCCAGTCTCCTGTCACTGCATGATGAGGTGCTTGAGGGACAGAATGCAGGTGTCAAAAGAAGAAAGATGCAGAGAGATTGCAAGGAAAAGCTTTTTGCTTCTAGGCAGTTGAGCAGGCTACAGAGGATATTGAGTCCTTAATTATTACACAAAGATCAAAACTGGATAGTTTGTACTTCTGTTTTTCTCCATTGCAGTGGCTGTAAGGAAGTGCCCAGAGAAAATACAAGCAGGGCAAGTAGGTGAGACATTTTTTGAGAACCAGTGCACATTCTTTTCAGCTTAGGGTCCTTCTGAGTTATAGCTTCTAACTCTTTCTTAGTCTTTCATGGATTTGTTAATTCTCTGTCTGAAACAACAAAATTTTACCATTCTTTGGCAAAGAAAACTACGTCTACTACCTTTCATGCACACCTCCTTTGTTAGTCTTTGTGTGACACCTTCTAGGTCTTGCAGAAACAGAGCAACTGATCCTCTTCCTCCTTTTCAACTTTTTTGTGATCTTGTAAACTTTTACCTTATCAACACAGATTTTTCTGGAATGAACAGATATTTCTCATTGCCACCTTCTCAGTGATATTTTATGACACCCCTTTAGCAGGAAAATTTCACACTTCAATATTCTTTTGTAGCACTCTGATAGTTTAATGACACAAGACTGAAGTTCAGGAATAATTTTCCCACCTTTCTGGGAGGAAAAGGGGTTTTCCCAAAGAAAATTAAGGTATATTCTTTATTGTAAAACTGCATGTTTTTTATACTTTTAGCTTTTTGTGGAAGTATTGCCATTCATTTGTATTGCTTCAACAGGGACTATTGTCAACTAATCCTCAGTATCTTAATTCCTCCTGTAATTACACTACAAACACATGGTTTGTAATGATTCCATAGGTACAAGTCTTAAGCTAGGATGAATTTAGTTTATGTTCATTGAGCTATTGGTACTTGGAAAAATTATCCCATCTGATGATAACAAATAGCATGAGGAACTGAGCTTATAAAAATAACTGCTTTAACTTTCTAGAGCATAAAAGTGCCTTTAAAACTACAATATTTCTCTCTCGTTAGAACACCTAATACCTTATTGATAGCATAGATGTTGTGCAAACCACTTTCTGATAGCATATGCATGAGTCCCATCTGCTCCTTTACAGCAAGGATGAGCTGTTATTATAAACTGTGGAGGGTTTTTTTTGTTTCATTTTTCCAAACACAGCTTTTCAGCTTGCAGATATTTTTGAGGACTGAAACAGTAATGTTAACAACAGGTATGTTCAGGTATGTGTGTGGTTTGGTATCTCATAATTTTTGTCAAAAGACAAATAGCAGAAAGTTTTCACTTTCTAAAAATTAAAGGGGCCTTATGCTTGATATAGTCAATCTGTGATCTGAAAGAAAATTGCCCTTCAAAAATTGCTTACTGTTCTACAGATTAGGGAGCCAGATTCTACAGATTGCTGGTCCAGACAGTTGCTCCATTGTGCCTATCTGGTTAATTATATGCAAGTTAAGGTATTTGCTGGACCTGAAATAAATATAGGTTACATTTAAAATGAAGAATTGTCATCCAGCAAAAAGTAGATAGAAAAAACTGAAGGGATTTTTTCTGACTCCTAAGGAGACAAAAAGCAAAAAGCTAAAAATCAACTGAGAAAACAAATCAGAGAAAAAAAGTAAAAGAACATTTTCAGGGTCTCCAGAGAGCATTTGTGCATCAGGTTATGCATCATGAGCAAATGCATTGGTTTGCAATGCCTTTACAGAATGAGTAAATAATGTGCAGCTTCTTGGAAATTTGAATAATGATAGACAGGTTTAGGTACATGTGAAATGTCTTCCTTCCTTAACTTTGCCTTAGTTAATATTTAAGAAAATGGAAAAGCTAAGATTTATTCCCATTTTCTCAGTTAAATTTGTGTGGCTGCCTCTTCATGGACTGAACACTTGTGTTCAACTGTGCCTGCAGAATCAATCTCTTTAAGGAAAGGTGGTCTGACTTAAACAGAAAAAAGAGAAGGTTCTGCTTATTTTTAGCTATTATCTTGAATTTCCCATTCACCCATTGTGCCTTCACAACAGTTGCTGTGCCAGCAAATGATTTTTGATTTTACTAGGAGAATTGAAAAATGTGCATTGTAGTTTTAGAAAACCTGCTGGAGATTGTCCCCTTTTACCCACTAGCCAAATAGTTTAAAAAACAAACAAACAAACAAAAACCCAGAAACTGACCTAGAAGGTGTTCCATTCAGTTTCCTGATTTGTCTGCAGGGATGTTGACCCCACTTGTCAGTGAGTCTGTCATGCACTTTGGGATGAGGGGCTTGCAGGTTTCGAAGTTTTTCCAATTTACATAAAACAATTAAATGTTCATCCTCCAAACCAGAGTATGGCTTTTCTGCCACCTATCAAGATGTGTAATATAGTAGAACATGTGGAGAAAAAAAAATGGTTAACTGATTAATTGGGGATTACAGCAATGTTGGCATGAACTTCCAGATAATTTTCCTAGAGAAAAGAAGTGTAACAAGACAGTCAAGACCTTGAGACCATGGAAACTTGGCATAAAGCATTTCCATGCATTATCTTTGTATGAAGTGATTTATTGGTATTTCTTCCTTAGAAGCACATTCTGTAATGCCTTTCTATCCAGTTTTAATAAGTGGAGAAGGCACTGCTGCAGAGAAAGGACAGGAAACCCTGGTGGGGGAGGTTAGGTCTTTAAATGGAAGGATGGGAGGAGGTAGACTATTTTGATAAAATATCTAGCTTTGAAGAAATCTTCTTTTACCACCTTCTTTCAGAAATTGAACAAGTATTTTTGCTTTTAAATCTCTGCAAATTTGCTGGCTCTGGAAACATGGTGCACTGGAGTACGTGTGGCTTATTTTACCACTGGAAATTATTAGAAATTACCCCAGACCCTGTTGTGCAGTAAGATCTGTAAAAAGTGTTTGTGTAGCACAAGTGTGTTGCCCACCCTTTGACCACTGCCTCTGGGAGGGACATCAGCCACGTGTGTGCACAGGAAGGCATGCAGTAATGTTCCTTCTTCCAACGAGCTCCTTGGAGTCCTTTGGTAAGAAAAGAAAAATTACCTTTTATTACAACAAGCCGTAATACTCATGGAAGTTTCAGAAATCTGAGAAGTTGATATTATATCCATTGCTTGATCATGATAACTCAAGCCATCTTTGTGCTGGAAATTTGTGCTATTTTTGTGGCACTTCAAGTTTGAGATTAGTAATTTTTTTAAAAATCTTTTGCATTTTTCCCCTTTCTAAGAATGGGACATATATGCCTGCATGACCTGTACAGAAAAAGAGGCTTTGAAACTCAGAACAGGATGAAGATTTAAGGATGTCTGAAAAATGTCAGTTAGCTAAGGAAGCATATAAGAATAATATCTCTAAGTATCACATGGAAGACTTCCCATAGCTGATTATATTTTATCTAAGTAATTTGAAAGATTGCTTTATATGAACACTCTGTATGCACATTCTTTTACATATTTTCTTAAAGACCTAATACATCATATTGTCATGCATTGTCTCTCTGAACTGTAATATGAAAAATGCTCATTGTGTTGTCAGGTGTCATGTCATCATTTTTGAGATGACTTGGAGCTGAATGTTGAAGCACAAAATTGCTCATGTAGCAGTAGCACAGAAGGGCTGGAAAGAAGGGCTATCATGAAGGTGAAGACAATAGTTTTTTATACGGAAATATACAGAATAACTTCATAGAGTCTAACAGAAAAGGCTGAGAATATAATTTCTAAGAACATAGGCAAAAGGGAAAATAACACTGAGAAGGAAGAATAATCTGAAGGCAAGTGTAGCTGCTGAAAATAGCAACAAAGACACCAAACTTAGGTGCTAGCTAGCCATGAATAAATTTAGAAAACAATTTGGGAAAAAATCCTAACTACTTCAGGAGCCAGGATCTTCAGCTTCTCAATAGAAGCATCAAATGGAGAAATGGAAGAAACATATTCTATAAATTAAATACTGCCTGAAAAAACTGAGGATTGTATTTGAGTCAGATGGTCTAATATGATCCCGGATTCCTTTATCTCCAAGTTTGTGTTCTTCATTTATCTCTCAGTGAGATGCTTGATCCTCTGTATAAAGTCTTATCTTATTTCCATCTGTCTAAAAGCCCCCGGTGTCTGCAAAGATACACATGTGGCCAGAGGAATTTTCTAGCTGGTCATTGCAATAAAGTGCAGCCCATGACTTAATTTCTGTCAATAACTGCTATTTTTAAATCAGGGGCACTAGAGAGAAGAAAGCAGGAGTGTCTGGCTGAGTCTCACACAGTGGCTTCAGGCATTCTGACCTTACTCTCTTACGCCACATAACATATTAGAAGTAGTTATTCTGGTGTTAAATCCTCTAAGTATTTCTGTGGACAAGTAGCATCTCCCTACAGAAGTCCTGCTGAGTTCAGTGGAGCATGGATAAGGCCGAATTTAGTGTGATCACACATGAGTCTGTGTGATTTTACTTAAATTCCTACTTTTAAAATAGGTTTCTATTTAGTATGTGTAAGGATGACAAAATCAGAGCAGAGGTATGTTTCCAGTCACACTCTGATCACTGGAAAGAGAAATCAGTAAAATTCAAGCTCAAATGATTTTGAAAAAAACCCAGTCATTTTATGGTAGCAAGATCTTCATTTTTCAACTGCTAGGTTCTGTATAACAATTTCATTTTCAGACGCAGCTGAGAAATACCAACAAACCAGGCCATACCAGAAAAACATTTCACTTATGCTTGTCTCTTTTTTGAAGAGTTTTATGATATTTGTCATGGTTTATGGAATGTGAGTGAAGTCTTCCCTAGCAGAGCTGAATACAATGAATACAATTTAATACAATTTTAAATTGACATTTTAAAGGAAACAAAAGGAAACTCAGACGAAATCATAGATGTGCCCGGAGGTGTATCGAAGATACTTTGGTATTTAAAGTTTAAATCAGTCCATGCTCTTACTCTGAATGCCAGTGTGCAGTTGTATTGACAGCAGAGCTGTTGTAATAAAAGGGTCGCTTTGAAAGTCAAGAGGTTTGTTCAGCCTGAAATGTCATGAGTGAAGAAAATAAAAATTAGCTCTTGGATGTGAAACACAAGCAAAGGTGTGATAGCACACATGTAGACATAAAGGTACTGCAATGAAAGGCAGCATCAATATTGCTGCCTGAAAGAGGCATTTACAGAAGCTTTGTGTGATGTTTTAGTTTCTCCAATTTGGGATGTAAAAACTTCTAACATTCATGGCCCCCCACAGAGGCATTATGCCACTCCACTTTGAGAAAGAGTTTGAACTTGCTTGAGAGGAAAAAAAACCCATTCTCTGTACTCTCTGATGATAAGAAGAAACAAATAAACCCATGTTCTTCTAAATTTAGTTAAAAAGTAGTAGATTTGAAAGGTTAGGTTAATTTTCAAAAATTTTTTTATTCTATAAACTAGAAACCTTTACAGCAGATAAGCACTCTTTGATAATGCCAAGTAGCTCCTGCATTGGATATGAAGAGTGTTTGTGCAGAAATAACCTTTAGTATTCCCAGGTATTTAAGAAAAGTCTTGGTTTGTTGATAGTTGTAAGGCTTTTGTGGGCACAACAGCAGAATTAAAATACGCTGCATAAATTAAATTATTAAATACTCCAAATGTGAGTTATGGTTCCGTTCAGAAACTTGTAATAAAGTGGAGACAGTACATACCAGCATCAGTTGAAGATTTTCTGAGACCCCTGGCCCCATCCTCTGCCTTGTGACACTCCCTTGCTGTGAACTGCCATCCATCCAAAGAAAGTATCCTTGCAATTGGTGTTTTGTCCTCCCGGCTGCAGCCATCAGGGCCTGCCATGTCAATGCCATTGCTTTAATTTGTGTGGGCTGAATCACAGCTGTGGGAGGGCTGATTTACCTTTCCTTTTCTGGTTTTCTCTAACAATAGTAAAATACTCCTGGGGGAAGGAGTATTTTCATCTTCTACTACCAAGTCAAGGAGTCGAGAATTTATCTTTTGATTACCTTTGAGTGAATAAACTGATTTTTTAGGCTGTTAAGAAATAACAATTGCCTTCAATGTTCATTGAATTTGTGGGGGGGAGGATAGCATGCCCCTTGAATATATTAAATACAATGTCATTCAACGTATATTTTTTTTACCTTTTATTTGAATTCTTTGCTCATAAAGAACAGCATAGAGAAAATGTGTAGCTTTTAACAGTTCTGTAGCAGAAGTGATTTCAATTCTTTATAATTAGTGGCAGTTCTAAAGAAAAATGAACCCCTAGTATTTGAAAGGTAATTGTATCTGTTGAATAAAGGAATTACTGGAGGTGACACCTGGAGCTCTCACCAGCAAGAAAACTTATGAACTTTATCCCGCTAACAATAGATTTTACAAATTATCTTAATTGAAGCTTTCAAAATGTGAATGCTTTGACACTTGACAGCACTCCTCCTACCTGAACTAGCAGCTTTTCCTGAATGATCATTAATTACCTGTTGATGGCTCACAACTCCAACCGTGAAGAAATTTACTGCTGCAAAAATGCACCCATGTGTTTTAGAGGTTCATGTAACCATGAAAAAGAAATATATTCAAAAGCTGGAGGAGTGACCTAGGTACATTATACAGATTAATAGGGATTGGATATGAAAAGCCTAGTAAAAAAATACGCTGGCTTTTTTCTGTGAATTTTTATAAAATAGTTATATTTGCAAAAGTGCAATCTAATAAATATATAGAACAGTAGATGTAGAAATAATGAATGTAAGGCAATAAAGATATTTTATTTTCCTTATGCCCAGGCAAATGGCACAGCAAAGTTTTCTGCTCATCTCATCTATTTCTGACTAAGCTCCATGGCTAAGATCTAGATGCAAAAGTTTATTAGTTTGGTGTTGCAATGAACACTGGTCTAGGGTCCAGACAGTGTCTCTTGGTAGCCAACACAATGCATAGAAAGATGAATAAACATCAGTAACAGACTTTCAGAGAGAAAAGAAAGGTCAGAAGGAGGGCTGCATGAACAAGGGCACTCAGTTTGACCAAGCAAAGAGTCAAAGCAGTTATTTCTTTTAAATCTCCAGATGTTATCTGGCCTACTCCAGAAACTTCACCTTTTTGGAAGCACTGAGTGGTGGCTTTGGTGACTTCTTTCTGAGTTTTGTTCATCATAGCAAGACTGTTACTGCCTTCAGCTGGTACTTCTAGTCAAAGTGCATCTTCTGACTCACTCTTCCTTTTCCTTTCTGTCAGCAAACAGATGTTGCAATTTGTTAACAGTTGTTTTGGTTATTGGCCACAGTAGGGAAAAAACATTTTTTTATTGTCTTACATTCATTAGTTCTACAGCTACTGCTCCTCATAACTTGTCTACCAACCTGTAGTAGCAACCAATTTTTTTAATTTCTGGCATTTGAGGCCATGTGTCCTAAAAACTTCAACAGTTTCCAGAATTCATATACAGTGAAGACATGGTCTGTTACCCATCTTAAACAGGAGAAGGACAGGGAGAACTCTTCAGTCTCAGCTTCTCTGGAAATTTAGCCCACTATTTTTACTGCTGGGGTCTTTCAGGACAAATGCAGCTATACAATGTCATAATTGTGCACTGCTAGTATGAATAATTTGTTTGTTAAAATATTTCATGAGGAAAGCCTGACATGCCACATCGAGTTTTCAAGACTGCTTTAGCTTGCACGTTCACAACCAGCAGCACTTTGTGCTGATGGTCTGTCAACCTGAATTCCTGACAGGAAATCATCGTTGATGGCTTTATATTTCTTTCAGAAGATTTTTGTAGAAGCAATAAGCCTAGAACAGATAGGGGTTGGGGGTTTTTTTCATCTTTTCAGTCCTCATACAGTGCTGTGACTGTATGAATATTTCTGTTACCTAGGACCAAACACAGCTGTGATTCTTTAATTTGAGTATTTCCATACTACTGCCATCTGTGTAGTGGATGAATTTGTAAGGGACACTCCTGTCCTTTTATTAAAGTAAAAACTCTCTCATTGTTCTCATCGAGATAATTAGTTTTAGCAATGTAATATGAACAGAAGTGCCTAAGAGTCATTGTTACAGAGAATAATTATAAATTTAATTTTTATTTTAATTTAATAGACTCATAGCTCAGTAAAAAAAATTATCTTCGTATCAAATAGAACTGAAAGTTGGGCTATAATTAGGGTTGTGAAGTTATAAAATGGATCTGACTATATGGCAAAAATGTTTAAAAGACCATTTACATGTTGTTATAAGTTGAGTGTGTTTTTTAATTGCATTTTATTCTTTGTTAGCTATGCTGTGCTGCAATTGTGAAGCAAAAACAAATGTTGCCAAGAAGCAGAGTAGGAATTTAATGTTGAGGTTCAGTTTTTACAAACAAAAGCCAACTCCAAAAAAAAAAAATCAAACAACAATAATAACAACAAAAAAACCCTCACCAAATTTCCCAATAGACTGAAACTGTTACCAAAACCCAAAAAACCAATGTATTCATTTTGCTCAGAATTTTTCAGAATGTCCTACATACTGCTGGTTTGTCTTACGAAAAAAAAGCAAAAAAAAAAAAAATTAAATTCATAAATTAAAATAAATTAAAAATTAAATATATTCCTCAGTTTACAGCCAACGGTTGTATTTCAAAGGGAATAGTTATAACTCATCTAAAGAAAAGTATCTTAAAAGTACTGAATTTATTTGGATTCATCAATACATGATAAGCATTTTGCCTTCATCAAACAAATTTTCAGAGAAAAAATGATTCAGTCAGTAAAGGATTGCTCATAAAATTCTGCTTGTGTGGACTGACTTATGGAAGTAAAAATTATAGGAAAATGCACTAATTAATATGAAAGAGAGAGAGAATTTCACTGAAGAGGAAATTATCAGATGGTTCGGATAAGGATATTCTTGTGTCTTTTTTGCATGCAATATCTGCTGTAGAACTAGTTACCTAAATGGAACTAGAAAGAATTCTGTGTGATCTATTATATTTTATGTAATAGCCTTGTCGTTGTATATCAACCATTTTAGTGTAAATTACCTGAGAACCAAGAAATAACATTTTAACTACTGGTGTTAGAACTGAGTGAATCAATATTTTTGTTCTTCACCATTGCTTAGTTTGTTTGTTTTATTTACCCTGAATGATTTGGGTTGCCTTGCACCAACAAAGTTCAGAATACCTCCAGAACTGGCTTTCTAAATGCTGTTGGAATAGCAGGTTTTATATAGATGTTAAACCAAAGACCAGTTAATCAATGCAAAAAGTCTTTCACACAATACTGCATTAAGAACTAGTCCTTTAATAATTATAAATACTAATTTTTATAATATTGGAGTTTGAAAAGTTTCATATAATTTGTGTGTTTTAGTTTGGTCTTATAATTTGTACTTTCAGTTTGCCATATACTGGCAGCTTTAAATGTTTTTTACTCAAGAGGCCTTTAAGACAGAAAAGATTCAAAGGGTGCAAATTAATGTGGTTAATGAACTATGCCATCTTCTACAAACAAAGTGCCTGTTTTACTTAGTTATCCTGTGGAGAAGATCTGCAGACAGCTAGAAAAGTCTGTAGCATGAAGCTGTGACTCAGAACACCTCTGTCACACCTTCTGTTCCCAGTTCTCTCAGCAGGATTAGCTGGGAATATAGCTGTCATATCTGACTGTAATGTCATATTTTGTGGGGTATTATTCAATCAAATACAAAGTGCAAGTTAAAATAGTCTAACAGGTGACAGAACACCTTTATGAACACTGAGCTATGTATTTTGCAAAATTCTTATTCTATCTGTAGGCCTACAGAAACAGAAGAAACTCAGTAGCTGCATTGCATCTCTCACTAGCAGTACTCCTGAAATATATCTTCCCATGGGTTTTGTTGCACATTTTGGGGGGGTTGTGTTTGTTGCTTAGGTTGGGGTGTTTTTGTTTATGTGTTGTTTGTTTGGGGTTTTTTAACAACTAAGGTCTGGGTAGAAACTAACAGCCTTTTGCTCTCTCACTGAAGAATGCTGGGTTGTTTTTCTTGCAGTTATCTCCCAGGATTTTTACCTCATTTCCACTGCTTCTGTCCCACAGTTGCTCTCTCTCTTGAGCCCTTGAATTGCAAATAGCAAAACCTTTCATTGAGACAGTACTTTGTCCTCCAACCCTACTAGGATATATCAGTCTTCCCTACATGCCTTGCCTTGCAGATAAAAGCCATTTTCCTTGATCATCTCTAGAGCTGCACAGACTCTTTTTTCCCCAAAAAAAGAGCACTGTTACAAGGTAGTAGTCTGTTTTCTCAAAACACCTCCCTTTGAAGACTCATTGTCTCAAAGCATGGAGTTGGAAAGTCTGGAAGCTCTTGCCCTAATCAGGCTCTCAGGATTCCCAGACTCCCCCCTGTATGGGCAGAATTTGGAGTGCCGAGTCATGCAGCGGGCTGGGTGGCCATGGGTGGTCCCCTGGTGGGGCTGGAAACCCTCTGGCTGCCATGGGGCCACTGCCTGAACACACAAAGGTTTGGCTTGGGTGGGTATTGAAAGATGAGCTTCTAGCTCAGGGAGACAGTTCCTTTCTCTTCAGTGGTTCTTAGGGCACAAAACTTCTGTCACCTTTAGAGGTGATTTACCACTGTAATAAATCTCCTGATTTGTATTAGGCATTTATTCTTGTAACACTCTTATTTCATAAATTATATATATATCGATAACATGAATTCCCAGTTAGGTACTGGATAAAAACAGAAAAAGGAGTTCAGCATTTTCCTTCCTTTCTCACGTTTTCTGTATTCAGATTTTTGCACTGACTTCTGTAACTTCTGCAAAGAAGAAGTTATTAATTCGTAACTGCTCACTGAACAAAGCAGCAAATATGTGCACTTAAGTTTTCCTAAGAAAACACATTGATACTTGTGCAAATTTAAATATATATTTGAAAATCTATAGCATGGATACCAAGAACATTTTTTCTCTTCTAAGGTTCCAATTTCATGCATAAAAGAGTACTGGGTTGAGAGTCTGGATTTTTACCAGCACATGACATTGATTCTATGTGTAACTAGACTAATTACAGAGATAAATGAATAAAGAACACAGATACAGAAGTATTTATGCATGTCTAATTGCATCATGCGGGTTTAATCTAATTTCATTTAACAGTTTATTGATATACAAGTCCTGCAGTAAGAAGTATGTAGTTTCCAACAGATGGAGGATCCTAACACCTATAACAATCTTTCTTCACTAGGACTGCAGTATGTTAAGACTTCTTCCATTATGTTCACTGCAATACTGAAAAGAAAAAAGTATCAGAAATTAATCACTGTAATTATGTGGTCAATGCATTACTTATTTAAATTCATGTCTGGAAGCCACCTTGCTGAAAAACTCCTACAGAAAATCCTAATATACAACTTTTTGTTTTACGATCAGAGCTAAAATAAAGCTGTTTCGCTGAAAATTGTTTGGAAAGCCTTCCAGGGAAAAAAACAATGCCAGGTTCATCCTCCATGAGAAAGATCATCAGGAAGCTTTTTGGTGAATTATTTCACCCACATTCAGATATGCATTAAAGTTGCAAAACTCATAACAAAGTATTTAAAGACTATTCCAAAAATACAGTGGTTTGGTGGGATTGCTTTTGGCAGTGGTTTCCAAGCTTCCATGTTTGAACACAGGCTAATACACACCCAGCTGGCCTAGTGATTATATAAGGTACCTTGCAGAGACTGACCCCACGAAGTGGTTGGTGAGATGCCACAGTATTGTGATCTCTGCTCAAATCCAGCTTACTGTAGCCAAAGCACAATAGAGCTTCCTTCAGCCCCAGGCACCCAGATTCGTATTTCAAAGAACAGTGAGTTCCAGGAGAAAGGGAGTCCTTGAGCACATCTCTGACACCTTGAAATGTCTGAGGATGGAATCCTGGGGTTGTAGGCTCAGCTGATCTCAGCTGCCTTCACTGGCTATGAATTTAAGGCTTTACAGTTTTCCTTCATCTCTCCCAAAATTCTTTTTTCTTCACTCAGTTGCAGAGTGCATCCCTCACAGTGGTGTGGTCCTTGGCAGGCATTCACATGTCCTCCTTTTCATCCTCGTAAAGTCAAGTCTGTGCTCTTCCAGGCATGTGGCAACAGACAGCAGTGACCTGACTTCATTCCACTTCTTGTGCGCCCAGACTTGACCTGTCTTTCACATAAATCATGTAGGACTTTTCAGGCCCCTTGGTTCCTCCCTATGACTCTTTTAAGTCATCCCTCTGCAGAAGCTGACTTTCTCTGTTTTGTGATGCTGTGCATATGCTTTTCTACACCATGAGAACACTGGTAGGTCTGTCGGTGCCACCCTTCCCATTCCTCCACAGAATTTTTGAAAGTTAGTGATAATTGATATGTTCTTAGAAATTAAATTGGATTTTCAAGAAACCTTGTCCAAGATAGTGCCCACGCATTTTTATTTCCATAACACATGCTTTCTGAGAGGTTTCTGTCCTTTTGTACCTTTTTTTTTTTTATTTTTTTGCCTCTGGCTTTTTTCCTCTCTTGTACAATGTGTATTTTTCCACACGCTGTTTCCAGCAGCATATTTTATTACACTGACAAAAACAGCAACACCTCTGTAGATTGTCCTACAGCAAAGGCATGGCAGAATAAATGATCATAAATAAGTCATCTTACATAGTTTCTTTGTTTCCAGTCCTTCAGTTCCTCTCTCCAAGCAGTAAGTGTCCTGACAAAGTGCTGCCTCATATGGCATTTGAGACCCAAACCAGGTGCTGACAGAACAGGTGTTATTGCTGCCATTCAAACCCAAATCCCAAGGGTATGATAGAATGGCCACTGAAAGCCATCAAGCCTCGATAGACCCTATGTTGCTTGAATTTTAAGTTATGCATGTTCAAATACTTCTTCACGTTCAAACTGCTGCTGGGAGAGGTTACTTTTTTTAGTCACAGAATTCTGATACTGCGTATGTCTTGCATAAAGATACAAAGCTGCAGTTTGGATGACTTAAACTCTCCATATCTCAGTTTCCTATGTATAAAGTAGGAGTAAATCAATTTATTTGCCCTCTGGTTTTTTGGTGTAATTTATACTGGCAGTCTTTGGCACAGAAAGTTCAGTTGAAGGCTTTGCTACCACTTTAGATATGTTCTCACAAAAAGTCACACTGTCTCATGATGGGGATAGCTGTTTGCTGCTGCATCACATTGCCTTTCTTTCATGCACATATTCATGGTTTCTGCATCTGAAAGAGTGCCCGACAACACACATCATCTGCACATAATGTTACGTGTTTGGAAGTCCCTACCTCACACTGCTCACAGGAGCTTCTGGTGCGTGTGGTTAAGCTCAGGGCCACTGAGCATGAGGGGCTACATAAGGATGCACCCCTATAATGCACTTAGAGATACATTCATAAATATCCAGGGGTAAAGGTAGTGCAAAAGATCAGCACATAGATCAAGGAAAGATGTGCAAACAGAAGACCCAGTGGATGGACAAGCCTGTGGTGTTGTTTTCTTATTAATTTATAGATATTTTGGAAGTCAGCTTTGATATAGAGGCTTTTGAAAGTAAATACATGTATAAGCATAGTTTTGGTTGTTTACACTAGCTTGTTAAAATGCTTAAAACAGAGGATGGACTTACATAGTCTTACACAGTATATGTGTATATGAGTCTTAACTACAAATCTAAATCGTGAGACAGGTAATACCAGCACACATGAGGACCTAGAAACTGGTAGGAGCAGAATACTGACGTTGCTAATTTTATAGTTCTTCAAACTGTAATGAAATAATTCTGCAAGTAGATACATGTCTAATGCATAACATTAACTGAATTAGTAGCTGACCAGCAAATAAAATCCGTATTTTATTCTCTAAAAATAAAATTATTTCTATTGAAATATCCAACAGGAATGAAAGAAGCCAAAGATCATAAATTGAGATTTTCAGCTACTAGGAAGCTTCTCCCTGAGGGTTACTGTCAGGCCAGCAATATGCCAGTGCTGTACAAAATAGTCCACTGCCTAAGTGGAAGGAAACACTAGTGACAAATGTGGTATTCAACTGAGCTTATTCTTATGGAGGTCAGAGTCCTTGGCTGATGGGAGAAATAGACCTTGCCAGAAGTGCCGGCAGTATCTGGTAAGGGAATGTATTAAATAAGCAACAATGACAAGTATATTCATAGGGAAGCAAATGTTTTGTCTTTTTTATTGCTGAAATAAAGTGGGTAATAATTATAAAAAATAGGAGTTAGTCTCTTTGATGCCATCTTTCCAACTGTTAATGTATAAATATATTTTGGAGTATATCTGAATTTTCAGAATTTCAAGCATTTTAGTAGAAACAGTCATTCTTAATAAACAGCCCATCACACGGTACTCTGGAAGCTGTCGTGTGGATTTGCTGTTCTGTTACCTGCTTGCCACCTCCAAAAAGAATGTAAAACAGGACATGTGATGGCATGAAAGAAATAAACCTCACTTCTCTAAAATATGATTTTGACAATTGTGTCTCAGAAGGCCCTGCAGAGAGCTGCAGAGCAGTGCTAGTCACAGAGGTGTGTGGCTCATTCACCTCTGCTGGTGGGAGGGGGACTTCACTAAAACCACTGTCTTGTTGGACCCCGTTTCAGGTGGGATTCCCTTTGTCCTCACTGGAGAGTTTTTCCAGCAGTCACAGAGGCCGGCCGCATTCATGATAGCTGGGACAGTCAACTGGCTCTCCAACTTCGCAGTGGGACTGCTCTTCCCTTTCATCCAGGTACTCAACATCCTTGCCAATTGATATGCTGTGTTATTGTTGGTAAAGTGAGACATATGACATTTGAGAAGAAATTTCAGGTAATAATAAACATCCTATTATTGAAGTCAATGACATTCCTACCATGTTTGTAATACAGATCAGTTGTGATACCCATATGTGTCCTTGCTGGAATGTGTTGGAAAAAACTGGCCTGCAATAGAGAAAATATTGTAGCTAGGGACAGCCCTCAATGGCAAGGTTCTCCCAGGAGTGTTTCAGCTATGCAGTGTGATGGCTTTGTCTGGGTTCACAGTCACTGACGGTGATTGTCCCTGCCTCTTTCTTCAGGCCTTAGGATACCCATCATCTGGTTTACCCTATGCTTTGAGAATCCACATTAATCTTGTGGGAGACTAGATGCTCTCTGCACCTCCCTCCATAAGTTTGGCTTTATGGTTCTTTTTCTTTCAACTTCTGTCAGGTTTTTATCTTCTTTAGCTGGTTCCTTCTTGCTGCAGCTTAATTGCTACATGGATTAATCTGCTCCTGTCCCAGCTTCCCCAGGCTTCCATAAGCTTTGTTTTTAATGGATTGTTTGGCTGCACTAGTCACATGGAGGACAGTTTGATCAAGAGCTGTCTGAGAACTGGGGTTTATATTTACACAAGATAAGTTTATTTTCAAAAAAAAAAATGCAAAAAGAAAAGTAAAAGTTCAACATAGAACAACACTCTCCTGCTCTGATTGCTAAGAACACTTCAACACTATTGATGTGCCGTTGTATGGCAAAAAGGCTTCAAGCAGCTTCTACTTAAAAAACAAGCTGAGGGTATTTTCTTGATCATGAACCTCTCCCAGGGATGGTCTGCACTCTCTGGAGCTCACACTGAAGCTGATTCTTCATCTCAGGAGCTGACATACAGCTGATCAGTCCCCTGACTGGCCATGTCCAACCTCTTAAAAGAGCCATCCTGCTCCATGGAAAATAGTTTAAGAGTGAAGCTCACAACTACGGGGCAAAATAAAGAAGTCTTCGGTTTTTGTTTTTTAAACGCACAGAGGAAAATAATAGGGACAGAGGAAATGAACAGGGAGAGTAAACCCTCTAGGCTACTTGGAGGTCCTCACACCCAGGAGAGAGATTTTGGATTGGTCTTCAAATCATAGTTGAGGAAGACATTTGAGTAACAAGCGCCGCTGCTGTTTGTGCCTTCTTGTAACAGAAAATTACTTGATTCTGCAATACCACGTGCCTAACAGTATTTGCAGATACAGTAAAATTATCATTCCCTAAGACTTTATATATTTCTTTTTCATTTGACAGGTATAACTGCTTTTACTATGTAATACTCTTTCAAATTATCTATATGAGGTAGTTTATGGGAGAACTTGAAAGCCTTATAAAGTCTGACCCATGATCTAAGTTTGACACTTAATTTAAAATGTCTTCTAAAAGGGACAAGTCTCTAGTAGTTTTGATTACTTGGATCACCTTCAAAAGTCAGCATGATTTAAAAGTCTTATCTTTCCAAACTCTGTACATTTACTAACATTAACTGCAATTACGCTACTTGGCCTTAAGAGCTTCTTTTCATGCTTACTGAAATTGATGAGTGTTTTCCACCAGTTTCATGGTGAAGGCCTTTACAGCTTACACACTCTCAGATGAGATTTTCAAAAGGATGAAGAGGCATAATTCCTTTTCCACTGAGGTTGTTAGATCATCTACTGAATAATAGAAAGAATTGGACAATTCCCTTTTGAAAATAAAACCTGGCCCAAGAGGCAGCCCCAACTCATCCAGCAAATGGATGCTTCTGTGTGGTTTAATAGCTTTTTCTTCCAGAAGATGGGGAGTGACTGTTTAAGTTGCATTAGACCCTCCCTTCCAGCCCAGCTGGCCAGGCACTTCTGGTTCCACCACCTGCCTCCATGGCAGCTGGGCAGGGACAGAGAAAAAGATCTCAAATCTAGGGGAATTTAATCAGAATATTTTTACTTGTTGTGTTTTGGTTTTTTTTAATTATCCAAAGACATTTAGAGAATAAACCCATTTCTGCAAAATTGCAGTTTCTGCCTCCTGCACAAAACTGGGGATTACTCTGAGCACTGGTCAGCTGTCAGATCTGAATTCACACAACCCAGGACACTCCCTACTTGCTCTGTTAATCCTACCTGAGAGATCATCTGGTGAAAACTGTTTAAAAAGACCCTCAGTAAATTCAAATCAAAAGTCAAGCTACATTCTCTAATTTTCCATGTGCATATTAAAGCTTTTTGAGTGATTTAATATGCATCCATATGAAGTTTGCTGTAGACTTGGGGAATTTATCATTACGTGTCATAAAAATATCCTGTTGGGTGATTACAAAATTATCCAGTTTAGTTTTAATGAAGATAAGTTATATTTCCAGCTTGAAGGGGTTATTGGTTTTTTTATTCTTTTAAAGAAAAGAGAAATAAAAAAGAGAAAACGCTTAGAGATTGCACCTAAAGATGAAAGCAGTGTTACTCAGACTTTGATTTTTAAAGCTTTTTCACAAGATCAAACTAGAACATCTCCTCTTTCTCAAGCTTTAACTTTTTTCCTATTTCAGTCAACCTTATTCTCAAAATTCAGTTTATGAGTCACCTCTTTCTTCACCAAAAGGCAATATCCTCTTCTTAGCTCATTTTACAAACCTAAACCAGGAAAAAATGTCTTTAAAATACCTTCAACAGGATGAATGCAAAATCCTGACTGTGTATTTAAATACTAACCTGATTGCTTGAGAAACAGCAGCCACTTTTTGATCTTTGGTGTGCTTCTACAAAATTATCCCAAACATTTGGGAAACAAATCTGGTAACTTTAGAGTTACTAAAAAAATCAACCAGTAGTTAGTGTTCCAAATGTCACTAATTAAGTAGCTTGAATGACTAGATTTTTGCCCTTCAACCATCTGTAGATAAATATAATCAAAGCGTGGCTTGAGTCACACATTAACATGTACGGATGAGACTGAAAAGCTAGTATACAAATCAATTCTTGACAAATTAAAAAAAAAAAATATTGAATGTGGTTTCTCTTCCACCTCATCACTCATACCTATTTGAGGTGATGAAATGTGAGCAGGGACCCAGTAAATCAGAAATTAGAACGTATATATATGTGGAAACAGGTGCAATGAGCTGAAGCAGATGCAGAGAACAACAAACCAGCAGAAAAGTATAATCTAAATAATGTATAAAATAATATAAAAATATAATCTAAAAGGCTGGAAAGTTTCTGGTGAATTAGAATAGACTTGTGTTAAAGTAATACTCTCATTAGCAGTAAGTTTGCACGGATAGACTTCAGTAATCCAATGGTGTAGCAGGACTTTACATGTTATCTAGGAAAAGCTTCTGTTTATTTTTTGTAAGGCATTGCGTAAATACAAAGAATTATTAAACATTAATAATTAGCAAATAAGTTCACAACACATTATTTTCATTATATCCTGATGCATTTTTATGTCATATTTCTAGTTGTTCTATTAGATTGCTATGAGGCACTTAAAGACCATATGGTAAATTAGTATTATACTGTAGGACAACATAGCAGATTTCTCCAGAAGTTTTTTGTCATAACAATTTCTCTTTCTAGAAGACTGTGCAAAGTCTTGTTTTGATGTCAGTCACATTGTATATTCAGTACATATTCAATAAATATTTAATTTGCTATGTATTTTATTTTATATTTTTAATTTTCAAGAACAGATCATCTTCAGACTTTTCTCCTTATACAAATGTTTCCAACAGGGAGGGATTTCAAAGGAATACTTAGTTATGATCACAGGAAAACTGATTTTACTCTTAACCAGGGTTTGACCAAAATAATCTGGTTGATTCTGTGATCCAGATGAAGCTCAGCATCATATGGGATAAAGGTGCTACAAGCCTTAGTTCAGATTGGTTACTAGTACAATGCAAAGACTTTTATGTGTGTTTATTTTCCTCCCTTTAGAAACTAATTTATTTGTGCCTGTGAAGTAATACTTTTGAGTCATTATACTTGTTTCTGGAGGGTCTGTTTTATTTCTACTCTATTTCTTCCTTATTTTTACACTAGAGATTTTCTTCCTCATGCCTCAGCAAGATTGTCTTTTGGTTGTCCTTATTATTTCCTTACTGTGTAATAGTATCCCTTGACTTTTTCTATTACTTAGCACAAGGATTTCAATAACATAGGTGTGCACAGAAAGTCATTCATAGTTTCCCTCAGCCAGACTATTTTAAGCTTCTTCAAATACATTGGATGTTTCATGTAATGACAGTGTCCTGTCATTAAGTTCCCTGTATTAAGGGAAATGGCTAAAGTTCCCCTCAAAGATGAGCAAATGAAGTGTAGGCTATCTGAGGGTTAGATGTGCTTATCTTAATTAGAAGCAACCCACTTCAGGGATACAATATAAGAACTGTTAAATTTTTACGCGGAGATAGTGAGTGTGTGAGGGTCATGCCTGAAATTGCAGTTCTTGTCTAAAAATGTCTCCATTTTTTACTTAGGAATTATGTTTCATACATTATACTTTAGTGCCCTCTCCTTCATTGTCCTGCACTTTCAGCAGAACCTTAAATTGTGTCTGGAATGGAAAAAGGACAAAGGGTAAAGGACACAAGCTCTTATCTAGTTGTTTCACCGGGTTATATCAATTCGAGCAAAGTCATACTTCAATTTGAAGTCAAATGTCTACACGAATAACAGTTTTTCTGCTGATCAGTTTTGTAAGACATAGAACCTTTATCATTTGACCTCACCACTCAAAAAGCCAGTTTGACCCACATCTCATGATGCTAATCTTCATGGCAACTTCCAAATGCAAGAACCCCTTGCTAGTGTCAAGGGCTGTGACTTTGCAAGTTGAGAATTTAGAATCACATTTGGCATTTGCTGGAAAGAGCCAGAAGCTCTGTTTTAGAAATATTAATATGTTAAGTTCGTTAAATTGATTCAGAATTTGTTCATTTGCTCATTTATTTTGCTGTATCTGCCCTAGAATATCTATTTTCCTGTTTCCAGTATCACAGTCCTGCTTAGAATTTAACCTTTGCTGCAGAGTGTTTTAAGTAAGTTATCAACCATTGTTAAATAACATGTAATGATGTTCCTCTCGACTACTTTTAGATTCTCCCAGACTACAGTGTTCACAGCATGTAAGCTATTAACAGGAAGTCTGTTCTCAGCTAGATTACTTCAAGAGTGGCAAATTGTGCAGGTTTTTTAATTTAAAACAGAATTCTGACCATTTCAATGTTAGGTTTTTTAATTGTTTCAGTTGGCTTTTTAGCTTTAAAAAAAATGAGCTCTTTTACTCATTCATTTTGGGCACTGAAAGTCAATTTGTAATGCTAAAAATTAAGTATTCTTTAGTATTTTATTTAAAGGGAGTTAGGGGAAATGCTTGTACATTCTCTCTAATGTATATACCTGCCACTCACTAAAGCTGGGAATATCTTTGTTCACCTCTTTGCTTAAGAAAATGTGGCAAAGCTGCACTTACTTATTCATACACCTCACTTATATAGCTCTATCTCATCCTCAAAGTCAGGCCTGATTGCTTGCCATTCCTGAGATCTGATTTGGAGGAATTGCCTGAGTACTTCATCTTTGATTCTTTTTTGTGGTAATTGCATGCATGTCTTAGGTAAATCACTTCTTGGTTTTCCTTCTTTTTTTCCCCCCACAAATACAAAGCCTTGATCAGCTGCAGAAAAGAGAAGACAAAAATGAGTAATTCAGGATTCAGCAGGCCAGAATTTGCAGAAATGTCGTTTTTCAAATAGCCTTCTTAGAAAGCTGGTATGAAAATAGGTGATGCATTTAAAAGTTTATGCTTAACTATTAAATACCCTGTATAAAAATAGCCCTCACCAGCCTTGAAAAATCCAATGTAAATCCTGCTTTGAAGAGGTTTTATTAGTCTGCTGACCAAGCAGGTGCTTCCCTCAGGAGATTGCAACAATAAGTGTTTGCTGTTCTTTTGCCCTCCCCTGTACACTTAAGAGGGCAGGTGACCTTCAGTAACCCCCAGAAAGTCTGGCCCTTCAAGGATCTTCACCTGTGTATCTGCCCCTGGCTCTGGATAGCAGCGCTGTCGTTATTTAGGAAACCACCTGAAACTCTGCTCTGCTTTGAACCTTGGATGTTCCTGCAGGAGGGTGTGCTTAAGGAAATGCTAAGGGAAAGCAGCTGCGAAGCACGGGCTCTGGTAGTGCTTTGCTCTGACTTCCTGCTGACCTTTGGATTTCTAACCCTGCACGTAAAAGCCTGGCTTCAGGTCTTGCTAAGGGAACCTTTTCCTAGCTATGGCAAGCCTGCCTGGTGTTGGTGAGGGGGAAGCAGCTTTGTGAAGCTGGCAGCATGCTCTGACCCTGAGCAGTACGTGCAGGCTGTGTGAAGAGACCAGCATGAGTGGATGTGTCAGTGGGATGTGGATGGGGCAGGCTTGGCGCTTCCTGCATGGCCAGGATTGCTGCTGCTGCTGCTGCTGCTGCTGGAAGCAGAGCGTGAGACAGCAACCTGTCCTTATGTGAGAAAACGGAGAGCTACAGAAACCACATATTTCCTGGAATTTCTTCTCTATTTACTTAGAACTTCCATTCAGAGTTGACTTGCTTTTACTTCTGCTGACATTCCCTTCCTCTTTTAGCTGCCCCTTCTACCTGTTCAGAGGTGGTGTATTTTGCTAAGGAGTCAAGCTACTCTTCAGGTGGATCCAAGTATTCAAGTTTTTGAACCCAGGCTTCTTCCCCATGTAGTAGGTCACAAAGAATATAAAAAAATATTTGCCTTTTCTATTTTATCATATATGTTGTTATTATTCTTGTATCATTGACAATGCACATATCCCTGAAAAATCTTGAGGCCATCCGTGTCTGTTGGCCCAAATATTCAGAGTTCCAGAAAATCTGTGCTTTGTCACCAAAGACTTTATTTGAAGTTCTTCCTCAGCTTTTTACTCCCACCCCAGCCTAAAATAAGCAATACTCTGGGGTTTTACTTCTGCAGTAGCAGCAGCAGGCTCATGTCTAGCAATTTGGAAGGAGTAAAACAACAAAGAGCAACTACAGATTAGCTAGGAGACTACGGTGGTTACAAATAGTAAGTGAGGGATACAAGTTTCGGGGACATAATATAAATAATATTCAATATAAAGAAAAGAAAGTACAGTAATCTCATGGAAAAAAGACAGATCCGGTTTCCCATCAGATCTATCTGACAGGAGCCATTGTTCAATAGCTCCGCATTTACTGGTTTTCCATCACATTATCTCACCTTCTAGATCCCCTGATGGGCACATCAGATATGTTTTGACCAATCTATTGCTTGTTCCACCTCTCAGATCTTTTTTCCAACATCAGGCAATTCAAAAAACATCAGAAACAGATAAAAATGATTTAAACATCTAGGCTGAACTGTATCCCACCCATGTGCCACTAAAGGTTTTTACTGAGTTGGGATTTGTGACTTAACATTTTCCTCCCCCTTTATCCTGTATTTCTGCCCTACATCCTTAATCAGTGTACAGTGCAGGTAGAAGGCTTCATGCTTACAATGAGTAATTTAATTAACGTGTGATGTTCTTTTGTGCCAAATGTAGTGATATGAATTGAACTCTGGCTGAGTTACAAAAGGTTTATGAATGAGTGGTTTTCTTGCCCATGAGTGTAAAATAATAACCAGCTTTAAGGAAATATTATGACTGAAGAATGGCTGGTGACAAAAGGGCTTTTTGAGGTCACCCTGCAGTGCTCCTGTCTGGGAATTATGGGCCTGTTGGACAAATCCTGCAGGACACAAGTGCAGCCTTGTATAAGCCCTACAAAACCAACTTGTAGGATTTATAGCAAAATTTAATTTTTAGTTTATTCTCTGTGAAACTTCTGTTTAAGGTCCTTGAGGGCTTCTTCTTAAGGGATTGTAGAAATTAAGAAGAGTATGATTATTAACAAAAAATATAAATACGTTATGTAAAATAATTGCAAATTAAACATGCACTCATGAGTGTTTAGTTCATTTAGAACAGGTTTACAGAGACATGAATCAAAAACAATAAGCACTAATTTGTTTAGCTCACGGACAGTAAAGAAATAAAGAGGAATAAGAAAGGTGGGACAAAGTTGTGGCTGCACCACCAAGAAATGCAGGTAACTTATTACATTTGGTTGCCAGGTTTATTCATACAAAGCATTAATGGTTCTTTTTCATCACGGAGAATATTTAATTCAGTGAAATTTTAAAAAGTGTAAAACATGATTCTGGATTGGAATTCTGCCATTCAGCTGAACAACAATTACAAATGCAGAAGATCCAGATGTAAAATTTAAATTCTTAGCATGACAGGATGATTTATGAGGCACTGCAAAATTATTTTCTCCTGTTTACTATATCAGCTTGTTTCTGCCTCTGTATAAGCTTGGAAGTTCTATCTGTTCCACGCCGGAATATTTCCCCCCCGCATCACCCATGCTGTTTGACTTGTCAGGTTGCTCAGGACTTCATGCTTCTAGGATTTAATGAAAAAACATTGATGATGTCTAGAGTCCATAGACAATATCAGAGAACGCACTTGCCAGCTTTTTCTATTACAGGCAGGATTTGAAGCACTGAACTAGGTAATGAATTATCTGCAGAAACAGAGAACATTGTAACTAGGCAGGCTGGCAATCAGCCACGGTATTAAAAAAACAGCTGAAGGAAAGGGTTTTTTCCGTATTTTCTTTCTTGCTCCACACAGGAATTGATGCTCTTCTTGCACACCACACATGATGTATAATGAGCAAGTGAAACATAAAAACAGTTCTAGGAATTGCATACACCTTGAGCACCCAAAGCAGGGACTTAAACCAGCCTGCAGTGCAGGACTGGTGCGACTAATGATGATGAAAGTGTACTACAAAAATGTACAAAATCAGGGTTGCAGCATTGTCTGGTTCTGTCTTACTTCAGTTACATACCTTTAAAGGCATCTGTGAATACGTATGTTTAGAAAGGCAGGTCTGCTTGCTCTGTCCTGAGTGGTTTTCCCTGGGGTAACCTCAGCCTTGCAGCACCTGAGGTGATGTGCGAGGAGTCTGGCTCTCCTTGGGTTTGCTGTTCATGACCTCACACAAGGCACCACAGAAATGTCGCCTTACTTTTTGAGTTGGAAATACACTTTCTGGTTTAATTCAGCCTTATTAATAAAAGAAAGTCCAAAAACTTGGGTTCATTGGATGTTTGAGAGTGTAAATGAATAGAGGAGGAAGGGAAGTTTCCTCAAAGGTTCCAAGGGGCTTCCCTGGAGCCATAATGTCAAACCTCTTCCAAGTTCAATAAAAGCACAAATGGCAATATTGTAATTATCAAATATTTTTGCACAACTGTACTGTCAAAAGGTAACCAATAGCTATAAAATTATCTAATAATCACCAGGCAAGAAATACTTTTCAGTGAAGTACAACTCCTACTGGCTGGTTGGAACCTTTGTAATCAATTTATAAATGAACTTCTTTAAATACACTCTTGTTATATTTGCAGTGAAGGAAAATCCATAACATTCAAATACAGTATGTACTTTGCATTCCCTTAACTAACTCTTACATTTTCTAGCATGAAAAGAAATGCATTTTATGGATTTTTTTTTTCCTGCTGTGAACTCCCATAACCATAGGAGCGATAACAAATGTGTGCCATTTGGGTTTTCTCCTCGTTTATTTTGCAAATCTCAAAGCCTGTAACTACTGTGATGAAGGCGCCCCGGGCTATGGCAGTTTTTCCATGGGTTGTGCAGAGGTGCACAGCACTGCTGAAGCATGCCTCAGTTTCTGTACCTTGGAGCTGGGAGGCAGTGTGCAGAACAGTGGAACATCTGCCTGGCTTCCAGAATCCCCGGGCAGTGCCAGGCTCAGCCAGCACAGTGCAGGAGCCCTGCTGCTGCCTGCTCTGCCCAGGCTGCCTCAGCTCAGTCTGGTGTCTCCAGCGCCGCCCAAATTGCAGCTCTGCGCCTTTGCCAGGAGCCTGCTTTGCTGTCGACAGGCCACAGGCAGTGTTGGAAGAACCAAAATTCATGCGTTTTTATGAACTTCTCAGCACTCTGACTAGCAATGAGTGCCAGCATATACCGTACTTGGTTAAAAATTGCTCCGTACTTCCCATTTTTTCTTTCAAACCATTCCTGCCTTTCTTCTGATTTTTTTTCTCTTTTGTAATGACCATCTCCTCTGTTTTCTATTCACAGGCTGGTTTACAGACCTACTGCTTCCTAGTGTTTGCTGGTATCTGCTTTGCAGGAGCAACCTACCTGTTTTTTGTCCTGCCTGAAACAAAAAATAAGACATTTCATGAGATCAGCCAAGCATTTGCCATAAGGAATAAAGTAACTTTAGAAATGCAAGAGATGAAGCACTACCCGGGGGAGAGGAAATCAAGTGAAGAACAAGAATCAAACTTCACATCTTCAGTGGACAATGGAGAAACCAAAAAAGGGATTGTGTAAACCCAGGATGCTCTTTCAGGGGATGGGGGAAAGCGTGCTCTTTTCATTTATAGCAGTGAACAACATGTATATTTTATGACATCATGAACTGCTTCCCCCTTGAAAATGTTCTGAGTATGGGTGAACTCATTAGCAACTGGGGTAATGGTTGAGACAATGAGGGGTGGCAGGAGTGGCAACTGATAAAATAGATGAGATGGGGTTTCCTTGGCACCTGTGAAGCCAGTGCTGTGGTGAATGGGGTGGGCAATATAGGCTTGGAGAAGTGAAGTGGCAGTGGGGAGCCAGGGCTGTTAGCAGCAGCTGGCTGAGCACCCCTGTGTGCTCACAGGGAGGTGTTCATGCTCTCTCTTGAGGAGGAGGAGGCAGGGAAAAGGGAAGAGATCCCAGTGGGGGTCTGCTGAGAAGCAAACCTGAAATGGCACCAGAATGTATTTCTCCACATTTCCGAAGATGTCCTTCAAGCTGTCCATGAGAACTGAGATGATGCTCCCCTGACCTCCGATTCCTTTTCCAGCTGTTTTGGCTTTCAGTTGCATTGTTTGGATATCTCCCACCTTCCCACAAATGGGCAGCTCTGGTCCTGATGAGTTTCCTTGTCTCATTTACAAATCCTGCCTCACTAGTAATAGAGTTGTCTCCAGTTTCTGGGTTTCCTGGCACTGCATTTCTCTGGAGATACATATTTATATAATTTTATTTTTTAAGAATGCACTTAGAAGCTTTGATATGAAAACTAAACCTCATGGTGAAGTGAGAGAACTCTGATGGCACATGTAGGGTATACTATTAAAACAAAAATTCAAATAAGTGTTCCAAGGGTTGGGGTTTTAAAAATTTTTTTGGTTTTTTATTGCTTTTCTTTTCAAATTCCTTTTAAAACAAATCTCAGGAGCCCAAATTTCCCTGAGACCTGATAACTGTTAGTTCTTAACTCAGATCTCTCCATAGGAATTTGGGCGCCTATTTCTTGCTTAAACACTAATTTTTATTTTGGCATTAGATTCTGAAGCACCAGATGTTAATAAGTTTCTAAGCTGTCTCAAGCTTTGTAAAACTGTTTGATTTCTTGAGACGAAGACTCAGCAGACTCTCAATTGTTTGGTGAACAATTCATGGGACTTTTTTCTTAATGAACATCATCTTTACAGTTTGTAATTTTGATAACAGATTTTCTTAATCCCTCTAGGTACCTGGATGCTGAGGAGTAATAAGAACTTTTAAGTTAAATATCTGTTTTATAACAATATCAGTAAATCTTAGAGCTGCTCTCAGTTAGGAAAAAGACACAAGAAGAAAGTGCGGCATGTAGGTAGAGTCAACTGCTTCCACAAGTTATATTTACTAATCCAGAAATTCATGCATTTGGAGCATTTTTTGTGAGAAAATTTGCCTATGTATTCATATATGTATGCATATGTGAATATGTATATTCCAGTATTGACATATATTAATATTCAATGGGTTAATATTAGTGGCTTTAAGGTGAAAGAGGGTAGATTGAGATTGGATATTAGGAAGAAATTCTTTACTGTGAGGGTGGTGAGACTCTGGAACAGGTTGCCCAAAGAAGCTGTGGCTGCTCAATCCCTGGAGTTTTTCAAGTCCAGATTGGATGGGGCTTTGAGCAACCTGTTCCAGTGGAAGGTGTCCTTGCCCATGGCAGGGGACTGGAACAAGATGAACTTTAAGGTGCCTTCCAATGCAGTCTATTCTATAATTCCGTGATTTGTATTCATATATGTAAACACCAAATGGATAATTATTTTCCAGCATCTGGGCGGGGATTCTCCAAATGATAAGCTGTTTTTTGTTTTGTTCTACGCTGTAAATTACACTGTAAATTAAAATCAGAGATCCAAATGTTCAGCTGTTACTACTAATTTATCTATATGGTTTTATACTGTGATTTATTTGTATGTGGCATATTTACTGCAGACATTGTAAGCTGACCTAATAGGGCAATTTCACTACTAGGTAATAGACAAAAAATTGATGGGTGCTTTTATGCGAGAATTTATGCCTTTTTTACTGGGATAGAGTACAGCAGTAAGAAAATGAAATATATATGAGAAAGATAATTAAGAATGAAGAATTAAAATTTATGGGTTTGGTGCTACTATTAAGAAAGAGAGTGAAGCAGGATTGCACCAACTGACAGTCATAAATGGAAGCTAATCAAATACTGTGGAGAAAACTGAAGAAAAATGAAAAAAATTCACTTATTTTAATTGTAAAATTATATATGTAGTAACTGAAAATATTACCTTTCAGTGCCTTTAGTTCCCTATTCCATGTGTTACTTGAGGCTTGCTGAGTGATTGGCTGTGTAAACGAGTGTGAATGCCAGCCCTCCAGACAATTTTAAGAAAAATTTCTTCCTTTTTTGCCTGCAGGGCAAGACTGGCAAATTCAGACCCTCTCAATCAGACTGGGAATTACCTTACTTTGTATTTAGGGCTACTAACATGGTATGATGAGATCTGCTTTGAGGCAAGGTGACAAGATTGGAAACCAATACTATTACAATGAGAAGAATTTAGCACTTAGTGCTGCTGTTCATCAATGTACATTATAGACACGGTTGAAAATGTTACCATTGGATAACTTCAATTAAACATCATGCTGACCTAATACAGCAGTTGTATCAGAAGTTAGGACTTCTGCAACAAAATAAAATCATCTTACAGTTGCCTACAGCTGCATTTGGAGCCCAGCTCTGAATGCATGGGTAGAGTTGTCTTGATAGAATTTCCTATCACAGCTCAGGGTCTTGTACAGCATTAAGAGCAAAGGGTCATGTTTTCATTTCTGCAATCTCATTTGCCCACCTCTTGTCTTACCTGAGATGGGCACACACTTTCTGTGTGCCTGCAAAGAGCCTCTACAGACTGGGTACACTGTGGGACAGGGCTTCCACATCTCACCAGATTTTTGTTGCCATCCATGTTAAAAGCAATTCCAGGCCAAGCTAACGCTTTGTTCACTGGCCAGGGAAGTGTCCTCTGCCTTGGGCTGTGGGAGTTTCAGATGTGCCAGTACTTCATTAACTTTGTCATCTCTGACCCTAATGAGAGTTTTGTGTTGTTCTTGCAGTTGTTCCACGATGTTTTTTTCCATTGTTACGCTGCTATAATTTTTCCAGCCATGAGAGGACAAATGGAAAATATCCACAATTTGTCATTTGCTTTTCCTTGTTGAATGTACCAAATTGCCTATAGCCTGTGTGTTTGTCAGCAAGTGTTGTGTGGTGCCACATTCCCTTTTCCTGTCTGACCTGGGGGTGAGGTACTTTGAGGTGGTGTTTGTGTGGGTACCACAAGTCTGTGTGATCAATGATGTCTGTGCACAGTGATTGCAAAATAAACCTTTGGAATAAAATTAAAATTATGTGGGTTTTGTTCTGGGTAAATCTGAACCTCCACACCTGCACATGTTTCAGTTCCCTTGGGTTTTGTATGTCCCAGTACAAGACTGTTCAGTCCTATGTCTGGATGACCCAAGTCATCGTGAACTCTGCAGTTGGGTGGTTGGGACTTATGGGAAGAAAATGGTCCCTGAAACTGTATACTTTTTAAAGCGTTATTTATATTTCGATTCTCAAAGCAGATTCCACACTGCCTTCTTTCATATGTTTATACTGGGCTTTAGAAATAAAAACACAGCTAACAGTGTGAGGAAAATTATTGAAACTGGATAGTGGTAGTAATAACTGTTAATGAGAATTGTTGAAACTGGTGAAGATTTTTGCAGAAAGTGGTCATTTGCAAAGGATGAGTTTGAGATGCTACAGCTCTACTTTCTGATGAGAAATTCAGTCAAGTGACTATTTCTGCTACAAAGATATGCAAAAACTGAAATCTGAAAGATGTATAAAATGTTGAATTTCATACTTCAGGTTTTGAAGCCAATTTTCACTCCACAAGGATCTGCTTTCTGGTGGGGGAAGATGTGAGTAATAATCCATATGGGATAATTTTCATCTTCAGAGTAAAATTTTTTTTAAAAAGTAAAAAAAATCCACTCCAAAACCAACTCTGAAATTTGATTTCTTTCATTTGACTATTTTTATGTCGTTTTCCTTACAGACATCACCATATAAACTATTGGAGCTCACATCACCTCACACAGCAGGAAGAACAAATCCAAGTAAAGCATTCTTAGGAAGCACCTGTGGACTTTTCCTTTCAGTCTAACTTCAGTGAACAGATTTCAGATAAGATCTAAAAGCCTGAAATACATAGACCCAAACTGCAGCAGGTTTGTTAATGTAAACATTCATGCAGTTAAAACATACAGGTTTGAGCCCATAATTCTCTCTGCAAGTGATTTTAATTGAAAGTGAGCTCTGTGGAAAGGTGAATTTCATGGCAAGCGCTTGGTACTTGGACTCCTAATCAAGTTATCACAGCTCAGTAAGCAATCATGCATAACCTGAGTCACTAGAGCCCTCTTCCTTGCAGGCTAAGCTGCATTAACCCTGCTTTATCCATGACCTAAGAGAAACACAGGCAGTGGATAATCGAGCTGTTTCTTGAGATGTCCCTGCTAAAGCTTCACTACAGTTAAACTCTTTTTAACTTGCATTTCGAGTTAAAAAAACCCCAAAAAAATGGTACAGAAGAAGAGCTTTCAGGAGATATTTACACAGGACTAGTGAATTCAACAGGAACCTTGTCCAGTGGTTTCGACTGTATAAATGTACCCAAGAAGACATGGTATACACACAGGAATTCTAAGCTTGGGAAACCCAGAACATTTTTATCTTCTTTAGATAGTAAACCAGTAGTTTATTTTATCAGTCTAGGAAAATAATGATATTACTCAAATGCCACAAAAGCACTGATCTGAGGCTTTTCTTCTGAGTTTGGGAGCAGGGGGTGGGTTGGTTGGTTGTTTGGTTGGTTGGTTGGTTGGTTGAAGCTTGGTTGGGGGGTTTTTTTAAGAGAACATTAGCAGTCTGGCTCATACACCAAAGCAGAGTACCGAGAATGAGACTGCTGGAGTTGTTGGTTCTCTTAAGATTTTTCCCAAAAGGTAAAAAGCCAAAATACAACTCCATCAGACCCTTGAAACAAAATCCATTAAGAGCATGATCTTGCAAATATAGGAGATAATTTGTCTGCTGCTGTGTAAGCTGCATTCAGAGACATTGATTTTTGTTTCATTTTCTCTTGGTCCTCTCAGTTTAAAAAGTCAGTCAACCTAAATACAATGCTCACCTCTACATTTGTTCCATCTTCTGTTTCTGATTTGTTCCACCCAATTACATAAAAATTTTTACAGTTCACATTTGAAAATCAGAAAGCAACAGTCACTTAGGAAAAGCAAAGATTACATAAGTGAGAAATACAATTTTCTCTACAGGCTGATATTTTCAAAGATGAATTCAAGAGTTAATCCCTTAAACCCAAATTTCATATAATTTCATCTCTTTGAATTAAACTCTACTGTCTATGTATATGCATATGTGTATATATAAAGCGACTTTGCTGTTATCCCATGGAAAATGTTCAGCACCTTTAATTCTTATACATAAAATAAATTGGTCCATTTGGGTATTATATCAAGTTGTGGATTGGACAGGTCAGACACACTGGGATTCAAACACCTGCATTAACAAACCTAGCTAAAGTTTGCATCATTTTAGGTTTGGAAAAGTTGTCTAGCAAGGCTGTCTCCTTTTGGCCAGCCTTAGATTTTTCATTTTCCACTTTTCTAAACTGCGAGGTAAAGACTGCTATACTAATTTGCTTAAATTTATTTTGAGGCATCAAAGGAAAACATCAAAACTCTTTTCATCCAACTAGAGAACAATTTGTATTGAAGACCCTCAAGAAGCAGCCTGTATTAGCATAGTGCTCAGGCTGGGCCAAGCTAAATATACTCTGCCAGGATCTAGTGATGCATTTTGTACACCAGAATCTCCCAGCCTTTCAGTGGGGAAGCCTCATTGCCACCCCTCCCTTCTTTTCCCTCGTCTATCCCCACCTTCCCCTGGCATGGACTGTGCTTTGCCTCTCGTGCTGGCATGCTCCGGGATGAGGTGTGCCAGCACATCTTTAGAAACAGCATTTTCATCGACTGAGAAGTGAAAGAGTCTCAAGAGGCAGAAAGGAGGGGGTCACCTCTCAGTGGGATGAAAGGGTGGCACTATCCAACCATGGCTCTCTTGCAGACTGGTACAGCTGCACTTTTAAACTTCATTTATAGGCTTTAGAGAGGCCATGAGCAATGAAACCACAATGAAGGTGGAGGACACTCAGAGTTTGTGACTGAGCAGCTGTTGACAGATGAAATCTGTGTCTGAGAAATCATCCAAGTGGTTTAGACATTGCTGCTGTTAATTTAGTTAGTATAAAATATATAGGTAGGCATCTGAGGTTTCACTCTGAGATAACAGTAAAAGCACTGTTCCCTTTGCAATAGTAATCAAAGAAAACAAAAGGCCAAAGAGATAACAGTGGACATCACAAAAAAAAATCTAATATTACAAATTATTCTTAGCTGATGTTCCATTAGAAAACTTAAACATGGCCAAGAAAAACAGCATGCAAGACAGATGGCTTATTTTTCAGTACATGACACCTATTCAATGAGCAATTAAAAATTAATTTGAAGATAATAGAAAAGTTCAGAAATGCATAACCAAAGCTGTGGATTTCATTAGCACAAATTAGAATTAATGAATTTTTATAGGAGTAGATACTTAAATTTGTGATAATTTTCATATTTAGGTCAGGCACCAGAAATAAAAGCAATAACTAATAAGAGCTAAGAAATTTCTCTAAGGAGCTGAGTTACCCATGACTGGCCATTAGATCACACTTCCAACTTATTTTGAGATGTACAGATAAATTATGGACACAAGCTGATGCTTTTCTGGATCATTGTTCAGACATGCTCTCACAATTCTTACAAGTTGCAGTGAGCACTATTTCCTGACCCAAAGTCAAATAGAAGTGGGGAAACTCCAGCACTACTCGATAAATAAATACATAAATAAATATATAAATAAATAAGACTTGAGGAAGATGGGGACAGAGGAGGGAGAAGAAGGGTGGGGTGGCAATGGGAGACCTCCCCGCTGAGAGATTCTGGTGTACAAAATGCATCACTAGGTCCTGGCAGAGTATATTTAGCTTGGCCCAGCCTGAGCGCTATGCTAATACATGCTGCTTCTTGGGGGTCTTCAATACAAATTGCTCTCTAGTTGGATGAAAAGAGTTTTGATGTTTTCCTTTGATGCCTCAAAATAAATTTGAGCAAATTAGCATATAAGTCTCACATTGTTTCAAAAAAAACCCCAAAACCCAAGCCCTAAGTTGTTTCCATACAAGGGAGCTTTCAGACTAAATTTGAATTATGCCTAGTGAAAACCATTGTGAAATTGTGTGCTGAATTTTTTAGTTCTTTTAAAAGCTTTGCTACATTTTATTAACTCAGTTTTGCACAGCTGTTATTTGGTAGAAGTTTCAGCCTCTTCTCATTGTTCACAGCCTTGGCTAATAAGCATGAGAAATGAATGCTAGTAAGACAGAAAAAAAATTTTAACAATTCAACAATAGTAGGAGGAGAATCAGCATTCTGGCAAGCTTGTGTGTTTGCTATGAACCAGGACAGCCGGCTCTGATTATTTAAAATTTTAAAAACGTAATAAGTAGGTTTTCTAAATAATCTCAGACTATTTACTAAATGGGGTCAGCTTTGTACTCCTAAGTACTGACTTGAAGAGCTGGAGTCCAAAGGGAGTAGGTGACGTCGGCACTGGGGATGTAGGTGGTGCTGAAGAGATGATCACTCTGGAATTCAAAATTGTTCTCAGCTCTAAGGCAATTTTTGGTTTAAATTTAGAAGTGACAGAAAATTGTAACACATCATATATGCTTTCACTGTCATTAAGTTACTCAATACTACTTAAAAATCAGATTTTGAAGGCAAAGACATTTCTTTTATCTGTGAAATGAAAGACGTTGACAATGCTCTCTTCTGTATATAATATTAGATCATGGACACGTGTTTTATGGCCACTTTTGATCAGCTATACCATGAACAGCTTCACCAGGCAAACAGTAGAAAGCTCTTTCTAGCTCCACTTGACAATGCAACATCTTTTAGGTTGCTCATATTTCAGAATCAAAAGAAAAATTCCAAAATAATCAAATATTAAAGCCATTCAGTTCTGGAGCTCCAGGCCATAGTTCTTGGAGAGGTTTTACCATTTAATATTGCAGGTGGGGTCTGAGGTAAGTAATGCTTGGCATTTTACTCTTCCATCACAGGCCAGAATTTCACTCAAAAACCTTTACACAGCACTGAATATTCACTTAAATGCTTTCAGTGGTGAGAAAGTTACTGGTAAGCAACACAAATGAAAGCTA
Organism: Monarcha castaneiventris obscurior; assembly: GCA_026261815.1. Classification (NCBI taxonomy): domain Eukaryota; kingdom Metazoa; phylum Chordata; class Aves; order Passeriformes; family Monarchidae; genus Monarcha; species Monarcha castaneiventris. The sequence continues at coordinate 11,552,416 of JAMPIT010000433.1, read as the reverse complement.
GTGATAAGGTTAAAAATTAGCAGGACTGGGTCCTTGTTAAGTAAACAGCAGATATTACCAATCTCCCCAGTCTGTGGTCCTACAGATTTATTGTGGAGCTAACCAGGATACTACTGCTGCCACCCATGAAGAATTAAATTAAAACTGTATCTACAAGTTGCTTTCTGCTTTGAGAATGTGCTCAGCAGGAATTAGTGCAATGACCAGATTTGCCCTGGGTGTTTGTCTGCAATATTTTATCTGACCTACATGCACAACTCGACCAGCCTGCAATCTGCCCTCCTTAGAGATTTGAAGGTTGGGTTGGACTGAGCTCCTACACGGTGTAACTGCTGGCATCAGGTCACAGATCCATTCCCTCTCCCTCAGCCTGGCAGAAGTTCTTGGTTTAGTCTTTTCACAGTTACTTAAAGGACAAAAATCTTACAATTCATTGAGATGATACATGATAAATGCCTAATCTGCTCTCTGACATTTTGTGCTTCATATTTATGAAACTCAATAGTTGCTTTATTCTGTAAATTTTGGTGTTCTCTTCATTTGCATAAGTGTCTTTCATAGCAAAAGAACTCCAGCCCTTGCCTCTTCCCAAGCTTTAGAAACCTTGCATTATAAAACGAAAAAATAATCTTGCATGGAATTTATTTAATAAATCATCAAATAACATTTTCACAACTCCCTTCAAAGTCTATGCTTTTGTCAGCTGGACAATAGCTAGAAGATTATCAGAGAAAAAAGAACAGCACAAGAACATCATGAAAACATCATGAAAATTCACAAAGTTGTTGAAGCTGGAAGAGCTCCTCTTCATTCAGCTGCCACTGTCCTGGAAGGATCCAGCTCCCCTGCAGGACATCTCTGGGGGCTGCAAGGCTCCTACCACAGCAGGAGAAGGAGCAGCACCACTCCTCCTCTCTGTATTCTGTTTATGTTTCCAACAGCTTCTCAGACAAAAAGCAAACTGTGAAGGGGATGTGAGAAGCAGAAATAGCAGCTGAATGCCAGGCTCTGCCCAGGCTCTGCCAGCTGACCCTACAACCTAAGATGCATCCTTAACATGTTAGATTTAACACCCAGCACAGATGTGTGCCTACAAACATTTCCAGCCCAAGGAAAAATCATTACCTGGAAAAAAATATGGGTAATGCTCAAAAGTTGGGTTTTCTTCAGGTACGACAGCCCACTGAGAGTGACACTGCAATCATATGCCAGTTTGGTTAGAACTCACTGTTATTTGGTGGAGCAAGTAGAGCTCTGTCACTGTGGTGACTAATGACTGCATCAGATATATCCTGGTGCAAAACAGAAGGAAAAACATATAGTAGATAGCTAGATATTAGTCAGCTATTCCTTGTATACATTCAAGAGTATGAAGAATGCTCACAGACTTTAAATATCTTCTGCTGTTATGATGGTAGTTGATTTTTTAAAATAATGATTTTCAGATAATTGCTCTTTCCAAATGTTTCTTTGGCAATAAACTCAAATAATAGTTATGTGCAGAGAAACAAGCACCTCAGACCCAAGGAAAGTCTTGCCTAGGGGTCAATAATGCAGCTATATGATTAATTCCCAAAATTACATGTGCAGAGATCTTTTTATTCAAAAGGGAGAATGTATACAAAAATTTCCTTTCATTTTAATAATTGTATTCAGTTACTAAATACATACCCAGAATGATGGAAATCATATGCAGCATAGGGCAATAATTATACACATATTTGCATGCCGAGTTCTTTATACTTAGATGATTTTATATATATGTATATGTATATATATGCAGGAACATACATATAATACAACTTTATGTGCTGTACAACAATAAAATTTTTTTCTATTTCTAATAGCAGTAATTCAGTAAGCTGTAGCTTCTTGTACATGTGAATCATGCATGTCTTTTTTAAATTGCACAAACTGAAGCACTTCTCCAGACCAGTTCACAGATTTATAAATTATTTATGTATCTGTCAAGAGTTTAGTGATTTGCTTTCTTTAGTTAGAAAGGAGAAGTTATATAAATCATCACTGGAATAATTCTAGTCCTTCAAATATAAATGCAACTGTGTACAGTTAGTGAAGAGGGATTCCAGGTCCCTGCTGGTTTGGCTTTTTCTACATTCACTCCCAGTTATTGATGCAAAGTTTATAATATCTGTGTACTTCTATGTGAGCTGTCTGTGCAAAATCAAGGCCAAACAGCAACAACAAATAACAACGGGCAAATAATAGCTCTTGCAGAACTTAGAGCAGCTTAAAAAGCCACCGAAACTAAGTTTTTGTGAGTTATTTTCAGTCAAGTCCTACACAGAGCATATTCAAAAATTCTCACACAGCTTAAATAGCAGCTTTGAATGCCTCATGAATTTTTATGATCTTGTTAATACTGAAATAGTGGAGTCCTTTCTATATTGCTTAGTTTATATTGGCAATAGAAAGGGGAGTTATATTAATCTATTGATGCCTGCATCTTTTTATGTGCTCTAGCAAAATGCGCATGGAAAATAACATGTGTGATAACAGAGATTAAGAGTCTTTGGGGCTTGACAACTAAAGCCTGGCTTTATACATGACAAGAGGCTCAGGTACTGTCAAACATTATTTAGTTTAGTCTCCGAAACAAAATCTACTGTTTTTGCACAAACTGGAACTTTTCTCCTTGTTTGAATTTGCCAGTCAGCTTTACAGCTGCTTGGTGGCTGCTCTCAGCCTGCCTGACCAGGTCAAAATCCTGGCTCCTAATGAGTGTTTTCAGGGCAACTGCTATGGAGGGGAAAAATGACTTCATTCAGCCTACAAAATGACACCAAGCCATTGAGAACATCTTTTCTCTTAGTCTTTCAAGCACAATTCTCATGGCACCTTTATTCCCCCCATAATCCCAGCCCACTCCTCATACTATCCATCAGTTCCATTTTCTTTTATCAGCTTATACATCACTGGTGCAAACAGCGTTTTTCAGGCCTGTGGTCCTGCAGGCTTTTGATGAGAATTGTGATTTTCACTCAGTCTTCAAGCCCACCACCTGTGTGTGTTTGAGCCACTGCTCAGGGTTCATAGGGAGGTGTAGTTCTGTCACAAACCAAAGCTGCGCTGATGCAAAATGAAACCAATCCACAGAACCCAACAATTATGGAATCATTTAGGTTGGGAAACACCTCTAAGACCACAAAGTGCCACCCTTAACCCAGCACTGCTGGGTCCAACACTAAACTTGGCACAGCTACAAGTCTTTTAAATACCTCCAAGGATGATGACTCTACCACTTCCCTGACAACCCTTTGGAAAAGGCTGCCCTGTCTCATCTCACAGGTTTTGAGGAAGACGGTTTTGTGGTGCTGGCAGGAGTCAGCCTCTGAAGAAAGGCTGAAAGAACCAGGACTCAGCATAAAGAAATTCACCACACATGTAAGAGATTGCTGCAGAAATGGAAGACATAAACTGTGCTCTTGCTGGATTCAACAAGAACTAGTGGGGTTCAATAGCAATTTTTTTTTTTATTTTTATGCCAGTAAGGTCAGCATGACAGCAGAGTAGATGTCTGTGGGAGCTGGGGCAGGCTTTTCTCTGGTCGTGCTAAGGAATAAATTGTAGAATGGTGACTTAGATGCAATTAATCCCTCTCTAACAAGTCCCTAAGCTACTTCCATGGTTCTCCCATGGCCTTTTGCAACAGTACTCTGGTGCTCACAGGTTCAAACTTCTGGACTAAATCATTGGCAATGTGATACAAGACAGGATAAAACCTCTATCACAACAAGACTATGAACAGCCAGAAACAATATAGTGAGCAGTAACATAATAACAATGCACACACAGATGTTTCCAGCTCCACATAAAATAATCTGTGCTTCAGCTCCCTTCATCCTTTTCTCTTTTTTCACAATATAATCAAAGCCTTTCTGTGCAATTTTATTAACTGACAGAATATAAGAGATAATTGTTGAATCTTTGAGTGACGTCAACCAAAAAAAGCCTCTCTCCTGTTAATCCATATATTTCTGTCTCCAGCAGAAGCATGCTGCATAGATGAGAGTCTTTTTATTTGCTCAGAACTTATTTTACCCTGAAATAGTTTTACAGTGCAGCAGAGAAAAAGCCATAACCATACTAAGTGTATCACTTCTAGATAGCAACACTGCAAAATGTGTCTACCTTCTCTTGTCCATATCCATTATCCACATTATCCACAGAGCCAGTGTTTAACTGTGCTCCCCCTGGCTGATGGAAAAAGTCCAAAAAAAGAAATCAGTAGGAAAAAAATGTTTTAATTAGCATCTAAAATTCAAAATGCTACACGTGTCGATCTGGAAAGTCTCTAGTAATTACACCTGAGCATCACAATATGGAAATGCCACAACACTCAGTTATACTGTGTTTGAAAGTCATGCGGCAAAAAAGAAAAAAACAAAGTTGCTGCTAAGCAATTTTATTCTCTTGCCTCAACTTTAGTGGAAGCAGTGATTTGTGTTGATATTCTGGAGTAGGAGATTCTAGTTTGTGTCATCTGGATGGAACCAGTGGGTGGTGTAAATATGCTCCTCATTAAGGCAATGTGGTTAAATGAAGGAACAAGCTCAACTATAACCCGTTGCAAATTTTCCCGGTGCCTTGCTGGGCACTGGAACTTGTTAGGCAGAAGTTAGTCTTCCCAAATGAGTCAAAAGAATATATACTCACACAATACCATGTTGAAAATAAACAGAAAATGGAGTCTCTTCAGTATATATATACTCCAATTCCCAACATCTGCTCCACAATAAAAATACACTGCACAGTTGCTGAATATTAGTCTTTTCATGAGCAGAGAAATCAACTTTGAATAGCTGACTATCTACTTCCAGTACTTACATAATGCTTTGTCTTAAATAGCTCTCTTGGAAGAGAGACACCCTGTGCAGTACATTTTAAAGATCACCTTTCAACAGCATCAACTAACATCAACTTGGTCATGGTTACAATGTCTGCCTCGGGTGAGCTGTGCCCCATGACCTCTCTCAGCACCTCAGGTGTCACTGTGGCAGTGGCTAACATCACACAGCAAGCAATGGAGTTGTACTGCTGCAAGATCTGCTGCAACAGTAAAGGGTGAAACGTGCCTGTGGGGAGGTTGGGAAAATTCAGGACCCATCTGTAGATGCTGCTCGTCCTCCTCTGAGAGCAGAGCTGTGGGATTCCAGAGGAGCTGCTTCATCTCTGCTCAAGGTCGTTTTGTCCTGTCAAAGAGGGCATTTGGAGGCATTGGGAGATCTGATGGGTCTTCCCCTTACAGAGATGGACAGATGAGGCTGAGAGGAGGCAGGGAATCTGGCCATGCCTATCGCAGTCACAGCACTTCTGAGCAGCAGAATAAAACCAAATGCAGCACAGACTGCAGTGGCAGCAGCGGCTTGAGGCAGAAAGGATTCTGCATGGCTCTGGTCCCACTCTTAACTGGGAGCACAGCACCCCACCACAACACACAAGCAGGGAGAGGGGAGACCTCTAACATCCCCAGCTTACTTTTTTCCATGTATATTTTACCATAATCCTCTCTCAGGCTCTAGAAGTCACTGATGTAGGTATATTATTACATGCTCAATTGTAAATGACATTCAAAGCCAGTATCCCCCCTCAGTGCCAGTGATCCTTGGGGTGGAAGGGGCCTTCTCTCTCTGTATTTCCATGTCTTTCCACTATTACAGCTATAAAAAGCATTTTGCAAAGCAACAGTGGTAAATCCACACTTTATGGCCCATGTCTCATCCTGAGCAGTTACAACTTATCTAAAACATCTGAATGACTGAAGAACTACAGGAAAAAAAAACCAAAAATACCCAAAAACAACTTTGACTGTATAAAGAAAACAGAGGACACCTAAAATCAGGGCAGTGGCCTAAGTTTTACTGCTCATAAAGTCTAAAAGCATTTTTCTACCAGTATAAGAAAAATAAGGGCTAGTTTTAAAATTGTTCCCTCCCATCCAGAGCCCAAATCCCACGGTTGGACTCACGCTTCTTGTGCTCACTTCATCCACTGCTCACAGAACAACACTAGTGACTGGCAATGTTTAATTAGTTGGACTTTTATACAATATTAGTGATAAATGAGATAAATGATAAATTTCAAGAGACCACAAATGCATGTGAGCAATAACAGAAATGGCTAGATTTTGACATGAAATAAGTATGGCAAGCTGGGCCAGGAGCATCTTTAAAAAGGGCTACTCTGTCAGCATCTGGGCACTGGGAAAAGGTCTGCAAGGATGGAGAGTTTGAAATCTGTCTCTTCTAAATTATTCAAAATAGTTTTTAAATTTTATGGTTTGAGTTGGTCTTTAAGGAAGTAAACTCAAGTGTCAGCATTTTGCAGCAAAGTTCCTGCAGTTATCAAATCTGCCTCATTCTAATTTCTGTCCAACTGCTCAGTAATCTGATAATCACCTTCCAATTTCACAGGTTACACAAATTACTTTTAAATAGAAAGACATGACAGAGAGGGAGAGAAATGAACCTGAGAATTATCTAAATTATTCTTTCCCTGTCTATCTTGACATTGCCTGGCATTTCAGAGATACCAGGGTTGCTGGAGTCACACTTTTAATCACTTTGTGCCAGGAATATCAGGCTGGATAGCTGATAAGTGTGTGCAGTTTGCAGAAAGATTGTGAAAAATAAGTACTACCTGGATGCCGTGGTGATAAGTGAATGATTGTATTACATTGCTTCCCACCAAAAGTATTGCCCCAGCTGTAACCAGGGCTGCATGCAGGCCTTTGTTCCCACAGTCACATAATTAAATTTTAGATCAATAATTTAAAAAACAAAAAGAAAAAAAGAAAAAAATTAGTATTTTCCTGAAGTGAAAACGATCCTCTAAATTCTCCTGAGACTCTAACTGCTATTTTGCCATGTAAGTTTGCATATATTGGCCCAGAATGATATCACTATAATGGTGATAAAGTCCTGGTCTTTTACACTCCCAAGAAGAAATGTTAATTTTATGCTAAGGTGAGATGTAAAAAATTGAAACTCTCCTGATAGCAAAGGATTTTTATAGAGGGAAAAGACTTGCAGGCTTTCCAAGGCACTGAGAGGCATCCACAAAGGCTGCCCTTATTCCTGGGGCAGCCTGCCTCCTGTCTGCTACTCAAATTGTGTCCTAGGGAGTCCTTCCCTCCCTTGGCTATAGGGCAGCCAAGAACATGAGCCCCACCAGGCAAAAGCAAGCCTTTTTTTTCTAAAACTGCCTCACAAAGGGATACGCATTTCGTGGTAAGTGTAGGCCACCACAAAGCCAAAGAGGTACAGCCCCTCTTCAGCAATTTGTACTGAAACTGGTGTCAAAAGATCTAATCTACACAGAGCAGCTGATTAATGAGCACCTGGTCTTGCATGGACTACAGCCATGTCCATGCTTGAACAGACCTGTAGGAGCCTCTGTGCCATCCTGATTTGAGCAGGAGCTTTATCCATGGCCTGACAGTTCATCCCAGCCACAGTGAGAGGAGCTGGGAGTGAGAGCCCCAACTCCAGCCTCTCCTCCCATGCTCCTGAGCAACCTGGTCTAGTGGAAGCCATGCCCACAGGAGTGCAGTTGGAACTACATGGTCTTTAAGGTTCCTTCCAATCCAAGCCACTATATGATTCTGTTTTTCCATGTACTGTGTTCTTCAAATAAGTACAGACTCTATCCAGATGCCATTTTTTTGTCTTCCTGGATTTTTTTGTTGATTCTTAATCTTAATCAAGCTCTGTTGATTCTGTCGAAAGCACACACTAAAGTGTAATGGTAATTATTGCAAGATGACAAACTATTCAGTGCACAAATTTTCTGGTTTTCAGGAAAAACCATCTCCATCTACTTATGGAATTTATCTAAATGTGGTTATAAAATAATTTGGTAAAGGAAAAATTATTATTGTTTCCGCAACTATCAAAATCCCTTTTCTACTATGATGTGATTTTTCGTGAGCACCAATAAATAATTAAGAATGAAATAAGTGAACATTTGAGTGAGGTATGTTAGAATATGTGGACGTGTCTTGTTAATAGAGTTGAAATTTTTGGGATCAGGCCCTATGAACCTGTTTGCTTGGTCCCTTTTCCTTCCCTCTTCTAACACCACAGAATATAAGTTTTTTCCAATCTATTCAAAGTTGAAAAAATTCATAGAATCATAGAATGGTTTGGGTTGGACAGCACCTTCAAGATCATCTCATTCCAACTCCCTGCCAGGGGCAGGGACACCTTTCCCTAGTCCAGGTTTCTCAAAGCCCCATGCAGCCTGGCCTTGAACTCTTCCAGGGATTGGGCATCAACAGCTTTTCTGAACAACCTGTCCCAGAGCCTTACCACCCTCAGATTAATTTCTTCCTAATACTTAATGTAAACATGCCCTCTTTCAGCTTAAAATCATTCCCCCTTGTCCCATTACTGTATCTTTAATCTATTTTAAGGTGTTCCTGGGAGTAAGTCAGTCTAAATCCTGACACCTATTTACATCCACACAGCACTACTCCAAACTCTGGGGCTCTGGTCCTATACCCTGGTCCCATGTTCCTGGAAAGCCAACATTCAAATATTTCAGAGCTAGAGAGTTTTTAAAAATTAAGGTATGCATTGGATTAATGTACACACAGGCTTTGAACCACCTGTAATGTACTGACATCCCAGCATTTCCAAGCTACTTCATATGTAACAGCAGGTATCTGAAACTGATTTCATTGTAGCATTACAGCTGCCAGAAAAAAACCTATATTTTTCTATCATTTCATAAAGCATCTTATAGAATGTAATCAGGGTGCACTATGGTTTACAATTTATTACCTACAAAGTCTTGAATTTAACTCCCGAAGCACACCCTGTTACTACACAATGTGACACAAGGAATTTCTAGAATTATTCTCCTGTCCTTTAGGATTAAATTCAATGTTAGTAAATTCCTCACATGCTTCAAAAAAAAAAACTATGTAAAAGATGCTAAATGCTGCAGTTTGGCCCAAATCCATTACTAAAGTAATAAACAAAGGCAAAATTTATTGTGTGTTGGATGCTACTTTTCAGATCACCTCAGAGAGGACATTCTGTCACACCAGAAAAGGAGACAAATGTCTCCCTTAATGTATATCTCTCTCCACTCCAGCAGAGTAGCAGGTTATATTTGAACTCTAGAGGACACCACCACATTTCCCCTCTTGTTGGCAAAGATATTAGCCACTAAATTTGTTCTTAAACAAGTCAGTATTTATCAGGTTTTCTCCAAAGCCTGACATTCATGAAGGTCTGCACACAAGTCCCATGTAACTCTTAATTTGCGCTTTTCTTGCAGAGCCAGGATTTGTGTTTCAATTGAAATTCTAATTCTAACAGGTGATGTTCATAGCAGCTGCCAAGTCTCTGGTGGAAACCTCCTGCCATACATCAGTGTACACTGACTGCTCCTCCACACAGTCTTACAGCAAATCTGCTGCTGGGACCCTCTGCCACTGCTGCCTCTGCTCCTGGTCCACAGCAGGGAATCCTCCTGGCTGCACAGCTTCCATGCACACATCTTCCTGCAAATCCCACGTGGATCAGGCGGCAACAGGGGTGCACAGAGGAATGGCACCCATCTCAGTGAGACCGTCCAAAACATAATAATATTCCTTATGTTCTCTGACAGTTGAGGCCATGAATCAAAAGCGAACATGCCCAGACACTCTAACCTTACCACTGTTTAGCACTGAATCACTACAGAGGTCCTGGCTCAGTTTTGGCCCATGCTGACCAGCAGCCTCCCAAAAACTTCCCAAGCAGGGTCTGGAAGCTGGGACAAGCCAAGGACCATTCCTGATGAACAGTTTCTCATTTCTCTCTCATTTCTTATAAAAGATCAATGTGATGAGTTCATGCACCTAGGTAGTAGGCCAAATTTCCCCACTTTTTGGAGAGAATGTTTGTGTCTAACATCATAGTATCTCTCAGCAAAATGTTATGCAAAACTTCCTGTGTTTTTTTGTTTGGTTTTTGGGGGTTTTTTTCAATATGGATTAGGAAAACAGAAAAAAATTCCAGGTTCACACTTGTCAATGTTTTCCTAATCGCTTGTCCTTAAAAATTTTCCACTGGGTACAGATTCCTGTAGAACACAAAGCTCATTGACAGCAAAATTGCTTTTCTTAGACACTTCCATGTACCTTCTGAAATAACAGCTGATGCCCCAGTGACCAGACACAGGATAAAGCCAGTTGTCCAAGCACTGTACCGCAGCTTGAGTGTGAGGAGAGCCACCCTTCAGTTCACCATATTTTTCATACTGTACTCAAGCTCCCTAAAAGACAACTGCCTTAATTCTTTGTGATCATTAAATGGCAGGAGATGACTCATTTTGAACTAGCAAAAAAAACCAAGAAAGAAAATGCCAAAGTTCCCAAGTTCAGCATTCCAAAAATTACTTTCAATTTGACAAGCATGAGTGGAATAGCTCTTCACCAGACTTTGAACTGCAGCTCTGCTTAGCTCAGGAGCAGCAAATCACAGGTCAGGCCAGCGAAATACGCAAGGGAGAGCAAAACAGAGAACTGACAAGGCATTTGCCTTCACAGAAGAAAAGGAGAGGAATCATTCTGACATAAGTCTAAAAAATCAAATGAACATTTTCTTTTCAACAGGAATAAAAGAGGGGTGGTACACAATTCAGTCTGCTCCCTAGGAGCAAAGCTGCTGTCATTCTCCAGAGCATCTCCAATGGTGCATAAATCAAAATCCTGAAAGCAAAATGAGATGATTCATCTCTCAGATGGGCATCTGTCTTGCTAACAGCAACACAGAGTAACCAGTTACATTCCTGGAGAAGGTATTCTGAGGAAACAGACTTCTAAGTAACCTATCACCAGTTAAAGGTACTGTCTGATGACAGTGAAGTTTTCTACAGCTTGTAAGATGTGGTATCCTCTCAAGCCCTTAATCAAATTATTACATTCCTATATTTCTGAAAGCCATGATGTGGAATGATTGCCTTTCCAAGAATATTTCCTGGTTTGATTTCAACACCCTGGGAAAGAAAAATCAACTTTTCTAGAAAGGTGAGTTTGCACTCCTGAGGGAGGTTACATTAGTGCTCAGGTGTAGCAAAATAAAACATACACATTTTGGGCAGAAAGAAACACAGCTTTTAAACAGAAATGCAGTTTGGCTGCATACAGTGGGCATGCACTTTCAGTTCCACAAGAAGCCCAAAAGGATGAGACGTGGAAGAACACAGGAAGTCATCTGTAATATCCTAAAACAAGCTAACAGGTAAAAATCTGTAATTAGAATTATGTAATAAATATACTTTACTGGCTCTCTGGGCATTTTTGTCTTCACTTACTAATCTATCTTCCAATGCGACCATTGTTAACATTTCGAAATGTCAGCAGCTTTCAAAGAACCATTGTGACTTTCAAAGTGAGTAGCTTAAAAAAAACCATCTTTTCCAAAGTTCATTAGTAATACACAGCTGTTGAAGTAGTTGATGCTTCATGCTGATGAGGTGGAGGAACTGTGAACTAGCACATTTTTATTTTATCTTAAATTAGAGGAACCATCCCATGAAGGCTCATTGCAGGCTAAGGATGGCTGCCCAAGCTAGAGAAGTCAAGCTGAGGGACAGCCCTGCTTGTTGCAGACATAGCAGTGAACAAGGGACCGAGGACAAAGAATTTGCAGAGAGCTTCATTAAAGAAAGCTTTGCATGGATGGGAACAGCTCCAGAGCAAGTGAGTGAATGACATGATGACAACTAGATACATAGTTGTATTTTTTTCCCAAATATCATAAAACCCTGTGATATAGGGAAGGCCAGCAAAATGTGCACAAACAGGAATCTATTGAGCTCTTCTTCTAGCTTCTCCACAATCCCAAGCTGAAAATTCATGCAGCTGTACACAGCCAAGTGGTATTTTGTAAAACAGGGTGGAGAAAGAAAACCTTTTAAGGAGGTTTTATGTCTTCTGTCAATTGCTTGTTATGGAGCAGACCTACCTGGTAGGGTAAGTCATGAACTTACGTTTTCTCCATCCTTGTCAGAGCAGCACCAACAGCAGGGGCAGTTTAATGGCTTTAAACTAAAAGAGAGTAGGTATGGACTAGATATTAGGAATAAATTCAGCAACAATTCCATACCTATTAGCCGTGGCTCGCAACATTCTGAAGACCAAAAATCCCAAACACAGCTGCAAAAATTTGAATCATATAAGGATTTGTTAATGGCCAGCACCTGAGTATAAAACATCCAGGCCAGCCAGAAGCCAGCATCCAGGCAGGAAAGCCACACCTGAGCTGGTACAGTCAAAGGCCACTGACGGACGTCAGTGCCCGCACGTGAGGGAACACGGCCTGGCCTCCAGGCTGAGGTACAAAGGAACAGGTGTCTGGCTTCCATACTGTGAGAGGACTCCCCAAAAGGGATACACAAAAAGCCCCCAGCACATGGAAGAGAGCTGTCCAGAGCTGGTGCCAAACACGCATTCTTGGATTGAAGCACAGACCTCAACTCTGGACTGTAAGATGGGTGATGAGCTTTCAAGCTTTGGGGTCCAGAGACTGAGATCTGCTGAGAATTTGCAAAAGAGCTCCTCTGAGCTCATTCCCTTCTCTCCCTCTCACCTGTCATAGAAAAACCTGGTTACAGCACAGCAAGAAGACCCAGATTTATTGCTTTAGTTTTGTGTGAGATGGGATGTTCAAATTTCAACTTCCCAGAACAAATTTAGACAAAGTTGCTAAGCCTTTCTTCAGCATTGCTTAGGCTTCTGGGGACATGCCCCAGGTGTCTTTTTGATCTCTACCTCTTCAAATTAAAGGGAAAAATGTGTCTTTCTAGCCCTAACTAGGAATTGCTGTGTTGCCAGCTCTGCAGTTGAGATCATTACTCAAACCTGACAATCATGAGAGAGAAAAATCACCTTCTAGTCTAGGGGAAGCTGGGATGGTGAAAAAAAATATCAAATTTCATCACTAGGCTCTCTACCTTTCTATTTCACCTCCTTTTCCCACATAGCTGCAATAACTGCTAACATGTTTCCTTGCTAATTGCCCAGAAGGGTTAGTTTACTTTTATTCTCGTCAAAAGAAAATTACAGTAATTTTCAATTACTCACTTGATAAGTTTCCTTCTTATCTCCTGTGCATGAACATCCTCTCCAACATCCCCATCTTCCTCCACACTCTTCCTTGCCTGCAAGTGAGCCCCCTGGCAATGGGTCCTTTGGCTGAGGGCCAGGTTCCACTCTCCCCCCTTCCTCCCTCCTTCCTCCAACCTCCTTCACCTCCTCACCGGCCACAGGCACATCCATAATTTACACTGAAGATACTTTAGGGAAAAGAATCACACTGATCTCCCAAGCCACAGCCAGTCCTGTGTTGTCCCAAACAGCAGCCATGCCTGCAGCCACAGGGCCAAGGTCAGTGTGAGGGCACTCATGTAAAATGACCAAGGTTTGGGAGTGTTTGCAAGCCTCACCTTTAGGGTAGCGTCCTGCAATTGCTTCAATTTTTCTGAAGTTCCTGCCACAGAACATGGCTTTTTTTTTTTCTGTAGAAACCTGAAAAAATAGACATGAATGAAAAATTTATGAGTTTTTCTATCCTGGCTGCCGCTTCTTTTTTTTTTTTAGAACCAGTGTGGGATTTACCAGATATATATATGTGAGGTGTGCAGTCCACTCCTTGTTTGCACTTCACTGTGAAGCTGCATGATTGCATAGGATGTCTGACCCTGCTCTCACCCGGTCTCCTCTGCCCCTGGTACTGCACTAAAACACATGATTTACCTCCTCTACTGTTCAGTAAACTCACCCACAGTGACGGCTACAGAGTGACCAACAGGTAAGGGGAAAACAATGGTATTCATCAAGGGATTAATAAAAATAGAAAGACAAACGTTACCCGGACACGTGTCTACTTTTGTCAGCCTATGTCATTTTTATCTGAATATGAAAGAAAATTTTGAAAATAATTTTTTATTTGGATTTGAAATGGATATCTGAAAAATAGCTTCTAAATAAGAACAAATGTAGCTTAATAGAGTGGTGAGTCAAATTGCTGAAAGAAATAGAGATTTCTTTTTGTAACATAATGATAATTCCACTGGCATTAAGTATCTCTCAATGCATGATTGAAGGTAATATTCAGACAAATGTCTGCATCACTAAAGACATAATGACCCATAAATTTGGGGAATATTCGAAAACTTGAATTTCATCAGAACATCCATGTAAACAGCAAATTTTTCTGAACAATCTACTTTCATCTTGCTATTTCCACCTACAAAAGACACTAGTCACCAGCTCTTCCTTTTCTCAGTTTCTTTTTCTTTTTAAGGCAAGTTTCCATCTCTGGGCAGGCCACTGAACTAAGATTAGATACATTGTGGTACAAGCAGGAAAGTGTCAGAGCCATTATTGCCCACAAAGAACCGGCAGGGAACAGGTCCCAGAAGCTCACGGTAAGAGACACAGTGCCCTGCCCACCCCAGTCACAGCTGCCGGTGCCTGGGGATGGGGGGATGGGGATGCAAGCCGATTTCATATAGCTCCCTGGGCTTGGGACCATCCCACCCAGCTGCAATTTCACCTGCTTTTCTGAGGGGGAGGAAAAGAGCTAGGGGAAATAAACTGCTGCTGATGGAATTTCCTAACTATTTGGTAATCAGTTGGAAAAATACAAATTACTTTAGATGCACCTGAGTGAAATATTTATACTTGAATCCACACATTTCAATGTCTTGTTTGGAGTCCAAGTTATTGTGATTTGGGCTGGGAAGAGAGAAGAGAACTTCTAGACTCATCAGATCTCAGCTGTCAGCTGCACCCCCAAATCTGTGCATACATGACAAGTTCACTTTTGTCATACATCACCAGCTTTAGAACCAGATTTGTCCTAAGAAGGATATGGAAATTAAAAGCCCACTCAGTTACAAAACTAGTCAGTTACTCCTACTAGAGCAGGATGCTGCAGTTACTCTTTCGTTGTTGTAGTTACCTCCAAATTTTAACACTGAAATAAATCGTCTTCCGCGCTTTAATTGTGGGAAGGCAAACAGGAGCTGGCCTTTGAGCCGCGCCCGCACGGCTCCTGCCGCTCGCACGCCCACCCGCGCCGGACGGGGCTCCCATGCAGCGCCGTCTGCAGCACTCCCTGTCGCTTAACACCACCCATTTGCCTCGTCAGCCTAATACTTCCTTTTTTTCCCTGCTAAGCCCTGCAGCTATAAACCTCCAGCCAAGGAAAGAACACGGGCTGAAGAAGAGTTTTTAATGGCATGTTATCTGCGCAGCACTGACTCAAAGAGGTAATGGTGTATGGGGACATTAAATAAAACTTGCCATTCTCTTTTATCCAGCCTTTCACCCCCTAGATGTATAATATAAAAAATAATTTCATTGTTTTCCCAGATCTGCACAGGGCAATGTAGTAACTCTCAAAACTTTTCCATAAGATTGAAAATACCTGGAAAAAGAAGACAATGCTCTGTTCAATGTCTCTGAGTTGAATCAGTCAGTCAAACTCTGTCTGAACCACATTCCCTGCTTCACTTTGTTGTTTTTTTTTTTTTGTTTTCCTTCTCTTCTTGCTGCTTTGTTATCAGCTAATGATTCCTAATAATCTATTGCAAATTTACACCTGTGCTTTTACTGAGACAATGCATTAAGATGGTGTAAAAGTACCATAATTCACTTCTGAATCAGGCCTGCAGTGGGAACAAGATACTTTACATAAACTAGGGAGGCAGAACTGTGGTAGGGCACAGGTTCTGCACAAGAACTATGACAGCCATAAACAACTCCACGGTAAAGTGTAACTGAAAAGTTTGGAACCATTTCCCTTAAAAGCACAGGAGCTCAAAAATACACTAGACTAGGAGGTTTTGGTCTCTTTGCCATGTGACATAGGAAATAGGGAAGCATAAAGTGAAACAGAAAGGCAGTAAATCAAAAGCTGATGACAGCAACTAATTCTTCAAATAGTTTGCCATCCTCATACTTGAAGGGGAAACAGTAGTGGACTTCTAAGACCAAGTTGTATATTTACAAAGTCTGCAGCAATATCTAAAGTTAGTTACAGCTGTAGAGGAAGTGCTGCTCATCAGGGCTACCAGCACAGCGCTATTTGTAGCAGGTGGTGATATCTTTTATCCTCTATGACAGAGACTTTCAAGCCCTCACAGGTTGCCTCACTGGATACAGAGGCAAAATACTTCAGACTTGTAGGGGTTTTGCTCCCAGAAGTTTGATTGTTATTGTATCAGTTAGATGGAACATATCATAGCTTTTTGGGGATTTATAATACCCAATGACAACAAAAATCAGGGATGGAGTATAAAACATCATGCCTCAGACAGCAGTATTTTAAATAGAATTTAACAAGGACCAGCTACAGAAAAGGAAATGCCTTCATTTTGAGCTACAATATTTGAAAGGGTTAGACAAACCATGCACACAACTTACCAAGGGTAACAGTTCCTTTTGTCTGGGATTTAAGTGCAAGATCTTCTTGAAGACATCAGCAACCTCCCTCCCCAGTCCAGGAAAAATTATTGGCTCATTTTCAAAATATCTTCAATACCAAACTGGCAGACAGGACATAAACTTCCTTAAGTCTGGAAGAAGTTAAAACTAACACTTCACCACACCCACGTTAGGGCTTATTAAAAGTTTGACAAGTGACATTTAAGTCACTTTTTGGTGCTTTTCCTCCACTTTCCCCAATAGGAAGAACTTCATGCTGTGGGATCACAATGATTTATCTTACATAGGTCACTCAATGGACTTCATTGATCCTGTAATTCCTAACCCTGTCTGGATTTCAACCAGAGGCCAAATACAGAGACATTTTGTATAATCCACCTTCTTAGGTATTTTGTGTTACTGTATGAAATATTGGCTAAGAGGTGGGAGTGGGAGGAAGCAGCTGAGGCTGAAATGAAGCCAGAAAGCAATCCAATTACTCCTTGCTAAGCCTAGAATATTTTTTGTTGGGCTTTTTATTTCCCTTTAACTTTTTAAGCGTAGGTTTGTCAGCCTGGACATCTCATCTTTCCTTCTAATCAAATTCAGAGGTTTAACAGCAGGGAGGAAATCAGGCCAGTGGTGTGCACAACATGGGCTGCACAGCACAGTAGTCAAGAGGGTACAAAAGCATTACAATTTCCATTTAGGTGTCAGTTTTGGAAAATCAAAAATGAGTGGAAGTTACAGCATGGGAATACCAGACATCTATTTATATCTAGGACTTGAGATCTGGACTGGGCCTTTGGACAGGTGGGAACCATATCTGGGCTGAGCTTCTCAAAGCACACCAGGACCCTCTGAGCTCTGTCCATTGCGGGAGGAGAGCTGGACTGAGAATTGCTGCCAAAGTTAGCCTGGGTATGAGCTGCCCCCAAGCCTGTCCTTGGAGGAAGGAGATACACAGCTGTAGCCAGTTCATGAAAAGCCAGTCTTGCATAGTGTTCTGGGACCACAAATTGTTAAGTCTTTGTGTAGCTGTATGCTTTGTCTTATATTTCATCCTTCTTTCCCGTATTATCTTTTTGTGTGTGTATATTCTACCTTACAATGATGGGAACTGGCCATGGTATGCTGCTCATCCTGTAGAGAAGGCAAAAAGGGGTCACATGAGAAGACATTTCCACTGTTCAGGGCCTTCATAGATACAATTTGAGTGCACAGTGCAGGCAGCTGTTGCAGGTCCCATCACCTCCAACAGAGTCAGAGGCTTCACTGAATAGATGAGCAGCAGGAACTTCATAACCTGACACAAGCAACAAATGAGACCTCCAAGGGCTCGGGAAAGTGCTCCTCTTTTCTCACAGAACAGATTCTTAAAGGGATATAATCTGGCTCTGGTACTGGACAGGACAACCCTGATGGACCTTGAATGTTCCATCCTCACTTCAGTCACAGGTCAGTTGCAGGTAAGCCAGAAAACCAATTCCAGTCTGGCCTGATATCATCACTGCTTTCCAATTAGAAAGAATGCACAAAGAGGGGCTTTCATATGACCTGGAAGATATTGACTTGAGCACAGAATTAGACATGCAGAAATAAGTCTCCTCTGAATCTGGAGTTCCACCCCAGGGAAAAGTAATTTGTGAAGGATAGTTCCCAGCAGAGAATCCTTTCTAGCTGTTGTAGGTGAAAGAAGAAAGTGCAATTTGAACACTAACAGGCTGCAGAAAACTGGTATGGAGAACCAGTATCTGAATCCAAACTTTTGACTCTCAAACAGAAGCCTGCTACTGCAACCAATACAGACAGATAAATTTTGATAACACCTGGACTGAACAAAAGTCCCACATCCCAAATCCTCCAGTAATAAAGAAGTGTAAACCAGTCACCAATTGGCTGATCATGTAATGTGCTTCTGCACATAAACTGTGGTGCTTGGAGTCCTGGAAAGCAGAGGTGATGCAGAAAAGCAGGATTCAAAACTAAGTAGTCTTGGAAAGAAAAAAGAGTCCAGAGAGAAGAGAGTTGAGGTCTTGGCTAGAGGAAAGATCTGGAAAGTATGTTTCTTCCAGTTACTGATTAGCAGCTCCCTAAGGAGATTATTTGTCACTTTCAGGACAGTTTATCATATCTAATGAAGTAGGAAAAACCATTTCCTCCTGTACCAAACAACTGTCTCTAGTGCTCCAGCTAATATGCTTGGAAAGAAAGGAGAGGAAGAGTGAGAGGGAAAGGGAGAGGAAGAGGAGAGACAATTTTAGAATGGCAGTCATCCCTTTTAAATCAGCTTCACCACTGAATGATCTGTCCTAGTAGATTAAAGTTATAAAGTTTGTATTGCTGCCATCACTGTGTTCATTCCACTTGCTTTTATACACAAAGCACTGAAGCATACCATCTTTTAAAAAAGCAACTGAAAGTCAACTGTGCCTCTTTGAGTCACAAAATAAACCTCTCAGCCCAGAAATGTGAAGTTAAGGGCATCTTTTAGGTTCCCCGAGGCTGCCTGAATGCTGTGCAAAGAGGCACTGATGTAACACAAGCTGTTCTTTGGCCAGCTCAGGCTGGGGAACACATCACATAGGATGGTCCTCATTTAACATCCATTTGTCCCAGTGCTGCAAAATCCTACTCCAGGGTGTTTTAATAACATGAATCATTGCAGCAGTATGTGGGAAGCAGTGGTTTGCTTCAGCTTACTGTGAGAGAATATAAAGCAGATGCAGAACCAGGTGATGCTCACAAGTGAGAAGGAATGATCCTGCCCAATCTGAATTTACAAAGTCTTCCACTTTGTACATACATACTTAGGCTGCATTTAAAATCTTGTCCAGCTGGGATCCAGATTCATCTGCAACATCTACAGGCATGCTTGTGTAAATACATCTGTAACCTAGAAGGCATTTAAGTGCTTACATTTCAGTTTACATGGAATTTAGGTGCCTAAGATCAGGACAACAGTCTTGAAAAATCTCGCTTCCACACCCAGATGATTTTTAAGGCAATATTATCTCCATGTGCCTCAAGCTGTGCCATCACATACACCCCATTGGTCTTCATTTCTGCTGAGACATCTTCCCACCCGCTCTGGCACCTGCAGACCAGGTGCTCCTGCACTGCTCCCACTTGATTTACTGAGCACACTCAGAACCTGACATTTAGCTTGACCCAGAAACATCCAGTAAGGAGTTATTTGTGACGTGCATTGCACTAGTTGTTAAAAGATTCTGCTGAAAACAGATTCGGCTTCCGCAACCTCCAAGGAGAGCTGGTGAGCAGCAGGATGAGCAGGGGCACTGTCACCCCTTCTCAAACCCGGGGCACTACTGGGGTGTGCACCGATCCAGGAGTGCAGGTTTGAGGTATTGAGCTTTACCTGGTGCAGGTCTTCGTACTAGCACAGGAATATGTTCAAGCAGAGGTATCATCACCTCACTTTCAAACAGTATATAAGCAAAACACTTAAATTTTGGAGTTTGCTCTGCAGATCTCTGCAGTTCTTACCATCACCTGGATATTCTGAAAGAAGTTACTAGAAGATTAAAAGAAAAAGACACATTCTGCAAAGATATAAAACATCATGAGCATTATTAAATTATATACTAAAATGTTCCTATTCGATGATATATACATATTTACATGATATAAATATATCATGTAAATGATATATACATATTTATGTATGAAGTTAAGGTTTCTATCTCTTAGGCCCATTACCAGCTGTCCCATCACTGTACAAAACTATCTTTATTCAACAGACAAAAAATAGTAGAACTTGGTACCTCTATACTTGAAAAAAAAATACTGCTAATACTTCCATTTAGCAGAAAGCAGAGCCCCCACGTTTTGTACTTACATGTTGGCAGATTTAGGCCTGAGTCACTGAGAGTCACCTCCATATCATCATATCACAAGTCACCACAGATCAGCTATTCACAATGAATATGTGCATTTAATACACAGCATCAGATTTTCACTATGTTCCTTATGCACCTTAATTGCACAAATTAAAGAAATCATAGTACTGGCATCCTGAGGGCCATTTTACCTGAGATTTCAAATAGGTACCTTCAGAAATTATCTGCTTCCAGCAATCCAGCAGGATAAACCTCTAAAATGCCCTACCATTGTACAGCAAAAACAGCACCATAGAGCGCAGCAAAGCCCTCTCTGCTCTCCTCTCCTTGAGAAAGTATTCCTTGCAGGATAATGTAGGGTGTTGCTGTGGAAGTTGTTTTCCAAGCTGTACCGCAATGGAATGAATGTGACAGCTCTTCATCTGCTGCACACAGTAGACAGACACTTGAGTTGCTCCTGTTTAATGATAAAATGCAGTAGAACACCTGAAGTTATCCAGAAGTGGCAGGAGGGGACTGCACAGAGCAGGAGAGTCTGGATCCTGGGAGGTGGACAGGACTCTCGGCCCTACTCCATCAGCTTCCCCATGCAAATCTCACCCATCTCTGTATGGCCTCCCTGAGGCCCACAAGCCCTTAGGGACAGTCCCTGCCCTGGCCCCATCCTGACCCCTTCCAGTCCCCTTCCAGCTACTTGCTCCAAAACCTACTGACCTCTGTTATCATCCCTGCCTCAGCCACCGGGCACCCTATCAGTTCCTCCTGGTCCCTTGCCTTCTTCAACCACCACCAGATTTGTGGATTGATGGACTCTCAGCTGGTTTCTAATTCCTCCTTAAATTCTCTCCCTACCTTCTACCCAACTATTTTCTTTCCCATGCTCAGACAGAGTTCTGCTATTGCCAGGAATTTCGGTCCTGCCACTTTGTCCAGTGCTGCTGAGCTGGTCCTGGAATTTGCACTTTTATATCTCATTTGACCTATGAAACCCTGACTGTCTAGAAATACTGTTTTTTAAGAGAAGGACATTATTTGAACTATCAAAAAATTGTTTAATACAGAAAATACTACTACCTGAGAAGCCATTTAACATTCAGACACTGTCTTACCTCAAATGAATGTTTGGAGATTATACAAAATATTTTATCTTCTGATGAAGCAGAAATTCTTTGCACACTGAAGAAGTTTGCATCTTTGTTTTACTGAACCAGAAAGACAAAAGTGTTGTTTAATATACATTTTTGAGAGACTTTCAGAAGTACTTCTAAATCATCTTCTTTTCTTGCTGCCTCAGAATGCTTATAGATAAAGATTGATTACCAAATCACTATAAAGCTGCTTTGAATATAAAAGAGTTGAGAGAAATTTACACTGCAAAGTTTCATCTGAGAAGACTATGTACTAGTATTTTATTCTTGTAATGAAAGATAATAAAATTTTAAGAACTGACTTGCTTCTTCTGGGTGAATTTGTACATTTTGCATTTATAGAGAGAAAATTATATTTAATTACCCTATAAATATGATTTAATAGCTTTTTAATGCAAATAAAAGAACCTATATATGCAAGCATATAAAGATCAAATGCATATACTCTTCACAATGAAAATATTCTGCCTTTATTTCTATAAAAGCCAAAAAATTAAACCTCTTGTGGAAAAAATCCCATTACCTCTATGTCTAATACTGACCCATTCTCACTTTGTATTCTCAAGCAAAATCCCCAAGAGCTTTAAAAAAAAAACTATTTACTCTTGTCCTCTAAATTATGGTTTTGGTGAATAATCTTGTGTTGAGAAAGGAAATGTTGCTGGGGAAAAAACCACAACTAACAACAGCAACAAAAAGACCTATACGATTCCCTCTGGGCAGAGAAATAATGTCATTTAAGTGTAGCTTGAGGTAGTTCCAGATTTGGTAAAAAGGTACCAAGGAGCAAACTCCATGCCAGGAGCTTCTGTTCATCAAAGGAGACTAATTATATCAGATCAACAGAGAAAGCAAAACCTCAAGTCCAAAGGCTAGAAACTTAGATTTTTAATCTACTGAAAACCTTTCAGATTGGAAAAATGAGGTCAGAGAGTAAAAGCGAGCACACTGAACTTCCTGGTTAATATTTTATTCATGGGACATTTTCAAAACTGCATCAGGTGAGCTGCAGACCAGACTTCTCCAATTCCTCAGAAGAAACCAAGCTCAGGCTGTGGTCAAGGCTCATCTCTGCTATGTGATTACCAGGGCCTCTGGAAAAACATAATGAATTTAGGATTGGATCCTTCAATTCAATATTGGGCCCCTAAACTATGACCTACGTGCAGCTCAGACACCAAAGCCCCGAGCAGCTCTCGCAGCCACATCCGTTCAAGCCACAGCCAGGCCCCAGCTCTGCTGAAAAGGCCACGCCTAGCAGGTCTCATCTGAAACCACTTTTTCCAGAGCACAACCTCAGAAGAGAAAATGTGGTTTCTCTTTTATGTAGCAACCTAAAAACATCCCTTGTTTAAAAAGTTCAGATTTCCTATGCATCACATGCAGATTTGGAGCACCCACCTTGGGAGCAAGGGGTCTGCCAAGGAGCAGGCATTTGTGGAGGGTGAGGTCAGGAATGGCCCCTGCCCTGCACTGGCTGGCTGACACCAGACCAATTTCACACAAACTGAACCCATCTGCACGTGCTTTTTCCAGTTCTTTCCTCGTTTCAGACCTCCCTCCTACTGTGAATCAGCAGATTAATTGTAGAAGGTTCAGAGCTTCCCAGCTTCTTCTGGTAGCAATGAGGGTGCAGTACTCAATACAAACAAGTATTTGCTGTTAACTGCAGGGAATAATTCACAGGAAGAAATTTTTATCAGAGACTGGAATTTTTAATTAATTTTTTATGATTACTGCATAGTATTTTGTAAATCTTATAAATGTGACTGTGATGGCTATAATATAAAGATTAAGTCCATAAAAGTATTTATCCTACCTAAATAACAATTTGTCCACTATAAATATTATTGACTGTTATCTCCACTTACAACTAAGAATTGATTTAGACACAAAACAATATAAAATCATCTTATAAATTTTCTGTTAAACTAAACTATCCTGGGAGAGATAGCAGGTTCTCTGAGAAAAACAATCCATCATCTGCTTCTGATGATATTATTTGTATTTCCACTCTTGACACACCTAATGCTATTAGTGTCTACTACCATCAACTGCAACAATACCACTGCAACAATAAACAAAAGACTGAAGAAAGAGACACATTTTGATGCCCCATAAACAGAAATATCCACATTAATAGTTTATTTTGTGCACATCATTGCTTTTAAACCATAAGTATACCCTTATCTTTGAAAGCAGTTTAAACTTGGAGGGGTAAAATTCTGTCAATAAACACACAGTGCACTGGGTAGTTAACAAGGCACTCTAAATGCAATAGTGGTTGCTGATCCATGATCAAAGTGGAGATTCTCTGTGTGGACTTCATGAAGCTTCTGAGAAGTTTGAAAAGTCTTGCAAAGTTTGAAAACAAATACATCTGAGAAAAAAAAAAACTTCTGCATTGCAGCAGGTGAAATGTTTTGTTCAGTGTGCCAACTTAACACGGCTTCATCCACTATCAGAGAATATGGCAACATTCATAAGAAGACAGAAGAAATAATTTCATTCCTCTGTAGGACAAGCAGACATTCAACCCTGAGATCTTCTACTGAATTATTGAATATTTTTAAAGAACTTATGAATTCAATTAAACAGTAGTGAAGATAGCCTCAGAGGAAAGAAAAAATGCTGTATAATTATTAACAGAGACATAGGTGTGTACCCTGCCTTCTGTGTGACAGTGACAAAAATGCCCTCCTTATTAAGAATGGCAACTTCAGCACATACCAACAGCTGAGGAACTTGTGACCTCTCAAACCTTCAGTATGATGCATGTTCTGAACACTGCCTCCAGTCCTGTCAGTCTTGAATGCTGAGTTTATACATGATTGACTCCTAAATGGTGTAAGATTGTGCTTAGTGACACTGCTACAATAAGCCTTTCTAATTTTAAAGCCATTTTTGTTACATGTTACAAAAATGCAGTTCTCGGCAGGGAGCCTCCCTGCAGACACACATCAGATGTGGCTGGCAAAAGTGAAAAATACAGTGAAAGCAAAGCAATAAAGTACCAGACTCACCAAAATTACTGCAGTAATTTTTCTCCCTTTGGAAAGTGTTTTACTTGTGTTCACCTCTCAGAAAGACACCTACATTTCTTTAGCTTAGGGAAAAAAAAAAAAGAAAAACAAGACCCATTGTTAAAGCCAGAGCTGTTAAAATCTTAAGGGTTTGAAGAGCGAAAGAGTCTTTATGGCGTTTGCAGCATTTTACATAAAACACGGTACTTTCATGTTCTCCATGTTCCAGCTTCTTAAAAATTAAGATACCTTCACATGTTCTGTTCTTCCAAAGAAGACTTAGCATTACTTTTCTCTAATTACACACAAAGATACTCACAAAGACTACAAATACACCAACCCTCCTTAGGTGTGGCGCTATCCAGGACTAACAGATCCAGCTGGCTAAAGGGTAATTTAAAAGTGAAACAAGTTGCAAGGTAAGATTTCTAAAAATAATACAAAATAGAAACTGAGAACAGTCTGGGACCTTGAAGATCAGCAATCACTCAGGACTAGATTACGTTAAAGTCGAACTGTATCATACATTCAAATCATTTAGGTACAAACAAAAAAAAAAGCAGATGAGAGGCATAGAACCACGGGCACAGATGAGTTCCAGAGAGACACCATGAGGATATGAGGATTATAAAAACTCTTTTCCACTTCCAGCTAACTCCACTCTATATAAAGGCAGATGCATTAGTCCTTAAGAGCGAAACCATTAAAAAAGTAGGGCAGCAGTTTCATCCAAGAGAAACAAGTTAGAACAATCCTTTTGGGGATGTTTTCATTAAAACGGGCTGCCCCTTTTTATAGCTCAAGGCAAGATACACATTTCTTTTAAAAGTTTATCTTACTAATTCTGAATACCCTAGCTCTGTCAGTGGTTAGTAATTAAGACAAAATAAAATGCAACAAATTGTCCCTACGAGTTAAGAAAAGATTCTCTTTCAGATCCATAAGGTCAAGCTCTGCTTCCAGCAAAAAAAAAGTACCTTCTGTCTGCCTTTTGAAGCAGAATTGTTCCCTTTCTGATGCTCCTAGGCTCTGAAAGATGAAGCCCCCTGACAGACACATATTTCAAGATGAGAGATTACATCATAGAGCCACCATCAGAAATCATTTACCAAATGAAGTCATGAAATGAAAATTACTAATGGGAAGTGGCAATTTGGCAAGTTTTCTGTACTACCCTAATCATGCTCACAAAACCTAGAGGCTGGCTAAAAAACACCTTCCTTCAGATCTAAGAAAAAGACTGTTTCTAATACTCTGCACAAAGCTGTTACATAAACCCACCAATGGAGATGGCTTCTTGCATCCCAGAGCCAGCCCACTCGCTTATCCCAGAAAGCCAGGCAGGTAAAGCCTCCATGAGGAGAACACTGACCAAGGTGATGCACTAACATCTTGTATACATCTACCCCTGTGCCACACCCGCAGTGACCTGGCCCCGAGGGAGCTGTCACACCCCAGCACAGGGATCACTGAGAAGCAGAAAGGCCACCCGGGGAGGTGGCAGGGAACACCCTTTGTTCTGCTGCTCTGTACTGCTGCTGGAGCAGGATAACCACGCAGCACCACACTGCACAGCCTGCTGGCATGCAGGTGCTCAGGAAGAGATCATTTCCCTTCCCCATCTCCCCGGGCTGCTTCTGATTTAAAGAGGGTAGAACTGGATAAAATACAGGCATTGCCCTGGGAGCTGGAATTAGCACCAGATGCCTGCACCTCTTGTATCTGGTTTTTTGCACAAATCCAGCTTAACCTGCTGTACTAGCCCCAACATTGGAGGAGTAACTAGAAAATGCAAAAAATCTAAGTTAAGGTTGGGATAATTCATTTCTGCACCACCAGAAGCAGTTTCCTTCATTTATTTGGGCAAATTATTTTATTCTGGGTAAGTTTATCTAAACAGCAGGGCTAGAACTGTGGCTAACTCTAACAACATATGACTGCTTTAGCATAGGAACAGTAACATATATCACCCTCGATGTGAAGCCATTAGTAGGTTGAACCTGGTTATGGTTATGGGCATGCGATTTGTTTTTCAATCTTCCCATAGCCACAGTCACAATACCCTTTCCTAAGGACAACTGTAAAGGGATATTCCACTGAGATTTCCTATAAACAGCAAAGAAAATGCTCAGGTAGATGTCAATCTTCAGTGACAAGCAATTGAAAAGGTAATCCAAGATGATATAAGCAATTAGTATCAAAGACTAAATACATAAAACATTTCTTGCAGACCAGATTGCAGCAGAGGCCACCACAGAGGGATTTCGATCACATGCCTCCTGCACTTTTCCCACCCCATATCCCAAAGGGAAGGAAGACAACCCCCAAACCAGTATTAAGGGCTTGACATCCAAGCAGACTCAATAATAAGCCCATAATATTCGCAAATTCCAGCATCTGGTGAAATTATTTCCCCTGAACCATGCTGCCTACTGCAGATCCCACTTCTCCCCTTTTACAGGAGCCTTCATCTCCCAGTTAGGCAGGATGGGGAGGCCCCAAGTCAGGGCCGTTAGGAGGGAGGGCTGCAGAATCCACATCTACAATTCAATTTAAATCTGCTCAGCTGATGACACAGGTATTTCTCAAGGGTAAATTAATTCAAGTGTTGTTCACTTTGTGAGGAAAAACTTAAAATAAATATTGGTATTGCTTTTACTACCTTTGATCGTTTGTTTTGGAAATAGCATCACTTTTGATTTCTGAGCTGAAAGCTTACAACTGTTTCTAATTTTCCATTTGATGTAAATGATTCAATAGAAACAGAGCCAAAAATACTCTTTTCAGTTCTAAAGATTACTTTAAAATATTTAGTATAGTTGAAGTATTTACAGCACCTTTAAATTCCAGTTAATAAGTAACTAAAAAAATACATTAACAGAATTCTTTTCTTCTCTCAGTGTGAATGAGTTCTCTAGTGTCTACACTGGGACATGACCATTATTAATATCATTTTCAAACATAATTATTGTTTCTAGACACACACAGCTCCTAATTCTGTCACCAAACTCTTTACATTACTAGCATTTTTAAAACGTAAGTTCAAGTACAAAATTATTTGGAAAGTTTAAATAGTTTATCAATATGTATCCTTGATATTCTTGGCTGCAGAAAGGGATAGAACCACAATATTAAAGAAAAACAGGTATAATTCTAGCTGTAAGAGCCATATAAACAAGTTCACCGAAGTCAAGAATTCCTATGAGCCTCGCTTTTATTCAAAAACTGTATTTTCCATACAGACTATTTACTTTTAAAATAATAGGGTTCAGCTGTTAGTCATTCTAACCATTCATATAGAAATGTTAATTTGAATTCTTGTTGTAAACCTTTCAGGGTGACAAATGAAAGATAATAAACCCTTGATCAAGATAACCTTTATTTATTCATCTAGGAACAGAGGATATCATAGGCAACAACGCCGCCTAGGAGAACAAGGATTTCACAAGAACTGTTTTGGCAGAAACACACATTTAAATAATCATCCAAATCACCACCTCACTATCTCTATCTTTAAAAAAAAAAATCCAAACAAAAAAATAGATAAAAACAAACGTAAGATCTGAACAAACAAACAGCCCATATTTTTTTTATTTAATGTCTATGCCAGCCACATCTGTCCCTGACTTTAGAAGTCATAATGCTTAGCAGTGAAAACGGCACCTTTCATTTGCAAACACGTTATAAACATGAACTGACTGCAATTATACCACAATACCTCACCACAGCTAATCAATGTGACTGCCTGGTCTGCCCTCAGCTTGGGGAAGTGCTGATTTAAGTTTGTGCTGCCAGCCCCCTGTATGACAGTGTCTACACCCTGCAAAGTACTACCCACAGAAGTGAATTTAGCATAAACTGACTGACCAAACTACAGTGCATCATCAAGCAGGTTTCTCCACTCAGTGATAATATTTTCCTTTATAATCCAAGAAGAACTGACTAGACCAGGATGCAATTCAATGTAAACCATTTGGAGTGAAAGGTGTTATCTTGCCTAGCGAAATCTCCCCCTCACAGTCCAGCTCACAGGCAGAGTCAGTGGCAACTTCATGGTCAGGGGAGATCTGGGACATCCTATCAAAAGGGTCCTCGCGATTTTCCTCACAGTCAACCACATTTGGGATCATGTTAACATAAGCAGTCACTATCTCCTTATGGTAAAGGGTGTCCTGGTTGTAAGAGATAAGCTCATTGCTTATATTAACAGTCTCCACTGGAGTACCAGAGCAAAACTGACCACATCCCAGGAGGTTGGAGAAAACCTTTCTAAAGTCAGCATTGAAGGCATAGATGATGGGGTTAAGAGAAGAGTTGGCCCAACCAAACCAGACAAAGATATTAAAGGTGGTCTCACTGACGCAGGGCAGGCCAGCGTGGGGGTCGCTGGGTGGGCTCTCGCAGAAGGGAACCATGCAGTTCAGGATGAAGAACGGCAACCAGCAGCAGACAAAGACACCCATGATGACAGAAAGAGTCTTCAACACCTTAGTTTCTTTCCTGATGGAGGACTTGAGGCTTGTGTGATGGTGGCAGTCCATGTGGCTGCTCCGACAGCTCTGTGCATGCTCGGCTGCCCTCTCCAAGGAAGAAATACGACGAATCTGCACCTGGGCAATGCGGTAGATTCGAGTGTAGGTAACTATCATGATAGCCACCGGGATATAAAAACTGATCAAGGAGGAGGAAATAGCATAAGTTCTGTTGAGGCTGGAGTCACAGCTCTCTGATGGTGCAGTGAGGGTATCATTGCTGCCAGAGGTCCCATCAGAGGGTCTCACTGCTGCTAATGCCACCCATGTGGTACTCATATCTTCTGCCCAGGTGGTGACAGCACCTGCTGCTGCCCAGGCAGTGCCAAATCCATCTCCAATATCAGCAGCAGCAACAACATCCCCACCTTTGTGCCAGTTGAGCTGGACAGGGATGAAGGAGATAAGCACAGACAGCGCCCATGCCACGCTGATCATCACCAGAGCCAACCGCTGGGTCATCTTCCTCTCGTAGCGGAAAGGGCTGGAGATAGCCCAGTACCTGTCCACACTGATCACGCACAGGTTGAGGATGGAGGCCGTGGAGCACATGATATCAAAGGCCACCCAGACGTTGCAGAAAGCCCCAAAGGGCCAGTACCCTGCTACCTCTGCCACCGCCTTCCAGGGCATGACCAGCAGGGCCACCAGCAGGTCCGAGACAGCCAGGGACACGATGAAGATGTTGGTAACCTTGCTCCGCAGGTGCCGGTAGCGGACGATGGCCGCGCACACCAGCACGTTCCCAAAGAGCGTCCAGAGGATGAGCAGCGCCAGCAGGCTGCCCGCCGCCACCTGCGCCGCGCCGGGGGAGCCCGCCGGCCCCCGCGGCTCGCCGGGGGGCCCCGTCGCCGGCGGCGGTGGGCTCCGGCCGCCCCGCAGCATCGCTGGCGGCTCCCGCCGGCGGCGGGGCGGCTCCGGCCGGGATGCGCCGAGCAGCCAGCGCCGCCCCGCCGCCCGGCCCCATGGGGCCGCTGCCCCCCCGCCCCGCCGCCACCCCTGCCGGATGGCCCCGCTCCGCCGCTCAGCGGGCTCCGGGCTCCGCGCCTCGCCACCCCCGCCGCGCCAGCGCTGCCGCTCCCTGTCCCGCGCCCCGGGGCCCCGCCTGGAGTCCCCGCCCCGCCGCTCGGTGCAAGTACCCCGGCTCGGGATCCCCGCCCCGCCGCTCGGTGCAAGCACCCCGGCTCGGGATGCCCGCCCCGCCGCTCGGCGCGGATCCCCCTGCTCGAGGTCTCCGCCCCGAGGCTCCTTCCAGGGCTTCCCGCTCCGCAGTTCGGCGCGTCCCCCTGCTCGGGGTCTCTGTCCCGCGGACCCGGTTTGGGTACCCGCTTCGCGTCCTTTCGCTTGCGCTCCCCGATCCGCAGCTCAGCGCGCTGCTCTCTTGCTCAGGCTCCCCGCTCCGCGGCTCAGCGCCCGCCCTGCCCGCGGCACACGCTCCCCGCCCCCGCCACTCCCGCTGGCTCCCGCCCGGGCTGGCGGCTCCGCTCGCCCCGTGCCCGCCCGGGCTCCCAGCGCTGCTCCCGCCGCTGCTGCCCGCCCGCTGCCCGGTGCCCGGGCCGGCCAGCCCACCCCCGCCGCCCTGTGAGCATGCTCCGCCGCCAGGGACGCCCGTCCGGGCCGGGGGCACCGCGGCTGGCAGGGACGGGACGGGACGGGACGGGACGGGACGGGACGGGACGGCGCAGCGGGGGCAGCCGCCCTGCCCGCTCCTTCCCTCGCTCCGAAGCCGAGTCACCCTCGCAAATCCTTGGTGCCGTCAGCGGCTCTGTGCGGCGGTTCTGCGCAGCAGAAGAGCGCGGTCCCACCGCGGGGAGCGGGGAAATGCCCCCCAGCATCCCCGGGGGAAGAGGGGCTGGCGAGGACGGGTATGGACACAACTCGGTCAGCCTCTCGCTGGGAGCGAACGGGGCTGAAAGGTGCGGTGTGGGGAGCGGGGCGGGTTGGGTGTCTTCCGCGGGGATGGGAATAGAGTGTGCCTCCGTAGTTATTCAATGGCTTCTACTGGATGGCTGGAATGCATTACAGGCAGAAAGCCCGACAACCGGGGGCAATCCGATTCTCTCTCTTTCCAGCTCTATGGGATGAATCATTCCTCTCGGTAGGGCTCCAGCGCAACTAGAGACAGACTATGACAGTGAGCATTACAGGTATTAATGCTCCTGGACTCGCCGTGTGCTAATGTCATGCCTGAGTTTCTTCAGAGAACATGTCTTAGTGATTTTTATTCAAAATACAATGGATTTTGTTCTTCTAAAACTTAATTCCTTTTAAAAACCTTTGCCAGAGATCAAACCCATTCTTGACTCAGCAGCCTGTTTTGGCACTGAAAAGCCTGAAGAACCCACACTCTCCAGGGGCCTTCCAGCTGCTTCTCCAGGCAGATCAGGGAGGACAAGACCCACTATACCTTGCTGGATCTGCAACGACATGAAGGAAGATTAAGTTCTAGAGTTACTAAATACAGAGGGGGGAAAAAAATACATTCTGAAACCTTTTAGGTAATTTTATAAAATCGTCACAAGAAAAACTGGAGATTCACTTTAGCTCTCGCTTAAGAAATTGGCACTACTTTTCCACATTTAAGCAGAGTTATATTTAATATTGGAGGGAGAACTTAGCTTTTGTCACCACTGAATTCTAAACAGCGTGACTAAAGCTCTGATGCTGAGGCAATGTGTTGCTTGCACAAACTCTGCTTTCCTAAGCAATGCCTCCTACAATTTCTCTAAACGAAGAAGCAGATTGCACAAGTTCTTGTGCACGTGTCTGCTGAAGCTGCTAGTCCAGGGGATATTTTGTAATGTAGTTAATGGGGATATTTTACATAAAAATGCAATGATCTGATTTGCTTATTTAGCTTATATTCCTTGCTTCACCAATGTAGAGGTGAATGCATACACTTGTAATACGGTATCTGTATGCATATGTTTATTTATATGTGTGCTGCCAGTACGCATGAGCTATTTAAATAAATATAGGTGTAGGTATCTGTCTTGATAACAAGAGTAGCCCAATAATAACATAGCCTGCCCACAACTCAGCAGTCCCTTGCCCACACTGGTAGCTTGGTACAAATCAGAGGTGCAAGTGTGTGTTGTCTCCTGCCAGCTCTGCCGGGTGTGCTGGAGTCAGGCACAGAGGAGGTGCAAGCAGACGGGAAAGATGCCTTAGCCCATTGAAACAAAAATTGTAAGAGCTCCCCTGTCAGATGTTTAAAGAATGAAGTTTTGGTATTCTTTCTTTTTTACTGTCTGCAGAGGGTGGATCAAAAGTTGAGGACTTTCTAAAGCATCCCATTTATTGGCCAAGTGTTGCATTTGGCTGTCTGAATCCTGTAACTCAGAGGATATAGTATCCTTTCCCACATGTTTAAACTTTAGCAATCATTCTTGGTTTCCTGCTGGTGTGAACTGATGTTGCTCACCAAAGCTCCCTATGGATAAAGACCCATCACTGAGCTGGGGGAAGATTCATCAGCCAAAGATGCACCTGTCAATGGGTGCATTGGTGATACACTCTCCAATGTTGAACCAACATTTTGTGCATGCATGTTCAAAACTTTCTTTCAAGGCAAAGGAATGCATTAGGAATATTTACAATGGTAGTAGAAAGAAATACTAGTTTGTGATGGGGTGGCATGTGAGACTAAAACCCCCGTGCTGACAGACTCAGTGAGTTGGGAAGAAGTGGAGCAGGAAGGAGCAACAGGACAACTGCTTTGTGCTTTTACCAGATCATTCATAAAGGCATCAGGTCAGAGAAACAATTCTTTAATGGGGACATTTATGGTGTGTTATCCACTGCCATCAAAATTTTTTGAGCCTGAGATAAAAACCTTTTGCATTTATAGGTTATTAGCATCCTTTTTTAACTTTCTGTAGGCAGTTTGCATATAAATCTCATTTTAAGAATAGTCCATTAAACCCACAGCTGTCACTTGCTGAGAGATTTGGGGTGGGGGTTTTTTTCATCCTGAAATCATCTTTGTAATGGCTTTTGTGCTTTTCCTTTAGAGCTTTGCCTCATTTTTTTTTTATTCACCTGATAAAATTGCAGTTCTCTCTCACAGCTGGCAGATTGGAAGTAATGGAATTTAACTGCTACTGCAATGGTTCTGAGCAAAAAAAAAATCTTTTCAGTTCCTGATTTTAGAAATATATGTTTTACTAGCTCTTTCCCTTCACTGCCACATTTTCTATTTCCATTTCAAAATACAAAGATCCACTGTTCTGCCTAATAATATTTATTTTAAAATCATCAACGCTCATAAATTCACACATTCTCTCATCTAAGAGATACTTGATGCAAAGAGATACAAAATAACTAATGCCAAAAGGAAATTAAAATGCAGAGACACAGGTGTACCGCTGAGGTTTGGGCTGTAAAAGCATCCCTTCAAAAACCTCCCATTACAGTTAGGCTGTAAAACAGAGAAGAAGAGGTAGTGGTAGAGGTGGAGAAGGCTGGAACTCACTGCACATTAGGCCAGTTCAGCAAAATCACTGCACGTGTTCTTCTACACTGAAAGTATAGAAGGATGCTCAAGTAGGGCTGTGTTTAGGAGCATGGCCGAATGCATGCTTAGGGTTGATCAGTTTTACTCACTGAAACTGAGTCTTTATTGCACAGGGGTGAACAAAGCTGCAGGTGTGTATATAGCCATGTGAAAGTACTGAGGAAGGAGGGAGATAACCAGTATCACCAATTTATGTAGCACAGAAAAATCCATGCAGACTAGGTCAGGTTCTGCTGTTCATGTTTCAAACAAAAATAAATATGAGCAATTGGAAAATGATCAGAAATGCATTACAGGAATTATGTCTGGGAAATTTCCTCAGCTGAGCAGAGGGCAACAGGATGGTTAGAACCAGCTGGTGATATCTGACAAGGGGAAAAGTTTTCTGTAACAGATGACTTTTAATATTTCATGTAAAACTAGAAAAACTTCAGAGGCTAAAAACTCCATCTGTGAGAAATCAGGGTAGAGATGGGGTACACATTTTTAAAGTGAGGACGATTAATGGCTAAAGCAATTGATTTTGGATTGTAATAGATTTGCTATCATTTGCAATCTGAAAGCCAAGGCTGAATGCCATTTCCCAGAGGCTGTGCCTCAGCTCATCCCTCAGCTCTGTCTTGGTTCCGCGGGTACCAAACAGTTCTCTGTAGTCCATGTTGTGGGAAAAGTAATTTTGGATGGGTACAGTTACCCCCGCTGGCCTTAAATCCTATTTAGGTTTTTGCTGACTTGATTAACAGTATGTAACAGGATGAACATTTCTTCACTAACTCTGTCACTTTTTTGTTCTGTAGTAAGTGTGATATGGTTCCTACATCAGCCATTGATCATGCAGGAAAATCATGAAATAATTGATGTTATCAGAAGAAATTTCCACAAGTGTTTGTTTGTTTGTTTGGTGGGGTTTTTGTTTGTTTTTGTTTTGTTTTGTTTTGTTTTGGGGGTTTGTTTTTTTTTTCTTTTGTTTTGTTGTATTCATATCAAGCTTGACTTCATTTAAACCAATGGTAAAAGATTAAAGATAAGTGCTAGCCAAGGCCAAGAGCAAAGGAAACAACATTTGTGTAAATATGATTTCCTGCTGTACTGTCTTAGTTCATTTTGGGGCTTTTGTCTTATAAAATATTATCTTTTATTTTTGGATATTTATAACCATGTATTAAAAATAGTATTTTTTCTAATATAGCAAGAGTTCACATGATTAAAAACTATTAAAGATCAGTGACATTTGAAACAAGATAAAAAGAGAAAAAACCCTGTTTTTTACAATTTGGGAATTTTATTCATATTCTCTGGGTGTGCATGGCTACATCCCAGGGGAACAACTGCCCTGAGAAAATAATAAAGATGAAACACATTATTTTAATTTTCTAATGCCAAACACTTCACGATTTTTATTTTGTCTTTTGCCAGTTATACTATCAAGCTGCAAATAAAAATCAGGTGGTCTTAATTCCACAAGAAGCTGCTGTAATTTTTTTCTGGTTTCTATAGTATAATTTGCCCTGTGGAGTAATTTGAAAACCAATTTCAGTAGTCTGATTTCTCTGTTTCTCTAACCTAGTGTACATTAGGAGGACTTATGAATTTTATATTGAATGTGTAAATTACAGGCTTTTTTACTTTAATAATTTTTATTGGAACTTTTGCCAACAACATAATTTATTTTAGGATTTTACCCTGTCCATTAATATAGCATGAGATTATCTTTCACAAAATGAGTAGGAGAACCAAATCCTTCATGGAATCAAACAGTAGTTTCAGTAATGAAATCAGACACTATGGTGAAGATTGTTAAGTCTGATAGAAAGGAGGGGTCTCAGAAAACAGAAGTCAGCAGCTGGGTGTTTGGCTCTCAAGAAACACAGATGATGTCTCATAGGGTCAGACAGTAACTCCTCCTTGGGCTTCCCTCCTCCCAGAAGGCAGCTGCTGCATGGAAGGGAATGGGGTTGGGAAGCAGGACACACAAACCTCATCTGTTTCACTGGCACTGTGGGACAGCTCTGTCCTTGCAGAAGAGCCTGTTGGAAATGCGACACAGAAAACTACAGACCAAGGTAATTTTACAAGTGTGTCAAAAGTTAGTGCTGCTAGGGTTTTTAATCTGTACTTTTTAGAGTTGTATAAGACCAGGACTAGATTTCATAGTTCAGGATTTATTTGGGGGAAGAATTCCAGTTTCAAATTTTTAAACATTAGTGCTGAGGATGAGCAACTTTGTAACTTTGAGATAAACAGCAATAAACTGCTGCTTTTACTTATCTCTGCCTCTTTTTTCCCCCCCTTAAGTAGTACTTAAAATAACGTGCTCATTTAGAATCAACAGGTCTCATTCATGACTGTAGCAGAATATCAGTAATAGGGAATAGAAAGTTATTTTTTCAATACCTCTTGCAATAATCTTTAGGACTATTAGTGCTATTATAGAACACAGAGGATCAGCTGATGCAGACATGCGTCTGAGACGAGAGTCTTACTGGAGCTGATGAAACTAAAGTGTCTTCTACTGACCATCTGTGAGAATTATTGTTCTTTCTTCTGAATGGTGAGTAGCCCTCTGCATGCTAAGCAGCAGCATTTTGTCCTGTAATATGTCATCCTTTTGGTTTCTTCTCCAACATGTGTAATGAGGGTCAAAGGAGTTTCCAAGTACAGAGAGTATCAAGCACCCCTGTAATGCCTTTAGGACCCCCCATTCTTCTGGCTGATGCACTGCAAATCAAAGGAGAGAAAATACAAGTTGAAAAGCATATGCTCAATAAATCAAGGCAAATACCCCAAACTCAGCACAAAGTCAGAGCCACAGTTTATTGCTGCAGCGCGCACCTTGGAACAGAAATCACAAGTGCAGGCTCAGGCAGCCCAACTTGATATAGTGAAGTTTGGGTTCTTGATTCTTACTGCACTGGAAAGGTTGCCCAAAATGGAGAGCAAAGAAAATAAAATTAAAGGTTTAGAGACAAGAAAGACACTCTGATGCCTGGAAAGGACTCAAGAGCACTTTCAAAAGTCTGTTTGGCTAGTTTTACATCTTTTAAAATTATTTCTTGGTAATTAAACTATTAGATTCAAGTAGGCAGTGGTGGAAAACCCTATCTGGAGAGCACTGCAGGCGTGCTTCTCGTACCTGGGAGAGGAGCAGAAGGAGGGACAAGGAAGGGGGTTCATGTAACTAGCTACCATTAAGACTGTTACAAAGCTATTGCTTACTGCATCATTGCTGTTGATTGCTGCCTTCCTACAAAAGTCATTGCCTGATAGAAGTGAAATTACTAAATTCAGAAAATGATGGACTCAAGTTAGAACCAGACACAAAGTGTGGACTTAGCGTTAGGTATATTAGTCATATTTGTGCACTCTTAAAAGCATTCTAATCTTCAGTTAAGCCTGGTAAATATTTGATTGCACAATAAATTAGAATAAAGAAGTAATGGTATCCTTGAAAATCCTGGCCAGCCACTCACTCCTTCCCCCAGAGTGGGATGGAGGAGAGAATCAGAACAGTAAAGGTAAGAAAACTTGTGGGTTGAGATAAAGACAGTTTAGCAGGTAATGCAAAAGGCAGGTGTGCAAGCAAAGAGAAAGCAGGAATTAATTCACTACTTCCCGTGGGCAGGCAGGTGTTCAGCCATCCCCAGAAAAGCAGGGATCCATCAAGTCACAGTGACTTGGGAAGACAAATGCCACCACTCCAAATGCGTGTCCCCTCTCCCTCCGCTTCCTTCTTCTTCCCTCAGATTTATGCTCAGCACGAAGCCATGTGGTGTGGGGTGTCCCTGGGTCAGTTGGGGTCAGCTGTCCTGGCTGTGTCCCCTCCCAGCTCCTTGTGCCCCCCCAGCCTCCTCACTGGTGGGGTGGGATGATGGACAGAAAAGGCCTTGAATCTATGGAAGAGCTGATCAGCAATAGCTACAACATCCCTGAGCTACCAGCACTGATTACAGCACAAATCCCAAACACAGCCCCACACTAGCTGCTCTGAAGAAAATTAACTCTATTCCACCCAAAACCAGCGCATGTGGGCAGGAGCTGTTCCTCACTCTGATTAAAATGCTGATGTAGTTCACTGGAATTAATGAGTCTATGTGTGGTTTTCACAAGATGGCTTTTAATTCCAGGTGTATTTCAGTGACATTCAAGCAAAGATTTATTGGAAACTAAACATAAAACACCCACTGCTTTGTTACAAATGAAGTAGAGACGTAGCAGCTGGTTTTCCTGCAATCCCTGTTCTTTCAGAGCTTTCCACCTATTGCATCCATCTTTATTTGTACTTAGGCATAAATTGTGGTCCATTTACTTCTGGCAAGAAAATGAAAAATATGTTGGTAAAGATTTGACCAAAGGCCTTATTTTTAGACAGAAATTCCATTTGCTTTTAGGTGAAGAGCAGTAGTAGAGGAAGGCATGAGGTATGCCATATAGAACTGTAAGTTTTTCTTTAAATATCAGTCAAGATAACATTATGGGACATAACATACCTCCTAATTAAAAAAAAAAAACCCAAACCAACAAATAGTAATAAAATATACTCTAACCATTGACTACTGACATTAAAGTATCATCAATTTCAAGATGAAATTGATCCTTTAAAAGCTAATAGAGCCAAACGTCTTTTAAAAAGTTCTCCTTAACAATTGCAGCTGCTTCAATTCTGTTTAAATCCAGATCTCATTTTATTCATGCATGCATAGAATGAGGCCAAATGCTTGGGGACAAAGATTCCCAGGGAATAAGTGATCCAATGAGCCATCTGTACACACATCATGTCTAATCAGGGTGAGGTGGGGAAACTAAAAATTATTAGATTATTAAAATCTTGAATTTTGGAAATCTTTTTTATTTCATGAATTTTTGGTGAAAATTAATGAATTATACAAGCTAGTGATAAGAAATATGCACTTACATTACTTGGGTAATTTCCCCCTCTGCTGTTCTCTGGAGCCATCTATTTCTCTGCACTTGCATAGCCCACTCAAAGTCTATGGAACACAAGCAGACAATACAACACACAAATATTTCCAAAATTATTAAAATGGACATTATTTTTTGCATGATTAAATGAGAAAATTCAAACTATTGAGAAATACTAGTAAAAGGAACTCACTTCTTTTGGAAGGCCTCAACCATGACAATTCCTTTTTCTTCTCTCTCAGTGTCACTGACACAAAAAAATCTGTGGTCATGCAAGTTTGACTCTTCAGGTAAATTGAGGATTGTAGTGCTCTTTTTGCACCTTAGCAGCCTTTAATTCTGTACATATATGAGTTTAAATGCAACCCAAAGCATGTATTATTGAATAGATAAAATTATTTAGCGAGAAAAGGGAAGGTATGGAAGAGCCTGGCAGAAGGACAAACATCAGAGAATAACTTTCTGGTTAAGATTATGCAGCAAAAATTCAGAATCCTTTGCATATCAAGTGCATTTCACTAAAGGAATTCCCTTTTTTAAAAGGTCACCTTTAAAGTAATATTAAATTGGAGCGCCTCAGGAGAATATCAATGAGCAGCTGTTAGACCTCTCTCCTGGGTAAGCAGGCTCTTGTGCCTCCTGTCACATGCTCGAGCAGATAGGTAGGCAGAAATAGGGTAGTTTTGTGCTATTTATTATATTTTCAAACCTGTGATAAATCGGTATTGTCAATATATAATAGAGAAAAAAAATTAGAAAACAGTTGTTTGAGAAAGCCCAGGTTTAGCACTGAGCAGAGAGCTAGAGGTCACACTATGTTAACTACATTAATCTGAGTATTTTTACTCATCCAAGAATCTATGTTTCTTAAAAATGTATGCTTCTATTTTTCCTGGTTCAAAAATCTTTATTTCTTAAAAATATATGTTCTCAAATATTCAAAACTTCATGACTCACCATTGCTTCAAGGGTAGTTAAGCTAAGAGCTGCTTCCACCAAATACTCTGTGTTTGGATGAAAGAATATTTTTTGAGAGAACTCTTGTCATGAAAACCTCTTGAGCGTTTCAGGTCAAATTCAAGTCTCTGGTGCTGAAACAGATCCATTTTAGTCAGCGGGATTTCATCAGTGCAGCTCGGAATAGAATTTGCCCATTAGCATGTTTAAAGCATTTGCTCACCACCAGAGTGCTACCTTAATTCACTTTTCTGAATAAACTTCAATTTCAGCACTCAGAAGCAATTTAATATTGTGGGCAAATGAAATTATTTCAATCATAATGTGAAGCAGCAGAAAGGGCTAAATAATTGCAAATGAAATATAACTAAATAAAGGATGTTATTTATTTTTGAAACTTCCAAATGTGTGCTACATGTTTGTAATGGAGCATATGGCCCCTTCTTGGCCTTAGGGATTTAGAGCTAGCTAAAGAACACCAGTTCTAGCTGAAGAATGACATGGGACCCATCCCACAGGAGCAGAGGAAGAAGAAACAGGTTTCCTCTAGACATCTTTATGAGCACTTAAAAGATGAAATGGGATTTTTGGGCCTACCTAGTGAAATGAATTTTTTTCTCATACTGGAATGAGCTGTAGAGTTTGTCCAGGAAGGAAAATTAAAGACTACTTTGGAAGGAAGATTTATTTCATTATCTGGATGGCCCTATTTCCTCAAATTGTAGAGAGACAACTGAGTGGTCAGAGCTCTTATTTACAGGGAACTAGATGACATCGAGCTACTGAGATCAAGCAGAAAGAAAATGTTACTGTCTAGAATGACTGTAAGAGCTAAGAGAGATGTTATAAAAGAGCATGACAAGCAGCTGCAGGGACATGCAGAGATTACAGCAATGTGATAAGATAGTGACTCTTCTAAAAACCGCTTAAAATC
The DNA here is from genome assembly GCA_026261815.1 of Monarcha castaneiventris obscurior. NCBI lineage: Eukaryota > Metazoa > Chordata > Aves > Passeriformes > Monarchidae > Monarcha > Monarcha castaneiventris. Next base: position 11,512,079 of record JAMPIT010000433.1, on the reverse strand, counting down.
AACTGAAATTGCTTTGCAGGAAGATAGGAGTTCTCATGCTTAGTCTCCTGATGCTTCGTCTAATTCAGACTTCACCTGAGACTTCAGATGGATACTTCTTTACCTGATCTGGGCTCTGCAACAGGGGAATAAGGTAGTGAAAATTCCTAAGCAGGTTATGGCTATGTGTACCACAAAATAGAAATGAAGATTAATTATGATGTGAAGCAATTCCTGAAGCAACCTAAAGCTATCAGGTAATTTATTGAATGGTCTCTGTTCGCCATCTAGTGGTGTAAAGCCAAATTTTTTTTTCTGCTGCATGAGGGCAGATGGCGACCACTGAAATTTCCTGTCTCAGAAGCAAGCCTCTCCCACATGGAAATATTCCTACTCCCGGGATGATGGTGGTGATAAGTGTATAACTGTCCTTTCAGGAACAAGGAGCAGAAATTTGTCAGCCCTTGACCCACCAGACTTAGGACTAGGTCATCAACAAGTCGGCAAGGGTTATCCAGTAATTAATTGATCAGTAGCTCCAGTATCCTGGTTACTCCTCCAGTCTTTCGATCTTGCAAGTGCAGATGCTAAGAATATTCAGGTACCCAATTTTTCGCTGCTTTCTGTGAGAATTTAAGCAGCTAAATACCACACGGATTTGAGATTATATTCTAATATGTTGTAAACCGCTCTTATAAAACTCTCAGCCAAAGGCCCTCCAGATTTCTAGAGGCTTCAGCTTTGCTTTACAGCATCTCTGAAAACATATGATTACTTTCCAACCAGGAAACTAATCTACAATGAAAGTAGCAGCTCATAAAAAAATTGTGCAGGGAATACCATTCTGGCACTAGCACACGTATATCTAAATATAAGGTGTAAGACTAGTTTTTTCTCTTAAAACTTTTCAAGATTATTTGAATAAAGAATTAAGTAAAAAGATTAACTTTATTTCGCACTTATGTCATGTAGTAAATACAAGACAAATAATAGAAATATATTTTAGCAGAAAAAATTATATACAGCATGATACCTAATCATACATGTTACGTACCTGGATTTTTTTTGCTATCTATGCCTATTCAGAAAATAATAATTATATATTGATTTTAATCAGTGATATGGAACTTTAATTCCCACACCACAAATTAGCTAGCAAATATTTTTAAGTTTTACTTTATAAAAAACAAAGCTAGGAATTAAGAGTTGGAGTTTTCCTAGTATCCCAGGAGAAGCTCTTCCTGGGATTTTCTGATCTAAGTCATACAGAATCTTTTGTAAACCCATTTCATGAGTCACAATGAATGAAAACAAAGCCATACAAATTGTATAGAGAACAAATCCCAGATGACTAAAACAAAGACTAATGAGATTGAATTAACTTTACTATGTAGTGTTCATCATATTAACGCTAAAATGATTCTGAAAAGTGTATTTATATAATAACACCACATATATAACAAAACATGTGGAAGGAAAATAAAAAAAAATTACATGCTATTAGCTATGGTCCCATCATTAAAAAAAGTTTTTGAATCTTCTATTTATTGAGCAGCTGCTGCATTCACTCATTCATTCATCCACTCCCTCAACTGTTATTTATGTAATTAATTATTCAATCAATTGTTCACTGAGGGACCGTATATGATCTATGTTTTACAATTGACCTCAAAGAGCGAGGCAGCTGAATGCATCCGATAGAAAATAGAAAAAGGCATCGCAAGGTTCACAACAATTATCCAGGGTTCAAAGCCAAAAACTATTTCTTCTAGTCCATTGTCATATTCCGGGCGGCACCCAAATGCCGGTGGTATCCACAGCTGCAGGGAAAGAACGCGAGGCCAATATTAATCACCAGTGATACAAGTCAATAGCCCTTAATAACTGTGACTCCAGCCTGCTGCAAATTGGTTTCAGAAACCCCTAAGAAATCCCTCCCTGTTGCTACTGGGGCACGCTGGTAGAAGAGGGTTTCAGCTTCTGCTGCTGCTACAGTTTTTGGACCGTTACTGAAAGGAGCCTTCCATAATCCACATTTAAATAAACTTTGTTCCCCAAAAGCATATTCACTTCTTCCAGAAGTAAAATTTACTGCCTAGAAACTATGGAACCATGCAATTTTAATATACTTATCAGACTTGAAACAACGGGAAGCTTTTGGGTATTAACTTGTGAAGTACATTCAAATGTCTTACCGAAAGGTTGCAGAGGAATAAAAACGCAGCAATGTTCTTCAAAATTCTCCTCTTGTTGTTAGTAACTGTGTTTCTACTGTAAAATGAGAAATCTGAGGCTGAGTGCATGACCAAACTATTGTCCTGACTCATTTCTTCTTTGGCAACACCAGCACCATCGTTTTCTCTCCCACAGATGCTGCCTCTAAACAGACAGGGCACGTCGCCACTGTCATGAGCAGCTCTGCCATTGTAAACCTCTTTGTACAACGGGGTGAGGGACAAAGTGCTGCCCCGAGATATGGTCACTATTCGAAGAGTTTTAATGTTATCATTCACCTTTTCCTGCTCACGGTGGATGGATTCAATGATAAAGAGATTCTGAATGTATTTCTCAATAATAACCAGCACAGAGTAGGGCAGGTTATACCATGTGTATTTGGGATGACCTTGGGCACAGATAATGGCGAGGATCGAGCCCCAGGAGAGCAGCCAGGACCCTGCAGCTGTGCCCACCAGCAGTTCTGCATCCAGTTTTCGAGCGGGATTCTTGGAATTATCCAGCGATCTATCTTCCAGTCTGTAGATGAGAAGGGCGATAATTCCAGCTGTGCACATGAGAGCCAACACGAAGATAGCGTGCAAGTAAAACATAGTGAGTGCTAACTCACTTTTGGTTTTTGATCCTCCAATCTGAATTAAATACACAACTACTATGGCTATGGTGCTAGTTAACACCATTAATCCAAAAATCATTCCAACAGTTATGCCATGGAATTTGAATGGAGTTTTGTTTTGCTGGTGGTGCTCAACTTTGCGGCCAATGTTCTTCCACAGGACATAGAGCATTGTGGATGCTAGGATGTGGTACTCTATATTAAAGGGATATAGGTAATATATTCCTTGAGAAAATATCGAGCAGAGAGTTGTTGTCGTGCAATTGCATTGAGGTGCATGATCATCTAGAACTAAAAGAGGAGAGATTAATTACGTGCATTATAAAGATTCCTTGTTTTAAGTTAATAAATGAAACATAAATAAAATAATGAAACACAAAAGGTGAGATTTCAGTCAAACAACACCCAGTTACCCACCTAAGAAAAGGCCCTCCTTCCCCAGCCTTCACTGGAGTTTGAAAGCAGAATGCATCCCCAGCAGTTACCATAGAATGGCCTGGGTTGGAAGGGAACTTCAAGATCATCTATTTCAAACCCCCTTGCTGTGGACAGGTAACCTTCCACTAGAAGGTTGCTCAAAGCCGCATCCAACCTGGCCTTGAACATATCCAGGGATGGAGCACCTAAAGCTTCTCTGACCTGTTCCAGTGTCTCAGCCCCCTCACACTGAAGAACTTTATATCTTCTGTATTCTAAATGTTTGTATTCTAAATTGTTTTGCAATCTAAACTTGCACCATCTTGCCAATGGAGAAAATGGTTCATAATTTAAAAAACCACAACACCGAGAGCAAAGTCCTTGTCTTGTAAAACAGCACTAATGGATAACTTCTATCCCTTTGAGCCATCTCACTGAATCCTGTAGAACCACAGGCCACATGTAACCACTATCCTGGGAAAGATTTGCAAGATTATCCATGCTTGTTTTTTTATGAATAACCAATAATAGTAAACTCTCATTTTACCTCTGCTATGTTAATTTACTTCTGTGATTTGGTAATAAAGTGGTTCCTCAGTGATGTTCCTCAGTGATGTTATTCCTCAAAAGAAATGTTCTCAAAACATCTATTTTCTTGGAACTTAGAAGAAAACCAGTGCCTTGATCCCATATATGATAATGATCATATAATATTTTAGTATTAGCAAATTATCATTTGCCCCAGAATGACTATGCTGACATAGCCATGAATGACTCAGCTGACTCCTACAGTGACAGTATTTTGTATGAGTGTGCTAGAGCAGGAATTTCAAAATGCATCAACCCTTTTACTTACCTATAGTTATGTTCCCAAAGCCAAGCGTGATTAGTCTCTCCTTATGTTCATTCAACTGATGTTTTGACTCCGTTAACACACCATTTGTCCACAGGAGCAAATTTGTGAAAACAGAATGGATAACACCAAACCTACAAAATAAAGCAATTATTGAAGGAGTCTGCACAGACTGTATCTCCATATATGTGAAATGAAGTGGATTAACTTTCTGTGTACAAGCTACATTGCACTATTTATTTGTCAGTGCAGGGGGAGGGTTGAAAAATCATCGCTGATCTTTAAAGATGTTCTGCAGTCACTGAATATCAGACTTTCAAAACCTTACAGAAATACAATGCATTAAATTGCCTAATGTATTCAACTATTCATAGGATGCTTTTATTATTTCTTATCTTCTCTTATGTGATGGGTTTTATTCTTTGGGCTGGACAAGGTTCATGTTAGTGATTGAACAGTCTGAACAGGATTAATTTTTTGCAAAGTCTATTTCACGGCATTCTGCAGTGCTCCTTCATATTCCCTTTGTCTGATCCTTCTTCAAAGATACCACTGCCTTCTCCAACTTCTAGCCCTGAATTTTTGTCTCCTGGAGAGAGCTGAAGCTAACAGAGGGCTTTATTCCATGCAAAGTACTGGTACAAATGAGGGTAGGTCTCCATGCATTTCTGAGACTCCTGGCCTCTGACAAGCCATTTCAGCCTGGTGAAACAGAATGGCATTGGAGAAAGAAGTGTATTAATAGTTCTGAAGTTCCTAATAAAATCCAGGCAAAAATGTTCTCCATTGCCAAGCACTCCCTTTTTCTGAAGAAGGCCATAGTATCTCTTTCCTAGGCACAATCCTTTCACCTATGATCTACCAGGTGCTCTCCTATACCCAAGACTGTTCTTGTTTCTTCACCAAGAAACAGTTCTTTATTACAACACTGTTCTCAGTGATAAACTTCCAGTTAAAATTTTTTTTACATCTACTTATAAACAGAGCTGATAGCACCAGTTGACATTGCAAAGCCTTCTGCAGTCACTCTCTTCCTGAGCTTGGGGTTTGAACACTTACTCAAGAGAGCAGAACAAATAGAGAACCTTCACCATAGATGGCGCTTCTGAGCAAATTCATTTTACCTCCTACAGAAACTGGTCAGATCATTGATAACTTTAAATAAGTGCTTTGAAAATTACCATGTTTGCTTACTTACATTCTATGTACAACAGAGTAATGTACATTAATCCACCTTCTCACAAAACCAGCAAACACATTGGATCTGACTTGGTACATGGGATACCACCATGGATGCTGTGTTTCCAAGTGCATTTCCACAGCTGCATCTGCCACAGCTGTGAGGTGTAGTTGACATGCCTGAGGGATGGGATGCCAGAAGGACCTGGATGAGCTCAAGACGTGGCCCTATGGGAACCTTATGAGGCTCAAAAAGGCCAAGTGCAAGGTCCTGCACCTGGATCAGGGCAAGCCCCAGTACTAACACAGGCTGGAAACATTCAAGGCCACGTTGGATGGGCCTCTAAGCACCCTGATCTAGTTGAAGGTGTCCCTGTTTATTGCAGAGGAATTGGACTAGATGACTTTTAAAGGTTTTTTCCAACCCAAACTATTCTATGCATCTAACACCTAGTTTAAAAAAGGTGGTTTCCATAAAATCAACATAAAGTACCTCAGATACATTGCATTGACTGCAGGCTGGTGATGCAGATTCCCTTTCAGTAGCTAAACAAACAAAATATAATATAGTGCATAGTCTTAAAACACATACGTAATGCTTCCTTCTTAAGTGACTCTGTGTTACCATATATTGTCATTTTCCTCTCTCATGAGAAAAATATATGTATTCTGTCATTATTTTGTATTACAAAATAGCAGTACAGTTTAAGTAAGGGTAAATGGAGTTACTTTCTATTTAGCTGTTCTATTTCGTTCTACTTAAAGCAATCAAGAGGAGAACCAATCTCTGGATATTTTCCCAGTCCCTCATACAATAAAACTTTGGTGTTAAAGCACTGTACAGACCTACACCAATTAACATGCCAGATGAGGATCAGATCCACTTTACCTTTCAAGTGTTTTGAAAGACTGGATAACATCCTTTGCATGACACCATAGAAAGTACACCTAAATGGAAGAAACACAGAGAAATATCATTACAGTAATGAGCATGTGTAACACTCAGAAAGGAAAGTACATCTGTAGATACCAATGTTTAAAATTTCTGATGATTTAAACTGAGGCAGCTCCTTCTCCACACATGTGAAAAAACTCATGATTTCCTGTGGTATTTACACAGAACCTGAGATTTCTTACATGAAACATCAGTGGCTTAACAGTAGAAGTCTAAGTATCACTCACCAAAACATACTTTCCTTCTGTATCTGAAAAGACTTATTTCAATGACAAATGAAATAAAGCCACTGGCTGTGGATAGAGGTATGATTGCTGCAGGGCATGGTGATGCTAAGTTTGAATAATTTATTAAATATATTAAATTCTATGGAGGGAAAGAGATTGATGAAAGGATGCCAGACTTGACTAATAAAACAACAGATGCCCAGGAAGCATGAGAAAAGTTTGAACTAAATGCCTGAGAGACAACCCCATTAAGAACACAGCAGTTGCACTCAAGGATAGTGCAGAAAACTCAAACAAGGAATAAAAGAGAGAGATAACAATAATGAGTTAGCAAGTCAAGGGCAAAGAGGAATAAAATTAGAACTCTCTGTTTGTGAGAGCATAATGGAGACATCAGAAAGAGATTGCTGCTGATACAAAAACAAGTGTGGATAGGTTCAAGAAGAACTATACCAGTATTTCTCAGGGATGTTAGGGTGACACTGGGAGACTGTTTACTCCAAACAGTTCCTAGGATACTGAAATTGTCAGTAGATGAACTATTAGAAGAGAGAGTCCTAAGATTCCTCTTAGAAACCTGCCTGGTTTGGTGTACCAGAAAGGGTCTGAAAAGTGATAAGAACCTTGGGTTCTTCTTCAGCAATCAGAGTAACTGGAAACCCATTTTACCACAGCATCTATTACTGTAGGGTGCCTCCACAGCCACTGTTGTCTGAGGCATTTAATGTGTCATTTTGGAAAAAGCTAGGCAAATGCAGTTCTTTATGGCTCACCTATGCTACCCAGCAATAACAATTCCTCTAACGAAACATTTATCAATAAGAGGAGTGGCCAGTGTAAAATCCCAGATGTAAGACTGAAATATTTCATGTAGGCTTCAACTGAAATCAAATTTAAATTACTTTAGTCTCTAATACCATGTTCAATTTCCCATCCTGGGTAAATGCAGTAAAATCTGACAGCAGATCTGAAACCGTTCTTCAAAACTTATAAAAATGTAAGTTTTGAAGATCTATTCAGACACAAGATAGTGGGAAGAAATAGGAAAAGTCAGTAAAGAAATAGCATAAAATCCAGGTTTTGCTCACAGAACAGTCATTGCCTCCAAGGGACTTCCACTTGCAGAGGAACATAATGCACAGCCTGCCCTGGGAGGGCAGGTACGTGTTAGTTCATGCATGGGTGCAGAATGTATATATTAATTTCACAGCATATATCAGGATGCCTCAGAGTAAATGACAACAGAATCTGATACATATCCTGCAGAAAACAAATCCTTTGGTTTCTTTGATTGCTCAGGCTAACATTCAAGTGTTCATTATTTTAAGCTCTGTAGATGATACATTCAGTGACACTGGGTGATGTGGAATTTAAATTAGAATTCTTGTTGCCTTTGTTCAGCATTTTTATTCACCATTCTTCCACACTCCAGTTCATGGTGGCTGGAAACCTTGTCAGCTCTGGGTCGCTGGCTGTAATGAAGAATGCTGTGTTCAGATCAGCAGGGCAGAAGGGCTTAATTTCATTGATTTGTTTTTCAGAGCTAAAGCAAAGAAGTCGCAAGACGTGGAGAGGGGATATTACAAGAATGTGAAATTAAGATTACTTCAACCAACTCAGAATTTCACCTTCAGAGAAAAACATAGATAGGGTGAGAGTCACTGTTTAAATTTTAATGCTTTTTTTTTAACTGTTGAAGAAAGCAGAAAGATGTAGGTTGTTCAAAAGCTCATTTACGTGCAATCACAACTTCTAGAAAAAACTTTCTTTTATTTCTGAATGACTTAAACAACTTGGAAAATTCAAAACAGTGCCTGGCTATGATTGAGTATGTCAGCTGAGTGGTTTTCTCTCTCCTTCCCTACAAACCTGCTGACAGGGGTTCAGAGGAGTTAATGTGAGAAACAATCAGCTATGGAGTGTCACCATACACTGTAGACCCCAAGGCTTACAACAAACAGGCAGCTGGAATATTTCACAGGAGTCACTGACTATGTTTGCTATTGTGCAGCCACTGATAAGAATAACCAAGTGCTTACAGAAATAATAACCAAGCATGTTACAGGAAAGTTGTGCAAGTGTTTTAGAACCAGCTAGGAAGGGTTTTGTCCCCTTTGACTTAGCAGGCCTAGACCTCTAACCACAATGAAACATCAGGTTAGACAGATTGAGTTGAACTTGTGTGGCAAGTCCTACATACAGAAACAAGGGAATGGTCTTTAGCCAAGAAACTCACTTCAGCCTGAAAATTCTGAAATTTACATATGTAACTTTAACTAAAAAAAAAGGCCACTTAACTTCAACTCCAGGAGAGCATCTTTTGATTATTCAGTTTTTCAAACCCATGTGAATTTTATGGCTAACCAGCTTCAGGTTGCAAAGCTTGAATTTTCTATACATGCACAAGAATTTAGTCCTCAAAAGTGTTCTGTGATGTGCTTAAAAATAAAATTAGTGTTAAGTCCACTGATGACAAGATAAAATATATTTTTGGTAAGAAATAGAGTTCAATATAAAACTACAACCAATGACTTTTACCTGTAAGATGGTGTGCACAGCATGTGTAACAGGAAAAATGCCTTCAGTTGGTGATAAACAGTTTGAAAAATCAATATAATATCCAATTTTAAAGGAGTCCAGAATTAAAGTGATCACTGCAAATAATGTAATCCCACCTACAAATGAAAAAGATATAAGAAAATTTTAATGTATAGTTACAGTGTCTAGAGACCATTTAGGGGAATTAAAGTTGATCAATATCTGTGTTCTTGTTTAGGGAAATAAGAGTGGATCAATGCTCATGAAGATAATTGACTCCATGAAATAAGTGCCTCTAATTTGTGAAAGCCTCTGCCCAGTACATTAAGCAAGGACATCTCTGGACAGCCCCTGCATGGTCGGTGTGGAGTCACCAGCCCTGCACTGACCAGGACATCCAGCACCTTGCAGAGTGCCCAGCTCTGGGCAGGATCAGCTTCCCAAGTGACACTGGCACTGAAGCAGCCAAACTGAGCATGAATTACTGCCCTTGGCAGCCCCACAGCAAACTGGGCAGTCCCGGGGAGATGATCAATCCCCTTACAATGTCCCAGCCCAAACCTCGACAGTGGGAAATTACACAATCACTTGGTGTGCCCTCCCCATGGCTCGGAGGGGTCACACTTTAACCCAGAGACCACAACTACAGTGAGCTGTATGGTTTATTCTCCCAGAAAGAAACCAAAGATTTTCAGCATCTATGTTTCACACTCACACAAAAATATCTTAATATATTACTCTAAATATCCTAAAGAACTTTGAAATACATTTTACTTTGTTTATTTATTATTATTATTATTATTGGTTTTGTACCTGTATGACTAAGCACAACCAGCAGCGAGATTACTGAACCAGTCTAAGGCCTTAATTTTCTTGGTTTTGGTTTGTTTTGGGGGTTTTCTTTGTGGTTTGGGGTTTTTCTAATTTTTTTTGGCTTTTACTCAAACAAGTTTCCCTAGATTTAATTTGGACTTACTTGAATGAAAACTAGATAAAATTTTATCCATGGACCCTAACAAGACCTTAAGACATAAATCAGCATCAGTATCTTAATCGTTCTTCACAATTCCTGACAGAGTAAATAACATCACTAGTGCTGACTTTGAAGAATATTTCTCTTTTATAAGAGGCCACAACCTAACTTCCATATAAGTACCACATGTTCCACTTGACTTGTGGCAATAAAAAAAGAACACTAAAATAAAAGTTCATTTAATTAACAATACCTTTATTGTTAAAGTTGCGTTGGTACAAAGTAAGTAGAAATTATATAAACATGCTGTAATTTTCTTTATTATTTCATTGACCCTTTAAAATTAAACAAAAATAGACTTCAGAAACCTTTTTAATCACAAGGGTATGAATTCCAGTAGGATTTTATGTTTCTGTTTTACAATCTCTCTATAATAAAAGCAATGTCAAATTACCAATTGAGTGTAATTTCTACCAGGAGCTAAAAACTTTTGGTTTAATATTGCAAAATCTAAAACCTCAGATCTGCACTTCATGCATGTGCATAATCCCATACAGTATTTTAATTTACATTTCTTAGATAAGCTAATTTGTGTTCTAACACATATAATGGGACTAGAGTCCACATTTAAATAGATGTGCCATTTTCATTACGTATGAAAGTAAATGTTTTCACAAAATGCAAAGTTACAGGCTACTCTTGAGATCAAATTATATGTTTCCTTCCTCATCTAAAGAATTTTAATAATTCTGAAATAAATTAGAATTGCTAGCTCTGAAATAACTCTACCTGAGGTAAGTAGACATGCTCTGAGCAAGGTGTTAGACTAGATGACCTTCAAAAGTCCCTTCCTAACTAAATTATTCTATAACTGATTATGCGATTTATGGTTTATTTAGCATGTATGCAGGAAACAACCTATTTGTCTGAAATATATCAGCTTGAGGGACTTCACATGTGTTATGATTGTTTCAATAAGAAAGCAAAAGCTATCTTCTGAAGTAAAAAGATATAAATCACTGTCTTCCAGGGATTAGAAGACTTTTTATGACTCTTTTGATGTTAGATGTCTTCATTTGTTCAAATGGTATCTAGACGTTTCTGGCAATTACTCAGGTGGTCATACTACAAGTGTATACAAAGTGTCCAACATGCTTATTTATGGGCTTCAAAAGAGAGTGATTGTACTAATTTGCTTATTCAAAAGTCAAAGCACAGCCACAATGACCATGCATATGGTATGTTAATAGTTTTCCTGTTAACATTTCATGATGCAAACTTCAGTAGTATGTACTAGTACTAAATAGACACCAGTAATTTCAAGGAAGATAATTCCACCACTTAGCTATTTCCATTTGAAATTTTAAGAAATGTGAAATGATTGCTATTGAGTGCTGTTTCATTATTTTTTCTTTTTGAACATTTGTTGAAAGCTGTATATCTTAAGGGATCAATAATAGAATTTTCCATATTGCTAAGTGCTGGCTCATTTCTTCCTACTAACCATCAAGAAGAGCAAAAACCATAATGATACAGTTGAAAAAATACTACTCTCACCTTAAAATATTGTTCAAATAATTGGCAATTCAATGCAGGCAGTAAAAAGATACAAGCTGATGTCTATCAAGAGCTTTTTAAGTTGTCAATGTTTTAAACAGAAGCTGTGCTGCTAAAGAATGTGATAAAATAAAGCTGTTGGTGAAGCCAACTGATTTTTGTTTTGAGTTCTCTGGCTCACTTCACTGAACTTTCCCAAAAAATGGTCAGAGAGCTTTTCCTAGCAGGGGAGCGTACTTAGGGGAATAACATTGGAATAAGTCAAGGAAAGACTTCCTGAGGTTCCCTGTGGTTATTTGGTCAGGATAACTGTGTTGTATTAAAGACAGAGCTCTCCCACAAACTTTTCCCACATTCAGACTGTAGGAGTGGTTCTTGGTCACCCATGCAGGCAGGAAGACAATCGAGCTCGAGGGTTCATACAATTGACACCTTGGTGCAGAAAAGCTTGAGGAAACCTTCCTGTGAGCAATTCTTGCTAACTGATCATCTGTCCTTCTAGCATTGCTAAACATGTACAAGGAGTCAGTTATAGCAGGTTTTTATTAAATCATTCAATTTCAGCATTTGTCAGAGCAAAACGGTCTAAGTAGGCAATAGCCACCACTTTTACTAGAATTATATTCACAGTTTGAAAGGATTAAGGAAAATACACTCATTTTATACTGTTTAATACAAGGACATTTGTTCTCACAATTACAGCAAGTATATGTTCTTCAAAAGTAGCTGATAGAGCTAGTAAAAAATCGCAGAAAGCTTTCTATGGAAAAACTAAAAAAAATATGCCTGTCCCACTCCATCCTCCCCTTTGTTTTTGTTTTTGGACTTTTAATCTTTGAGATAAAAGATTTCTAGGACAAAAGCACTGATAAAGAGGAGGGCAAGGGGGATCTTGGCAGAGGAATTGCCGCCTGAGTTTTTCCTTAGCTCAAATAAGTTTTCTTTTACCAATAGAGGATAAAGGAGTTGTACAGCCTTGTTGTAACTACAAGAAACTCCCAAGAATAGGAAAGTGTAGGTCATTCCCTAAGGGCAAATTTGTTGAATTGCAGCCTAGACATCCAAGAGAAGCCATGGAAGCCGCACCACTTGAGAAGCCAGTACAAAGAACCATCCTGTGCTGGTAAAAGAAATGGATAAGGTAACCTAGTAGTTCAATCCAGGATCTTATTTCTAAGTTTCTGTGACTCCTTATATTCTGTAGGACAAATGAAATGCTGTGAATGCGGTGCCAAAAGAAAGAGGGCAGGGGATCCTGCTATACTTACCCATGCTAGGCAGTATTTATTCCATATTTAGGAGGGGAAAGCTACCCTCTGAGTAACAAAAGCATAGCTTGGTCCAAGGTAGGATCAAATTAAGACTTGCATGAATTTCAGGAGGTTGTAAGCCACATAGGCTAATAAATGAAAAATGATTGAGAGATGAATATTGCCTTGGAAAATAGTAAATAATCAAGAGGAACGGTTCAACACTTGGTGTGTGAATTCCATTCATTTCAGGAAAGAGACTACGGACCATGGCTGTACATTAGACATTAAAAAAACCCCAGGTTTTCTGTCAGAAATTCATACACAAATGTTAACAGTTGCAAAGAAAATAAAGAATACACAAGCACCAAAATTGAGAAAAAACTACATTTTCACAGACAACCTTACTTTTGAAAATAATCAGGGGTCAAATCTTCTTGAAATTTTCATTTAGATATTTCATTAGCTGTTGTGAAAATTAACTTGTGACATTGTTAGGAATGAAACATTGTTAAGTAGTGAACATTTTATAGAAAAGTAGTCTTGTAACATTCCACTTAAATACTTACTTTCTGATCTATCATTTACAGTGCTGAGACTGGAAGAGGCTGGTAAAACTGGGGTTGTCTGTTATTCCACAAACACTGATGTAGGGTGCTTCTTTTTCTTGGTACCCAGAAACACAGCATTCCTGTCACTGCAAGTCTGTGATGTGCTCCCCAAACACCTTCTCTCAATATACCTTTATATCCTCACTCCGGTATGCACCTGACTTTACAGAAAAGGACCAGCACATCCCAGCACTATCCTAGCAAACTTGTATACTTTTTCTGCAAGTGAATGCTCATTTTAGATTCCTTGTTTAACTGTTTTATGTACTGATCTACAAACTGATCTGGTCAGGTATTTTGTCCTCTTCTGTCTAACTCTAGATGTTTCTAAAGCATCACTGTACACATACAAACAGGAATCTCTGATATACATTGGTATAGAGAGCACTTGAGGACCTTTCTGACTGGTACTACCATAAAGTAAGTTGCATTATACCATCTGGAAAAGGTGATAATTCCTCCAAAAGAGCTGAAAGACACCAAAAAAAATTTGCCTCTTCCTCTAGCTTTATCTAATTTTTCAAGTTTCACCAAACCATTCTGGTAAGGAAAAAAGGTGCTAGAGCTTTCAGCACTGTAAATGGTAGGTTGGAAAGTGAGGATGTTTAACAAACAGCTTCCCCGGGCAATCTCCTAGTATGTTCAGCTTAGGCATATATTGACTTTAGAGCGCACTGCATGTGCATTCAGTTCATGAATATCAGGATGCCTCCCGGTAGGGATGGAGAGGGTAACAAAGAGGTAGCAGACACAGCTGATGGCACAGACGTCTCTTGTGCGGTACCACCCTCTGTGCCATCGGCCCGTACTTACACTTCAGCCAGCGGGCTCCGGCGTGTGTGTCCTTGTCCCGGATCAGCCTCCTCTGCGTGCAGCTCCTGCACAGGTACCACAGCATCCACAGCAGCTGGATGAGCATCAGCGTGATGAGGTAGGAGAGCAGGTGGCTCTTGCTGATGCCCACGGCGTGCACAGCCCAGGCGAAGGTGAGCAGCAGCCCGGCCAGGAAGAGGTTGATGCCGTACTGGCTGCTGAGGATCTCGGCGTTTTTCTGCGGGTAGCTGCCGCCCACCGCGGGGCATCCGGCGGCTTGCTCCATCTCCCACGGCGCCGGCCAGGTGCTGCAGGCAGGCGGCCCCGCTTCCCCCGGGGAGCCCCGAGGCCGCCGCTGGCCCGTCCCCCATGGCGGCGGGGGCGGAGCGGGGCCCCGGCCGTGCCGTGCCCGCGGGCGGGGGTCCCGGCTGCCGGGGCAGCCCCACATTCCGCGCTAAGGGAAGTGCTGCTGAGGTTTTTGCGGGACAGTCCTGCCTGAGACTGACAACAGCTGGGGTCCAGACCAGGGAAAGGAGAAGTCGCTCGGACGAAGGCTAGTCCGGAGCCAGGCAGTCACGTCCCTTGCGGAGGGGCAGGTGAGCTCTGTCCGGCTGGCTCTGGTGAGGGACATGGGGTCATGTCCGTGCTGACAGACCTATGCGGTGTAAGCCGTTCCCTGACAGGGAGATGGGAGAGACAGCGTGTGTTGAACAAAGCCCCGGCCCGCTGGCTGGAAAGCCGAGGAACAGCCAGTACCTGGCAGCAGCGCGGCTGGAGCCTGCCCTGCAGCCCAGGAGCCACAGGCTGCTGCTGGAGCTCCTTCGCACGGTGTGGCAGAGGGATCACCCACGTGCTTCACGCTCTGGGCCCCACAGGCCACCTTCTTTTGGGCAATCGGTACTTTGATTGCTGGTACAGAACCTCGGTCTTCAGGAATTCTCTAGACCTTACTTTTTTTTTTTTTTTTTTTTTTCTTTTTTTTTAGGAAATCCCGTTCAGACAGTGCAGTATTATAGCAATCACTAGCTGGAGAAGCAGCTACTGAGCCTGCTGAGCTCAGTAGCAAAAACTACTAAGCAAAAACTACTGAGCTCAAAGTAGCAAAAACTTCTGCAGAATTTAGTCCACTTCGTATATATTCATTTTCCCAATATTTACACACACTTCCAGTATTGACCCTTTTCTACTTAAACTGAATTCTCTTAACTTTAGGTATTTGAGTGCCGAGCATAGCTTGGAGACCAAACACCAAGACAGACTGGTCCTTGTTCTGGCCAAGTAGGTCTTACACTTTCCTTTTGAGCATGTCAGTGAATGAGTGTCGTGTTGGATACTCAGAACTGTTACTGAAACACTTTGAAGGAGTTTGTACAATGAGCACATCTACCTGGGATTCTCAGAAAGACATCAAAGTAGTCAGAGAGCAAGCAGCGCTCCAAAGATGAATAGAGTGGTATTACACTTTCAAACCCACTGAGGGGGCACGAAAGACAAAGATATTCCGAGTCAAGTACAGTATTTAAAATCTACATGAACATCTATTTCATAGGAAAAGCAATGGGATGAGCTGGAAGTCTCCAAGAAAGTGTAATTAGACAGTTAAACAATTAAACACTGAACAACAATTGATCACTTTTGTACAAAGTTTATTAAGATGTTCAGAAGAACAAATTTGAAAAATCATGTAGCAAATAGTAATTTTAATTCAAGATCACAAAGCAACTTAAAACACCTAGCTGACAAATAAAAATACAGCTATAATAACCATCCCTGAGCATTACTGCATTTTAAATATTATAATAAACGAAGTCACTCAAATTTACCTGTGTATGCAGACATAAAATTGTTAAAACTTTTTGAAAGATGAAGACCTGAAGATAAGCAACTTGCACTTTGAAGATGTGAAGCACGACTGGTTTTGGCAAACTTAAATATCACATATTAAAAAATCAAGCTGCTAACTTACTCTACAAACTACTTAAAGTAGTGCTGAATGCACTTTGTTTTGGTTTGTCTGATCCTTTGTATTACACACTTACTAGGATGCAACTTTTTTGCTGAATGGAACAGTAACAGCCAAAGACAATGTGTATCTTTTTCATTACTAAACATTCCAGGTGTTCAGCAATGGTGTGAATTTGGAAGTCAGAATGAAGAACACAGTATCCTTTGACAGTCCAGACTTCAAGCACCAGTCACAAGGAGTAGATTTTAACAAGTTTCAATAGCCAATGTCTACATTCTCCTGTTTTCCACAAGGTGTGGGTGGGAAAGTATTTACACAAGGATCTACATAAAGTGGTCTAGCAACTAGATGGTGCTCAGGTCTTCAGACAGTTAATTATCTCAGCCAACATGAACAGACACCTAATAAAAATAAAATGCTATTTTATTTTCCCAACTGAGTATAACTAGTGGCTTTTAAGTTAATATCAGCCTCTTCATTGCTGAGGAAGGAAAATGGCAGCTTCATTTACAGGCACTGATAAGAATGGAAAGTTAATTTACAGATGAAAAACCAACCTGAATACTGAAAAACAGTGCATACATCAAAATAATTTAATGTGTGCTCCAAATTTCTTGTGTAGTATCAATATTGTTCATTGTATTGCTGGTTATTCACAGCTTGGTCATCCATCTTTGGCTGTGGACAAACTGTATGAGCACAAGTAGAATTTACTTATTTCATTGATGGCACTGCTAAATGTCAACCAGCTTTCTCTTAGCCTTATCCATAACTTTTTGGATTACAATTAACTTTTTAAACACTAGCACACCTGAATTCAAGACATTAGGTAATAAAATACTTCCTACAAGGTAACACATACAACATTAGAAATTTAACAGATCAAGAAATGTCTCCTATAAGTAAGTTTACAAGTACAAACACAGGTTCCAGATAACAGTATTTTACCTGTCAAGTCAAATGGAAAGAATATAGTATTAAAACCACACAATACTTGATTGAAGTATCAATTACTTCCAAATCAAACAACATGATTTGAGCAGGAAGCTGGACTAGGTGACCTCTGTGGCCCCCAGAGATAATATTTAAAGGTCCCTTCCAACACTAACTATTCTATGCTGCTATTACTTACTACCCATGTGTTTAATATTCAAATATAAATAGAAGCTTTACAAAGCTTTACAAAATGAAAGGTCTCATGTTACTAAGAGACGTAAAACCTATTTATCTTTCAATTATTCAGTAATCAATTGCTTTTTCCTATAGTTAGGTCCATTGATTTATAAATCAAGCAGATTAAGAATTACTGTATCAGTTAGAGCAAACAGGCAGTATTAGAAACAACAGAAGTACTGGAATGTAACAGAAGTGACATACACTTTGCAGGATTACAGTGACTCGAGTCCTTCACATGAAGCTGAAAGAAAAGAAAAATCAAACCAAATTTAACACAAATCTTTCAAGGTTCTATATACTGCATAAGCTGTATCTTGTACTAAATAAATTAATGATTTTGCAACCAAGTAATAACTTGGCCCTAATTATTAGGCAAATAATTATTTGACCTAATACAGAATTTTCCCACATACTTCCATTGCTCAGACAGAACACAGCTAATGATAGAACATGCATAAGTTTGTACCAGCAAGTGTGACTCAAGTTCCCACAGTAAAGAGGTTCTGAGTGAAGTATTGTATTTTTCAGAAGTCTATGAGTTTTGTCACAATAGAAGTTAATAACCTCTTTAACAATCGGGTTTCTTGACATCTAGAAAAAAAAAATCTGAGTTTCACCATCCCGGCATTAAACACTTTTTGCCTATAACTTTGTCAGTACAAGAGGCTACACGCTAAATCCAGCAGAGTCTTCTTGCTGCACTAATAAAAATGCTGAGGGATCTCCTCACCAGAAAGGATTTGTGATGGCAAGCAAAGCCAAACAGGCTTCCTCGACATTCCCTTGAGAAGTACAACAAACGAGACCTGCTGAAGGAGCAGCTTCCCTGGATGATGAGACCCCTATGATACAGAGGACAGACATCCTTTACCCCATTTACTGAGTTGTCTTTGATGTCTTCCTTAGCTTTTCACATTTCACAGGATTCATTTGATAAGTATAGCCTAACAAAAGATGTGGGAACACACTTTCAATGTGGCAGTTATTGAGAATGCATTTTTCAAGTCAACAAAATAGATGGGTTTGCCTTTGGAAAGTTCTTTTTAGAAAGAACAAAGAACTTCTCATATCTGGCCATTTTCCAAGACAGCAGGTTGATCTGGACTGTTCATCACAGAAAATGAATACAGCATATTTAAAGACAAAGATGTGACAAAGATTTTGAATTTAAAAAAATAAAGAAGGCACTTGCACATGGATGTTGATATCTTCTCCCCCTTCCTGTCAGGTCAAGCAGCTTTGCTAAGAAGTTCTCCCAGCAAAAGCTGCAGGTTTTTGGCCTTTACCAAACCCAGACCATACACTCTCACTAATGTTTCTTTTCAGTGTCTAGAATGGACTCTTAGAGAGGGAAGAGGGTACTCTTCCCTTTTGGAAAATTGCATGTTGTCTGGTTACTCTATATGCCACAAAATGTGAAAATGCTAAGAATGTACATAAAACATAGAGAAGGAATCCCTAAATGGCCATCCAAACCTTAAATGTCTAACAAATCAGTTCCCACAAGATAAATACTTCTATGTGCTTAGGAAATTCGATTATTTACCTGAAGGGCTCATCCCAGGAGTGATACAAGCATCACAACACCCATGAACTGAATGAAGAGCAACACAGGTGTCAAAAATGACCAGACAGGCCACAAGGCAACATTGAAACTGGGAATAAAAGCAGAAATTATTTGGTAAGTTCAGTTGTCATATTATGGAAACATCAGGCATACAAAGAAAACGTCACAAGAGGAAATAAGATTTAAATTACTTAATCTGGAAGAATACTTGCTTGTTTCTGAAAACAAAACCCATCAAGGGTAAAGGGTAAAGATACCTTTTACTTTCAGAAAATCTGTATCTGAAGCCCCTGAAAATGACCTACTCTTTGATTTTTCCATGGCCATACATGGCAGCTGAGAGAAGCCTTGATACGAAATTCCACCCAGACAGATTTCAGTTAACTGAAGAGACAGGGGGAAAACCAACTTATTTTACAACTGAATTACAAGAATTAGAGATTTGAGTAATTATAAACCATAGGGAACCCTTATTTTCTTCAATCTTCCTTTTTTTTCACCATTGCAACAAATACTGACTGATACTCCGATACAACAGCTAAACAAGAGGAAATCAACTTTCATGGAGAGAGTAAATAAATACTGGCACAATAAATAAAAATACTGGCACAATGTATGTAATTTTCTTCATTCCCATGCACATTTGCTCAGTTCTGACACATACAACCTCATAAGTCTCTTACTAAAAGTACCATTCTCAGACAAAATATAAACCCTTAAAGCTCATATAGCAATAGTCAGAAGTCTAACATTTTGTGTGTTTGCTACTCATAGATTGTTTGATAATTAAGAACTCTGACAGAAACTGATCAAGCTGAATTTTTTCTCAGATGGAGAATGCACCTTTGTCTTAATTTGTAAACTGCACAAGTAGTTGTTAGAGGTGAGAAATTTACACTAACAAAGATAACGACTTCAGTTTTTCCCTAAGTTTTCAAGACAGAAAAGATCCAGTACATCTCTAAGTACACAGTATACAGTTTCAACTGTTGCAATCCTTGCTTTGTGGATGAAAGTTGAAAGTGCAAGAAATTATGCTACACAGAACTGGTATTGTCACCAATACACATAGTAGAATTACAGAAATTATACTTCTTCTTAAATGAGCCCATTAACACCCAGACTTGCACAGGTTTAGCAAAGTTTGTTCACAGTGTTTGAACTCACCAAATTGCTGCTGCTATAAAGGTAGCTGTTGTGATAGGAATCAGTGCAGGGTACTGTTCATCATAGTCCTGAATTCCACAGTACCACTCAAGATACAGTATGCAGTAAAAGGCAACAGATAAACATGCAGCCAGTAAACAAGTGCCACAGGCAAGCCACCAACTGTGGGAAGAAAAGCGCATTAAACCACGTTTGGCACAGTCACATTGCTGTTTGCACAGTAATCTTCACTCCAGTCTACAAACAGAACAGACAATATCTGTTAAATACACAGATTGTGGCCTAGAGTTCCTGCAGGTTTTAAAAAATTTAATTTTACAAAACACATTTTGCCCTTCAAAGCCATAAAGTATAAACAATTGAGTTTAATTTCTCAGTGAAACACTCCTTTCATTTATTCTCCCCTCAAATATTTTGGAAATGCACTGTGACAGACCTTGTCGGGAATCTACTGTACTACCACACCAAATACACTTTGTCACTAATGAAATAAAATAGGCTTCACTGCAACTGTGCTTTTCACTATAAATTAGACTGGTGATCTTTGTGCAACAGAAATATTGCCAAAAGCTTTAATATGGTTTCTGTTTGTGAACTCTCAAATTTAACAGACAAGAAGGGTGAAGATTCTTCTTTATAGCTGCTGAAGAAAACCACAGAGAAATCCAGAATTTTAAACTGAGAATCATAAAAACACAGGGTATGTGATTATTTAGGAAGACACTTCTGAGCCTCTTTGAGGACATACTTCAAACCTACTTCAGGAAAGGCAACTTGGGAGGAAGATGCACTTCAATAAAATCTTATCTGAATATGTATTAACAAATAAAAATTTTGGAAAGGGACTTCTCATTGCCGTAACTTGATTACTAAATTACAAAGGGTAATCAAGGATCTTCCTACTCAGGTAACATTTGCTCTGGAATGGTACAGCAAATATAATGTGCTACTTTGGGACCTTGGTACTACCAACTGAGAGTTCTGCACAAAGAGAACCATTGTCATGGCCTACCTAGACAAGCAGTGCAGGAAGACAGGGTCCTGACCCCAAATTTTGCTTACATCCTGGAATCACTAGTTTTGCTTTCACAGTCAGCTGTGTGAAGGGTGTAACTAGCCTGGGAGAGCAGCTCCAGAGAACCTCACGGCACAGAGCAAGGCCCTGTGCAGCTTCCACATACTGATATAACAATGACAACAGCAATGAGAGTTTTAAAAGCACTTCCAGCTGAAGTTATCTAAAAATATTTAACAAACATCAATCCCACTGAAAATAATTTAATAGGAAAGAAAAAGACTAGAAATAAAACTTACTTCTGAGAAATTATTTCATTAATCTTTTGCTAAACTATTCAAAGTAACCTAAACAACTTACAGAGAAATGAACTTTTGTTTGACATTTAAATATTAATTTCAGGGTTTTTTTATTAAAATAAAATCAAAGCCTCAACACTTCCAACAAAAGAGGCTGCTATTTCTTGGCCTTGAATGAAAACCTGAAGGTACAGTATTAAAATGCCTGGTATCAGAGCAAACTTTGCATGTACAAAGATGGATCAGTAGAGTTTATAGAGAAAAAAACAATTTACATGCATTGAAAAGATGCCTCTGAGCCTTCTCTATCTGGGCTTAACAGTCCCAGGTTTCTCTATTCCTATTGTGAATCTTGTCTATCCACAATTTAAAATACAGTGACCAGATGTAGCAAACTGAGTATGATTGTAAGACTAAAACACAACTTTTTTGTAAGAAAAGATACCTTACCTATCTGCTTGCATAGTTTCTTTAATATTTTTTAAAAAATCAAAGTAGTATGTCACAGCTATTGATGCCAAAATCCAGAATGCAGAATGAATATTCAGTCTGGTAAGAGGCCTCATCGTCTTCTCCACAGTCATGGACTCTTCTGTAAATAAGAACATAATTATAGCACTAAACCCAATCATTAAATGGAGTATGATTATAGTCACATGAAGCATGATGCTTTATCTTTTTAATTCTTTTATCTTGGGAGATTATTATACTCATCATAATACACTTTGAACTACAAATAGTCTAAAAAGCTCTGAATATTTACTGAAATGAAACAGACTAAGCAATGTACCCTTTGATAAAAAGAAAAAGCAGTAACAATCAGCACAATACTGTGTATACCTTTTCAGGAAACAGGTGACTAGATTTTGTAAGCATTGTTTAACTAAGTAAAAACTTCTGGTGTTATTAAAGCATTTTTATTAATCTAGCATATAGAATTTCAGGTTGTTATTTCCAATTACTAATTTATTTGTACCCTTCTTTATGAATTTTAGAATTTGCAAAACTATTTCAGGCATAAATAATTTTCTTGTTCTCAGCTGCAGATAATTCACAAATTTTCAGCTCCAGTTTCGGGAGCAAGCTTGACTTATACTGCACACTTTCAGCAGGTAAACTACAACCACCACAGTGCAGGAAAGTACCTTTTCCCCCTCATCATCATGTACGGTTTTAGAGAGAGCGAGACATCAGAGGAAGCAGATGAGTAAGCCTTTTTTTATGCACGACAGTAACCATGTAGCACAGTATTTACACATACTGTCGAACAAGGTGTCAGAGGTGATTTTGATGTCTCACACTCTGAAGTTTATCATCAGGAGCTCCTTGTGGCCTGTGTGCCTCCAGCAGTGTCACATGTGCCCTCTCCTCCACACGCACCAGCCGAGCGCACCGACAACTCTGCCGGAGCTTACAGGCAGCTTTATTTTTCATTTCCTAGATTCCTCCTCATCCTGCTAGAGCCTGGGCCTGGAGCGTTCGAGCGCTTTCACCCGCATCGGGCAGGCGGCGGCTACAAGCCCCTCACGCCTCCCCCGCCCAGCTGGCGGTCAGGCGCGGACACCTGAGGGCAGGCGGGGCCGCGCTCCGCGCCGCTCCACCCGAGGCGCCCCCGCTGCCGCCCCAGCGCCCGCCCGGCGGGCCCGGCACCGCGCCCCGCGCCTCGGCACCACCCACCGGCCGTCCCACCGCCCCGGGCAGGCGGCGGCGCCCGCTGCGGGTCCCGGGGCTCCGGCCCGCGCCGCCCCGGGCGCCGCAGCCTCGGGAGCGCGTCCCCGCCGCCGCCGGGCTCCATGTTGGGCCGCTCCGGCAGTGACGCGGGGGGGCGGGAGCGCGGCGGCCGCGACCGCCCCGGCGTGAGGGCCAGCGGCCGCGCCCGGCCCCGGCGAGCGGCCCGGCGGTGCGGGGTGCATGAACAGCCTCGGGACCCGCACCGAGCCCCCTGAAGAGAGGGAACGCGCCCTGTACAGCCGAGTGCCGAGCGGCCCGGCGGTGCGGGGTGCATGAACAGCCTCGGGACCCGCACCGAGCCCCCTGAAGAGAGGGAACGCGCCCTGTACAGCCGAGTGCCGAGCGGCCCGGCGGTGCGGGGTGCATGAACAGCCTCGGGACCCGCACCGAGCCCCCTGAAGAGAGGGAACGCGCCCTGTACAGCCCAGTGCCGCAGTGAAGGCTGTGGTGCCGAAATGATTCAGAAAAAAATAAAAGAGAAATCTCTGTGCGTAGTAATGTTTCCTTCATCTGCCAAACATACCTTCTCGAAGGCAGATGTTAGGGAAATCTCAATTTTTGTGACACAGAGCAGTGGTGTAAGTAAAAGGTTGGAGCATGCTGCTAATAACACCAAGCTCGTAGGTTCTATCTCCTTACTGGCCATTTATTTAAGAGTTGGAGTCCATGATCGTTCTGGGTCCCTCCCAACTCGGAATGCTCTGATTCTGTGAAATGCAAAGCTCTGGGAGCTTTCGAGAGCCACGGGGTTCCTGTAGCACTCGAAACTGCACCTCGTAACTGGAAATAACATATTTGCAAGACAAACTAGGAAAAATTTTAAAGAACTAATAAAGCGTTTAAATAGATTTTTCCGGTTCTGTAGTTGACTTCTGCATAACTAGATACAAAGTCACATCAGCATGTTTCTGCAAACAAAATCTTGAAACCAGTTATATTATCGGGGCTTTCTTGTTAAATCTCATGGACAAACTCAAAACTACTCAATTTTTGGTAGATTTACCTTAGGTCTGGTCGTTATAAGAAGATGGTGAATATTAAGAATACTGTAAATATATGTACTGTATCTTCTGGGGTGTGTGCAGTGATTAGACCATTGACATGGCTTTTAAAATTGAAATTTGTTTCTGATAGTAATGGTTCATTAGGTTAATTAGATGATCCATGTAGTTGTTACAAATCCTGTGCTTTCTCAGACAAAATTGTGTGGCATAACATACCGACTAAGGCAAAAATCCTGCTGACTTCAGAGGAGGTACCTGACGGATACAGCAGCTGCTAAGGATAGATTTTCAGCAGCTGGTATGAATAGACAGTGGGATTAAATTTAGAAATATTCAATAAAAGCTCCGATTATTATAAGGGAGATCGAAGAAAAAAACTAATTGCAGTATGTGGGTTTTACTTATCAAAATCAAGTTTAGAGTCCTTCTAGCTGTATATAGGTTAAAGTTCAAAAAACAAAGTGTTTTTTAGTGATAACACTAGTCCTCTTAGCAGACACAATATTTTGTATGGAAACAATGATTATGAGAAATGTGTGGAATTTTCACATACCATGTGTGGTCTTTGCATATTGTCCAGCATTTATCAACAGAAAAGCCTTGCAGATACTTCCTTTGTAGTTTTATGTTGAGAAAACAGGAAAATCAAAAAGAATGGAATGTAGGCTGTGATTAAATAATTGAGTATTTTATCAGTAAACCTTAAAAGTTTTAGGCAATCCTAAGGGAAGAAACTGACTGGTAAAAACTAATTTGGGTAAAAGCTAAACTTTCTCTGACTTGCAATTTTTACTCAGCTCTAAATGTGCTGGATAACTACAACTATATTTTCCTAAATATACTATTGTCTGTTTTCTAGATGAGTGAGATTCTAGGGACAAGGGAAAACAGGGTTCTGGTTACTCTTTATTACTGTGCATTGAGTTTGATTAAATTCAGCCTAAAAGATACAAGAAGAGCAAAAAAAAATTATTTTTCTTTCTCTGCAGAAAGACAGGCCTACATTTACATGTGAATTTCACATGAGACATTCAAAGTAAGCAGAAATTTTCCCAGCCTTGTGTCATGTAAGGGCCAACCACATCATAGTCCTCAGTGACTACAGGGATTATTCTTTATGTAGTTCAGTTGAATATTTTGAAGTTAACAGCTCATGGGAGATCAGAGCTCTGCTTTCTTATCAATGAAATAGAGGTTTCTTTGTTTTATTTCCTTTGAGTGAAATGACTACCTCAGCCTTCACTTTCATCTTAGTGACTCAAATAAGAAGCAAAGGAAATCTTCATGCACTTTCTTTGCAAAAGGTATTCATAGGATATATCTTTGATTTAAGCATAGCAATTAAATAAATATGTATGCTTGGAAAGGTTAAGATCTGTCAGTGTTGTTAAACTGAACACTTCTGTCTACCTACAGAGTAGGTATTGTGCAAAGAGCTGAAATAAGAGCTTCCCTTCCTGGACTCACTATTGACCTTAACTGAGGCCGCTCATGTTCAGTGTTTGTAGAGCTGAGATGTTTTCTGTGATCTTTTCACAGAGCTTCTCTGATTCAGAAATTATTAATCTGCCAAAGAATAGATAGTGATCAGGATCTGAACTGAGACTGTTACAAAATGAACAACATAATTAACAAAGCATCTAATCAGCAGGCCTGTTATTATTAATTCTTCCAAGTTAATGTTTAAGAATCCCTGCACAAATGCTAGGAAGTATTTTTAAATGTGGTGCTTGATGTGATAATTTCAGTTAAAAGTCTGTGAAATAAATTTGTGAATTTGAAGATTCAGTGCAAGAAATGTACAAAGGGCAAAGTTTGCAGCAATTTTTTTTGTTAACTATTACCGGTCTCTCGCATAATGTGATTCGATTTTAACATTTTGGGGACTGAATTCAACACCTTCACATTCTTTTATTTTAAGTAGAAAAGAATGCTTTGCATGTTAGTTGAATGTCTTTAAATATTCAGGTTTTTCACTTATAAGTGCAAGCTGAATTTTTCTATTTGCATATTTTGAATTTTATTTTCTTGTTGCTTGCTGAATATTTTCTGCTTAGTGATTAGTTGGTCATGTGTTGATTTACAAGTAATTCTTAATGACACACACAGCTTTTTATGTCTCTTGACTGGGTAGATATAAAATTTAGAATTGGAATTCCCAGTTAAATTCTCACTTTTAGGAAGTCAAATTAGTTTTCTAGTATTCTAGCAAATATTCATAACTTTTTCCCTATTACAGAAATCGATAGCTAAATTAGCCCAAATGTTATCTGTTCACCAAAGAACTGGTTGTAATTTTCGCCATTCCATACCTAAGTAGGGCGGGCTCCTTCCTATGCTAATTTTTAGCTGAAGTAGTTTGGATACAGTATAGACATATTCTTTCATTTTGAGGAATGATTATATACTCTGTGCTTTCTGTTAATGAACTAAGCAATAATAAATTGAGTAGTAATCTGCTGTTTATCTTTCACTGTCGGGAGTAAAAGATTGGATAGGTAGAGAGTCTCAATCCTTTCTTTTTGAACCTTGTCCTTGGACTAAAGCATTGTGCATCCTCTCTTACACATGGTGAAAAAGTAAATACATTGTCTGACCCATCTAGATAACAAAAAAGCCTCCAAATAGTACTACAGTTCCCTTGCTTTCATCTTGCGTCCTTTTAACTATTCTAAATTCAGCACAATGGAAAAGGACCTAAAAGTACTTGGTGTGAATAACTTAATGTAGATCTGAAAAACAGCTTCAGGGTAAAACTCTGACTCTGAATGTGGTCCATATACAAACTCCTGAACTCAAGCTGAATTCTCATGCGAGTATTAAATTGCGGTGCAGCCTTGGATTGACCCTCTAGGAAGGAAACAATACATAGAATAGTGTGTTGATACCAAAAAAGCACTATATTTAAGCATGCAAGCATTTGAACTTCATGAAGAAAGCAGAAAATACAAACACAGTTTAAAAGGTGAAAAGGGAATCTAGGAGAACAGAAAACAAAATGCACCACATAAAGACATCTGATTTTATCTAGGTATGTTATTCCTCACCTTGAAAGTTGTCAGCAAATTATAAAAAAATAGCTGATCCAGAACATTACTTTAATCTGAAGTATTTATTTGATGGAACCCTCAACCCATCTTAACCCTCAGTTATCCTGATAAAAAATGTTAGATAGCTTCAGTGTTTGACTCTTGCTTTTCACTATCATCAGCAATAAGAATACAAAATAAGAAGACTGTTCTGTTCATTCCATTTTCAAATATGCAAACAAAACCAAAATATTTATCCAAATTTATCCAAATATCCAAAAATCATTTTATTTATCCAAAATAAATCTAGATAAACCATTCTCCTAGAAGTAGCTAAGTAAATTTTGCTACTCTCTGTCTTCTAAATCATTTGTTTAGTTTCACTTAACTATGCTTACTTTCTTGAGGGAGTACAATGGCTCTCAAAATGTTTTCCCAAGACTACAGTTTAATGATACAAAGCACTTGGCAGCAATACTCCAGCTATAATTGTTCTTGACTACTCAATCCCCAGTAGTGGTATATAATACCTTGCAGTTTGAGGATTTGATCTGGTTTTAAAAGCCTGCAAAAATGCAGGGGGTGGTGGAGAGGCAAAAAGAAATGGCCACATGTGGGAGGGTAGGAAAGAGAATACCTGGGAATTACTGAAACCAATTTCTTTACTTAGGAAAAAATCTGTGCAACTTTGCATCTGTAACAATATGAAAATAATTTCATACTTAGGGGGTTTAGGAACATACTAAAGTTCTGTGTGGTTTTTGAATAATGAACATCAGGTCTAGTTCACACAGGAAAGATTATCAATTGTGGGAATGGGCATTCAAGTGTATCATTCAACATTTACTGTACGGGAGTATTGGTCTCCTTTGGTGTGACACTATTTCTCTATTGTTAGAAGTTAGTATTATTTTAGGCTGTGATAGAATATTAACTATCGCTTTAGAGATGTCTGGTGTCACCACTGCCTGTGATTTGACTGATGTACTAAAGCAGGGACAAAGCTTCTTGGGCATGTGGATCCCACTGTTAACAAGATTGGAAAGTATAGTTCAACACAGCAACATCTCATTGCTGTGAACAGGGTGGGATTCAACCCATGCTATTTCTGTGGAGTCCTAAAAAACATAAACACAAAACAAAGCTCTTACATGCTTCATTCATGGCAAAGGTTTCCTTTACTATTGTCCTTCGCAGTCCATTACCACTTACATATTCTGTAGGGTCAATTTTTCATGTACTCTGAACAAAAATTGTAATGAATTGGACAACAGAGTTAGAAGGAACACTGACTGAGTGCTAAACTGTCCAAGACAGACAGGAGAAGGAAGATGTTTCCTTCATGAAGACTGAATTCAGCAGTTTGAATTTTTGGCTGGAGGATGATAGTACAAATCCCATTATTGTTCTGGCTAATCTGCGTAACATAAACAGGTCTTTAACAACATCAGCTGAGCTCAAATTTTTTCTTCTCATGGAAAACTTACCCAATACTATTCCAATGCTGGAACCACTTAAGTTCTGAAAGTTCACCAAAAAAGCTGAAACTTTCAAAGGTGTAATACCTGAGACAGAATTGAAGGAGCAAGAAGCAAGAGGAAACATATTTTCATGGTGTAAGACATAGTAAGAAAGAAAAGTCTAGGAAAAAATCCTGATCCTGTCTCATCCACAGAAAACATGAGCCTTTGTCATGTAAGGATATTATACAGTGTCAATAGCTGTGTATTCTGCCTGGAATTCTTTCTTATCAAGAGAAAAGGCCAGCAGAAGGGCAAAAAATCGAAGTATGAAAGTGCACTTTGTGCTTTGTATTTATACATTAATGGCCAGGTGGTGGAGGTTCATTGCATGGCTACTGCAAGGAACAGAATGAAGGAGTAAACACAGCGTGGTTTGAGCCACCTGCAATGCAGGCAGAATTCTGGTTCTTTTTTATTCAGGTTTTTTCTGTCACCAAAGTGAGATGTAGTGATCTGAACACTTTCAAGTGGATTTCAGGCTGTCTGAGAGGAAGATCCCATTATGTTTAAAACAACATTTGTTCTGATAAAACAAATACATGTGAATTGAGCTTGACTGCAGTCAGGCCTTAATTAGGCTTTTTATACTAATTTAGTACTAATGCATTCCACACAGAAGTTTGAGGGGTTTAATGGGTGGGTAGGCATACAGACACCATTTCTGGTTTTCTGCTACTTTCAAGTAATTTCAGGAACAAAAAGACTACTTCTGTTGGAAGTCGGTATTTTACTTCTGCTGTAGCTCAGGTATGAAGTTGCATAGCAAGAGCAGTTTCTACCAAAAGATTCTAATGAGAAGGGCAAAACACACAAAAGACTGGACAATTCTAAATCTTATAGAATAAATTTAAAAAGATAAAAAATAGATGTGTTCTGAAAGGACTAAGACCTATGATCTGCAGTCTTGCAGAAAAAAGTCTGCAAATATCTAACCAAAAAGCTTGAAGGTTACTTTACTGTCTTGAAGCCTTTACTGTCTGAGAGCATAAAAGCATGAAGATTCAGGTGCAAAAGGAACTACATCCCAGAATTGCAAAGAAAAGCAGTAGATTACACAGGCAAAAGGAACTGTATCTTAAAACGTGCAAGAGACTATTAAAACTTCCTCTAGTCCAAGTGAAATTTAGAATTCAATATAAAGTAACACTTCCTGTAAAAGTACTAATGGGAAACATAATATGCAGCTTTTCTTGGCTGACAGAGCAGAAAAGAAACTTAGAGGACTTATTCTTGGTTTTTTTCTTGAAGGCTAATCCGGGAGAAGAAAGGGGTAAATGTCGAATATATTGACTGATATCTTGTAACCTGTGAATACAGCTCAATGTACAGAACAATATGCCTTTTTTCAATTATCTTGCACAAAAAGTTTAATATTTGCTCTCTTATTTCCTTAATAAGGGTGAGTGTTACAGCCTTAAAAGTTTCCGAATGAAATCATGTATTGGGTCTCTATATCCTGTGGTCATCAGCTACAAGCCACTACTCATGTCGGCCTCTGACTACATTGTACTGATACAATTGGATTATAGCACCAGGTGGGAGGATCAGTTTTCACTGGAGAAAGAATGAACTACTCTAATGCACCAGGACAGTGGAGGGCTGAGCACAACAAATAAGTAGCTGTCCTTTGAAGCTTTTTTTCTTCCAGTGATTAAAGTCCCTACTGAAGTGCTTATGCTATACTTATAATGGAAGCCACTAGCTTTAAACAATTTTCTAATTTACATTGTTTCTTCCTTCCCCACCCTGCCACAAAGACACTCAATTTTCAATACACTATTTTAGAAAGGAAAATTTTAACAATAAGGTATATTTTATTATGGAGCTATGTTATGCTGTTTAGAAAATCACCAAAACACATTCTGGATTAAAAAAAAATACTGGTAAATATGCTGTTTAATTACTGATAGAAATTAGAGAGGTCCTGCTGTTTTTCTGTCTTCTTGAAGAATTCTCAGTGATCTGCAACGGGTTATGCCTCCCTCTGAAACAATTACCACCAAAGTTGTAGTAACTTCAATCTGATCAAGACATCATTAGTTGCAAGGAGTAAATTAAAGTCCAGATCTCTTGTAAGTGGAAAAGCCAATTTCAGTCCTCTGAGTACTTTATTAATTGTTCAATGAAAAAATATCAAAGTTGTTCTTTTTTTTACTGGAGAGGTGCATGTCAATTATGCAACTATGCATGGACTGGAATAGCACTTTAAGTCTTCTATAGTTAGAGGCATAGACTCATCCACCATACTACAGTATTCCCAGAACACCCAGAAAGAAAGATACACCTACAAAACATATTGCTCCCCCTCCCCGTCTTTCTGCCAACAGAGCAGGAAAAGGAAATACTACTGTAGCATCAAATACTGAAGTTATACTACGGTAATTTTAACAGGGCTCACTTGCAACACACTCCCACTTAATGACTGCTAAATAGAGGCATGCATTTGATTCACATCTGCCAAATCATGAGGGAAAAAACTGAACATCAGCTGGTGCTGCTTTACCCTTCACACAGAGAGGGGAAGAATCATTTACGTTTACTACTCCACACAGGCACCACTAACCCAACCATAGCTGTGCACAGGGGAGTACAGTTTGAACCTTTAAGAATCTTAACAGTTAAAGCAGGAAAAAAAATTACTCTGTCAAATTCTACTCTGATAGCTCATCTGCATACTGTTGATTTGATATTCCTTATTTTCAGCTTTCAACTGATCCATGGTGTTTGAACATTTAGTCTGCTGCTTTGCTTCATTCAGTGATCACTGCAGTAAACCCTGAGCATAAGACACCAGAACTCTACAATGATAGGAGCCAAGAATCTGGTTATCTGATAGACTGAATAAAAAGAACTCTTGCATAGCTTTAACAAACAACAAACACTTACTGAAGAAATCTTAAATTTATTAGGTGCTCATGGTAAGACAAATATGTACTCTGAAAAACTGGACCTAATGTATCACAGTTAATGTTTTAATATTTACACTTTTAATATATTCAATATTTCTATAAATTCAGGTATTTTTAATGTGGAGTTTTATATAAGTGTGATATAATGTATCTGCTTGAAATCACTAAGCAATTTTTAAAAACGTCATACCACCGACTGCTTTATAACGCTGTTTTTAACAGACTATGTCATAATAGGAAACTTCCTACATGGAAGTAATTTTGTGTTTAAGCAAAAACCTATAAAGCTTCAAGTAACTTCCCCCAGGCAGTTCTTTCTCTTACATACATGCAACATTTCTGGCCTAGCTAAACTGTTTTGGTGACTGCAACACAACAGCCTCTTCAAATTATGTATGATCTGTGGATTTATTATGCAATTATAAAGTGACAAGATTCATTATATTTAAAGTTGTATTTTAAAGTAATCTATTTCATCAGTCAATTTTTAGTCCATGTAACCACTTCTATTGAAGTCAGTTGCATTACTAATCAAGACTTTCAGTAGCAATGCATATACAGGTAACTCAGTCTTTAGATTTCCACTGAATATGCAATATTGCATACACAAATCTGACACTTTAATTATGCATTTTACAACACAGAACCAACAGTTTATTAAAGGCTGCACACACTATCCACAGTGCGTCAAGTGGGTATCAGTCGTACCATTTTGAATTTTAACATAACAAAACATTCATTCCACAGTGGGTTTTTGAATATGAAAATCCTATTTGCTCTTAAAATAGTTTCTGCAAAAAGCCACACAACCCAGGTCCTGAAAAACATTCATGCCTATAAATTATATTTATTACTGGAAGAATTTTAATACAGTAGGGAAACAATTATTTTCAATGCCTCTTAAAATGTGTACCAAAAAATATACATTTTCCATAAAATCAAAAAATAAAATATCTGAAAATGTTCTGTGATAAATCTAGAAAAAGGGGAGGAACCCAGTATTAAAAGTTAAATTTTGCTTTCACATACACAATTTAAATTGAGACCAATGCATAGTATCTGTACAGCTGACAGAAGAGTTTGACTCTGTTTGCAAGATTAAAATGCAACAGCTACGAAAAGTATGCAAACTGTTTATTTCACAAGTTTCACTCTGTCCTTTAGAACTCTAAATTTGGGATTGTTATTCACTTTCTTATTGAATGTGACTAGGATCTCCTCTTCTGTTTTGTGACGTTCACCAGCTACTGCATAATATTGAGCTATCACCTGCACAAAGACAGAGAAATGGTTTTTAGTTCGTGAAGATGATTCCACTGTAAGCAATAATACATTTATGTTACTGTATCAAGAGTAGCATGGAAGCTATTGTGCTATTGTTCCTTTGCAGAACTAGCACTGAATGTCTCGTGTAACTCAGTAAGCAATAAAGAATCTGTCCTTCAGCTGACATTCTGTTAATCAATATTCCATTAAAAAATGCCAATTTTTTTGGTTTATGCAAGCCAGAATTTTCTGAACTTCAGCATTACACAAATTAATTCACAAGACCAAAGGAGATTAAAAAAGCCATGTTGTACAGTACCTTTTTTCTTAGTTTTTTAATTGAAATTTCATTGTCTGGAGCCTGTTTCAGAACAGCTTTGATGGTTCCCTTCCAGTTGAATTTACCTACAAAATAATAAGGTGTACAACATCATTAGTAAAAATAGGTATTCTGGGTCGACTTCTCTACTAGCAAGCAGCCTTCAATCCCCTAATTTTGGCATCAGTTTGGCTACCACAGCAGTTGTTACCTTACTGACCCTACAACAGGAGGGTGTCTTAAGCATAAAGTCATCAGCTGTTCCTGAATATATAATGGAATAGAGATAAAGAATCAACACAGTACTTGAACAACAGGGGTCAGATTTGTTTTTACTTACTTTCTGCACTTCAGCTATTAAGCAGAAACTCTTAGATAATGCAGGACTACTTAAGATCCTGTCTCCTCACACTTAAATCACAGGCAGTCAAATTTAGACCATACCACCTTCAGAGGTCATTAATTGGAGGTTTCCAAATAAACAATCTGTATGTTCAAACACAGGCATTGTACAGTCAGTGTATCAGGTGATAGGAAGAGTAGGTTCACCTAAGCATAAACTAAGGTCTAACACATCTGAAGTTCAATTTATGATTCACTCAGCACAAAAGGGGATATGAGAGATACCAAGAGGTCTATGAGTTGTTACCCTTTTGGCTGTGTTGGCTAATGTGCATGGCAGCAGGGGTGAGACCACTGTGGTGAAATCTCAGTGTCCACTGGAACCAAGCACAGCCAAAGGCACAGCAGAAACAAGAAATGAGAGAAGTAATTTGTTATCAGGTGTTAAGTGTAGCACAGGCTACTTAATCTGGAACAGGTGTGTATACTGACTATACACACATTTATGCATACTGAGGCACAATTTATTTCAAGGCTTGCTGCAGAAGCACTGTATTTATATCCTGCTTAGGTCTTCTGCAGAATAGTCTTGTAACTATCTAAATTGCTCCTTTTAAAATACCTCTACCTGTTCCCACATTTTCTTCATTGCCATTGATGTTTTCTGTCTCCATGTCTTCTGAAATGCTTTCAGTTTTCATTCTCTTTGTTTTGGTATGAGGTTCCTCTAGAGATGGAATTGGATAAACATACACAAAAAAGATTTAAAACTAGAAGTACTGACATGACTTAAAATCTTTGTTCTTATAACATGAGCTTATGTTTGCAAAGTGGTTCAGATTTTATAAAAGAAATGTGCAATCACTGTTAAAAACAATCTAATTTGTATATCTAATGCACTACTTTAAAATTCTACTTAGTTTATTGAGCTTTGGAGTTGAGAAAAAGCATCTTCAAAACAAACAAGAATATACATTGTATGATGGATACCTTCTACATGTTTATGTTTGCGTTTCTTTACGTTTGTTTCTTCTTCTGTTTCACTGTGATTGTCATTTCCATTTACTTCAAATTCATCCTCCACGCTCTCCTTTCCTTTTTTGGACTTTTTACTCTTTTTTACTTCTGCCTGGTTTTCTAACTTCAAGTCTTTTTTCTCCTTCTTTTTGTTCTTTTGTCTCTCCTCTTTTCGTTCTCTCTTACTCTTTTTTCTCTCTGTTTTTTCATCTGTAATTCCATTTTCTTCTGCCATTGTTTTCTCCCCAGTTTCTGCAGACTGACGCTCTTCCTTCTGTTGTGGTTTGTCTTGTTCTTTTTCATTTGAAATCTTTTGTTGAAAGAAAGATTATTACAGTTTTTACATGCATTTTTTTGACATTGCAACTTTCCTCTACTAGATCATTGGTAACTGTTCAGAATACTGATATCCTGAAATCAATTAAATTGCTCACATGCGATATCACCAGTTACCTGAGAAGTAGCATTAGTGAAATAGTGTGCCTGACTTCTTTTAACTTAACAGACTAAATGCTAATTAACAGCAAAGAAGAAATGTTATCTTGCAACATATATAATTTCTAGT
This sequence comes from Monarcha castaneiventris obscurior, assembly GCA_026261815.1. Taxonomy (NCBI): domain Eukaryota; kingdom Metazoa; phylum Chordata; class Aves; order Passeriformes; family Monarchidae; genus Monarcha; species Monarcha castaneiventris. The sequence goes on along the minus strand of JAMPIT010000433.1, from coordinate 11,476,981 downwards.
TGCAGTGTCTACTGTGTTTTAAATTATTTGCCAAATGTAGTTAAGAAGGTGACAACCCTTTATTTACACAAACAAAACTACAGCACATTACAACAAGATGCAGAACTTATTCCCAAATACACAGCCCCTGAATAATCTCTTTTGCCATCCATTTCCCTGTCTTGGATGTGTCTGGGACAACAAACCATTACTGCATGATGCTAAGAAAGGCACTCCTGGTTGTTTTAATTGTACTTTTCTCAACATATTTGGTTTTCTTTTAATGTACCTGGGCTTATAATGATTTTCTTGTAGAATAATTAATATATTAATGAAAAATTTCGTGTTCAATTTAAACATTAATTTTAATAATTACAAGTGGAATACAATTACTGAAATGTTAGTGTCACTATTTACAAAGAGAACAAATCTTTATACAAGCAATTTAGCACCAACATGTTTTTATAAAGAGTTACTTCAATTAAATTTGAATTCTACTTAAGAACCTCTGTTGAGTATATACACTTCAAGGTTCGTGTAACAAATCATATCTTAAGACCTAAGAAAGAAAGCTGTGTTATATATTTTACTTTAATGCTGTGCTCCATGGACAGTGTAATTGTTTAAATTTGTGTTTAAATAAAAGGTTTTCAGATTGAAGACTTCCTTAAAAACTAGTTTAAGTCAAGAGAGAACTGCTTATGACTTCAGAGAAGTTGTATCAACTCAGTATTAATGCTCCAGCAAAACCATGTACTTTAGTGTCCAGAGTTTATGTTATGTACCTATCCCTTAGTAAATGTGTTTCTTTACTTCCTGGCTCTTAAATTTGGATTCCTCAGAAAAACTGCAAATAAGTTTAACTGGAATAATCAAATCAGAAACATGAAGCATAATCAACAGGAGATTAATGCCAGAGCTATGCCTGCACTTTTCCCCAATAGAATGTGGGAGAAAGGGGGGAGAGCATCTTTACATCAACTGAGAAATGAGCTTCTCTAAAAGCTTTCAAGTAGCAGCAATAGGTGCAAACAAACAAAACAACACCCTACCAAAACACACTAAGCTAGTAATGAAATAGCAAATTATTAGGCACTGACAGAAAGGTCAGAGTGAGCCCACAATTTGCACAAAGAAATGGAAGGAACTTGCGCCACAAACTGGAGGGTCCCTCGCCCCACTAGTAAAATAGGTGAACAATGTGCTGTTAATTTCTCACTCCAGTACACATAAATTTGAGGCCAATAATGTTCTGAAAGATGTTTTATTCTGTGTTAGTGTGCACTAAAAGACTGCTATCAAAGATAAAGGTAGTGTAGTTTTCTTTCTTTATGCACTAGTAGCATAAATTAGCCTTCTGATTTTCATGGCGTAATCATGTCACCATGTCCAAGTTTTCCATAACAACCTAACCAGTATGAACAACAACTTCAACAAGACTTTTGTGTTCCACAAATAAGCAATTTAGTCAAGAAATACCACACGGTAACATAATCCATTGGAACTATGGGAGACAAGGTTTCTACTAACACCTACAAAAGGAGTCTGAAAGGTTTTCCTTCCAACATTTTGGAGTGCATTCCCATTTTATGTTGTTGTACCTCCAGTTAAACTTACATTTCTGGTTGCTTCTGAGAAAACATCCCACACCTGATCTGCCAAAGTGCTGTCATGAATTCTTAAACTGTTCTTGATCCAATTCTGCGCATGGAAAAGAAAACAATAACTGAAAACATGCACCTCTGATTTTCTTTCTTCATTGCCATATGTTTGGTTCTTGGTTTTCATTTTTCATTTAAGAATCTAATCACTGCTTTTGACTAAGATCTGGTTAGAGGTTACTCCTCTGAATCTCTCAAGCCTCCTTACTAAATTGTTGCATGTTATGTCTAGATACTGTTAGGAGGCTACACCATGTATCTCAATTGCCTCACCAAGAGCCATCCCCAAATGGTAAATGTATACAAAAGATAATCCTCAAGCTTTCAAATACAACTGGTTATGTTAACCTCCTGCCAAATCTTCTGACTGCTCCCATGAGTTAAAACATTAATGATCTGATCTTATTTATTTGTGTACTGGACATATGGTCATGCTCCTAGATGGATACCTTAGTTTATTACAGGAAAGTAAAATTTAAGCAAATCTCTCAATGCAAACATTTGAAAGTTGTTTGGGTTATTGCAGGTGTTCCTGGTGAAAATGAAAATAAAGCCATAGATTACACTGTTCACACTATCTGCAACAGATCAAATTTTAGAAATGCAGAATTCAATGTAAAATGTAATGTAAAGATTTTTGCATTGCAGTGAAAACCCCAGGAAAGGTGCATTAGTAAATTGAAACAATTAACTGCAAAAACTTTTGATCTTTCATTGCAGTGTATCTTATCAAAAAGAGAAGCTTCTTGAAAATACCATTTTTCCTGCTCAGAACATTAATTCTGTAGGGAAATATTCTAACCTTCAGCTTGCTAGCAGCAATTTCACCACAGCTCTATTAAGTTCTATTTGAGTGCTTTGGAAGCAAGCATGATCTTCTCTCAGCCTCACAATCTGAGGCACAGAACAGAGATGGGGGGAAAAAAGGCCAGTTTGTGAGTAATTCTTTACTTTTAATGAAATTCTTTACACACAGTAAATTCTCCACATTCATCATTTAGTTTAGTGAAGCATGCAGAGTGGGAGATTCTGTCAGAATACTGAGTAACAGGAAAACTTTCAAAACAGCATCTTGCCTTCAGCAGGAAAAAACAAAGCCAAAGAAATAAGAAATCTTTAAAAGTATGTCTAAGAATTTGGACATTCAATAGAAATAGCAAACAGTCCAAAAAGAAAGGTATTAAAAACAGAAAAACCTACATATGGAGATTAAGCTTAAATGGTAAGTCTCTGGTTTATGACCTAATTCAACTGGTACACCAAGAGTCCTTTTAAGCAAATAAATGTATTTTATAACCACTGCCTATTTGAAATTCAATTATTACAGACTCTACACTAATGCCCAAATAAGCAATTTGTCCCACCTTTGTTAAAAGAGAGTGGCATTCCCTAAAAAGTCTGGTTTTATGCTCACTGCAAATCTCTATTAAAACATACCTGAAACTTTACTTTTTTTCTCGGAATGTTATCAAAGGTACGCATTTGCTCCAGGATGTTCCGCACTTTGGGGCTTATGTTGGGCTTCTTCATTACTTCATGAATTTTCTGAATGAAGAACAACAGAATTAAAGCAGCATAAGGATCAAATGGTACATGTAAGGTGTGCAAGTCTGAAACACAGTGGACAGAAATCGCCCAGCACCCACAGCTGGTATGGCCTACTCATAGGAAGCGTTCAAAAAACATGAGAAAAAGCTGATCTTTGGTTCTATCATAGCTCGTTAGATGTGTCAAAATCATCTGTATAAACAATTATACCTATGTAGTAAGCAGAGGCAAGCAGGACTGCTTACCAGCGCTTTCTGACAAACAAGTTACAAACTAAAGTAACTGTGTCATAGAAGGGATTCTTGCAGCACAAAAAAGACCTGCATTAAGAAAAGCAACTGTTTAGTTTTGGCAAATTTCTGGAGTTAATTATGAAAAATCAGGCTTATTCTGATGCCACAGCTAACATGCATTTCTTCTGGCAGCAATGCCAGCTTCAACAAGCATTAATACCTGTAAGACAGCTCTGGATATTCCTGTGCTGTGGGTATCAGCATGAGAGAAGAGAGATTAGACCACGGCCTCATGGCAGCCCCTTGAACAGCACTGCTGCTTGTAGGGGGAAAAGGTCTCTGAGCTTCCCAGTATTAGAAGAGTGTAGCCACTGGACACTGGAGACCCTTCCTGTACTTCTGAAAATCTGATGACTGAAAGGCTTGGTGAATTTGTTAAGACTATCAGAAAAGGGTGTCTGGTAATAATCCTCACTTTTCTACACAGGAATTACTTACTACTGAGGCAGGCTACCAATGCTCATAAGCAAAAGCACTCATATCATACTGCCTTTACCAATGTCCTCAAACAATGTTCAATCTCAACAACAGCACTCATCTCTGCCTTTAATGGTATTAATCCTATGCTTCACGCATGCATGTAGCTTAGCACCTTCTTAGGATGTGTTCTGCACAAGATAGAAATCAACAAATCCATGCATAAAGGTGATCTAACTTATTGCTAATGGGGTTTTAGAGATGTGTTTGAGGTCCTTCCAAAAACCTTTGAAGGACAGCCGTAAGAAGGTAGGTTCTTGTGTAAGACAGAAAGGAGTCTTACACAGAACAGGAGATATTTCTATCCATGCTAGAGCATTTCCTGTTCAACATATTTACAAAATATCTGGCAAGAGGACAGAAAATTTTCCTGATGTTATGAAGCTATTCAGGATGAGGACTATGAGGATTCCAGAAAGATCTAAAGAAAATTAGTGACTAGGTAATAAAAAGGTGAAATACATTCAACACAAATTCATGTAAAGCAAGAAGAAAAGGAAAAGCAATCCTAATTTCACATCTAAAATGGCAGGCTTTAGGTTGACCATTGGAGTGTACATACAAAATCTCAGGGTTAAAATAGCCAATTCCATGATAATGCCAGCACCATGATGAGCAGCAGTGAAAATAACCCCAAACAAATAAACCACCCAAAAGTAGATTAACTGACAAAAAAGTTAGAAAGGAACAAAGGACACAGAAAACATAATTATGACACATGGTAAATCTATGGTTCACTCATAACTTGAACAGCATTTCACAAGCATACAGTAGAAGTGGGAAGACTTTAGAGGACCAAAGACTATGAGGTGGGGAGGGATGCCTGACAGAGGTCTACAAAAGCATATATGGCATGAAAAGGATGGACAACTACCAATGTCTCTTTGTATGCAGCTAGGAACATTACATTAAATCAAACTAATAAGAGATAGATTCAAAACAAAAGACACATTTCTTACCAGGATAAACACAGACCTACCAAGGAAATGCCAGAAGACAGCTGGGGATATTGGTAAAAACAGACCTCTGGTTTGAGCCAGTATAGCCTCTTTTTTGTCTCTGATGGTAACAGACAATAGTTACTGCATGTGTACACAGTACAAACTGTACCTGAATCCACTCCTGCTGTTTAGCATCTCCTTTGTTAGTTTTGGCTTCAAAGCCTTTTCCACCATACTTCTGGTCTTCACTTACACACTTCACATGTTCTTTATAGTCATCACCCCTGAACATAAGAGATTTTTAACCACAGGTCACTGAAATGCCTCAGTCTTCAAACTATGCAACACTTAACTAATTAACAAACTGAAGGAATAAATTATTAAAATGAACGGATCATTTAAACCTTATTCTTGTCAACGCTTACATGAGTAAAATCTGATGTGCTTAAAGTACATGCTTGTAAGACCGCACACATTTCTGTCATGCTACAGCCTTCAGTGAAAATTTCTGGCTTGCATCTCATGTATTTGTGACAAACCCTGCAGAGTGAACAAGGCTACTTCCCATCCTTTACCTACCAGAAATCCTTGCCACAATCCATGCAAGACAAGCACTGACAGTTTCTGCAGATGTTCACATGCTTTTCAACCTGTGCTTTCTTCACAGCTTCTCCACATGCATTGCATGTGAAAACTACCATGCTGGCGAGTGGTCAGGAGCCTCTTCCTTCCCACAGAAGCACAACTGTAGGAATACAAGAAGGAAATCTTAATTTACAGCTTGAAAGAAACACTTGAAGCGCCGAAGAGAAACGCACCTGCGCACCCACCGACAGAGAGGGTGAGCAGCTCGATGCTGCCCGTGCAAGAGCTCGTTTCTCCTGATGCCCTCCCTGCGGGGAAATCAGCACCCTGGGAACCAGCAATGCCTGTACCCGCCAGCACAACAGGGAACCAGTAACCCCCGACCCTGGAACCGGTAACCCCCGTCCCCATCACCCGAACTGGGGAACCAGTAACCCCCGAACCTGCTGCCCTAACTGGGGAACCGGTAACCCCCGTACCGCCACCCCAGCCCTGGAACCAGGGAGCTCCGTACACCCCCACGCCGATACACCTCGCAAGCGGCGTTCCGGTCCCCCTCCTTTCCCCTGCGGGACCCCGCCGCACCGTCCCGCTCCCCGCAGCTGCAGACCCGTCTCGGCCGGGCCCAGCCGAGCGGCAGCGCTGGGGGCTGGCCGGGACACACAGGGCAGGAAGTCCGGCGTGGCCGCCACCCGCGCTGCTGGGCGGCAGCTGGCTGCTGCCGTGCCGTGCCGTGCCGTGCCGTGCCGCCGATCCCGATCTCGTCCCCGGCCCCAGGCCCGCACCTCAACGGCCCCGGCCCCGGCCCCGCTGCCCGCACCTCACCGGCCCCGGCCCCGCTCCCCCGCACCTCACCGGCCCCGGCGCCGGCCCCGCTCCCCCGCACCTCAACGGCCCCGGCCCCGCTGCCCGCACCTCACCGGCCCCGGCCCCGCTGCCCCGCACCTCATCCGCCCCGGCCCCGCTCCCCCGCACCTCACCGGCCCCGGCCCCACTCCCCCGCACCTCACCGGCCCCGGCCCCGGCCCCGCTCCCCCGCACCTCACCGGCCCCGGCCCCGCTGCCCGCACCTCACCGGCCCCGGCCCCGGCCCCGGCCCCGGCCCCGGCCCCGGCCCCGGCCCCGCTCCCCCGCCCCTCACCGGCCGCCGCCGCCTCCCGCAGCCGCCCGCGCGGCACGTGCCGCCCCCGTCCCGTCGGGCCCTCGCCGCCCCGCGCCTGCGCTGTCCCCGCCCCGGCGGCCGGCGCGCAGCGGAAGGGAAAGGGAAACGGGAAGGGGAAGGGGCGGGCGCGGCGGCGGAAGGGGCCGCTGGCGGGGATGGAGCTGGGAGGTGGCCGCCGCCGGTAAGCGCTGGGCTGGGCAGGGCCGGTTCCTGCCCCGCGGCTGCTCTCCCGCCCGTGCCAGGCCGCGCCGCGTTCCCCCGCCCGGGGCTGTGTGTCCATGTGCTCCTCCGGCCGCAGCCCCCGGCACCGGCACCGGCCGCTCGCCCGCCCTGTCCCCGGGCAGAGCCGGCCCGCAGTGAGGCAAACCCTGTATCCCTTTCTGCGTGTGGCACCTCGAGCCTGAGCTCCACCTGAGGGGACCTTAGCCATAAATAGTGGCTGTGTTGGAGAGGTTCCCCCAGCTCGGGAGCGGCTCCCCGTGCCCGCCGGTCCCGTGGGGAGACACATGGATGAGAGGCAGTTCACTGGTTGTCAGAGTAATTGCAGGATGCCGTGGTGGGGAACATTCATAGAGAAAGCAGTTACTTGTCAAGTTAATGTGCTTTCTTTATTTTAAAGTCTAGTCAAAACCTGATAAGCATTCATAGAGAAAAAGCACAATATAATAGCCGCCCGTGTAATACAGCAGGAGGCAGTGAATCACAGAGTAAAGCAGGATATATTAAAATGTGGGACCTTTGTCTTTCATGAGATTTGAGAATGGGGCGACCACTATCTAGTCATGATTAACACAAGGTGGTTTTCTTACTTCATTCCTTGGAGCATGACAGTTTTCCTCCTTCATTCCTAGAAATTCTGATTATCCTAATAGCTGGAATTGTCATGTTTACAAGTGTGCAGGAGAAGCATTGCATTTTTGTAAAAATGTGTTTAAAAAAGGAAGTATAAAATTGAATGTAAATGTGTTCTGTGGGAGTGTGACTTGTCTTTTCAACCTGTTCAGAGGGGATTTTTTTCGTGTAGATATTACATTGTATTAAAAACAATACCATACTAACATGTCTAATCAGATCCACAATGGAAATGTACATTGCTAGAACAGCAACAAATAGTACTAGTACTGTATTCTCCCTTCTGAATTTAGAGGGTGGAGAAACTGAGGTTTTCCTCTACAAATGCTTCTGATTTTGTACATGCAATTTGTTTTTGCATTAGAATCTAATTATAGTGGAAGCTGTCTATATTGGGAAGCATTTTTTTGTGGTTATGGAGTTCAACTTATTGGCAGCACCATTAGATTTTTGCAGAAGCTCTTTCTTGTAAGCAAAGCTCTGTTAAAATCAGTATTTCATATGTGTATTGCTGTATATCTGTTGGTTTGCAATACTGTAATTCATCTTTAACCAGAAAAATGTTATTAGAGCTCATATTGCAGGTGTAAACTGAAGTCTGTTTTCTCTGAAAGCTAAAACAAATTGTAAAAATGTTCTTAATATTTTAAATGAATTTTGCAATTTAATATTCACCTTAGCATTTTATTTCATTGTAGGTAATTTAAGTGGTTTTCTAGCATGGACACTGTTGCTAGCCATAGCTGTCATCTTCTCCAGCAGCTACATGAACAGCGCATTCAGGGGCTTCTCTGTGACTGCATGCTGGTGGTGAAAGGTGTCTGCTTCAAAGCACACAAAAATGTATTAGCTGCTTTCAGTCAATATTTCAGGTATGTGATAAAAAATTATTCTCTTTAAAAAGTTAACTAAATGCTGTTGGCTGAGGTTTTTTCTGAGAAGGGTTTTTTTTTCTGTTGGTTGCAGACTAAGTAACTCTTGTGAGTATAAGAAGAGGGAAATTGTTTGTCCAGAGATAAAACTGTGTCAAGCATTCATAGTATGCTCTTTGATTTTGACATTTTCGTGATTTATTTGCTTACAGGGCTTCATATAATGTTTCTGGCATGGGCCTGCATTCAGTATTTCAGTAGGAAAAGATAACTGCTTACAAGGAACGTAGTAGAGTATATGAACAGAGCCAGATAAGGGATATAATTGATGAAACATTACCCACTTCTGAATAATGTGACTTGTTTCATAAATCATATTCTAAATAAAATTTGACAATATAGGTTATTGCTGAATCTCTACTTTCTCAGATTCTCAGAGACAACAACTGTGTTTTAGAGTATACAGGTGGCCCATTACACCACATTACTGTTTTCTTCCCCTTCTGTACTGCCCTCAATTGTGCCTCCAAATTTTGGAGGCTGCTGGATCTTCTAACTTAGTGTTTTATATTAGTTATGAGTAGGCTGCTAGATCTGGCAGTTTTTGAGACATCTTGAAACATCTCTAAAGCTTGACTGCTAATTCATTTGTAAGAAACCTATTTCTATGTTATGACCAGGGAAAAAAGATAAGAGGTTCCTTTTTCTCCTCTAGTGGTCTACTATTGATGAAGTGCAATTCTGCTCAAAGACCAAATTTTTGAAGTAGTTAAAAAGAGCTAAATGCTCAACTCCTATTAAAATTCAATGGGATATAAGTGGCTAATTAATTTAGACTCTCAACCCAGATCTGTGCATTATAGTTCTGGTTCTAATTTAGATAGGATGGCTTAGATTGATCAAAGAATTTTTGGATGTGGGCACTGACTTCAGAGTATCCCCTTAATTTCTAAAGTTTCAGCATAGACTCACATTTTCTTTAAACTTAGAGCTCCTTGATATTATGCCCACCTTTAATCAAAACCTAATTTGAGCCCGGAAAGAGGAGCCATCAAGTTTGGGGCATTTTCTAGTGTAGGAAAATAACTACATATGAGTGACCTGACCCCATTTATATGTCATTGTTTACTGTGGGAGTATCAGGAGGGTATAAAGTTTTTAACTGAGAGAGAGTATGAACCTATTTAATCTAGGACTGGTTGTGCATGTGAAGAGCTACATCTCTGATGCTGAGAATACTTTACATCAAATAGTAAGAAGTTTTTTTAATTCATTTCACTTTAAGGATTCAGTGAAAATTCAGTGGGTATTGGTTGCGCTGCTGTTCTAGGATTATGTACTTGTACTCTTCATTATTCTTTTAGTTGGTTCTCATCCAGTACCAGTAAAAAAAGTACTTTTTTTTAATATGAGAGAATAGATTGAAAATAATGCCATTATCTTGTTTAATATTGCCATCCTCTTGTGTATTTGTGGAGAAAGAACTAATGCTGAGAACTTCAATAGGTTTACCAACAGAGTTTGGTGGACAAGGTCAGTTGCCAGAGGAGAATAGTTTAGCTGACTTTGAGGTCTGTCTTCTCCATTTTACTAGAAAATTTCTCATGTCCTGTTTGATTTGCCATGATGAAAGGAGAAAAACTGTTCTGAATCAACCAGTTTTACAAATTGTCCATAAATACACCACTGCACCTAATACGTGAAGAACAGTGCGTAAAAAACCACAAGGATAGGGTGTTACCTGAAAGCATGAAAAAAATGCAGAATTAAAGTTAGATAAAGGATCATTTGCTTTGATTTATACTTCAAGTGCAGTAATGTAGGATGAATATATTAGACAAGTAATAGAGCAGTTCTGAGAAATTCACCTTCAAAAATACAACAATCTAGGTAAGACCTTGTAATACAAACTGTTGTTTCATACCAGACAGCCTATTTGAGGTGTACGTATATTTTTCTTATTGAAGTGTTTGTGAATTATTTGTGTTTGTATTTGAATATTTGCCTTATTTTATCAGGACCCTTTTCCAGAATTCTTCAGGCCAGAAGAATGATGTGTTTCACTTGGACATTAAAAATGTAGGTGGCATAGGCCAGATCTTGGACTTCATGTACACCTCCCACCTGGATCTTAGCCAGGACAATGTACAAGCTATGCTGGACATTGCACAGTGTCTCCAAGTGCAAAATGTGCTGAACATTTGCCACACCTTTTTAAAGTCTTCCACAGCTGTGGAGCAAGCAGCCAGCATGCCGTGTAATAGTGTGTTTTCACTGCAGAACACTTTGGGTACAGATACCAGCTGTGCCAGTGACAGCTATGGGACAAACCTATTGCCTGAATGCTCAGCTGACACACAAACTAACAAAGTCTTGGCTGAGCACCACTCACATGCATCACAGTCTGTTAATCTGCACACCCCCTCGGGTGATGGACAGAAACAACCACAAGACTCCTTAGATGGCGACTGCACTGATCTTCCATTTAAACAACCAAATTACTACTATAAACTACGCAACTTTTACAGTAAACAGTTCTATAAGCAAAACGCTTGCTCTGATCATGAGAGAGGAGCAGAACCATCCTTTTCTTACAACACATCCACAGAAATAAACACCGTGGAGAATAATTCTTGCACTGTCAATCACTCCGAGTGTATTCTGGATACCTCTGATCATTTACCATCAAACTTCCTGGTTCAGTCTGCAAATGAAGCTGCTCCAGACCAAGATGCAGAGAGCACAGTTATGCAGCCCACCAGACAGATGCGGCTGAAAAAGGCAATACACCTCAAAAAGCTGAATTTTCTAAGATCTCAGAAATCAGCAGAGCAGCCACCTGAGCCCCAAAGAGATGACAGTAGAATAACAGAAGTAATTGAACCTGTAAACGAAAGTACCACGGGCACGACAGATGTTAGAGTTGCTGATGAGAAAGAAGCTGAAGATTTCGTGAATTCTGAGAATTTTGAACAAACTGTTGAAATGGAAAGATCTCAAGGTCCTTTGGAACAAGAAGGACAATCACAGACTCTTCAGTCACAGAAACAGTATGCTTGTGAGTTATGTGGGAAGGCTTTCAAGCATCCAAGCAATTTGGAGCTACATAAAAGGTCTCATACAGGTACAGTTATCAGTTATTTGGTCTTCAGACCAAATATTTCAATTACAGAGAATATGTTGCAGTGTCTCTTGACTGAGAGATGCTGGTTAAGGGTCTACTTTCAAATGGTTGTGGTTTGGTTTTGTTTTTTTTTTTTAAATGGATATTCCTACAGGAATAAAGAACTGTAATACTGTGTTTTGCTGGGGGTTGTAGAAAAGATTTCTCCTATGTATTTGGGGTTTTGGGTGCTTTTTCAAAGAACATGGTGTGAATTCAATGCAAATGCAATTTCAGTAAAAAGTCTGGTTTTGTCTTGCATTTAGATGAGTCATTTCTAGTCAGTTTGTCTGGTGGCCCAGATGTTTGAGCCAGATAACAATAAAAAGTGTAAACAAATAAATGATACTATAAATGTACTAGAACACCTCTGTTCTCTCTGGTCATATATTCATTGTAAGATAGAGGTGATTGGGCCTTGGTGGTTGTTTTTTTAACCTGTAGACATATGCTTTAAAACAACTTTAATTGTGTTTACGTAGAGAGTAAGGCTCTTGCAAGCTGTAGAGTAAATGGGAATTTTGAATTAATGTACTTTGTTTTTAAAACTCACAGGTAATATTTTTAAACCTAACATAGATTTAAGTATCTTTTTATTCTAGTGAAAAACAAGACCTAGTTTAACTTCAAATCAATTAATTTGTCTGTTCAATTTAACCAGCATGTCCTATTATTAGGACATTATTAACTTCTTTAAAAGAGTTTTTAAGAATTACCTTGGCTAGTCAGGTAACACCATTGATTGAAGTCTTTGAGATGGTGTTACTCCTGATTCAGCTGTTGAATATGTTTTGGTTTTCTTTTTCCCTGTATTAAATATACAAATGCATCTCTCTTCATCTTGTCAAATAAACATCACTTTGGAAATGATCATCCATGTATTGGTATTTTGACAGTAAATATGAAACTCTCTTGGCAGACATTAATTTATTTTGTTAACTGATCCTTGGATTGAAAAGTTTGTTTTTCCATTTTACTCCTAGAAAAATCTTCCGAGAACCTGAAAATATGAACATTTTGCATTAGCTTCCTGAATTTTCAATTGTTAGCTTTAACTTCATCTGTATGTTTGTGTTTCTAATAATTTTTTAAAAATTTGTTCTCCTGTGAAAGAGTTCCATACTCATCTTACCTAGATCTTCTCTTTGCCATGTATTTTTTTGAGTCTTACTATCTGGTTTGAGCTGGTATCATCAGGTATATTTTAATATCCTGGATTTTCAGGAAAATAGATGATCAGATAGAAGACGAGCATCTAGAAAATTCCCAGCTAAAGGAGAGACTGCAGTAGCATGAGTTTGTGCTAGAGAGACCCCAGGATTCAGGAATTCTGTGCTGCTTTTCACACACCATCTTCTTCCAGTAGTTTTCAACAATTCCAGACTTGGATGCTAGTTAATGTGGCATTAGCATTCTTCTATAGATGTGCTGAGACGACAAAAGTGTAAGAGCCTAAATTTAACAAATAATAAGCACATCAAAGGATGGAAAAACTGAGGCAAGGCTATGACTAGAAATGCCTTTCTGCTTCTCCGTTATTTTTGGGAATGATTTCCTGTTATTGTGCTATTATTCATGTTAATTTATTTTTAAATACCAACTAATGCAAAAAGAGTATTTGGAAAATTGCAGTGGATAGTGAGTAGGATGTTAATATTGGAAAGATCTGTAGCAGAAGGTACAGGGCACATCTGTATTGTTATGTTAGATACACTGGTAGTAAAGTAATATAAGTGTAGGATAAAAGCTATTTATATTCATCTGCCACTTCAGAAAGCATAGCAGATTGCTAGCTTATCAATTTTATTTTAAAACATTCATTTTCTAGAGCTAAGCAGAAGGGTTAGCAGCCATTTAAGTATTACAGTTCACTGAAAGTCCTCCCAGTGCAGCTTTGCAGAAGAGATGGAGGAAGCTGAAATGGACATGTCACTCTGGCAAATGTGTTTTTAACCCACAAATGACAATTCTGTCAACACAAGTGCTTTGGTGGCCCGCTTGTCAAGAAAAAGCACTTGTGAAATTCTCTGTCCCTGAACACTAGGAACTACTAAAGAACTTATAGGTTAGCATGGGTGCACTGATGAGTTTTCTATGTGAGGGCAGCCAGTGTTCAACAGTCATTGTGCTGGCATGTCTGGCTCTTTTAATTGTATTGCTAGTGGACATTTAAAGGAATCTCTAAACAGAGCTTACTGCATTGACTTTGATTGATTTTGACTGAATGTCATAATTTGTTCTTTATTATATTGACCTGTCTGAAAAAAAAGGGAGCAAGTATATCTCTTTTATATAGTCCATACCTGTCCAGGAACATCCAGTGGTTTTGTTGGGGTATTTTATGTATTTTCAGGGAACATCTCAAAGAACAACCCAAAACAAATCCAGGCCAGTGGAAAGAACTCTTGGCAGGATGGAATGCAACAGGAACAGAGTAGCACTGCCATGTAATACATTGTTGATCCTCAACCTTTTCATTCTGAGTTTTGCTTGAGAAACTTCCAGCATTCCATGCCTTAGTGAGTACAGCTCCTCACCTTTGTGATCTCATCAGGGACACCTCTTCTGTCTCCATGCCTTTCTCCTCTGGAGCTGACACAACTCTGCTCTGATCATTATTGTGTACTTTATCTTCACCTCTTCTTGCAGAATGTTGAACAAGAAGGATGCAACAGAAGATAGAAAACACAAGGCAGCCCAAGGGTTCAAAAGTAAAGTCCCCTGGATGTTTGTTTAAGCATTGTCTGAATTGTATTCAGTTACTACTTTTCCCCAGTTTTTCTGTATTGCTGTTGATCCAGCCATGGATCCCACTATTGTGTACCTTGTGTTCTCAGATCAGGTCTTTGGTTTGGAATCCATCAACAGTTGTAGAATCATAGAATAATTTAGATTGGAATGGATCTCCTGAGGTAATTACTCCAGTCTCCTGCTCAAGGCACATCAAATTAGATCAGGTTGTTTTGCTCATGACCTTGTGAAGTGAAAATTTTGGACATCTCCAGGGACAGAGTTGCCACAACCTCTCCAGTCAGTCACTCCCAGTGTCTGACCACCCTCATGGGGTAAAAGATTATTTTCATATGTCTGATTGGAGTTTGTCATGATCAAACTTGCGTCTGTCACCTCTTGTCCTACGACTGTGTACCAGGAACAACCTGCTTGCATCTGCCTTCACAAGCTTGTAGACAGCAGTGAGATTTCCTGTTTGCCATCTTGTCTTAAGGCTCCAGATACGGTCTCACCAGTGACAGGCAGAGAAGAATAACCTTCAGCTTATTAGCTGCACTCTTACCAATACACCCTCAGGTACAGTGAGGCTAATTGCCTCTGAGCAATGGGTTACTTGATAAGTGGTTTGGAATTCTATGCAAGTGCAAAATTGCTCTCCAAAAACGAATTTGATATTTATTTTTAAAAAAAAACCCTTTGGTTTTCTCTTTATCGTGAGGGAAAAAGCTCCCAATTCTTTGTACATCAGTACAGTTATAATGAGGCTGCATGCAGCCTACAACAATAGTTTTGAGAAATTTGAGCCTCCAGTTCCTTCCCTCTCCCTCTAGTCATTTCAGAGTGGATTCCTGTTAAGATACTGTTCTTTAGGTCTACAGTAACTTTTTTTTTTGGATGGGTAATTTCTGAAAAAATTGGTACTAGTGTTTTTTATCCTCCATTTCATATTATCTTGATGTTTTTATGGTTTTCAAAATCCTTCCCAGTTGCTACAGATCTGGGTCCCTGTTGGTTTCTTTTATATTTGTGTTGTCAGTATCAGAATTTTTAGTGTTTTGCAAGTTTAAAGCCATAATGAAATCAAGCCTCAGTACTCTTTATAGTTGAGTTACTTTGTAGTTGATTTACTGGTTTAATAATTTTTATGTTTAATTGAAGAAAATTCTGTTTTTTAAAACTGCCAGATTTCTATTCTTCATTAAGTAGACAAAGTAGATAAAGCCTCAAGTTGTCAGACTAACTGCAGGGTTGCAGTCTGTGAAGTAACATAACTGTATGTTTACTGTGTGTTTTAAAATCTAAATAGAATTGCATTTAGTCCTTGATCCTAAAATATGTTGAAAGAACTTCACCTGTATTTGGCAGGAGGAAAGGAAAATGGAATTTCCACACCTGGATATGGTAGATGTTGCTTGTAACACTTCTGATGTAGAGAATACTTACTGGAAGAGAAGCCAATAGATGTTCTGTAAAGTCAGGAAAATTATAATTAAAGGAGTAAATAAAAATCTTAGACAGAAATTTTAATCATGACCAAGATGAAACACAGTGTAAGATCTCTTTTTCCCTTTGGAAATGTTCTGTTTTTCAAATCACATGGATTTATACTAGTTTTGTTGCCCTGCACGTGTGGGACAGATTATAAATGTCCTTTAAATGTACAGCTAGAGTTATGGAAGATGATGATAAGTGTGACTGTCATTGAATCAATGGTATTTGAGCATCATTTTTGTTTTCAAAATTCTAAAAGATGCACATAAAATTTTATCAACAGTGTGAAAACTAGGAAACCAAGAACTAAGCAGGGGAAAACAACCCCACCTTTATGAAATACTGTAGAGGAGAAAAAGTTATAACAAAAACGTATTTGTCTTAAATTGACAGCGAGAGAATTAAAGTGTTGTGCAGTCACATTCTAGATTGAGAGTCAAGTTATTTTGAAAAGCTGAAGTGGGCTGCACCAGTTTTTACTAAAACTGCTAATCTGCTTTTCAAGGTTCAAGAGTAACAGTTTTATATGTGTGAATTCAGAATTTTGGAGCAAAATACTTGGGTTAATCTTCAGATACTTTTATACAGGATGAGAATTTGAAGGCAAATATATGTTTTCTGGAAGTGGATGGCTGTGTGCTGAGCAGAGATGTATGGTAGACATTGAAATCAGAAAACACAATTCTTCCAAATTAGCTTCACTTCATTCCTCCTTCTTTTTAAGAATGTGTCTCTGTCTGTGCAAGTGAAAAAACAGGTGCACTTCCCATCACAGTTGTTGTTGGGCCTTATCATCTATTCTTTCTGGTGATGTGGTACCCCTTTCATTTCAAATGGAAAGTATTTAAAAAAAATTAAAACCTGCACCCTTTCATATCAAAAGTCTTCTACTGCTTTTGAAAGATAAATTCTGTTTCTGAGCAAGTCTGCCTTACAAACTTAGTGGTAAAAGCTGTATTTCCCTCTTGAATTTCCCCTTAAATGCATAGGTAAGTGTCCTTCAGGGGATATTTTTTACTCTTACATTACATGTTTTAAAAGGAAGTGTACCAATTTTAACCATTTCTGTTCTACTGCAACTATTAGAAGTTCTATGTTCTGTTTCTTCTTTTAGGTGAGAAACCTTTTGAATGTAACATTTGTGGGAAACACTTCTCACAGGTGGGAATATTTTACATATTATAGTACTTACACTTGAAATGCATCTCTGTGTTGATTCTAAAAATCTTGGGTTTAAGATTAGCTTTTTTTTTGTTCAAAGACAGAATTCACATTTGGGATAAATTATTAAAATGTCTTATTTAAAAATAACATGTTGAATGTTTTAGATTTCTTTGATGCATTCTGTGTCTTTGATTCTGTCTGCTCTCAGTAGTTGTGTTATGTATTTTACCTTCAAATGAATGTTTAACTATACAGAGCCATGACTATATTTGAAATACAGAGAACATTCATTTCCAAACTATTCTTTTGCTTTATGCTTAGGGATATGTTGTGAATAGCATTTTTACAGTGTCTGAAAAAGGTGCAGGTTCATGTTTTATATACTGTTGTATTTCACAATACAGTTTCATCTTCCTAAATGGCATAAATTATTAAGTAGATTTGAGTCAAGATAAAAAAAATTTGTATCCATATAAATGGGCTCAGTTTCTTTCAGTGACAGCACCACAGCCTATTCGAAGTGACAAAACTCAGCTATGATTTAAGAAAAACTTCTTGTGAAATTCCATGCTTACATGCACAGCCTAAGCTTTAGTTGCTTAATTTGCCCTCCAGTGCTTGCTTCCTGTTCTGGGTACAACAACTAATTTGTATTTCTACAAATTTGGTGCCTAGTTGTCTCACTATGTGTGTCTATTCCCTTTCTGATTTTGTGGTTGAGATGTGCACATCTATGTGCAGCAGACAATAAACAGGTGCATATTTTTGTGTTAAGATTACATAATTATTGTCAAATAGCTTTGGCTTATGGGTCCTGGTTTAAGAATTGGAGCTACATTTGTCTTAGCTCTTTAGGGCTCTTTGCCTATCCACCCACCACTGGTTGTGCGTCTCTCGTCTCAGTTTCACAGCCCACCAGTGGGACGTGTTTGACCCATGAATCTGATGCCTTTGTGTCCTCCACCTTGTTGCTAAATATGAATATAAGACTGCATCCAGTGACCAATACTGTTTCCTCATGTTTATTAGACAATTCAGTAAAACTGGGTCTGCTTTTTAGGTAAAGAAGAGCATTTTCATTCATTTTGGTGGCTGAGCTTCTAGTTACTAAAAAAAACATGGATGTTTCCAAATTCCATGAAAAGTACTTTGGCAAATGAAGTGGTGTTCTGTACTATTACAGTGGGGGAAGAAGGGGGAAGTGTCACACACTCAGAGTGTATGACAGGCATGACAGACTCCTCATGCAACACGCTTTGCTCCTCTTTAATTACAGAAACAAATAAAACCCCTGACAAGGCTGGAGAATTTTGCCGTTTAATTAAACTCCCAAACAGCTTCCCTTTGCCTTGTGTTACCTCACTTGCCTGAAGGTGTAGGTGGATACATAGTGATGGACAATCCCTACATGTCCAGCATATGAGCCAGAGCATTTATCCTCTGTGCTGCAGTTCTTTTTCTAGTCCTAAAGTGGTCTTGCATATTGCTGAGGTATTTGCTTTTGAATCCTGCAAATAAGTGATGTTTCACCTACGAGAAAGTAAGATGCAAGGATAATTACTATCCACTTCTTGCTTAAAATACCATCTCTGATCTTATCCTTTATCTTCTCTGTCTGTAGGCACAGAAATAGAAACACTTTTCTTATTTAAGCCTTCATGATCTGTGCTTTTGAGACAGTGCAGCTGTTGGGCCTGGTGGGATGTCTGCTCCTGCTGAAAGTAGCTGCTGTGCTGCATGTTGGAATGTGGAGCAGAAAGTGAAGGAAGTAGGGGAAATTTACATGGGAACTCATAGCTGGGAACAAACAGCCATAAATGTCTTTGATTTTTTGAGGAAAACATTCTTTTTTTTACTTCCAAGCCTGTATCTTCCCTTACTACTTGCACACAGCTTGTTGTGATGCAAAGCCTCTCTGGCTGGTGATCCAGGATATTGTGTTTTACCTCCTTCTGTAGAGATTCTTTTGGGGGCCCATGTGCATAAGTTCCTTCACTTTGAAAGGTTGTTGTTTACAGAAGGACTAAGTCTGGCATATCTCTCTGCTCTCCAAATTTGTGAGGAGTTCTATGCAACCATTAAGAGGATTCTTCTGAGCATTTTTTTCTTGCACTGAAATGCAGGCAAAAGTCCCCTTAGGTTTTTTTCATTGGGATGGCATGTGATGCTTTAACCAAGGTTGTGTGCCAGCTCTAAAGCTTAAGAAAGAATAGAAGCTAATGTTGTTTTTACCCTTTTTTGTCTTAGCACAGTTAGTAACAAGCTTTGTCCTCATTGGGAGGAAAGGACATAGGCTTGTAATAAGGAAATGGATCTACTTGCTGCTTTATGTAAAATGTTTTTATTCTTACTTAAAATGCCTTTATGGGAATTATTTCAAAATAGTTGTTACACTTCAAATTTACCCTCTGTCTTTATCTGGAATAACTTTGTGACATGGATAGAAATAAAGGTTCTGTCTTTTTTTCTGTTTGTTTTTCTAAAATGCACTGCTGCATAAAATCTCTTGTCTTTGAAAAGCAAAAATTATTCCATGGTTCATCTTCTTCTTCCCCAGAAATAAGTACTTAATGCCTCTCTTTGAGTGGATTTCAGTATTAGAAAGTCTGGCCTTAGAAAACAGTGGTTCAGTCACACTGTTGTCTGAAAAAATTTACAGGGGTTAAAGAGAGCTCTTTCAGGGTTCAAACATTGATCCATTTGATACTGTCCTCTGTTTGTGTGTGTCTGCAGTACTTGAGTTCTGCTATATTACAGGGTCTGATTACACTGATGGATCATAACAGGTAATTTATTATCTAAATGAGTCAGAAGAAATTACTCTGGGTCTTATTTTTGTTGTCTTACTGTGACTGATGAGGACATGATAATCTTTGCATCTCAAATCTTCTTTCCTGGTGTAAAGGACTTAATGTTTCTTTAGTGCACTTATAAAACCAGGCAGTTATCAGTCAAAGGGAGCAGGAGGGTTAAAAACTGCCCGTGGAAGTATGTGCAATGTATGGAACATCTGCGAGGTGTGTCTTGTGCTTGGAGAACTGGACTCAATGGAGTAGGCATTTAGAAGGACCAGAGGCTTTAGAACATGTTAAAAAAAGTTGGACTCAGTAAGAAGGTTTTATCTAGTCATAGTCTGGTTTGTCTGCTAGACTAGCATGATTTTTAGAGGACTGAGAGAGGAAAGATATGTAATAACATAGTTACCAGTAGTCCCATTTGTTCTTTTCTGTACCACCCCCTGTTCTGTTTTATATTCCGGTATGAGTAAATAATTTCAGGTTTGGAGCATCTGAGTATTTTATGGATAGGAAAATGCTCACCCTATTCTTTTCTTTTTAGCCATCTGGTAGGTGAATTCAGACATCCTTGTGTAACAATACTTTATTTGTAGAACAGGGGAAGTGAGACTAACATGAGCCATATTGCTAGTAAGTTAGTAAGTTCTCTTTTTCACTGCATTCTAGATAGTGTAATTTTCATTTATAGTTGGATCTGCTTCCAATTATAAGTCATTCTTTTCCCTTAGCATTTGATTTCAGGCTTCTTGTTTTTATTTTTTCCCCATTTCTGTTCTTGTCAATGAATAATTGCATACATAACCAACTTGGTCTTGAAGTCCATGGTAGTCTGGCTTTACTAGAGAAGAATGCTCGAGTTCATACATGCTTTGTAGTCTTCACTGCCTTAGAAGTAGGAATAAAAAACCAGTCTCATAGTTCCCATCACGTTTTTTTTTAAACTGTATACAACAACAGACAAGCTGAATTTAAGTGCTTAAATTACTCTCCCTTCAGGCAGGTAATCTCCAGACACATTTACGTCGACATTCTGGGGAGAAGCCATACATTTGTGAAATCTGTGGGAAAAGGTGAGTAGAATTGTTCATCTTAGTAAAGTTAACATGAAAAAATTTGTTCATGTTTTCTGCTAGTCTTCATGATAAACTAAGGGCCAAGAGCTAAGGCAGCATGCTGCTCCATTTTATTTAGAAGACACTGGGTTTAAGTGTGTGCTGGTGGGATTAAAATACATAAATGTCTGCAACTGACTTGTACTGAGTAAGATAATCGTGTCACCAGAGTTTGTGGTCTGAGTTTTTTGTGTATTGGTATATAGATAAGAATAGCATTGAGTGTATTTTATTGTGTTATATGTATTGTGTTGTATATTGTTGTGTGTATTTTGAACAGTGTGAGTCACAATAAATCATGCACGTTTGTGCCTTCACATTTTTTTCACTATTTGGTGATTCTTCTTTTTTTTAACATTTTATGGAATTCTGAAGTATGGGAAATTTGACAAATTTAGGCACAGCATCCAATAATTCTGCTAGCTAACAGGTGACAGAAAATACACTAATGCAGGAGTAGCATAAAATGCAGAATGAATTGGTAATATTAATGGTAAAAGTATTTTTCCTGCCATACATTTAATTGGACATTGTCAGTTTAAAAATGTTTTTCTTAACTGCATCCATTTATCTGTGTATTAGGTCTTAGTCTTTGTTCAGAACATCAGGCATTCATTAAAGCAAATTTCCATGTGAGACTCAGTTTAGGGAAATAAGGGCCTTATAAAGACACTAATTGGGTTTCTGTGTTGTGTTACAGATTTGCTGCTTCTGGTGATGTTCAGCGTCATATAATTATTCATTCTGGAGAAAAACCTCACCTATGTGATATCTGTGGCAGAGGTATGTAAGAAGCAAAGTTTCTGCCTCAGGTTTTTTGACTGAAATGTGAGGATTCATTTTAATCTTAGAGTCTGTCATATTTTTCTAGGTTTCAGTAACTTCAGTAATTTAAAGGAGCACAAAAAGACCCATACAGCAGATAAAGTATTTACCTGTGATGAATGTGGGAAGTCATTTAATATGCAACGAAAATTAGTAAAGCACAGAATCAGGCACACTGGAGAGAGACCATACAGCTGTTCAGCTTGTGGTAAGGTTCACTGAGCATTGCTTGGTTGTGTCTTTGCTTTTCAAGTGATAAGTAAAAGTTCCTTTGTCAGCAGAGAACAGTTAACCAAAATTGTTTTAAATTGAAATACCATGTTGTGGAAGTTAGTCACAAAGTCTTGTGTCTTGCATGCTTCATAGTCTTTCATTTGGTATAATAAACTCCTTTATTTCTCATAAATTTAAAAGAGAATTTCAGTTGAAAATTAGAGAAAGGAAGTAAGAGGAATCAACATTGTATGTGGACATGTTTGCTAAAGAGCTGCTCATAGTAGCTGCTTCAAAATAGATCTACTTACAGAATAGTCCTTTCTGATGAAAAGTTAGGTTTGACATTACTTGGCTATTGATGGGGTCTTTTTTTTTTCCAATTGCATACCATTTGATTGTAACTCCATTCACCCACAGAGTTTGATAATAACAACCCTTTGTTGCTTTGCTTCTACCTCTGGAATAAAATCAAAACTTGATCAATGTTTCAGAGCACCCATTTTCAAAATCTGTTAAATAGGCCATACTGCCAGATCAGAAAATGGCTTTTGATCAGGTCCATCCTGATCTCATAGGTTACTTAGCATCCTGCATACAATTTTTTTTTTGCCATTATGTGCTATTTTGACAGAATTTCATTCATGTTCTGAGGAATCAGATTTTGAGGAGGGTGGCTTCATATGTTCAAATCCAACTGCAGTATGTTTTATGTGCAGTGTCTTAAGGCACAAGAAAAAGCCAATATTACCAGGAGGTCTTGCATCAGAATGAGGGGATAGACATGCAGGATAGGAAAGTGCAATCAGTTGTGTTGCTGTCATTAAACAGGCTTATTTTCATTTTGTCTTGTGGTCTTTTGAATAGTTTTTATTTTAGCCAAGTCATCTTATTCTGAAAAGGCAAAAATTGTGCAAAGAGGATCTGATGAAGCATTAAGAAATCATTCACATTATGCAAAAAATCCACATGTATTACTCCAGTAATTTTTAATCTTATCATTACTGTTTAATGGCTGTTCTGAAGAGAAGTCTGTGCAGCAAAATAAAAAGTATGCAGCTGTAAATCGAGGCTGCAGTTTTCTTGGGCAGTCATTTAATACAGTTTGTTTTAGTTGATATCTGTCCTCACAAAATAAATGGGATAAAAATCACAAGCTTACTTCTACTATTTTAAAGAATGTGAGGTGTCTGAATCATGTGACAATTCTGGAAATTAATTTTCTCTTTTTCTGCTTGTTCTTCTACACTTTGCCTTGGTTCAGCCTCAGACACTTTTCTTTGCAGTATGGTGATTGAGCTTATTTGAGTCTATATCTTTGGAGATAGGCGAACAGTTGAATATTTTTCTGTATTCTAATATTTACAGTAATAAAAAAATTACAGTTCTCACACATTCTCTGGCTAGAATATAAAAAAGGACTGCGGCATTATTTTGGCCTAAAGCTAACAAAAAAGCTAACTTTGTCAGCAGTTTGAGTACTTCCTCGGTAATGAACAAACCATTTCTTTCTATGATGCAGCTCTCACTGGAAGAATATATTTAGAAGCTTATCAGCATATTGTTTTTCCAGACAGACAAATTAAATTGATAGTTTAAAATTATTTTTTTTCTCCATGAAGATTGAGACAAACTGAGAGCACTCACAGCTTTCAAATACTAATGGATATTCCTGTCTCTGGAGACAAAAACTAAACCCACTCATTGGGAAACACAAGTTAGAAAATGAGATCAAGAAGAAGAAACAAGTTAATGGAATTGTAAAAATAGATGGAACTTGTTTGAACCTGTTCTAGATAAGAGACTGGGACATACGATACCGTATCACTTGATAGTTTCTGTAATTAAAACATGTTTATTCACTTGTGTTAAGAGCAATATCTGAATTTCTCACGTGTGCCTCTCAGGGAAATGTTTTGCAGGCTCTGGAGACCTGCGCAGGCACGTGAGGACTCACACAGGGGAGAAGCCCTACACCTGTGAGACGTGCAACAAGTGCTTCACTCGCTCGGCCGTGCTGCGGCGGCACAAGAAGATGCACTGCAAAGCCTCCGAGGAGGGGCCGAACGCCCTCGAGGACTTCGCTCAGGGGATCGAAACGCCCGACCTTGACAAGTCCCAGAGTTCTGACTCTTTTGGCCAAGAAATGTCTGTCACGTTGTTACCGGTGTCTGTTAAATTCCCCGTTCGCCCAGCTGGGAACTCCGCTGAGTTTGACAGTTCTGCGGATTCTAACTGTAAGTTGCGATCGATGATCCAACACCACAACGTGGCAAACCCAGAGAAACTCGGTGTGGATTCTGCTAAACTCCTGAAAGCCCAGGCACAGCAAACTCCACCACCAGCAGCATATGCTTATGCAGACGTAGATGTGTCCTCGGCAGAGGAGCCCTTGCAGTCTGATAGCATTCCCATGATCCGCTCCTCCGTGGCTGGCCTGGAGAGCCACTGCAGTGACCCCCTGGGCAGCCGGGCCTCGTCTGCCCCTTACAAGAGTAACGAGGGCCCCTTCTTCTCCAGCATGACCCTCTGGGGCTTAGCGATGAAGACACTGCAGAACGAAAGCGAATTGGAGCAATGAGGGCTCAGCTGACTGTACCAAAACTTCTTAGAGGCATTTCATGCTAATGTGATTGCAATTGCACTGCAGTATAGGGAGATCATAGAGAGTTTTTAAGCCAGGTAGCTTGGACACTGACAGGAATCAAAGTGCTCATTCCCAGAACCACGTGTAGGCTGCCTTTATTTACACTGCTTCTCAGCAAAGTTTAAGTGCACTGTTGGGGACCTTTGTTGTTCTGTGACTGGACTCTGTAGCTCCTGTGTTATTGCCATGATATACTAAAATTTGCCGCTGACTGAATTTACCATTTAACTTGGAATTTTTACCTGATAATGGAGGAAAGGGTGGCCAGTGTCTAATTTCATGATATGGGTACAATTCCAAGTATGGGTTATCAGAGCTGTGTGAGGGTGTAGATATGACAGGAGGAAAATGCTTAACCAGTCCCTAGTGAACCTGAGTTTCAGTAGTGGCTTTCTTACCAGTAGGGTCATCGGTTTACAGGACCTGAGTATTGTGACATTAAATTTAAATGTTAAATACTGGACAATATTTGTGATAGTGCAAAGTAACTGTATATCTAGAAACTTTATTTTTTTACAAAATCTTTTTTTTAGTATTTTATAAACTATTTTGCACAGCAGATTATTTGTACAATGAAGGCCAAGATCAAGTTGTGAATAAAGGGAAGTTGTTTTACATCACTCGATGTGTTTTGTCTTTCTGTGAAGGATTTTCATTAACAGTTCCATCTATTCCAGATATCTTTGCAATGCTAAAGGGGATGCCACCACAAGAGGAGCTGCACTATAAAAAAAATGCAATCAATACACCAGTAGGTTGTCTTGTACTTGAATGAGTATAAAACATTGGCTGATTAATGGAATAAATAGACTGTTACAGGATAGAAACGTTGCTTAGACGCCTTTTTCTGCTTTGGTGCTTTCAATAGTTACTGCATTTCAAACTGCTTGCTACAGATACATGACATTCTGTGGAAGTTTAAAGCTTGGAAAATACAGTATGTTTCTATCTTTTTAAAGTGCTCACCAATTTCCACCCCCCCCCCCCAAGAATTTGAAACTAGTTGTTCCATCTCTTGTGGAACATTACAATGTTACAATACATTACAATTTGGGGCTTCACTTCCTTACTTTCTTTACTTGGTCCTTGTACCTTCCTGTTTTTAACTGCTTTCACCCTGAGTTAAAATGAGAGAGTGTTTCTGGCCAGAGCATAGCATGGCATCCTTCACACAAAAGGGCAGCCCATTACACCGTCTGTGTGAGTCTCAAAAAGTACACATTTCTCTCAATAGTCATTTAATGTTATGAAAAGCTTTTTTACTACATTAACAGACCAGTTAAAAGAAAAAATTCAGCAGGACTGGAGAACAAATTGGGAATTTTTTTTTACCTTTCTTTTCTTGTAGTGTACATACACTAAGAAACTTAAAAACTCTATTTTTCCAGCCAGTGAAGTCAAAACACAGCAGCTTTTGCAGGGTGTGTGTTAAAAATAGCATCTAGTCTAGCTGAATACAGTCCCACATGGATTAAGCAGGGAACACTTTATATTTGTGAACCCTTAGCTCTCCCCTCATTTTTTGCCCTTTGCATTATTTGCTTTGGAGCACTGCAGTTCCCTGTGGGAATTGCCCACATGCCATTCTACAGTCCAGGTATTACAGTTCTGTCCCTGACCACGTGTGCTCATGCTCACTCTCACTCCGCTTTCCTTGCACTGGTGCCTAAGGCAAAATGTGGGTACCTGCCAGTCACTGGCTCTGTAGGTTTCCTCTTGTCAGAAACTATTTTTAAGTTTACTTATCCCAAGAGAAAATAGAAATTTGACTCCGTTCCCATGAGGATTCTGTTGCTTGGAAAGGACAAACCTGCAATTTAAGAGCCTCCTAACTTTTTAGTTGTCTCTGGTTTTGCAGTGATTTTGCTTTCTCTGTTGTATTTTTGAGGAGTTACTATAGGGTAAGCTTAAAACAAACCATAGTGCAACCTTTGTGCTCTTCTAACAGAGCATTGGAGTTCTGGAGCAATGTGTAAGTCTGTCATAAAGTGGCAACTTGAGATACTTTTAAATACATAGGTTAGTGTCCTAGGTTACACTATAGATGTATTCTATTACCACCAGCTGTGGGCCATTAGCTGTTGTCTCCTGCTATGCCCCACCCCTGATAACAGACAATGGGCCAGCAAGAAACCACTGCATAACTCATGGACTTATCTCATCCTATTGTGAGATGCTCTGCCCAGGAGAGAGGAGCCAAGCATTCCCACCTGGATATAACCTGGCCTTGGAGCTGCCTAAGTCAGCCCTGTCTGCTGGGTTCCCAGAGGACAAGAGCTACCACTGGATCTTCAGCTGAAGACCAAACCTTCCATAGGATCACTGCTTCAACAGAACTACTTCATTTGGACTGCTACCACCACCCTAACCGGGTGTCAGGTTGTATCTGACTTTGTCAGTGTTTTTTTTCCCCTTTCCCTTGTATTATTTAACTTATTTTTAATTTTTTTCCTATTAAATTTTAACCTTGACTTGTGATCTCCCACTGGTTTGTTTTCAAACCAATACAGTTAGATCAGGTCATAGGTTTTTATTGGGTGCTTTGTGCCAAGGAGACAATTCTGTTGCACTAAGGATAATTCCTCTTGCTTGACAGCATTTCTTTCTGTGAGAGTTGTTTCACACCAGAAACATGCAAGTTCTCAAGACTGCTACCAGACTGTGAATGCTGTTTGGAGGGTTTGTTAAACACCCTGTTGCAATGTGGCATCTTTGAGAAGGACATAGAGCAAACACTGAGAGGAGGAAGCTGTTCCATCTGAGTTTGTGCAGCTGGAACCAGAAAAAGAAGGAGCTGCACTAAGAAGGAGCACTAAACTTGTTTCTAGCTGGCTTTAAGGAAAAGCTGAGCAAGAGAGAAATTTCAAAAGATTAGTAGATGGAGTTGGAAGAGAATGAATTTTTATGTATGGAGTAAGATGTTTTGGATTAAGAAACCTCATCCCTGCAGCCACTTTGCAGTGAGAATATCACTGCCTGACTGCAAGAAAATGTATTTTGCTTTTGGGTTTCCAAAATCAAATACAGTCTGTCGTGTCAATTTAGTGTTGCATGAGCTTTTCTCAGGGAGACCTCAGTAGAAAATTACCTTGAAAGAGGATCTTTCCTATATCCTAATAATTTCCTGTGCCAACCCGTAGGTCTGTAATGAAGAGGATGTTTGAGTGGGAAGAGCAAATATGGTTTGATAATCCTAATGCTGCCATAAACCTGGCACAGCTGGAGAGGCGCAGCTACCCCGTGACTTTGAAGAACAGGTGGAAACCGAGACACAAGTGCTGAGCCAATGGTATTTTACAAGCAGCAGACACCCATCCATAGCTACTGCTCACTAACACCCTCAGCCAGGGTACTGAGGGGGATGGATGAGGATCAGTCCTTTGGCCAGCACCAGCCATTGCAGTAGTGCCATTATAGTTGATGTAAATGACATGCTATTAAAGAAAAAAAAAAAGATTTTTGGGAAAAGGATGTTAGCCAACCTGGCCTAGTAAAATTGTAAGACTGCTAATTGTTAATTCTTGGAATAATTATCCTGCAGCTCAGAGCTGCTCTTTGTCTTGCAAACTTGAATCACTTTTGCTTAGAGAAGGTGCAGGTGACCGCTCAGGGCTTTGTTTGGGTTTGTTCAGTGCAGACATATTTGTCATTTGACTCCTGAACAATATAAAAAAAAAATGCAATTAGTGTTTTGACTTTGGAAGGCATTACTGTGGTTATTTTGATTATTTAAGAGCATTAAACCTATACAAAATGTAACCTGCCACTTTTATGTGAGGATGTTTACTGTGTGTACATGGGAAAATGAGACATCATATAATTACATCTAAGTTCAAATAACTCCCCTTCCAGAAAAAAAAAAATCCTCTGCTTGAGACTTATTATCTAGCTTAGTTAGAACTGAAAAAGTTGTACAAGGAAGAAGAACTTCACTAGGAAGGATTTACTGCTTGTTTATTACCTGTTGCCATTGAGCACAGAATGTTTTTGTGGTCTCATACTTCATCTGCATTCTCTCACGCTCTTTCTAAACCTGGCCTACTAGATGTTTCTTGAATTCAGAGGTCATGCTTTAGAACAGAGCACTTGTGCTTTGTTTCCATGGCTTCTTCAGCAAATTCAAATATGTTTAAACTCCTGTTGATAATTTTACAGGGAAGTAATTGCTACACATGAAGTATTCCCAAAACATCTAAGCGGCATATACAAGAGCAAGCCAAATTTAAGACAAAATCAGTGTGAAGCAAGTGGAACTGGCCCCATAGGCCATTTGCTTCTGGAATCCACTTTTTTCTTTCCTTGCATTGTCTTCCCCACTGTGGGTAGCTCCATTCATACCCGGACAGCTGCATACAATTCTTGCTGCTCACTTCATGCCACTTACCCACCCCTCATAATCCAGACCAGAGGTTAACGTATTCAAGCTCAGGAACGAAAAGGGTAGAGGCACATAGGTAAACAGAGTTGTAAAACTATAAATTCTCCAGGCTACATGTTTTGGAGTGTGTGCTGGGATTTTGGATATTAATTTTCTTGCTTAAGAGCTTGTCTGAGAAGTAGTATGATAGATAAACATGTCAAGACATACAGATGGTCCTGCTCGAGCAGAAGACTTAATAGAGAGCAAATAAACATGAGCTTTATAGACAGACTCAAAGGAAAAAAAAAATGTGATAGCTTGGGAAATATGTCCTAAGGACAACTGAAGTGCCTTAGATGCATCTATTTGGTAATTCAGTATGCTAATGACTTCAAAGTGACCTGTGCTCCACTGTGCTGCAAATAGATTTCTTTGTATTGGTACACACAGGCTTGTGCTTTCTGGTCCACAGCCTTATTCATTAATCCTTACTGACATCTATTATTGAATTTGCCTTCTCTAAACAGTTGGTTTCCACCTCTGCTATTAAATCTCCATCCTAGAAAATAGATAAAAACTACCTTTAAAACACAGCCTAGCGAAGACACAAGCTAGTGACTCAGCCATCCTTTTTTTCTGAAGACAGTACCCCTACTGTTTAAATATAATTTTTTTTCTTCTTTGTAGTTGATATTCACATGTGTGTTCAGATCTGACAGCAGTTTTGTTCACTTGGTGAGGGAATTTTTCCTGGAAGGTTACAAAAGCCCATTAACAGAAGCGCACAATGCAGTGCTGAGGAGCGTGCATGCATGAACTACAAGTCTGCCAGCTTTTTGTGAAGCTCTGCATGGGGCAGTATACTGAAATAAAGCCTTTCAGACCCTTTTAATGTAGTTCTGACCTTCCACTCTATATTAAACAGATGACTGGAACCAGAAAGATAGGTCATTGTGATTGCAGTTAATATTTGTAAGGACCAAAGCAGCTCTCAGCCTTTGAGGTAGAAGGGAATCATCTTAAGTGTGAAAATGTATCATCACAAGAATGGAGAGGATCAAAGGAAGGCCAGCTGGTGCTCGGACATCTTTTCATAACCTTTATTACAATGCTAGAATACACTAACCTCAATAGGAAGTCCATTCAGTTCATGTATTTCAAACAGATAATCTGTATGCTGGTGAAACAAAGAACGTGAAAAAAAGCCCTTTCTAAAAAGGGGGTGGTCAGCACAAATTGCCTATGATTTAATCATTTTGGTTTTCTAAAATCAGCTTAGCTTTTTCAATGCAAATATATGAGTGTTTAACATGCTTATTTTAGAAGTGATTGAAAATTTGTAAAATTCAGGTGCAGAGAGTTCTGCCTGTTTTACGTCCACTTCAGAACAAATGCCCTCCACATATTCACTTGCCATGTACAAAAACTAAGACACAGTATTTCAGGAAAAACCAGAACAACTGTAAACATTAAACCATCCAGCAGGCATGTGTATGTGGAGTCATGAAAAGGCCAAGATTAAAGCTGACTAGTTTTGACAAATATCCAAAATTTAAGTTTGGGCCTTCAGGGAACATCATACCACTGTAAACACATATGAAATTAGCAATATCAAAGCAGAAAATCAATGAAGATTGCTCTCTGTTGGTCAGCTGCTACAGTAAAGTCCTGTGCCCACAGGCTGAGGGCTGTGCTAGCAGATCCATGCCAAATGGATAGGAAAAAGCAGTGGGACTGAGGTGGAAAAGAGGTGGGAACTTCTGCCATGATGTTTTTTAGATGGGGAATGCTGTAGATCACTAGAACATCAAAGTTCAAACTCAAGTGTTAAATTGTTTAGTCATTGCTTTTGGATTTGGATTTCAATCAATCACTTTCTGAATTTGTTCTGTGGATGCAGATTGGGGAATGTATCCCTTCTACTTGTTGAGCAGGGACTTGCTTCCAGCCAATTCTATTAAACCTTTTGACTAAAGATTGACATCAATGTCAGAATTGCATTATTTATGAAGTTAGGACCTGACAGGAAATGCAGCAGTAAGTCTCTTAATATTGCAAAATGCCAAATGGACAAAAGGATATCACCTTTTCCTACTCAGAAAGTGATGGCAGACAGTTATAGCATCAGCTGGATAACAACTGCAGCCTGTGGAGCAGATCTGAGGAGCACTGAAATTCCGACAGCTCCAGGAGATGCAACTTCATTTCAATTCAAAAGTCATTAAAATAATTCCTAATTTCTAAAGCTCAGAAGAAATGGTATTTAATTTCTTTTTCTCCAAGCAATTTGCATGTCAAATCTCTCTCCCTCTCTCTCACACACGCTCTCCCCCTCTCTCTCCTGTCAGTGATGTCTCTCTCAGCAGCTGTCTAGTCATGAATCACTCCTGTCATCTGAAGCATATTTTTAACACTTCTGGACGTGCTCTAAAAGCAAATGCTGTTAAGCAAACAATTTGCACTGTTTTTCCATACACTCCCTTCACTTCCCAAAAGCTTTCATAATCATGACTTTAAAGGCTGGGTCACAGGGGAATCAGGTACTGGAAAATACAACCTTTTGTACTTGTGAGAGTATCATAATGTTACATCAAGTTCTCGTGTAGTGCAGATATTGTCTGACTTGCAGAAGACTTGAAGTTGCCTGAAGCTTGAGAATTCAACTTCATTAAGATTCATATAAATGTTGCCTTTGGTTTCACCCATTGTATTCTGCACCCTCTCAAGCTCAAACTTCACTTTGAGTTTAGGAATTGAGCAGACAAAAAGAAAATCACTGTCAAAGCTTAGTTCAGCTGCTGTTACGGTAAAGTAGATTAGATTACGCCATGTTTGCTTCAGAGCAGTTTCTTTACAGCCTGAAATGGAGAACATAATCATGGAGCTGATAAATTATTAGCTTTGTAATCATGAGTTTCAGAGTTACCAGAAAAATTACATTGACCAAAAAGGTTTTTATCTTAAAATGTTCTCTGTTTTTCTCATCTATTCTTTGGCAGAAGGATGCCCACTGAGGCCTTAGGGTACCAAGGATATTTGCTAAGTGCCTGGAAGGCCTTTGGAACCATCCAGTAATAAGTCAAAGAGGAAGAAAAGTGTATTTTGTTCTTCTGCTACTGGCTAGTAAGTGACTCTTTGATAATTTGAATGTTTGTCAGGAATACAGGTTTTTGAGCTCCAGATCCAAATGATTACAATAGTACATGGGCGAAACAGGAATCCTGATTGTGCCCAGCTGGAAAGAACTTTCTTTTCCAGATAAAACGTGGCTTTTAAATAGCCAGGACCAAGTTATTTTTATTTTTGCAAAGACTAGAAACAATAAGCCCAAAGGATGCTTTTCTCTGAAGTCTCAATGCAAGTGTTATACGAGTTGTGAGCCACGTACTTCATGTTTGCATCTGGAACTTCTCTTTCTTGCTCCTTTGATGTCACATCCCTTTGTATTTTTTGAGTGCTTGGAAGAACCCTTCTGTGACAAAACACTAAATAATACTCGGAGTCTGGAAACCATCCCATGTACTTCTGATAAGGAGTGCTGTCATATGTGAACTGTGATATGAAAGAGCACCTTGAGTGCTCTGACTGTTCTGGGTATATCATTTCGTCTTTCTGAGTAGCCTGGCTGTAGAGGAATCATCACAGCTTTATCACATTGGAAAGCTTTGTTTTAAACAAGGACACTTTGTCAGTCACCAGTAATCATATCACCACTGTTCAGAAGCTTAATGATATGATTTGTGCTACCTGCTATTCTCAAAAATTATTCCCTCTGAAAAGAGGATTAAATAAAACCTACCATTGAAAGGGGTTAGCCCTTGTCATTGAAGAAAAGCCTAACATACTGTAAGCACCTAGAAATTAGAAGACAAAAAGCATTTCAAAATATCTGTGGCGATCTGTAGGTCACATTCATGATGCTTTAGGATATATCCACATGATTTTTGAATGTGTGGTTCGTATCAGATAATAGATTCCTTTACCGACGCCTTATTCCTCCATGAATGCAATGAGCGGTTCATTTCCTCCCGGGAATCCCCAGAGCCGACGCACCTGATGCGCCACTGGCAGGCAGAGGGCTCCGAGCCCGTTTGTCCGCAGGGTGGCAGTGAAAGCCCGAGCTTCAGCGGGGCTGGGCTGGGCTGGGCTGCGCTGGGCTGGGCTGGGCTGGGCTGGGCTGTGCTGGGCTGGGCTGGGCTGGGCTGGGCTGGGCTGCGCTGGGCTGAGTTGGGCTGGGCTGGGCTGGGCTGAGCTGCGCTGAGCTGCGCTGGGCTGGGCTGGGCTGCGCTGGGCCGAGCTGAGCTGGGCTGGGCTGGGCTGAGCTGAGCTGCGCTGCTCCGCTCCGCTGCGGCCCGCCGGAGCCGCGCTTTCCTCCCGCATATCCGCGGCAATCAGGCTGCGGCTTTATCAGCAGTGATAAACCTCATTCCGTTGTGTTAGGACGCGATAATGTGCTAACTGGTTTGTTATCCGCATCTTTAATAAACTGCAAGGACATAATTTCTTGCCCTTGGGCATACCTGCCGAGCGGAGATGGAGATTGCACTGCCAGCGACAGCCAGAACGTGGATATTGTGATGTGTGACATAAACACCATTAGTTCTGTGATGTGTTTTATCTCTGTGCTTCGCGACTCTGTGCTCCCGCCTTCTGCCTTAGCACCTCCCAGCTATTTCTCCTGCCGCAGGTTGTCACACAAAGTAAGCCAGTTCTCTGGCACTCCTGCAGAGGTCCCTTGGGAAACGCTCTGACCCCCTGGCAAAGCTCTGTGGGCTCTCGGGACCGCTTACATTTCCTGATACTATTTTTTAAACAAACCCTTAACCATTTCCTTCACATGAAGTGAAAATGCTCAGCACAACGAGGATTTTTTATACTGCTCTAATTTGATATACTGGTAGCCACCTTCTGCCATTCTTCGACTGTAGGATGCCCACCTGCCAACTTAGGAAGTCATTCCCCACTAACTCTCCCTGCAGAACAAGTGTTTTGGCTTCTACTTCTGGCAAGGATCTGAAAGTATTGCACAACTGCATGTGTTCAGGCTGAAAGGGCAGGGATCATGGAACCCAGACAAAGCATAAACAGTGAGAAGTTGTCTGTGATCAGAATAATTAGAGTATGAGTGGGAAATGCAAGACTGAAATTGTTCAGCAGTGCCTTCTCTAGAACAGGAGGAGACTAGGTCAAAAACAATAATTAAAAAAAAAATCTGAAAGTATTTCCTGTAAGAGTAAACAGATATTATCTTTAAAAATTTACAAAAAATACACTCTAATAGTAAAGTGAAAAGTTTGGATTTTGGTTCCTACATATAATTTCCAAGGATGTCCTGATACGGAGTTTCGATATTTGGCTTCGTGATTTTGGCTGCACAGCTTGGTAATAGATATAGACCAAACACTACCATTAGTTTTAAACCTACTTACACATCTGGCAGCAGTAAAGGTGTAAGGTGTTATGAGTCAAACAGAATGACTGTCGATGCTATAGCTTTACAGCCCATCTACACTCATTGCTGTACCACTTGTGGTGAGTGCTGTTACCTCTGTGACTGGAATTGCCCCGTTGTTAGTACCTGTGCCAGGCCAGACAGCAGATTGCCTAAGGTGATACAGGATGAGCCCCTCCCTCTTGCTCCAACAGGGATTTGACTGCTGTAACATTTTCAGCTCTGTTCAATTGTATTTTTCCAAGGGAATCTTAAGTAAATGCCACTGTGTTTATTCACGTTACTACTCTTTGAAAGCACTGTGCTTTCACAGAGTAACAACTTCCAAAAGTTTTCAGAGTGCATAGCAAGTGCTGTGATAACCACAAGTTATGCTTGTTTATCATATTTTAAGCATTCAGCTCTACCAGAACTGTCAATTGCTTTATTAGGAGGCAGATTTGTAATACAGGTCTGTTCAAATACTGTTCCACAAAACCATTCTAAAACAATTTGAACCAATTATTTTCTCGAAAACAATTACTTTCCAAATATTTTTAATATTTTGCTCATAGTAGTTTCTTGTTAACTGGGTTTTCTTTAAGTAATCTAAATGAGTTATGTACATTGGATTTAAAGGATATTCAGGCTCTTTGTTAGACTTGTGAAAGCACTGAGGTATCCCAAAAAGACACTTCGTGTACCTACCTATAACCATAGAAATATATAAAATATCTCTAAAAGTTGGCTTTGAGTTTCCAGCAAAGCTAGTCACTGGTTTTCTTTGGAATTTGTGTAAACAATGCATGTTGGGTTAGTTACACTACTGAAGGAATGTATGGTCCATATTTGCTGTCTATTTGTAGTTACTGTTTCTTGTAGTTATTTACACTTGACATAAACGTAATTTTTCCCAAAAGAGAGTAAATATAAGCTCGATGAGGATGAAATGTCTTTGCAGAAACAGAACTGCCACTGTGTGATGTGTTCTGTGAGCATGATGACACTGTTTGGAGTTTTTTTTTTAAGAACTAAACCATGTCCCACAGTCACACAGTTTTAGCCTAAGCAAAAATCATGTTTTGAACAGGCTTAAATTTCTCTGAAATTCCATGAGTTAATACACTGCTTCTCCAGAATAATGTCTTAAGTAAGAAAGCAATTGAAAGCCTCTACACATTAAGATCACAAGTTTTCCCCAAAAGAAAATGTTAGAGGGTTAGGCTTAGTGAAGCTCAATATGATCTAGTTTAAGAAAAAAGGTCTATATGGAGTAAAAGTTCTTCCCTTGCAGTGAAGAGAAGACAACCAGTCCTTGCTGCTGCTACTTCTAGAATGTTCTCCAATATCCAGAGCTGCCCAGTAGGACTAGACTGGCAAAACAGACAGGATAGCTCTTGAATGGCTGATGTCCTCCTTTAGTAGAAGTGATAGATTCTTCCTTGTCACTGCCAAATATTTCCATATACTTTTTGATTTTCTAATAGTCAACATTTACATATGATAATTGGAGACAGATGAAAACAAGAACAGACTACTGGGAAACAACAAAAATATCCACCTGCTCCTCTCTATGTCCGTTTTATGTCGCTTTATGACCCTATGACTATCTGCAAATTCTTTTGATGGTACAAGCCAGTCGGATTGAGTTCAGCTGAGCAAAATGTAGTGAGGCAGCTGGGAAAGTATTAGAATATACCACTTTGGACTTTTCTGTAGGAATTATGACCTGAAGATTCTCAATAAACTACTACTATTAATTAACTTGGCCGTCCCAACACTCTTGAGGAATTGTCCTTTTCCATCTCTCAAGCCTGGGGCCTGATTTGCTTTTCTTTTGGAATTCATCTTTGTCTGCAATGGGAAATGGAATAGGGAATTGTTAGTTCATCTTTGTCCAGTGCTTTGAAAATGTAAAATATTTTTGGAAGCTGCTTGGTGCAATAGCTCATATTCTCCTCAGGGAAACTAATACAACATTTGCTCTCCACAGCCCTTAGTGAAATATTCAAGGAGACCTCTTCTTTCCTTCTGTCCCCAGAAGACAACTGCATGTCTTTACTGCCAGTTCTGATTGAAGACACTGATTCAAGAACCCAGTTTATGGAGAGTCTTGAATGTGTTTGGTAGATTTCTTCAGCTGATGTACTTTAACACTTCAGTGGGAACCCTGCCTTTCTGGAAACATTCCTCATTTGTCACTCTTATTGTCTATTTTTCACTGTGTTTTCATTTTGATTAATTCTTTTTCAAAAGTGGACCATGTTTAGAGATTTGATTGATTTAAAATTCATAAACACTGGATTTAGATTTCTTAGCATGTAGGGTGCTTAATTCCCTCAGCTGCAGTTTCCTAAAGTAACATAAGTAATTCAAATACAGCGGTGACAATGCTGCACATTTTACAGAATACAAATAGGGGGGTTTAAGTTCTTAGATCTCTTGCTGTGAAGCACCAGTAATCCTGTGGTAGTCAACATCTGTGCTGTCTGGATGTAGCTGGTCTTGGGTTTAATTTTTTTCAGCTAGCAGGGAAGGAATTATTCCTGTGGCAACTAGATCCTGCAGGGTTAATACTATTTCTTTGAAGTTACTACTGAAACTGTTTGCTTCATCCTTTTGTTGTCGTTTTTCAAAGTGTCTCCTGTTGCATGGATTGTCAGTTTAAAGGAATGCAAAATGGGTTATCAGGATAGGAAAAATTCTGCTGTTTTAAAGCTCTAATCTTACAGATGAGTGTGATATGCAGTGCAAATAAGCTGCACTACATGTCTCAGCTTTTTGCTTTTACAGTTCTTAATAACAGGCAAGTGTAAAACCCTTTACATCCAGAATATAAAACTAATGACATTATATGCAAATATCAATACATTTTTAATCCAAGAGTAACCATCTGATACTAGTTAATTAGCTACACAGTTCTACTTCATTCATTGAGTCACTTTATTTCACACAGAAATAGTTCAAAGCTGCGCCAGGAGAGGTTCCAACTGGACATTAGGAGGCATTTCTCTGCCAAGAGGGTGGTCAAACACCAGAAGAAGCTTCCTAGAGAAGTGGTTGATACCTGTGATGGTTTAACACAGCCTAGTTTTTGGTGGGGGCAGGAGAAAAGTTGCTCGAAACCTCTATGTCTGGCACAGAGCCAATTGCTGAAGGCTCTGATGATGGGAAGGTTACTGGCCCAATTAGACAAGTTGGTAGCGCCTCTGTGACGACATATTTAAGAAAGGAAAAACCACGGGAAGCTCTCTTTCCTCTCCTGAGGGGTGGTGAGGCAGGGGCTGGGGCCCATCGGGGTGGGGGCTGCCGGGGGCCGCACAGCCAGGGCCTTCCCGAGGCCGGGCCTGTGCGGCCGGAGCCACCCGTGCAGTGCCGGCAGAGACCACGTGGCCAGCGACGAAAACATGGCAAGCAATGCCTGATATGGAGCCCAGACAAAATCAACCTTTTCAGCACAGCAAAGCTCTGTAAGAACTTTTCAATTGATGGAACTTGAGAACAAACCTGCCTGCAGACACCAACTTTCTCCCAAGTCAGAGAAAAGGGAAAAGTGAGGACACGTGAGGAGAACCAAAATGGCGGCACTGAGGTCAGTGAAAAGAAGGAGAGGGAGGGGATGCTCCGGGTGTCGGAGCTAAGATTTTTTCTGCAAGTCTTGGTGAGGACTATGGTACAACAAACTGTTTTCCTGTAATTCATAAGTGCATGGCGGGGTGCAGAGATGCACACACAGCCTGTGAGAAAGAGTGTCCATGCTGGAGCGGGGGGATGCTGAAGAGCTGTAATGTAGTAAGGAACTCGAACAGAGAGAGATGACCTTTGTTTCCAGAGACAGAGAAAGAGAACCCTTGCTTCCAAAGTAGAACAGCTCATCCTTAAAAGACTAAACCCCATGAACTAAAATGACCCATGCCAGGCAGTTGTGGGAAGACTGCTTGGCCTGTGGGAGGGATTTTACATTGCAGCAGGTTCAGGTGGGCTGCTGTTTGTGAAAGTTGAAACCATGCTGGAAAAGTCTGCAGAGAACTATCTGCTTTGGGAAGGATCCCACAGCACAGGAGAAGAAAGAAACTCTTTTCCTTAAGTGTACTGAAGAAAGACTTTTAAGAAGTGAAAGACTAACCAAAACCCCATGTTTTGTTTCCTTGCACGGTCAGTGGAAAGAGAGAGGGACTGGGAAGGAAAGGTGTTCTAAAGGTTTATTTTAGTTCTCATTACCCTTTTTACATTTAGTTCTGTTAATAATTTTCCTTTATACTGTTTAAGTTTTGAACCTGTTTTGCCTTAAAGTGTTTTTCCCCTAATCCTTATCTCAGCTCATGAAGTTTTGGTTTTAATTACCCCTCCTCTGCTCAGCTATAGCAGAGAAAAATAAGTGAATAGTTTTCTTTTGTGGGTGCCTGGTGCTTGGCCAGCGTCAAACCCCAACAATGCCCGAGCCTGTCAGTGTTTAAAAGGCATTTGGACACTGCCCTTAATAACTTGGTTCAACTTTTGCTCAGCCCTGAATATGTAAGGCAGTGGAACTAGAAGATCAGTGTACGCCACCACCACCACCACCATCCATTCCATTCCATTCCATTCCATTCCATTCCATTCCATTCCATTCCATTCCATTCCATTCCATTCCCATAATTACCTTGCTCTACCCACCCTGAAAAATATGAATACTTCAGTAAGCACAGTACCTTGTTTTTTAGTAACATCTCTGTTGGCTGTTTTGTTTTTCAAGGTACTATATTGAAAGCTTTAAAAAAAAGTACTTCAGTGGACAGCTGCTGCAGTCTAGTCATCTAAGTCTAATAATTCATTACTTTCTAAAAGGAATAATTCATCCTTTCAGTAAAGGTGGCTGGCTCATTCATGAGTTGTTTTGCTGACTCCCTCTTATTTTTCAGTTGTTAAGTCATCTGGAGTGAGCAGATGTTTTGTACATCCCCCTCTTTTGTCTTTTGACATTTAGATATCTGTGTAAATAAGCATATTTAGGAGTCACCAAAAGCCTGCCATAGTCAATAACAGAATTGCCTACAGATTTAGGCTCCTCTGTCATTTGGCTGTTTTGGAAAACTTTTCCCATAATGCTACATCCCTTTCCATTATTTTCAATATTTCTTCTTATCATATCTTTAAATGTCAAACATCTTTTTAAGGTGCTGACCTTAATTATCAAAAGTGATCTTTAATTTCCTATGCCTCAGAATGTAAGTGCCCAAATTAAAAGTGAATCTTGACAAGCTGGCTTCCTTCCCTTGAAGCCTCTGAGATTCTCTACTAAAGACTGAGATACCCCAAAATCACTTGGTGCTTTGGGCAATTTCAGTCAGTGAATATTGAAGTGAAAGTGACATCTTCTTAGAACTCCAACACAAGTACAAATTGAATGAAAGAGCACAGACTCAAAAGATACAGAGCTTTGAATATACATGTACATTAGAAAATGCCTGATTGCTTTTCTTTCTTCCTCTGGCCAAGTTCTATTTGCAAGCTGAAATAAACCACAATCAATGCCATGTGCAAAAACTTAAATGGCAGCTTTTGAAAAATTGTCCCATTAACCTGATGAGTTTCTAATTACAGTAAGATATAAGAGCTTTTTTTCTCATGCTATGTAGGATTTTGTCCTAACAAGTTTTTTTTTAAAAGCTACCCTGCTGTTAAAATAATTTAACTGCAGTGTTTGAGTATAATTTGTCCTATATTTCTTTTGCTTTCTCTGAGGAGTTACATAACTTTTTCATTTCTAATGAGGTTTCCTAAATATAAATTGTGATGTTATATTATGCACCTCCTTTGGCTGCAGACCAATTAATTTGAAGTGGTTCAAGGCCATAGAGAAGTCTAGGATCACATTCTAGCATTCCTGGTGAAAGAGTTGTTTATGCACCTTTTTTTTTTTTTAAAAAAAAAAGTGGTTTAGTGGTTAAGTCCAGCTTCTGTTGAAATTGATCATATCCTTTAAATTCATGTAATACTCTAAATTAATAGAGGATCATTTTGGATAGCTACATGACCTTATATTACTTGGATGCTGTTTGAAATCCATTTGTATAAGAGCCAAAACATTATTGTGTTTCTCTAAATCAGGTAACTTTAGCCATTTAAATGACTGTTTAAATCATAAGCAGGATTAACCTGGCAAGAGATCAGTAAAAGATCAACCTCAGTTTACCTCTAAAGCTGTTCTTCCTTGCATTTAAGTACATCCCATCACTGCTGTCTCCCCAAATCCCTCTGCCAGACAGATCTTTGCCTCCTCGTCACAGGACTGTCACTTTTCTGCCCCAGCTTAGCAGAGTGGTGGATCTGATATTCAGGAATAACAGGAAGCCTGGAGAGCAATTCATCTGTTTGCACTGATTCTCCACTCCCTTTCTCCCCCAGACCCAGAGCACTCATCTCATCTCCCTGCTGCATTTTGGCACCTTCTCTTCCCCGAGAGGTGAACCTGCAGGCCTACAGATGGTGTGAGGAGGCACAGGACATAATCTGCCTTGCAGCACAATTTATCCCTTCTGCTGCACCTGCAAGCTCAGAGCACGGATTCTCAGAGCAATCCTTCTGGCTTTTACTGCCCTGTATTTTATGTGGGTGTATCACTGATGGTTTTGTCACCATTTGAGAAATGCTGCTCTCGAGAATCTGAGTGCTTAGAACATCTTCTGTCTCAGCATTATTCCAATGTGTGGACTACATTCTTTCTGAAAAACCTTATTTAGACGTCTATGAACGAATTCAGGATTATTAACCTAAGGATGCCAGACTTGAAAAATGGTTCGATGTTTTGAAGAATTTCACAGCTTTCCAGTGACCATTTCTCAATTTTCCCCAAAGAAGAATCCAGCCTCATCCTTTTCAGTAATTTTGGAAATAACAGATGTGCATTCTTCAGTACCAATATCTTTATTTTTATTT
Source organism: Monarcha castaneiventris obscurior (assembly GCA_026261815.1). Taxonomy (NCBI): domain Eukaryota; kingdom Metazoa; phylum Chordata; class Aves; order Passeriformes; family Monarchidae; genus Monarcha; species Monarcha castaneiventris. The sequence goes on along the minus strand of JAMPIT010000433.1, from coordinate 11,435,756 downwards.
GACAGTTCTACGAATGTGACATTAAGTGAAAATCACTATTTTTTCATATCGCTATTTTCTGTCGTCAAGGCATCACTCTTGTTCATGCACAGGCTCACTATTCATTTATCCATTACCCATTTCAGTACAAATGTCACAATTCTAGAGTTGTTCACACATAAGCCTCTCACATACAGAAATCCAAGAACAAAATCCTAAAGAAAAAGTTAAGTTTTAGCTTCACTGCTCACCCAGTCTGGATTTGCTGGGCAGAGGGGAGGACTAAAGGGGCTGTATAAACTTAGCACTGCCTGGTGAGGTGAGCTCCTGGTTGTATCATGTGCCAGTAGCTTTGCAGCTGGCTCTACCTGGCTGGCTTCACCAGGCATTTCCTGCACCTCCTTTGGTACATCACTTAATCCAAGTTTCCCTATGGCTGACTAAGAGTTTAATATAATTTCTGAAAATTATTGGCTTCCTAAAATGTATTGGTGAGAATGCTCTTCTTGTTTGGTATTTGTAAGTATTTGAGGCTTCAGATACCAAAGGGACTGGATGCTTTAGGGTGAATAAACTGCTGGGACACCTGACAAACAACAATAGGTAGTGCTGCTTTCCTTCAGCAGAGCTGGTTCCCTGTTACAAATGCTTATGTTGCACAAGCAGTTGCAGCATTGCACTGCATCAGCACTGTTCCTAATCCTGATTTGGAAACATCAACTGTTAACTTGACAAAGCGTGACACATGGCACATTGAAGTGTTTTCAGCTGCACTAACACAACAAATTGTAATGGCTCCAGAAGAGCCATTTCAGTTGATTGTGTCAGTAAACTACAACCCACAGAGAAAAAGACATGTGGCCAACCTGAATAAAGCATCATCAAATCACAAATAATAGATTAATTGTCACTATTTTGGCCTCATTTTAAGAAAAACTATTCTGTAGGAAAAAAATCCTGTAATTTCTAGATGTTTTCCCTGTGATCAATCAGAAGCCCAGCCCTATGGAACTTACCAGTTTACAACATTTCCTTAATTTTCATATGTAGAGACTCTATGACTTTATTCTTCATGTTTCTGCTTCAAAGTGAGGGCTTGGCAAGTGCTCTTGGTTTAGGTGAAAATGTAGGCTGTCCCATGCAATTGGTCTTTCTCCAGCTTTTGTGAGACGTGGGCCTGCTGTTATTTTAAAAAACTTCTGTATCCTTTCCTAGACCAAGTGCCAGCAAACACAAGCTTCACATTACTTCCTTTTTTTTTTTTCCTCCATTAGTTAGTTCGTCAGGAAGTACTACACCTGCTTGATGGCAAAGTGAAAATTTTCTGCTTTCATAGTCAGGCTGATGGTACACACAGTGAATTCTAACCTCACTGAGACCATGAAGGTTTCAGAGTAAGTAAATCATGGTAAAATCTGACTTAATGAGAGTAGCCACCAGGTCATCAATTCTATGCGTTGGCTGCTTTTCCTGTTGCCCACATACCCACAAGGAGCTATCATGTTTCCTCAGAGATAACTAACATGAGATAAAGTTTGCTGGCCATGATACTTCAGTGGCAGCAAGGATGTGTCTTACTTGTTAAGCACCTGGAACTCGAGTTACTTTGTAGAAGATAGAGGACAGTTCCTTCCCCAAAGTTAAAACCCCCTCAATAACCATAGCAAAATGACCTAGAGCAGGAGCCCTGGAGAAAAGAAGTGTGCTAGTTTTGAAGAATCAATTTTTTTTCAAATAATGTCTACGTTAATATACACCTTTTTGCCTTGTTAAGGCAGCAACTTCTGACCAGGAAGCATACCAGTTTTTTTACTAAGTTACTTCATTTCCTTCTTCCAAAACCATCAGTAGCAAACTGTAGTTGGATATTTGATACCAGAAATTAAAGCCTCTTAACTGCTCATTTTACATAGCTGGCAAATAAAGACACTTACTAGTCACAGATATTTGTGTACAAATGCACACACAAACACAGCTTTTTTTCTTTTACATCATAGTACATAGGGTGAAATGCACTTAAAATGAAAAAGATGTAAGCCACTGAGTGTAACTACTGAGTGGCAACAACTGTAGTGCCCAGTCACTTAACAAAAAGATTTTCTCTGAAAGACTAGAGAACCAGGTAAGACTAATTAGCATAAGTTCCTAAAAGACAGATACCATTAGAGAAATCCACAGTGGCAAAGAGAATAACTCACTGTGTAAACAGGCTGTCCAACTTTCTCCTTTTCTCTACAACAAACACTAAAATAGTGTATCCTGTGCACATGCTCACATAACTAAAAAAAAAAACCTCACCAGCCAGCTGGGGAATTTACATCCATTCATCTTAGTCCAATACTGATACTTCCTCAGGCACACACTTAATATACAATTGCCCAAAGCTTTTGACCATCTTCATCCAAAAGGGCTCAAATATAAAATCACAGAAGCTGAAGATAAAAGGACCTAGCCAGTCAATTTGTTAAACCATTTGCTTGTTATTTTGGCTCCCTGTAGTATACTGTCAAATACACTTCTGATCATCACTTGGACTTTTGATGTCATTTGGATTCTGTATGACTTTGGCTTCACACACAAATGAATCGATTACACTCACCCATCCGTGGGTTATTCATCTGTTCTGTTCAAGAACACTTGTAAGACAAGGGCTTTGCCAAAATTAAATAATTCAAGTGTTTCTTGTTTTCTGAGAAACCCCTTCATTTCTAGTCACAGGTGCAATTTTCTATATAAAATGAAACTCTTTTCCTTCTATTTAACACATGCAAGCATGATTTATGAAACGTTACTCAGGTAAGACAAGCTTATTTTACACTTTATTTATTCAGGACAGAACACTGATGGGAGAAATAAATGAGACAGACAGGATGATCCACAGCCGGAGACACGACTTGCTTTGTGCCACAGCCAGAAAGGGCCTCTAGCATTACAGACCATTGACCTCAGGAAAACAACGCATGTTGGATTGGGCAACTGGAACAAACCACGCAGAGAGGCTGCTCATGCTGGCATCTGTGAGAAGAGGCTGGTTGGTTTTGAAGCGTGAAACTGGCTCTAGGCTGAGCACCTGTCTGCCTCTTCTCTCTCAGAGCTGCCTACCATCCCAGTCACTTGTTGCATCGCCCACAGCGCTTTTCCCTCCACTGGCTGGGGAGCAATGCACCTGCAAGACTACAGATGAGCATGCCGGTTGCCTTAGGTTATAGGAGACAGCGCAGTGAATATGAATCACTCTGGGTTTTTCCGCCCCGAGCCAGCCGAGCTGTAAGATGTCCTCTCTCTCTCTCTCTGGGCTGCCAGGCTCCGCAATACGCCTTTGGCCGGGACTGACGCGAGAGCCGGCCCCAGTGCCTCATCCCCCGCTCTGCAGAGCGGACACGGGGCCCGGCTCTCACCGCGCTGGCCGCACGCTCGTCCCTTCCCCCGGGAGCGACTGCAGGGAGCAGAGCCGGGAGCTCGCCCCGGCTCCGGCGGCCGCGGGCGGGGAAGGCGAGGCCGGGGCCGCCGCCTCCTTTAGAGGGGTATCCCCGCCCGAGCCGCCGCCGCTGCCCTCGCCGGGGCTGCCGGGGCTGGCCGTACCGAGCACAAGCCACGCCGAGCGGGCCAGGGCGCGGCTCCCGCTCCGGCCCCGGCTCCGGCCCGGCTAGCGCAGGGCACGGGCACGGGCACGGCGCGGCCCCGCCCGGGGAGGGGCGCGGGGGGCGGCGCGTCCCGCCCGGCCCGGCCCCGCCGGCCGCCGCCCCCTGCACCTGCTGCCGCTGCGCCATCGCCGGCTGGGGGAGCCGCCCGCCGTCCCCGCGGGCCCTTTGTGCTGCCGCTCCAGAGCTGCCTCAGCCCGGCGGCGGCTGCGTCACGGCCCCGGCGCTGCGGCCGCCCAGAGCCACCCGCGGAGCGAGAGCCGCCGCCTCGCCCCCCGCTCCGCCATCGCTGCGCGGCCGCGGCGGAAGGACGCGCCCCGAGGCAGGGCCCGCAGCCGCGGCGGTGAGTGCCGGGGCAGCCCGGGGCAGGGCAGGGCAGGGCAGGGGGCGCCGGCGGCGGCGGCGCCGGGCGTGCGGCTCCCGAGCCCTCCGTCCGCATCCCGCAACCCGCATCCCGCATCCCGCGGGCGATGCCGCACCGGGCCGCGCCGGCGGGCAGCGCTCGCACCAGACTGACGCGGCGGGGACTCGGGGTGCTGTTTTGTGTGCCTGGTGGTTTGGGTTTTTTTAACTTTTGGAAGTAGAAGCTCTGGTCGTCGTTCGTGCTGTTTAGAACGCCAATACCTAACCGAGTCATAGCGACCAACGTGTGTTCTTATTTTTAATTTTTTTTTTTCCAGAAGGTATTTCGGGTCCCTCGAGGGCTGGGAAAAGGTCTGGTTTCTGATATTTTGCATTTCTGTGCGTGTGTGCCTGTGTGTGCCAGCAGAAAATCCCTCTATCCTGGAAGAATGGTGAAACTGGGGAATAATTTCAGCGAGAAGAGCACAAAGCAGCCCCTTTTGGAGGATGGATTTGACACCATCCCCCTGATCACACCCCTGGATGTCAATCAGCTCCAGTTCCCACCTCCTGATAAGGTACAGTAGGCTTTAGTTTCCACCCTGGAGAATCACACCCAAATCTCAGGCAAACAACAAAAGAATAGGTTATGGGTAACGAGCAGCTTAGAAACGGCAAGAAATAAGGGGTGTTTCAAGGCATGCTAGTTCCCTCTGGGGAAAAAAACCGAGCAGCTAAGCTCATGAAAATCCAGTAATGGTGATTTGCATTAAAAATCAGTGTGAAATGTTAGCAATAAGCATATAGAGATTTCAGTGCTGCTGTATGAAATGTATACTATATAAATGCAAGCTTCTGTATGCTGTATTGTCATAGCCCTTCCTATTCGGTATCTTTCTTTCTTGTATCTGGAAGGTAGTGTGTATTTTCTGTGAATAATACAAATTTTATCTGTCCAGAAAATGCCCCCCTGATGGGGGAATAGACCCCTGCCTTATTTCTCTGCAAGATGGGCATGGGTATACTGGCAACAGAGAGCACTTCCATTTTCCTTCTGTGCTTCAGTAAGAAACTAATGCTAACCCCAGACAAGCTGAAATAATGAGATGAGAACAGGCCATTGAGTTTTCTCCTTGGCAATTTATTTTGTTTGAAAACCTCCAAATAGGTTATTCAGGTATCCTCTGTAGCTGCAAGGGGACAGTCCAGTGAGCTGCTTACAGGTTGGAAGGGAAATATGCTTCCTGCATTCCTCATTAGATGCCTTGATTATTAGGGATTTAATTTTAAAGATTTAGAAAGGTGATGTGATAGCCTGTAAATATGTTTATTGTCCTCACAATAAAGAATTCAGTAAGTGCTACTACACATGAGGCACACAAGAGTTGGATTTTTTCAGGATTTTCAGTATCCTGTTTTAATAGGATTCTTATTTGCACCTTTCCCACATGCATCTGGTAATAAAAAGCTTTGCGGTCTTCATACAGTTTTTTTTTTTGGCCTTCTGTCTTCCACAAGCTGAATTCTACTTCTGATTAAACTGATAGCTATACATTCCTCAAACCTCAAAAAAAAAAAACAAATGATCTTATTTTAAAGAATTTTAACTTGTAAAATTTTCCTCAGTAGAGTGTTGCTTGTAGGCAATACAAATAAATGTGTGACCTCCATTTTAATTGCTATCAACACCGTTCTGTGTTGTGTGTGGTGACCAGTTGGCAGGCATAAATGCAATAAGCCATAACAGCTGTTCAGGAGCCTGAGGGTCCATTTTATGCCCTCAGTTACATGGGTGTAAATCTTGTAACTGAGGACAAAATCACACCCTAAGGCTTTAGAACAAGTTAAGTCTTACCGTGTCTGATACATCTGCCAACTGGTGACTGGATATAACCGATTACCAAGGACCAATGCCCAAAGGAATTTGTTCTGTTCCTGCACTGCTAAGCAGAAGTCTGAACAAGGGATCTGTGTGGTAATAGGTTTAACCTGAGCACAGCCTCTGTAGTGAGTCCAGGGGGTTCTGTGCCAGTCCCGTTGCTCCTACTAGAATGGGGCAGAACTCCTCCCACCTGGATGGCATTTGCCTTGAACAAAAGCAAATGTCCAGCTAAGCTAGAAGCTTAAATAAATGAATATTTGATTGGTTCTTCTACTCTCTACTGTCCAATTATATATTAGCTTTCTTTTCCTTTTGCAAACATGGGGGGGGAAATTAAATACATTAATATATTGGTCCTGTTGGCGTCCTGTAACTGGTTAGTCATGTCAGTATCTCTTTACTGGTAGCTACAGACTCAAAGGCAGCAGCAGAGCAACTGATGTGAAGAAAAGAAACAGTATTAAGAAAAGATTGACACACTGATAAAATTCTGAAGTATGCAGACACTCATGTATAATGAATAGGAGTACATACTTCATATATCTATGCTTATCATTCACTTGCAAGGCTCCAGCATGGCAGTGAAGCATAACTTCTTGAACAGTAGTGACTACAGTGCTAAAGATTTGATGATTTTGACAGTTTCTAAATTGGAGGGATGAAGTGATTTAAATTCATATTTAGATATGTTAAACAAAAGAAGACATTACATAACCAAGCAGTTAGAACTGTACATTCAGTGTCAGCTGAATGTGATTTGAGTTGCCTGAGATTATGCAACATAAAGGGGGGAGGAAGGGAACTAAAATGTTAAAAAGCATTCCAGAAATCATCAGGCAGTTAACTTTCATGATGCTGTTGGGCAGCTATAAATAGGTAATAACTACTACATTACTAATTACAGCTGAAAATAGGTAAGTAGTTTTTAAACTTCTATCCTGAAAAAAATATGTGTAATACTGTCAAAGTGTTTAATAAACTTTATGGTACTGAGTCTAGGTACAGTTACACATTGGTACCTTTCAGGAAAGTGAGAAGAAGGGAACCCAAAGCTCGTAATTTCAGAATCTGGCTACCTGAAGTGTCACAGTCTTAATTTCAGAAAGATGGAGAGAGACTATTTACAAGGGCATGTAGTGACAGGACAAGGGGAATGGCTTTAAACTGAGAGTAGCTTTACTGTGAGGGTGGGGAGGCCCTGGCACAGGGTGCCCAGAGAAGCTGAGGATGCCCCATCCCTGGAAATGGTCAAGGCCAGGCTGGACAGAGCTCTGAGCAGCCTCGTCTAGTGGAAGGGGTCCCTACCCATGTCATGGGGTTGGAACAAGAGAATCTTTAAGGTCCCTTCCAACCCAGGTCTTTCTGTGATAATGTATTTGCTATTAATACCACAGGCTATGCTAAAGACAGAATTTGATTCTCAAAATTCTAAAAGAGTAGATATTTATTCCTTGGAAAAACGGGAAATTGAGTAAATTCTAATAGCACCATCAGTACAATAAACTGCACCCTAGCTTGAGAACAATATTTGGAAAAAGATCCTTAAAAATGCAGAAGACAAAAATGAGGCAAATAGGTTAGGGATGTGAAAATTTTGTATGATTAGAATGCCTAGGAGAACACTAGAGATAAAACTGACGTAATGAATATTTTGGGAATAAAGGTAAGGTGCTAAATTGTGCAGCTTGGGGCAGTAGTTCATAGCAAGGAATAAACTGAAGAGCCTTGGGTGTTTGAAGAAATCTCATTAACACAAGGGTTCATGTGCATCTTGCTGCTTGTAGCTGATAATTCAGAAATTAGATGTTAAAAATAAGAGTGCCAAGGGCTATAGTCTATCATATGGTGAATAGCAACTAGACTACATGGTTTATTTCACTTTTTTTTTAAACTCAAAATCCTGCCATCAAAGAACATGGCATCATCATCTGCAAGAATTTTATGGGTACTCTTCAATAGTCTTCTGCTGGTCTCCAGTTTGAAATCCCTTTAATGGAATTTCCTGAAGCAAATGGAGGTGGCTATTTTCAAACTGTACAAAGTGGGAAGGTCCACGATTTGGATTTGATCTATCCTTGCCTAGTATAACAGCACAGTATCACCACAGATGAAAAAATTGAACCTTTTTGAGACTGTTGAATAACGAGTCTTCCTGTAGGTCCATCGAAACTACTTTGGGAGGTAAGTTAGTTGATTATTGATATACTGGAAAAAAAAAGTAATAATTTAGAGCTTTCAAAGAAGAATTACACAAAGTGGGGATGGGAAAATAGGGTGCTAGATGTGCTTGTAAGCAGATAAAAGAAGAGTTAAAGAATAATTAAGTTTTGTGGCCAGCTTTAGTTGCTAGTTTTGTGATTGATTCTTTTTCTTACAGGTTGTGGTCAAAACAAAAACAGAATATGAACCTGATCGCAAGAAGGGAAAGTTCCGTACTCCAAAAATAGCTGAATTCACAATCAGCATCACTGAAGGGGTTTCAGAAAGATTTAAGGTAAGCAGTGCTATCTGAAGATGTTAATGACTCAGTTATGTTCACAGAAGTGCTTAAAATCAATTGCTGATTGTAGTCAGAATTGGCTATAACAGGGTGCTTGTTGTGGGTATAGCTGGACATGAGAAAAATAAATTCAATGTTATAATAGTTCTGTGTTTAACAATTAGAAGCAAAATCAAATCTTGCAGCATTATTGGTTGTAATCCCTCACTGGCAGATGAATTCTGAAGGCGTTTCTGTCAGCATGTGGGTTTCAGAATGTGGCTTGCCAGGGTGTGTGTGGGCTGCACACAGGGAGGGCTCATGGGTTGGATAAAGCTCCTGTTTGTGTTGAAGGACAAGAACCACCGGAACATTTATTTTCTTTTTGGCTTCTTATTTATCTCTGTGGCCAAACCATTCTCTTAAAAGCGCTGTCATAGTCCATTATGTATTTTTTTATAGTTAAATATATGATTTGGCAGCCCAGGGATATTTACCAAAGTTCTTTCCTATCAGTTTTCCTGGGCCAATTTAATCTTACGGTTTGGTGACAACTGTTACTGTCACATGGCAGTTCAGCAAGAATCTGACTCAGATTTATTCTTTACTGTCTACACCCTTATTACTCCCTTCATTAGTCCTATAGGAAACCTGAGAGCTTAACTGGTGCAAGGCTTGAATTACCTTTCCCCTTTCCCACTGGAGAATAGTTTTTCTTGTTCTGTGTATTTAAAGCAAACCAGCAAAGTTGGTACTTCAGCTCGCGGTCCTCTATTTTTTTAAGAAAGGCAGACTGCAGCTTTTAGGTGCTTTTAATTTGGCATCTTACCCAAGGATGCCAAAGCATTTTTAAGCAGTAGGCAACCACACTCTTCAATGCACAAGTACAAATACCTTTGCAAAGCCTAACATTTAATATGAGGGGAAAATACAGAGCTTCAGTAAAGGTGTTGATTCTCTTTCTGTTGCACAGTTCTAGACTCTGTCTGCATGATAGGAGCTTTAGGGCACACCCAGAGATTTTGGTCCTCTTGTGCCTGAGCAGTGCTCTAAAAGCTGCCCAGGCCCAAGCTGACCTTCAGAAGTGTATATGCAGCTCACAGTGGAATCAGAGCATGCTAAACAAACAAAGTGAAGGCTCAAGGAGGGATTAGACTATATTTGGAAAGGAACTTTGCAGAGTGTTGCTGTGACAAACATTTTAAGTGCCATTCACCTGGTGGAGCCTTCAGCCATCCAGTGAAGCACGTAGGTTCCCAGTCAGCTGAGGGGGGAACCACCCCAGACAGCCAAGAAGAGATGTTACGGGGTGTGGTAGGGTTTTACTAAGAAGGTAGGAAACCTAGTTCCAGGTTTTCCTATTGCTTGATTCGGGACAAGGATGTCCCATCCCTCAGGGAAAATGCTACATTCTGACTAACATTCTCTATCCTCCTGGCACCATAGTGCCAGTCCTTGAGAGTAATCCCCTTCCACTCAGGTGAGGGTTGGGTAAATGCAAATGGACAGCTCAGAACAAGGAGAGCTTATGTCTGGCTGTCTTTGTGTGAGTCCTGGTCACACTAAGGTGATTGGAAAATGCTTACTGTGTTACAGGAGAGAAAGGAGAGGCAGCTTTTAGTTTGAGTGCCCTGCTAGGACTTTGGTTCCAAGCAGCTGAGCAGAGCCTGTACCTGAAGAATTTCGCACTTACGGTTTAGCAGTAGGGCCTAAGGGATTTCATTGCTGGAACATTAAATTGTAGCTAAGGAAGGGTTTTGAATCTTAGTTACAGCTAAAAGGTTTGTGTCCTTTTGTAAATCTGGGGGTTTTTTTCTGTCTTTGTTGGGAGAGCTGAGCAAACGAGACCCTACTGAAAACAAATAAGTAGCTTGTCATGCTGGTGGGTAGTCTTTTCTAATTTGTATAGCTGAACAGTTAAAAGCCTGAGGATTTTTGCATTGCATTTTTATATACCTTTGGATGGCATACTTAAATAAAATATCTTTTAGATATTACTTTATGATGATCGCTCTGGGATTAATCTCATACTACAGGGTTGCTAGGTTTTGCTGCTAGGTAACTACTGCATCAGAGAGAGGTTTCTGTAAGATTTAGTATCTCTTGGGAATTGCAGGGTGATTCACATTGTGGCTGTAAGTCTAGGTTTCTAAAGAGGAGTGTGGGGATTGATCAGTTAGGAAAATTGTGGTTCAGTTAATTGAAAACAATGTTCATGCAGAACATCCAGGTCTTAAAAGTGTCCCTTAATCTCTGTATAACAATTTTAGAATTGAATTACGCTGCTTGCAGCATTTTAAAGAAAACTGACTAGTTTTCCAGCAGGGATGATTGTCGTATTCACCACTCCCAGTAGTAAATATGACATGAATAATTGATAGCATTTCATAAATTTGTAGATGAAAAGAACTGATTGTGTGAGGTTTTCTCCTGGGTCCTTATTAATTGTGAACCATCATGTTAACTTCTGCTGTTGATTCTGAGAGAGCAAAAAGATATTTGTTTGAAAATTAAATATTTGCTATAATTACGAAATGCATTATTTAACTGGTGAGATATTGACTTTGGCTTGTGTTCATGAAAAAACTTTCAGATGCTGTTTAAGTGACTTCAGTGTTGTACATCACTGATGCACAAGCTTGCCACAAGACACAGCCCAAATGTTGTGCTAAAAATAAAGCAAGTCAGTCAGTCATATTTACAAATAATTCACGTGTGTATTCTAGGATGTACTTCTTAAATAATGACAAAGCAGATTGCATTTTTTGGATTCAGCAGTGCAGATCATCTAAAGCTGTTTTTCTTGAGAAGTTACACATTATAACAAATGAAGTCACTCCAGCATGTGCCTATGTCATGTAGATCATTTGGTGTTATAGCACCCAGTGAATAATCAATTATAAAATGTATTTTTCTGTATTCAATTCACATAACCACAGTTATTATAACAGAGCTGAGAATATTTACAAAGAAAACTGCAAGTATAATTTTCCTCTATGAAACCACATTCTGAATTCAAATCAGAATCTCTCAGAAGAATGTGAAGATTTCCTAATTCTGAGAACCCTGTTGTCTTAATTTATTTTTATGGCACTAACCACACCAAGGAAGATGCAATTTTTCACTGGAGATTATTTCCCATATAGAAACAGAAGTCTTGCTTTTGTTCTTTGAACAGTGTAGGCTGATGTGGGGAGTTGGTTCTTCACATCTGGAAAGCAACTTTGAACGAGGCAGATTATACTCTCTTGTAAATTGTCCACTGTACAGAGTAACACAAGGCTGGAATTGTAACTTCAAAGGAGCCTTGTGAATCAGGACATAAAAGGAAGTTAGGACAGAAGAAAATTAATGGTATGAACTACCCAAGGCCAAGCCTTTGCCTCCCCCATTGACAGAGCAGTGTTTTTACAACGTCCAGTTGGATTTTGTAGTGGGATGTCTACTCTGGCACCCATTGACTGGGCTACAGGTGGCAGTTGTGTACAACCACACCCATTTTAAAAAATTTGTTGTATCAAAGCATTTTTTTCTGTCTTTGAGAAAATCTCAGTAAAGAACATTTAGAGGTGTTTTGAAAGCAAACACTGATTTTTCATAATAAATTTCAAGCCCTTAAATCAACCCAAGCTGTGATATGCTTTCAGCCTTTTGTTTTTGTTCAAAAGCAGTTCAGTTCTTCTGACTTTATCCTTGACATCTCTACATCCATCTTAACTGCAGAGCCAAAGCCTCAAGCTTATCTCTGTGCTAAGACTGTGCAAACCATGTACTATCAAGGAGCAAGCAGCTGTTGAAATGTCTGCATGAGGTTATGGAAGAGGAATTGGAACTTCAAGATCAATTCTCGCAGTTTTACCTGGTCACTTTAAGACTGCAAAAATGTATGCAACATACATCTGACTGTTCAGGGTTTTTTTCCATCTTAAAAGGGGCATCCTTCAAACATGTTTCTGCCTCAACATTTTTGTGCCTCTTCTTAGTAATGCCAGTGATTATTATTGCTGCAAAAATAATCAGAAACAAGGAAAACAGTTCTCTCTTTGTTGCTGTGTGATTACTTTGTGTGTTGAGTAGCTCTTTGCTCCCACTTCAAAGGTCTCTTAAGAGCCTGAGATGTCAACTGATTCCTGTACAGGTATCACTTCCTTAAGTATTCTGTGTCTGTCACTTAGTGCTGGAAGAGTGACAGGTGCTTACTGTCATTAGTAGTTCTGTTCCTCCGGTGGAACCACTCACAGGATTAAAGTTGCTCACAAGTATAAGTCTTTGGCAGGCTTTAAATTTTTTCATTACTACTTCAAATAAGAAAAAGGAGGTGGTTCTTTCAATATAACTATTATTTTAAAATAATTGATGCAAGTAAAGGCACTGCATGGCAACTGTCATTTTTCCTTTTTTTTTATGTTTGATATTCTCTGATGTGACATTGACAATGCTCCTGCTAAAGTTTTGGTTGAAAGGAATTTTATAGTCAGAGCTGGAAGATTTAAGTAAAGTGGATGCTTAACACAGTTCCCCTGCTATAAGTCAGGTGTCCTCTGCCACTGTCTCCATTAGAAATCCTTTTACTGGAACAGACCACTCACACTGGTGACACAGAAGAGGTTTTGGATCTCTGCAGATGCATCGCTTAAATAACCTTTTCTCTTCTGTAATAAAATTATGCAGCCTTTTTCCTGGCCTCAGTAATATCCTCTGGGTTTGTATGGGAAGGTAGTAAGGTTCTTATCTTGGTGCCACAGCATTTCTTGAACTGCTTCCTCAGATCCCTTTTGTTAAGAAACACAATATATGGTGTCTTGTGATGGAAGATGACAGGAACATTGTCAGGAACAACCGAGTTCTAGGATCTCAAGGCCAGTGCCTTGTTAACCTGTTTTTGTCTAACAGTGTGTCCCTCAGGTTTCATTAATCAATTCCCTTGCAGACTGGTCCTGTTGTCTTGCACTGTCGCTGTTAATAAGCTCTGGTTCTGTAGCTTCTTTTCTGTTACTGTCCTCATGAATCTGCCTGCCTTTTCTGCTGCTACTTCCAGTCATCTCCAGGTAAGCAGCCAAGACAGTTCTCTGCTCCTCTTTGTCATTTCTAGTTGAGAAGGACAGTGTTTTGATTTCTCCTGCTTTTTCTGTACAGCCTGCCCCAAAACTATCATCCTCTTTGAGCACAAAGTTTTGATGGGAATGTTGTGGTGAAGAAGTTGAGTTTAATAGATAGATACCAGTCATACAGCTAAACATGACATGCATTGTTAGAAATACTTTTCTGAAACAAGGCACCTGCTTGTCTTTTGGAGTCACTGGTCATCCTGTATATTCCCACAGCAAGTATAGGACATTGTACCAGGGTGTTCTGTGTAATTTGCATTGCCCTGTAAATGAATACAAGTCAAATATTGCATGTATAGATGTAAATGTTCCTTTTTTCTTCCACATTGCCATTTCCCACAAGGTGAACTTTTCTTAATCCCTGAGTGTGTTGTTTTAGACATGTTTTTCATTTAAACTTCCAGGGACAGGCTGAGGTAATAGCAAACAAGGACATAATTTTGCAAAAGCAGTGATAAGTGCAAAGCTGATTTTTGTGTTCTCTAACGTGCTGGTAGAGGGCATTGTGTAGCTGGAGATGCAGGATTTTAGTGGAGAGAGGTGAAATGGAGGTCATGGCCATTAGCAGGGAAGTCAATGCAATGTTTTACGAATTTTTGTCTGTGGGATGTAGCCAGACACAATCTGTTGTAATTACAGGCCGCCTGCCTAAAATTCTCTTGTAGTTTAAATTGGATAGCAATAATCTTAATTTCCTGTCCTAAGTGGTTGCACAGAGTTGCTGTATTTCACCCCAGAGGTCTCTGCATTTTACTGGTGAGCAAAGCATTAATTGGCTATAAATCACTTCACATGAAAGGTGCTGTATAAGTGTGCTTTCACTCTCCTTGTTCAGTTCTGGCAGCAAATCTGTGCCTCGCACTTTACAGACAGATCAGAAATGAAAGTTGTGTTCCCAAGAGGCTGCAGTTGAAATAGATAATGCATAGATGTAGAGCAGAGATGAGATGTGACCAAGTACCAGTGATTGAGCAGTGAAAATCATCACATATCTTGTTAGTTCCACTTTAGTTCCACTTCTAATAAGAGGAATGCTCCTACAGGGGTTTGTGTGCTGATGGAAGGAAAAGCATGAAGGAAGGCGTGGTGCAGAGCAGCACAGTATGAGTAGCTTAATGAAAGAACTTCAGGCTAGAGGAGGCATTAGACAAGTAGAGGTGAAGGAGGAGAAATGGATGGTACCCAGGCTTTAGTGGGACAGGAGGATAAAATAGACAGCACAGTGGATGGAGCTGAGAGGAGCAAAAATGGTAGACTTGTGCATGCCTTGAAATGTGACCAGGAAAGGGGGTGAAGGAAGCAGGCACTGTTGGTGCAATTGATAAATTTTACTGTAGTATTATCCAGCTTGATGAAAAAGGTAGTCCAAATAAACATTAGTGGAGTGAGGAAGGAGAAGATTGCAGTAGCCAGGCGGAGAAAATACAGCTTGCAGTGTTTTGCAGCTGAGGCAAAGTAGCATGGACTGATGGGGAGGATCTGCTAGATCTTATGGTAAAGGCCTTATCACAAGCTGCTTACATGCTAGTGCAGTTGTCAGATATGGTGAGTTTCATTTGTTCAGCTAACTGCCTACAGAGTCTGAAGACAGGTTTTTTGCTGTGGGTATGCTTAGTTCATTCATTAGTCATCTCTCATTTTGATTACTCTAATGGCTTCTGGCTAGACATTGTCCTTCTTCTGCTCTTCACTTACAATCTATTCAAAAATCTGCCACATACATAATATCTTGTCATCTTCTCTGTTCACTTCGTTTTGCTGCCAGATCCCCTTAAAAACTAACTTTAAATGTCACAATCAAGATGAAAGCAAAATCCCACTTTGAATTCCTAGGTAAAAGAAATGGTTATTTTTCCTATCTTATAGTTATCTCAAGAAAAGTATTTTAAAAGGCCATCACTCTTGAGGTGTGACAGTCACCTTGGAGTTCTGCAGGATGTACACGGCAGTGAACCATCACAGTAATTCACAAGACTTCTGCTTGTACTGTGTGGGGTCCTGCATTGCCAGCTGGCTACCACAAAAAGGAGATTCAAGATTTCCTTGCAGAAGAAGGGAAGTGATGCTCATGCACACACTGCATCCACTCCTGCCTGAGGAATAGGGCAAATTCTGAGTAGTGGGTTGGTAGGAGGAAGAGAATAGTTTATAGCAAGTGTGCAAAGTTGCTGTGGAAGAAAGCAATAAAATGGCAGCTTTGGGGTTGCTTGTGGTCTGAAGAGCAGCTTGTTGCCTCCTATCCTTTTATTTCTGAAAAGCATCTGGGAGGACAGGGCTCAGAAGGTGAAGCACAGAGGTTGCACTGTCCTAGTGGCCGGGGAGAGAAGCTGACTGCCTCAGGTTCAGAAATTAACATGGGGATATGACCATTGTGGACCATCAGTGGTGGGTTATTATGAGAGTGAAGAAAAATGGCTATTAGTAAAAAGGGAAAGATTTTCAATTTAAAAGGGAGATGTGGGCTGGATTAACAGGTGGTGGCAATCACCTTGGAAAGAAACCCATCACTAGATTGCATCTGTGCTGTTTGCATCTGCAACTGTCCTTAAATAGAAGTTACTTGTATCCTGAAAGATGGTAAAGAAGGGAGCTTCTCTCCTAATAGGAAGGAGACAAGATCTTACTTGATTAGGGATTTGCAAATGGAGCATGATTGCAAATCATTGGAGATAATGAGAGTAAAAATTTACATGTTAATACCAAAATTAGTAACTTAGGAAATACAGTAAGTGAGAGAGAAAAATTCTGTGAGATTTTTGAAGCAGGACCCTTGAGAACACTTCCCATGGCTTACTGTGTGACAATGGAGAAACTTGTACAAGCAGTGAGAACTCACACAGTCACTGAAAACAGGTCTCAGCAAATCACCCCTGAGGCTGTGGCTCTGCAACCTGCCAGGATCCAGCAACCAACACAACACTGGGCTTTCATCTTCTTTTAAAAACAGTTACTTCTCAGAGCAGTTTTGAAGCTTTGAAAAGTGATCCTGCAGTGATTGTGGAAATACAGCTTTTTCTTATTGTCTTAATATTTAGTCTCAATTACAAAATAGCTTGTTAGTATGTTTTCAGTATGTTCCTGAGACCTCATCTATATGTCAGAATGGTTACAGCTGGGAAATAATGTTACAATTCTACTACTGGCTGCTAGTAGAAGGGCCAGGAAATAATGGCTAAAACACTTCAAGACTTGAGAATATTTTTCAAAACATTTTAAACTCTTAGCTCCTGTCTGTGGTGGAGACAAATATGAGCTGAGTTGATCTGTGCCATAGCAATAGTTCTGCCTGATGTCCGTGCTCCATGTCACAGGCCTGTGCTCCTAAAGAGAGCAGCCTTTGCTGAAGGCTGTGTGGAGCCAGAAGCCTGATTAAAAACCTATCAGAAGGGCTGAGCTAGGGCATAGCTGGGCCAGGAATGAGGATGTGTGTGTGTTATGTTGGTTGTTATTAAACTGGGCCACAGGGAATGACCAGAAAGGAAGGTGAAAATGTACTTTGTCTCTTGGATTCATGCAGGACGTGGTGGGCATGGGACATGTAAGCATACAAGGTTGGCAAGACAGAATGAGCTATCCGTGTTAACTTTTGTGTATGCAAACAAGTAATAAACTTGGAGAACGACCAATTAAATATGAAAATTCTTGTCAATTTGAAGTTTTTAGAGGGTAATTAAGAATATGATTCCTTTTTCTTTTGTAATCCAGGGACTGTTGAGAAACTGAATGTGTTGCTATTAACCAGAAAGATCGTTTGCTCCAAGTCTCATTTCAACTGGCATTGTTACATTAATATCTCCATTCCTCCTGCTAAATTACTTTTTGATCTGCAGTTCTCCTTGCCTCTACTCCAGCCTTCCTTTTTTTTTCTTATTTTCTTTCTGTCAAAAATCCTTAGTAAATCCTTGGCTTCAGCAACACACAATACTCCTCAACCTTGTTTCAGCCAGGAAATATAGCACTTGCTGTTGTCTGCCCATGATGAAATTTGCTTTCACAGGATAAGAAGTCCCTTAAGTTTATTGCAGTCCTGAAATGTCCTAATACCCCTGCCACACACAGTTTGCAGTGTTGCAAACTCTGTTAGTTCAGAGGTTTATCATAAAGGGGGTATGTGGTGGTTGTTTTTACCAAGAGGCAAAGCTACAATTTTTTGTTGTTTTTGCTTTTTCAAATACCAGATTATTCTTGTTTAAATTAATTGACCCTGTTATGCCTTAGTTCTCTTTTCAGGAGGTGTATATAGCTGATTTGCTCATCTTACTTTAAAATTTAGATCATATTATGCTTTGTTTTAAAAAATGAATCATATAATTTTGTTTCTGTTTATTACTGTTTCTTATACTGTAGCACATGCCTGCTTCTTTCTAACTTGCCAAAAAGAAAATCTATCTCAATCACTCTTACTGTGTTATCTCCATGACCTACTTATTTGTCTATCAGTAGAAGTTTTAGAATAATAAAAACACATCTGGGATACTCTCCCAGGTAATGAATGCTATTTGCTCAGCTCACACCTTCCACAAAAATGGGCCTGAATTAGAGAGCTTTGCGCTGTAAGTGCTGGACAAAATTTTGTGCTTTCTCTCATCAATGGGTGATGTAATTCTAAAGGTAATTCTGTCTTGTGTCACACCAGAAGGCTGCTGGTCTCCAGCTGCTCAGTTTGTAGCTGGGAAAGGTTAGCTTGATACTGACACTGATTTCAGATTTGTCTTAAGGTGTGTCTTGGACTTCTCTGCAGCCCAAGTTCAGGGGCAGAGAGGTACTGAAGGACATGGTGAAAAGCCAGGCAGGGCTGTCTGCAATGGCTTCTCTGTGAGCACTGTGGAAAGAGGAGCTCCTGGGGGCCAGCCCAGTGTTGAACATGGTGTATCCCTTACGGATCTGGCATGAACTACTCCTGTGCAGTCTGTGTGATGAAGCAGTACTGTTCCAACCTATAAATTAAGGAGCATTGAGCAACCAAGAATGCAGAATACTGGTGTAACTCTCCCTAAGTTCAGAGCAGGTGCAACAAACTCTGATCCTAGTAAGAGGGCAGGCATTACCTTCTCCATGCTGTACAGGAGTCACCTCTGGATGACATCTGTGCTAATTTACTGTCACCTGACTGCATTCTTGGACAGGCACAGGGAAAACAAATGTGCTTATCAGCTGACATTAACTACACTTAGACTTACATCATCCACATACTGAAAAAACAGCAGACACAAGCTACCTTGGTGTGTCCTGGCCTTGTGTGCCTTAAACAGAAATGCAATCAAAAAATGCCTTACAGTGCAGAGGCAATGGGCCACTGCCCAGATGATCCTCTTTCTTCTCTGAGAAGGGTGGGTGGGGTAGAAGTGCTTCTGTGCTGCTTCCCTGGTCTCCCTCAATAATTAAGCAGCTGGTTTTATCCTCTGCTTGATTTTACTGTGAAGTGCATTCCCAGCTGACTTCTGCTGCCTGCAGTAACAAGCAGCAATTGAATAAGCAATGCGTTACTAACATAAGCATGTTTTATTTCTCTTTACAGGTAACTGTGCTGGTCCTTTTTGCCCTTGCATTCTTAACATGTGTTGTATTTCTGGTAGTCTACAAGGTTTACAAGTATGATCATACCTGTCCAGAAGGATTTGTTTTCAAGGTAAATTGCATACCCATTCTAGAAAAACAATAGAGTATGTAATATTCTATGTTGTTTTAGGCATAACCTTGATTAAGTCATGCTGTGTTGCACAAATTTGGTGGTTTTCATTGGTTAGTGTGCTTCCTGCTGTGCTTTTTCTTGGTAATTTATAATTGAGGTTGTACTATTGCACAGTATTAATAGTGCTATTTGCCAATGCTTTAAACATTGAAAATACAGCAAAAGTCTAAACACTGGTGTCTTTCAGACTTACTTCACCTGCAGTTGTCTGGACAAAGCCCTCATTTATGGGTCATATGGTTTAATGTTGCATGTTCCTCCAAATTACTGTGTCTTAGCAAATAAGAAAATGATAAAACGTGGAGAAAAAAAAATCTGGAATATGTGTCAAACAGTAGAGTGATGTTCTCATTAAGAGTAGTAGAGTTACTTCAGGGTTATTTTTGTAGGAAGAACTTCTTGTTCTAGAACAGTGACCTCCGAGCCCTACTGCCAAAAGTGATGCCAAAAAAGGGAAAACACATTTATTGGAAAAAATACTGGTTCTAACCAAAAGGGAGGCTGGGCTCACTTTATTTGTGTGAGATGGCTGGCTGGCTCCTTTGCTATGACCTAGGCTGAAAGTCAGAAAAGCATTGATTTCCCAGTTGTATATTTAGCAGAGTTGAACTTGGATGTAATTAGGTAAGAAAAGTAGCAGTGATAATGGCATTCTTCCCTTTACTTTTTAAATAATATTTAGTCACGTAATGAATCAAATGGGTACCCAGTATGAACTTCAAAAGGACTTAAGAAGGGATGGCTGCCTCAGCACTCCTCAACAATCCTGTTCAGGATTTTATCTGTCACTTCAGGCACATAAATATCTTACAAGAATCTAGTTCAAAATTACAATCAGTGAAGCCCTTCTGGATTAATTTAGGTTCAAGCATTCAGTTGGTTACTGCTTTCCCTTTGTTCAAGGGCAAAAGATACTGTGGTTAGAATACTTGGCTGTAACTCAGAAGATCCAATTTTGGTTCTGCTGTTGGCTTTTTGTGTTGTCTCAGGCACTGAAACCCCTCTGTGTTCATGTCTCAGGGGACAATAGACCTTTTTCTTTCCCCTAAGCTTTCTCTTGGCATTGAGCACTTTGGAATATGGACTGTATGTTCCTTTCAAGCCTGTCTTGATGTGATCCTGACTTGACAGGAACGGCCAGTTACGTGTTCTGTGTAAGTCTAGCAAGTCTCCTGCTTCTGCCTCCTTTCACACCAAGTTGTTATCTCCTTTGAGTTGCAGCTTTCTGGCTTCTTTTGGCTTTTCTTGCCAGTGTCACAAATATTTAAGGAAAGAACACTTTCTTAGCTATATTTCAGTTGCCCTGTGACCAGAGTCTGGTTGTGTTTCTCTCTTTCAGGTCCTGTGTTTGGGACAGAAATTAGGCAGAACGTCCCATAGCTCATGCTCTGTTTTTAAGGTGCAGCACATACACAGGGCTGCATCATGGTGGTTTTCTTGGAGCTGATGTTTTGTTTCCAGCTGCTTCATGGCATGCCAGGAGACACAGCATCTTTGATCATGTAACTCTTTTTTAAAAAAGAGTTCTACAGAATAAGGATGTTGGCAAATGACACAAGGCCTGAGAACTACCACTGTTAAGATGACTTTGCATCTCTTTTGGGAACAGTCCATGATATGTGATGGCATAGCTTGGCACAGATGTCCTAGGAGACATGAAGTCTGTCACCTTGTGACCAGTATCTCTGTGGACTGGCTTCATGCTTCAGGTAGACTCAACAACATTCTCTAGACTGGATGTTCCCAGGTTTCAGATGCTGAGGTGATTTCCTGGTTAAGGCCAAAGGTGTGCCTGACTCAGGAAGCCTGGTACTGCAGGAATCTCTGCATAAAGGCTGAGCTAACCACAGCTCTGAGTCAGACTCACTCTTCTCTGCTTTGATGCTCTCATACATGGAGCAGTTCCAAAGGTTTCTGCTGTACTACGCCTCCAGGGCATGAAGGTGTGCTTAAAAAGGTGCTCATTTTCCTTTGTACAGCAATCTTATTTCTGTGCTTGCTTAAGCTTTCTGAGGCAGCCTTAGCACTGCTGCTGTGCAGATTGGTTCTCCAGAGCACTCACCAGAACCTATTGGTGAGACTCACTGCAAAAACCTGCGTGCACTTACATCCTGAACAATTTCCCCAGGGTTTCAGTATGTTCTGTACCCTGTTACCCTTTAGCTTTTGTTGCCAAAGCACCTGTGTTCTGTCAGACTCGTGGACAGTACAGCAAAGTCATTTCAGTGCATTGCAGACCACACCATCATCTGTTAAACTGAATTACTGACCCAGCAAAGTTAACATGACAGGAGATACTATTTATAAGGGAATACGGGTCTTCATGTCAAAGGAACAAAAGGAATCATCTTAATTCAGCCAGATATAGGCTGGCAACCAGGATTTTCTCTGGTATCCAAGGCCATAACCTGTAACTAATTTCCAAAATAGAAGGGTTGTGAAAAAAAGAAAAGACTGGCAAGTCACTCCAGAGCATCCCAGTTTCTCCTCCTGGCCTTCCTTACTCCTCTCACCTGGGAACCATGGAAATAAATAAAAAGGATGGAAATAAATGTTCTACATAACTGAAAGTCTCAGGCAAGTGGCAGGGTAAGAATCAGCAGCAGTTCCCATCACTCAGTCACTGAGTGCTGCATGGCTTGCCTTGATTGGGAACTAAGCCAAGGGGCTGTCCTTGGGCAGTACACAAGGGGCAAGGAGTAAAAGGAGAGGTTTTCCCATCTCTTCTAGAAGCATGAAATCCTGGGAGCAAAAACACAGTCAAGAGGGAAACTGATGTGTGTTTCTTTAGGCTCTTCTTTCAGATGTTTTCATGTTTGTGACTACAAGCCCCCTCCACTCCCCAAACCTCCTCCAACATTACTGAGTCATTTTTGCCTGCTGCAAAGCAAATTGCTTCTGAAGGCAACACAAGATTCTGTGGCTTTTTTTCAGACTGTCAGTAATCTTGGCTTGTCTTCAGCTCTAATAATTATATTTGCTTGAATTTCCTCGGCAGATTTCATTAGTTCAATGGATTGTGTTCCTTTCCCCATTTTAAATATTTAGAATTGTGATTACATCTTATGACTGGGTGAAATAATCACTACAAATATGTCTGTGTCTATGTACTTCTTAGTCATTTTATCACATCAGAAGTAGTGTCAGTTATCCCAGATAAAACATGGATAATACTTCCAGAAAATGTATGTGAATATGGAATGGAGTGAATAGCTCCATTCCATATTCCTGGATTATGTTTTTATAAATCTAGGTCCCAGTCTTGCAGCTGGCAAATACATTGATTATGAGCATGGAAAAGCCTCCGTTGACTTAGTGCTGAACAGACACTGGTGCTGTTTAGCCAGGGTTAAATCCTGTCTGTTTTGTGCTGCTACTTCAACAAAACTGTGAGGGAGACTTGCCCCAGCTGCTGCCTTGACAAAAGATCACAGATAAAGGGAACCAGGGTGGCTGTGATAACTCTGCGCACACGTGTAAGTCTGACACACTTTGAGGCTTCTGTCAGACCCATGGGTTCGAGCCAGTGATGTGCTGACTCTGGGAGGGCTGTTGGTTTTGTGACAGCGAAGCATCTTTGAGCCATCACATGTGACTTCATCAGAAGCAGGCAGGTTCTAAGACTAGCAGTGGGCCTCTTGTTTTGGCAAGTATTCCTTTCTTCTTTCATATCTTTTGATGATTTTTTTCATGCTAGCCTTTTTAGGAAGCAGAATTTGTATTAAGCCAAGACTGTCTCCTGGGTCCTCACCCATCTTTTGCTTTATGACTTAAACCCATTTGAAACTGTTGTTACCAGTGCTTATTTATGCCTCTTTTTTTTTTTTTTTTTTTTTTTTGACATGGACAAAAGTCAACTCAGAAGTAAATTTGGGCACTTTTAAGGTACCTTCTGGTCCTAAAACCCACGGAATTTCTGCATGTGTTTTTCTGCTGAGAAATTCCCAATATAAAATCTTGTTTGCTGAGTAGAACAGTAGCAGTTCAAAGCTGCTGTGCTGTAGTATTATAAATTTTAGTCCTCTGGTGCTGGAAGCAGGAAGACTGAATATCCTACTTCTTTATAAAACAGCCAGAGTAGAAATGACTACAGGTATTTTTCCTCAAGCTCCAGCTACTTCTAGCTTACAAAGAGTCAATTCAGTTTCTCAGGTAACTACCCTAACACACAGAAGTATAAGGCAAGACTGCCTGGACTGGCCAGTGTGGCAAGAGGACCTGCAGAGAGACCCCAAAACCTTCTGGGGCAAAACCTGGGGGGGTCACAGTACATATCCAAATCACTTTTTCCTTTGGTGCAACGAGCTGCTCCATAGGCTCTTCCTGCACCATCACTGGAACAGTTGCTGGATGATACCTGCAACAAACACACTGCACAGGCATTTTTACTTTGGCTTTTAAGATGACAGCAAAATTTGGATCCTATTTTGTATTTTACTGTCTAAATTATCTGTTTCACTTTCCAAAGCTCTGAGCATCTAGCAGGTTCTATTTAGTGTTCTTATGCTCCTGGGAAATGAAACAATGTAGTCTCACAGCTCCAGAGAGCTTTTTTAAAAGCCTGCTGTTGGCTACATCTTTCTGAGAATCAGGAGTGAAGTATTTTGTATGTGTGTACACACTTGCACACACGCTTGGCCACCCACAGTGTTTTCCCTCTACGTGTTAGCTGCTGGGCTGTAAAACTGTTCATACCTTGGCACAAATATATCTATATTAATTTCTGTCCCTCAGACTGCAAACACCAGGGTAAATTGCCTGAAGTTAATCTGACAGTAGGATATGGACAGCTGTAGTTGTAAACCAAACAGTTGGAATTTGGCGGGCAGGAATAAACAGCAAAATGTGGCTGGAACTGGAGACTGAATACTTTTAAAAATAATTTTAAGCAAGCAGATATCTTGTATGTTAATAATTCTGGCATATAAACCCAGATTGGTCTTCCTGGCAAATGTACGAGTAGTTTAAGGATTGCAGGGAAGAACATTTTGAACACAGCAGGACAACACTGTAGTTAATTGCTCTATGTTGTATCTTGACTCACACAAAGTGACTGCTGGCTTAGACTAAAAGGAAAAGGAGAAAAAAACCCTAACCTGCTTCATGTGTATGAGGGGGCTGTATCTGAAATCTAAGCAATGGATTTTCTTTTCAGAATAATCAGTGCATTCCAGCTGGGTTGGAAAACTACTACTCTGAACAAGACTCCAGCGCTCGAGGGAAATTTTACACAGTCATAAACCACTACAACCTGGCCAAACAAACCATCACGCGCTCCGTGTCCCCGTGGATGACAGTACTGTCAGAAGAGAAACTGTCTGAACAGGAGACTGAAGCTGCTGAGAAATCAGCTTAGTATGATAAGCTAATTATTAAAACTATGTCATTTGAAGGTAACTAAGGGACTTCAAGGAACTTTTCATTAAATATAATTATGGATAATTTAGAGGTTACTCATGTTTATGGTGCAATTGCTTCTGTTTGCTGATACTGCTTTGCAAAAAAAAGAAAAAAACGAAAACAATTCTTGCTGCAGAACATTCATGGGCATAACCCCAGGTGCATATCAGCATTGCTGTAGAGCTTTGACACCATTTTCAATGTTAAAAAAAAAATCCAATGTTAGATATGTTCTTGCAGTTTATTGGATACTGATAGATTTTGTCACTGGATTTTCAGGGCTTGGACCTTAGATAAATCATGTGTTCTGTTGTCTGAACAGATACTTAATTTATTAAGTTTTTGAATTCTTTGTCGTTTTGCAAACCGAAACATCCCAGCCATAACTAGAGTGATCTCTTGTTTAGCTGAAAGCTGTAAGTAATCTTTAGTTTGGGCTCAAGCAAGAATGACAGTCAGCACTGATATTGGGGCGTAATGTAATGACTTGTATGGAGAAAGAAACTGTCAGGTTGCATTTTTCCTTACATTTCCTTTACTGTTTTTTGTAAGTGATAATGAAGTTCTCTGCAACAAGGCATGCTCAATGTTTTCTTATTGCTGTCAGCAGGATTTAACTGCATTTCCACTGTGGCTTTAGCATCTTGGTAAGGATGTGCACTGAAACACAAACTAGATAGACATTATGGAAAAACACAGGCAGTTTTAGTGGTGGGTGTTGAGGATAGTGTAAAAAATATACAGTTCAGGATGTTCTAATGAGAAATGACATCTTTTGATCATACTTAAGAGGCAGAAAGCCTATTCACAGTACATGTAGTCCACTATGTCATTTGTTGGATACAGCTAAAGGAGTAAAATGTCTAAATTTTCTCTTGTATTACATTCACATTTTCCCTTTTTATTAGTTAGAAAGAGCTTTCTGTTTCTGTATGGTTTGCAGTTTGATACTTTTTAAAACACAGAGCATCACAAGTGAAACAGTAGCGTATTAGATACCACAACTGGCTGTTAAAGCTCCATGTGAAACAGAGTGAAGAGTAGAACTGTTTGTGTATGGCTTGGGAGGGGAAATGACGTAGAAGAACATAGTATTGTGGATGCACGTTAAAGTTCCATTGTAATTACAAACTTACCTATTCTTTGTGTGAAATCATGTTTTCATTTTTATTACAAATCTTAAATATACATTATAAAAAGACATTTTGTTAATTTAACATACAAAATAAGAGTGTGAAGCATCTGGGCAAGCCAGTTGCCTTTTTATTCATGTAACTTGAATGGGACAAGGGAGAGTGGACATGTCAAAAGTTCCTTTTTTTTTTGGTGGAGTCTGTACAAAACTTAAGGGAAAAGAGCAGTATAGGCTGTTTCTCAAGATCTGTAGTAGAACAGTCATGGTCAGCTCTACTGCTGTTTTTCTCCAGCAGAAGCCTGTTATCCCAATACAGTAAAAATAACCATTATGACTCAATGCTCTAGATTTGATCGGAAATGTGCATTACACAGTGCAGCTGTAAAAGGCTATTTATTAAGTCATCATGGTATGTGGAATGCCTAAGAAGCAATAAAGTATGTGCCAAATTTTTCTTTGCATTTAAAAATATCAAGCTTATGTTAAGATCTTTAAAACATACCGTGTTTTCATTTTCTCACAGGCATCTGCTTTATTGAATATAATTAATTCACATGTAACTTTTGACATTTTCACTCTGTGCAGGGTAAGGAATAAGAATGATGCTGTTTGTTGCATAAAATGTATAGAAATATACATTTCAGAAGAGAGATAGGAAAACACACATTTCATATCAACATATTTGTAGAGGACATTCAGATTTTGCAGGATGGAAAGATCTGTTTACCAAGACTGTCCTAAATAGAAATGATTCACGATACATCTCCTCCCCTTAAATTTAGGACAATAAAAACTTTAATGCACAAGTAAATACTGATGAGAAACAAGTTATTTTCCTCCTCGTAACAATAAACAATAAAAATTAGTAAGCCTTATGATCTAGCAGAAACAGATTGTTTATGCTTCTTGAAGTCAAAACCATTTTTCCTCTGATTTAATAGGAGGGAGTTTTATTGAGTCTTATCTACACTTGGTTTTGAGACATTTTTAGTTAACAAATCGCTCCCAGTTTTAGTACTTGGAAGAGTTTGACTTTAATATTGTATATCCTTTGGCTTTGTTCCAGCATCCCAAAACATTGTTTCATTGCACAATCTCTTTATGTTGTATTCTCTCTTTTCACCTACAAGTAAAGCTCTTTAGTTGACTCCTTATCATTATTACTACCACTAGATCAAGCTGATTTCTGAGTCAAGTAGTTTCAAAGGATTAGAAGTAGAGGTCATTTATGTGCAAAGTGATCACTGTGTACTGAAGTGGTGTGATGAAATAAACGCCTGAGACAGTGTAGATGCTTTTGCACAGTAACAGTTTTCTCTTGCTCTGGGATGGGAGCTGGACTTTCCCCATCGCAGGTGGGTGGCTGTGACAAAACCAGTATTGTTGTTTTTCCTTCTGTCAGCTCTGCTCCAGCTTGCAGCTTTCTTCACAGCTCTTTCAAAGAATTTCGTGTTCTCCAGAGGATTAGATGTGGTTTTATGTTTGATAAAGGGATTTAAAATGAACGTACTAATGGATATGCGTACACACGTATTTATTGCAAAATATTTCCATTGCAGAGGTATGAAAAAATGCATAAAATATGTAGGTATGCTATATACCCCCCTTTTTTTTGAAAAAAAAGTCAAAACATTTACAAACAGAGCATGGAGACAATAGTATGTTTAATTAATTATCATACCAGTCCAGGAAAAGCAAGGAGAATGAACACATCACAAGGAAGAATAGGATCCATACTCTAAATCCAGCATTGTTTTTGATGGCCTGTGAGGAAAAGGTTATCCCTGTTACCATCACCAATAAACACACAGAATTTCAACAATGGCAACCCAGAATGCCTGTTAGCAGCATCACCCTTCCCTCCCACAAGAGAAACAACAAAATTTGCCCTTAATTTCAGGTGAGTACAGGTCAGGTTGGCTGTACCTCTTTAGCTTTATCACACTGAAGTCACACTCAAAATCTTAAAATTGGACATTTGGAATAAAATAAAAAACATTAAAATCCCAGGATCCCATGCAATCAAACATTAGGAACTATATCAAAAAGTACATGCTTCGAAGTTAGTTTTAAATTCTAAAAGTGAAATCCCATGATTAAAAGTAATCAGGCCTTCATCTTTCTAATAAAGATCTGACTTAAATGAAAAAACAACAAAAACAAACAGAAAAAATCCTGACAACTCTGGAGATAACTCAGTCACTTCTTTCAGTCTCGCAGCAAGTATTTTTCTTGGATTTTCCTTTCCAAAACTGAGACCAGCAAGGGACCTATTTTTGATCTAATTTTTCAGATTTACATACAGAACTTTGGGGTTTTTTTTATGTGATACAAGTATTAATGTGAGTAACAAAGCTTTTTATTTTAACACCGTTCGCTACTGTTTCTCAGGATGGTTCAGGAAAACTTCATTCTACCTACAAATGTGAGAAGTAATGCAAAATATAGCTTCAGTTCTTGCCATTTGGTGCACTTTTCAGGAGAGCAGAGCAGTGGATAACTCAGCCTAGAGATACCTTTTCTGTGTGCTTTCACAAGGGAGAAAGAAGTGAGCCATTTACTCAGTAGCTTAATTTAGAACTCAGTTTTTATTGAAAACTCAGTTCTCAAAAGAAAACATCCTTTCCTTCTAATTAGCAAAAAAGTGGAAGAGATTTGTTTACTCGGAGCATGCAAGAAGTGTTCACAGTGGTAAAGAGTCTCTGCTAACACTTGGCATCTAACTCCAGTTTCAACCATTTCAGCACTCTCTTTTATTGGTAGTCTGCAATTTCTGCCCCCCTCTGCCCTTCTTTTTTTTAAAAACTTCACAGGTACTTAAATACCAGCCGGGTGACCTTCATGTTTAAAAAATTTATGAGGCCAAGTAGATTTCTGCGGCCCTGTGTAGCTGTTCAAATCATGGTTAGCAAGTGTGAACTATTGAGAAGCTCAGCTACCTTGTACAGTTTTCCCAAAGCCCTGTCCTGACCCCCCAGTGCCCACTGCACCGGTCCCGTGGGCGAGCTCACACAAGCTGTTTAAAGCAACACCTGGAAAAAACTGAGAGTTAAGAGAAAGAAGTGAGTTTAAAACACAGCTTCAAGATATTACCTCTCTTATGTCTTCATTGCCTTCTTTTATATTCTCTGTTGCACCCACAACTAATTGATGGATATTGTCAATATCAGTTTCCTGTTTAAAAACAAAATAAAATTGAGAAATAGTAATGAATGTTAGGAAATAAACTCTTCCATAGACTTGGGGAACAAGCAGAACTCAAAAGTAAAATAAAATCTGGTATTACTAACATCTTTGTGTCATTGATACAAAGGCACAGAGTAATACAATTAAGTTGTAATTTCTTTATCCATGGTTTTACAAACCTGAATGGAGACCACCAAGATCAGTAGGAAGCCTCCCGTTTATCTAGAGTCAAATCTAACCTGTCTGATTTTTCCCAGCTCTTTTGGAAGAGATGCCACCATTTCCAGAAAGGATCCTGTTTAATAACACATTTAACAGGACCCCAGTTCTGAGGCAGAGGGATCATTCTAACACGTCTCATTTTCTATTCGTGGTACATGCTAGTAAGTAACAACGGTAAATACCCAGATTTTGAAGTTGGAAACAAAAATATCTTCCTTTTAATTTGCATCAAGGATTCATTAATCTTATGTTCAAAAGTTGGCAACCAAGACCAAACTACCACCCCCACAAAAATCTTAAAGCTGTATTTGCTGCTGTAGTATTAAATTATACTAACCTGTTGCAAGACTTTCTCAGTGAATATCTCTTGTAATCTGGAGATTTCCACCACTTTTCCTTCAATTTGTCTTGGCAAAGAACAGAAATACTCCATTAAAAACTATTGCAAACATGTCTTGCTGCTGCAGATTAAGACTCCCAGCCAGTAAGTGGCTGCTCAGAAGGCCACTGTTCTGTCAGTCGTCTGTGAGGCAGCAATAGCCTGGGACCAGGGCTCAGACAGTTCCTGGTTGAAAGACAACCAGCCCACAGTGAAGCCCTGGGAAAGGCACCCCCAGAAGTGCTCAGTGAGCAGCTCTCACTGCCAGGGTTTCACCTGTCTCTCTTCTTTCATTTCATATAACAAAATCCATGATGGGCCCTAAGCAGTTGATTTTGACACACCCTTTTCATACGCCATGAACGTATGAACTGGCGTGTGCAGTTCACCTTGCCTAGAACTGAAATACGAAAGTCAGTTTCTAGCTTGAGTAGCTGTTTGGGTGTTCTGCACAGCTGGGGAGAGTGAATTGCACCCTTGCCTGTCTCTGCATGGGGTCAGCAATGGCACCTCCCCCTACTGCCATCTAGATATCCAGTGGACAACTGGATAAAATGGAAAATTTAATATTTAAAAACTTGGACAAGGGAGGATGTACACCTTCCAAACGTAAGCAGTGCTGTTCTGGATAGTTTGTGTCCCTCAGAACCATTCTTTACTCTGTGGGACAGCACACAGTTCCTGTCCTGGGCACTGGTGTTCTGTCCCAGCTCCTCCCACACCACTGCAGTGGGTGTGGGCAGGTGCCCTGCAGCCACTGCCCTGCACGTGGGTGCTGACCGGGGCATGGCACCAGCATGGGCCACTGTCTGTCAAGTAACACAAAACTGTACCTGACTTCATCGAAGAGATTGTTCATTTCACCAATAAGTCTCTGGTTCTCCTGTTCAAACTGGAAAAAGGGAAGAAGGAAATGACACATTAAATTTTTAGGTTCAAAGAAGTAAATCTGAAATGACAGGTACGTGTTTGAAGAAGGGTAACAATGGATCTCACAGAAAAAGGCTCAGTCTTCTGATATGGGCAATTTCTATCATAAAGAATGAAGAAAAATGTTTTATTTCTTTTAACATTCAGATTTCTTTTTGTGCTAGAGGCTCACTGTCTACTGGTAAGAACAGCCTCCTCTCCTGGGTTAAAGGATTTCACTGAGTCTAAGAGGGGGGTTACAGGGCACTGTCACATTCACTGTGGGGTAGAGGTCTCAGGAAAGGTGCCCAGCTCCGTGAATTGAAGGGGAACAGAGAACAACATACTGCACAATTCCATGAAATCCCATTGACTTCCACTCTAAAGATCCAATGGTTTTGTCAAATAAAGTAATACCAGTGTTGTAATAGAAGTGTCACTGTCACTGCTGTCTGTAGCAACACCACCTACAGAACAGAGCATTTTTGAAAACATAATTGCCTAAAATACTGTGATATTTACTTCACAACAGCAGATGGCTAAAGGTGCTTCATCACTGCAGTGCTTTACATTCGTGACCATTTTATGTCTGGTTCTGGTGGAGTCACCTCACAACAAAGCCAAGGAACAGAGCAATGAAATAGAGCCACGAGATTTAGCACTGCGATCACTGGTTGGTCCTTGAGTGAATACATGGGGCCACCAAGCTGCAATTGTTTTTTCTGATTTCTGAAAGGATAAGTATGTCTGTACAAATATTCAACATCAGAAATTCCCAAATTTGCTGCCTTAGTAAAACTGAGATGGTAACTAATTGAGAAGATGAATTTTCAGTAAAGAAACAGTGAATGGCTTTAATCCTTTACAAATAGCACAAATCCACTTGAGAAAGTATTCTTTAAAAAGTCCCTTTGATATTTAAAAGCTTCAACTGGCACAGATTGCCTTTTAAACTGCTAAATGATCTTTGCAACTTGAAATCATGGCTGATGGAGCGCTTGCACAGACAGCAGTTAAGATATGCTAAAACAGTCAATTGAACAAAGGGTTTGAGCACTGAGGACATCATACACCAGTGTGCCACAAAGGGATTTACATGATGGGAACATAAAACCAAGCTCTAGCGATCAGTACAGCTCAGCGATTTATGGCTTATTGAAGTAGCCTCTTTTATGACAGTAAAGTATTCTGTTACCAAAGTATGGCATAAAGTGACAAACTGCTTAATATATGGCTAAAAATCCAATGCATAAAAGAAATAATCACCAGTCCTTTTTGTTATACCATGAGAGAAGTCATTAGATGTGCTGTTCCTGAATTTAAGATAAGACCAACCAACCAAAAAAAGATAAAGTCAGAGAAAAGTAGATATTTTCATGACTCCAAATGGCAGTCAGATTTCTCCCACTCAATGCAACCACAAGACATCTGCTCATCATCAGTAACTGTAAAAACTGTTAATATACCTGTATTCAGAGTTATAAACTGAAATCTATTGTGCATATCATGCAATAGCCTGCAAACATTTTGAACAATGTCAAGCTCTCTCCTGGGGATAAAATACCGATAGGATTGCTGCTGTAGCAATGATAGGGATTTAATTCATTATTTTATCTACATGAAGGATCATAGAACCATGATTGAGATTTGTTAAGTATGACTTGACACAAACCATCCCAATTTAAAACCAACACAGCAGTTTACAGACTGCAATCTACCCTTTTCATAGAATTGCTTAGGATGGAAAAGATGTTAGAGATCAACATAACCATTAACCCAAGGCCACCACTAAACCATGTCCCTAAGTCTTTTAAATACTGCCATGGATGGTGACTCCACCACTTCCATGAGCAGTCTGTTCCAAAGCTCGACAACCTTTTCAGAGAGGAGATTTTTCCTATGATCCTAGGCCTACAAAGCACAACCTGTATTTAGCTTTCAGTCAGAAGGCCCTGTCAGAGCCATCATCTCCAACTCCTGTTTCCCTGTTTCTCTGGAAGCTGACAGCAAGGGGCCTAACAGTATTGTGCCTAAAGGCAGGAGAATGAAAATATGTAAAGAATTCTCTTTTAAAAGCAAACAGCATGAGTAAGCCTCTAGACTTTAGACTGGCACTCAAGAACAATATGAGAGCATACAGAGCAGCCGCTGAAGAACATTTTCTCTTTAGCAAGCCATACCATAATTATGTGCAACTTACTCATCTCTGACTGGAAGAATGATGTGCGCTGTGTCTGGGAACACCTCGAATCACTGCCAACGACGCTTCACAAACTCATACTGCTGCAGCCCTTTGCCCTAATAAAGCTCACTGTTCTGAAATCTGCACAGCTACTGATTGGAATCAGTTTTTCTTTCTTTATATAAACCCAAGGCAGTGTGTGCTAATGTAGAGAGGTTTTCTAAGAATTTTGAGCTATGTTCAATATGATAAATTTTAGGAATTTCAAAAAATCTGACAAGCTGTCAGCAATCATGCCTATATCAAAAATGTTCTATTTTATCTGTTCAATTGTAAGCAGAATTGGATCAAACAATCTATAAACATGCTGAGAGCAGGTAAATGCAAAAATGTTAAAATTCATTAAATTCTGTTGTGACAGACAGCTTGTAGCTATTCCTTCTAGGAAACCAATCTGATCTTGATAATAAAAAAAAAAAAAAGAAATAATATGAAGTATAACTTCACAGTAATAGGTAAATAATACAACTATTTGTGTTCTAGAAACTGTCCAAGAAAAAAGGGCAAACAATTTATTTTCAGAAGTTTCACAATGATTCTTCTGATGTTACCTTGACTTCTATTGTTTCCTGACTAAACAAAGGAATCAGTAATTGTAATGTTAAAAAACAATTTTAATTTCAATGGCTGAAAAATAGTTTTTATTAATTTCATGTTTCCATGTAAATATTTTGTAACATTTTTAAATATTAGTTGCTATGAGAAGAACCAGGAAGTCACAAGCAAAAACGGTATCTTCTTATGGCATTATTCTGTGTAAAGTGTTTAAAATTAATTTAGGTGAATCTGTATTTTTTTTACCACACAGGAATACAGCAGAAAATACAATAAAATGGCCAATTAGACACAAGATAAACATACCATTTGTATTTCTTCAGGTGACAGCTCATCTTCACCTTTGCCGTCCCCCCATAATCCAAGGTTACTTTGGGCATCAGGCAGATTCCTGTCTGTGAAAGAGCCACCAAACACTTGAGACACAGAATAGTAAAGAGCACTGAATAGTAAAGTCGAAATAATTTTTCATCCATGTTAGACTGCTGATGAAATTGTTGTATCTCCATTGTCAATTACTGAGATTCACTCTGTATTTACAGTACAAAATTACACCAATAACCTTTAATGTCCAAACTGGTCCAAAAGTCTATGTGTAGGTTTAATTTTGTGAACTAAAGGGAGTTGCATTAACATACTGACAGACAAGGATATAAAACAACTCATAATGCACTAACAGTTTTTAGGGCACAAAATGCTGTAGCAGTCGTCTTTTAACAGATGAAAACACACAATTTTCAAAATGACAGTCTATATGCAAAGTATTATCATCCAGTGAGACTGGACAGAACACCAGCTCCTCCTTTCAAAAACTAAAGACAGAATCTCAAAGGTGTTTTGAGCAAAGCTCACAGACAAATTAGATTTTGTCACACTGTTCAAACTTCCTATTACAGTGCAAATCCCACACCCCAGTGTGCAAGGGGTCTTCCTGCATATAACAGGAATCAGCTCCAACCCCACAAATTAACCATAGCACATCAAAGCTGCTTCATTCATTTCAGTAGTATTTTCCCTTTGATTAAAGCTACTCATCTGCATAAACCTTTGTATGAGTTGGGCATAAAAGATCTTGAAGGGCTATTTCTGGGATATTCCCTTCTGGAAGATTTAATTTTAGGCTTAATTATATACTTCTGATTATAGAGGAAGAAGTTAGAATGGGAAAAAAAGGAATCTGTGCTACAGGAATCTACTGTTTCTGAAGCTGTTTCAGCATGAGTGTTTAAAAGCCTTCTAAGACTACAGCCTTGAGAGAGCCTCTCTTCTCCCCCCTGGCTGTAACATTATTACAAAACCCAAGAGAGATTTGTACCACCCCACAATAGATCAACACTCAACCTGCTTTGATGTATCAGATGCAGGTTGCAAATTAAAACACAGAAATATTTCATTTTTACTTTTTCATACATTTCAGGCTTCCTATTTATCCCAGTCAAATTTTTTTGGCATTTATGTGTATTTTAATTTGTTTTGTTATAACTTCCTAGATGTATTTTTTTTAATTGCTTAAGCAGCGCTGATGCATCATCATTCAGAGACTGACTTGTCTTGGGAGGCCTCTGAAAGGAGTGGTCTTATTTATAAACACATTTATGAAAAGAGATATAAGAAGTTCTCCCTTTTATCCTTCATTATAGTATTTGTGCAAACTCTTGAAAACATTAATATTGTGAAAGAATATTGTGTACGTCTCCTTTATAAGTGGTTTTTTTCGCTTCCCAACAGCCAAACCAGGATGCATAAACAGTGACAATGTTTCAAATGGGGGATGTGGATAAGGAATATAATAAATTAAAAAAAAAAATACAACCCCCAAAATAGATCAGTTCTTTCTTATGAGTAATAAAATATAAACTCAAGAATACCTTTAAAGATTGTTTAGAAAGCTTCCAAATATTTTTTATGGCGTATTATCAATATTTCAAGTCTATTTTACAGAAACACACCTTACTTTTTAAAATAAGCAATGTATTTACATTATATCAAAATTATAATAAATTGTTTACCATATTCAAACAAAATAAGGTAATTAGTTTATGGAAGGAAAAAAAAATAAAAAAAATGTCCTATTTTGTCCCAGAGGAACCAATTAATTTCAGGCTCTGCCAGTGCTGTTAAAAAACCAGCACCTGTATCCAATGTGATTGCTAATAAGAAAGTATACTTATGATAAGAGGTAAGCAAGAAATATGTATCTCCCCAGGGTTTCTCCTGTCACTGTGGTACGTTCTGGGCTTTCTGCAGCTTTCACACAGCTGACATTAATGCTTTTCTGCAATTCAGCCAGCAAAAGCCAAACTACATTTCTATTTCAGAAAGAGAAGTAGTTAACTCATGACAGAGATACAAAATAATGATCAAATCCTCTGAATCCTTTTTCCATGCTGAAAGGAGACAGCTGCTAAGCTTGTGGACCAATTCAAAAGCTACTCATTATTTACATTTATTTCCATAAACTAAATGTCATATTTGTAATATGCAAATCAATACTGCCAGTATATAAAAGCACTCTCCAGAGAGACTATTTTCCTACCATGAGGTATGTCCACTATAATTCTAATGTAAACAGGTGCTTTGCCTAAAAACAAATGTAATCACATTTTGCTTTGGTTTCTGCCAAAAAACCAGACAAAACCCAAGTTGTGCTTTAGCACATTGAGCAGCACATTGAGCTGTTCATCATAGTGTTCAAATTAAGGACAGCACCACAAGCTGCTCTCAAAAGTATCTTTACAGATGAGATTTAACCCAAGGGACCCAGGCATGCTGCTGATGGCTAATTCATAAAAACAAATTATCACCATTCTCTAAACCACCAACATCCTGATGATGAAATAGCTTATTTCAAAATGCAAACATTTCTCCACTTTCTTAAAAATTTGCAAAGTTACTTGAAAAAAAATATAAATCAAAGGCTGTAAGATTTAAACTGAGCTTCTTGTTTCCTAGTCATCTTGTTCATGTTATTTTCGCACTTTGACAACCACCTACCAGCAAAGTCACAATGCTGATTCCTATAAGCAGCAGCAACCAGCACTTACCCTTATGTGAGGAATCACAGGCTGTGTGCATTTGCATACTGTTCCAGACAGATTTATTTTGATATACAATTTCCATAGTTTTCTTAAAGTCTAGTCAGCAACCCCTCTGTAAGTACTGCAGCAGCACCACTTGTGTGGCAGGACCCCTACTTTCTCATAAAAATTAAAGCAAAAACTCATAAAAGTGAAAACTGGAGTAATCAAAATTAACGTGCAACAAATTAGCTGCATTTCTATTTACTCCAGTGGTTTGCTGTGTCCAAGGCAACCAAAGAACAATATTTTCCATGGTGTGGCGCAGATTTTTGGAGCTAAAAATTGTAATGGCACTATGTGGTGGGAGTGCACACTTCCAGAGATTGTGGGGACATTTGGTAACAAGGAAAGAGCACAGGGCAATGAAGATGCTACTGTGCTGCTGCTTCTCCAGTGACACCAGCTCACAGCTGCAAAGCACTGATAACAGGTTAAGGTGAAACTCATCTATGTGCCTGTCTGCTGCGTCACTTATGACACATTATAAAAAGATGTGTTCTAGTAAGCACTAGAAACGGCACATAATCAAACGCTGTACTTCTTACAATAAATTCAGTGTCGGGGGAAAAAAAAGGCACCCTGATAGGGCTGCAGAAGTACAAACTGGTTAGGAAGATAAGCAAAGCCATTATCAGAAAATGAAGCTGTTCACACACTGTGAAGTAATTCAGTATTAGAGGCTTCATCCAAAAGTGGAGCACCCACTTTACATGAATCGACCCTCCATATGGCCCTGGCATCACCAAACAGAGGAACTTCACTCTTTTAATAAAAATCACTAAAGAAACGACAACTGTCTATCAGAATAATATGGCCAACCATTGCATTTGTTCTATCCTGATGAAGTATTATCCCAATGTAACGTAATTGGAAGGAAAAAAATCCTGCCGTAAATCACAGGGTAGCTTGGTCTCCTCTAGACAGCACAAGTGGGAGAACTCAAGCCAGAGAAAGCAACTCCAGAATCACAGAAACAAGATTTCTCTTTAGGCTTGAAATCTGAAGTTATCTGCACTGTGGTGGTACTCCAAAAGGCACTCTGCTTCAAAGCTCTGCCAGCATATACATCCCAGGACAGGCTGAAATCGTGAAGGGAATTGAAATGGTTTCTATCCCTCAGCCTGAGAAGCAGGCAACCAAGCAATGAGAACCAATGTTCACAAATCCTGTCAAGATCTGCACCATCTGAAATGACCCCAGGGTCAGAGATTCTGCTTTGGACTTCTGGCAATCTCCTGCCCACTGAAAGATGAGATGCAATCCTCCCAGCAGGGAAACTCAATGCCCTCAAGAAGAAAGCCCCAAAACTACTGGATCTGGCCAGCCAATAACCTCCTCTCTGTGAGGCTATTCTACCCTTCAGTTCCTACTGTAGACATATCCAACTCAAGGTCTCTGTGCTTAAAAACTACAGAATGTTCCCACAGAGTTGTTGGCCTACTTTCTAATTCTTTTCATTCAGTGAAAGCAATATGGGAAAATCAGACAAATTTCAGAAAATATAATATTGATAAAAATAAATAAAAAGGAAAGAGTTCACATAGAGTTTATCAAGAGGATGAG
Organism: Monarcha castaneiventris obscurior; assembly: GCA_026261815.1. Lineage (NCBI taxonomy): Eukaryota > Metazoa > Chordata > Aves > Passeriformes > Monarchidae > Monarcha > Monarcha castaneiventris. Next base: position 11,397,962 of record JAMPIT010000433.1, on the reverse strand, counting down.
GAATTCAGCAAAGCATAAGGCTTGTTTAGCTGACATGTCAAAAATTTAAGATTTTGCTTCCTCAGTCTCACAATGTGCTTCACAGAAGCCTGATCAGCTCAAGGAAGATGAAAATGGAAAATGTGCCCGTCACAGTAACTGGCCCTTCTAAAGTGAAGGAAGTACTATTGACAGGTCTTGCCACTGAAAGTAAAATGTAACTACATTTTAGTCTTACCTTTGCTTTCCTCAACAGAAATTTTTTCTTCAGAATCATCTAAAGGACTCTGTGAAGATTTTTCAGGGGAAAGAGGTGATTTGGACACATTGCTCTGCTCAGGTTCAAGTTTGGACCTAGAAGTACAAGAGCCTGTGATTTAACTGATACCACACAGATGTATTTCTCTAAAATGAGAACAACCACAGATTACTAAATTCAATACTTTAATTCTTGCAAACTTCACATTAAAGGTTTTCCAGTCAAGATACAAAATGTACTTAGCAACTGCTACTCCAATATTGTTACAAAGGCAAAGAAGCATGAATAGTATTCCCAGACAAAATGCATCACATGCTCAGAGTTGAGGAGAATATTGAAGGTTGCAGCATAAAAATATTTTATTAAACTTCTTTCAAAAATCCAGTGTATTAAATTTTTGTTTTAAAAAAGCCAACATTTTGGTCATACTGCAAAATTTTTAGTAGCAATGGCCAAGCACTACTTCTTTATTTCTTTTCAAATAATTATGATAATTTTACTTTATATTTTCAATTGACGTAAAGGAAATACAATAGAATTAGCTTTTTTATACTACTTCTAAGTCCCTATTACGTGATTTTAATACTAAGGCAATGCAAAACATGAGAAGCTTATTCAGTGATTACATATTAAGGACTTGTCAAGTATGTTTCAGTGTGGCATCAAAAAATGTTGAAAATTAGCGGCAACACATTTTTTTCCTGTAAATTTCTGTGGTTTATTGTTGCCTACAATGAATTCTGTAACTGCTACATAGCACGCAGTTAAATTTTAGCAATGCTGTTGGAGAAGGTAAAGAACCAAAAAACCAAAAAGCAATAGGTGGAATCACGTGCTGTGCCACCTTTATCACTTCCCACCCTTTCAAATATAATCAACAGTTGATCTCATTATGATTTGTAATTCTCCCCTGTGCCTAACAGAAGGGGTTGCTTTTTGTGTTCCTTCTTTGCATTGTGTCTAAATTCTAACCCATAATTAGAAAATTCTGTGAAAAATAGAATATAATGCAATTGTCATCTCTGAGTGATTGCTATTTAACAAGAAAAAACAGTAGCAGGGAATTTTTTTTGTTATAAAACCTCTACAAATACTAGGCTTTTGGTAATTTTACAGAGAAGAACTCTTCCTCTCTCCTTTCTCTCAAATTTGCCTAATAATAAGAAAAAAATACTTATCCATATACCTGTGCAGTTCAAATAATAGTTTTAATACTAATAAAACACCAACTCCCCAGGTAACAAAAATAGCAGCTTGATTTGAATGATTGCAGACATAATTCACAAAAACTTCTAATGGAAAACGAAGTTTAAAATTGAAATTAATCTTGAATACCAATAAACATTAAAATTGAAAATCACAACCAAGTACCTTTACAGAAAAAAATGCTTGTGTTTCTATTTCTAAGCTTTTCTTTCTGTGAAACTAGTCCTAACCACCAGAACTTTTTAATCAAAAAATGTGAGTGAATACATAAAGGCAACTTCTGTAAGAAAATTGTAACACTCAGGCAATTTGTCAAAGAGCTTAGGATAGTTATCAATACAAAAGGAAACATATTTCTATGGCAAACTTTTCAGTATTGTCTCATATGCATGTATTTTAAATTGACTAAACTGCGGGAAAGAAGAGCTGCAGTATGATTCATTTAGTTCTAAAGAATCATATTCCTTTATTGTTTGTTGTCCTTACTTTGCACAGTATGGGAATACAGGAAACTTTCAATTTAAAATGAACGAAGTGTCTGGGATGCATTGTTTAAAGAACGCCTAGCTTTTTTAAGAGAAGGTACACGTTCTTATCACATAAAGCATCTGCTGAAATCCTAGGGGAAATTAAAAATCAACTATACTATTTTTCTTTAAGTCATAAAAAAGAGGGTTATGCCCTGTGATTTATTTAAATTGAATTTTAATTTAAATGACAATTTAGCCATTACATCACATCTGCAATGCAAACAGACTCCACCTGGTTAACATCTGTTTTCCAGTTCTTACATCCATAAAGAGAGGCATAGAGGGACCCTCCAATACTGCATAAAAAGAATGTATCTTCTGGGTTAATTCTTAATGCCTTACTGCTGTTTAGTTAAGTGGTATTCTAACTTCTGAAATAGTGCATCAAATTAAGGCTTCTTCTGAACATGGGATTTCACATGGAAACAGTAACATAAGAGTACAACAGAAGAACTAGTATTCATTAGCCACTGCTACAACTGCAGGAACAATGCTATCTTCCTTTGAAGCTCTTTCACATTAAGAATACTGATAAGATTCTGTATTTCTATACGTGAAAAATATCAGTTTATTTCTGTATGGTTTTTTTCTGAAAAGTTATACGAGCTACAAAAACACCAACGCCTTACTTTTCACTCATTGCTTCTAACCAAATTTCAGAAGTGGTTTGGGGTATTTCATTTTCTTGGTTTTGGCTTGTGCTACTATTTATGTCTCATGAGGATATATGTGAGTCAATCTAATTGCACTTAATCATGCTGAATGACTCTGAAGAACATATTTATGTACTTTTGAAAACATCTCTCCAAGTTCAGTGCAACTGTAGCTGATCAAGCCAAACACCAAACTGATAAACCAGCATCAAGTCTTGGGAAAGTGCTAAAGAATTTATGTGCATGTTCAAGAACTATATATTTTTTAATTAAAATATGGATAATGGACCTTGAGGTTACTATTCAAATAATGCAGAGTGAGAAGACATGGAAAGCCAGGTATTAAATAAATTGCAAACATGCTCATTTTCCCTATCAATCTCCCAATTGTAAGTATGCAGGAAAAGAAACTGAAGAAGTACAGGGTTTGAAACCTGTCTGAAAAAGAAATCCCACCAGACCAAAAAGGCATCAAGCACATCACCTTTAATGTCTCCTAGACATTTTCAGCTTTACATTAGCAGCCTTAACAAATGCCACTATAGGAAGTGGAAGCTCTTGTTTCAGTTCAGAAGTTACATTCTAGTTTTTTATTTTCATCATGTTTCTGCTTGCCATAAACACCTGCCATCTCAAGTAGTATTTATTAACAACACAGTCACTTGCTTTAGCAGAATGATAGGACCTTTAAAAAAAAGCAAACCAAAAAAATTTTGGTGAATTTGTAGAAGTCAAATAGGTTTATTAACCCACATTTTACTGATTTGGTGCTTTAATCCTTTACCTAAATGAGAAGTACAACACTATAATGGCACTCAGCCATTTTCAGATTTAACTTCACATGCCCAAAGTGTAAGGAACCCTGGAATGCACCTGCTGACAGCAGAAGTTGCTCATCCAACCACAAATTTCTATTAAAACAATCTCCTTGGAATCTAAACATGGACAATAGTTTTGCTGAACGTCCTACAAGTGAAAGGCACATTTAAACTATTTTTGGCACTACTCACAATCTCTTCTTATCTATCACTCGCTTAACTCGGATGGCTCTTTGTTCAGAATACAGCTTGCACACTCCTGTTCAGGACAGCAGTAAACAAAATTTCAGGTTAGAAGAGCAAGATTCCTTTCTTGGAAAATGCAATCATCCGTTTTCAACTATTCAATAAATACTAAGTACTTTTTAAGTAATCTTCAATGAAGTCCAAGACAGCTGTTCTGTGCTCCTTTACCTGAGCAGACTGGACACCCTGGTGTGCTGAAATACAAAAGAAAGATATAAGACAATCTTCTAACTTTTTATTGAATTCCACAGCAGTTTGCACTTTCAGTTGATATGCAAGTTATATTCAAAAGCCTATTCACATTTTATATACGTTATATATTAGTATTTCTTTCAAACATAGCTATATTTACATACAGATTCTCTAAAACAGCAAGTCATTACAACAAACCAAAAACTCAAAATAACTAGGATCCTATAGTATTTTTATATATGCCAGAGAGTTCTACTATGTCAATTAAATTCTAAACACGAATAGGTGTCACCTAGCTAAGCACAGCAAAACAGATCTCGAGATTTAACTCACTTAATTTATTGAACTTTTTCAAATTCCCTGGTGTATAGATTATGTGGAAATATTTGGGATTTATTGTGTCAAACATCCTTTTAATTAAATATATTGATATTTCTCATTTTTATACTATGTAGTTCTCATGCACGACTGATGTTCAGTGATTCTGAATAATGCTACAACTATGTGTAGATGGCATTTCAAAGCTGATGAAAATCTTTCCTGTATCGATTAAATACAGAGATGCAGCAAGTCTACTTGAAAATGGCAACACAGAAATTCTCTCTCTGTGACTTTCACAAGATAGTATAGCAAAGGTATGATCCTATATTCAAGCTGCCATAAATGTTTTTGATTTACCAGGACACTGTTAAAGCTATTTAATTATCTCAAACTTGAAAGTATTATACCTGTAATACCTTACAGGTAGACAAGCTAGAAAAAGACAATCACCAAATTTAGAAAGCTTTGGTTTAGGCCTCTGTGCCACAGGTGCTGAATTACTACTCAAGTTGTAAATATTGAAGACTTTTCTACACTTGTTAACTGGTGTATTTGAACAAATAAATAAAATTCTATGCTCTGGCTTCCCTTTCCACTATCATTAAAGAAAGCGAATTACAGTACTGATCAGCTAATGGGATTACGCATGCAAACAAAAAGGCAGTAAGACTTCACCAATCTCTTTCCTAAAGCATTTCAGATTCACCATGTAATACTCAGCATTACCTTAGCCTTTATCAAGAACTAAGAAAAAACATGTAAGAGCTGCTTAGTTTACCTTCTGTTCTGAGCTGATGAATGGCATCAGCACACGTTCTCATAAACACCTGGGCATCTTGATCTATCTGGTCACGCTCTGTATCCGTCATCCTCACGTACTTAGACATAATATGGCTAAGAAACAAGACAAAATTGTCACTTAAAAAATCCCCAGCATAAAATCCACAAGTACACACCTCAGACCTTTTTCTGACTCATCACCTTTGCAAAAACTTTTCTGCAACGCTGATTTTCACAGAAAAAGCAATAAAAAGCACAGTAACTACCACTGATAAAAATGTCACTCCTATAAAGCTGGGAGGCTTTTTTTCAGAACAGTTTTACTAATAAAGTATGCAAAAAAAGCAGTATCTCCTATCATCTTGTACATAATCTAATACGGAGCAGATAAGGGGAAATCAGAAAATATATTATTGCCCTTGGTACTTATTCCAATGAAGTGTCCCAAAACCACAAAAACAATTAAGATAAAGGAATAGCTCAGATACTGAAAGAAGTACAAAAAAAAGGGAACTTATTTTACTTAAATATGTTTTCATTATCCTGAAGACAATGTTTCATTTTTAAAGTAGCTGTACTATGAAATCTGTGAATTTAAACTAGATGAAGAATACTGGAAAATAATGCACAATTTTAATATCAAACTGACTGCAATATTTATTAAAACCTGTTCCCATTGTTTATTTCTATTTTAAATTATACACACTATGCATTTAGTATTTTCTAATGTTGTTAATGTATCTTTTTGTTGCTAAATCACTAAAAATGAAGGTGTCTCCTTAAAATATTAACTCACTGTAGGTAAACCACCAGAAAAGCATACTGTATAAAGGTATTTAACAGTGTTTCCACAGCCAGAGGTGACAGGATGATAAAACTCTGCTACAGCAAAAAAAAAAAAAAAAGGCAAAATAATCCCATCATCTTGGGTTTCCTGATGATGCAGTGATCACAGCCTATTATACCTGTTCTTTAAAAAAGGAAAGAAAACCCTAATTCATACCTGCATTTGAAATTATTATTTTTGTATGTGAAAATTTCATCATGTGTAATGCAACTACAATAACGCAGTAATACAAGTAAAAAGAGAGTATCTTCAATATTTAGCCTGATATCCTTAGAGATCTCTTACACACTTCACTGCAATAATGCCAAAGCTCCCCTGTGTCTGCAGCAAACCCAGCCACAGGAATGCCCACCAGTTCACACAACCCCATCTCATCAACTCATCCTGTACAAACCCTGTACCATCATTGTACTGCCAGCATGGGTCCAGATCTCCTCCACAAAGCTTCAAGGTAGAATACTCAAAAGTCTTCAAGTATTATATCAAAATCTCTTCATTCCCATCCCATATTACTGGTTTTACATAAAAAATCAGCACATGGTTCATCTGGCTTGAAAATCAGTCTCTGCTTATTGGTCAGCTAATACACAAGCACAGATTAGCAAGCAAACAGTAAGACAAACTAATTAGAAGTAATATTCTATATTTCGCGTTTGTTTCCAAAACTGTCATGTATTTGACATCTAAATATCAGGGGTTTCTTCTCCCTCGGGTTAAAACTATTCTAAATGTCATAAAATTATTTTTTATTCCTTAGAGAAAACCAGCCATATGTAGTGTTTCCATTTATCTTTGAGTTGCTGAATTGTTCTCCTTTGTTCAGGACAGACAGGTTTCATAAATTTGTGGCAAAATCCCTATCACAACTGTAATCAATGTTTTTCTAAGCTGCAACTCTAAATCATACTTTCTGAGAAAGCAGCTTCTGAATGATGAAAGATTTGAAATTGCCTGATTTTAGAAATACCTGATAAGAGAAGATTTCCCCAACCTGGCTGAGATAACATTGTCAGTTATAAATGCAATATAAGATAATTCATATTGTTAAATATATTGGGGCAGACCACTCTCCTACTCCCTCTGCACAGCTTGTATAGGTATTTTTCTTGCTGGTCTGTCAGACAAGCAAGCTGTAAGCATGTGTAAAGCCAGGAAATCCATTCCTACATCCATCTCCACACAGGCCAAGACAGAAGGGGACCATTAAGATCGTATGGTATGGAGTAATTCATAATATCCTTCAGTGAGCTCAGCCTAGAGTGCTACTTGAGCATGTTGGGGCACACAGATTTAGGTGGGAAATAAGGGTGGAGTAACAGCTGCATGATGGCTCCTTGACAAAGAAAAAACTCCACTCTTCTATTTCAGATTACAATAATAAATTCTGGCTGGTCTGCTACTGAACAGGATATCAAGTTCTTGTCTTTATATGTCTAAGTTCTTGTACTCTTCCCAGCTTTGTGGTATTTGCAGAGTTGTACACTTTCCATGCACTTTTTTATACAAGAGGGTAAAATAAAGATTACAAAATGCAAACCAGAATTTTCTTTTAAATCAGACTTAGAAATAAATATGAAAAAACTTGCCCCAGGCACACTTCATTTTTTACTAACAGTTTAACAAGTGGTAGTGCAGTGATACAGTGAGGATAATTGCAACAGCTTTTTAACATTGGGAAACAAGTTGTTCAGTTACTTTTCCTAGTTGCTTACAGAAAAACAGGGTAGATCAAATTCTTAAATAGGAGTTTCACAGCTTCAAAGCTAGTAAAATGCAGCTTAATCCAGTAAACAAGAAATAGAATACTTTTCCTTTTATAACTGCTTACAGCTTACATAGCGTCTGGTACCAGTGCTTTTGAACATGAGCTGGTCAAGCCACTCAGAGGGAAGGATACCTGAAACCCAACCTCCTTGGGAAGGCAAGAATGGAGTCATACAATCACATCCCATTATGTCAAAACACATATGGCATCCACTAGTACTAACAGGGTACTGAAGTCCCCACTGCACTCCCCAGTAAATCTGCACATGGAGATTATACTGAAAATCCATTTAATCACCATCCTCTACCGGAAGAGGAACCATTCATTAAAATAAAACAGGCCAAAGAAAACCAAAACCACATAAAAACATCAAACAAAGAACAACAGAATAGAAAAAAAAAATCAGCTGTGTCTTATATGTCAGAGATACAGATGCATGCTCAGAAGTACAGTGGCAGTATCACAGCAGTGGACTGATCTATCACTAGATCAAGAAAGGCCAAGCAAATCAGGTTTTTCAGAAGCAACCAGAATAATTAGCCAAGACATGCACAGATAAAGAAGGAAGAAAGGAGGAAAAGAAACTCCTCTGGATTTTCATCCTTGTCAATATGGGAAAACTGCATAAGAAACTTGGGCTGGAAGGCAACTTTTTAACTGTGATTTTTAACAGTGGATGAAGAGTACAATGGAGACAGTGACCATCAAGTAGGCTGACTTCATTAGGCTAGAAAAATGAGTAGGTTAAATTGCAGAGAAAATGCAAACCTAAAAAGAAACAGAAAAGAATTTGGATGAACTAGTAGTTTTCATACAGAAATTACATTATAATAATTTCCAATTCTGCCCTTGATGAAAAGGAAGAGTAGGCAATACAGTGAGAGATCAACTGATCTTTGTTGAGCTCAAACAGAAAGATCAGAACAAAAAGTGCAAATTAGTTCTGTTTTCTATTGTCAAGTCTAAAGGAATACAGCATGCAGGGACACACTCAGAAAAGGGTCAACTGCAGGGTGAGACAACTGGGAAGGGATGCCAGTGACAACAAGAGATTGCTCTCCAAACATTACTATAAGGAACAACAAAGAATGTGGTCTTGGCTTGTTATTCAGCAGAGAAGTAAAATTATATGCAGAGTATTAATTCTAGATGTTTATTGCTTAGTTTTGGGTTTTTTTGCACTAACTTTCATCATTAACATTACTTAAAAGCTGCAGTTACTATTCCTTTTAGCTTACTGCTTCTAAATCATCTGGGACACATTTAATACCTCTGACATTTTAAAAAGATCATAATTCTTTGTTGATACTATCATCAACAATAACAAGTGTCACACAATGTATTAGTTGAGAGGCTGCTGAGTGAATAGGGTATGAGAGAGAGAGCTATGTGAACCAGGTCATAGCACAAGGGTACCTGAATGTGCAGTGGCTCCTGGGACAACGTTGAAGGTAAACTTGATGAAGTACATATCCCTCCTATCTGTGTAACAAAGCTGTGCTCTCGAATGGAACTAACCAACTTCCAAAAAAGCCCAGGGCATATGCACATTCATACAGTGTGCAGAGACAGGAGACCAAGCCCTGAAATAAAATGGGAAATGCATCAAATGACAGGATGTATCCTCACTCCCAAGAACTAAGAGAGAATAAGCAAATGACAGATTGATAAAAAGACTATCTTTGAAAATAGGGTTAAAGCGACAAAAGAAAAGCAGAGGACTTCTAGACCACTCAGCCTAGAAAAATATAGAAATAAATAAGTGATATTTAAGCACTTAGGAAAGACCAAAAAGATTACCAGTAGCCAAGATGTACCAGTAGTACGTCATAGACAGTGTAATTTACTGCTGGGATGCAGTAACAGGTCTTATGGATAGATGACAAGCAATCACAGCTATATTTTAGTGTGACTTTTCTTATCATCTCATGTAACATTCTCAAAAGCTACCAGTGAATAGATGAGTTAGAAGAAATATGAATGTGAAAAAGCGAAGTCAAACTTGGGGGTAGTTACATACCAAAACAGAAGGAAACACTGAGTTGTGTTCCACAGGATTTTGTCCCGAATCTGATGCCGTTTAATACTTCCATTAACAACTCAGCAGAATGGAGTATATACTTACTAAACTTTCAGAGGCATAAAGTTAAGCAAATTAAAACTGTGTCAGGAGAAAAATACTTCAATTCAAAACAATACTGCCTGGAGAAATGACACGAAGAATTTTAATAAGGAATAGTCAGAAGCTCTTTGCTGCAGCAGGAACAATTACCTGAACCCACAGAGAATGGGGAACAACTGATTAGGCAACAGTTCTTCAGAAAGTCATTTGGGATCATATTGGATCATAAACCAAACACAACAACAACATGTTGTTGCATAAAAAGTCATCATTACAATGGGATTCATTATTCTAGTAACATGGATAGGGAAACAGGAAAAAGCAGAGTGAGAATATGAAACCTTCACCAAAAGAAATCTTTAAAAGCAAGCGAAGCACTAGCCATTCTCTTTTTGGATGTTTCAGCCACGCTCCTTCCAGCCTAACAGTTCTATGATGCTATTTTGCTGGCAAAGTGCAAGGAAACAAAGCCGATGTTCCATCAGCTTTTGGAATTAGTAATTCTGCTGGTGCATAAAATATCTTCTGCTTACTAATCCAAGATAACAAATCAAGAAGAAAAATTTTATTTTACTCCAGCACTGTATTACAAAAGAGAGAGAAGCAGTAAGGAGAAATAAATCAGTTGTAAAATAATAGAGATTTGCCCAACTTACCACCTGCAAATACTGCCTTGCAAAACCACACAGAAATGCTCCCCATGTGTTAAGTTCACATATGTGTATGTATGACCTCAGTGGCAAATACAGCAGTCACAATCTTCCCTTTGGGCATCTAGCGTATTTTAAATTATTTGATTTCTTACTTAACAAAGTTTTGTGCATTTTCATTTACCACCTTCTTCCATCTGCTCTCTGACATAAATCCAAGCTAAAAGGTTGTCACTCAAATGACAAAACATTCCACAACTTTTACACAGTTCTTTTAATTCTGTGTGGAAGCTTCAGGTACTAGAATAGGCAATACAGGCATACCTCAATTGGTATTCTCAGTTTTTTAAAATACTGCTCAGAAATTCCAGAGTGCTACTATGAAAAACTACTATCTCTGAAATGTGATATATGAATTCAGTGTAATTTAAAAAAAAGAAGATAAATAATTTGAAAAGAATTCCCTGAAGAACACAAAAATATACTCCTCCAGGAAGAAAGTCTTTACAGATCATCTACATGTTTTATTACATCAATATAAAAAAGCAAGCCTTGCTTCCTGTAAAAATGTGATTAAGTCAAGACAAGAATGCAGCCTGGCATTGTATAGGAGTCAGTAAAACACTATTTTTAGAGTTCTTTAATGGCTACTTCTTTTATTGTTAAATACAAGGAAACACTCTCCACAAAATGCTGTGTTAAGCATTCAATGATTTTCTATTAAGTGGCAAATGATGTAACTGATTTATTGCCTTGAGACAGAGAAACGCTTAAGATAGATAAATTCTAGGGCAGGAGGCATAATTACTGGGCACCAACATTATTTTTTAAGACAGAAAGATAATTCGTTAATAATTTTTTCAAGGCATATTATTTGCAATTAACAACAAAAGTTCAAACACTTAACTGCACAGAATGACCACGGAAGCATGTAATGAAGATACATCAAAAGCCACCCATGCACCCATTCACATTTCTGGTGGAAAAAGTGACATTTCTATTCAGAAGTCACCTACGCTACATTGATCAACTACACAAGTATCTCTGCAGTTGCAAAACACACTTAACTGGATGTCTAATAATCCCAGATGGAAAGCCCTTGTCTCAAATATTTTTCTTTTAAATATGAGGTGTTCTGTGATCAGAATCTAGAATTCTCTCAATTCCTTTCCAATGTCTCATTAAAACAGCAGGAATAATGACTGGTCTTTAAACTGCTTAAACCTTGGAAGAGCCTTCAGAGAAACTGATGGCTGTGAAAGAATCCCAAGAGGATCATTCCAAATTCCCAGGTGTTAGGATACTACAGCTAGTTCCTTGAACTATACTTAACACAAACATATGAACTGTCTTGGTGGCTCAGTGATCAAAAACATAAAGGAGCTGATGATGAAAAGCAAAGGTACAAGTTGCTCACAGATGAGACATCAGACAAGTTACCAATGACTGAAGACAGGATCTCTCCTAGCACAGTGTATAAAGCAGCACAGCAACACATTACAGCAAACGGAGTGAGAGGAACAAAACAGAGTATATAGCAGTCAATACACTAAAAATGGGACCTCATCTGAAAGGAGTTATTGCTTAATAAGAAAAAATGAAAAAGAACTCACATCTTGTTAACAACTTCAGGACTCAAGAGTCTGCCCTCTCCTTTCCAGAAACAGTGATCAACTTGTCCGCACTGGTTTTGCTTGGGATAGGGTTAATTTTCTTCCCAGCATCAAGTACAGGGCTATGTTTTTGATTTGTGTTGGAAACAATGCTGATAACTCAGGGATGTTTTTGTTATTGCTGGGCAGTGCTTACACAGAGCCAAAGCCTTTCATTCTCTGTATCCCACCCATGGGGTGGGGGGAGGCTGGGGGTGCACAAGGATTTGGAAGGGGACACATCCAGGACAGCTGACCCCAAATGACCACAGGGATATTCCAAATCATATGGCATCCTGCTCAGCATGTACAGCGGGGGGAAGAAAAGAGGAAGGGGGGGAATATTTGGCATTTGTCTTTCCAATTCACTGTTACGTGTGATGGAGCCCTGCTTTCCTGGGGGTGGCTGAACACCTGCCCATCCATGGTGAATAAATTCCTTGCTTTGCTTTGCTTGTGCACGTGGCTTTTTCTTTCCCTATTAAACTGCCTTTATCTCAAACCGTGAGTTTTCCCATTTTTACTCTTCTGATTCTCTCCCCCATCCCTCTGTGGCGGCAGTCAATGAGCAGCTCTGTAGGCCTGAGCTGCCAGCTGGAGCTAAACCATGACAAAAAATTCCTTATCACAGTAAGCAAAAACCTTACATGTAAGAGAAAGGAAATAAATCCTAATAAAGAGGAGAGGATAAAGGTGCAGTGGCATGTAAGCCAGCAACCTTAGATGACTACATCAAGAATGTCATGTGTTTCACCACTTTGATATTTTGTAGGTAATAGTCATAACCAAGAAGAAAGAAGGTGAATAAGCAATTACTAATTCAATTTGGGTATTTCAGTTAAACAGCTAAAGTTTAATAAAATAGGTCAGGGCCTTGGTTTCAAATAACCCTTATTCCAACTGACTTTCTCATTGCTAAAAATTTTCCTCTAAAAACGAATTAAAGACATACCCTCTGTAGCAGGATATTTAATGCATGCCAAAAATAAAAACTCCATTATTAAGGAATTCATAGTCTCCAAAGGTAAGGTCAAAGAAGCAATCAAGAACCTGGATGTAGCACATGATGAAGAAATTTTAAAAGGCATACAATAATATGACTTGTTAACTCAAAAGCTCAATTTCACCAACACATTGTGCTATAGTAGGGAAAAAAACCGGCAGGACTGACAAAATACAGAGTAGTAATTTTGTTCCTGAAATTTGTCATCTCCTACATAAATTTCAGAACAGCCTTTTAGTATTAACTTGTTCAAAAACTGTCCCCATTACTTGAGCATTGAAGAGTTACTAAAACTGCTGTTTTGAGTGAGTGAGGCATTTGCTAAGACTGTAAGACTGACAGCATGGATGCTATGATGCTCTTTGCATCCATGAAGCAGAAAAGCACAGGTAATCTATACAGAATTTGGCATTTTTATGTCAAAATAAACATAAACAATTTAAGTTTGACCACTAAGGACAGAATCAACTGCGATCACAGAAGAGATCTGCAGGATTATTTTATGGTTTAATAAAGGAAATTAGACTTCTTTCCTTTCCTTAATGAAGACCTGGGTGGGAGGAGAGGAAGGTGAAAAGCACTGAGAATTACCATGATAACTTGTTGCAACAAAGTTCACAAAAAGAACATTAAAAACTTCTAGAAATCAAAATAACCAGGACACATTTTTACTCTAACCACTTCCATTTTATGTACACTACGGTTAATAAAATACAAACACTACCCAAAATTTAACCGCCACTGACTGCTCTTACTGCAATTATTTGCAGTTTCTCCACCTCTGCATGTATATTGAGTTTTCACACAGTACTGACAGTTATGTCAGTATTAAATTGCTGGCTCCACCTAGTGTTGTTCATGCCCTATGCCAACAGGCATTGAAAAGCAGAGAGTCAGTCATCACACGGAGCTGTGCACTACTTCTGCTTGCTCCTTGGAAAAGCATCCCTCATCCACCTCACACACAGAACTGTGCTCACCCCAAGCAGCATTTTCACCAGCACTGACCATGAACACGGCCTCTCACTTATAAAATAAGCCATCTTCCTTGTTTTGTGTTGATGCCTTGAGAGGCCGCCTGAAAACAGAGACTAGACAAGAATAAGGGAATAAAGTTAGGTATTTATTTGAAGGGCCTTCAAAGGTACCCCTGGGGATCCAGAGGCTACTGCAAAGATGGACCCCAAGATGGACGGCAGGTCACGAGTTCTTCGCAATTTTATAAGTTTGGCTCATTTGTATATCAGGGTTAATTCTCCAATTAAAGCTTCAGTTAATGATGTAGTTTCCCCAAGCTTGCCCCTCCCTTTAGAGGCTTTGGTTTACATTTTGGGCCTAGAATGGTCTGAGTGTCCTTGGAGAGCAAGACTGAAGAGGCTTTGTTACATCTACCAAGCATGAGAGAGCAGAAATTACAGGCTACAAGAAACTTCAGAGTTACCCACTAGGCAGTACAGGATTTGAAAAATATGGAAGTTAAAACCTAAGGCATCAGTTTCATTTTCAAAACAACAAAATACAGCTTCTAAACTCTTGTGGAGACAAAAAAAGAGTGCCAGAAGTCTTCTGGTAACTTACACAGAACGCACTTCGATTCCACTGATGAGGTAGTATTGCTATTGCTGTGACAGACCCTTTCAGGCCTAGAAATCGTTTTTCAGAAAAACTGTTCCTCCAATATGGACTGACCCTAAGGAATAGCAGATGGCTCATCTATTCTTTTGGTCTTTTCCATAAGGAAAAGAGGAAAGGAAATCTGTCTGGATAGAACTTCTATGTGGTATCTATGAAGCTTTTAACACAAAATGATTTTAGGCTGCATTTTATCTACCTTGATTGAAGCAACAGCTCAGCTTTAGTCAGGGGTGTGGCAGAACTGGAATGCAGACAGGGCTGATTCACTCAGTTTCCATGTAACAAAACTTCTATAAAAAGCAAGTTTTACATTTCTCAGATTCTACAATTATTTGTACTCAGTTCACCAAAATACAAGCTGCAGTAACATTTAGATCTTAGGATAACTTGATTTAGTACCTGCAGACCAGAAGATACTATTTTTTTCCTACAAACACCAACTTTTAAATTTGTATATTAATCTTCTAAAAATCCTACTACTAAAGTTACCAACAAGTAAGCAGATACAGTAGTTTTGAATACTTCCTAGTAGCTGAAGAGAATCAAAACTTTCTTCACAGAGTAACTACCAAAGCTGAAGTCTACAGTTTTTGTCACAGAAAAACTGATCTTGTGCTGCTGCCCCCTAACACCATCTCCTCACTGGTGTCCTTCATCTGCAATCCACATTCCAGAGTCTGAGGAGTTTGCATCATTGTCTTCCAGGATCTGTTGATGCTACTGACTGCATACTTTGGGATGACAAGTAGGTTTAGTATGACAGAGTGAAAGGAAAACCTGGATCACCCTGCTGCCGCAGGAACCCCTCCAGAAACTTACTCTGCAGGTCTTAAAAGGTGTGGGACTTCGACTGCCAGGTTATTTTCTGTCAGAACTCACTCCTAAGAGCCAAAAATCATCTTCAAATTCTGAGTCTCATTTTATTCAAGGTGCACTGTTTTATGTTTATAGTGGTTTACCGTAAGCCAATTAATAACAATCTCTGTTTTGATTTTAGGCATTATGCCTATAGGTTTTTAAGCTGTTCACTTTATCAGCATTAAAATAAATAAATAGATAAATCCATTTAAACACAGTACACACTTACCTGTAAGCATTAATGTAATCTTTTCTGTGTTGTAGAAGAAAATCTTTCAGCTTTCCAATATGAGATATCTAAATGAATAGAAATCATAATTAGTTTTCAGATAACTGATTATTTTGTTTAAAGTTCAGTATTCTACACTTCAAATGTGAATCCATAAAATTTTTTTCTGTAATTAAATAGACTAATAAAATTTACTCTTTTATACTAGAATTTTCACATTTTCCAATAAAAAAGATCTGTTGTACAAAGGTCCAGCTTGGAGAACAGTAGTAAAAATAGATGTCTTCTTCCCAAAAAGCATAAACTAAACAGTAAACATAACTACAATATTAAACATTAAAAATATTAAACATGGTAACACAAAACATTATCTAAATTTTCAACCCAGAATTTAGTGACTCCAGAATTTAATGTACACTTTGGAAATAAATTCATTCTGGAACACACAAGAAATTTTTAAACTCTTTACTGGTAAGACACACATATTCCAGTTCAGCTATCAAAACTTGTATGGCAAGGTACTGACCCTCTCCCTTCTACTTTTGCCATAATACAGTGACCAGTTTGTGCCCAAACTAAAGTAATACCTCTTCCATCTGATAATCATTAGTAAGTTTTGCCAGATCATGAATGCCAATCAAATTTCCATTTCTGAATTTCCGCCTCACTCTGGATAACTTTTACTATAAATCACTTTATTTTCTTTTTTAAGAAATCTTTACGAAGATCTTTTGGAAAGGCAAAAAAAAAAATCTGAAACAACTTTTGCAAACTTTAGTCTGATTTAAAAGATTTGATGTAGCATAAGATGCTGCTTATTTTAGAGAATGGAGGAACTAGAGAAGTGTAGCTTAATTTGCCAGAGAAATGAGAAGACATAATGGGAAGGGGGAGAAGAGAAGAGATTTCTATACATTAGCAGTACATATTTTCCGAGGTATGCAGAGGAAACTTTTTAAACTATATTCTCAAATATTAATCAATAATTCAGTGTAAAAAAAGCATGCAAGGAATTTTACAAAACAATGGTTGCTTTAGCTTACAATAAATACGGTTTACTCCATGTATCTGGGAAAAAGCATCAGAAACTGTTCAAGTCTTAAAATCCCATTTTCATGCAAATGATCTTAGCAATTAAACAAAAAAAAAAAAAAAAAACCAACAAAAAAACCCAAAAAAACCCTCAAAAAAACAAAAACAAAACAAACAAACAAAAAAAAAACCAAACAAAAAAAAACAGAGAAAGAACACAGAATAGTTTGGATAAATAGAAGATTAATTTCCCCAATTATTTTTTTTCAAAAGCAGCTCTTTTAAAAAAAGTGCAAGGAAAAAAAAGTACTTAGTAAGACCACAGTAATTTTTACAACTCAAGATAAGTGTTTCCCTGTGCAAATAAATAGGCCTCCATTTCCCTATTATTATTTGCTCTGTTTCAGTTTTACTACAATTCATCATATTGGATAAGGATTTTCCCTGTTTTCATGTTTCAAGTTTTCTGTGTGATTAACACAGAAAATTTCATCCAGTTCATAGCAAGCTGAGTTCTGTCAGTACCTTCAGGAGTTTCCTAAAGTGTGTTAGCACCGTTACACAGAGTAAGGGAAATATGCCAATTGCTACAAGACCAATGAGGCACAAAGAATAAGCTAAACCATTCTACAGATGTTCCTTCTCATTGCCATTTTAACTTATTATTTGTACAGTAATCTCTTCTCAGCTCAGACTTGATGTGTCATCAAATTTGCTGAATAGGTAAATCAAGCTTGACTATGAAAGCAAAACATTTAAAACAGTTATAAAGCGTTCCAGTGGAACAATAATACTTAATAGGCAGAAAGTAAGTACTACAGAGGACAAAACTAATGTAAAATAAGAATCATTTCAAAACATTTACATTAAAGCATGAGAAAACACTAAACTAGAAAATAGATAAGCAAAATTTTGTAGGCAAATAATTTTAATATTACTGCAATACTACTATTTAGGAGTGATTAACAAGCAGAAAGAATCAGAATGACAAGCAAGAACACTGTCTTACAGTAATTAATTCATCTAGTCACAAAGAGCATTCTATTTAGGCTAAAATTGTCATCATGTGTTTGAATTGCACTGACCCCACTTTGCCTCTCCTTCATTTGTAAAGCTATTTTCATGAATTTAGAATGACACCATTATGCCCATACTCACATCAAGCTCTTAGTTCCCAAGATTTGCATCAGAAGTGAGACTTCTTGTTCTAATTTCCCTCAAATTCTAACAGCATCTTCTGCAATTCTGCACTGCTGATATTTCTTTTGCCTTTTGCTACCATGTACAACTGGCATAGCTTTGAATTCAATTTGTCCCAATTCAATAGTATTAAAAGGAGGGAATGTTAACTTTCTATTTAAAAATTGATTGGTTTTTTTGTATGATGCTAGATTTTCTGTCGACACAAAATATCCCAGATTATAGAAACGTAAATCTTGAAGATATCTCCAGGGTCAACAACTTGTAATTATTCTAGGGTTATCAGAGGGCCACCATACACTCTTTAGAAAGTCATCAAGCTTCAGCCTAAAGGTAATAAAGCTTCTCCCTATTACAACTGAGTGGTTTTAGTAGAATCCTATGGCTCTTATTACAAATAAGAACTTGCCTAATTTCCAGGTTTACTGATTACCAACTTCTATCCTACTGTTCTTGCTTCAAAATGGACCTTTCCCTTAAAGGTCTACTTCCCCGCCTGTGTTTTTGACTTCACTGTCAGTAATTCTATCTATCTATCTATCTATCTATCTATCTATCTATCCATCCATCCATCCATCTATCCATCCATCCATCCATCCATCTATCCATCTATCTTTTGTAGCCCGGCAAATGACCCCAAGCTTTTAGTTCCTTCTCACGAAACAGTTCTGAAGCTGCCGAACCCAGAGCTTTCCTCTGCATTTGTTTCAGTTTGTATCCATCCATTTCCAATGCAGATTACTAGAAACGCATTCACTGGTGTTGGTTACTTTGTAACTATTTCTGCTGGAAACACCTTTTTTTCCCACTATTTTTCTAGTTCCAAGTAGGTATCTTGCTTTTACCCTGCTGGTCCATGGCTTTTTCCTTATTAGTTTAGTCTAGAGTTCATGACTAAACTATTCCTCGTCTATACTCCATCTATACTTTGCATGACAAATCCACATTTTTTGCTAATTTTATTCAAATAGCTAAAGAATATTTTAACTTCAGGAGGGTTTTAATACCATTAGCAACTCATTGTGAATTTGGCAAAACCTAACTTTATCTCTGTAAAATGTCTTCCCTTCTGCAATGGTTTTCTTGGCCAGTCTGTCTTCCTCACCCTGGTTTCCACTGCTTCTGGGATAAATTTTTGTATCTTCTCTATTAATCTTTCAAGTAGATCTAGTAGAATTTTAAATCCCACTTGCATTTCAGCACATCCATTTTTCCACTCCATTTACCCATCCATCATAACTGCAACTTCCAATCTGCTCTACATGCCTGTTTTCAAAACATTTATACCACCAGTTGCCACAGGTGTCAAAAGGATAGATGAAAGCAATTTGAAGAAGCACAAACACATCTGAGTATTGGCCTCTCGCCATGGTTCTCATTCTTTGCATCTGGAAATTTGCTCTCTTTTTCTCTGCAAGTCTGGAGCAGCAATATAAGCCTTTCCTTCAACCCTGAAATAAAGAAATTATTTCCTTTTCTCCCCGCTGCCCGCAGGGATAGGAGGGCTCAGGGAAAGGCCCTTCGTAGCTGCAGCATTCTTGCACTACATAAAGACTTATCTCACAAGGAAGAACACTGCTGAATTTCCAGACAACTGACATTTCTAGGAGAATCAGGGGAATGAAATACCTTCCCTCACAGTATTGTGAGCAACAGTTATATCATTATAGCAACAGCATCTTCTTGAGCTTCTGTTCACTACCAGAATACAGCAGGTTATCATCCTTCTAACAGTGAAGACCACTTAGGAAACTCCAGGCTCTCCCTCTTCCCATTCCCACTGACAGTCCCTTGAGGGTCAATACCACACCCCAAAACACTAAAATTACTTTTTTTAGTAGTTCTGATCATGAAAACCCAACTGGCTCTCTACAGTGAAGCAGCAGCAGTTTGCCACTGTGTGGCAAACAAAAGCATGAACATCATGCAACTGAAAAACACTAAAAATTCACATTAAAGCTTGTAATGTAACATTTTAGAAGTTACTTTAGGTTCCTGCTTGCACTTGATCCTCACTGTAAACTATCTATAATACATATATTTGTGTTTTGTTGCCACTACAGATTTTTTTAAGCAACTCTTATTAAAACATAAAAGCAATTACTGCATCTAATGCAGGTCCGACACAAAAGGAAGCTGTGAATGGCTGCCATCTGCTACCACAGGTGGCATGCACAGCTCTATTTATACTTGGGGCCTACACTAGAAATGGTAGATATTCCTCTGTTTAAAGATTTTTCTAATGATTTCAGAGCAGGCTAAGTCATTTAAAAAGATGAGAAACAGGAAAGCATTGCCTCCAAAGCAGCATCTTGATGAGACGCAGACTTTAGAACGAAGACGCTGACTACGCGTCCTTCAGTCTCTTAGCAATACATACAGCATTTCTTTCCACTCCCAACAAAGAATTGATCACTCATGAAACAGTAGGTTCCAATTTGCATGCATTTAACCCACTGCAAGAAGCAGCAGCATTGTTTACGATTAAAATGATTGGAGTAGGTTCCCGTGACATATTGTAGAGAGAATTCAACCGTGCTGAATAGTCATTTTCATTGAACAAATACAGCGTTTTATCAAATTTACTCTTCCATCAGAACAATGCGCAACTATTTCCTACCATATAAAATTGACTGTTACACTTCGCGCTGTATTGCCACTCTGAATTTTTGAAAGGTGTACTTTGTTAAAAGAAACTTTAAAAATTACTTAAAACCGACACATAATAGAAAGGCTTTTGTAAAAGTTGTGAGAGACATGGTATTTACTGTTGATTCAGCAGCACTAACAAGCACGGCTGACTATAGTGCCTCATTAACCCTAAAAACAGGGAAAAAAAATTAAACAAAAGTTTACATTTAATTTTTCAATGTTTGAAGAACATTAATGTCTTACCTAAATAGATTCCATCTACAGATTCATGAAAAGGTGACTATATTCTACAAGCCCCTTTGCAAAAAGCAGAGAATTTAAGATTGTTATAATACTAATATCTGGACACCTATCATGTTTTCAATTCCAAACATAGAGTCAAGCCGAACATAGCCATTGCCTATTTCAAGGGAAATGCTGAATTTCAGTAAGACATCGGCTGAAGAACAGAAACTGCATGTTTGTGACTAAAAAAAGTACAGTCTCAGTACTAGGAGGAGATACAGTAATAAGTGTAAGAACATAAACTTGTTTTTCCAATGTCTAAATCATATTAAGAAAAAATAATTTAAAAAAATTTAAAAAGATTAAAAAAAAAAAGGAAATTTCCTATGGTTAGTGCATGTAACAAAGGTGTTTTCAGTAATTGGGAATAAAACCCAAACAGACTAGATACTATAAACAGAAGCACGATTTATATTAAATAAATTTTTTAATTAAGAGCTTTGGCTCTTACCTAAACTATTACAGTTGAAAACTAGTTAGAAAGGTTTTGATGCAGAAATGACTCCCATAGAGAACTTTTCCAGTTCAAACTACCTTTGCTTAGGTAGATAAACTTTTAAAAAGTACAACACGGGAAAGGCCAGGTCCCAGATTGGTTATATTTTATCTGTGTAGTATTTTAAGTACTGTCAGCCCATTGAATCAACTCAGGCTCTTGCTGGATCTTGCTAAGAACTGACAAGATTTTTGATTTTAAAGTACTGTTACTTGGATTCTACATTTCAGACGCTGGAACCTTCAAAAGATGAAATTATGTAATTCGCTGGTACAGTGACATGCAACAGAGATTAAACCAAAGTTTGAATCAGAACTGAATCGTGTGAAGACTATTCTTTAAAGGATTTGCTGGTGAGCTCCCAGCACGCCATGAGGTGGAGCTGTGCCCCCAGGATTGACGGCAGGGACACACTGGCTGCCTCCACACGCCAACCGGCCAGTTTGCAGCTGATTTGTCTCTTGAGGGGATACATTTGGTTTAGGTTGCCCCAGCAAACGTGAAAGTTTCTAAAACAGGTCACGCAGATCAATTGCTCTCGTAATCTGAGACCCGAAAGAGCAAATAATATCTAAACCGTGGCGTGGGGGTGGCCCGGAGCTGGAAGTGGGGAGCAGGAGGCGAGGAGACAGCCAGCCTGGCTATCTCTAATCTCAGGAAAATTGTGACTTTGTTCAGTTTCTGCTTTACATCAGCATATACGTTACAGCAGCAGCAACGGGCACGGAAACACTTCTTATTGCATTTTATTAGCAGCCTTGCATTTGGAGCAAAGGAATTATCCAAGAATGGGGGGGTGATGTTACTAAAATGTGTGGTACATGGAATAAGAACATTCAAAACTGAATAAATTGAATTAAAAGCCATGAAAAGGAAGAGTGAGGCTACTTGAAACTTCAAGGTAAAGATGTTACAAAGTTTTAAAAACATTTTTTTAAAAAAATTTAATACTATCAGTATTTTTCTAATTTTAAATAACACAGTTTTTTTTTAATAGAAAATGGAAGCAAAACTTCAAGGAATCATCTCGGAAAATTTCACTAGCAATTGCAGAATACTGGAAGTTAAGATCTGCCTGCAGAACACCACAAGCATTATTTGGTGCACATTAACAAACCGACTAAGAAACCCTTAAACTGCACTAAGAAGCAAAGGCAGTTTCCTGATACCTGGTCTGGAGTAGAAAACACTTCATTTTGCTTAATATCAAACCATCAAAAAGGAAGAAGTAAAAAAGCACTGTCTTCTATATTAAAACTAAAAAAAACCCACTTGGCTCTAAACCTTTTTTTTTTTTTTTGTTCTTGCTTTACTTAACATATTTTTATATATACTGCCTGTGGTTCAAAAACTGTCGCATTGATTTATGCTACTGTCAGTTTACATTGAAATACTTTGCCTCTAAAGTGCATTTTAGATCGGCATTTGGTTATTTTTATTTTTTATTCATTGTTAATTATACAAAATGGAAAATTTGGTAGTAAATAACTCACTATCAGCCTAAAAGCCTGACATTTCATCTTACTATGCTTTCCATAAAAATAATCCAAAGTTAATGTAAAATTCAGTCAAATATATCAAGAAAAAATTTTGTGACACAACTGCAAACATTTTCTGTTCAAGACTCTTCTAATAAGAGTGTAGCAAAATTAAAATCCAAGAGCTCAAAAACTCCAGTTCCCCACTGACCACGATGAAGACTGAATGCACCCTGTATTATCACTGGATGAAGGTTCCACTGAAGTGTTATTTGGGGATAAGGTCGGATGAATGTTTTAAAAATGTATGGTATTGACAGCAAAGTCCAACTGTATAGAAAAACTACTTTGAAGTCACTGATTTCTTTTTAAGAAATTATCTTAAAATATATTGTATATCTTAAAACTGTTTTTAATGCTTTGTACTTCAGATATTTGTAAACAGAGGGGGAGAAAAAGTCTTACTTTTTAGGATAATTACTTACAAATACTGATTTTCAACTCTGAACCAGAAAAATGCAATACACACAGACTTTAAGACAGAGGTCTGCATTAATTTTGTCACTGTTTCCTTAGGTCTTGTGGGAACACACTGGTTTGACACCAACACATACAGAAGCATATCTAGATATTCTGAAAACGATCTGTACAGGGTCAACAGGAACATGAGATGGCCTGAAAAAATTAACAGTAGGCTTCCTACAATGTAACATCACACTAAATGGTTTTAGTAACTAGTTTTCATTTATTCTCAGCGGCGACAACTTTCAATTAAAAAAGAGCACAACATCTGATTTTAATCAAACTTACCATTTTCCTTTTTCCTGTTTATTGTCAAACTCTAATCATAACTTTCTTTAACATTTATATTTTTACACAATCATCCAAAACCTCATTGACTAAAATATATACCCTACAACAATTGTGGGGAATGTTTTGGTTCAGAGATACAAGGAAATCGGTCAAAATACATATTGCAGCAATTGGCCTTTACCATTGCTGTTGAAAATGCTCCATTTACAACCTTTCAGTAACTGCGTTCAAAGTTGCTTGTGTCTTTCTGTAAGAGATATTTTCCTTGTCCCTTGCTCTCAGTCTGAGCTCATTATAGTACTACGTTTTCTTGACTCAAAGACGTTTTACGATATAAAGAGAGATTTCCAGTCTCATTTAACATATATTCAGCAACAAATGGTTACTCTTTCTGACCAGTATTATGAAATCTTTTGATTTTCTGAGAAGTTTTTGCAGTGCAATTCAGACAGTTCCATGTGCATGTGCTTCACTTTGGGACCAAGCTGAATCTGTTTCAGCGTAAGCCATCGCAGGGCACCGCAGGAGCTGAGCCCGGGACAGGGAGCTGAGCCCGGGGCAGGGAGCTGAGCCCGGGGTAGGAGCTGAGCCCGGGACAGGGAGCTGAGCCCGGGACAGGGAGCTGAGCCCGGGGCAGGGAGCTGAGCCCGGGACAGGGAGCTGAGCCCGGGGCAGGGGCTGAGCCCGGGGTAGGAGCTGAGCCAGGGGCAGGGGCTGAGCCCGGGGCAGGGGCTGAGCCCGGGGCAGGAGCTGAGCCAGGGGCAGGGGCTGAGCCCGGGGCAGGGGCTGAGCCCGGGACAGGGGCTGAGCCGGGGGCAGGGGCTGAGCCCGGGGCAGGGGCTGAGCCCGGGGCAGGGGCTGAGCCAGGGGCAGGGGCTGAGCCCGGGGCAGCGGCTGAGCCAGGGGCAGGGGCTGAGCCCGGGGCAGGGGCTGAGCCAGGAGCAGGGGCTGAGCCCGGGGCAGGGGCTGAGCCCGGGGCAGGGGCTGAGCCCGGGGCAGAGGCTGAGCCGGGGGCAGGGGCTGAGCCCGGGGCAGGGGCTGAGCCCGGGGCAGGAGCTGAGCCCGGGGCAGGGGCTGAGCCCGGGGCAGAGGCTGAGCCGGGGGCAGAGGCTGAGCCGGGGGCAGGAGCTGAGCCAGGGGCAGGGGCTGAGCCCGGGGCAGGGGCTGAGCCCGGAGCAGCGGCTGAGCCGCCGCCGCTCTCCCTGAAGCCGCGGCCAGAGCTGAGCCTCGCTCACGCTCCGCAGTCCCTCTGCCAGGCCCTTCCCACTCAGAGTTCTACATTTTCGGTGTATTTATATTCATACACCCATACACTGATACAGTGCATGAACTGACATAACACCCACTGTGTCTCAAAATCCTACAACTCTTGTCAAACACTACTCAAAGGGACAAGTATCTGCCTGGATTTTCATCACTGGTATAATAATGTTCTTACTGAAAAAATACTTCTACTGTGTTTCAACACCTTAATTTATATTATACAGACTGAATGTTACTTTAGTGGTTGATATAGCATTTATACCAAACAAGCTTCTCCTCCATTAAAACACCAAGAAATTTGATGTTTATGAATCCTTTTGTAAAGAACATGTCTAGATCAGGCACAAAAGCAATAAATAAAGACACTGGAAATAAGCTAATTCTTTACACATTGAGATTTTAATCCAAGTGCTTTATGGTATCAGCATAAAAATTAAGACAAAGGGCCCTTTCTGCCCCCTCTTCCCATGTAACAGGAAACCCCAAGAGCTGGATCCTCTATTCTAAATGGTAGGAACTTCCTGGGCCCTGGCAACCATTAAGTCCTTCCATGGCTGATGTAGAGTGACGCACTGAGAGAGGCTATTCACATCCTCAGGAAACCCAGACAGAGCTTCTCCATCAGGCACACACATATCCTCCTCTGCCCCACCTCAAATGCTCTGCTTCACTGTCTTTTTGAGCAAGCCACTTCTCCTTTGTTAGAGCACCTAGGAAATAGTCCATACAAAAAAATCCCTCCTCCATCCTTGGGCAAAACAACTCTTCTCCACTAGTCCTTACAACAGCAAACTAAGGTGAGGAAAAATACAGTAGCAAAAAAAGGATAATCCTTTTAATAACTCTTGGACCAGGCAGGAATACAAGTCAGTCTGAAATCCAAATATTATCCAGTTCCCTTCATCCTGTCCCTTTCTGAGAAATATGAGTATCTTATAAAATGTTTATCAAGGCAAACCATGACAGGTTCTCAACTCTACAGCAAAGGCTAGAGGTTTATCAGAGCACAACTGGGACTCAAAGGATCACAGAACAAAGACAGCTTATTTTGTCCCCACTCAAGAATCTTCTGACATGACCGAAGTCCAAGAGAAGAATCTCTTCCTTTAGAGCACACTGCCCTTCCATATTTCCATTAAATTAACTACCAAATGACCATTTACATTCCCAAGGTAATGTATGAAGTGTCCAAAAAAAAGTATCCCTGGACCCCAGGATTTGCTCATTACAAAATGCTATTCATGATCATTTTCATCTACCTAAGGATATTTGCCAGCTGTTTTGCCTAGGAAATAGATGCCCCCACCATGAGGAGAATTTCTACCTGAAAAAAATAGTCACACAAAAATTTCTCTCTAGAAAGTGCCTGCAGAACTTGTAAGGAGGAAGTTTTAGCTGTAATTAAAAGGGAAATCAATTCTATTTTCTCACATCTGAGTAATACTGACAATTCAAAAGTATATTTTTAATCACTGAAAGCAGAAATCCCTGACAAGATTTCAAGTTGTGAAGTAAGGCACTTTTCCTTTCTCACTCTTTCTCAGCCATGTATCTCAGTAAGATTTTTTAAATATCCATTTCCTGTAATTTTGGTAATTTTAGAGTATAATTATTTTTACATTTTTATGATGCCTTTGGGGTATCATTACAAATATTTTTTAAGCATTTAAACTTAGAAAAATAAAATTAAGTAATAGCTTCTCTTGAGGAGAGACTGTCAGTCCTGTTTTGAATAAACAATCCCTTTTAAAGGCAATCTAGAGATTTATATCCGCTGTAACCATAGAAATTAATCTAGAGTTTAAACAAAATAGAGTAAAACATCATTTATTTAATGAAAATCAGAATGGTGCTATTGGAAATGAAAGTTGGGTTTCTGTTTTTTTAATCCAACAGAGAGTTTTGTATGCAATTGTAAGATTTTACTTGATGGGCTACTTCTTACAACTTAATCATACTCATTTAACCAATTTGAACAAAGCATTCAGATTTCTGAGTTTTAATTTTACTTGATATAAATGCCAATCACTAAAAAAAAAAGAAGTTAAGGATTTTCAGATTTAAAAAGCTAAAATTAAATATATGAAACATTTTCAATGATAAAAGCAATCATGAGAAACTGCTTTGACATTGCGAGGCCAACAGGAACACAACACAAAAATTTTTATGAGTTTCTCATAAAAGAAGTTTGGGAATAGCAGAGAAGAATAAAAGTGCACAAACTGGAAGGCATTTTATACATCACCAGAGCTAAAAAAAATGTTCAGAAATAGTGGTTCCTATAGAGTAAGTATTTACAAGTTTGCCTGAAACACTCCAGCATGCTGACCCTCGACAACAATCATACTACATAAAGATCTTCAAGGTTAAACTACTTAAGTATTTATAGGTCAGTTAAGTAAGAGTTAAAAGAGCAACAGCATTCGTTGTATTTTCAAATAGCAAGGAAAAGAACTCGAAGTTCACATGAGGAAACACTGATATGCTTCACAATGTAACATCAAAACAAAAAACATAGCCCAAAACCTAGAAAAAATATCACATCACAATAGACTGAAAAAGTTTCCTGTGGGAACATCTGTAACAGCCACATAAATGTTACAGAAGTTGTGAAAAATACTGAAGTTTACAGTAGAAGGAAACTTAATTAAAAAAATACAGTTTAACAGATGATTTCTCTAATTCATGTATACATTATAATATACTATTCTGTGGCACTTTTTGTGGTTACATTACCTGTATATAAGCTACCATGTAAGCCTTCCTTGACCATAACAATAGGAAATAATCAAACCATATCAGAAAAATAGTAAAAATACATAATAAAGTTCAGCCTTATTTACAACTGAACTGTGAACTCCATTATTCTATTATACAATGACAAATACATTACTGAACAAGAGAAAGAAAGAAAATTAAGCTGCTTAAAAGCCAAAAGTTTCTAGTAAGACATTAACTGTTCATAAGCCAGAGTACAAACTCTGAAAACCTCAAGAGATAAGAGCTTCTGGTCTCCTCCTCTAAACTCAGTCTGTAGGAGAGAATCATCTAGGAGACTCAGCCAAATCAAGACTCACACGGAGATAACAAAGCTTGGCTTGTAATCCAAATGCCAAAGAAAAGACTCATTGAAGTGAACTTTGCAAGACCATGCAAGACACCTCAAAATACAACAGTCTGTTGCTGTCTCCTAGTTACCTGTATCCTGTAATTGGCTCCCATTCCCTGCAACATCTTACTAATTTCTGAAAGCATTTTATCTATCTCTAGAAAGTCAAATTCACAGGAACCCAAAACTTCACACAGTAGGTGGCTTTTTGATGGTACACATCCACAAAAAAGAAAACACACAGTGCGTAAATAGGGAGAGAAACAGAAACAAACAAACAAAAAAAAAAACTAAGGCAAAACCAAGACACACAAGAAAAGGAAACAAAAGGGTTAGCTGAAATAAAATGAAACTGCATCTGCACTATGACATACCACCACTATGTATTGCTGTATTAAGTCGGAGGTTCCAGTCAGAAGTC
Organism: Monarcha castaneiventris obscurior; assembly: GCA_026261815.1. Classification (NCBI taxonomy): domain Eukaryota; kingdom Metazoa; phylum Chordata; class Aves; order Passeriformes; family Monarchidae; genus Monarcha; species Monarcha castaneiventris. The sequence continues at coordinate 11,369,468 of JAMPIT010000433.1, read as the reverse complement.
AACTCCAAAGGGCTTCCAAGAAGAGAGGGCTGTGAACTACAGCACTATCCTCATGGCTGCTCAGGAAAGGAGCACAGTCTCCATTCTGAAATTACTAAGTGCCCAGCCAGCTGTGAGACAATCTTAGGAAACAAGATGGTGGAACAGACACTGACATATATTTATTGACCGATTCCTGTTCACAAGCACTTTGCAGTGGGAGCCGCATCAGCTATCCAGCACCTAAAAACACTGAGATAAGATCACAGAAACCACCAGTGCAATGAAAAAGATTGTGCTTACTCTATAAACTGATGAATCAGAAGAGCTCCAGAAGACAAAAATCTATTAAAACACTTATTTATTTCTGCAAAATTAACTTGAGTTCTTATTTTACTTGAAACACTCTGTTAACAGAGAGAATAAAACAGGAACTACTTTTCTTCATCCAACATTTTATAGGCAACATCACAGTTTATCAACAGTTTGTGGCATACGCATCTCAGATATGCCAGCGTTTTCATAGAGATCTTCCTTCCACAACTCTCTGCTGATACACATGCGGCCATTGCTGTGGCATGTAGGGCAAGAAGGAGCCATCAAGTAACTAAAACACCACCATGTCAACAAGTAAACACGTACAAACTGTCCAGGAGCTTACAGATTAAGCTGCAGGAGTTACTAAAATGCTTTGTGTTAATGCTCAATGTCTATCAAGCAGTTTCACTGTATCTCACCAACCCATACACAGGGAAAAAAAAAAACAAAAAACCAAAAAAAACCAAAACAATGTTACCTCTGTCTTTTGCCGTAACAACTAGATTGCTCAGGCTGGGTTGCAGTAGCTAAATGCTACTGCACTATGTGGGGAAATAACAGAACAACTGGATGAAAAGTACTTGTGTTTCAGCAGACAAGCATACAGAGAAATTGGAGTATCTCCTGTAAGATGGATACTGGTTTGTGCACTATTTTCACTTAAGGTTAGAGCGAAATGCTACTGCAATTTGCCACAAATGTTTCACAGCTCTCACAAGAATTAGAGAACGGTCTTCATGTCAAGGACAGAAGTCATTCCACAATTTCCAGTTTCAATTCGGGTTACAAACAACTGATGTAAAAAATGTCACACCACTGCCCCATAGCTCTGCATTACAGACGAGTCAGTATTACTGAAACACATTTCATCAGTTTTTCAGTATTCTGCTCATGCACTGGCATGAGCTTAGGAAGAGAGAAAGGTAAACATGAAGTACCTCCCTGCTGAGGAGCTATCTCACTAGCAACTTTAAGATGAAAATGTTAAGGCTATGAATCACAACTAGAACATGAAAACTTAACACTAGCAAGAGAATTTACCATACAGAGACTGGTCAAGACAAAGTGGTAAATGTCAAGCAGATATCTGGCTGTATGAATAAATGGAACAGGAGCTGGTAAAGCTCACTGCAGCACAAGGGTGAAAAAACATTGAAAAGTGAAGGAAGGGAAGAATTAAAGATGGAAGGGGGACTAGAAATAGAAGCAGAAAGGCATGGTCTGAGGTAAAGAGTGAAAAAACATGAGAAATAAGGTACACCCAACCTAAAGCAGTAATTATAATTCCAGTGCAAATAAGAGACGGATATCAAGAGACACAAGAGCCTAGCATGTATTGGAAGAATGGGACCCTTATTTAGGGTAACAAACCAAAACAAACCCAAAAAAACCCAAATCCCATACTTAATGAGGAACGAAATAAACCCCCAAACCAATTATTAAATCTCTTTGGATGTAAAATATTCTCCTTGAAAGTGTTTTAAATAGCCTAAACAAAACACTGTAGGCTATATATACATGCTAGCAAGGAGAGGGTTAACCTGACCTTATGTTTTAATACCATGTTCTACTCCTTGGCACATCAGCATTAGAACCAGAGCATTGCAAAATTACAATTTTTCCCCACAAAAACATGTAACAATTTCAAAAGCCTGTAGCTCTAATGTCATACCAATGGAAAAGCATATTGTTGAACACAGCGTACAGAAGCGGTGCATCCTCAAAGGCAGGATCTAAACCACTTTGAAGATATTTTATCTTTTTTGTCCTGAATGTTCTTCAGTCCCCTACAGTGCAATTCAAATGCTATTCCTGCATAAGCAACTCAAGTGTCTGTCTGACTAGAGCGTCAATAAGCATGGAAGAGACAAAAATGAGTAAGAATAGAAAAATAAAAAGAAGGAAAATAAACCCCATTGTCTAAATAGAAAGTTTTACTCACATAACTTTGTTTAGATCTATCTCGTTGCACTGTATCAAATTAGCTGTACTGTGACTTCTTCTGTAGCCTAAGTAACTCAACACGATTTTTCTTTTATTTAAAATTATTTGAGGAATTTGCACTTCAGAAAATTTTTAAAAAGCATAGCTTTAATGACTGCAAGTATTTTTTTTATTGCTTAATTAGTAGCCATTATTAATATTTATTAATGTCACAAATGGAGCCAAGAAAAGGAAAAAGTCCAAAAAGCAAGAGCTGGACAAGACAGAAAAAAAAAGACAAAGGAAAAATTATTTATGAAGATTAAGCTTCACATAGACTGCACTTTGAATTCCTTTGTCTTATACAACAAATCAGACAGCAACAAGAGGAGCAAGCCTCCCTTCTGCTGCAGAAAGTAAAACAAATGACTAGGCATTTGTGGGCAACCAAATTATCGTAGTTAACAGTTTCTTGCCACTTAAATAAGAGTGTCTACTAATTTTGTAATGTATGGAAAATCTGTCAAAAATCAGGAAATAAATATCATTACAGAGGAAACAAATGGAGTGCAACTGAAGAAGAAAAAAACCAATAAAAAGAAATCAGTGACCCTAAAATTGTGGCAGATTTCAATAGGAACCTATGACAAAACACAATACACAGAACCAGAAAGAAAAGCACATGTCAAAAACATAAGAGTTGGAAAGAAAAATGAAGGCAAAAGAAAGTTACTTCTTTTAAATAAGTAGAACAGAAGAAAACGGGGTGACTCCTGAAGGACCTAAATTTTTTTCCAAAATCAGTACCAGGGATTATAATATAGTTAATACTCCCTTTAGATTTAAAAATGATTTTACAAGGGAAATTCAGTGCATTTCCTTGAACAGAGGCAGTTAAAAGATGCATGCTCTCTGCCGGGTTTGGAGCGCCGGCTCCGAGGCAGTGGACATTACAATTAGAGGAGCTGACTCAGCGACCTGGTTTGAAAACAGCCAACACACAAATATCCACTGAAGCACGAAGGACAAGTGCTTTCACTTTTAAAATTTCTCTTTCCATTAAACTGAAAACACAGTTGTTTTTTTAATACTGACTGTTCTTATCTTACACTACAATTATAGTGTATGCAATGCACACAGGAGAAAATCTATTAGGGAGTGTCAGAACGCAACGGAAAATTAGCAGTAGTTTCTTGCAACAGTCACAAAACAAAGTCATTTTTCTAAAGAGCAATGAGATGGCACTGAACTGAGCAACCTTCACTTGGGAAAAACACTTGATGTGGTCATGAAAAATCTTGAGAGGGACTACAAAACAGTCTTTTTTCCTGTAACACAGCTTTTGTCTATTGCAATCAGCATTATTCTTAAGGTGCTTTAGTAGCCTTAGAATTTGGGGTCAGTGGTGTCACTACGCCTTAGAATTAAAATTATCCAGATCAGAATAAACACAGCGCTACATCTAGACTTCTCATTTCAGGTAACCTGCAGACTACAGGTACTGCCTGTAGTACACACAGAACATACTCATTTCAGCTGTTTGTCTTAAATGCTTTCATTTCTGAAGTCCTGTGCAATACTGAAGCCCTGTAAAATGAAATGGAGCATGAGAAATAGATTCCACATCCTGGTTGTAGCAGCTTTTTCCTATGAAGCTGTAACACAGAATTATTAAAAATCCAGGAATTTACATCAACCATCCCTACTTTCCATTGCAGTCTGGTGGTACCTTCTATGGCAGCATAAACTTCAATAGAATTTGTAGGTGAATTTTATTTCTTATGGTCATTATGGTAAGCAGGAAGAAAAAAAAGTGCTAGGGGGCTTACTGGAAGCAGAGTACGGTCATAACCTCTATGATAATTCTACTAATATAAATACAATTGTACAACAGATGTAGCATTTGCTATTAGCAACAGCTGAAAGGTCTTCTTGGCTCCTGATGTGCAGTTAAAGCAGGGAGAAAAAAAGAACTTCCCAATGCTTTTGTAAATAAGATTTTGATGAAGGACTGAAATTGAAAATTGGATTTCCCGACTTCTGAGTATATGACAGTCCTTCCTTTCCAAGAGGAAAAAAACCAAACCAACAAACCAGACTGATGTTATATACTACTACATTTCCTGATAGTATATTATTACAAATTTTGCTTTAAAATTATGATTATGAAAACAATTTTATACTTTCCCATATTACCTCCTCAGCACAGTATCACTCATTCAGAAAATTACTATACACTGAAAAACCAAACCAAACAAAAAAACCAACCAAACACCCCCCACCCAAAAAAACCCACCAAAAGACCAATATTAAAGAGTTTTTCCCATGCTTACAAAATATGGAGTCAAAATACATGCAATCTCTTGGGCTTCAGCTTTACAGTCAACACAACATTCATTAGATCATTTTTTTCCTCAAGTGTTACAAGGAAAGCCAATTAAATATCAAAAGACTCCTACTTGTCATGTCAAATTTACTACTTATTGGAACACTGCCTTATTCATCAAATACGTGTTGACTTGGAAATCATCATGAACCACATTCTTAACTAATTACAGCAACTGCTACAAAATACTGATTACTATTAAGAATAAGGAAGTTAAACTAAACGCACTAATTATCATAGCCTCCGCTTGCCAAGAAATGCCATTCTATCAAAAGCACACTGCACAATTAAAAGTTATAAATAAAGTGTTTATTCTGTCCTTAACCATTACTTCTCCACTGCTACCCAAGAGATAGGAAATGCACTGCTGTAACAACCCCAGCCCTGCGCACTGTGCTGGTTTCTGCAAACTACACAGCTTCGTTGCAAAGAATGCCTGCCAAGAGAAGGCTGCTCACAGCTTCCTATAAGGAGTAACTCCACTGTGTTGGAAACATTATGTCCGACAGTGAAGGCAGCACAAGATTCCTCTCAGCAAGACGTACATTATTGTTCTGCTTGTAGGGTAATATCAAAAGATGCCTGGGCTTCAACTAAGTGGTCAAAGTGATAACTTACACTCAGAGCTACGACTTGCAGCTGTATATGTATTCTCTAACACTGTCTGCGTGGCTGAAGTTTACTTGCTTTAACTGAAATAAACTAATAAAATAGTTGAGAATCTATTTTCAGTATAGTTTCTAATCTGTGTCAACTACTGAGTCAACGAATAATGCAGTCAGGTAGTCTGGGTTTCATTTTTCTAAAAGCAAAAAAACATCAAACGCGGGTGTTTTAATCTGAATATTAAACATGCATATGAGCACAGATATTAAATTACATTATTTTGTTCAGATTCTTTCATTATTTCATTGTGGCAATAGTAAAGATTCAAAAGAGCTGTTTAATCCACTTTTAAAAAATTTAAAATTATTTATACAGTAAACTCTTAGAACGTGGTGCCATTTTATTAACTTCACTGGAATAAAAAATGTCACCATAAACACGAAGTCAACAAATAAAAACCTTCATGATCTAGCAACTAGGTAGCAAAATAAATCCTTCTAAAACTATCAAACTACACTAAAAATAAAATTAGATATAAATTCATGTTTTAGACTGTGGTCAATTGAGGTCTAGACAAAACCCTATGTTTGTTCACTGCCTAGTCTCCAGTCTGCTCCAAGTTTGAAAAGGTAATTGAACTCAGTCTATAATTACTGGATTAGATACAGATGGGCTCTGTACATTTCAGGAGAGGAAAGAACTGTTTTGATTCATTTTATGATTGCCTGTAAGGTCAGACTTTTCAAAATGTACTTTCATCTGTTAAATAGTTTCTCAAAGTCCCAGGGGGACATCTTCAATAACTGATGTTTTAAGCAATTTGAGTCTATCAGATCCAGTCTTTGAATATAATATGCTGTCCATTTTCTAGAATTATAAATGTGCATGTAGGTTAATTGCTACAACTCAGAGAGAGTTTCAAAACTACATTTTTTCAGAAAATTGCTAGTTTTACCCAACAACTGTTATGCATAAATATTTTCAGAATTATTTTGGTTTAGGATACAGCATATCTTTGGAAATATCAATAAGGAACACAAATTAGAAATATCCTTACTCATAATGCCTTCCCATTTGGGGAATGCTCTCTTAGGACCCAAGTGAATAATATTTGAACAGTCTCAACTAAATCAGTTCATTTCTTGCAAAGCAAAAAAAAAATAGAAATACATCTTAATAAAAAATCTTTAAGAACACTTCAGAAGACTTATTTTTTCATAATCTCTTATTTGAGCCTTCATCCTCACTTTCACTACTCAAGATAAAATGTGGAACAAACAATGAGCAAGCATTAAATTTCCACTCTGTTAAGAATTTTTTCCACAGTATTTTCTTCAATTAAATCAACCATAACTCTGCTGCCTATTTCAGCACAACCAGGATTTCATCTTGCATTGTTCAATGTCTTGCTCAGTTAACAGTTCAAATGCTCTGCAAGGGGAATCTAGCTCTGCTCTCAGTTAGGGACTCTGAGAGCTACCGTAATAGCAATTTAAAGCAGAAAACACACCATGCAATCAGAAGGCAATATAATAGTTCAGTTCATAGTCTTAAAAGATAGGAAACTTAATTCCAAACAAATTCCTATTCAAGAGTTTCAGTTTCTTTGTATTACAACAATCCTCTTGCTTATAAAATTCCAATAGGAAAGGTTTTTTTTTGTTAAAACATATATTTGTGTTTAATCAACAACAACATCTCATTGGCAAAAGTCTCAGTCAAACAAGTTATCTTTGTAGGATCTATATCTAGACATCTATAGAGTTGTTCTGCCTTAGTATTCAAGCACCGGTAATAAGGATAATTGAAACTATGTTAATATAATCTCCCTCTGTCTCCAAGTGGGCTAATGAAAAAGCATGTTATCTCATGTAATTTCCATGATTAATATTTTATTCATATTATTTCAAAGTCCTCCACAAAAGGGACAAAATCTGAAGGCAGAATCAACCACCACAAAGCCCCAGCAGAAAGTCCCATTCATTATTTGTATGCCTGCTCAGACAGAAGATCCTGCCCATCATCATCAGGCTGCACAGAATTCCCACCACAACTTACAAGCCTCATGTTGGGGTTTAGGATTTTAGCCTGTTTTTTTTTCTCTTAAAGAATTTTACCCATACTAGTTGCTAGGGGACAAACCGCTGGATACTTAAAAGAAACAAAAGACCTGGCCACAGAGGCGGGGTCGGACTGGCCACCCTTTTGTCACCTGGGGGCTGGGACACCCGGGGGGCTGCCTGGGTGCTCAGGGTTTAGTCTGGGAGTTGCCTGCCTTCGGTGTGGACGTCTCGGTCACACTGCGGGTTTCTGCTTCTTTGGCCGTTTTGCTTTTTGCGGGCAAACCCTGGGATTTCTAAGCCTGCTCTTCTCCTTGTCCCGTCTGGAAACGGAGCTCCTACGCTCTGCCGACTGAGAGACCTGCCGGGTTTCCCTGCCACAGCTCCGCAGTTTGATACCTCTCACTGCCACCCGAGATCTGCGCTCGCCCCTGCCGTTCCAGCCTGCTGTTCCTGAGGATCCAGCCGGACGCCTGGGGGTTTGTGAGGTTTTCTCATCCATCCCTGCCCGGGACCCCGCGCCGCCATTGCCGGTGCTGCCCGAGCTCGCTGCGGAGCGCCCCCTGCAGCCGCGGGGGAACCATCGCACCCGCCCTGCTCAGCGGGAGCCGCCCCGCAGGAACTGCACCCAGGGGAAAGGGCCTGAGGCCGAGTGTGGCCGCACTGAGTTTGTGCTGCTGTTTGCTGTGACTGCCACAGCTATTGCTGTTTGTTTGTGTTGTTATACATATATATTTATTAGTAAAGAACTGTTATTCCTATCCCTCATATCTTTGCCTGAAAGCCCCCTATTTTCAAATTTATAATAATTCGGAGGGAAGGGGGTTGCATTTTCCATTTCAGGGGAGGCTCCTGCCTTTCTTGTCTGACACCTGTCTTTCAAACCAAGACACCTCACCAAAAGAAGAAACTTCTTCTACTGCATTTTAGGAACTGATTGATACAAATCAGTTTGTTCAAAACAGTTCAATCCATAAAATGTCTGCAAGCAGACTATGGGTTTCTGCAACAGTAGCTCTTTTTTAAATGTAAGAGCATCAGTAGCAACCATGTATAAGCAAATAAGAGTGGTCTGTGAAACAAGCATGCAATTTTACTCCACAGATAAAAAACCATTAATGTTTGCATTATCTTCCTCCCCCAGATCTCTAATGGACGCTTTTAAATGTATTTCTTTAAAACTGAAATAATACTCATATATAGAATTTGCATGAGGTGCATATGCTTAGTACAGTAACTGAAATCTCAATCTTTACTTAAGAGGTAGATAGAAAAGGTTTCTTCTCCTTCATTGTAAGCAACAAAAAGTTTCCTTCAAAAAATACACATGCCTTATTTTCCCTACAAAATAAAACTACAGGAAGTCCTTCAAGTGTATTATGGGAACTCACAAACTATTCCTAAAACTCCTGTAATTTTTTAGACAATAAATTGTGAAGAAATGGTCAAGTAGTGAAACAGCCAGGCCATAGCACCACACATTCCGTATGGTGTAACATGGCAGAAAATAAATGCAATATAAGAAGTTACACTAGGTCACATGTTAGACCAACTAATTAGCTCTTTGGTATTTTTTCCATTTCCTTCACCATCACATTTTCACTATCCGTAATAAGTATTTTCCTTTATTTGCTGTACAGTCCTTTACATGATATTCAAACCTGTAAGAAACAGTATCTGAGCTCCCATAAGTATTTCCCATCTATACTGTAATGGATTCCACAATGAGCTAAAAATTATGGGAACCGAAAACAACGTCATCAAGAAAAATAAAATGTATTCTTAGTCTCACTCACATTATGTTGTATCATTATGTCTTTACACAATCTTTAAAAAAAAAAAAGATATCCAATTTGTGTCTATTAAACTGAGTCAATATCCAGACTACAGCAATGCGGCACTACTTAATCAACAATCACCTCACATTGGTTAATTATTCCTTCAGTCCTAAAAAAAAAAAATAAAGAAAATATATAATTTAACCATCTTTGTACATCATTCAACCCCTGAAATCTGTGAGGAAAAAATCTGACAATACATTGAAAGTGGTTGCTTACTTGACAGCAGCAAACTTCTGGGGTAGATTAAGCACCCTGTGAAGTCTAACACAGCTATTTTATTTTAGAAATACTTTAGCATGATTTGTCTCCTATAAGTTAATTTATTATTAAAAGTGAAGAGAGAACATTCATACATTTGCACAGTCTGAGGTCAGACTGATCAGAGTCACAGGTCACTGGAGCAGTAGTCTGGGATCTGGAAAACCAGCATCCAGTTCCTTGCTTTGGTATGAAGCACTGTCCCATATATAAAAAGGAATTCCAGAGCCATCTCTATGCATTAACTGCTACATCACTTGTTGAGTACTGTATGTATTTTGAAATACATACACTTGACTTAAGAGATTTCAAGCGATGCAGACTCTACCAAATCAAGGATCAGCTGAATCACACCTCAAATAATGCGTACTACTTGCAGCACTGTATCTTATTTTGCTTCTTCATGGGATCCATGAAGAAATCAAAAACTTTTTTTCTTGTGATCATGTGTCATAACCAAATAAGGTCAAAGGATTTCTCACTACAAGGTATATTTTTCAGACTTCGGATCATTTTTGTAGCTCTTTCTATTAAAAAAACAAAACAAAACAAAACCCAACAAAGCCAACATCCCACCACTACCATACTTCTGAAAAAGGCTGACATCAACCCTGGACATGACATTTTCTCATTTTAATAGTGCTATACACTTTCCCTTTAATTGATAATTTCCTCTATGTTTCATTAAACTTACATCCCATAAAAACTTAAGTTCCATTATTTTGGTATTGGCTTCTATGTGCAATATTTACTAGGAGCCAAAAAGGCCAAATTATGCCCTACCACACCCACAACCAGAACCAATAAATGCCATGCTTACACATGCAAAGGTAATATGCCCAAGAATCTTTGCATATATGTAATAATTTTTCTATATAGTTGAATGAGGAATGCCTCAATTTAAGCCTACACAAAGGAACACTTTCCCTTGAATCTCACAGCAGAAATTACAGCTGGCATCACACTGTCCAGCTGAATAGACCCAAAGAAAATAACATATAACAAAGACAACTGAAAAAAGCAGAATTTTAAATTAATCAAAAATTTGTAGCTGTCACTTGAAAACTACTATGCAACAAGGTTCTGAAAGAAGAATATCCCAAGAACACACACATCTGTTTAATATTACAAGCCAACTGTCAACATCCTAAGTGAAGTTTTAATTTAATACTTTTTCTTTCTTGATGTTTTACCTTTAGTCAATGCCTTGTGAGAGTATCAGCTTTCTATAAGAAACTGTTAAATATAAAGAAATGTTATTGTAGAATGTTTATAAAATCATAGTTCGAGAACTTTTTATTTTTGTAAGGCCTGACCACAACTTAATTATCTGCAGGACATTCCAAGCTCACAATTGCAAGCTCCAGTTCCCAAGCAATTTTAAACAATATCTACTGTACAGGACATACAGCACTGCAAATACCACAACATGGCAGTGTTTCGAAAAGTCACCATTAGAGCCTTTAGACATGGTTTTTATTTTCAAAAAATATGTTTCTCTACTAATCATTAAATGGTTTTCATCACCACTACATGTTTGCCTTTCATGCCTGCTTGCTATCAGTGTTTATTTTAATACAAGTGAACTAGTCATAAAAAAGGCAGATACAATGTCTAACATGCCGTATGTTACACATAAAGTGTCCTAAGAGTGAGCAGTATGCTCTTCTACAGCTCACAATGTTTTCCTTCTTTTCCAGGAAAGAACTAGAGTAAAAGTAGGAAAAAAAACTTGTTAAATTGGAGATAGGGGAAAAGTAAGACCATTGGCTCAGCCAAAAAGTCTCAAAGGAAGACTGGAAATTCTTAAGAGAAAGAAATCTCAAAAGTCCTGGGAATTCAAATTTGTTTTTAAAAACATCCAAATGACCTGAAAATAGCCAAGGAAAAAAAATCCATCATGCAATTATGTCTGGATTTTACACGTCAGTCTGAAAACCAGCAGATGACACAACAGTTTTATAACAACTCAGAACTCCAATAATCTGTTTTCCTCCCCAAAATGCCACACACCTTGGTTTCAACCCATTACTGATAAACTCCTCTGTTTTCCTACCCTTTCAGTCAACTCTCCCCTGTTCTGGAGGCTGATGACTCTGGCTGCTCTGCACTCACAGGCAGGCTGCTGCCATAGAGCCAGTGAGGAGTCCCAGCGCACTCATGGGCTCCCGTACAACCTGATGCTCCCTTCTCACGTCTTCTTTCACCTGACACGCCTCAGGTGTGTATTTCGTTCCAGGAATTCCCACAAGCCCTGTAGCAAGATTATTTCTGGTCTTCTGAATATAGTGAGATTTTATTTTCATCTCAACTAAACATTGGAAACCTTAGGTTTTTTTACCGTAAGAAAAATAAAAAATTCACCGAATGACCATATTAAAATTCTAGTTAGAATATCAGATTAATATTTCATATTAGAAGTCAAATAAACATAGGAGAAAAAACAAGACCCCTTCTCTTATTTTCAACCATTAACCAACATAATATTTGAGAGCTTATGGATATCCCCACAGAATCTCCATCAACATTCACTCGAAGCTCACTTCACACTTCCTACCCAGCTGAAAAACTGGAGAGGTGGGAAACACCAGTCAGTTGCATCTATCAGTTGCATCTACAGAAATTTCTCTACAGAAATGAAATATTCAATTTAGAATCAGTGAGATTACATCCATATTCAAAACTGTTTAAAAGTCCACAAAAAAAAAGGAAACATCCATTGGGAAATGACAAGTAATCCATTAATAGCGGAAATCAACGACTAAAAGGAAGCTGTATTACACTTAATTCTATCTGGTTTTTGTTTTGTTTTTCAAATTTTGGACAACACCTACAAATATGGAATAGATGTAAATTCAGGTCAATGCAGCACATGCATTTTTCCACAGATCTCACCAGCCTCCATCAAAAGGGAAGGCAGAGTCAGAATAAAAGGGTAAAAAGGGACAACAAACACCTGATCACTATAAAATGTAATTTTTTGCCAGACAGAAAGTTTTGACACACCACCCTGAAGTCAGGAAACTCACATTTTCAAGAAAGTATCCATCATTTAACATTCTATGCAATTATACCACAGTGTAATATTTTCAACACTAAAGAACATTTTCCTCAAATTGCTGGAAATGATTCATACCTCCAATTTTCACCCTTTAATTGTTCTCACTGCTGAAGCTATCATGCCAGGTTTTAATATCTGCCAGTCTGAAAAATATTTTCAAGTATAGTGGACTGAAGTTTCAAAGACAGAGCATATAATTACACAATCTTTCACTGAAAAATAGTATCCTTTCATCTATGGTGAAATACACAAAAACTTAATCGACTCATTACCAAAAAATCACAAGCTATCAACTCAGTATTACAGAACTAAACCTGATGACCAAAATGAGTCTCAATTAGCAAAAACACAAGTGTGAGTACTACTCATTGAAAGCAATGATATGTAACCAATTTTTGTGAGAAGTTGCAAAACCCTTATGTTTTTAAATAGCTGTTCCCTGAGATTAGAATTAAACCTTTTTTTGTGAAGCATAATTTGCATCCTAAATAACAGTATCTCCCTATTTTTATTAATATTTCAATACACTACAGTGTTCAAACCAATTAACATGCGTGATGACTGAGAAATTCTGTTTGGTAATTGTCACAGAGGAGAAAACTCCTTAGCCCAGTCTTGATTGAGCAGAAGATAACAAAAGAAGTTACTTTTCCAATGTCCAAGAACATCCCTCTCTACCTAACTGAACAAGCAGGATACACCATGCACACAGAATGAGAACTGCAGGATGCTGGGAAGACTCACACCTAAGACCTTCTCTGGGCTGCTATCCAAATAGACTTGTCCTATTTTCAAAAAAGCAGAGGAGGAGAATAATCAGACACCTTTAAGTTACCAACTTCCAGGAAAATTAGCTTTATTTTGGCCTCACTATTAATATCTGGAAAAATAAACCCCAACAGTGACATCTCTTAACAAACCACACTGATATTCTTTTCTGTCTGCTTATTTTTATGTTCATTTCTGTCCCAAACAAGAGATCATATTTCAAAATACATAAATATAGAGCCCAAAGCTTGTAGCAATGGCAGTGTATCAAAGTACTCAAAATAATGAGCTGTTCTTGCTCCAAAATCTTTGATAAAGAACTCAGAGAAACAGCAAAAAGCATAAATGCATAAATTAAATTAATTAATCTGAAAATATTAAGTTCCAGCTTTGTTCTCCCTTCTTCCATCTCCCTTCCTTTCTTTCCTATTTAGGTGAACTATATCATAACCTCATACCATTTCCTGATAGAAATAATAAAAAAAAAAAGAAAAATAATGACTATCTCTAATGCTAGACTGTCTCTTCTCCAACCTGTATCATTCAATTTTCTTCCAGCTATGCCTGCTCACTTTCTATTGTCTATCTTTTCCACTGTATCCCTCCAGCTTTTCAGACACCTCCAGGCCCACCACCTTGCCCTAACCCATCTCCCTCCTTCAGAGGTCATGCTAATGTGAACTATGTTTAAGAAAAGGAGGCTACCTAAGATAAACTTCAGTTTTCTTCCACTTCCACAGGCTCTACAAATTTCCACAAATGTTATCCTTATTTGCAGCAGGATCACAAAGCAAGAACTTGCAAAAGGTGTCAGCTTAACGGAACACCACAGTCAGGAAAGAGTTCATAGTTACCAGCTGCAGGACATAACAATTCCTCCAGCTCCAAGCCAGGAAAGAGCCTCCCACAACCAGCCTGGAAGGAGGTGAGGTGAGGACGAAGACAACATCCTCAAAATGGGAACTGCAGCGTTAGATACTTTTGGACTCCTCAGCACCACATGAGGTCCAGTTAGCCAAAACAAAATTAACAGGCAACTAAGGAAAGTTGTCTCCCAAGCCAACTTTCAATCCTGCTGTTCTGTTAAATTCAGAAAATAATTCCCATGGAGTTGAGAATGTACTTTAAAACAAACAAACAAAGCAGGGGGAAACAATGACAGACATTTGCACAGACATTTCCCAAAATGCAGGAGTTTGTAACTTTTCCCCAAGGCCAACCAATACCCTCCCCACTGCTTCTGATGTGATTTTTGCTAAAACCAGAAGCATCACATGGGGAACATTAGTGATTTGGCATTTAGTCCTAATGTACTGAACAAAGTCAGCATTTCATTATTCTCCAAAAGTTTCTGTTGTTTTTTTTTTTTTAAATCTTTACTCTGCTATTTCCTTAACCAGCTTTTTACATGCTTCTCATCTACTAATTAAAATTATCTTCTTTCCCTTCCATCTCTCAGACTAAACTTCTCTAACAAGGATGAAGGAAATGAGAAGTAAAACCAATAAATGCTCCTAATAAAAAACTAACCTTAACTGTAATTTGCATAGGGGAAGAGATAAATCTGAGATATTAGACAGCAGTACACTGTAACTTTCGATTTGAAAAAGTACAATTTAAGTGCAATTATATTTTCTGCCTACAACATGGGGGAAGGAAACCCATGTGTATGTAAATGACAAAATGCAGCATCATCAGCGAACTTTGGGGGAAAGAGCGACTGTTCCTAGCTGCTCATGGGAGAAGCTGGAATTAATCCTAATGACCTCAGCAATGGGCCCAGTTGAATAGAACTTACCTCTCATTAGAAGTTAAGAAGTGAACTGAAATACCACTCACTGTCCAAAATTTGGCACAGTCATTCACATCTAATAAAGACTCTTAACTGGCTACACCACAAGCAGGGTATATTTCCCCCGCATTCAAATATTCTCTCATGGGAGTTATTCTTATGTAATTGGTAGAGTCAAGAAATTGTATTAAAATAACCTTATTAAATCAGGTTATAATTTTTTAGTTGGAGTATAAAACCAAAACCATTAAAGCACACAATTTTAGCCATTTTTGGCCATTTTCCTCATAGCACTGGTAGTATCGACTATTCAATTACAACAGAAGCAGTTCATTACATGACCATGCAGTCTTTGATTCTCCCCCTGTGTTCTGCCACAGACTTTAACAGTACCACTCTTGGATATGGAAGTTTTAAGGATTAAGGCCCTTTCAGTTCTGTTTTAGACCTGGTGAATACATGTCCCATCCCATAAAAGTTAATACAGCGAACTGACTATTTCATTATTTTGGATATTATTCAGTCTTTCAAAAAGCTCATATATAATCTGACTCGTTCTGGAGTCACCAAACTGAATTTCACCCAGAACCAGCACCATAATAATTACTGTATATGCCAATAAAATATTTAATACTTGGCATTTTTATTTTTCTGTACCTTTTACTTTTAGAACAGGGATAGTCTTACTCCCAGCACCAGCACATTGGTACCTGCCAATCACTGAAATTGTGATTTATCTGAAACCAGCAGACAGTGGAAAAGCCTGTGGACCTCCCAGCCTGCAAGTCAAATTTTTTCTTATCTTATTAGAATTGTATTAAGCATGAGGAATCCTCTGTTTGAATCTAGATCTCTAGATTTCATCTACAAATATTTTTCAAACTTTTTATTTGTAAACACCTAAAAATTTTCCAGTGAGGGTCTTTTCTTTCTTCTCTTTCTCTATTAGCACTGTGTACATTACACAATTTCAGTGGCTGAATTTTATTCTTAGTACCTCTTCAAACAATCCTGAATACTCTGAAAAGGATCAGAAAGTATACATATTTAAAAACACTCCCTTTTAGTTGTGCTATGTCAACAATTACATCATGGTATTCAAGGTGGTCCTCTATAGTCAGTTTGGGCATTCCCCTGCCTTTTTCAGGCTTTATTTAATGCAGTGACAGTGGCAATGAATAAGCTATAATACCATATATAAACTCTAAATACCAAACTGTAGAAAGATGTGCAGGAATATCTCAAATCTGGCACCAAGGACAAAACACCAGCTCTCCATCTCTTCTAATAGCACTGCTATTTTAAATTATCCCATAGGCTGCATTTCAAACAATGAAATAAGTTGGGACTTCCACAGGTATGCATGAAAAGCTGTTTAACATAGAGTATGTAAAATTAAAACAGAAAATAAAATTATAAGGTCACCACTACCCTATGTGTAGCCAAAGCAATGTACTACAAAAGTCAGGTGGCCTTGTAATTAAAAGGTTTGCTTAAAATTTATATGCAATGTCATTTGTTCTGGCTTTCACAAGAACTAGTTTTGGAGACAAGTTTTATGTGGGGATTTTTCCTCCTCATTACACATTTGTACAGAGCAGCTGAACATATTTTTTGTGTGAATATTGGCCTATTGTACCAATTATTTTTTTTGAAGAATCAGTTAATCATCCTACAGAATCCATATGCAGAATTTATATGAATAACAGATGTTGCAGCCTCATGAATCTGGCAGCCTTATGTGCTCCACAGCTTCAAACATGGACATTTGATCATTCTGAAATTTTGCATTTAAAGACTCAGAAACATTTAACCTTCAGATTTTCCATTCTTAAGGATATGTCTTCAGATATGCCTGATATTGTTCTTGAATAATTCAAGCTCCCATCTTCATTTTTTAGCTTTTTGCAAAACCTTAAAGAAGAGAATCTCCTAAAGCAAAACAGCAGATTTTATTCATGACTGCAATTAAATCCACCATGAAATTTTGCTTGACCAATAATTTATATTTATTTCTGTTAATAGGCTGTATCAGCCTTGATTCAATTTCTCTAACATATTGAACAGCCAGCAATCATAAAAAGTTCTTGTTCCTTCAATATTTTCAAATACCTAAGAAGTGTATTTGACAGACGATATACCCAATTGCTCAAACTTAGCATAAAAAAGTAAAAGGGAAGGCTTAAAGAGTCAGATTTCCTAATACTGTCCTAAAACAGAAGCTCAAATGCCAAATACTTTCCAAAACTGACAATCTTTTAAAACATTAAAACCAACAGATTTAAGGCACTATAAAGCTCTGAACCAGAGTCACATAAACTGTGGCTCTGAATTGCTTGTTTGTCACTGAGCACTAACTGCAAGTCCATTTTTTTCTCTTGAATACTTTTGCTCTAATACTTAAAATTCTTCAAATCATTTAGCTTAATCCCAAACCTGACACCATACCAAGGAACAAACGTATTGGATTTGTGCAGCAAGGTTTTGGTAGCAGGGGGCTACAGGGGTGGTTTCTGTGAGAAGCTGCCAGAAGCTTCCCCCGTGTCCAACAGAGCCAATGCCAGCTGAGTCCAGGACAGGCCTGCCACTGGCCAAGGGCAAGCTCAGCAGCAACAGTGGTTGTGCCTCTGGGATACCAGGGTTAAGAAGGGGGTGAAAAAGTGTTACTGCACAGCAGTAATTGCAGCAGGAGAGGAGTGAGAATATTTGAGAGGATCAGCCCTGCACACACCAAGGTCAGTGCAGGAGGAGGGGCAGGAGGTGCTCCAGGCGCTGGAACAGAGATTCCCCGCAGCCCCTGGTGCAGCCCATGGTGAGGCAGCTGTGCCCTGCAGCCCATGGAGGCTCCACAGTAGAGCAGGTGGATGCCCACAGGCAGCTGGGACTCCAAGGGAAGTTCACAGTCTCCTGGCAGGACCTGTGGAGACAGAAGCCCACACTGGAGCAGTTTTGCTGGCAGGGCCCCACGACGGACTAACACTGGAGCAGTTCATGGACAGTTCACTGTCTCCTGTGGAAGGGACCCACTCTGGATCAGGGGAACAGTGTGAGGAGTCCTCCCCTGCGGAGGAAGGAGCAGCAGAGACAACATGTGAGGCCCACAGCCTCCACTCCCTGTCTCCCTGTGCTGCTGCTGGGGAGGAGGTAGAGAACTGGAAGTGAAGTTCAGCCTGGGAAGATGGAAGGAATGGGGGGAAAATGTTTCAAAGATTTTGGTTTATTTCTCATTATCCTACTCTGATTTGATCAGTAATAAATTAAATTCATTTTCCCCAATTCAAGTAGGTTTTGCCCATGACCCAATTGCAGAGAGATCTCTCCCTGTCCCTATCTTGACCCATGAGCCTTTCCCTCTATTTTCTCTCCCCTACCCTGACAAGGAGGGCAGTAATAGAGCAGTGTTGGTGGGCACCTGGCATCCAGTCAGGATCAAACTGCTACAGCTACATAAGCCTATGTAAAAGTATGATGAAATGCAAACTTTAAAATCCCTGTATACTGCATTTCAAATAGCCATGTCACTGTAAAGTCTAAGAGAAAGAAAATGTTTTGTTTTCATTCACTAAAAAGCACTAATATACACATAATGATTTCTTTTATAAATTGCAATTAATGGAAAGTCTGTCACTGTAACTGTAACTTTCCTGTAGGAAATCCCTCAACAATAATTTCTTACCTGGTCCTAGTCAATATGCAACTGGTGAAGAGATGGAGAGGTGCCAAAAATATTCACCATAAAAAAGCATAAGTCACATTACATATCAGACAACCCAATGGTTGTACAATACAGCTGACAGACCAAAAAAATCTCAAACCAAATAAACAGTGATGGGTCAATGCCAGGGCAAAGAAAATCCTTTCAACAGTTCAGAGCCACAACATTCATCTTCAATTTATAAAAACGGAACAGTTTTATCACAGTTTAATAACATCACCAACAACACCAGTCTCTGCAACTAACATTACCATGGTTATAGATGACCTCGTAACATCCTTGTGTTAACAACTTAGTCTCAAATACAAAAATCTTCATCAGCTCCCCTAAGACTGCAGCAACACAGTACACCTGAGCATAAAATAGTCAGCTTCAAAAAACCCACAAATTAATACAGAATGTTGAAATATTTTCTTGTGATTAACACAAAACACCAAGTGCATACATCTCTAAACCAGCTACCCCACACAATGTCAATTCACGTCAAAACTCTTATATTGTACATTCTCTGTGCCTTATTCAATCCACCTAAAAAAATCATGTAAAGTTTGAGAATGTAAAACAGGAATTTATAACTTTATCTCCCAGGTGCAATGAACCTTTACCATAAATACAGAAACTGTGTAGGATTACTTGTTACAATTTTGTCAGCTTCTTCTCCAAACACTAAGCATCTTCAATCTTCCCTGTTAAACATCACTTAGAGACTGTATACAAAGAAGCCAAACCCTGAAAAAGTCTCCACAGTCCTCGGATCCTACAGCAAAACTCATAATCCTTCAGGGGCAGAAAAGAGAAAGAACACACAAGGTATGATAGTTACATTGTTAATACCGTTCAGCAAAGTGCTCCAACACATTAATTAATGTGATACAAAACCTGTGTGGGATGGGCTAGAGAGATCTCACATCCTACAGCTGACCACCTGCCCAGTCCCATACTCCAGCTGTGCTGCAGCTCTGAGCAACTGGCTGCTGCTTCTGGAGCTTGGAGCACAAGCAGCACCAGCACAGCTCTACCTGCAAGATGCTATGCAAACCCACCCAGAATATAATGTTGAAAGGAGTAGCTCTCTGTGTAGACTCTATTACTTTACTATTTCCATATTTGCATGTCAGATGGAGAACTTGCACTAAAGACTTTGGGCTTCTCTAGTTTGGAGAAAAGGGAGCTCTGGGGCAACTTCACTGCTCTATACTTTCCTGACTAGAGGACATGAAAAAGGAAGTGTCAACCTTTTCCCTCTGATATCCAGCGGCAGGATGGCTGGGAATGGTTCAAAGCTGTGCCAGGGGAGGCTTAGACTGGACATTAGGAAGCATCTTATAATGAGCAGGTGGTCAAACACCAGAAAAGGCTTCCCAGAGAGGGGGCTGATGCCCCAAACCTGTCAAGTGTTCAAGAGGTGTTTGGACGATGCTCTTAATAACTTGCTTTAAATTTTGCTCAGCCCTGAAGGGGTCAGGCAGTTGGAACAGATGATGGTTGTAGCTCCCTTCCAACTGAAATATTCTATTCTGCAACCAAGTAAGGCATAAAGAAGGTGGTGGCTAAGTGTAGCTTATTCAGAGTCTTCACTGTTATCCTATACAGATTCTGACCAGTGTCTTTCATTACAAGTTTTATGGCAAACACTAGTTAACCATTTGATACCTTCCTCAGATTAAAAAATAAAAAACCTGTACACTGACAAGAATGCATTAGCTTTTGGAGAGCTTTTTAAAAAGCAACACATTCAAGAATTAATGCATATGTCAAAGATTACATTTCCCTGCCAAGGTACATAGTCTTGGCTGAAGCAGTTAAACTTTTAATCGAAAGCCTACAATAAAGTAGGGTTTGACACATACATAATCATACAGAACTGCATTTGGCTGAAATAAACAGTTAAAATCATAGTTTTATTTTACTATAAAGCTTATTCTTCTAGCTGCAGTTTCAATATTTTATTCACACATTAAAATGATGTTCTGTGGTCTGGTGGGTTGTTGGTTCACTGCCGCAAAGGTACAGGAGTTACGGAGCAAGGCCAGTCCATCTCACTCCTTCTCACTGATCTGCTGTCAACAGCCATGTGTTCAGACATGCTTCAGCAACACATTTCAGCTTTTGCTTCTTCTCCAAAGTAATTGTTTATATAAGTACCATTATTTAAAACCATTGTCCCCCTCAGACAGTTCAGCTCATCCACACTGGCATTAGCTGTTTACTTCACCTGACATTCTTACAAATTAAACAAGACACTTTTCTCCACACCTTTGTCCTTCTTTCTGTTGTCTGGACATTGAGGAAACTCAGAAAGGGTGAAGAGGTCAGAGAGAAAACTAGGATCTTCAGAAAACATCAGCCGTGAACGGGGGAAGCCAAAGAATTAGAGCAGGAAGAGAAGGACAAGGCTATAGCACACCATCACTGCACAGGATTACAGCGGGGCAAGGAGAAGATGGAGGTGAGGGTAGGCTTGAGTATGAACAGAACCTTAAAAAAGAAAACCAAACCTGGGAGGAAACAAAAGCAAAGGAGCCCTGGTGGTAGAAAGGTAAGGGGCAGCAGAGACTAGGAGGGAGGAAGAGGTTGGCATGAACCTAGTCTGAGACTGTGAATTATTTGAAATACAGACATGGAAACTGAGAAGGAGGAATTGAAGTGCAGACAGAGATAACACCGGAGGCAATGGGTCAAAAAGGTTGTTCAGAGGGAACAAACAAATCTGTGGCTGTAAGAGTATCTAGAATGGAACCTAAAAACCTCTGATTTCTTTCTGCTTCCTCTGCTGCTACAAACCACTTGCGCATTCCTCATTTAGTCCCACACTTGCATATCCATTCTGTAAGTCTGTCTCCTCAGAGCACCTCTTAGTTTTTCAAAATACAGTCCAATGCCTTACTAAAGATATGTTATTCAAACCCTGCCTTTGACTCAGTATGGAGGAAAACAATCTGCAAAAAAAATGTTTTTAAAGAACGACTATGGACTATTAATACCGACCAGCTTTCACCTTTGTAATTCCTTAACTTCTCAGTGCTTGTCTTTTCAAGTCCTAAAACGTTCCGATTACCTTTAGACAGGTAATCTGCCTAGGGCTGGCGCTTTACTGCCACACCGTGTGACAGGGGAAGCAGCCAAGCCAGAGGCGGCGTGTAGGCAGCAGCGCTAGGAAGCCTGACGAACGCATGTGCCACGGCAGCGCTCTGTTACGTGGCAGCCGGCAGCAGGAAACACCCGTGCGCACGCAGCGCGGGCCGGAGGGGCGGCGGATCCGCACGGGCACAGGCGCAGCCTCGGCACGAGGGGCCGCGGCCCGCAGCGCTCCCGGGAGGAGCGGGGACGGCGGGCGACAGGCGGGCGACAGGCGGGCTCGGAGCCGGCCCTAGCCGCCGCGGCAGCGCCGGGCCCGGCTCTCACGCCGCGCTCCCAGCCCACACCCGTATGGGAAAGCGCTGCCCCGGGGCTCTTTGCGGGCGACTCCGGGGCCCGCTCGCTCTCTCCGGGGAACGCTGGACGCTCCGAGGCGGCGGCGAGGGGCGGGCTGCCCGTCCGGGCGGAGCCGCTGCCGGCGGCCCCGGCTGCCCCTCGCCCTCCCCCCGGGGCCGCACTCACCACCTCCCGCGCCCGGCTGGTGAAGTCGCTCTTGGAGCGGGCGGCGCCCCGCTTGAGCAGCTCGTCCCTGGGGCTGTCCCCCGCCGCCGCCACCCCCAGCGCCTTGTTGCGGGTCTTCACGGTCTTCACGCTGGCCTTGAAGAGCAGGGTGATGTCCACCGCCATGGCGGCCGCCGGTGCCGCCGCGCGCCCTTCCCCGCGCAACGCGGCCCCGCGCGGCGCGTTCCGGCTGCGCGGCGGGGCGGGCGGGGCGGGGAGGCGGCGGGGCGGCGCGGGAGCGGGAGCGGGAGCGGAGCGTGCCCGGAGCGTGCCCGCGCCCGCCGCCGGAGCCGCCCGGGACTGCCGCGGCCTCAGAAGGGACGGGACGGGACGGGACGGGACGGGACGGGACGGGACGGGACCGGAGCCGTGTCCCCGCAGAGCCTGCTCGTGTCGCCAGCGCTACGGAAACACTGTACTGAAAATGCA
Organism: Monarcha castaneiventris obscurior; assembly: GCA_026261815.1. Classification (NCBI taxonomy): domain Eukaryota; kingdom Metazoa; phylum Chordata; class Aves; order Passeriformes; family Monarchidae; genus Monarcha; species Monarcha castaneiventris. Next base: position 11,346,693 of record JAMPIT010000433.1, on the reverse strand, counting down.
ATATACATGGGGTGACAACCCCCCGCTAGGGAGTCCTGCCAGGTGCTGTTGCAAGGCAGGTTAATTAGAGTTTATTAATACGTATTAACCAGATCTGCACTGCGATCTAGGGTAGGCGCTGGTGTGAGGCTCCCCTAGGAAATGTCCACACGTGTGATCAGGCGCCGATCTCTTCTCTGTGGTGACAGGGACAGGACCCCAGGGAATGGCCTGAAGTTGTGTCAGGGGAGGTTTAGGTTGAATATTAGAAAAAGGTTTTTCACCCAGAGGATGGTTGGGCACTGGAACAGCTGCCCAGGGCAGTGGTCACAGCACCAGCCTGACAGAGTTCAAGAAGGTTTGGACACTGCTCTCAGGCACACGGTGTGACTCTTGTGGGTGTCCTGTGCAGGACCAGGAGTTGGACCTGATGATCCTCGTGGGTCCCTTCCAACACAGAATCTTCTGTGTTTTTGTGATTCCGTGTATGTACCATGATCACATATGCCTAACCTGTGTAGTTGGAGCAACCTCGTTACACCTGGAGCATGCAGTGATGGTTTCTTCTCCTGAAGAGAAAGCTGACCTCCCAGGTCCCCCCATCTGCTGCCATCCTGCACTGGGACTATGTCACATCAGTACCTGCAAGTTGTATCACAGTGTTTGTAATCTGATTCCAAAATAAGCTTTTTGAAATAACCTTTGTTTTCAAGGCAACTTTATTAACATGTTTTGTTCTATAGCCTAGCTATGTGAGATTGCCTGGCACAGAGGGGAAGGCTTTTGACCAAATAACTAGTGGTGGAGTTAATATAAATATGCTTATGCATACATATGTGCCATCCAATACTCTGGGATCCAGCAGACACCATGTAGTTTTTATCTGTCCTTTCACTGACCAGAAGCACATTCCCTGACACAGTCTCCAAAGAACACAATTTCAAAATCCTAACTCACCGAAGCGTACTGAAACTTAATCAACCAGAACTATTTTTCCTATCTACTCCAGGGTATCAGACTTTCTTCTCATGTTGATTACTACTCTGCTTTCAGTTCAATTCCCATCAATTCAGCCATAGCTATATATTAGTGGTTCCCTCACAGTTATATTGTAATTGGCATTCATTCTTACTTTGTTATTATTGTTCTATTTTAAATTATGTTTTTATTGTGGTACAGATATGTATTTCTAATTAAAGGAATAAGCTCTTTTAAGTCTCTGTCCTCGGTGCTGGATTTACCATGAGAATATATTTAAGGTATAAATAAGTGGACAGTGAAGGAAATTAAAGTTGTCACTCCAGGAATGCCAACAGTACTTGATTGAACCCTGAGCCAAATGCTTTGCTTTCAAGAGTAAGACATTCGGTATAATGATACTTCAGCAAAGGACATGTTTAATAAAGCTATGTGAAACACACACACAGTAAATCAGATCCTTTCAGGTATGTTTCCTAATACTGATGGATTTTCTTTTCCTTGCATTAACAAAACCAGAGCAGTCACATTTAATAAATTTCCAGGAATTACTTGATCACACTAACATCCTCAGTCTTAAACTCCTTGAAGACACTTCTGAGACATGTTCATGAATGCTACCTGTTAAGGTAATCTTTGTGTGCTGTGGTTGTGCCATCCTTAACTAACTCATTCCACATACATGTTCTTTCACAGGCACTTGCACAGGTAGCTTTTTGCTAGTAGAAATCAGAAGTCCACATCTTGGCCTGTGGCAGTATGCTCCTAAAAGTGTAGGTGATAGCATTAACCTAGGGTTTTGTGCACATTCAATTATATGGTTTGTTCCAGTATTTAATAAAGCAAACATTTACACTCCCTTAAAGTATTCTCATTTAAGTGGACATTGGAAAACAATCTAGAGTTTTTTCTATTACAGTGCTGGTTTTTTTACATTTAAACTGTAGAAATATGAAAGCTATTTTGAAATTTTGAACTTCCCCTTCCCTTAGTGCTTTTAGAAAAAAACAATGTGTCAAACTATTACTTGCCTGTGTCAAGTAATAGTTTGACAAGTAAGAATAGAAAATTCTAATGAGATTCAGGTTCTTTAAAATAACTGGAATACTCCATGCATATTTTGACCAAAAACAGGAATCTACAGTTCATTAAAGCAGAGTAAATTTTAACAGACATACTATAGTTTACCTCCTAATTTTGCAAAGATTTATGCACATATTAAACTACTTTGAATACTCCCACTGAGGTCAATGGAACCTCACAAGGCACACACAGTTAAGTGCATAACTCTTCTACTAGATCAGGACCTTAGCTGGAAGTTCTTTGAGAACAAGATCATGTCTTTATTTCTACTTTTACTTACTTATTTTTGCTTTATGCAAGTGACAAATAATACTGAAAAACACCCCGAAACAATTATAGTAATATTACACAACCAATTTTGAACCTCAGCAGTCTTAAAACATCCATTCCGGCCCAAGGAAATAAACAGAGACACATTTTAGAAGAAACAGAGTATTAAAATTCCATATAGCTGATCTCATCTGTCAGAAACAGACTGAACAGTTAATCTAGCAAAAGAAAAAGTTAAAGTACCTTTTTAATGTGAAAGAAGGTTGCTCAAATGATCTAACTCATTAGGTATATAATACCCAGGGCCTCTGCTGTAGAGATAAATAGATAGCTTTGAAGATTACAACTGCTTTAAAATCAGTTGCTAAGAACGGGTGCCCAGAGCTTTCATTTGAACTTGATCCGAGCTTCCTGTATACAGTAACTGCATCACCTCAGTAGCCATTTGCACTTCCACAGCCACCTTCTTTTAAAAGCTTAGAACTTACTTTGGAGCAGATAGGTTTCAATAGTACATGCTGGAGCTTCCTGTAATTGCTAAAAACACTAACCTTGAAATTTAAGATTTTAAGGTTGGAGTAAAGTTCCAAAATCGCGCACAAAGGACTACAGTCCCACCGCAACCAATGCAGGTAAATTGGTAAGACCACATGCACTGTGCACTCTGTTGTGCCCCAGCAGGAGCATGTCTGGAAGAGAAGAAATTAGGGCATTGCAAACTACAACGGTTTTGTGTGCAGTGTGAGGATGGCAGGCTGATCATCTGGTCTTGGTGTACCTACCTGCTTAACAGGCATTTCCAGTAAAATGTCCTGGGAAAACCCGCCAGTGAGAAGGAGTTCATGTTTCCCTGTGATTATCAATCAATGTTCTCATTAAAGAGAGGCTGGTGGGGCTGTCTCAGAGAGGGGTAACTCCTCAAATTGTTATTTCCTTTGGTGTGAGAAATAAGGAATAAAGCTCCTGAACTTCCTCTCAATGTTACAAAGGTCCTCATGTGGCACAGGCAATAGAAAGCTACATGTGGTCCATTCTATACATTTTATATTTTTTCTGCCATAAACCCAGCAACTTTCTTTATCTGATGGCAGTGTTGCAAACTGAACAGAATATCAAGAGGAAGACAATTTGCTCACAGTGCACATTTGTAACCAAGACAAGTCAAAAAGGGAGAAACTCTATTTGATGACAGTTTGAACTTTTAAGCCAATAGTGTGCGTGCTTATTGCCTTACAATCAAAGTAAATACAACTGTGTGGATGTGTAAGGCAATCTTCTTTGGTGTTTAAAAGTAGAGCTGGAAGACAGTACAACCTATGCAAAGGGAGTATGGTCACTTCATTGAAACAAAGTTTTGTGGATACAGTGGATATGAGCTGCAACTTGTATTGTCCGTGGCCACAAATATTCAATTGGCAGTAGCATCAAGATTCTGTTATTCCTCTTGGAAGTAGACCATCACAACAACTTTAATACCAATAATAGTTAAAAAACAGAAGCTCTTTGTGTAAAATGTATTTTTGCCTTAAAACATGTCTATATATATGATGTCTAACAATAGATATTTTTAGAGAAAATTATAACTGGAAAATTATTCTCCAGATTCATGGGTTTCAGAGTGAAAATGAACTAACTACTCTCTAAAATTCCAACCCTTTAATAAAAGATGATTTAAAAATCTGTTATGAAATACTAATATGAACTTCAGTCAGGACCCCAGCACAGAGCATACTAATGTCTTGTATTAAAAAGGAACTGTATTGGGAAGTGATCTTCCATTGATTACATGTTAACAACATGCAAACATGATGGTAGGGTGACCCTTGCAAGAGGATGGATAGAATAAAAATGCAAAAAGGGTAGAAAAATTAAAATTTAGAAAGAAGCTATTTAAAGAATTATTGTAAAAGAGAAGAGGGGAGAAAATGGAAAGAGCTTCTCTGGAGTTATTTACAGACAATGATAGAAGAAAGGGAATTGTGAAATCTGGACCATTTTTCTTTCAGTTTTCACATAAGAAACTCAAATCCTGCTGTGTACATAACAAACCATCCAACATGATGGTTGGACGGGCATTGAATTGATGTTATTATAAGTGCTTTGAAAGTAAAAGAGGAAAAATCAAACTGGAATTTTAATTCTCTTTCAATTGATGCAAAAAGCAGTGACCAACTGATATGTCAGGGAAACAATGTCTTTCTGAATGCCTGAGTGCTTCCCACATTTACAGGGTCAGAAATAACAATAAGCCAAATCAAAGAAATTTCCATTGCTGGGATTTGAGTCAGGCCCAGCACACGTCACTAGAAATCCTACAAAGTCTTTGCCAAACCCACAAAGGACTGGAGTAACTCCATAGCTACATTTGGACATTTCTGAGGCCAGGCAATGGCTCACTATCTACTGGATATCATGCAGCTTAGCAGGAGAGTGGCTTGTCACAGTTGCTTTTACAGTAACTAATGTACCAGTAAAGACACCAAATTAATTGATATTCCAGTACTCAAAATTAAGTTATCTTTCGTTCTATTACTTATAACTTTAAGCTTCTGTATGTTCTCCCAATATTTGCCTAGTTTTATTACAACTAAGCTCCCCTACCCTTTCCATGGCTCAATTGCCCAAAGCACTACTGTGGGTACAAGGGAAGGGATGGGAACAAATAGCCTGTGGAAGAAAGTGTAGAAACCTACTGCAACAGCCCCAGCTCAAATTGTTTTATTCTGCCAGTGAACAAACACTAAGACACAAACCAGCAGAAGTAAACCAGGCAGGGTTTCCTTACAGAGAATACTTTTATTCTCATTTGTTTAGTAATTCCACAAAGCCAGTGGAAGAGGCATAGAAATGCAGTGTTTGACTCTATTTTTGTTTATCTTGGTAGAAGCAGGAGTTGAACTAGATGTAAATAGGTGTAAATAGCACTTTTGGCAGGTTTGTAGCCTGCATAGCAGCTCTGTATAGAGATCCCTGAGCTGGCTCCAAGCAGACTGGCATGTCCACAGCATGCTGGATTCAGTGCCCTGGATGGTTTCTGCCAAAGTGTAATCATATCCCTTTTCAGCTTAGACTCGTACAAAGGCATTATTATTGCAATATGGAATGTACCTTACCTGACAGGGGTCCTAGAGCCAACTTGGTTTTTTTATGTTGATGACTGAGAGTCAGCACCCTGTCTTTCCTGGTCATTTTGTCTTTTCCAACTGATGAACATCCACTTTAGAGTGGAAAACATTCTTGTTAATCCCGAGGGGGAACTAGGGAAATAATTGATACTCCTTAACTCTAAATAATCTCAAAGCTGGTACACAGTCTCAGCTCATTCTCTAGTCACCTCTACAGGGACATCTGTGGTGGGTGAGGGGCATCTTCTTGCAGTGCCTGGTTTCACAGTCAGGTTTAATTCAGACCTTTAGCTCAGACTGGGCATCCTTGAAGATTAGATGAATATAATCTTTCTTATCCTGGTGCTTCCTGTGGTAAAAATGGAATATACCAAAATGAAATGATTCAATACTTCCTTGAGAACACTGGAGGGAGCTCACAGAAAGAGACAGGAAAAAAAGAGAAAAGGTGGCAAGAAAGAGAAGTTGTTTCAGTTCTGTGAAAAGTTCTGTGAATATTTACACTTACAGATTGCATTTCATTTCAATACATGTACAATGTATTAAGGAGGGGTTTTTGCTTATATTAAATTCTGGTGATTTTTCTCAGTGTTTGTATCCTGGCATCATTGTAACTTTCTATTTTGAACACATTTACTTAGAAAACATGCTAAACAGGCCTTTTCTTTTTCATTTAAATTATGTTTATTTGAGTTCTCTTGTTCCTGTTCACTTGGCTTCATGCTCTGCAGTCTGATTTTTAATCTAAAATGAGGGAGAGGGACTCTGGCAAACTGTAGTTATACATCCCCTAGGAAAATACTATAATCTTCAGTGAACACAATATAATGAGGAGGTGTCCTATTACATAATTGAGGACGCATTGTCTTTTATATGCATTCTGGTTCATTTTTCACACTAAATTAATCTTAATAAACATCTGCTTTGAGTAAAAAGAGTTTTGTGATATTTCAACCATGACCTCTCTGGAAGTCCAAATGATTTTACTTTATGTTTCAGACTGGAGTATTCTTTTGAAACATTTCCTTTTACTATATGATAATCAGTGTGTTAACATGAGCTGATTAATCCCATCAGTCAACACTGATACCATGGCTCTTGTGCCCTTTCCCTAATAAACTCATGGCTGCAAAATCACTGGCTGCTTAAATGAATTCAAGGCAATCCTGCAGATTATGGAGGTCAAATTATGATCACAGTAGTTCACTCTGGCATATAATCTATGAATCTATAACTCAAACTGGAAGAAATACAAATAACTATACAATAGCAGTAAATGAAGAGGTAAAACTAGCTGCTTTTAAGAGAGATCTTGATATGTTTATGAAAACAGTTATATGAACTGGTTGTCTGCCATAGCTGGAGCAAGGATTTGGTGGCTCTGCAGTACTTCCAGATCTATTTTACTGTGTTTCAATTGCTCATCAGCTTGCTCTCATTTTTAATATTTGTTTTATAACAGTTTTTGATACAGTTACTAGGATAACAAATTAAAGATGGATTTTAGCTTTTTAAAGAAAGCCTCTCTTTCATTTCAGATGACAGACTGAATTGAGGCTTATGAATAATGCTTGTGTTGACCTGCCAGAATATGTCTTCACAGCAATGAATTCTCAAATACCCAGGCTGAGCTTATTCATTTTGAAGTCAATGGGAGGGAAGGCAATACAGCCCAGTGCTGAATCAGGCTGCATTTTAGCATAACTCTGATCATGTACTGGGTTTTTTTTTAAATAAGAAAATACTTTGTAAGAGCCACGTTTGATTTTCTGTGTGTGACTTTTGCTATAGAGTTTATTCTGCCCAAAATCCTGCTGCCATAGAGCAGGATTTGTTTAAAAAATGTCCAAAATGTGTTGCAGAATTCCAGAGTTACAGTTCTTTCCTGTCCTAGTAGTTTGTAAGATTGGACAGAGTTGCAGCTCAGGGAAGAGCTGAACTGAATGAATATGGGGTATGGAGGCATTTCCAAGAAAAGTAGGAAGTGGGTTTGGTAATTTATTCTGTAACACACTAAGGGTCTGGTCCAGTTAAAATAATGGATAAAGTTTACACTGGCTCAGAGGGAATAAATACAAAGCTAACCATTTTAAAAGCAAGCTTCTTACTCCATAGATACATCTCAGATGAGATAAAAGGAGTCTCCCTTTCCTTTTTGTCATTACCTGTTTCATGGCGCTTTTTAACAGGATTGAGACTGGGAAAAGGATTGTACACCATTATGTCTTGGCTACATTTCATCTCCAGTAGCTATTTAACTACCTTCATTTCTTCCTGTGGTTTCCATTATTTATAGTGGTGCTAGATTTTACTACCCCTGCTGCATTTTCCTCAAGATGTACTTGCCTTACGCTAACAGGTGACTGGCCCCTGGTATGTTTTGCTGCCTCATGGAAATATTTATGGAATTTTGTAGGAATTTGTGAAACACCTAGAGATACTTGTTGGAAAAAGATCTTGGAGATACTAGTTTAAATTCATAGTCACTGGAAATCTCAATATGCAAACCAAAAGATTAAAGCGAGAGCATACTTAGTTTCTTTTTCCACTTTTCCTGTCCCACTAACAAGAAGTTAAAGTACCTGTTTTATTAAAGGTTAATATTTATTGTGCTGTTTCTATTTCTTTGCCTGCATGCTGGCGAAGGCCCAGCAGATTGCTTACACAGGACAAGAAGCAGATGCACCCAGCGTCGGGATGCTGTTACCTGGTCTCTTAAGGTAATGCAGGTTCGGGCTGGTGCTGACAGACCCGTCCTGCCTGCGGCCGGCCCCGGCAGCCTGTGCCCATGTGCTGTCATTGCCACTTGTGTGGCTGCCCAGTCAAGCAGATCGCTTTGCATTTTCTGTAGGCTTATGTTTCCATCAGATTGGCTTGCTCACGAGCACGAGTGCCAGCATATTTAATGCAGCGAGAGTGCATAGCCAGAGGCGACTGAGAGGTTAGGGCTCCCTTTTCCAGCATGCAAGAGTGACATGAACTGAGAGAGAAACCATACCTGTGGATTTTAAAGGTGACTAGTGATTATGGCTGCCCGTGTTTCTGGGTATCTAATTTAAGGTCTTTTTAGAATATGTGAAGTTTAAAATCCTCTGATAACCAGATACCTTTAAGGTTCTCAAATTTAGCTCACACACCCACAAAAAAAAAAAAAAAATTCTGAAAATCTTAGGTATAATTCTTTTGCTTAGGGCTTTATGTCTAGGGAAATCTTTCAGACATGGATTATTTGGTTGTTACTTGTACTGAGCTGAGCATCGAAATCCTCTTCTGTATAACTATGAGATGTTATAATACAAATATGAGATAAAATAACACTACATTCATATTCTAAGGTTAGGATCAACTGAGTGGTTTTCAAAGGTACATTAAAAGTCCCATTTGTTTTGTTTAAAAAAAAAAGTTAGAAAATTCCGTGCAGTGTATTATGTCATGTGAATTTTAACATCTCTGCCTATAATCCAAACTTTGAATTGAGATTACTTGAGCAGGTATCAGCCATCATGCATCACCAAGCCCATTTATTCAATTCATTGTCCCCTTTCCTTTCCAAATCATATTTGCTTGCAACATACATGCTTAAACTTGCAACTGTAATTCATATGTCAACACATTTCCATTAACTAATCACAAATTATCAGCTTCAGTTCTATAGGTCTGACTACAGGTAAGTTTACCCTTTGTCCAACACACTTTAGAGCTCAAATGGAGATTTTGAATATGATTACAGGTGATAAGATATGTAATGATAGCAATATTTTGTGCTTGACAGAGTATTTTTAGGCTTCCATGCTTGTGAATACATTTGTGTGGAGCTAAATTACTATGAAACTATGGTGTATGTGGACTTACACAGTGACTTTAAAAACCATGTTTAGCAACTTTATTGCTTAACAATTAACTTGAATCATATGAACTATAAATGTGTATGTTAAGAGAATTTTAAAGGAATATTTTCTGTAGGATTAGAATTTGCCTTGGAGAAGGATATTACTTTACTGTAGGCAGGGTGGTCTTTCCCAGCTGATCCACCAGGTAAGAAGGAACATGAGGTTCCCTCCCAGCTCAAAACCGCTTCCCAAAAGTTCTGACAGCATTGTTAGAGAAGTCTGGTTCTCTGTGGTGCTTTGAGTGCAGGGATGAAGGGGCTGTAGGTCTGTAGGGAACAGCCCCGCAACTTCAGTGCATGGAAAACCCTTGTGTTATTCACAGCTGCCACTGAGGGAGCTCAGCAGAGCTGAGTTTGTTTGACTGCCACAAGAGTGAGAGCAGGGTGCTGGCAGACAGTCATAGGTTTTTCCAGCTTTGTGAATTCAGGAACCTTAGATAACCTGTGTGATCACTGGCAACTTATGAGCACTGGTGGACACGTGCCTCTAAAGCCCAGTTACTAATTCAGTGAAGTATTTTCTTTCTCATATTCTGTAGCAAAAGAAATTAACTAACTCCTTCTTGTGAATTCAGTTTCAAATAGTGTTAGGTCGGGCTAATTGCTGCTATTAGTTATAGCAGAGAGCTTGAAGGCATAGGTTTTTATGTCAGCATGCAGCAAGTATTACCAGACATCCCTTACTGGAGAATGCTGTCTCAAAACAAAACTTCAAACCAGAAAACTCTAAAACCTCTCCACAAGCACATCTGTTATATTCATACACAAACTACACAAAAGAAAAGGGTATTTTTATGTACTTTCAGATCCAAAAGACTGCACTTTACTCACTGACTTGAAGAAAGGAAGCCAGGCAGATTTAAAGCTAGTAAAAATATGAAAATATGATTGGTTTTTTCTGAAAAAGGCCCAATTCTGTGGTTTTTGAAAAGGCAGCAATAATCTTGCTTTTAATTTCAAAGAGTAGGTTTACTTTTATGAAAATTTCTGTTTCTCATTTGGTTTATTGCATTACTTACTTATTTGCATGACAGGTTTTACAAGTGAAATAGTTGACTACAAAATACTAAAACTTGACAGCTTCTAATTAAAACAGTGTAAATCCTGAACCCATTTGTTCAGCTTTTTCACCACCTTTCACCAAGAAAGTGAATACAGATTTTTCCCCAAAATAGTTTTTTGTTACATCCAAATTGTTAAACATGCTAACCCATTCATATATATGTTTTCACATATATTTCATTAATACTTTGAAGTCAAATTGGTGTAATCCTACAGCTTCCCAGTCTTTGTGAGTTGATTTTGAAGCAATATCCATGGTCAGGTCTTGTCAAAATTTAGTTAAATTAGTAAAGGATTGTTAAATCAAAGCAATCCTTTTACATTGAGACAGTCATATTAGCACAAACATGGTCATAGACTATTTGTTCACACTTGCTTGAATTTATGACAGCTTAACTATTTTAAAAAGGAAATGTCTTTATGATAATATAACTGCATCCAGACTAAGGGATTATAGCAATTTAATTTGTCTTTTTGTTTGTTTGTTTGTTGCTGGCTTTTTACAAATTATTGATTTGGTCAAATAGTTGGGTGCAAAAACTGAGTGTAGATCAGGCCTCAGATCATGCTCTTATTAGCAAACCAAACACTGGTTTTGTTTTTGTTGCTGACGTTGTTTGTTTTCATTGCTGTCTGAATGAGCCTTTTATGGTCTCTGGCTCTGCCTGGCTGACTGCACCCGATTGTATTTAATTACATTTACTCAGTAGTTTTAGCCGGGATCCCCGGCCATTACCTATCAAGTCCAATCGGTATTATTTAAATCCAATGACTCAGAATCAGAGAATTTATCTTTTACACAGTTATTGCCTAAACATTCAGCATAAACATGCAGAGATCTGGAGGACTTGTTCTGACTGTGCTGATTAAAGGCAAAGAGCAAGATGGATGGAGTCAGTTGTGATCAGCAGGCTACAGCGTCCTGCTGTGCTCCAGTCTCTGCCATTGTGCGGGGCTCTGGGTACCAGACTTGCCATGGTCCTCTCAGGTCTAAAAGGAAAGCTGGCTTTGTTTGCCTGTAAGCATCTGCAAACTGTTCTGACACATGATCTACCCTCTCAGCAAGGCCACTCATTAGGCTGATTATCACTTCAAAGTTTGTATTATCATCCATCTCTAAAGGCAATTAGGAATGGGTGGCTTTGAGTATCAGACACTGGGTGACACTAAGTGACTCATCTTTATTGATTCTTTTGTGAGCAGAGACAGTGATTGAGATGATAGGATTGCAGCCTACCTGCCCCTTTGACTGGTAAATACTGAAGAAAAACGGTGTGTAATTAACTGACAGTTAATATAGGTTCTGTTTAGTGTTCAGAAGGCACAATAGTGGAAGCTGCCCAAAAGGAACAAAGTAATGAAACTCCTTTGACAAGTTAAACTCTAAAGCCAACTGTGTAATTATCTGACAGTTAAAGGGGGGAGGGGAGGGCCGGGCTCAGTATTTATGAGACCAAAGGAATTCCTGCGCCTGAACAATGGGGACAGATACTGACAATAATCATAACAGCTACACAAAATATTTGTTTGTGCAAGCCTGCCTTTTAAGTGAATAATGATCGGTTTAGGGGTCAGGGGAAGCTTGGCCGTTTTGTAGCGCCGGTTCTCGAGATTCCCGGGGCCGGGGCCAGTACGCGGGGCTGGGGCTGGAGCTGGGGCTGGACATGGGGCTGGGGCTGGAGATGGAGCTGGAGTTGGGGCTGGGGCTGGACATGGGGCTGGAGCTGGGGCTGGGGCTGGAGATGGAGCTGGAGTTGGGGCTGGGGCTGGAGCTGGAGCTGGGGTTGGAGCTGGGGCTGGGGCTGGAGCTGGAGATGGGGTTGGAGCTGGGGCTGGGGCTGGAGCTGGAGATGGGGTTGGAGTGGGCTGGGGCTGGAGCTGGAGATGGGGTTGGAGCTGGGCTGGGCTGAGCTGGGCTGGGGCTGGAGCTGGGGCTGGAGCTGGAGATGGGGTTGGAGCTGGGGCTGGGGCTGGGGCTGGAGCTGGGGCTGGGGCTGGAGCTGGGGCTGGAGCTGGGGCTGGGGCTGGAGCTGGGGCTGGGGCTGGAGATGGGGCTGGGGCTGGAGCTGGGGCTGGAGCTGGAGCTGGAGCTGGAGCTAGGTCAGGGGCTGGAGCTGGGCTCAGTGGTGCTGGGGCTGTGGGATATAAATCAGATTAACAAAACCAGCGCTGAAAATGTCAGACTGGCATGAAAGGACCACAGCCTGGCCTGCACTAAGAAATGTATTGGCAAAACTTGATCCACCCTGGCTGGCATTCACGTGTAATGTTGTCCCACTAACAAGCTTTTCACTTTTCCAGCACAGTAATAAACATTCCCGTTTACACTGTGACACGAACCTTCTGTCAGAACAAGCCTTCTGTCGATTAACACCGAGGCAATCTAGGGTCTCACTCACTGGTCCTCTGCAGCAACATGACAAACTATTCTCCAGGAATACTCTCCCGCAATGCAATGTTCCCTGTAGGAGTCGCCCACCTGGCAACATTTTGAAATCTTCTGCTTGAGGGTTGCAGTAAACAAGGAAGAAAATGTCCAATTAATGTTCGAGTTTGACCCATATTATTTTGGAAAAGGATATGCTCTGTCGTTTTTCTCCTGGAGGTGTTAATTAGAGAGCTACTGACTCTTAAAGTTCACAAGAGGGAGTTCGATTACTGAAACGAGCCCTGTGGTAGATACTGAAGTCCTAAAGAGATTATCAGGGTGTTGGAAACGTCAGAGTAGGTCCTTTCAGAGTCTTCAGCGTCCAATTTTTGGACTGAAGGCTATTTATTATTACTTGTGATTTCATCACCCTGTGAGTATGGGGACTTCTGTTTTAATCTTGTATAAAGCGTCAATGCATAAGTAGTGCTCTATGGTTTTTTGTTAACTGAGAACCACAAAGTACATGTCAGACCAAATAAGCCTGAGAATGTCTCCATGAGACAGGAAAGCAGGGAAACATAACAGCCCTGCAAATTTTTAAAAGTATATGGATATACAGCATATAAATGCAGACGAAGTAGCTTGTCAAAAGAACACTGCTACACGTTTTTCTTTCCTCTCATCTTCTGTTGACTTCCCATTGACCTTTTCCTTTCTAACAGAGTAAGACTTTGGGGACACATGGCAATGATGGCTAGGGCTTCTCATTTGGAGCTGTTTCTGATGTAAATGATTCCTCTACAGATAGCACTGATCACATCTTCTTGGACATGCTCACAGCAGGGAAGAAAAATTATCTGTGGTGTTTGTGGGGTTCAGTGAAGGCCCAGGCAAGGAAAGAATTAGGATGACAGGGAGCTGTGAGGTTAGGCATGGGAGGGAAGGTAACTTGACGGAGGATTCAGTTAAATGGGGTGGTCAAATCTTCAAGCAGTATCAGTAACTTGCGGCACTGGGGCATCAGCAAATCTGTATGGACAGAGGCATGTACAGGTTATCTAATTTTTGTCATCATGGTAAATAATGAACTGAATATGGTGTGGCTGGAAAATCTCTAGGTGTGTCAGCAGAGAACTAGACAAACACAAGGAAAATATTGCAACTGTACATGATCTTTCTGAAACTGATGCACAAGGAGAATATTTTACCAAGTTTGGATACTCATTTTGCCAAAGGAAAATACTGGCAAGGTAGAAGTACAGAAAACATCTCTAAAGATGTGTGAATGAATAAAAATCCTAATTGTTTGTCTAAAAGAAGTTTTAAGACCATTCAATATAATCCATTTATTTGAGACATTTTAATTTCTCAGACAAATACTTAACAAGAATCAACATCTGGAAACTGAATAAAAAAATCATATTGAAAGATGTTACACAAGAGTGCAAGGTTACATATGGGTGTTGTGGCTTGGGTTTTGGTTTTAAATCAACAAGTCTGTCATAATTAAGAAACAGGCCAGAGGGAATGGAAGAAGGATGCCACTACAGAATTATCCAGCTTGTAGGATAAAGGGGCATTGACTAGATAACTGTATTTTTCCCTCTGCATTTATATCTATGAGAGAGTGCAGTAAAGAGGAGGTGAGGAGAGAGTGAGAAGTGGAAAGATGCATATATAGCAGCTTGCAGATTCTGCTGAAGCACAACAGATCTCTGGAATCCTGGCCCCGACACTGTTGGCCTGCTGTGCCTTTGGCAAGTCATGATGTCTTGCAAGGATTTTAATTCCCCAGGCATCCTTTGATTATCTTATCTACTTGAAATGAAGTCATAAGTGTGCTGCTTCTGAAAAAAACAGTCGAACTCTCACAAACAAGTTTTATTGCAATACAAAAAGAGAACAAAACCAGAGAACTTTAACATGGTTAGTGTCTCACTTCCAAATCACATCCCAGTCAGGCTTCTGAGTCTTCTTGCAAAAAATTTAGGATAAATTTAAAGACTTGGGCTGACACAGCAATTAAAATTAATCAGCTGAGAAATGCAGAAAACAGAAAGTAAGAGCAGGCACTGGAAGAATTGTCAGCAGGCAACAGTGGGAGAAAGGAACTGACAATGTTAGCTTTAATTGTGCTAGATTATTTTACTCATCCCAAGCTACTTTCTTATGTTACAATAAAGAGACATTTCAAACTCACATGCTCTAAAGAATTTCCTTTGGACATGCTGTTATAGCTACCCTTTTCCACAAAGTGCACAGAAAAGTCAGACAAGAGGAAGAGAGAGCTTCAAGCACGATGTTTGGTAACTCATTTTGACCTTCACTACTCATTTGTAAGTGCATTCTACTTTCTCTCTCACTTTTACCTTCTTTCCAATTTAATCTGATCCAAACAAATTATACTGAACAGTTATTTTCATTTGGATCTTGTTCACCGAGATACTTAGCAAACAATCAACTGACGAACAAGATAAGGACAGCAAAAGAAAGCTAATCTTTTGTTTAGATAGTGGGATCACAGATAAAGACCTAAGCAGGCCTGCATAAACTCAAGAAGTAGTGATATTATCTTTGAAGCTGTGGCACTGTGCTTGTATTTACTTGCTATAGATACTCATGTAGGCTAATTTAAAAATAATTTTAAATTTACACAACTCAAACTTTTTTTTCCTTTTGGTTGAGGGAGAGTGTCTGAAAGGTTTATTATTTGCTTTCAAATCTTTGTGGCTTTAGCCTGGAAAAAGCGAAACAAAAAGACCCCATAGAAAGCATCACCTGAACTGACAGGACAAGAGGAAACAGAAAAGAAAAAAATGTTACAGTATGGGACCCACTCTTCTCGTTAGGACTCAGTTTTATTAGTGGTGTTAGAGAGCTGGTACCGCGCCTATAAATGTAGTACCAGTTCTATGGAGAAAAACACCACCGTAAGAAAAAAGCTTTGCTTTTTGAGCCAAATATTTCAAAGCACTTAACAAACATTAACAACATAACCTACACAGCTTTCCTGTGGAGTAGGTTGGAAAGATTAAGCCCCCCTCATGGATGGGCAAAGTGAGTTACAGTGTGGTCAGGTGAGTGACCTGAGGGGAAGCAGCAGGTCCTGCAGGGTGGAGAGTGGAAGCCTGACCTGCAGCCTCTATTCCCTAAGCACAGGACCTGTACCTTCTACAACTGCCCATGTAAAGTAATAGCCTCTAGATGAAACCCATATGAAACTGCAGTCTCTGAAGACATTTGTTGGGCAGTTTTTACTAGCACTACAGTCACACATGGTTGTTTTGGGAAAACATGGTCTCATTTAAAATACATTGTAAACTGTAACAATTCATTTTTTCTGTGAGAAAATACATGTATACGGTTAGAATACAGCCAAATATTTCATTTGATGAATGAAACAAATATTTCATTTGATGAATATGAGCTTCACTAGCAGGTTTTGCTAAGAAGATATATTTGAAGGTTTTTCTAACATACATACATATTTTTTGCAAAAATGTTGCTGGAATATATGTATTGTTATAAATACATCCTCAAATGATATTTAAATATGGATCTAACTTAAAACTTGAGCCTGCAGATTCTCCATGTCAGACAAATAGGCTTTTTGTAAATTTGTGTTGGGATGGCTTTGTGTATCTGAAGAATTGTTTCTTTCCTTTAGTTTGTGTCAGAAGCTTTAAGCCACCACTTACACAATCATCAATATGCAATGAGAAAGCTGAATTTTCCTACAGACAACCTAAAGAGTGGGTACACATGCCAAGAACAATACTGATTGAAGCCTTATGCTGATTGCAAGTGAGCAGTCCTAGTCAAGGCACTGTCTGTGGACACAGGTGCTCACATGCTTTTTAAAGATCTATGAAAAGTGATGTTGTGCTTCTCTGCTCTTTTACCTTCCAGAAGATCAAAGCAGAAGCAAACATAAAACTTCCTCAATGTTTTGTGCCACAAAACTCAAGGATGGAAATGTGAAATTTGGCTGCTGGGGTGCAGATGGGCGTAATTGATCAGTATAACACAAACACAGAGAGGCAAGGAAAAGGAAAAGTTCAAGGCATTCTGAGGGAATAAGGTGTGAATTTGTAGCGGAATGAGAGAAAGGAAGTCCATGGAAGGTAAAGACTATAACAGCCACGTTTTAAACAGGCAGGTGGTGTCAGATGGCGACAGGAAAGGAGGAGAAGGAGAATCTACTGAACATCAGAAAAGTCAAACATCAAGTGAGGAGGTGAAGCCACCATAAAAAGTCATGCTGTTGAAATATTAGAGGGAAAGCAATACTATATTTTATCTGTGGTTTGGAAATTTGGAACGAAAGACAGGGATGAGCTGAGGAAGAAATGAAATTTCAAAGGAAAGAAAAAATTCCTAAATTTGATCTAGATCTGGCTCCAGGTTTCACATATCCTCTACTCTGGAGTTTCGCTGAGCTTACAAAGGGAGGAGCCATTTAAGACTGGGTTCAGATTCAGTCACACTAAAGATACAAGATTTTGGTTGGGCATCATCTTAAAAGAAAATCCCATATAAAACAGCTTGGAGTTACATCTGTATAGAGGCCAAAATATAGAGTATTATGGTGATTGATATTTGTTTGGGAGTCAAATTTGTTCTGCATGAAAAAGCTAGGGAAAGGGTTCCTCTTCTCTGATTCACTGAACAGAAGGTAATTGAAAGATCTCTTTATGGCAGGATTTACAACCCCTGAGCCTCAGTCGTTTTGAGCTAAATAATAATGCATTTGCATCGTAAGTGTATCTAATTTGAATTTCGCTTCCTGCCTAAACACTTTGAAAAGATGCATGCCTTGAGGTGTCTGCCTGAATAAAATTCCTGTGGAACTGAGGCTAACAAATAAAGTATGTCGTGGTGTGTTAGAATCTGCTCTGCCCTGGAGAATAGCTCCCCTGATAAACTGTCTGATTTATAATGACAACTGCTCCCACTGTTGTATACAAGTATACCTTACAGTAATGGGGAATTAAAGAGGCTTTCATGTGAAGCAAATATTTAGCTTTGAAGTCAGTGGGAGCTGAGAGAGCCCAGCACCTCACAGGATTAGTCCCTTGGGAATTAACCTTTTCACCTTACTATAGAAGAAGGATGAAATTTTAAGACAGGATTTTAATGGTGTGAGCATAAGAAGTAATAGGAAGGATGAGAACTCATAACAGTGAATTACCTTCAACTAGCACTGGGATAGTTCTATAAGACTACATGACTTTTTCAGCACCTTATCCCTGCTAAGACTCATACAGAATTAATTTTCATGGAAAATGTAGCCTATGGTCCTTTGTCATAAGCTTGATCACATAATATAAGAGCTTCAGGAGGGGACTTAATGTTGTTTAAATTGGTGTATCAACTAATGCATCAGCGCCACATCAATTTTGTAAAAGCAAGAACAGTTTTTATGTTTTCCTGTGAGAAACTTTCCATCTGCTTTTTACCTTCTGTTCAGTGTTTCAATTAGCAAAAGTAACCACAGAAATCCAACTCATTCTGCAGTTTCTTGGTCAAAAGTGAACACATTTTTTTCCAGGTATTCTTTTGTTGATGATGATATTAAAAGTGACTTTTAAATTGGCTGTTGTGAAACAAACAGAATCTGCCATTGAGGGAAAAGACAAACTGCTTATAATTAGTTCTGGCAGCTGGAGGATAGCACTCCTGCTGTTTCTGCTGCTGGCACTGTCAAGTACATCATGTCACAATGCATGAATTATCTGAGGTCAGCTCTTCAACGCACCCAAATTGCTACCAATTATTAATTAATTAGTATCATTATGGGACTGCCTTAAGGGCCTTATCAGTCCCCTTGAAACAAATAAAGTGACTAAGAAAAGGCAGTAGAAGTGATTAGCGGTGAGTAAAAAAAGATAATTCTAAGCACAACGGTCATATGAGTCTAATCTTGCAAGATACTGGTCCCCAGCTAATCTCCAGTGCTCTCCTCATTGCATCCAAATGCATTCAATTGCATGGCAATATGAATCACCTGTTATATGTTAATGTATTTTTCATTACTAAAGTGTTGCTATTTAAATGTTACTGTTCAGCTGTGTTCTTTTATCTTTTTTTACCTGCTTTTCCCATGAAAGCTTCACCTGCCATACTCAAGGAGCTGTGTCTCATAAGATGTGTAGTTATAATGCTAAATAGTGCTCTGGCTAACATTTTGTCATCTGTCTTCTGAAACACCCTGGAGAACTTAATACTGCAAAGCTTCCAGTGCAATGCAAAAGTTGAATCACTTAGAATGGGGTTTAAAAGAAAAAATATTATGAGAGGGAAGAAAGATCAGTTTATTATCTGGTGATTACAAGTTAAGAATGAGTGAGACAGAAAGTTGGTAATTCTACCTGAATGCCACTTTAGGAGTAAAATTCTCTAGATATGGAAAAAAAACCCCTCACCATCAGCATATACTGCAGTCATTGTAACTGTGCACAAATAAATACATATGTAAACCCCATGCCTCCTGCCATGACATTGGGTTGGGCAGAGTAAAGGACGTGTAAACTTTGTCAGCTTGTGATAGCTTAGTATCATCCAAGTGTTCCAGAAGTCTCCAGTCATTGTAAAGTGCTAATTATAAAATGTCTAAAAATATGAGAATGAGATGATGATGATGACTAAAAATATAGTGAGTCAGGGAATATGGGACCAGAGAAATGCAGAGACTCTGTGGCTATATGCTGATTGGATGCTTCTTCTGTACAGAAAAGTCTGTCTGATAAAATGTCCATCGATTGACCTAGAATGAAGATGAAAACATATTTGACTGATGGACATTAATAAGGAATTGGCAGATGGTGCTTTAGCTTAATTAAGAGTCAAATGTGTTTTTAGGAGATAAACACCAGCATTTTTTCCTGAAAGTATTTTGTAGTCTAAACCACAGGAAACAGATATTTGTAACTTTTTCATTTTTCTAGAGTTTATCACTGGAGCATCAGACAACCAGTGTTTCAGATAAACTCAGGAACCCACCTAGACACTTGACACCTTCTTCTGTCAAGTGGTGCTGAAATCTTGAAGATCAACCACTAATTTTGGCACAGAAAGAGTTCATGTCTTCCTAAAACTCTTCCTAAGAGCCTCAATAATGCGTATAGGAATAAGCAATTAAGAAATTAGAGCGATGCAGTAGGTGAAGGTCATCTCGTTTTTAAGTTTTCTTTTTGCACGTTTTGACACAAAACTTCAATGACAAGTGTGTGCTATTCCATCTTAAGTACTTTCCACAACATTTCTAGGAAATAAGGCAAAAGAGCTAATCTCAGACGTAAGTTATTTAAACCACAGGTGTTCATTATTTTTCAAAGCAGCTGTCTCAGTGAGGCTTTTAGAAATATATATTGCCACTATTATATGTAATTGCTGTAATTGTATTTTGGATCCATAATGAATGAGGAGGTTTATCAAAACATATTCTTTCTTCAAATGCATCACAATCATGATGAATACAGTAGTAAGCAAAGAATGCCAAAGAAGAAGGAACAAGAGAGTTCTGGCCAGAATAAGAAAAAAAGATGGCATTTTTCCAACTGAGAAAAGACCATTTCCTGTGCGGACTCCAGTTTTCTGAAAATTTGGTTTGCTTTATCATGTCCCTAAAAAATGTGGCTGTTTTAATGCATACAATAGTGAAAATGTCAATCTTACTATTTATTGCCTCCATCCTCAAATCTACCTCCTTTGTTGATTTATCATTTAATTATTACTTTTTAACTTGAATGGTGTTTTTGCTTAGCTAGGATAGTAAGGATTGAGTCAGCATATGGCCTTCTAAAGTCAGTAAATAAAAGGGCCTAATATATAATTTTGCCATTCTTCTATCCAGTTTTGCTTTTCCAGTTTTCAATTTAATTACTGTTCAGTCATGGTGGTGCTTAGGATACCTTTCCAGGGAGCAGTTAGATCTAAAAATGTGTGATTTGACCTGAATGTTAAGAATTATATCACCTGAGACATTTCACTACAAAGAAATATCCCAGTGGTTATAGCTGCTGTCTTACAAAACAACATCTTCCACAACTAATTAATTAGTTACTCTAAAGAACATTGAGTTTCTGTGCTACGTTTGAATTTCTTCTGCAATACATGTGTGGGAAGTTCAGAAGGTATCCTCCATCAGCAAAACTGCACTATCATTAGCTCATATGCACGTATTAGACAAAAAAGAGTAGAAGTTTCCGAGAATTGGTGACATCAGGCTTGAAACTACAATGTCAACACAGTCTTCCCAAATAACCTGCACAAACAGACAAGATTTTCCCTCCATGAGCTGTATCCGATATGACGTGTATCCAAAAATACTTTTAACAATACTTTCAGTGGAAGAATGTATTGTGAGGTTACCCACAACACAACGGTTTTGTTCTTTCATCTGTTGCCCAAAAGAATCTTAAAGAGATTTTCATTATGTTGTGTCAAATGGCAGAAGAGAATGAAGAATCTTTTTGGTGATTTTTGTAGAGTCTGAACATTCATAATAAACTGTTCTGAATAGACTATCATCTTTGTCTTACGTTATTATGTTACTGAGAATGCAAACAACCCTCTTAGTCTTTCCTGTGAATTAGGATTCCTTTTCCTCAGGTTCCCATTGTTTAGCTCTCTGAAGAAACCATTTAATCTTTATGCCCACGTTTGAGAGATGTTTCCAGAACAACCAGTGTGATGCAGTATCTGCCAAACTGCGCCTCACAGTGATCCCATTTGGATGAGCACACTCAGGGCACTGGGATTCGTGGCCAATTCCTTCAGACAAAGGTAGACTAAGGAAAAAGCTTTATGACATTCCTGTGGTTTTGAGGTGACACATCAGGAATGTTTGTCTTCTACAGCACTTTGTACATTGTACCACAAGTAACAGATCCAGACATGAGAGGTAACCTGCTACTGATAAGACCAATATTAAATTACTTCCAGAGAAGACAGAGGAAGAGTCACAAGGAACATACTTCAAGTCCTGATTTTTTTTTCCTGCATCAGATACAGTGAAGCCAACTTATCAGAACCAATATAAGGTCTGCCTTTTTCCTCAAGGAAAGAGCTTTCACATAATCCACAACTGAGTGGAAATTAAAAATATGTGGCAACTTTCAGAAGTAGTAAATAATAGATAAAATTTTGTTTCAAATTATTTTTTACCATCAACAGGACGATGTCACATGGTTTAAGGCCTCAAATTACATTTCATGAAGTTGGTTTTTGAAAGACAGTAGGAATGGAAATATTGCCATGATCTCTGCTCATTATAAAGGGAAATGTTTTGCATTTGAACATTCTCTTTCAGTGTTGTGAGCCCAGCTAACCCTCTATGAGAGCCTGAGAGCCAGACTATGAACCAGCCAGAAAACAGCTATAAAAACAAGTAACATGGATCTCTCTGTTTTCCATTTGCCTTTAACTCAAGTAGAAGGTAATAATAAGAAAATTGGATTAAAAATGTTTTGGACTCAATTCTGTCTGGCATTTGGAGCTCCTTGTACAGGCATATACTAAATTGTACCTTCCCCAAAATCTTCAGATCTCAGTCACCCTACAAAAGCTCCTGAAACAATTCTCAGGCAGCAGACTAGGGCCAGAAATATGCACTTTAGGGTGTGTATGGTCCTGTTTGTCTCAGCTCTGTGTAGTATTTTTATATTAGAGTCTTTTATACTAGAGCCTTTTCATATTAGTGTGCATGGCCACACTGGGTAGATGGCTGTCCCTGCAGATGCTCCTGTGCCAAATGAGCTCAATGTTCTCACAGAGGTGGCCTAAAATGGCACCACCACGTTGACACCTGGAGCTTTTAATTCTTTGAGGCCTTTCAAACTCTTTTTTAGGGTGTCTACAGACAAAGAGATTAATAAAAAGGATCTGCAACTGTGACCCAACTGCTGCACAGAGACAAAACACATCTGTGTTCTTTTCTCCCCTTCAAATTAATAAGGTTAATTTGGAAGGAAAACTATGGAGTCCAGAAATATCTGTCAAGTAGTTATGAAGATACAAGGATTTATTAATAGAACTGGCTCATTTTCTTACCACAAAGTTTATTCTTATCAGAAAGTGTCATTTTGTTGATCAACCTGGTATTTTTTAATGAGAAAATGGTTGATTTAAAGGTTTTTATATATCAATTAGAAATGTTTTACATCTTCTTTAGAAAAAATTTAGATCCCAATGTTATTTCCTGAAAAAAAATTTTGTTGCTAGTTGCTAGTAATGTATAGATTTTTTTTCCCTGTAAATACATGAATACTATGTTGAAAACCTCCTATAAACATTTATCCTTTTCTTATTTACACTGTCACACAAAAATATTGGGACTGACAGCTCTTAAATCTGAAAAGGGTTCAACAATGCAGACTCAGACACATTTCTGAAATGCCAAGAAGATGAAATGTAACCACATCCTGTTGAGTATCTCTGGGTAGTAAGGACACTGTGCAAAACTTTGAGATGATGTGTCCCAATTAATTTACCTCTTTGACCAGCTTCCCTTTGTTTGGTGGAAGTTGCCATATGGAACCTCTAAACTCTTCCCTGACCATGGGTGGAGAATTTGCTAGATACGCTGCCATTATTTAATTCAAAGGTAAATTTGAGTATTTTTTGAAAAGGTTCTTTCAGGTTTTACTCATTAACAAAATGCATCTCTCAGTCATCGAGTTCAAAATAATTATCTATTGACAATAAAATGTAATGCATTTTACTGATGTGGGTGAACCAGAATAGTCCAAATAAGAATGTCTGGGTTTGGTTTCGGTATTCTTTTTCCACAAAGCCAAATTGAATCAACTATTTTCTAAAGAAAATAAATAAATTATAGTGGTGTGCCACCAGAGGTTTTCTTAGAGGATTTTTAAAATCCTTTGAATTTTCACTTGTCCCATTTGTCTCTGCCTGGAGATTTGTCTTTTGACTAGTGTTCTGTCAACCTTGTCCCCATCTCAGCCACAATGCCAAAGAATCTGTAAGTCACGCGAGAGCAAACCTGTTTGAGCCCTAGGGCCTGATGGCCTCCCAGCTGAAGTCAGTGAGAGTCTGTTAATTGATTTCAAAGGGAGCTGGATGAAGTCCCAGTGTCAGAGATAACTGTTTGGAGAGTTTTGGGGGGATACGGTCTGGGTAAGCAGCTAAACATTTGATTCATTATCTGAACCCAATTGAATTGCCAATGCAGAAGGTTCATCCATCATTTCTTTCTGCTTTCCAAGTTCAGAGCTCAGGGATTTATCTGCTCCTCTTTCATCAGTGAATCACATAACTAACATGATTATTTCAAGCAATGCAGAAGCAGAGCTCTCCCCAGCACTTTAGTGAAGTCACTTGGAATACAGTGGATAGAGGATACTGTTAAAGGGGTGCTGAGCACATCTGACATGAAAGGAGCCACTGACTTTTCCTCTGGCTTAGCTGAACAGTCTGTGCTGTCTAATATCACCTCAGCAGTCTTGGCTGAGTATTTAGGCAAGGACATAAGGAGCTTCAGACATTCCCTAGCCTGAATCCCTTGGAGTCTGGAAAAGTTCAGACTAGTAAGTTTTTACACCAGGTTTCAGGATTTATACACAGGAGTTTTTCTAGCAGAGGAAATTCTGAACCCTATTGCTCCATTTTTAGTAGCTAGATGAAGGAAGGACTATGTTTAAATTACACACTTGGTACTTTCTGATGAATTTTATGTGTTTAATGCAGTTTAGGTCACCTTTAACCACAACTGTATAACACATAAGGATGTTGTTTCAACTTCAGAGCTCCAGAGCCTTTGGGGACTGGGGGCCCTGGGTTTTTTGGGTTGGACAAACCAACAATCAAGTGAGGCCACAGTCCCGATCCCCTGCCTCCCTACCTTCAAAGCATTTGTGGTTCTCTCACACCGCAATTTCCTCCTCCATAATCTGGCTATGACAGTGTAGCCATGGGACTTTTTCTTTCTTTTCTTTCCCTGTTCTTGATGCTTCTTTCAGCTTTAAGGCTGCTACACAGTTGTCAGAAGTCTGGCTTCAATGGTCTGAAGGGAGACAGATACTGATAAATTTTCTTTTGATCTCTGCTCTGCAAAACCACTCAGTCAGGAAAAAATAGAAGGGTCTGTGTGCGTAGGGGTTGGAGGATGTGAAAGGCAAAAAGCACCCTCTCATGCCAGAGCAAGTATAACTCCCACTTCACATTGGATCTGAAAGATGAATATAAAGAGTTTTGTATACATTTTGCAAATCAGGACAATGCACTGTAAGAAAATGAAGCCAATGAGTAAAATGGGGATAATGATACTGATCTCCTTTCTAAAGTGCTCTGAGATCAGTTGATGAAAAGGACAGTACAAGAGCTAGGTATTATTATAGTTGGATCTTTGCAATTGCTTTTCTCAAAACCCTTATCTTTTTGAAGCATATTCATCAAGATCAGTGTTGAAAGGTTACAGTTTATAACAACTACTTTGTTATTCTATAAATGAGGCTGAAAAAGAACTTTTTTCAAGGGGCTGCAGAAATATGCACGTATCACTCCAGGATGCATATATAGAGCTGTAGCAGGTGTCACTCAACTTTCTGTATTTGCCCCTGTGTAAGGCTGGTTGAAGACAATGCCCCAGTGATCTGAATGCTGTCAAGTGAAGAACACAATACATAAACCACAAAATGTTAACCATGATTCTGCCTAGACAAACTGTCATGAGCTTGGTGGGCACAATCCAGGAGCCACACCACTGCATTAGGGAGCACTGTTCCCAAAACACTCTACACTTCTCAGCAAATGTGACTGCTGAGATACCACGTTGCACTGACACAAACCAGCTCTCTGAGCAGGCCTGGAGGAGTCCATCCCAGAAGCAGGACAGGGCACACTCCTGTCTCTTGAGTCTGTGAAGGCATATTCATATGTTCCTTTGCCCAGTGGGGCTCAGCACTGGTAGAACTGACCCTTATTTGCCAGAACTAGCAGAGGTGTTAAACTTAGAGATGAATGAAAAAGCCAAAATGATAATGCCCCAGTAGGATTACTAATGCAGCAAAGGGTGTCTCAACATGAACTAAGATCCAAGGAAATGACAAAAAGTATTGATACAAATCCCAAATTAGCTTTTTTACCCCACAGCTACTGAGAGACAGTCATTGCACACAGGGTATGTACAGAAGACTGTACAAACAAATTTAGAACTGAAAGTGCAAAGGAAAAACTAAGGCAATTGAAAAGGATTTTTCCTGACAGAAATACATTATGCATTCTTTAACATATCACAATATATTAGACTTTACAAGATAGCTTTTAGTTAAAATGTGCTAATAAAAAGTGACAGCAAAACATTAGTTATGGAATGTGTGAGTAGAATTAACAGGGCTCTTACATACGGTTTAGCAAGGGCTGTACTACATTACTTACAGTTTATAATGAAGTCTGTGATGTGCCTTTTATTCATGACACCACAAAATCACATGACATAACCATACAGCCACAACTGAGTCTTCCAAATGCACACAAACAGCAAAGCCTAAAGCTACATGCAAAGGTTCTGGCTGGGCTTCTGACGGGTTCTGAAACAGAGCACAGAGTGTTAGTAAGGGACTTCTACAACTTTTGTCCATCTTACTGCATAAAAAATATTTTTCTTACGGCTTTAAAATGGAGATATCTCAATGTCTCAATGTAAATGTTGCATTTCCAGTCATCTGTGAAAAATCCTTTATCATTTTGAGTGAAACAGTTTTTCCAGAGATTTACATAGTCAAAATACAGAACCAGTTTTATTATCTGTTAGGATTTTACAGACTATGAAGCAAAATCCATAGTAAATGCATCTGCATACAATAATTGAAAGAAACCTCCATTTAATTGATACATTATTTGGATAGAGATGAACCTTTAGAGGTCATTCAAGCCCTCCATGTCGGCAAGCAGGAGTTTCCAGATTCAAAACAGAAATCCAAATAAAAATAGTGAAGCAGTTTTGTTTAGCTTGCACGTGCATGGAGATATGTGTATGTAGAAGAGACTTCGAATTAAGAAGGGGAGCAAGGCTCAGTAATAACTGAAGACATAAAAAGAACTAATGCTCATATATGCCTTTAGAAAAGCCCTCAGAGTGTATTATTGCTTGGGTACTGACTTGAGAATACTTTATTTCTGGCTGCTTGAGTACTGATGTTTTCAAGAAAAAAGTAATTTTTTTTTCCTTGGAAATAAAGCTTTTCAGAAATAAAGAAAAAGAAACATCAAATACTATTTACCCCATCAATTTCTCCATCCAGTGGGAATAACCTATGAGATCTCAAAATATGGTTAGTTGCTCAGATCAAAAAGAGTAACCATATGTTTCTCACTATTGCTAATTACAAAGAAGACTAAATTACTGAAAAAGGCCTTAAATTTAAACAATTCCAATAAAAGTAAGAGCTGGTTTATTAATAATTATGTTCATTTAGGTACAGCTGAAATTCAGTTAAGTCTTTAAGGTATGACTGTTATTAACAAAATCAAGTGGTGCCTTAGTCATGGACTGAGACTGCACTGTGGGAAGAGTTCTATGAAGTTTGGATAAACCCCACAGTCCTGCCTCAAAAATCATCTAAAGATAAGACAAAGGAACAGATGCAGACAAATTAGTACAAGGAAACTAGGCAATATCAAATTAATTTATCAAAAGTAGTGATAAAGGTTTCTGCAGGCCATTAATCTAGCATCTGTTTTATCATCCACAGATATCAGAGAAAGAGGATTCTGACTGTAAGGAAACCATGTCCCATCAATATTTGTCAATAGTTCCTCCCAAACATAATGAACATGGTTGGAGCAGAAATGAAAATCCTTGTTCTAGAATTTGTGAGTATAAGCTGCTGAGATCACCATTATGTTTCTGTTAATATCTGGGAGACAATAATGGAAACTGAGGGAGAGATACTGAAAAGGACAAGGATACATCGTCTAAAGGTTTAAAAAGACCTTGGCAATCATTGTTTTGGCAGAATTTGGCCTTGAATGGAACCAGAGGAGAGAACCTCAATTTGTCATTCAGTGAATCTGTAAAGTAAGAAGTAAATAGGGCAGTTGCTGGAGAGACAAGGGCTGGGAGGTGACTGTGGGATAAACTGAACTGGGATTGTACTGAAAGGGGAAAGTGACAAAATCTACCGGAAGAGTAAAGGATAAAATGGAAGAGTGAGATGAAGGGATGAGACTGCTGAAGAAAGCAGAGCTCTGAGAAGAGAGCCACTACAGCACCTCTGCCTCAAGGGTAAGGGAAGTTGGGAAGAAGAGAGAGCAAGACAAAGCAGAAGCTTTCGCTGATTTCCTGTCCAAAGATTTTAATGAGGTGCCATCTAAGTAAAAAGATAAGTGGATACAGGAAGATGGGGAGCTTAAGGAGTAAGACAGAGATGTGGAAAAAGTTACTGGAATTAAGTAGATTAGCTCTGAACAGTGTTAATTAGAGAAATGTCAAAACAGGAAGAGTAAAGCATCTATGATACAGAAAGCCTTCCAAACCCCCAAGTCACATTGTGTTGTGCAAAATCAGGAAGAGAGGAAAGGAGCAGTGGGAGTGAGTTAGAGTTCTGCTGACAGGGAAGGGATAAAAACAAAATGAAGAGTGGAAGACAGGGAATAACAGAGGCAGGAGTTATCAGATCAGAGAGAGAAGGGAACAGACTGTGAGGCAGAGAGCTACGAGTTTGCTAGTCAGGCTTACAGATTGTTCTGGCCTCAGCTCAAGAAGTGGTTCATTTCTGTGAAGCTAATGACAAAGTCCTATCGATGCAATCCATCAGGCCTTTAATTATCTTTCCCTGAACACCAGCTCTCAGGCATGATTTCTGTGCCACCTTTAGGGAGGTCAAAGTTAAAGAACAATAGTTTGGTAAATGGCCATTTGACACTGTTTGCCTGGTCCAAAAATGTATCAAGTAATAGAGTTGAGCTTAAATTTGGAAGAAAAATTCTTTCTTACATCAAAACTTTATAGAAACACAGCAAAGAAAACATGCTTTAATAATAAACAGATAATTAAAACCACTTGAAACACATGTATGTGTTTTATTAGTGACTAAAATCAATGGTATGTTGCAATTTAGTTATGCGGGCCAATTTGGTATCATGTTATGTACCAGTTACATAGACATGTGCTATGGGCTTAGTCATAAAAGTGTGGAATGCACCACTAACAAATTCAATTTTTTGCCCTTAACTACTCACAAAACTCCTCTTCTTCTAAAGGGAAACCACACAACATCTCTTATAAAGGGCTCAGTCAAAAGGAAAGCCAAAATAAAGACAGTCCTTAACGGCCCACTGGACCCTCACTAAAACTATGTATTTTGGGGGAAAAACAAAGAAAAGGAAAAGTAGTTAGGAAACTTCACCCCCATCCTTAGAAGAAACTGCTGTTCTTAACAGAGTTCAAATATTGCAATGGGATATCCATGTCATTTGGAAAAGCTGAATGTGTGAGTGTCTAAGAAAATGCTGACAGTTACTTTTCCTGTCATTCTGGTTAAAGAAGAAAAGCACATGGCTGGCTCAATAGTACATTCAGGATTTCACTCTTTAGCTTTGTATTGGAAAATGTATTTTCAAGTAACCTATTTGTTAGGGCAGACATCTGAAGAAGTAGGTCTGCCTTTGGAAAGCAATGTCACTAATGCCAAGAAAATTAAAGCATAGGCATTTTTACAAACACAAGCCCAAATGCCCAGCCTTGGCCTGCTGCCCTAGGAATCCTTCAGCTGCCACGCTGCCTCATGGGAATTGTAGCTTGAGTGACTCAAGCCTGGTATTCCTTCACTGGCTGAACATCCATTATAAATGTCCTTGAATGCCCTGTGCCAGGCAGTCCCTCTTGCAGAGTGAGCCAGAAAGGAGACGTGACCTTGCTACATCAGGGACCCAACTTCAGAGGTGAATAAGACCTCTGAATTTTAACATTACTGAAGGATTATGGCAAATGTATGCTAACATCAAATTGCAGCTCCAACAGCATTTTATATAAAAGCACTGAAAACCTTACCATACTTCAGATATGATCAGATACTTAGATTGAAACACGCTCTTAATTCTACTGGTCACAGGCCTTATCTTTCCCTGCAGACCACCTTTCTCCCTGGGGGAAACCAAGGTGTAAGTTTTTGAGCGGTGTGTAAAAGAAGAATGACTTTTTTTTGCTTTAAAATGTAATTGTAAGTTAGAAATCCAATGGCTCTGACAAATAAATTGCACAGGAAGGGAGCACCATGGAAACCAGTCATCCAACTGCTGTTGGCTTTTGGTGGAAGGTAAGTAATCCAGAGCTACCCATGCATTTTGAAAATCTGTGGTGTCATCAGCTATTGAAAGTTTTCTCTGGGACTGGCCCACATACTTCATCTGATTCTGACCCTCACTGTGCAAAAGTCTGTATTGACCTAAGAAATGTCAGACCTGCTCTCCTAAATTGTTTATGATAAATAAGCTTGCTTTAGTAAAGGTTTGCACCAATGCAACTACATAAATTTGTAAAGACTGTAATTAATTTAAATACATTTAGTAGATTTCTGATACAGGTAAGGCATTATCCTTAGTCAAATCCACTTGAGATTTCCTCTGATACATATAGGTGGTATATCTGAAGAAGCTTATAAATCAGGCTTGCTCTGATGTAGAAAATATGTACACCTTTCCTGTAAGTATAACCTCTGTGGAGGCACAGTGTATGAATTAGAGCATAAGGAGAGTCAAAACAGAATTTTTAGATTTAATGTATACTAATATGTGAGATGTACTAACAAGGCAGAGTGTAAATAAAGCATATTTAGCTTTTCCCTATGCAAAGTATCTGAACTTAATGTCATGGGAAGGTTGTGAGGAAGCTCAGGGCCCGTAGCATTCCTGGGGAAAAGGAATAACACGAGTTGTTAGATAGAACTGCTTTATAAACGTTGCATTGCAGCTTTATTGCTTATTTAGGGGGAGGAAGGAGTGGCCGTAAGCACTAAAAAGATTTGGCAATCTCCTGTGAAGAAGTTAGAGTGTAACCTGTGTAGCATTGGCTCCTTTCAAAATGAGAGTATTATTGCTCTCTTTTTAAAGGGTCAGGCTTTATTTTGTCCTTGAAATAATCATGTTTCAGGGAATTCCAGCAGTAATATAACAACAGCAACAAAGCCTGATCAGTCCTTTTTTAAAGGTGTAAATAAACATGTTACAGTGAAAGTTAGTTTCATGATCTTCAGAACTTTATTGAGCTTAGAGGATTGACCAGGTTAGGCTTGTAATTTAGTTTGGTGTTTGATGCTGAAATCACGGAATCCCCTTATAAGTTTTACTTACGCAGCTTTTAGTCAAATTTAAACAAGCATTTTGCAATGCAGCAGCCATGGGAAGGATTGAAACCTGGCATATCTCACCTTGCTGCACTTCAAGGCTTTCATTGTCAGTTTCTGGGATGTAATGGTTCCCAGTAAGAGTGATAAGGAAAGACATTGCCTATCTACCAGCAGAAAAAACCGAGACAACCTATAGTTAGGATCTAAACTTTTGTTATGAGGAAACCTACATCATGCCCTGCTTGAGAGGCAAAGGACTGGAATCTAAAGCAGTGGGGGTGGTGTCCTCCAGCTCAAGCAACACCTACTGTGCATTATCTCGCCTCTCTTTGCCAGCAGCAAGACTGAGGAAAAATAACAAAAGGAGTCATAGCCTGTATTAAGCAATATCAAAACACCTATGCTCACAGTTTAATTTAACTTTTTCTGAGGCAGCATGAATATGACTCTTTCCTCCAGCAGAGCTCTAGAGCAGTAGTCTGCAGCCAAAAAGGAATAGTAACGTTTTTAGCATGTTCTACTCTGTGCCTGCCTCAGGCTTCTAAATCCCCCATGAATGGCTCCATCTGCTTCTTTTGAGGTGCATCTTCTCAGTCTTTTTTATAGGAGCTGTTTAACATTAAAAAAATTACTAGCTATAAATGCTGAACTTTTTTCTCTCATATCCCTGATACTGACTAATCTAATGTGGGTTACTCTCCTTCTTATTGTGGACAAGAATTGCACCTTCATTAGAACTGGTGCAAATATCCCACTGAGAAGTTTTGATTTTGATTGACATTGATTGAAAATGACATGACAGGAAATCCCGGATGAACTCGAGTTGTCACATTTACTTCACAGGCACTGAGGATTCATAATGACTCAAAAGCAGACTAGCTCATAGGCTGCCTTCAGGATGTTGTCAGATGATCATTTTTCAAATTATTTTTGTATCAAAAAAGGAGTTGGACTTCACACTCATTCTCAGTGTACCTTCTACTAAATGAACCCAATGGTAAACAAGTTTCTATGAATTAATAAGACAGAAAACTGCCAAACTATCTCAAATGCTGCACTACAGATCCTATAAATTCCATAGAATAATTAGGGCTTACTTTTATATAAACAGCCCTATGAACCTAAGGTGATGAGCAACAATATGAACTAGTTTGGGAATCAGAACACTGAAGATGGAACAGTTTTACACTAGCAGTGTAAGAGAACAATCACGCACTGCAAAGCTTGGAGGGTTAACTTGTGTTGAAACTTGGACAGATTTGAAAAGGACTTTAAGATTATCAACTCTAGTAGTAGGTTTTGAAAAACCAGTAATGCCCCAATACTTGTGGCATAGAAATGAAAATACAGAAAATCCTTAAATGGAAAAAACAATAAACGGTATCAAATTAAAATGAAATTGATTCTATAACTCATGATTACTATTCTGGAAAAATAGTTTCAAAGATTCTACTAGTTAGACTAACATCCACTGGTATGTGAATCAAAGTACTTTTTAGTAATGTACATGTGTGGAAAATAAGTTTTTATTTGAAAACACTGATCAACAGCTTGACATCTGAAGTGCCACAGTGGTTGATATGGTTTTGTTTATATTTAATGCTAAAGAAAATTTGTTAGACTAAGTTGCCATGGTTTTTGCATCTGGATTTTATGATGTTTGTCTTTTTAATGGCTGTATATAGAACTGATTCCAGTACTTGAGATTCTGGCTAAATGTAATTAGCTTAAGTGCTCAGAAGATGAAAGTTTATTTGCTTTATACTGGATTAAAGTGTAAGTAGCAAAGGTAGCATGAACAGACTGTGTAAGTTACCTCCAGCTATTCAAGTTTCAGAGGTCTACATGCCAGCAAAGGACAGTGGTGGCCAGGAAGTCTAGGGATGTTTAAATTTATTAAATTTGCTCTAAGAAAACATCAAATCTGTTCATGGAGTAAAAAGGTTAAATGAAACCACAACTTGCATAACAATTTGTCTGATCATATTTCTTCTCAGAAGTTGCCATATATGCATATCATGCATCGATGCTTCCAGCCTGAGCAGCATTATAGGTGCATAAACTTACTGCCAGATTTCTCTCACCTTCTGCAATGCAGAATTCGGCATAATTCTCACCATCTTAAGAGTTGAAGGATAAGAAGACGGAAACACACAGGCGATTATTGGTATTACATTCCAGTGATTTATATGAACCATTAGAACAGGAAAGAAGACATAACAAAAATTATGGTTAAGACCCAGACACTGGAAACCTAATTTTGCTTTTTATGAATCTTATGTCAAAGTGCTAAATGAAAATAAGATTAAAATGATCCAAATACCCAAGGAGTTCCACATTGGAAAGACCACTGTTGATCATTAGATATGGAAAATATACAATAAGATAAACCCCAACCTTGTAGGCAGAGTCTACTGGCAGATGGAACACTTATCTTTTCAAAAGAGATAAATGTACATGACTGGATGCTATTCTTTATTTACAAAAGCAAATTACACTAGTTTTAACAAGCTTGAATTCATGTAAAACACACGGTGTCTGGTAATTGCTTTGATTTCTCTGTAGTGCTATTAAATCTTGGCTTATTTATAACTTCTGATTCGTTTTCTCTCCACTTTGGTATTGGAATAACCTGCAACTTTTACATCATACCAAATGACAAGTGATGTGACTGCCAGGATCCTCTGGTTTGTTCTCTTTCTGAATGTCTACAGCGACTTCTTTTTTTCATTGAGGTAGCATGCTGCCAATGCTTAAGAGCAAAAATTTACTTCCTTTGACTCAGTTCTGTTGTGTTTTTCTTTTTAACCTGGAATTGAATGTAATTAAAAATGTGTGGACACAAACAAAGAACCTGTTTTAAAGTTCATCGTTTCTGATTACAATAATTTTTAAAAATCCCATGTTTTGATTTTTGAAGAATGTGATGAACAAACTAGACAATTCTATTTACGATGCAAGTCAGAAGATATATTTTTTAGCTCTTAAAGCAACATCCAGTATATATATTTATCAAAAACAATGATATTTTGATAAGATTTTAACAACAAAAATAATAAAAAATGTAAACATGGCATTAAGATACATTAAAGTGTATTTTTATATAACTGAATTTTTATGGAATTATGTGTAATTTTAGCTGCCGTGTGTAAGAATGTGTTAGTATCAATCTTCTTGGTTTCTTAAGCTGCATCAGAAAATACAGTTTCTCTTCTTTGAACACTTAGAGTATATCTATAGCAAGAAATAAAACAGGCCCCATGGTTAAGTGCTGTGACACAACTCACATCTTTATAGTTGAATTCTCTTGGTATCAGGAAGCCAAATCCAGGCTCTGTGTTGATAATGGTCATTGCCCCAGGTGCAGTTTGGGAGATTAGAGGGGTTTTTGGAACAGACTAAAATTGTCCTAGGGATTATGCAAATAGTTTAACATCATGGCTGATCATATGTATCTGCAGCCTGAGCTTGTGTTTGGTTCACAAACACAGGTATAATTCTGTAGTTTTCATTGTAAAGAGAATGGATGCTCAAATATTTGTCGATCCTCTGTACTCTGAGGATTCAGCAGAGTCAACTGAGAATAGTAGTTTAACTATTTAAAAATTAAGAAATATAATGTTAAGCCTCTGGGTGTTACATTGCACTGCAGAGGAAGAGGTACAAATACCCAAGTTGCTCCTAATCTTTCTCCACTTTTCATGTTTTTGAGTTATTTTAGGGTGTGTTCTCAGAAGATGAAAGAGGCTGGGTAGTGTCTCGCATCTTTGCTGCAGTTACTGTGGACAGTCATCTTCTGTGCTTTTTAATGTGCAAATTAATGGCAGCAGGGCAACATCACTAACCACTTTCTACCTCCATGTTTTCCCAAGAACTGCTTCACAACGAAAACCATGAAAACTCGTGAAGATGAAAGGCCCTGCAACATTATTGTTTCATATGTAAAAAATGGGAAGAAGCTCAGATACTTAGAGCTAAAAGTAGCTCATTACTTTAAGTACCCTTAAACTTGTAACTTGTGCAGTAGAGAATCTGCAGGTACACTCCAAGTGCCATATTTTACCCTGCTCTTCAGTTGCTGTAGAAAACAGACAGAGTAACTTGGGATCAAGCATTTTTTAAAATGTGACCACATCACTCGCATGATGCCGACCCCTGGCCTGGAGTCAGCTGAAACCTGTGAGAGTGAATGCTGCACGTCCCCGGCTTTCTCTAAGACAGAAAAAAGAAAATCAGAGTTTACTGTCTCATGGGGAGGATGAAGGAGTTAATAGTAAGCATAATTAGTACAAATGGTACTGATAAAATCCATGCCTTGCAGGAATCAATGGGAAAGGCATGCTTTAAGAGTCAGGATTTCATCTTAGACATTTTTTTTTCCTCTAAGATATTTCTATGTCTTATTTTTTGGTCCACAACAGTTACTGTTTTCCTACTCTATTTTCTGAACAATCATATAATGAAACTACTACTATACTTGTTATCTTCACACTTGGAAAGCATTTTTATATTTTTTAAAAATGCAGGGTTTTTTCAGTACTGGCATATACCTATTTATCACAGCATAACATATACCTATTTGTCACAGGAAGCAAAAAGAAAGAAGAATT
This sequence comes from Monarcha castaneiventris obscurior, assembly GCA_026261815.1. Taxonomy (NCBI): domain Eukaryota; kingdom Metazoa; phylum Chordata; class Aves; order Passeriformes; family Monarchidae; genus Monarcha; species Monarcha castaneiventris. The sequence goes on along the minus strand of JAMPIT010000433.1, from coordinate 11,311,018 downwards.
AAGAGAACTGTATGCAAGTTCTCTTAAAACGCCTGAGGATGATTTTTGTATTTACTAGATGGACTTAATTTGCAGGTTTTGGAAAGCAGACATTTGGCTGAAAATTAGAGACCTGTTTTATCTGCAAGCAACTACCAGAAGTAAAGAAGGTGCAGCAGAGTGGAAGGTGAAATCTCTCTGTCTCCTGAAAAGGTTGAAGTTGCAAGATATATCATAGATGACTAGCAGGAAGGTCCTGAAAAGGTGCAAAATAAGAGAAATAAAGTTTTTACACTAAGGGGCACCCTTACCTATGTCTCATGTTCAATGGAAAGAAGGAAGAAATACATAGTGTAAAAATTGATTATACAAAATATATACAAAAATATATCATGGAGCTGTTGGCCTCTAATCCACATTTTGGGTACAGCTGAGTCCCTTACGTATTTATGTTATATTGTGGATTTATGCACAGCATTTTCTTTTAGCAGAACAGAGTCTGTCTAGGCTGGTAAAATATGGCATTTTTTACCCAACATTTATAATATTTCCTTTAAGAAGTTAATTAAAGACACATTTTATTTGAATCAACAGATCAAAAACAGAAATCATATTCAGAATGGCGTGTAATATTTATAGATATTCAGAATAATGATTATAGCAGTATAGAAAAGAAAACAGTTACTGAAAATGATCTTAGCAGAACCGAATCCTAGAATCATAAACAAGTTTGGGTTGGAAGAGACTGTAAGATCATGGGCAGGGAGAATTCCCACTAGAGCAGGTTGCCCAGAGCCCCATCCAACCTGGTCCTGAACACTTCTGGGGGTGGGCATCCACATCAGCTGTTGCAGTTATTTCTGCAGAGAACATGAACCTTAAAAGCATAAAACAGGCAATGTGCACAAAAAAGTGTAACAAAATTACAACAGATGGTATTTCATCCTTTGTGTTTTAGATCTACACCTGATATCCATTGTGGCCTGGGTGCAGTCTCACATCTCATGTTTGCTTTGAGACGATTTAGGAATGAACTACCAAAGGGACCTTTTTCTGCTCATAACTTGACATTTTCTCCTGTGCCAGCTCTAGCAATTAGATAACTACCCAATGATCTAGACTAGGGAACTGACATACCTGAATTTCAATTCACCAGTAAGAATTCAAAAAAATGAAGCTTCTTTTTTTTAAATCCAGTGGTTGGATTTGCTGACACTGCAAAGCACTTTTGTTGTACATGAGATGCCTGGGCCAGGTACACTCAGATGCAATGTCAGCATGAGGGATGATGTAAGAACATATTGCCAGCAGCACAGACATTGCTATAGGGCTTTTTGGCAGCATTTCCTTTCAGATGACATTAAAGCATTTGTACGACTGGGGTCTGAGGTTTGTTGTACTCCAGGTTCTGCAGACATCCTGTGGAATGACTGGCCATGCTCCCTTCCCTGAACATTTGCTTTTTTTTGCCTTCTTTGTGACAGCTCTAGCAGAGTTGGTTCAGTGAACTGTCATAAGAGAAAATTATTTTTTTTTCTTTTGGTGGATTACTTTTCCACTGGAACAGCAAATTAACTAATACTCTACTAACTCATACTTAGTTCAGTTGGTTGTTAGGTCCAAGCAAGTGACATGACAGGGAGCATATGAAAGAACTACTGAAAGAGTCGAACAACCCTATTTGAAGGTTGCAAGTGCAATTTCATGACATTAGATGTGACTTCAAACTACACTAGAATAATCAAACTCTCTTTCTACTCACAGTGAATAAGGGGATGTAATTTAATTTCAGCCTTATGTAGTCGCTTCCTGCCAATTTAGACAAACATCTTACTTAAATTATTTCTTCTAGATAATTTTGAAATAGTAGAACACATTCAAATAACTCCCTGATGATTCTACCGCCCATCCTTAGGTTTATATTGCGGTAATTGCTCTTAAATATGCGAGCTGTTAACACTGGGAATACCTGATTTTTTTCTTTACAGCAGTAACTGAAAACTCCAATCAAGGAAACGGGCTAGATGCTGCATAAGTAGGCAGTTTATGGAGTTTACCATGAAGATAATATTGAATAAAACAGCTGATTATATGGTCCCTTCAATCTGCAGTCTTTCAAACCTTTTCTTCTTCCCAAAACATGTTTGAAAAAGCTGTGAATCTTCATTACAGGAGGTGCGGAGACTACAAAACCATTTACTGACCTATAAGGAACAGAAGATGAAAATAGCATGCTTTGATGAAGAAAAGTTTTCTGTGGAAGAATTCTTCTGCAGAAGAGCTTCAGTCTGTCAGGGAGAATGTCCTTTTATAAAGATTTTAAATAGTATTAAAAAATCAACTGTAGTCTAACCTCCAAACTACATTATGCTAACCTGCCACATTGGTTTTCCCATTTGGTGTTTACCAAATAAATCCTCATAGGCATATGTATCCATTGCCCAGTTTGAGCTGAGAAGTGGTAATTCACTACTGAAAGCAGAAAGGAACAGCTTCTTAAAGTATTTGCTTAACCTGATATTACCTTAAGTTCTAAAAGTAATTTAATTTGTCAGGTTTGACTTGGCTTTGCAAATGCAAGCTTCATATGAGAAACGGTTTAAGGGGTGATGATTTTCAGATAGCAGCTGCTCTGCTGAGAAATTAGCAAGCTCTGTCGTGTCTACAAGGCTGTTCAAGGCAAAATCAGACCAAGAGCCTAGTTGAAATCTCTGCTAAGGAGGAAGCTTTAAACTTACCTGTTTGTTATTTGAAACAGAATATAATTATCCATACAGTCATAGCTACAGTGGATGGAGTAGTAAACTGTTGTGTATGGCCTCTTAGCAGTTAGGTCTTATGCCCCTGATCCAACACAAAATCTCAGCTCCCAAATGCCTGGGCCATGGCTCTGCTCCACTGCCATTGCAATCACTACAGCCTCATGAGATCAGCATTCCAACTGCAGCCCTTCCTTGCCCCCCTCAGCAATTTGTGTGTGTCTCTAGCTTAATCATCTCATAGACAGTATCTGGTAACAAAGAACATCAACAGGGTTTCTTTGAAGTCAGAGCATTTGTTGAAAATAAAACTAGGTAGGAAAGGCCATGCCAAGCTAACCTCACAAACACAGGGGTGCAGGAGCATCCCGGAGTGAAGGGTTCTTCAGGCTGAAAGAACCCGGAAGAAACAGCATGTACTCCATGTTTTAGGAGACCATAGCTATAGATTCATAGCTGTGTAGCTGCAACAGTAAAAAAGCATCCAAGGTGGATGGAATTTATTGCATAAAATGACTGTAGTTTTTCACCGGCCATACAGGAAGTCTGGGTAAGTGGTGCAGACTAGACTCCTAACCTTAAGGCAGCTGTATTTAGGTAAGATAAATCCCATCTGCAGTTTCTCACTTCCTCCAGGGAGCTGAGTGAGGTTGCTAAGCTGGGGGCAAACTCATAGCCCTTTTGGAGTGAGAAGAAAACCTTCTGAGTACATGAGCTTCAACTAAATAAAACAAACACAATTATTCAATGACTACTGCAATCTTTACTGCATAGTAACTAAATGATAGCGATATGTGTAAAATAGCTAATAACTATGTAGCTAGTAAGTAAAACAAGCCCAGTTTCCACTTCAGAAAAATTATCCTATTGCTGTCTGCTTCATATTCTTGCCTTCTAGGGATATATTTTAAGCTTTGCTATTACCCTGAGAGCTTTCCCAGTGACTAGAAATAATTGTGAGCTTCATAGAAAACATGTATTAATAAACAAAGTATTAATTTTAATACTCTTTTATGAATGCCTGAATAATTGTCCTGAATGGATTAGAAACTGCCAGAAGGCAGGGGGAATCTTGGTCTCAGACAGGGCTTTGTTGCAGCATGGAATATTGAATAGGCTCAGGTTTTGGGTATAATCACTTGTTCAACCATATTGTGTGCCTCTGCGATCATTCAATACAAAATATCCCAAAAACTGATGCCCAGTGTCCTGTCAGATGAAGCAATAAACACAACATGGAAGACTTGCAGAAACTTTAGTTAAGTATAGATCATATCCTAGCTTAGAGCGTACTAATCAAATAATCAAAAAAGATTTTACATAATCAAAAAAAAAGGGTTTCAAATATTTTTAGTTAAGTCAAAAAGTGCTGAAGGGAGCAGAAAATGAGTGTCATGAACAGAGCAAATTGTTACTCATATAGTAATTGCTTTTCATATTATGCAATTGCTTGTAAAATGCTTCTGCCAAAATTAGGTATTTCCTATATAGTGCAGTGAATTGTATTTCCTTATTTAGGGCTTGACTGATTTTTCCCATCCCCCCTATAATGTTGAGATACCTCTTCGCTTTCTTTTATGTTTAGTCCTCAGTCAGCAAAGCATTAAAGCAGGCATCATAATCAACTTTGTATCAGGATGTAGATGGTGCCATTTGTCTAAATTTCAGTGGATTGAGGTTGAATTTCCCCTCTCCAGTAATGGGAGAGCAGAGAGTAAGGTACCATTACCACTTAGTGGCAAGGACTGGACCATACTGAATTGCCAACTGCATTAAAAAGATCATGACAAAAAGGAAATCTATGTAAATGTTCTGGCTAATGGCCGTCGTTGTCATCCTCATTTTCTTCAATGGGAGGCAGTGTTCTGTTGTACCAGCTACTGCCACAGTTCACCTCGCGTGTCTGACTGCAGGACTGCCATCACCCCTCTCGGCTGCAGCATGACCTGGGAGCACTGGGTGAGTGAAACCTTATGTTTTTATGTTTCCCTGCAGCGGGCTGTGACTCCACACATGCAGGTATTGCTACAGCACAACATGTCTATACTGCCAGCTTTTGGTACAAAAAGAAAAGTTTATCTATGACAGTTTTACGCATAAATCCTTCACTGACTTGTCCTAAAAGTTCCAATTTTTATTTATGCCTTTTCAAAGTGTAGTGCTTGGTTGTTTGTCATTCAACACCGATAACAAGCAAGGACAGTGCTCATGATTATAGCATGCAAAACACACACTCTTAGTGCTCCTTGTCGATGATCCCATTCTTTAAACAGCGCCCCACTGATTTGTGGGTATCTTAGCTTTCAACCACATTCCAAACCTCAGGCTGCTGGTAACCTTTTATCTCTGTTCTTATCAGCCTTTACTACTGAGTGGTTTGAAAAAATAGATATCAAATCAAAGGGTGGTGCTTCTCCCTAGATATTGATCAAAGGCATTTGTTGATAGCCCAATTTGTAGTAACATATGGAAAACGAACCTATTTAGACCAGAGGCAAGGTAAAGACATGTATAAACTGCAGTGTTGCCTGCTAGAACTTACTTGTTGTGCTCTGCTAGAACACTTTCGTGTTCTGCTTTAAGAACTGTGCCTAGTGAAATACATCCTGTTACCAAACTCCAATAACATTGTAACACTGGAAAATATACAAAAATTAAATAGTGTGAAAAACTGTTAAGAGATTTTTATTTGAAAGCAAATATTCATATTATATATGAAGATATGCCTACTGAGCTATAAAGCTCATAAATTTCTTTGTATATCTTACTGCTAGTGTATTAAATTCAATTGAAGCAAAGTATTTTTTAACATGCTGTATTTTTAACATGCTCTCTTGAAAAATGAGTTTTTCCATTGATGTAGGCTGATAGCTACTAATTTTAGAAATCAATTACTTGGTATGCCCTCATAAAAAACTAAATTAAGATGGTGTTAGACCCAAGGAAACAATTAATTCAAAGAAAAACATTTTTCAGATTTTTTTCAATTACATCAAATTCAAAGCTGGAACGTGATTAAACTTAAAAGACGTACACTCATTAAGGTACTCAACGAAGATTAAGGCTTTCACACATCTTTAACTCTGAGGTAATTAATTGAATATAATTAAAGCATTTTACATTTGTGGTCCTGCATTAGATTATGTTTAATTTTTAGAAGCATGCGATTCTCCGATCCTATGTTTTCACTACTTGTGGATTAAGGAAAGGCAAAGTTAAAGTTAGGTGCCAGACTGCACTAATCTTAATATGTTTGGATTACCATTACGTGTAACCAGACTCAAAGAAAACACTGACACCAATGCTAAATTTCTTGTAGGACCAACCAGTTTTAAACAAATTATGCCCAAATTAAGAAAATGTATTCACCAAGAGACTTAAAAAGACTGACCCTGTGCTCCAAAATTGTTTTGTAAGTACAGGGTGGATTTGCTGGGTAATCCACTCCGTGCTTTGGGTTCACAGTAACTGAGCCTTCGTGACAGAGGGACAGGTAACTTCTCTATAGTGCAAACAGCATCAGTGTGCCCTGACCTGGGTGAGTTATTGCACATGGACACACAGGGAATGCAGGGAACTGAGGGTCACCAAAGTGTCTCTGCTTGCTTCAGGGACTCTAGACTAGACCTTTGAAGAGAGACACTCTCTTGTCTAAAGGTTGTACATTCTACACAGAAGAACAGAAAAAATTCAAGGTAAAGGGGGGATTCCCAACAACCTTTCACACAAGGAAGCTGCCTCCAAGATTTCTCTGCCGCCAGTCCTCCCCTGTTTCCTTGGGCTTAAGGGCCCATATGAATTCAACATGCCTGTTGGTGTGAAGTGCAGGTTAGCAACGTTAAACTAGGCCAAAATGGCACAGGGAATGCCTTCTGCAAGGCAAAGCTTTCTGAGGGCAAGCCTCTGGCTGCCTATGTAAAGGAAAAAAATAGTCTGCCTCATGCCTACCCAGCAAGTTGCAAGATGAGGGCTGTGCAGCCATTCAAACACCTGCATAGAAAGGCAATTCCTTAATACCAGTATTTATAAACTATTTTAACTGAGTCTCTTGGCATTATTACATGCTGTTGGCTCTTTCCCAAATGTCAGGGACTGTTTGTTCCATTGGCAAAATGTATAGCAGAGAGCATAACTTCCTCCCCAGCCAGCTTCCACAAACCCTACTGATGTCCAGCCTTCCTGTGCTCTCGTTGCATTTTACTCTGTACCTCATTTTGTTTCTTTCTTGGTTAATGCTTTTATTTTGTATTTTCTTTTAAAATGCAGTGCACTTCCAAACAGCATTTTCTTACAGCCCAACTAGTTTTAAAACTTGACAGAAGTCGTGATCATACTGAGTTCTACCAAAGACTAAAAGCAGTATGAGAATGAAAATAAATCTATGGATAAAGAGTGAGCTTACAAGGCAATATAAAATGGAAAAAATATGGACAGATGAACACAAGATAAAATCTCTTTCTAACTCCTTACCAGTTGGCAGCTTTTACAGTAATTACAGTGTCATAGAAATTCCTGATTTAAACTTTTCACCGAAGATTAAAACCCCAGTTTGCACTGACTTATGAAAATAATTTCAGTTGTTATTAGCAGACTTTAATTGCACCAATATGCTTTTCACTGCTTAAAAAGGCCTTTGTTCTTTACAAATAGTGATACAAAGGTAACAGCAATACTCCAGCGGCTTTTATTGCTTGGATGCAAAATAGGAGTCCTTAAGCTTTAAAAATCTCTTCTCTCAGAGATACCATCTTTTGCCTGGAGCTAAAGGAATTAGGGGATATTTACATGATTTAAGGCTAATTTTATAGCATATTATGTTCCCTCTCTGCCATGGAATCAAATACTAGAGGATTTGATTTTAAAAAAATGTAAATATGGGTAAAATGTAATAAAACTATTGTTTGTATGGGAAACCTCCATGTTAATCTGCAATAAATATGCAATATTGGAATTGTGTGACTTGGTGGTCAGCAACAGGAAAAACAACAATAGCTGTGGGAAGATAAGTACACATGATAATGCATACATAATTCATACTAGATACTTGGAACAAAGTCAGAAATTACATTTTAGCATTGAAACTTTATTGTTTAGGTGACAGAGAAAAATAAAACAGTCAAAAAAACATGAGTAAAATCTGATAAATACAGCAGTTTGATCAAAACCACTGAGCTCATAATTTCTAAAGATATTTGCCAAATCAAGCATTTCACCTATGAATTCCAGAAATACTCAGCAACATTCTGGTGATGGAAAATGTTCAGTTAGTACAGCATTGAACAGTTGTTGCTTTTCCCTGAAGATAATGTTTAGCTCGAGGCAATTGCGGAGAAAGACCAGGCTGCCAACGCACGGAACTGCTGGGAGATGTGGACGGGAAGCAAGGCAGTCTACTAAAAAAGAAAAAAACCACAGTTACAGATCTTTGAGAAAAAAGCCCTGTGATAAATGTTTGGACCAGTTAGAGAGAGAGATGTGTTGAGAGAACTATTGAACAAGGGACTGTGGGAGGTCTATGAAGAGCCAAAGAGCAGTGAATGGAGTGAAATCCCAGTGACCTGAGTGGGCAGAGTATGTGGTTAGGATGATGGAAGACAGACCAGTGAGGCTTATTTTGGACAGCCATCGTTAGGAGTTTCAATCCCCAGGCCAATGAAGAACATGGAAAGATAATATTGAGTAAGACCTAATTGCTCGTAATATGAATCACCATCAAAGGGAAAAATATGCATTTGGCTACAAGAGGTAGAAGAAAATCTGCCAGAGACATTTTTGGGTCTACAGAGCTGAGGGATAATAGCACACAGATTCTAGGAAATTTCATGTGATTTCTCCCATCTTTAGCTTTGGAATGAATTCACAGAGAAATGATTGCCTTCACTCTTGCTGGTACTTCTTAAAGAACTTCCTTATAGAAAGTTTTGAGTAAGATAGTAATAAAATGGGTAGTGGTTGTCTGTTTAGAGCTGAACTCTTTCATGAGTGCTTAGGAATGATGCAGGAAGGGGATTGCATGTACAGACACAGAGGGGTCATTTTGTGACAAACGAAACATGAAACATTCCATAACAGCATAAATAGCAAAAGGATGCCCAAGCTTTCAAATTGCATTATAACTGTTCCCAACTTTTTGGATAAGAAGAATCACATAAGTGACTGTATGCCTCAACAGGGAAACTCAGGTTCAAGTCCTCCAAAACTCCGCTATTAGGAGTAGGGTTTTCCTTTTTTCTTTTTTTTTTTTTTTAATGTAGTGGGACAGACCACACTTGCAAAGGAATCTATATGAGTCAGGATTTCTAAGAACTAAGGCTGGTATGATAATCTTGACAAAAGACTGAGATATATCTTATTAGTCCTTAGTCAAAATAATCATTGAAATGAATGGAGGATTAATAAGAAATTGCCAAGATCTGGTGGAATTGTCTGAAACATACCTGCCCTTGTATGCCTTTTCTCAGAATTTCATCACAAGTAGATATTCTTAAAATAGTTAGAAGCTGAAAAATGAAATGACATCTTGCAACTGATAACACGGAGCAGTTTCTTGTTTTAACTTTAGATTTGTGTGTCTAGTTACGAGTCTTCCAACCTGTGGTTGTCTCCTATTCATTCCAACCAACCTCCTATTTCTGTCATGCACTTCCATGATGAAGTAAAGGATTTTGTAATTTCTGTGACAGAAAGTGTTGCAAAACTAATATTTTATTGCAAAAAACAGTTGCACCCACCTACTTTGTCAAATCAGAAGAGTGCATGACCAATAGTGCCACCAACATCTAAACGAGCAAGTTTGCATCGGTGTAGTTTGTGGAGCAGATTTTAAATAAACCTCAAGTATGCAAGCTATAAAAACATGTGCCAAAGCAGCTCTTGCTTTTGCTTTAAAATTCTGGTACTTAATATTAATGCTTTCAAGCCACTGGCAGTAAACCTTTAACAAAATATACTGCACTTTCTGAGTGGTCAGATTTCCAGGCAAAATGTGAAGTTGACACTATTCATGTGAAATTTCTGGGCTGAGGTTTAAACAGCAACAGAACCTGTTATATATACTACTTTTCTTTACTGAAACTTCACTAACACATATGATTTTCTATGAACACCACCCTTAAAATTCTGTAATCTATGCTTGCTGTCCAACAAAATTTCCTTTCACATTTTTCTCCTTTAGGCTTCTACAATAACTTAATTGTAAAATATAGAATACCCTTGAAAATGCAAGTGTCTTGTATCTCCAAATCACAGCTGAGATTTCTGTAAGGAAAAGAATTGTCAGAAGTTCAGGATTTCCTCTACTGAGGTGATTTTATAACAGCAAAACATTTTTGTACATTGAAAGTTGATTTTTTGCAAAAATCTTTACCTAGTATTCAACTTGGTCTTTACATTCAAAGTTGGGATATGCAATATAGTCTTTAAAGTGTCATTAAGCATTGCTGTAAAGGACTTGTCAACTAAAAAGCAGATTTCTCCTCTCTCACTGCTGAGCACAAATGTGCCGTTTTCAGAACAAACACAAGAGGGGGCGTTTAGATGATGTTGTGTCCGTTCTTTAAATGCTGCTCTATAAGCTCTGCCTAAAACACTGGGCATGAGTCAAATACTTCTGGATTTTGACTCTCATTCTCGCTGAGTTCCTACCAGTGTCATGGCGTAACTTCTCAGTTAAATGACACCAATTTTTCTTTGGTGCATGATACTCTAATTAATTTCCTCTACAAGAAAGCTGATACAAGGCAATGTATATTTAATTTTACTTCACACCCCCATGCATACTACAGACACATGCATCAGATCTTCATGAACTTTGAGACAAGGCTCTTAATTTCACAGCCCACAAATTAAATCAAACTAGAAGTTAAATCATTCCACACCCCATTTACAGGCATTGATCAATTTTTATTCTCAACCCCAGCTACTTCCCTTCTGTCACCCGCAAGCCACACACTCCCACCTCAGTTCAGAACCACCACCATACAGCCTTGTACTTTAAACAACATTGGTTATGAGTTCCTACATTACAATGATTACTCTAGGGTTGGTGTGGCTTTCATGGATTACACTTTAAGCAATTCTGCATGTGGTTTTCTGCTGGGATGTTTAAGAAAGTGAGATACAGTGAAAAATGGTAGCTGCAAGTTGTATTTCTCTAATATTCATGGAAATGTCTCAATAGCTGATTTACGTTTAAGTGATTTTTTTTCTACATTTGGTGTTTTTTTATGAGGAAATTGCAGAATCGGAACCTGCCAAAGTGCTTTGGTGTGTTACACTTATGGATGCAGTGGCTGCTGTGGCCAGGATGTGAGTGGAAATACATGGGCTGTAGGAGAGCTAACAGAATCCAAGGAGGGGGTCCAATTCATAGAGTGTGGTTGGAGAGAACAGAACTACTTCTTGCCCTTTTATGGGGTGTAAACTCTAGCTACTGTAGCTGAATTTTACTTAAGGGGTTTTGCTGTCCATGGATTTTCTTGAGTGGGAAAATTTAACACCTTTGAAAGTGAAGTAGCTCTGGTGACAGTTTCACCACACAGCTACTGTCACTGATGAGCTGTTCTCTAAATCAGTACCTTTTGAATTCTCTCTTTCTGTTACCAGGTATTCTTGAAAATGCCCCCAGGTCTGCTGTCTTTCATTCTTCCTATAATTTTGAAATGGTAAGGAATATCTGCATTTCTGAAATATGAGATATTGCTATTGCTTGTTGGAAGCCAGACTATGGCTCTGGGCCTCTGTGAGATATAGGACAAGAGAGGATCGTGCACTGACCTGCAGTTGGGCAGTTTGCTATTTTGAGGAACTCTTAACTTTAAAGTGACCTTACATAACAAATGTGTTTGGTTACTGGGTAGCAGAAAGCACCAACCTAAGCAAACAACCTGTGTCTCCTCAGAAGTGGTGGATGTGGAAGGATACATATGTGTGTACTGTGCAAGAAATCCATGTTCATGACCAATTTGGTTTGGCTTTCTGCACTGGTTTCTTCCAATCTTTGGCTGAGCACAGTGCTGTGAAGTGCACACTCACTCTTGCTGTCATGCAGTGCCTGTCTGTCACAAGTGCAGCAACCCTTCAGATGCAAAACGGGGTGACCAGGATTATTCAAGAGCAGCAATAGATAGCAAGATGAGACTAGTAATGAAATTGGCATTATGAATACTTTTAAGGAACTGGTCAGGCATGAAAATGAAAAAGATGAGTAATGAACAGGTGCACAGACTTCACTGAGGAACCTCACTTCAGAATTAGTCAAGTTATTGCAATGGAATGTAGAGATTAATCATGCATGCACTTGGCTTCTGCTTTAGTAGAACAAAAGCAGGTAAAGGAAACAGCCTCAGGATTTTGCTCCAATGTCTACACTGATATACAATCGTAGCAATTAGAGCTTTTCCTTTGAAACATTTGTCATCTTTGCTGTTAGAATCGAGATTCAGGACCTGATTCACTACAGTTGCTACTGTGCAACATCAGTTTTTCTAAAACTATTAAAAAAAATCAAAATGTTCTGTTTCCTTTCATAATGGGTAAACTGTGATGCAGTGAGATGCGTGGATATCTCTGTACACATAACTTAGAGACAAAATAATCTAAAATCTCTTTACTGAATAAAATAAGTTTTTTAAGTAATGCTTTTTAGACTGAAAAAAATCATAAAATGCAAATTATTAAGAAAATTACTCTGAAATTCTATATCTCTCCATGTATATCTTTATAATGTGATTTGGAGAGAAGCATCTCTAATTGGCAATTGTCTTATTTCCCCCATCAAATACAACCTTTGGCTGATACACGAAGGTCAGAATATTCTCACAATTTCAAATGTTTTCCCTCAAATAAAGACTCTAAAACAAGAAGCTAAGGTCATGTAGTAGGCCAGAATACTTTAGTCTTCAGGTAAACTCTTGGTTTCTTATACTATTCTACCCACTTTAACCACTTGTACACTTACCTTGAAAATTCAAGTTTCAACTCATAGCTGTACTTAGAAAGTCTATCAAATATATCACCTGCTAAAAAAACTATGAATTTTGTCAGCAACTTCTCTGTGTACTTGATAGCCATTTCTACTTCTCTGGCCTCATGGTAGCTTGTGGTCCTGACATTTCATCCCCTCTTTGCCTTGAGCTTTTTGGGTGAAAAGGCATGATTAAATTGCTGTCCAACACATTTTCAAAGTCACTACAATTTCTCTTTAGATCTATTTTTAAGAGCTACAGGAACGTCACCCAGAAAGGATGTTTCACCAGTAGTGAGAGTGGGCATGAGCTGTAACAATCAAACAACCTTTTAAACACAATAGGGAAATTTGAACAAGGATCACCTGGGATCCTCCTTCTGCTCCTTTTCCAAAGCTGTCTGTGTTAAGCATTTTGCCTAAATGTGTGTTGTTTTTTTGGGTAAATGCACAGCTTTCTCTAAAGGGTAATGCACTAGTAAAGCATACTGTCCCCTGGTCTGACCTGAAATGATGACATGATGTTTGCAGAGCATTCAGAGCTAGACAGCTCTGAACAAAGCAGACATTTGAGGAAACAGCATGTGCTGTGAATCTTTGGGCTGGTAAGTATAATAACAAACACTGCAGGCAAAGTTGGTAGAAAAGGAAAATAAATTAATCTGTCCTCAGTCTAGTCCGGAGGTGGCTCAGCTGCGGAGCTCTGCAGTCACAGCCTCTCTGTGGCAGTTGATGGTGAAGTTGTCACACTGAAGGGACTGCAGCTGTGCTGAGACAGTTACCAGACTGCGTGCTCCCTACAGGAGTTGTTCTAGTCTGTAAAATGTCTCTGTTGTATTTCATATGGTCAGATTCTGAGTGGGGGCTATTTCTTAATCATGATTTTTTTCCCCTTAGGTTCACAGCCAGTAAATTCCTCATTCACATCAACATGAAACATTCTTTCCAACAGTGGATATTCATTCAGATCAGCCTACAGGAACATGGTCTTCAGCTGGACACAACACACTTAAATGTCTTTGAAGTACTACAGTCTGAAAAATTCTTTTCCTTTGATTACATAAAATTGCTGTCTCCTCTAACAGCACAATAGCAGAGGAAGCTTTGGGCTATGGAGGTGCTGTTGGAACCAAGTCTAATGTTTGGACAATTTCTTCTGCTTATTTAATAATAGACACAGTTGAATCAGTTCTTTGCCTCATTAACTTTCCTTTGACAAAATTTACTTGACATACTCTGCTTAGTGTTGTGCTTTGCCCCTCTTATAAACTTTTATTTCAGACTCATCAGGGGTTTTATGAGTGTGAGACATTAAAGCAAGCACATTTACAGTTTCATCCTCCCATTGAGATACTGCTGGCCTTAGTTTTTATACCTTCCATCTTAATTTCCTCTGAATGTCTCATATGGCTGGATAGTAGATTCTTTTGAAGCTCTTCTTTTACAGAGGAGAAACAGACTAGATGGTCTACAAATCCTATTTCTGCTTCAAAATACAGCTTCACTTCAAAGTACTTGTGGACATTTTCGCGAGAATGTTCTTGATTCATTCATGCATATTGTGCATTAAAAACAAGTACACAATGTCGGTAAGCAATTTTTCCAGTGAAGTCCATGGAATTGTTTGGTGCATAGGAAATTACAACCAAGTTTTTGTTAGTTTGCATGGCAGGGTCAATGTGGTGAAGATGGACACTCCTTCTGCGTACTATATCTATGTATTCCTGAGTTCTATCAGCTATGACAGAATGGTATTGTGAACCACAATTAATTTCCTTTACAATAGTGCGGATAACTTCACGGCTCATTAGACTGATGATTTCATTCTGAATTGTTGGACTTGTGTAATCTTGTTTTCTCTTCAGCTAGCTTCCCAGGGTCTCATTGTCATTGCTGTGAAGCTTCAGTAATTCAATAAAATTCTCCTCATCAATCTGATGGCCATGAATTACCAAGCCTTGTCTACTCCAGTAATGTACGGTAAGTATTATTTTATACAGTGAGCAAAACTGATTTCCCATCTAACATTTTAGCTTTCTTTATCCTTCAGACATACTGGAAAATGTGGTATTTGACATTCCAATCAAGCAAAAATGGTTTGGTGACAATTTAAACAAGCTTTGGCTAAGGAGCATTGACAAATGGTGGAACTTTGGCACTGGAGTGGATTTCTCTTCATCCCCTTCACCACTACTGGCTTCATTCCTTGTGCTGCTGCTTTAGGTAAAGCTTAGTGCCAAGTGGTACAGCTGTGACATCAGAGGCAAGGAGCTGACTGCTCAGCTAACCCCTTGTGTATGGTGAATTTGTGAGATCCCACCAAAGGACTTAAACAGTCATGGAGGTGTAAAAATCCCTGAGGAATAAATAAAAAGTGCTTTATGATTTTTTTTGTAATACAATGGTTACAGCCATTTCTGATAATCAGAAGTTTGAAGATTATTTGCTTGCCTAAGTCTGCCAAAATACGATGTCATGACATTATTCTGGAGCTATACCAGAATATGATACTTTCACGAATGATATTAAAGAGGCTGCACTCAGATTTTTCCATCTCCAAGAAAACAGCATGGAAGATAAAGGGAAGGGTGAGAAAAAGGGAGAACAAGAAGCATTACTTTTCAAAATGAGGAATGGAAAATCAAGTATATACTGTGGTTCACTGCTGTTAAACATTCAGCTGAGAGGATGTGTGAGTTTTTATTTCACGGATCTCATCAGAAACACTGAACTGCAATTGGTACATGGAGCTACAAGCCTGTCCTGCATACTTTTGTTAGAGATGGTAGGTCTGCTAATATGTGTAGATTTTAAGTTGGAAGCTGGGAATAAGAATTGCCATAATTCTTTCATTTGTGTCTCAGTTCTCACCTATGAATGGGAATTAATTTATTATTACCACAGAAACTTTTAACAAATATAAATCAGAAATTAAATATATTCACATATTATAGTGAGGGGCTGCCTTACGTGTTTGGGGACAAATCTAAAATCCAACACCTCATTTCATTGTCATTTGTGAAGCACATAATAAAATAAATGCATAATGGCAAAAAAATTTATTTGATAACATTTCAAGTAAAACATCTTCTTATATGATATAAATTGTACAGGATTATGTAGATAATCTCAGTCTGGTATGTTTTATGTTCAGACCAATCTGTATCCTAACATCATTTGTCTTTCACTGTCATGTTTAAATACTGGAAAGCTTCCAAGAGGAATTGGTCAAAAAAGAAATAATGACTGAGAAGTGAGAAGAGTTTGAGCCACACACTCTAAGCTTTTATGTCATAGAGCAGACCCCGAAAATATATTGTCAATAATGCATAAATAAACAGCACTATAAATACATGGTATCTAGAATATTTCTACATTGTGCTGTTTGAGTAATTGTGACTAATTCTCAAATTTATATACTGAACATATAAACTTATTACTGTACTTTCATATTTAAGACATATTTTAAAATCTGACTACATTAAAAGTAACAACATTTATTGAGAGTAAACATTCTATTTATAGAGTTTATTGGTAATTAAATTATAAATATAAAATAATCTAACAAAACATACAGTGTAATTTTTATATTAAAGAGTAATTATAGCACTTTTTGATATGTATCAGCTAAACTGCCATTGTTTAAATATTATTTGGAACCAAATCCAGTGTATACAGTGGCAAGAGCAACATGGCACCATCAAGTTTATTAGAGCACCTGAATTCTTCCAAACTCATTATCCCTGCCCTAACAACTGTGACTATACAAAGGCTTTATCTTCACCAAGACACCAAAGGACAAGACAAAGATGACTGGGTTAATTGGAGGCTGGTTAATTGTGAGATATCTACATAACACCAATATCTGCACAGTGCTGCTGGGATGGGGTTTGTGACCACTAATTGTAATATTCTACATGAAGGTGTGTAGAAAGTGCTCCCATGGAAGCTAATAGGAGTTTGGGAGTTTTAGGACATCCTGAGGATGGTTGGCCAGAAGAATGTAAAAGGACTCTATTTATTTATTGCCCAGTAAATTACTCATATTTTAAATATATGTATGCCCAAAGAAATTGTTACCCTTATATTTCACTGTGTAACAAATCCGTCACAGGCTTTTTCTTTTTCATAAAAGGGAGAAGACTGAGATTTACTACAGGTTTCTGAAGAAGGTCTATATGCCAAAATATGGCCAAAAATATTTTATTTTTATTTGCATCAGTTCTTTTGTAATTAATGAAGCTAAGTTACAAACATAATGTTCCAAAACAGCACACTTTATTTACTGGAAATCCACGTATTTGAGGGCACAAGACTTCTCAAAGGGCAATATAGGTCACTTGTGTTTCCCCATAGAAAACTGTATTTAAGGCAATATTCAACACTAATTTCTGGGTGAAGTTTAAATGCTTTTGACTTATAAAGGTTGTAGTGCTTATTTTGTGATTGCTTGAGACGCTGCCTCTAGACCCATGTTGTCCACGGATAGTCTCATTCAATTGCCAGCTACGGTGCCCCTCCCACAGGGAAGGGAAGAGTTCACATATTTTTGAGCACCTTGACTTAGCATACAACAATCAAGCCACTGGCTACAGACTGTTTTCGAAATCTTTTTGGCTGCTGCCTCTTCCCCTCTCAGTGCAGGCATGACAGTCAAAAGTAATGACTTGTGCCCCAAGGGAAGCCCAGAGGGCTGTAGATGAGCAGGCACTTGACATTAGATCTCCCTTCCTGTTAACTGTGGTAAGCAATGGTCTGGGGCGTGATGGGAAGCTTAGCAGGGTGACTCTCAGGTCGGGTTTGAAAAAAGATAGAGAAAAATTTGGACATGTTTACAGAAAATTT
Source organism: Monarcha castaneiventris obscurior (assembly GCA_026261815.1). NCBI lineage: Eukaryota > Metazoa > Chordata > Aves > Passeriformes > Monarchidae > Monarcha > Monarcha castaneiventris. Next base: position 11,293,471 of record JAMPIT010000433.1, on the reverse strand, counting down.
CTCCCCAGCAAGGGAGAAATCATTGAAGTGCTCACTTGGGACATGTACAAAATCCGTTTACATGATGAGAGGTGGTAAGAGACCTCTGGGTACTGCATAGAAGTTGTATGTGTGATGTAGTATGTCATGAAGGCGTTTGTAACCGAGGTAAAGAACCTATCTTGGATCTTTTAGGGATATGGGAACAAACTGAGAGATGACATGGGATATGTAATGTGATCACTGGGATGAACAGGAATTTTTGCATTGACATATATAAGACAAAACTGTATTGTTACAGTAAAAATAATCCAGATGTTACATAATAACTTGGGTGAGAAGTTATCAGTGTAGTTGTGTCCAAGGGGCATCTAAAGTATGTAACAGTGGGGAGTTCATTCTGGGGTGGTCTGAGCTGCACCTGCTCTATCACTGATGTTGAACCAAACTCCAGCAAAATCAATGCCCCTGTTGCTGTTAATAACAGAACTACAACACAGACGGCAGGTTCCAAGCTACACATGCACAAGAATTGCCTTAGTAGGTCTTCTGTAACTACTGGAACAAAATCTGATACAGAGGAGTATTTCAGCAGAGCCATCATTGCTATTAGCCACAATTTGTAATTCCCATAGTCCTACTAGAGTCATTTATACTGGCATTTGGAAAATTTACATCCGCCAGGGAACACGGAAACAGTACAAGTCAGCCCGAGCAGTAAGAGATAAAATTCCAAGGCTTGGATGATTAAAAAGTCTTTGATGTTCTACATGAATAGAGCAAATGTGGAGACCAAATACATACTCTCCAAATTTGATTCAATAAAGCTGAAACTCTCTGCCTTGCCCTTGCCCTTGCAGTACACGCCACATTAAAACCATTCAATAAAATTTGATACATTGCCATTTGTTGCCTGCCTGAAGATTAAGCTGCTAAAGTTTTCAATTGCCTATGATATAATCCAACAAAGATACACAAGTAATGTCCTCAACTCTCTGGCTGAGCAATCAAAAAAATGCTATTTACACTAGAGAAAAGCCTGAATAAAGAGGTGAGATTTGCACTGTGCCCTGAAGGTCCATGGAGCATGGGGAGGTACTTGGGCTCCATGTGTGACTTTCTAGTATAACTATGTCAGTTTGATTTCAGACCTGTGTAACCCCTGACACTGATGCACTTCTATCAGCATGAAGATGATTGATCTTGTAGGATCAGGCTCTAGATCTATTTCAATGCAAGTGTAACTTGCTGATGAGTGGAAGTGAAGGGGCATGTCTGCAATGTATACTGTTGCAGAGACGTCTGGGCTAACTCCACCTTACACAAGTCAGCAATTGTAGATTTGTTTGGATGGCACTGAGCAATCCTAGGGATAGTTATAATAGGTCAACCACTGAATTGTGATAATGTGGCTCTGGTTCTTCTGGGCATTAACATCTGCTTTAAACTATTGCTGCACTGTGCCCTGTGGACAAATCTGCACATTCAGAATTGATTGGTTGATCTCCACTGTAGTTCTGACTTACAGAATGCAGACTTAACCACAGGTTCCCACTGTTGAATCCTTGCAGATCTGATCCTTAAAGGAACTAGAATAATTTTCTTTCTATTTCTCCTAACTGGCTCCAAAGGAAGGCTAGATGGTTTGTTCAGCTGGAAAATTTCATGTTGTAGATATACTATTTGAGATGAATCCTATTTTTGGTGTGTTGAATGCAAGAGTAACAAAGTAAAAAGATGTCCTTAATTCCAATATAGCTACATATCCATCACTAGGATAGCATCATTAAAGTAAGCAGATCTAGTTAATCAAAGTGCTACCATTTCCACATGCAGAAGGTGCAGCTCCAACTGCTGTTGTCACATGGGCATGAAAACTCCAGAGCTGGGAAGTCTGGTGAGAATTTGATGTTCTCATCTGCAGTTAAAATGCTACTAAATTACTTGTTATCAGCTACTCCCAAAGGGCTTGCAGCAGGACATGAGAGAAAGCGTGTCTCAGGTAGTTAAGTCTCAGATCATGTAAGGCTCTCAAAGTGAAAAAAGCATGGCAATTTGCCCTGTGAAGGGAAGCAGTAAGTAATGTACCAGTGCAGTGTTTCTCCTGACCAGTCCGACTAAAGGAGCGGGTCACTGCATCTGCACCAGCTGGAGCTTCTGGGTGACTTTCAGGAGCATAATATGTTTAGCAAGCAGCATGGTAATCTAATCAGTGAATGGAAAAGCATGACTGTAGGCAAAATGTGGCAGAATGGGAAGAACCTAAAGTCAAAAAGGAAAGCGAAGTTAACTTCCCTCAGTATCTTTGAACCTGCATCTTTTTGTCTGTTTCCAGGGGTTGTAATTAATTTGATTGCTATGTTGTAAATCTCACTGTCAGACATCGTAGTATCGTATCAACAGAAATCTTGAGTAGCATTGTATCTTACCATTTGTAAATTGCTGCATTGTAAATTGCTGCTTCAATGTGAGTTGAAGAAATGTGCAAAAGCATCTGGCCCTGTTTGCAGCCAACTCCAGTCTGTAGCTCCTCGCTCTGGTAAAGGTCCTAAAAGCAGCTCCTGCTGCAGTCATGCGCTGGGACTGAACTTTGTACGTTTTCAGATCCACAACAAGTTTCTGTTTAAGATGTCAGAGGTATGAAGCTGACATCCTAAGGAAAAAGACTGGCCTTCTATGCAGCAAGAAGCAACTAAAAACTGCAGAGCATGCTGGTTTTCTTGAACAGTGCTTTTAAATGGCTCTGAGAACATTTGAATACTTTACTGTAGAGCATGACACTAAAATATGGTGTAAAATTACAGAATATGTAAAATTAAGTTATTAATTATATTAATTAATGTATCTTCTCCTTTGGAAGCTATGAAATAGCTTATGTAAAGATGGTAGACTCTGCCCTTAATGACTCTTATTTAGCTTTTATCATATTAGGTTTAATAGAAAAAGCAACATTAACAATAATGTACTGTGTGTCATACATGAAATCCTGTTATCCATCTCTCCTACTATAGAGTGAAACAATCCACTTCTGCTGAGTTTTCATATCTTAAAATTAGTTAATTTTTATTTTTTAGTAATTTGTAGCAAATCGGAACCTCTTCTAAAGTGTTGGACCAACCTCCACCCTTGATTACACTGCTGAAAATTTGGAATTACTGTCTTGAAATCAGAGAAATTGCAATTAATGGAATTTGGCACATACAAAATGTATTTTGGCCCGTTACCTTTTTGCAGCAAAACGAAGTTTCACATATTTTCCATGTAAATTCCTAAATAATTCTATAGATTTCAAAGGAAGACAATATTTGGTATATATTGGATCAAACCAATGGTATAAACTACTTATGTGAAAGGCAACACTAACAGTTGCTTTGAAGAAAAGTAAAAGAAACTGCAAAGAAGAGGTATGGAATAACCTGCCACAAGGACAGAAACATGGAGAAATACAGGAAAATACTATCTATATAAAAATGAAAGAGAATAATACAGCAAATGCATGAAAGGAAATTAACTCCCTTTTCTAAAGTTATTTGAAAATGTGTCTCTGCTATATAAAATATCAAGGGTTATCTCTTTTATTAAATATTTAGAGTAAAATCTCTATTTAAAAAAATGCTGGGTACTTCTTTTGCATCCAATGAATATTCATTGGGAAGTTCATTGGTGGGTGCCTATTCAAAACTGAAAGATCAAAAGGGAACTGTGTCAATTTTGTCCTTTTCTGGGTTGACTGCTATTTTTTGATGTAATAAATTGCCAATTTTAGAAGGGTAAAGAACAGAAATGGAAACGAGTATGCCTTTCAGGAGACTTTTGACTGTGCCGTTATGAATAGTCCCCAAACAAACAGCTTGTTGCAAGCCATTCACACAGTAGATAGACATCCAATTGTTAGCCATGCAAATAGCCATATCCAATGGTCAGACAGCTGTTAGCTGGCTCTTAGAATGATTGGTAACCAGACTGTTGTAGAACTTACTCCTGTCTACAGGCTGCTGGGTCTCATCTTTTTCTAAAATCTTATTAATAAATTGAACACGTTTTATGGGATCACTGACGTCTATTGCCTCCCTTCTCACTGTTTCTTTCAGTAACAAGTAGAAGACAAAACCGAAAAAAGAACAAGTAGGAAAAACGTGTTTGTGGGCTATCTTAATAGACTGGAGTTTTGTCTTCATAGGGATATTGTGGGTAAAATAAAAGCCTTTTTTGTGCAACCACTGCAACACTTACACTTCTAAGTGCAAGTACGTTATGCAGGCACACACAAACACACAGAGACACACCCACACATGCTTCTTATAGATTAATACAGCTATTTCTCAGTCTCAGATTCTGAAAATGCATACAGCAGGAGCAAATTTAGACTTCTATAAGTTAATGAAAACAGACATTAATACACAGGAAAGTCTTTAATAGGTACTTTTCTAGAACAGGCACTTGTGCACTCTTTTGATTGTGGATAGTTTTTCATGTCTTGATGAAGTTTTATGTGTTGCAACAAAAACTTGTCTAATGTAAAATAACTGAAATACTTCAGATTAATTTAAATCAATATGGAAGTTGAAAGCTCACTACATACCATGCTCCTGACAGTGCCCAGAACTACCCAGTTGTGTTAACTGGACTGTCCATCCTCTTTGCAGGATTTGATCCATAAGCCAAATTGTAACTGATAGCAGGAGGGCTTCTCTCACTTTTATCTAATTCAAAAGTTTCAGACATTTTGGTAAATGAAACCCATTTAATAAAATATATGGTGTCTGGGTTTAGGCAATCCTGTTAATGGCTTCTTCCACCAATTCTCTTAGACTCTCATGACCTTATCTTCCTGTTCCCCACCTGAGGCCTTCATGTGCTGCCTCTTCACTCTTTTTTCCACTGCATCAGACTGCTGGTGTCTCTCAAGTCCTCACATTGCCACCTCCCTTTCCTGCTCTGGCAAAAACCAAACATATTGGCTGAACTCCAGTAATTCTCCAAAGACACTAACATGTCTCTGCACTGTGTCGCTTCCTCAGACGTCTAGCTTCTGGAGGAGCAATGCATATTTTCCTGAAAAAGCTCTTATGGAGCCAACACAGCTTCAGTAAAATGTAGCTCCTTGATTCTCTACTGAATGTTGTAACGATACCATTGCTGAAACCCACAGCACCCAGCAGGAACCACAACTCAAAGGTTAATGGTGACACGGGTGTGTTAAATTAGATTTCCTTTTCTTCATAAAACAATCTGAGCCTTTGCTCTCTACTACCTGAGCACTTGAATTGCAAAGTTTTAAACTGAGATGGAGCCCTGCTGTGCATCTTTTAAAATTGCTGATTGATATGAATAATGGAAGCAGAAGGCTAGAGTATAACTAAATAATGTTCTGATTTGGGGTACTCAGTTTAGAAGATATAAACCAAAGTTTGAATCCTGCAAATGATTACTGAAGATGGTTTTTGGATTCAGAATTAATTGTAAGATTATGTGGATACATAATCCCATCACAGTATGTTTCTTACCTAGAATTTTCTGTTGTCTTTTTGTGAATATATATTTTCTCTGTTTCTTCTCATAGCTTTCTGGCTCAATGACATTTCAGTTATGCCGAGCAAATAGGAAACAGAAAGAGACAAAGAGAAGACACACATATACAGCCACTTCATGCCCTTCTTGAGGCTTTTTGTAACTTCCAAAGGACATGCTTCACTGGGAGAAGAGAGTTTCTTTCTAGAAGGTAGGCAACTCAGCAGTTTTCCTGTATCTGAATGCATATTCAAACCAGACCATGTTTGTGGCCTCTCAAATCTCCCAGTGGAACATAAACAGGATTGAAGCACTTATGTCTATGGGTTGCAGTAGGTAGCAAAGGTTAGGTACTGCATTACATATCATCATGATACCTAAGTCCATCTAAGGATGACTCTGTGGGTAGCTGTTTTCCATGTCTAAAATAAGGACAATTACTGTGCTGTACATCACAGAGGTGTTAGAGATTAAAGACCATGACGATAACAGAATGATTAAAATGAGATCTAGGATGACATAGCATTCCCCTAAAAATACCAACAGTTAAAACAGAATTCAGAAGAACTGGAATAATTGACATTTGTCACTGAACTACTTCTTTCGGAACATCATGGATGTATGCATTTAGGAGCTTTTTGGAATGTTGCTGCTAAAACTGTGCATTGTCCTGTCAGAATTCCAAACATGCTTACAGACTAACAGGTTTTTCCTCTCACCTAATACATGGAACTAATTGCCAGTGTTCATCTTTTATTTTCCATAACTATTTGGAATCTAGCAAATACTTCCCCAGTTTCAATTACCTAAATATATCCATTAATCCAAGACCCTTAGCTGGTATTTTCCAGGTCCTCTATATCTCTTAACTGTATATCTTTTATGAATCACCTCAAAACCTGCTTTAATACTCCCTACAAAGTATCTGATTTTCCTGTTGCCGGATGTGAGTTCATTAGGTGAAAGTTACCATGAAACAATTTAATGGGAGCTTCGATCTCATTGTTTTTTACTAAGTATTATTTATGCATACAGTGCCCCAGGTGTCTATGGAGTTTAACAGGCAATTTAAAAAAAAAAAAGCCATAGCCCAATTAACTAAAACAGTAACTATTAAAAAAAGGTGCAAGCATTTGGGAAAAGGGCGAGATGACAAGAATTACTGCATGATTGAAAGGTCACAAATATGCTTACTGTTAGAAAGGAAACTTGCCTGTTTACAGAAAACTGAAATGGAAAGGCTGGAACAAAGACTGAAGTGCTTAGCACTGGGTGCATAACTGGAAGCTGAGGGCTTTGGAGAGAGATCTGAAAAAGGGAGAATCATTGTGCAGGGATAAGAAGCATGAAGCAAACAAAAGCATGTGTCCTTTGTGAAACAAAGAGGGTAACGGAAGTAGAATCTGTCGGGCTGCTGGGAGGAAACAGGGTAAGTCAAAAGGGGGGTTGAGGCAAACCTTTCCTCGGAAAGTGAGGATGAGAGACTATTTGTTAACACTCCTTGCTGTGCTTGAAGCTGCACACTACAGAGGACATTGTCCAAGCCACAAAAGTATCTGCTATCTGAAAAGCTGATGGTTCAGTTTTATCCACCATGGTTCTTGCAATATCCTTTGCCAAACAGCAGCTATGCCAAAGCTTAAGAACAGGCTGACTTTGAGTGTAAGAAATTGTTGGACTACCAAGGTGAGATCTACAGCACAATTATTTCTTCACTGTAGTGAATACCCATAACAATTAAAAGTTTTGAGTAGAATTTATTACGCTTCTGCTTGATTTGATTCTACCCTTTGATTAGGGGTTCCATGAAGAAACTTTTTCCTCTTGAGCGAAGAAGCATGAGAGTGAGGATTCAGTGCTGCTTTCCTGAACAAACCAGCACTTCGAATTTTGAAGTTGCAGCTGGTCCAAATATTTCTCTCAGCTTTACTGTACAGATTCTCTTTTTATGCAAATTACTTATTTGATGACATGGGGAATTTACACAGCTCTCTGCTATTTCAAATGTGTTAGTAGCAACAGCAGAGATGGTGTCAAATCTTCAGCTACTGGAAGTTAAAAGTACTTCCCTCAACTTTAATTATCTTGCTTAACAGCAGTTGAAAATGTGATTTCTGCCTTGATTTTCTAGAATATGGTATTTTATTAGTTTCATGTATATTTTCTATAATGATCTCTTGATTCTAGCTTTTAGTTGAAACATCAACACTAAAGATAAAGTTCAATTACTGCATCAGCTGATCTAAAACAAGAAAGACCATTGAGGTTACACTTTTCTCACAATGGCAAAAAATTGTAAATATTTCTGTTTCTGCACCTATGCTGCCTATTTTGTCAATTATATTTCCTCATATTGACTAGGACTGTAATATTTGTTTCAGTTAAACTGACAATGGAAAAATAAAGCAGTTCCTTGATTTTGGCTACATACACTAGTTAGTAAGATACATTCCCTGATAAGCGGATTTGAGGGATGCAGGTGTAGGCTGATCCTTCATGACAACAGTGCTGCTTCTACAATCCTGCATCCAGAAATTGATGGCTGCAGGCCAGTATCCCCAGTTAACTTCCTGGATACAAGGAAAAGCAAGCCAGCTATCTCCTTTATTTTAAATATACCTCTCTTTTTCTAAGTAGAACCATTAGTTTTTATCGATAGCACTAATGCTTTGCATTTAGACCAACTTACAATAGTAAAGGAGATGCTTAAGGGTAACTGGGTGATGAAAGGACTACATTAGAGTACAAGTCCAAGGGCTGCTGTTTCCTATTTGTAATGCTGAATCCACATGCAAGTCATATTTAAGCTATAAACGGTGGCGCCTAGGGAGTATACACTCAGATTGCCTTGAGAAACTAAATACTTTTATCAAATCACCAGATGGACTTGTGTTTAAAAAACACTCTTGAACAACATGGTTTTTCTATATTCACCTTTAGGTAATAAAGCTCTCAGCAACCTATACAACTTAATTAACATGCTGCTTGGATCTTTTATAATTTTACATAGAGATGCCTAATATACATATTTTCAGACTACAGATAATTTCACACATGACACATAATTTCAGCTAGCCTCCATTGATCTGCCTTGTTTCAATAATCACAGATGTTGTGCAGTTCCAATACCTTCAACTTCTTACTCAGAGAACTGTAGACTATACTATCTATTTCCTTTCATGACAGAAATCTCATTTGCATTTGGGCAAGTTTTATCATTTGATGCTATGAAGTTTTAGCCTCCAAAAGAACAGAGTTTGGGCAGTGGTTTTGAGGAAATTTCAGAATAAAGAGACAGGGCCTGGTGAGGGGAACAAATACACACATAATGTGATTTTCATCATGGCAGTAGAAAGAGGCAGGTTTTTGATTCTCAGGATGTCTCAACGAGGCAATGGTCTGTTTGGGCGAAACAATTTCCATTGTAGTAGGAGGAGCACAGATAAACATGAAGATGTTATTGAATAGACTTCAAACCATAGCAGCTGCATGGAGTTCTGTTAACTCAGATGTCATTACTTGCAATGTAAAAGGGAAGATATGGTTTTCTGAAATAAGAGAAGAAGAATAGTAAGGATACATGAGTTTAATTACCTCCATGTCTGTATGTATATTTGAGGAATATGTCAAATGATCAAGAGGAATGATACAGCATCTGACAATAATTATGGCTTTGGGGACATAATGAAAATTCTGATGGGTGGATTGTGAAGTGAAATCTAAATTCGGCTATAAGAAAGAAATCTACAGAAAGATGAGATGCCCTTAGTGTCATAACTAAAAACAAGCTCGCAGCTATAATCTGACAATGCAAGTAGAATGTAAGATATAAAGCTGAATCTAAAGCTGAAAATAATTAGCAAGAACTGTAAAATCTGAAGGCATCTGAAAACTGAGTACTCTGTATATCCTTAGTAAATGGTGTATACCTCTTTTATGCTATTTTTGCACCAGTGTATAAAAGTATCCAGAGCCACATGGCCACAGCCAAAGCCAAAACAATTTAAATATCAAGGTAGTTACAAAAATGACCAAATCTGAAGAGTGTGCATAAGATCTGAGCCACTGTAAGCTGCAACAAATTCCACTCTCCATGAACACAAAATATTTGAGAATAGGAATTATCTAAGGTCAGATAGGGATTAATATGGACAGTGAAAAAAAGAGACGGAAAGGGAAGGAGAAGTAAGTGCAGTCTAACAGAAGGTAATTTAAAATTTACAAACAGGAAGAAAAAGTTTTCTTCTTAGAGGGTTTCAGAAGAAAATACTTAGCTTTTACAAATATATGAGGAGCAGTGTTTCTTTCTAAATGAAGAGAGGATAGGAATTGGTGATAATCTTCCCAACATCAGCTGTGAAAGTCAGCTTCCTTGATAGGTTATAATAAGAATAAAACCCACTGAGAATGAAAGTGCCGTGAATTTTAAGTTATTCCTTGAAAATAATAAAGAAAACATAAACGAAAATGAAAATAGGATGGCACTAAAACTGCCAACATTAGCCTAACTTTGCTCACTTCAAGCCAATGATAAAAAGAATGCTGATTTTGACAGAATTTGGGTTGGGTTAGTGCTGAATTTTTTAAAAAATTCTTCTCTCAGAGGACAGCTGAACTATCAACCACAATTGCTTGGGGAAGAGTAATTCTTGCCAGATGAGTTTATTTGTTTTGTTTTGTTTTCTTTATGGGAAAGCATAACAAAATTAGTAGATGATGGGAAAAGTGGGGGAGGATACTGTTGTCTTGGTGGAATGGTCAGTGCAGCTCCTCAGTCACAGCTGGCTGGGTTTGGCAGGGAGAGCACCACGCTCCTCTGGCTGCCCAGGGGCTGTGAGAGAGGCAGAGGGGGCATTTACCTGAAATGAGGCATGTGGTGGTCTGGTAGTGGGACACGGTGACAGTTCTGAAGCCAGCTAAGCTTCTTGAAATTTACTCACACATAGAACAGACATTTCAGCACAGCTCTGCCTTAGTGCAGCACCTGCCATGCTGTTGGCACTTACCAACAAACACAGTGCTGATGCTAATGCCCAAGAAGTGTATGGTGCTGGAGACTGAAAGGCTAGAAATACCAGCAAAAACCCATTTACCACGAGGTTGTGATATTGCCATCCAGCAACACAAGCATATTTCTTATCTTTGCTGGGAGTTCATCCTGAATACTGCTTCAAAAGAAGCAGTGCTGAGACCATGGGTAGAAATAATACTGAGTGAACTGCACATCACATCTGAGTTTCTAAGGCAATATGTCAGCCAAAAAGGAAATAATTAAATTCAATCTTAAACCGTTGGAGAAATAATACGTGATAAAAAATACAACAAGTCCCTATAAGATTATAAGGCTATTAAACTTCATGAAACTGCATTGTCAGAAAGATGCATCACCTGCAGAAACCACAAAGAAAAGAAGAATGATAACTGAAGTAGAGCCATCTAGGCTGCATTTTACAGAATATAAATGTGCCAAGGAAATGAATTTTTTTTTATACTGGCATGCCAAGGACTGGATATCTTACAGACATTATTGTGAAGAGATGATTTAACAATGTATTTTTGTTGACAATTTGTCTTTTTACTTAGTAAGATAGCTTAAGATTTCAACTCAATAAAAAAACCAAACAAACCTAAACTTTCCCTTGGAATGAGGAAAAAGTAAAAATGTTCTAGAAAATATCATGCTCAATGCAAAGGATGCCGTTAAGTCAATAGTGAACAGTTTTCTCTTTCTGATTCTGAAATGAGAAAGGGAATTCTCTCATATTTACCCCTGAGCGTGAATAAAAATTCAAATTCTCTAAGATTTTTTCTGCTTGTTGCCTTCTTTTTGTCAGGTGAAATGAGCACAAAAACATAAGAATACCAATAGGAGTGATCCCTACATGTTACTGGGATGCAAGATTTTTCCAGCACTTGGTGGGGTGAGGGCCTTTACACATGACAGTAGCTGGTTCAAGTCACTGAGAGAATCTCAAAGGGTGTCTTTGTACTGCATTAGCTGTGCTCAGGTACAGATTTTTATTCGTTGTGGGTTCAGTTGTATCCATACTGTTTAATCCACCCCTGAGTTTCTCTGCTTGGCAAATTTGCCTCCTTGCTCCAGGTCTGAGCCAAAGTATGAGACAACTCATAGGAGCAGTATGGATGGCTGGGGAATTCAGTCTTGCATGCTGGCTTGAGCCATAAACTAGCATGGCTGTATAGACTTACCAATAAAGATTAGTATTATGATGTCAGTGAGCAGCTGGGGATGCTGAGCCAAATGACCTCATAGAGGACTGAGTCTTGTTGCCACAGACTTATAAATAATTGCCAATATGATACAGGACACACAAATAGAACAGACTTTTTCCCACATATATTTATACCTCAGCCATGACAGGAATGGCTCAGTAACTTCTGATGGCAAGACTGTTAGTCAGATTTAATTTTCCCTCATATCATCACCAACCACTAATTAGGAGTATTCCCTGTTCTTGAGATTTTTATCATGGTCATGACATTTGATACTTCTCTGCAAAGGCCCTGTTTTGGAATGATATTATTACACCAGACAAAAAATTTCCAGTCCTTAAAATTGGGTTTGTGGTGTTTTGTTTTGTTTTTAAAAAGAAAAGCTATAAACCAAAACAACAAATATAAAACCCCCAAATTCTTAGTTTTCTAAGCATCATTATTTCTGTGGCCTGACATGGCTTTAACATCTGAGGTTAACAATATGAAGTTAATGTCATGTGAAAAACAAACAAACAAGAAGGCTTTGTCCCCCAAGAAACCCAGATAAATTACTCTACAATTTGGTAACCACCAACTGAGTTTTGATCTGAACCAAGGACATCTATTTACTTCCAGTCTTTTCTTTTACCTCTTTATTTCTAATTAACTCTTCTATTAAAACTGTTTTCTTCTTTAAACAGTCCTCAAAATAATCCAGTCTTGTTGATGTTATGTGGTATTTTCCATGTAAATAAAAAGAAATATTCAATACAGAGAAATCTTAAAAAGGCCAGTTTAAAATATTTTATGGTGAGAAATATTTGAAACTTTTCTTGTTGGCTAGGAGGAATATGCCGTTTCTAAGCCAAGTGTCCTTTCTAGATTACGTAGTCAAACTCTCACTAATATGAAAGGCAAGAAGGTCTTTGGGAATTCCATAGCCTATTATGCTGTTTTCTGAACAGACTGTCACTTTGCTTTGTTACACAATTACTTTTAGTGATTCACCTTTTTAATGAGAGCAGAAGGGAAACAGCAAAGAAAACATTTCTCTAAAATGTTTTCAGAAAGGCCCACTGGAATTTGAAATGGGTCTTATTTGGTATACTTTGCATAATTTGTTACACTAAATATGAAACAGATTTCAACTGCAGCTGTAGTGCATGTGTTATTCAGAACAGCTCGGGTCTCCCAAAACACAACCATAGGCTTGTTCAGAGTTTGTCAAAACTGTATCTCTGGGCAGAATGACACTGAGTAAAACATGACGGCACCGCCCACCGAGGATTCACACAGCATTTGCTCTCCCTCACCTTTGTTTTTAGCAAACTACATCGTTACTTCATGTTAAAAGTACCGAGGGAGGGATCAGCTAATATTTTACTGATCTGTCAGTTCAGCATTATTATTATCACACGGGGATATGTGCAGTAAGATAAACATACACCTTGTGCTGTGGATTTCCCCGGTTATATCCAGCCACAACCACTGTGCTATCACTGCAGAGCTCCTCTGTAGTCAAGTAACGCCATGTGAACTCCAGTTTGAGCCAGTGAAATGGCTTCAATTAGGCATTACACTTCTCAGGTGCAAATGGTGACTTGCAGTAGGTCTGTTGTCTTTGTCAATGTGGTTTGAATTTACAACTCTCACAAGAAAAGTAACTAGAACGTGAGTTGCTGTGTCGATAACAGCTCCCCAACATTCAGTTCTTGCCTTTTGAAGTGGAGGGTGATCACTGGTGACTGCAAGTACAATCCCGAGATAGCAATCCAATCACAGCTGCTTCATGAGTGTATATATAAGTATGCACATATATATATGTGGCTGTATCAGCAATTACACCTTAACAGCGAAAACCATAATCACACATGATCTGTGATTGAAGGAACTCTCTAATTACAAATAGAGATTTAATTAAATAATAATAAAAGAAGAGAAGATTCATAATACAGCTTTTAGGAAAGAGGAGGTGTATGTTATCTCTGTTTTAATCTCAACAGCAGAATTCAGTAATGGGTCAAGATGAACCTGCTCTGCACTACCACAATTTAAGCATATGATAAAAGAAGTAGGCTCATGACACTTCTTACTGTTAAAATGTCAAATATTTCATGCTATAAAAGCCTAATTTTAGTTGTCCATTATTTGGCTTAAGGTTAATGTCCAAGCAAAGTATCCCCGTGATTTTCTCTGCAACAGCTCTTGTTCCATTACATAGACCAATGCTCCTGTGCACATAGGAATAATTAATATAATTCTTATCTAGATTCAAGAAAAGCTACAGATAAAAATTTAACAGTGCTTGACTCCTGCTTGAGGCATGATTTCATAACTGCTTCATTTGTATTCTTTAAACTACTATAAAGTACTTTAATCTGCAAAGATTCTTGTTCTGAATAGATTTCTATAAGGTCCATTCTTTGATCTACTACTGTGACACAACTTGGGATTTCACAGTACTTGAACTGTGATCTTCCTTGAGTAAAACGTGAAACTCAGCAGTTGGAGCTAGTTATTGGTGATTGATTAGTTAGGAATTGGCTGAGCCGACAGGAAAGGACATACTATTTTTGTTGACAAGGGTCCACTTTGTGAAGCGTGAACTGGCATGCAGCTTGAGATGTAAATCTAAAAGCAAAGCTTTTGTGGAACTTTGCTATGCCTTTTTCCTTGGTGTTTTGGGGCAAATAAGTATTCCACCATCTGAGAAATGTTTAAGTAAGGCCTGATCTTATACCAAAGGAATTCGATAATAATACTCCTGAGCAAAATCAAAATTTTAATTTCCAAGCCAAACCACTGATTTCCTGAAACACCTTCATCTCTTCTCCTGCTGGAAGTTGCTCCCCTTTTAACCTCCCTTTATCCTTAAACCATCACAAACAGTTTCAGTCAGCATTATGGAAAATGACCTAGCCATTGCCAGGTAGGACCAGGTGACATGCAAACCAGGATTCAGTCACCTAGATCCTAAGATCCCTAGAAGGTCTAGCAGACAGGAAGCATTTAAAATGTTAGGTCTTCAGGAAAATAATGAGGACATAGTTCCTATATGTAACCATCCACACACAGTTGCACTCTTCCCACATCTAATGACAGACCTTGTAAAGTGTCAAGAGGGAAGACCTGTGAAGAAAGAGAGTCAAGTACACAAATGATTGTTGCATAATTATTCTCCATTTAAAAACTAGGTCTTTGATTCTTATTTGTGATTATTTTTCATGTTTTTCACATGTGAAGTATCTTTGATCACTGGTCCTTATAAAAACATGAATCTGAACTCGGAAGATCAGAAGTAGACTTTGAGTAAGAAAGGATGAGATGATGAGAAACAAAAGGATTTATGAGATTCTTAAAGCCAGACACTTTTCATGCTAGCCAGTCACATCATGCTAGTCATCAATGTCATGAAAACAGCAGGGCTCCTACTGGCTAGGGAGAGGAAATGATTCAGTAAATAAAAATTTTAAATATTGCTTTCTAAGCGCAATTGATAATTTTCTTTCAAGGCATAGAGTACAACACAGGCTTAGAGATTTACAGTATCATGTAAATGTAAATGTTTACATTTGCATGCAATAGTCTGCTCTTCTCTTTGTTTTTCTTAACTAAAACATACAAGCTGCAGAGTGTGGCTGAGCATTTCCTGTCTGCCATTCCCTAACAGCTTT
This sequence comes from Monarcha castaneiventris obscurior, assembly GCA_026261815.1. Lineage (NCBI taxonomy): Eukaryota > Metazoa > Chordata > Aves > Passeriformes > Monarchidae > Monarcha > Monarcha castaneiventris. The sequence continues at coordinate 11,278,091 of JAMPIT010000433.1, read as the reverse complement.
TAGCCACCCATAAGAAGGATCCAACTCTACCTCATTTGGGCTGCTCTATTATGGTCCAATCACCTGTCACATTTATTCCTTGCAAATGAACTGAAGGCAGTGCCATATGTAGTGAATGCATAACAAAAATAACTAATTTTAAAGACATTAACAACTCATCTTGTTTCTTCTGACTTGGAACCTCTCTAAAAATTAAGTGGATAATTTAATTATGTTTCCCATCTACATAATAAAAAGAAGAAGATAACTATAAAAAATAACTAATTCCTTCCTAAAATAGTTAGGGTGAGTTACCTGCTGCAAATCCTCATCTATTCCCATTGATTCTATTATTATCAGGATTATGTAGCTAATATTTAAGTAATGGTAAGTCCCTAATTCAAATAGCTCTTGATTATTAATAAACAGAATTACGACCATGATGTGGAGAAGTAATGGGCAGATCATTGGTTTCAACAGAGAGTTCTGTTGAAGACAGTGCCTTCACTGCCTTCAAAATCACTGTGTGCATTCTAGTTTTATTACCAGGTACAAGGTATGAGAATCGGGAAGAACATAAGTGTTTCAGGGTTGGGTGTCTTCAGTTATAGTCAGTAGTAATTTCACTTGAAGTCAGTGGAAGTGCGTTAAGTGTAAAATCTCATGGAAGCAAAGAGGAATTAAGAAATGGGATCTGATCCAAAACTCACTGAAACCCATGCAAACTTTTCTCTGATCCACTGAACCTTGGATCAAGCTCCTAGTTCTTTGGATAACAGCAGTAGTCCAGCTTCTCTGTTGCCAATATTTCTGCAGTAGTTGTGCTCCACTGCATCTAGGAGGGTATTGAAAGTAATGCTACTCTGCTGAATGTATCTGTACAAAACAAATCCACCATTTCTGTGGACATTTTCTGTCTCTTTACAATATAAACAGAGGGCTAAGCTGGATATTACAGCAACTGACTATGACATGTCTTTTTATCTGTCTCTTTTATGTTCCTAACACCATATGTCACTATGCAGTAGAAATGATTGAGCTGCCATTTCAAATAAGAGAGCAAAGATTTAGACCTTCCTTGTGGTTTTAGTATCCAGGGATCAGTTCACCTCTCCTGGCTTTAAGACTTTATAAAATGAAATAAGATAGTGGTAGCTGTATGAATAGGAATTCTGAATTTCCTTTGCATTTATATTTAGGGTTGGTCTCCTCTTTTTGCATCAAATTTATCATTGCCTTATTTCATGACTTTACTGTAAAGCTTGACGTTCAGAAAACAGAGCCAACTTTTTTCTAAAATTGGTGTTGACCTAGTTTGAGCTCAATGAGCAGGCTAAAATATGCAATAATGCTTAAAGCTGGCAACAACTATAGGAACAAATAAAACATTTCTTTTCTCTTAAGGCTTGGAGAAGATAATAGAAAATAAAAGGAGCTAGAAATTTCAATGGTTTAATGTTGTGTCAATGCTGAGTTTAAGTATAAAAGAATCTCTGAGGCTCTTCAGGATGTGCCAACAGGTCAAAGCACTTTCCAGGTGCTCTAACTACTTCTTAATAAAGTGGAACTGTTTGAGGATTTGACAAGTCCCATGGGTCAGGAAGCACATATTAAACAGCCTTAGAGAATTTTTCTCTTTCAGTATTGAACCAATATTGTATGACATAAAAAGCAGTCCTCCATTCTCCTCTCTGCCCTACAGAGATCTCTTTCAGTGTCTGTTCTGAGTGTGAGGGTAGAAGGACATTCCATTTTAAACATAAATCCCACTCAGTTCCAAACTGGGGGTGGGGGGGGGGTGGGAAGAAAGATCCTCTGGGAGGAAAGAGAGTTAAAAAAGAGGAAGGGAAGAGAAATAGAAAATAGCAGGAATATGAAAAGAATGAAGACAGAAATGAAGGGAAACATTTTTTCCCCCTTTTTCTTGCTTTCACTATTAGTTTCTCCCTTCTTTCATTCTCTAGGTGCTTTGTTTCATCTATTGGAATCTCTTTTCCTGCTCTGTAATCGCTCTCATTTTTTTCTATTAATTATTACTCATTTTACATAAATGCCTTAAAACAAGCATATATGCTGTTTTAAATACTTGTTACTTAAATCCAAAGACACCAACAAAATGCGTGTTGTTTTCATGGGAGAGAAGATACTTCCAATTTTCTATCATCTCTACCAGCAAAAGACAGCAGACATCTATCAGGCTGTCATTTGAAGAACTTCATCTCATCTCCAAGCCCGTGTGTCACTCAACAATCTTCTCAGCAGCCACAGAACATCATTTGACCAAATTCTTATATCCAGAGGTAGGGTAAAAACAGAGACAGAGAAGTTTACTATTACCAGTACAAGTATTTACTTTATAAAGCAGCTGGATAAGTCAAATAATTCCTCTTTAACACTACATGTCCCTCTTCCTCAACCATCTTACTTTGTTTACATTCAGTATTTCATGTTTATTTCCCTTTTTTCTCTTTTGTCAACACCATCCCATTATGTTTTTACTGATTTTAACATTTCAAGAGATTCTTCTTCCTTTAAAAAAAAAAGAATTATCCCCCTATCAAAGTTTTTCTATTCCATTTTCTCCAACATCCTCAGTGAATAGCCCAGACATCAAATAAAATTCCCTTGAAGTCATTTTGCTTCACCACTAAGTCACTGAGAAAGACTTGATTTCTGACCCTAAGTGATTTTTATGCAGTTATGTGTCCCCTACCATATGGCCAAAGCTATTGCTTTTTCATATATATAGAATCATAGAATCAGTAAGGTTGGAAAAGACCTCCAAGATCATTGAGTCCAACCTTTGAACACAACCTTGTCAGCTAAACCATAGCACTAAATGCCAATTACATCCATATGTATAATTACATTCACAGGCCCTGCACTCTCTCCTTACCCTAAATTGTGAAGCAAGAGTTTGTATGTCTAGAGAACTAGAGGCAGGTGAGTGTCAGAGTGGATGATCTAAGGTTTTTCAGTTTTAAAATCTGTGACTATGTTGCAACAGATAGAAAAAAATCCATTAATTTACTCTTTTGTTTTGTTTTTGTTGCTGGGAGAAGGCAGAATGTAGACATGTACAGGTACACAAGTAAGATTATTTACTGAGCTAGATTTAAAATAGAAGGATTTTAAGAGGCATTCTTAGAATAGAAGAATCCTGAAAGCATTGATAATTCATAGTTCTTTCAATTTTTACCTTTTGATTTTTTGAATAATTCTATATTGCAAAGTAGCTGATTTGGACCAGATGCAACACTTTGCTACTATCATCAACTCCTGGAAAACAATGTCTTCTTTTGAAACCACTTTTTGTCCATTGGATGCAAACCCTGCTAAATTGTACTGTAAATGAGCCATTTCCATTGGATAATCATATTTGCCTATGACAGGAACTATATCATAATGTAATTTCTTTCAGCCTATGTGCTGTAACTCTGATTATGGTAATGTTAGTCTGCTTTTCCTTTTTCCACTATCAACATCAAGGATTTCTGTGATCTGTGTCTGAGGCTTGTTACATGGACAGGAGTTCGGCCATTCAAGTCATGTTTCTGTTAATTTGTACTATTTCAGGCAATAAATTACTTCTGCAATTGATTAAAGGTTAAAGATCAGGGATACATTCAATCTACAATGCTGTTAATTGGATGCAAGGCAGAACACAATGAAGGATGCTCACAACTACATAATAAGATAATTATATGATGAATACTTAGAAAGTTTAATTGTTTTCTGGTTAGGTTTTATGTCTTGTACAACTTTGCATCAGATTCTAGAGACAGAACATAGCTTGTTAAGATAAATGACTGTCAGCAATGCTACACATGAATAATCCACTAAGAACACAGCAAAGTAACTTTTAGAGGTATCATTTCACTCCTGAGTCTTCCACGAATGAATCAATTGGCCTGAATACATATTGTGTGAATCAAGATGGATTTACACTATCATTCTATCCAGCTGTTCCTTCTTTGGGCACTCAATGTGATGACACTGAAATAACACAAATTACATTCATCCTGAATAACTATAAAGTTTGTGGTTTCATGACAGAAGCAGTTTTGAATTAACTAAGGAATAGGCAGAATGAATATAATGGCATCAGTTTTGCCATCTAAAGCATGATGCTATCAGTTTGAGTTAAATAATTGTCAAAATACTTCCACAGGACATCTTAGTCATGTCCCTTCTTGTGACACATCACAGAATTGGGAAAAAACCAAACAGTAGTATTTTCATTAACTGGCTATGAGATCATTGTGTTTCAATCAATGTCATCAACAGCACATGCAATAGCTCTCTGTTGATATGACAGAGAGGAAACCATAGTGAAAAAAACAGAACAAAAGCAGAGAGAGACTGTTTTATGTGCGGTGTTACAGCACGGACAGCTAACAACCCTATTAATAGATGATCTCACAGATAGCTTGCTTGGACCATATACAACTTTATCAAATGTATGAACACCTCAGACTGATCAGGCAATTTGTTGATTTTCACATTTTCCCAAATTAGCTAACTATTAGAAATGACCATTTAGCAAGACATCAGCTGCTGAGTGAGAGACTTAGGCTTACTTAACTTACTGTACTTGAGCCACTGAGTCTGTTTAAGCTAAAGATATCACAATTAAATGCATCTGTTCTTTAGCTTTCTGAAAACAAAATCATTACCCCCATAAGAATTTAACTTTATGTTTCTCCCAATGTCACGAACCATCACTTTTCCACACCTTTTCCATCCTGACTCCCCAGTTCCTGACAGTCTGCTCTCACATCTCCCAAAGCAAGCTGCAAATACAACTCCAGAAAGCTGTATTTTATTTTGACCTGTTTCTCTTTTCCTTTGGAAATAAACCTGAAGAACAGACAAGCAAGTGTAATATATTACCTCTGGTGGCTTAGCTGGACAGCAGCAGGGGCTTGTAATAAGGATGTGGTAATACACCACAAGGAATCTGTAGACTCGTAAAACTTGACCTTATAAATCTCTGTGTTTATCAATTCCATACAGCAGCCACTCCCTGTGGTGGAAGTCTCAGACCAATAAACCTGCAGTTGATAACCATACAATTTATCTTCAATTTTTCCCTCCTGGCCAGCTAATCATGCTACATTAATAATGTCTGTAAAAAATTGAAATGTCACTTTAAAATAAAGATAACATCTGATTCTTGTCATTACTTTGCATATAATTAAGAAATTGAGCAAACAAGTTTACAGTGATAGCTGGGAGTGCTACATTTTATCTTGTTCATACCTCTTTGTTTAAAGTTCTTACTCTCTCTCCTGAACTGCTTTCCTGGTTTTGCTTTGTTGCCTTTTTAAAAAAAAGTCATGTAGCTTCCTGTAGTAGATGACTCCTTTCTCTAGACAGTGAACCCTTCAGAAACAAGAGATTTCTGCTGCAGGCACCTCTACAGTGCTCTGCTGGGCAGAGGTGTGTCATGGACACCCAGAAGCTTCTGGGGGCTCGCTTCTTGTAGAGGGAACACAGATTTGATGCTAAAGACCAAAGTCTGATTTTCTCTTGAACACAGTGTTTCTGAACCTGATTCTATCTTTGCCTGTTGAAAGTGCTTGAACAAAGACAGTAATTCATTTTTCTCATGCCTATTTCACAGCACTTCACACTCTGGATATACTTAGTGATGTGCAGCAAGAACTATTTCAGATTCCTTCTGATTTTCAATAAGAAAACTGATTCAGAATAATTTCCCAAAAAGAGAATCAAAATAAATTTAAGATATCCTGATTTATTTTCTGATACAGTGTTTTACCTTGCATGGAATGGCTGCATAGCTCCACATGATAGCTGACTTCATAATATTGCAAAGTAAGGTCAATGTCAAAGTACAAACTTTATCCAACTGTAAGCAAATTCATTAGCACTCTGCAAGGCAAAGTAGGAGAGGATTAATCCCAAAAAATTTCACTTTAGTACATGACTTAGAGAAGCAAATGGAGCCACCAGCCATCAAAAGGTACTCAAATCTGCATGCCTTACATTAAATCTGAATTTTGAGGTCATCAACAGATTTTGCCTTATACATTTTGCCAGAAAATAGTTTCTTCTATGAAAACTGCTGCCAGAAATATAAAACTGAACTAGCTGAACATTTGATGTGCATGTCATCATGAGGCAGATCCTAGTTCTCTGGACAATATCCCATGTTTCCTGCCTGAGGAATATGTAGCCAAGGAGAAAACAGAAATGTATGTTGCCTCACCAACTCACTGAAGTTGCACCACTTCAGTGCACTTGAAGGAGAGAAAGGAAATATGCTGCACTGAACAAGAAAGAATTACCTGTTGTTTTCTCCTAGGAGCAACAGAGGAGAAAGAAGGAATAGAGAATGAGTCTTCAAGACATAAGACTGGTTTTTTCAAGACTGTGACTTTGGTTACAGATGCACTCACACATCTACTCTTATTAAAGGCAAGATACAGCTCATAAATAAAATACCAGAGAATTCAGTACATTTAGGGTTTGATTTCGTATTTAAGGAAACTTTGTTCCACATGCACGAACAAAGGCACACCAGACCAATAGTCACTTATATTGCCAAAACATTAAACAAGACAATGCATTTGGAAGAAGATGTTTTGAGGGAAAACAAAATGGAAAACAATTAAAAATCGAAAAATGATTGAATTTACTTTCAGTTTATTCCCTTTCTTTTCGCTCGGGAGGAAAAACCCTTCTATTTTCAGAAAATCAGTTCACCTTGAATATGTAGTCACTAGAAAGAACAACGAAAGGAGTAATAATGACTGCTTAACATAAAGCTTTTTTCCAGTATTATTTTTTCCCAAAAGGTAATGTAGAAAAACAAAACTAGGAAGACTCTTTTTTCCCTATAGCTGGGCAGTTTTAATTATTTTTCAGGATTTATTTCCCTTCAATATGAATTTTTTAGCAAGGATGCAATTATAATCTAATCTTTTAATAATTTGTTCATTTAAAAATGTTGTTTTAAAGGTATGTTAACGAGTTCACAATTCTGCTTGCAAAAACAATGCTGTAATACTCTGGCTCCTTCAGTTACTGTCAATTATGCCACAGACTTAACAATAGGCTAAACTTTTTCTCAGAATTTTCAGATACAGCACCATACTTAGCATAAAATCATTGATAGAAGCAGCAATTTTGACGGATCTCACAAATTATTTTGTAGTGCAACAAGTACTGCATTTCAGACAAACCTGAATGCCTACTAGATTTTTAAAAGACACACACACACTATTCTATTCTATTCTATTCTATTCTATTCTATTCTATTCTATTCTATTCTATTCTATTCTATTCTATTCTATTCTATTCTATTCTATTCTATTCTATTCTGCTGTATTAGTTTTTTGCCCTTTATCAAGATCAGCATAAAAATAAGCCAGTATTTGAAACGCGTATTCAAGCTAGTATAATTTTTTATTGCATATATATGTATATAAAGGACACGGTAAATTAAAAACTGGATCTGATTCTGCAGGGACCACTAACCACAGAAGTTGCATCTCTTCTTTCTTTGATAGAAAGTTGATCTGCCAGTCCTTCAGAAAGTAATCCTGCCTCATCAAACCAGTTCCAAGGAGGAATTTCATGTCCAATTATTTGAATGACTAGGATTACGTATGTAAGATCCTCAAATTCAAGTGCTTGTCATCATCATATAATTTTTTGCCAGTTGATTCATGCAAAATATGTCTGCACCACATAAGGGAGGCCAGTGAAAGGAGACTGTGAGTACTACCAGCCAGCTCACCTACAAGGATTATTCTCCTAAGCAAAGTGCTCAGCAAATTAGGCAAGATTGTTTTTCTACCTGAGCTGGCTGATGCAGAAACAGTCCAGCTATCAGCCCACAATGCTCAACAGACTTTGCAGTGCTCAGGTTAGCTGTCAGAGATCCATCTCTGGCACCTCTGCATTGCCTTGTGGTCAGACTGAAGCAGCATAATCACTCAAATATTTAAGCAGTCCTACTTTTTGGCAGGGCTTTTTGCCCTCCTGAATCACACTTTCCTCTCATCTGCACTTCTGCAAAAGCAGTCAGTATAAAGTGCTACCATTCCCCTGAGAGGGGGCACTAAGCCCCTGCAGCAGCTTATGCAGGTCCTCAGAAGAGTGTATGAGTTCAGGCTGCTGGGGCTAATTAGTTCCCATAGGGTGAAGAGGCAGAGGAAGAAATTTGGCAAGGACTGTTTTCTGAAAATCCTCATACCATTGTAGCTGCAGCCTTATTTTCAGACAGTCCCAGTCTTAGTTTTTGCTCTGGAACATCTCCAGTCCCCTGAACTTCACCAGGGCCTGTCTACAGAGGAAAACCACTGAAATAGTTATGGTAGAATGGCCACTCAGGGACAGTCTATTCTTGCTGAAAAGTGATTTAATCCTGGAACAATCACTACTTTTCCAAGTAAGAGTCACCATTCTAGAAAGAAACCCCTTATTCCAGGAGAGAGTTCACATGGGTTCACATAGTTATTTCACTATAAACAGTGGTCAATAGACCATATGAGCAAACTCAGAATGTCCCATCTAGAGAAATAAATGTCACCTCTAAAAGATTTGGAGATGTTTTCCTTGTCATGCAGTTCATATTTTGATTTCTGCATTAGATGCCCTCTTAGTAGATCATGCAGTGAGATTGGGACATAATTATGCATATTTTTGTATAGTAAATTTGAAAAATCCTACTCAAAAGTGAAAGTGTTCCAAGATAATTCAAGATTTTTTTTTCTTTTTACAGAGCAACTGACCTATTCTCCCCAAGCAAGAAAAAGGTAAAGTTTTCCTTGTCTACCATGATCTTCTGAGCTCGTTGGTACGTGTGTGAGGCTCTGTTTCTTACAAAGGACACCAAGAAATACAAGAATTGCTCAGTATAGATCAAGTTGCACAGGGACAAGGAAGAGGAGCTGCCTGGTAGATGGAGCAGTGGGCTGATGCTCTGGAAACATCCTATTTCTGGGTCCCTCATTGGGTGCTGCATAGGTTTTAATAATTGCTTTCGGAACGTACTCAAAGACCCCATGTGGGATGCACATACTGGGTAGATCTATGCAATTCGTATGTTCAGCGAGTCTTAAATACAATATACATTAAATATTTTTGATTCTGATTGTCTTTCCCTATGTCTGTAAACATTAGACACTTTCCTATTAAATTGTTTCCTGCAATAACAACCAGCAAGTGCTTCAAGGTACCCCGAGCCTTCTCAAAGCAGGACACTTGGTTCATTTATGTTTGTGTGATGGAGATTATAAACCTTGACATTCTCAAATAATAACAACAGCAGAATCACTATTTGTACAATTTCTTGCTTATCAGTTCTAGTAAATACTCTTTCCAAGTAATTCTGTTTATAAAATTAATAGATTTGTAGAAAAAAAACAACTAATTATTCTTTTCAGTCTTTATTGGCTTCTGTGGTTGGGGGGGGAAGCAGTCTTGAGCACAACTCCTCGTGACTGTTGTACAGAACTGTGTTCTAGGTCAGGAGAGCATTTAAATGTCTGTAAGGAGCTGCTTGGGACCTCAGTGAAGAGAATAGAAATGTGTTCTTAAAGTTAAACCTGTATTTACAAGACCAGCCCTCTATATTGATGCTAATTCTGACTCGCTCAGTTAGTCTGTAGTTAATCTGGAGAAAGGGGAAATATGCCATTTCCCTGCATGAGAAGTCAAGGTGAGAGAGAGACAAAATTGTTCTCTGCTTCTCCCTGGGAGGAACGAGGTAGCAGGAGAAGCACTCAGCACCTGCTATAGCCACGACCACGATGCAGTGGCAGAACAAGGGCTGTGTCTGGCAGCTGGCACAGAAGAGCAGATCACTGCCCAGCAGAGGTTTGGCACGTTCTGGCCAGAGAATAAAGGGACTCTTTCACATCCTTATCCTAGAAAGAGTGCAGAGGTTAAAACCTGTCTTTCTGTTAGCAAACACATCGGGCTTGCTCTACAAGGTAACAGTGCTGACACTGCACTATGCAAAATCTCCATGTTTTCTTCAGAGTTTTCTCTACAAAATATAGAGAAAACATGTAATTCTTTTCCTGACAGGGTTCTGAGGAAGGTGTATTGGTTTATTTATTTGCTCTCAGCACCAGGTTACAGAAATATAACATGTAAAAAGAAATGAGGTTGGGCATGTTTGATGAAGGAAAGTATTTGTTTTGGGTGAATGTAAGTCCTAATTTATTCAGCATATATTTTAGGTCTTGCACTTTATCCTTTTTTAATTAACTCATCTCTAAGCTTTAAATCTTGTACAAAAATATTTTATTGGAATTTCATTACCCTTGTTTTCCTTGGGAAGGCAGCTTATAATCTTCATGATATTATTGTAAAGCCATCACTAAGCAACATGCTTTGGCATTTGTATAGCTTTTGTCCACCTCCTTCCCTCCACCCAAATGCACACATTTGCATTTACTGTTAAAATATTATGGATGCTGACACCAGTTTAGCCACAAGACCTGGTGTTAGACTGTCTCTAATTGATTTAATTATTCATAATTGCTCAGCTGGGGCTTATGTGTACTTCAGCATGATTAAGGGAGAACATACAAGCCTGCAGCTAATGATGTGTTCCATCATAATTTACAACCGTGAAGTCGCTAGAACTAAATTTCTAATCCTGTTTAAAATGCTTTTTCAGACCTTGCCAAAAAAAAAGAAAAAAAAAAAGAAAAAAAAAAGAAGAAAGAAACAACCCAACCACATTTCTGATGCTTTTCATAAATGAGTTTTAAGGAAGGATTGAAATGAGTATGCTGTCTTTTGGTTTCTTTAAATTTAAACTATCAATAAAATCAGATCAACAGATCTGAGTCCATTGCAGATGTGATTTAAATGCAGTGCATTTCTTTTTGCTGCCTCCTTTCCAAGTGCACTTACTCATTCCTTTCCACTTGCTTATCTTATGCTAAATACGATTAAATTTTCTGTGAAAAAATGTCATTTGTGATTATTAAAAAATGAAAGTAATTTCTGTCAATAAGATGCATGAAAATCGTCACACAGTGGCTTCCTTAATTGTCACCAAGCATGTTTTCATAATTAGTTCAAGACACACAATTCTGACAATACCGTGTACATTTTATGAGACAACGTCCCTGAATACCATTACTGAGGGATGGTGCTTTTCTTGTCTTTCAGCAGTTCCTTACAGATGGTGAACACTATTGGGCAAAAAACCCCAAACAACACATTAGCAAAAATACTGAAAATTAACAGGATTTCCAGTGTCACTGGCTAACTTCATACAGGGCCTCTTTTTCTGCTTCTGATTGGGAAAAAAAATAATATTTTTCAGAAGGGTATGTGCCAGGAGAGGAAAAAAAGTTGCAGTATGCTGTGAATGATGAATATTTCTGAGACTTTTGTAGCCTTAACTTTGTTAGCATGGAGTTCAGCATTTCTTAAAAGTTCATTCAAACTTGTGCCTTAACCAGAGAGAGAAAGCACTGTTTACAGGATGATATTCAGTTTAATCTTAAAGTAAATGTTAAATCAGACTGGCAGGCAATGCAAACTAGAAACTGCAGCATCATTGCTGTGATAGAAGGGCAGTGTGGCTTTGTCTGGAGCAAGTCTCAATTGTTGCTAACATGGCATTAACTATCTGCAGTACTTTGTATTTTGGATGCTTCTGAACAAAGAAGGTTCCAAAAAAGAAGGTTCTCCCCCATGTCCTGGTTCCTAACACCCACTTTTCTTTTTTGGACCTTGGAGAGACACAACATCCAGCATTTAGAACTGCAACGTATTATCAGAAGGATGTAATTACAATTATTTATTTAAGCTGGTTCTGAACCATGGAATCCTGATATGAAGCTGGAGCCAGTAAAGGCTTGAAAAACTACTGACAATAAGCAATTCTTCATGGAACAAAACTATTACAATAGAGGGTCTTTGATCTTGCCTGTCTCCTGTTGCCAATTGAACTTTGTCACCATGCACTGTCATCCACAAGGGAGCACTTTTGAATTAAGCAGTCTACAGCAATTTAGTCTGTTCCAGCTTTGAAGTGCCAACATCAGTCAGGCTAGTACTAACTTTTTTCATTAAATTTTTTTTGAGTTCTCTTAGGAGTTTAGCAGTCCTGGCATTTAGATAACTAAAGTCAAGGAACCAAGGCACTAAGACATCAAAAGCAAGAGGGGCCCCTAAAATACAAATGTGAACAATCATTAGGCTCTAATGGTGCACTTCATTAATGTCCACTTCAAAGCAAAAGTTTACTGACTTTGGGATTGACTAATTTACACATTGTGGGAAATTGCTGCCAGCCATGCATGTAACCACTAAATGTTTCTGGAATAAATAGAAACGCCCTCTTCCTTCAGAAATCAGGAACTGCAAACTGAGCCTTTAATTGCAAGATGGCCTTTCATTTGAATCGGAATGGAAAACCTGTCTAGCACATAAATCACTAAAGCTGTGTGTAGTTATCATACAGACACACAGATGTCAATCAACAGCCTTTTGCAATTTTGTCTCCCTCCCCCACACTCTGCAGCTAAGTAGGAATATTACAGCATAGTCTGGTTTCTTTTGGAAATGTTCATTTATTTAGTTTTTGCAAATTCTCATTTTACTTTGCAACTTAGAGCTAGTAAGTAAGAATAAGTAAGTAAAGTTCTAAGTAAAACTGGTTACTACAACGCTGGGACTGAGTTTCTTTGGGAGGAGGGACAGAGCTGTACTACTTTAAATCTTAGTGGCAAGTCCTGTGTGAGTAAACAGAGTACCACTGTGCCAACAAACTGCATTCACATTCAAAGGTGTACTAGTCCAGTTACATAAATTAAAAAAAAAAAAAAATCATAAACTGACCATCAGAGTTAAAATGATAATTCAGACAATCAGAATGGAAGCCTACCATGCTCAGAAACATCTACAATACATGAACTGCCTAAGCAATACCCTCATGCAGAAATGCCTGAGATGATGCGGGCTGGTTTGTAAAAGAACTGAGCACATGCAAACGTTCTTATGCTGTCAGTAAGGATTGCCTACACTACAAAATGTGATTGTGTTTGAATGGAATTGTGATAACTGAGTGAGAGGACGGGAGGCCAGTCACAAGTTAGAGGTCAATGGAAGCCAGGAAAAATTGTGTTCAGCTGATGCTATGGTGAATATAATTTGTCCTTGTCTAAACACTAACCACTAAGAGATGGTAACATCCTGCCATCTAACTAGATTGCTTCCAATCTTGTTCCAGCACAATCAAATATTTTATCTAGGGAAGCCTCACTGTGACTGTAAAATCTCAGCCACTTCGAAAAATCTAATTGTTGGCTCTTAATGCCTAAAAGAGCTTAAAACCCATTTTTTCTTAAAACAGATTGGTATAGGATGGCCAGAAATCCACACTTTAGTGGGAAGTTTTTCAAAAAGAAAACTATTTTGGATATGCATTGGGCAAAATAAGGAGAAATGTTTGCCAGGGGTTATGATGAAAAATAGGGAAAATTGTTATAATGTTTCTGCTTTATATTTCAAGTAACTTACTTAATTTTTAGCAATTACCTTCTTGTTGCAACATTTTAATAAAAGTCTGTGCCTTCATGCCTGGTAGGGAAGCTAACTTGCCATGGGCAAGAATGGCCTTAAAAAAAAAAAAAAAAAGAGAAAAGAACCACTTAGCAAACCACAAATTTCAGAGACCTAGTCACATCTGTGTTTTATCAGCTTTTTCCGGATAGTATTACACCAAACAATTGTCTGCAGATCGGTAGACAGCTGAGACTTTAAAGTGCTGAATTACTGAGAAAATGCTAGAGATAAAAAACAGCACATGTATCCTATCAATGTAATGAAACCAACCTGCTGCTAGCGCCATAGTGCCTTAGTTCTAAGTACCCTGTAGAGGAACGGAAGGCTTTCATTTAACTCTTAAGAGGAAAGCAAGGGAAAGAAGAGTAAAGGTCATCTAATACCCGCCTTAATCACAAAACTGAAATACTCTCAGATATATGAAGGGAGGAATGCTTGGTGTTCAAAATAAAACATCAACTGCAGACTACAAGAGTGTGTCTGATCATACTGGGGGTAGCATTTCCTGCTGGAAATTCCCAAGACTTCGGCTGATGTCAAGTGGAGTTACAGACACAGAGCATGGCAAAAAGCTGAAACTAAAAAACCTGGACACTCAGGCACTGCCACATAAAGGCTGATTCAATCTAGCAGAAAACTCTCCAACAGAAGGGAGATTCAGAAAATCAGCCAGAAGGTACACTGGAAATGAATAATGGATATTTCCTGAATGGAGCATGGTTATTAAGCATCGTAGCTACTACTCAATGACAGATGTACAAGTTGAAGTTACATTTAGAACAAAAAACTATTCCACAGTGTTATTTGGTTTCTTGGGGGTTTTGGGGATTTTTTTATATTGTGTTAGGTTTGCATTGCAGTTTAGATGCCAGGTTTACTTGGCAGATCATGATACTTAGGTGTCTGAGTTGAAAAAACTCAGTAAGTACTTGACTGTTCTCACTGAAGGCAATGATATAAAACTTCAAGCATGGGGGCAGTTATTGTTCTTTGGCATTCTTTCACTCCTTAAAAAAAAAAAAAGGAGAATCAATTGGAGTTTTTGATTTGTTTAATAAGAGTCCAAATTTTACTCTCCTGACTTCTACTGGAATAAGAGCTAGCCTAAAGTGACTGCATAACACTGGAAAAAACTTTAGCCTTACTGTTCTTACAGTTCCACTGTAGCAAAGCCCAGAAATTCCAATGAGAACTGATCTGTTGTACAAGATACTGTATAACAAAAACTAAATATGGCCTCTTCCACAAAGAAACTATGGAAAAAATCAAAAGGTAATGAGTGAGGAAAAATCAGGTTGTTAATATAAACCTTTTAGTATTTATATATATTTTAATCAGGTTTTGATTAAATGTATGAAAGTAGTCTTTCTCCACTAGTCCCTCAGGCTCCAAATGACTCTCAATTAGCCATTTAAAGTTAGCTAATTTTTGTCTGTTTTGTGGTGGAACCATAGAAGAGACACATGAAAGAGGAAGAATATTTACTTCGGGCAAGAAATTCCTAGCTTTAGGAGCAGCGCAGGGAAAAACACAAAGGCAACAGAGACTTTTATGAGCAAATAGAGAATATGTCAGCTGAAGTGGGCAGCATGGAGAAAGTGTGAGAGATGAGAGTGGACAAGCAGAAAAAGTAAAAGTATATTTTTTCATTAAAAAGTGACTTTAAAGCCTTTGCAGTAAAATATCTGAACATACCATCAATACCACCAGTAGACCTGATGCCTAATATTTCCATTATGTGAATGTCTTCAGCTGAACTTTCTTACAGGAACACCCATTTTTGTATATATATGTATGTATCGATATCTAGATATCTATATTCTTGCAACTGAGCATATCATGGACATATACTTGAACTACACTTGAACATGTGGCATAAAAGAAAAGATGAAGTACAAACCACTCATTTAATGTATTTCCAGTTAGTTCCATTTTAATTCACTTAATTTTTCAATCAAGTGCAATATAAATTCACCTTATTGTCACCTAATCTAATACATTCTCAGGGGAAATATAGTGGAGAACAGAGTAGCTTGTAATTTATTTTTAAAGCTCCTTAATTAAATGTCCAAATCCCCCAAAATGATATGGAAGTGTATAAAATGGACTTTTATACACCAAAATTCTTACTAAGAATTGGATTAGGAGATTGAGATGTCCTGCATAAATTAATTCTAATGAATTACTGGGCTCAGTCCATCCTGAATGTTCTCTTCCACCAGCCTGCAAGGACATTTCTACAATCCACTCCATAGGTTAGTGTTAATCAACCAAGAGGTAAAGAGAACTACTTACAAATTTTGTGTCAGATAGATACTTTCTGTTAAGAGAACAGAATATTTAGATATATAAAGACTATCCAGATATTAAAAGATCAGAGTAAATTTCAAACAGCTTTATGAACAGAATATGACTGGAGTCACCCGCTATATTATGGTTTTAGGGAATTTAAGTGATGAAATTTGTCCCATCAATACACAAATATAGAAGATTTTCTTTTGTTTACAAAGATAAGATTTCAAAAGTTTCCAAGCAATAGCGCATGTCATTCACTTATTGTTCCAATTCCTTTCTTCTTTAATGTTGATTGATTTGAAGATTGTCTTTAATTCAAAAGCTGTTTTCATTTTAGTTTTCATCTTTCTGTCATGTTCTAAATGAGATGAAATTGAATTACCCCCAAGTATAAACAAAAGAGTTTTGATTTTATTTGCTTTATCCCCCAAAGACTGCAAAGATTGCATATACGCATCTTTTCATTTCCCCCACCTCTAATTCAGAGACCATTCGCCATGAGTGGATGAAAATTCTGTAATACCAGCTATTTCTTACACGTTGTGCATAAAAATGATAGGATTTCTTATCCCCGAGAACACATCCATGGCTTACATATTTATAGTTGAAGTATCTTGCATCACAGTTTGTGTGCAGTGCTATGTGATACTTGTCTCATTCTGATGTGCAGAGGCCGTTCCTTCATTCAATTGCTGTAACTCAGCATTTATCTGTGAATTAGCTTAAAAGTAGGATGTTAAGGTTTTTAGGCCAAATACTTTTGTCTAGATAGTTTGTGGCTCTACTGAGGATATTATTTTTTTAATCATCATTTTAGAACATAGGAAAATATAACTACATGGCCAAACACAAATGACATGGTTTCCTTTTTAAGGGAAAAGAAAGAAGGAAGAATTATAATTTTAAAGGCAGCTTTTAGTGGCTTTTCTTTTCTATTTGTTAGTTTGGTTGGCTGGTTTTTGGTTTTGGGGTGTTTTTTTAAGCAAAAAAATATGAGTGGTGTGAAATGTGAGAACCCAAATCTTGGGAATTCGTACATAAGCAGTAGGTCATGTCCAGCACAGAGAAAACATAGTCATACCACTGCATGTGCACTTTTCCCAACTTCACACCAGGCTCTGTGGTGAGAGATGATCCAAATGTTTGTACTTAATACACTTTTAACCCATTTTCTTTTGGTGACAGTGCTGTCCTATATGATTCTCTGTAACTGCCCCTGTTTTTGTGTTCTGTTACCCACTTAATTTCATTGCCAAAACTCTGCTGCAGCTGCCTGGCCACTCTCCAAAGCTGTGCCAACCTCAGCATTACATTACCTCTGCACATGGCAGGGACTGGTCAACTCTTTAATTTCATGGCATTTTTTCCATCAGTCACCTCGGCTGAACAGAGAAGTGTTTGGGTTTATGCAGAAAGAAATGCACATAAGTAGCTTCTGCCTAACAGAGTCAGACACTGACTCGAGCTAGTTTCATTTCCATGTTATCATAAAAAAAAAAGAAATAAAAGGAAAGAAAACCCCTTCAAATAAACCAGACATTTTAGTAGTCTTATAGGTCAGTCCAAACCCATATGGACTAATGTAAAGGTGCTGCAGGTCAGCACTTCTGGATTTATAGAGTGAAAATATGTTTTACATAGTACTGAAATACCTCAGTCATTCTTACTCCACATTTAAAGGCAACCTAGGAAAATATACATCAGCAAATAAGACTCAAGAAGACAGATGGCTCTTTCAAATATTTAGTGCACACAAAAGCAATTGAAAATTCTTTGATTAGCACCTTTGACTTATGCACAGTGGCTAGATCTCAGCAATGATTTAGTGGGTCTGGCTCAATCACTGCTCTGACGACATGTATTAGTTGTTATTTCAGCAAATTATTTCTCCTCCAAGCCAATTAATTCTCTTCTGGTTAAATAGCATACACTGGCTGTCAAAAGCTTTTACAGTATTTTTTTCCTTTACAAATCATGCAAAGAGTCAAAATTAATCTGCAGGATTTTGAGGTTCCTACCCAAAATAAAAATTTATTTTATTTTATTCATTTTTCAGGCTTATGTTGACCAACTGCTGACCTAATAGCTTCTGGTTGGAATTCAGCTCAATTTTGTCCAGTGGAGGAAATATGCCAATATGAGTTTGCTTGTTTTCAGCTATTATAGGATTCATAGCCGTAGATTTTGGAATACATTTTTACCCTGAAAAGTGTCTAAGCTGTAAGAGTTAGTCTAGAAACCACAGCACAGATTACTTATTATCAAGGCTGTGAAAGTAAAAGTTATTTTACTGATCACAAAGAATAATGTATATACATTGTCTCCTACTAAAACAATCTCTGTTAACAGAAATGGAAGGAATTTCTCTTTGATTGTTGTGAAGATAAGGAACCACAACAACCCATTCACAGCTCAGAGTGCCATTTTATTCTATGATCAGTGCAGTATCATCAGAGAAAATGTTTCTGGAGATTCATTCACTGCCCATTTTGAAGACCTGAATGACAGGGAATTATGGAGAGCAGGGGGAATAAAAATGAAGTAGTGGTGACTTAAGTGACATGGTGACATAAAAAAGTTACAGGATGCACAAAGTCTCAAAAACTAGGCATAACTATTTACATGCTAAAACCCACACAACAAAGTAGGCTTCCACTGAGCATTAAAAGATATTGCAAAATGCAACAAACTGTGTAGAGAATTTGCATAAGAACAGGAAAGAATGTTATCAGTACTCTCTACCCAAGGCTAGGAAGAAAATATTATGCTAGTAAACAATAGGAATATACTCAGCAAATCTAGTGTAAAATGTGCCTTTCTGTCCCCTTACATTGTTTGCAGAAGTGATGAGCACTGCCATTGTTTTTTAATTCAAATACCATCAATTGAATAGGTGATTTATTTATTTTCAAAATAATTCCATTTTTTCCAGATTTGCTGTGATGTGCCCAATGTGAATGACATTACCTTCATTTATCAAAAGCCCTGAGTATACTAGGCGAAAGGGAGAAGACAACATCTTTACCAAAGTATTTAGCCAAATTTCTACAAGCTCTTTGGTATCACCAGTAAAGAGCTGGGATATTAGACTTGATCCAACAAATTTACAAATAAGCTACTTCTAGTATTGCCTTAAAAAATGAAAAACTGGATTATAAACTCCATGCATTTACACTGAGGACTGACGGAATCCATATCAATAGCTAATTTATGCTGCCTCTTTACATGTATACAGGGTCAGCACTGTCAGCAATATATTCAAATAAGATACTCTGTAGTTCTCAATACAGATACAGATATGTTCTTTATGGTTTTAGTTCTATAATCATATGATTTTTAAGTGGTTAATGCTGCTTTTAACTTATGTGATAACAAACACACTTTTCATTGGTTTTCATAAGATTTTGCCTTTTAAGACACACTCACCACCACGAAATCCAGGATGAAAACAAGGTAAGCATATTATAGGAAAGAAGGTAATCAAATCTGAGAATATACCAAATATTTATCTTACAGTAATGGTAGTTACTTTGGAATCCTTCCTGTGAGCAACCTGTTTAAAAATGAAGCAGTATTTAAGAAAAGGACTGTAGCTTTCTTTATTTTCTTGCTAATTTCTGCTATTCCTCTCTCCAATATCTTGCCTGCCATTTTATTTTCAGCTAAATTGTTCCTTAACTATCTGGTGTTAATTCTTCATTTTCACAACTATTTTTCAGATCTTTTTCCTCAAATAGTCTTCTGATTGTTCCTTGAATGTTGCTGTTGCCTTGAAATTGTAAATTGGTAGCAATTGACAAATCAAACTCTTCCAAACAACTGATGCTTGTAAGGTGTCAAATACAGACACAAATTTTAAAGGTTGTCCCCTTCAATAATTTCATCCTGAATCAATGTGGAAGAAACCCTGCTTGAGTAATCCACAGTACTCACAAGTTTAAACCACAGTGCCTTTTTCCAGTGAAATACTTAATTCAAGCACCTGAGCAAATATGGACTCTCAGGGAAAGATGCCTGCATTTCCTACTGTGCAGCCAGTTCTGCACTATGAAGTTATTGTTTTTGCAGCACTAACAAGGCCTCCTTTTGCTTAGTGGACATTAGTTGTGAATTAAAACATTGAAAGTAAGCAGCCTGCCAGTTTCACAGACCTTAACACATCACTCTCCATGACAACATGGAACTCAGAGGAAGGAAGAATATTCCTGGGGGAAAGCTGAGAAGTGCAAGGAATTTTTTTTACTTTTTTTTTTTTTTTTTTTTAATCTGGGATGTGATGTTTGTTTTTGTTAGCTGAAAACTACTGTTTGAAGTCCATTTGTGTTGGTAGATTACTTTATCTACTCTTCCTCAGGGAACAGACACTACACTATCACTTTGTATACACTACACTGATAGTGCCTTTACATTGAGCATGGAATTGTAAGCCACTATGTTCAAGTGCTTTATTTTCCCCTAGAGCTCTGAAACACTAGAGGAAATTTGCCTGCAAATGGAGGAGAGCCTTGTTTTATTGTTTATTCTTTTAAAGTTTGGGTTTATAAGTTGAGGGGCCAAAAAGGCTTTTAAATATGCAGAAAATTTACAGATGCAAGAAGAAAAGGGTTAAGAAAAATTTATTTAAATAATATGAAAAAGCAGTATTTTCTAAATTAAAACCTTTGAGATTTTCTAAATTATGCTGTAAAATTGCCTTGACAGAAAGTTATAAGAGCACCACAGAGAAATTCCCTGTTGGAAAGCTATAAACATATAAAAAATACATAACATTTTCAGAAGCAATGAAATTGCTTAAGAGCCTAGGTCCCCACAACTGCCATTCAGATCTGAGTTCCAAACTCATTGAAATGTCCTTGAAAGTTTTCTCTTACAGCAACAACTGTGTTTCAGCACCCAGGTCACTCCTTTCACAAGGAAGAAACTTTATCCTTTTTTAAATGATGAAGTGCCTCTCAAGGATAGCTTCAGCCACACTTTACTCAAGTGTTGGTGTGCACACACAGGTACCCATCCTAGCCCCAAAGAATGAGGTTATTGTACCCTCTATTGATGTTTAGACTTTACAGACTTTACATATGAAAATAATAATACCAGAATCTGTAATATCCCACTTCCAATGGGAGGGAATAAGGAGTTTCCCATTCTAGCTGCCTCTTCTGCTGTGTTGGCAAGTAGACAGACACTTCTATGCCCTGTGCATTCCACTGAAATGGTCTCTGTCTAGTTCAGCCACAGTTCAGATTCAGGAGGGAGGAAAACAGATCAAGTTATTTAACAGCTTGACAGGACAGACAAAAGCAAGGTAATAGGAACAGCAAGCATAGAGTAACCCAGGTCTAAATTGGTGGTGGAAGGATTCCTTCCATAGAAGGCAAGACCCTGCTTCACACTGTGCAGCTACTGTTGTAAAGATGTGCAGTGTCACAACTCAGGCTGAGACATCAGCCCTGCCTCCCCTTGTCCAGGATATATAAGGTCTAAGTCAGTGCAGGATAGACACTTTAGAGAATTCATGGCACTTTATAAGTGTCCTCAGTTTCCCCAGTTGTAAGTGATGACAGAGAAGTAAAGCCATATCCCATCTGCTTTTGGTAAGGGACATGGGATTTGGGATTGTATTACAGGAACTCCCACCTGGTGTAGGGCACCTGGCAGCCACTACATGCAACTACTGAATATCATCCTCAGGAGTGAAATAGGACATTTTTTCACTGTCCAAGACAATACAGTTTAGAAAAAGAGCACAAGAGAAACAGGCAAGGAAATGTATCAATGCATCCATTTTCACATCAGGTAGTTGGGAACTTTGGATACCTGTTGCATAATTTAAGCAAAGCTTGAATCTGTGCTTGGGGCCACACTCACCTGCCTTAATGTTATCATCATCCCAGGTCATTAGTTTGGAACAAAGAACAGATTTGCCCAAACCTGTAATGGGGAGAGCCCTGAACCATGAATGACATTTGCTTTTGCCACACTAACACGTAGCTGTTGTCAGAAAACAGCCATGACACCAAGTGCCAAGAGGAAACATGCTGGCTGTAGGTATCAGAAGACTAAGGTTGCTGGTAAATGTTGAGAAGACATCGTGAAGACATCCTTCATCCTTGTGACTTATTCCAAAAAGCTGGGCTATGCAATGCGCAGGCTCTAGCCAGCTCTGCAAACTGTACTGCTAAAACATTGCACAGACACTGCCAGAATCTTGGGCTCACAAGTGCTTAGGAAGGCAATTTTGTTAAAAGACTGTACTTCTAGCAGAGTTCTGACAGCATCACAGAGCAACACCTTTTTTATCAGGTTTAACATAGACAGCTGTCATAACATCAGAACTTATTATCAATAGTATAATTTAATTATCATTCCAGTGGTAAACTCTCAAATATCTCTTTGCACAATAGATCTTGGAAACATCTTTAAAGATAAAGCTTCCTGTTCTACAGGTGCAGAAACTGAAGCACACAGTAATTAGAGTGGTGGCATCCATAAAGGTAGTGGTTCAGTCATGAAAACTATCCATGCAGCATCCCATCACAGAAGAAATTAAAGCAAGCCTCTAATATGCTGTAGAGAACTGTTAGTGAGGTATGGAACTTAATTTTTTTTTTTTTTTTTTTACTAGAAACCAAGATTTAAATCCAATGAAATCAAATCCATGTTTCTTCAATACGCAAGCTTCCAGAGGTTCTTTCAACAGGTGTGACTGTTTTACCAGGTTTTAATTTTTAATAGGACAAGTCTTTGCAGGTAAGAAAAGGGTAAACCAATATTAGGCAAGCTAAGTATCAGAATATCTGAAAATTTGCTAAAATTTATAGAACACTTTTAGTTTGGTATTTTTACTTTCTATTAAATTTATTTTCATTATAATAAAAATTAGGACATTTTAAGTCTCATCTTTCTAGAGAATAGAGCTTCACTTCTGAGTGGAATTTATTTCCAGGACTGGCTTTTAGAGAATGGACTCCTGAGCCTTTTCAAGGGTTAGCACCTCTCTAATGGCTTCTCTCTAGCTCTTTTTCCTGCAAAAATGGGGAAAAGAAGTAGTGACACAGGGAAGTACACATTTTTATGAGAGAAAAGCCATATCAACCTGTTGGGAGCTCCTAGAAGCCACTTTTTACTGCTGCAGTGTAAAGAAACTCAAGACAGTGCTTTTAGGGTGAAGAATTGAATTCAGCACAGGTCCAATGGGATAGCTTATATTTACACTTCAGGAAGTAAATTCTGCCTTCCACTGCATCTCATGTTGTTCAGTGGTACTGGAGTGAGATTAGAGGGATGCTTGGATGGTAATCTGTGGGCAAGAATGATCAGATGCCCTGTTATGTCAGAAGCACTGACCCCCCCCAACTCCAAAGACAGTGATTATTTTTCTCTCAGTACAGAGATGTCATTTAACAAATGTAAGCACTGTTCATGATCTTCAGAGAAGATAGAAATATTTCTCACCAGTTTGGGAGTTACCCCAGTTCTGGAAATTTAACTGCCCTTACTTCAGATTTACAGGCCTGTAACCAGACTCTGAATGACAGCCTGAGTAATTTTCCTCCTGCTCTGTTTAGCAGGCTGGCAGTAAATGCTTTGGTTTTTGTTTGTAGTAATCTACTGTAACAAGAATCTTTTCACCCATTAGAATTTCAGGAGGCATTTTTGTCTGATCATTTCCATGCAAACGCCACTACAATTTGCAACAAAATGGGGTTTTTTTCCAACATAAATCTATTCTTTTGATCACTCTGCCTTTTAAAAATAAACATTCATTGATACATACACTTTCTGGGAATAAAGGCTCATAGTGAATATCTTCTGACAGCCTATACATATAGGTAATATAATTATTTTTTTCAGAAGCTGGATTAAAGCACGTGAAAACAGAAAAGCTTGTATCATACAAGAGGACTCCTAGTAAGGTCCGTGATCCCCTTTTCTAGGCTGCAGTAAAACATATATAAAATATAAAGTGTGATAAAGTCACCCTAATATTCCTGATCTCATGACTTGCTGGCTGTTCCTTTCTCATGGAGGATGATAGCTAGCTATCTAATCAAAATGCATAAGCAGTGTCTGTTCCTTCCACCCCCAGACCCATTCATTTTCTACTCAGAATCTCTGCTTGGGGTAGTATAATTGATTTCGACATAATTTACTGCTTGCTTGGTAATGCAGCATTGCAGTCTCTGATAAAAACCGTATCAAGTCACAGCACCGGTCTAGAGCTTGAAAGGGAGGCAGTGTAATCACTTTCTTACCCTAATGCACCTCCATCTCATTTCTGCTGGGCAAGGAGCTGCAAAGTAATCACTGTTAAATGACTGGCTCCAGAGAGGGTCTTTCACTTCTCTGCCTGACCACTTCTCTTTGTCTCTCTGCTTTATTTCATGAGAAGGCAGCAGGGAAACTTTTCATTGTTGGATTGTCAAGGAAATAAAAGACTATGATTATACTTGCCTACCATCAGACATCTACCTCTAGTGCAAAGCAGATACCCGTTCCTGAATTGCCATGGAAAACAGTGGTATGGGAGAAGATTGTGAAAGAGCAAGTACTAAAGAGGGAATAGTTTGCAATAAGATCTTTGTTATTCCACACCTCCTGCACACTCCTAAATATTTCTTACTGCTCTCACTGCCACCTGGGTTTGGCAATGAAGCAGGGGGACCACTGCCTCTCTGCTCCCCACACAAAGCCCCCGTACCACTGCAGGATGCAGGATCTGTCTGCAACAGCTCCTCACCTCTGCCGCACCAGCACCAGCACCAGCACCAGCACCAGCACCAGCACCAGCACCAGCACCAGCACCAGCACCCACCTTCACCCGGCTGCCCGGAGCAGCCCTCGGCCACGGCGGGCTTTAAAACAGGCTAATTTCAGCCACTCGGGCTAGCTGAGGGCAGCCACGTGCTTTGCGGGGCTTGTGCTGCTGTCCACAGATCCAGCCAGGCTCAGCTGGTCTCTTTGTAAGGACATAAAGCTCTGGAAGTTCATGAAGTTCTTCCTCCACCTCCCCGGCCCATCTCTCACGGGGGCCAGGCTTCTCGCTAGAAAGCTCTCTCTGAAGGGCTTTTTCTCACCCCCGAGCGGCACCGGTGACCGGCCAGAGCTGCTGTGCAGGCGCTCCCCGCAGCCCCCCATCCCTGGGGGTGGTTTCGGAGGGGACAGGACAGTGGGGCTCCCCAGTGGTGCCCAGCCCCACTCCTGCCACACCCTGTCAGGATGGGATGGCTCTGCCCCCTTTGCGGCACCCAGCCGGGATAAAGGGCTTCTGCTGCAGGAGGGAGGAGGCGGAGACGCAGGGAAGGGCAGGAACTTTATTGGGAGCAAATGCCAGCACAGCTGGGTTGGCAGAGACCTCACCCAGCACACTGGCTGAACTGGTGGGGAGGTGAGGGACAAGAGTGGGAAAGGAGTATTTTATTCCAGCGCCTGGATTTCCCCAGGCTTATTATTGTTTGCAGTGATTTATGTACCATTTGCATACACGGCTAAATGGGTTACAGCCCTTCAGACTGCCCAATTTCACCCAGTATCAGCCAGCCTGTGTCCTGGGATGCAAATGTCTGTCCCTTTTCGGGGGACAGCTGGTCACTTACTGCCTCCTGGCCGCTCCTGCTAAATGGCCAGATATGGATTGCAGGTCTGGGGAACTGCTGAGCCCTGGCCAGCTGAATGTGTACAGGGCATTTTGGCTAGCCCTTAGCTCTATGGTCATGCCGTGAAAACAAAGCACAGAGAAAGTATCACTTACTAAAGAGCCTCTTACACTTCCTACTGCAGCAGTTATTTTTAAAACGGGCAACAGTAAACAAAGTAAATTTGCAAAGGTAACCTCATTTTGTTGGAAATTGAGATTTATTATTAAAACAATTAAGCTTTGGGAATGAGGTTTTAGAGTCACTTTTTAAGCCGCAAAGTATTTTGCTTGACATAGAGAAGACTGATTGATTAAATTGTTTTTTAAAGAAAATTGAATAGCAGTAATTGCTCAAATAGTCTATAAAAAATCCCACAGTAGCATCCACTCAAACTCACAAATTGCAGTGATTCTTCCCACTCATTCACACCATGTATTTATCTTTAAGAGAGTAAGATCTCATCCCCATGAACCAGTTGAGCCCAGTCCTGGCAGAGACCAAACACCACTGATGACCAGCACCTAAGCTGGAGATACACGTGGGGAAGTTGTGCAACCACAGCAAGGCTGCCATTTCTGATGGCCACGAACACAGGTGTTGTACCAGTGCTGCTGGGTTGAATTGATGTTCTGTCCTTGATAAATGTCTGAATTAAAGCAATGGGAGTTTCTCACCTTGCAACAAATTGCTTAGAAACAACTGCATTTCACAATTTGATGTCCAGACTTTAATAGAGAAGGACCTACATGTGGCTGTAGACAGGTAAGCTCTCATGCCAGCTGGCTTTTACACGCTGATGATCTAATCCAGACCAGCTTTATTCTTTGATGTTGTAAACCAGTTTACTTTTACTTTGACAAAAAGCTACTACTGCAGGAAGAGATAAGACTGGAAACAGTGTTTATAGGGCATGAAACAGTAAAATAATAGGTATTATGCAGCAGATATTATTTTCAAAAATACATAAAAAATAATGAAACAAATATTTGTTACAGCTGGAAATCAAAAAGCCAAGATACTTTACTTAAAAAGTGCTTTTCTGATATCCACTGAAAGTTAAATTCAGGC
The DNA here is from genome assembly GCA_026261815.1 of Monarcha castaneiventris obscurior. Classification (NCBI taxonomy): domain Eukaryota; kingdom Metazoa; phylum Chordata; class Aves; order Passeriformes; family Monarchidae; genus Monarcha; species Monarcha castaneiventris. The sequence continues at coordinate 11,251,548 of JAMPIT010000433.1, read as the reverse complement.
CACTGCAGCCATTTCTACATTTAGACATAGCTCAAAATTCTTTGCAAGTAGTACTGTAACATGGGAAAACTTTGTCTGTTTAAAGACATAATGCTTTCCCTGGCTTCAGTCAGTACAGCATTCTATTCCTACATGGGAAAGAAACCCCAAACACCCTGACACACTACTGACAAGCCCAAAGAAGCCAGGAAGTGAAGACCAAAACCGTTCCCAGCTTACCCTGAGGTGCTCAACGAAGCACCTCAAATGTTGGACAAAATCACCCACTCTCTTAAGCCACCTTGGAGGCATATGCCAAAAGAATGCCAAAAAAGAGCAAGGTGAATTCATGATGAGATTTTAGCCCTACTTAGCATGTCTTCATGAATCTTCCTAAAATTCACAGAATTTCTACTGAATTTTTTTACATGAAAATTGTTTTTTTATATTGCTTTGCTTTGGTTTTATTTCCTTAAATTGTTGCCTTTCTTGCATATTTAACATAGAAGATCAGGGCACAAGTTCATTAATTTATTTTAATAAAATCCAGAATTATTGATAATTTTTTCATTTGTCTAATATATTATAATGGGTTTAGATATTTTATTTCTTCTGAAACCTTAAAAGCACTAAATGATGGTAAAAATCTGTGCTTAGGAAACTAATAAAAGGGAGATTTGTGTTTTGAGGGCTGGAGTGGAGGTGACAAGCAAAAGAATACCTGTCAAAGAGTACACAGGAGTTCAATGGATTGGACTGTGCTCCTTTGTATGCTCAGGTTCTAGCCTGGAGTTACTCATGTGCTTGATATTAAGCACACACACAAGTCTGTGCAGGACTGGAATCCATTATTGCCATGTTGACATACATTTGTTAAGGGTTTGATTCTGCTAACATTTCTATTGGCAACACAGGGAGATGCAGTAAGGTCCTGCAGTTCAGAGGGAGATGGAAGAGATTTCAGGGAGCTGCTAATACACTCAACTTTAGAGGCCATTCACAGTAAACCACATTTTAAATACATTTCCATGGTCATGTTTATTTCTAAAATACCTAAAGACATCAATCAAGTTGCAGATTAAAGAGATATATAAGTATCCAGCCCTAAGAACAAAACCATTTGAAAAGATTTATTAACGGTTATTTATATATTTAAGTCTAGTTCCTGTAAGATCTCAGTAGTGTGAATAAGTGGTTTAAAAACTGTTCCTTATTTATTGGCCTTTCAGCTATAAATATATATTTGACCTCTGTATTTTTTTGGTAGCTTTAAAATACTTTTTTTTTTTTTTGTCTGGATTGAGGCCTAATAAGCCAAATTTTTGTCCAAAGCATGGGTTTTGAGAAACACAGATTTCCTGTCATATCTTCATTATGGCAGCTGCTGTTATTTAACTGATAACATTCTGGTAATTTAAAAAAACTTCTACCAGGAGCATAAACCCATACTTGTCTACTTTGTCTTGGGACCTGGGCATTTTTTTCCTGGAGTGTTTGAACTATGTGCTCAGGCAATCTTAACCTTCTGGTTTAAATCCAAATGTATCAGCTACGGGAAACACTACATTTTATTTACACATCCATTACCCCCGAAGAATTTAATGTGCCATTTCCATCAGAGTTAGATTTCTAGGAGCTGAACTTGGATTGCTTTCTTGGGGAATGCACTTGCACAATTTGCATTTACAAACTGAAGACTACAATGGCTTTATTCATTGAATCTCCTCATTTCAATACAATGCTGTATGGGAACGTAATGAAATATGACAGATGAAAGTGATGGAGTCAGTTTTCTGAGACAGGGCATGCTCTGCACTGAAGCCTGTTGCAGGGACGGGACACTGCCTCTGTTGCCTTCTCCATTTGTCCTCACATAGCTCTTGCTGAGTTAGCCTGCTGGCTGAAAACAGTGTAGCATAAAGTTAGAAAGAAAATAGCTTTTCTGGGAAAAATCATTACTGACTTCGGTACTACAGTGGCTAATATTGCTAATGTGGCTGATATTGCTAGGGTGGCAATGTAAAGCTTTCAAGCTACTACCTCTGCAAGGCACGATACTACGCTACACCCACTTGGTCAGCAGCAGCATAGGCTCCCCAGCAGAATGCAGATGCACAGAAAGGCAGATATTCTGCATTTTTAATAGGGTTGGTCAAACTTTTGAAATAGCTGTCATCTTTCTACAACAAAAAAATCCCTTAGCAAACAAATATTTATCTTGTCGAAAGGCTGTGAAGAAAAATTTTGGGTTAGACACCCTTTGTTTGAGAGTGTATGGTCTGTTTATAAAAGTTACCTTCACCCACAAACTTCGAAAAGCAGAAATTCTCAGTGCCTGCAGTAGAGATTATATTTGTCTCTTCCACTGAGCTTCAACTGAGTGTGGTGATGAACTGAAGGTTTGTCCCTCTCTGCACCATTTCCCCACAGTTTACCACACATATGAACCCTGCACCAGCATCTTCTCAAGACTGTGGTAAACCCATAATTTCCATCAAAATTTGTCATTCTTGAGAAGTCAGTAATCAAAGCTAAAGAAAAAGCTAACTCAATGTCAGTTTGCTTTTGATTTTCTGCCAGGTAAGTAATATAGGTTAGACTACTCCTGCCAGAAAAGTTTTATGCAAGGAAGGTTGTTCCTCTTTGCAACTCTTCCTGTTACACATGCACCAAACTGTAATTATTGTGGTCATTATTACAGTGGAAAAGGCAAGCAAGGCCCATAATCTCTTGCTACTCCTTTGCAGGAGTATTTTCTTAATATTTTTTTGTTTGGGAGTCAGGACAATTCTGAATAATTTTTTAACTCCTCTTTGTTTGCTATATCTGGCCATTGTGCTGGGAATAACGTAGACAGATTGCTTGTGGGAAAGGATTTTAATTCCTTAGATGTCTGCACAAGTCACAGCTACAGAAAACCTTTATAATATCAAGTGTTATGGACAAATTATTTTCTGACATGATCTATTTGTAGAAACATCTCATATTGGCCAAGAAATTTTGTTTAGAGAAGGATAATTGCTTGTCTTATCATGTGTTTCAGCTATCCTTGGCCCCACTCTTCTGCTGATTTGTTTCTTATCAATAACAGCTACATTGCATCATGTCTCAAGTGTCTAAGTTAAGGGCATGTGATTCTGGAATCCTGGAATCGTGGAATGGTTTGATTTGGAAGGGACCTTGAAGATCAACTCCCCATGCCACAGGCAGGAGCACCTTGCGCTAGACCAGGTTGCTTAAAGCCCCATCCAACCTGGTCTTCAACACTTCCAGGGATGGGGCATCCACAATGTCCCTGGGCAGCCTGTGCCAGTGCCTGACCACCCTCACAGTGAACAATTTCTTCCTAATATCTACTTTAATCTTAACATGACAGTGTCCAGACAACATGTGACTATCTCTAATACCATTCCTGCCTGGCTCCGTGGGGTCCCGCGTGCCCCCACAGGTGCGTGGGCAGGGTCAGTATTAAGTCCATGACAAAGGAGTCAGGAAGGGTATTTGCTTGCATTCTGGCATGAGGATTGGCATGACATCTTCACTGTCGAAGGTAGCAGGGGCAAATAGTAACACAATGGCTAGCTCAGGGTTTTTCCCGGGGCTGGGGGAAAGGCGGGATCAGGGCGTGGGGACCAATGGGAGAGCCCCAGGGGAGTGACGAAGGTAGAGACTAGCAGCCAACTGGGGAATTCAAACGGGAATAGATTAATTTAACAGAACCATGCACCCTGGGAAAAGCCTTTTGATCACCTTTACATGATATATGTTCACCAGCTACCACATATCTCCAGTGAGGGAGACTCCATGCAGTCTCTGGACAATCTGTCCCAGTGTGCAGTCATGCACACAGAATCACCGAATCACAGAATGGGTCCGGCTGGAAGGGATCCAGGGGATCCTCTGGTCCAACCTCCCTGCTCAGGCAGGGTCACCCTAGAGCACATGGCACAGGATTGTGTCCAGAGGGTTCATTGATAAGGTCCCCTTATGATGAAGTTGTCTTTTCTCGAGGCTGAACAGACACAGTTCCTTCAGCCTTTCCTCTCAAGAGAAATGTCCTAATCGTGTTTGTCACTCTGCCTAAAGAGATCCTCTAATCATCTTTGCCACTCTCCACTAGACCTGCTCTAGAAGCTCCACGTCTCTTGTGCTGAGGAGCGCAGAACACCTCAGCCTTCAGGTGAGGCCTTACCAGGGCTGAGTAGAGGGGCAGGATCATCTCCCATGACCTGCTGGCAGTGCTCTTCCTAAAGCATCCCATGGTACTTGACCATATTTGATGAACCTAAGCTAGCAGCCTAAATCTCTGCTCCTTTACTGAATTTATGCAATTCAATATAGAAAAACAAAGCTATTAAAGGAAGAGTGATCTTTAAGCTTTTTATTTCTAGCATCTATAAATAAGATATACCGCAGCACTGAAGCAGATTCACAGCTTTCAGACCAGAGTTGTCTCATTTCCGATGAGTTTAAGCATATCTGGCCAAGAATATCAGGCCTATCAGCCACAAGACACAGGCGCCTCTCAGGCATTAATGTTTTGCTTTAGTTCATGGGGAATCGTGATGATAAATGTATTTCAAATGCTAAAATACCTAGCTCAGTTCCTGTTTAAAGTGAGTTGAGAATTTCATACAACACATTTTCTACTGATATTAGCTGTAAGGTACTATGAATCTCCTTCTTTGGCATCTAATTTTATTTGTGAGTAGTTTATTAACTCTATTCAAGCATTAAAATAATGCTAGAAGTGTTAATTCCCATAGGTGAAGTCTCCTAACTATCTGCCTGACAACACCTATCTCTATTTTAAATGAAGGCTTTGCACCAGATGTTCTGGAGCATCAATAATTCCGAGTCCTGTTGAAAATCTCTTTCTCAATGCTCTTGCTGTTTAACTTGAAATCTTGGGACCTTACTTCCTGAAGTTCTGAAGACATGCATCTGAAATGTAAAATTGTTGGGAACTGTGTTCTGAACATAAGCATGCAGACATGACCATGAGAATTAAAGAATAATTTTTTTTCCTCTGTGTTGCTTTTTTTCCCCAACTTCTGTTTGTAAAGTGAAATAGAGACTTCAATCTGTTCTACCAGCCCTTTGAATGTGACATTCAAGAGATTTATTAGGAGCAGGTGTTAAATATTTTATTCTCGTTATCTTGTTACTACATCAATAATTTACTCACTCTAATATTATGACTGGATATTTGCTAAACTCTCTAACATAATTAGTGGTGAAAAAGGGCTTCCTAATAACCACAGTGCAGTTCAAGTACATGGCATGAATTTTTTTTCTCATTTTTGTTCCAGATTTCAGCCTTGTTACCTTCACTTGTAGAATGTCAAGCAGTGTTACCTTCTGGCAGATTTTGTGCAGCACCATGTAGCCCATTGCTACCTGGCAGCTCCCTTTTCTCACTAGTATTTATTCAATGATTCTAAAGTAAATTTTACAGCACAAACTGATGTCAAATACATGATGATTGCTTTGCCTGGCACCATCTCCTAAGAAACCTGATTAGTTCAACGAAATTTCCGAGATCCAAGTCTTGGAAATCAGCTGAATTTCTCTTGAGAGTCTCATTCAAATTACAAGAAGAATAACAATATTGGGTGTCTGCAGTTACCATTTGTTTAGTTGGAGTCTACTTGTGGGTTTACTTATTCATTATCAACAAATGTTAATCAGTTGTGAGAAGCATAGTTTTGTTTTTAAAAAATATTTACTAAACTTAATGGTCACAGGTAAGGTTGGGACTGTGGGGGTATGTAGTAATATATTACCTCAGAATGCTAATCATTCTGCTTTTATTGTCTTCTGAAACTATTGTTATAAAAAGTGCCTTTGAGTACTAAAAAGGTCTCCAAGAAACTTAAGTTTGAGGCTCTGCTGAGGTCCAGCCAAGATGGTGTCAAGTTCCAAACCCTGCCTACTCTGTGGTCGTATATAACAGTAATATACATAACTATTAAAAAACTACTTTATTACTTATATGCAGGTGGAACAATTATGTTGACATATAGAGTTTTATGAGCAGCAACATATTCTATTAAGTGGCTAATCTATGGCTTTTTTTCTTCTTCCAAGTATGAAATCCTAGCTCTAGAGGACAGCAATTTCTGTGGTGAGCATGAAGATTGCCTCTTACCTCAAACTGATAGAATCTTGTTTGTTACTGCAGGCTCCTGTGATCTTGGTTAGCTGCAGAGTGATTCTCTGTAGAAATACAAACAGTACATCACTATCCTCTTCTTTGGTAGACACATACTCCAAAGCAGTGATCACCTGTGATACCAGTAGCAGACCACCCCAGCAAGTGGAAAATCCCTTCTACTCTCTTTACAGTTGTCAAGTTTCCACAGCTGAGCTCAGCTCAGATACACTGGTTCACAGATTAACAAAAAAAATTTACTTCTGTGTGGGGAGAAAATCCAAGCAGTCATTTGCTGAAATCACAAGCTTCATCTAATTTCCTCATATAACATGATTTAAATGCAGTGTAAATTCTCACTTCCAAATAGATTTAAAATCAGAAGGCAGGCTCCTTTTATGTTATCAAACTTCTAGTGAAGCATACAGTCACTGTTTTGTCCCTTTTGTTTTTAGTACGTTCATCTGCCACATGACATTATTTGTAATTCCTCTCCTGAATGAAGAATCAACATAGCATCAGGTTAACATCAGTATTATTACTGCTTTTTGAACAGAACACTTAACCTAGGTACAGAGCTTCGTGAACTCTTCATTAGGGGGAGTGATAATTGAATCTAGCATCTCTGATGCAATCCCACTCATTTACAATGTACAAAGTCCTGTTTTCCTAAGCACAGAAGAAATCAAAGAGGAGACAAATTATTCACAAATAGCTCCAAACATCTGTAATCCAGCCTCTGGCTAAAAAGCACTCTCATATTTTTACACTACTTCTGTGGTTACATCTGGTGTATTCTTCTTGCCTTTTCTCTCATCTTCATTGGCCAATCTGGGAGTCTCACACCTTTCAATGTAAATACATATTATGTTATTTCTCCCACAAACACAACTTGCAAACATCTTTGCATTGCCTTTTGATCTGTGTTTATGCTTAAGGTACAAATAACAGTAGTTTTGCCTCCTTGCTTCTAAAGAGCAGCTTAGTGACTGTCTTCAGCGGTGTTAAATGAAGGAATTTGGCACTCTAAACTTCATCAAGGTAACATTCAGTGTCTACCAAACTGCAAGGCATTAAGAAATGCTAGCTTTTGGGTATTATGTAGCAATTTGGTAGCTTTGTGCAGGAAAGTTGGTGGTGTCTGTTGGCAAGGAATGTACAAGAAGGCATCTAAAGCCCAGTAAATACATCTGATCAGATCTGCAGGTGCCTGATTAGTTTCAGGCAAATCTTTTCTAAATTCTAAGGCTTGTGTTTAGCCTTGCAGTTTAAAAGGGGTAGTCTTTACCCTGACTTTTGCAAACGGCTCTAAGAAAAGTTTGAATGGCATTTGAAATACTATTTCTTAAGGCAGTTACTGAGTCTAGATAAGTTTAATCACCGTTACTCAATGTCCAAAATGTGAACTCTGATTCATAATCTATTTTTCTTTTTCCTTCCACTGGCATTATGTTTTACAACAGGGAATCATATGAGGTTGGGAAAGCATATTTGGAAACATAAAGCCAGCCTAGATCCAAAATATGTAAATCAGTGTGTTCTACCCGCATTGTGAAGGGTCAGTTTTAGGAGCATGTTGAAACATTCCACATTATGGAACTGGTCAATAAAACCAAAACATTTAAACTTTCTTCCAGTTCCATGATTTATTTCTCAGAAATGATTTCTAGCTGTGATATTTTCTTTATATTTTATTTGACCACAGTTGTTCAGCTTGTCCTTTTATAAATAGTTTGTGGATTTGGATCTGCCTTTCATCATACAGACCTTGACATGCTTCCAAAGAAATACATAGATTCATATTTAACAGGGTTAGAAATGTCAACCCACTCATGTAGCCATGTATATGATGTACTTGTTCATATACAGTTGTGAGGATATATTATGAAGAAGCAGAACCTTTTCAGAGAAATTTTATCATAATTGAAGAATAATATTTTAGAAAAAACATAATGATTCCTTTCAAACGTCCTATGAAAAGACTTATTTTGGATCTCCTTCTTGAAGGTCACCCCAGGGACTACTATCCTTTTCATAATCACCATGGTGGGGTGCGGAGGGAATTTAATGATTGATAGACAGATGGACTATTTTTCAGAGTATTGTGTGAGTTTTTAAGGCCATTGCTCTCTAATCTGAAAGTTTCCAAATGAAAGGAAAGGGCAGTATCACATGACCCAGCCACAAGTATTCTCTTAGCCAAAGAAAATTTACATCTTATAGACCATCTAGGCTTGTCCTCAGGGTGACCTTGATGTTTACAGATGAGAAAAAAATCCAGTGATATGGAATCTATAACCAGGGAACAAAGGATGCAGAACAAAGAAATCTAAGAGACAAAAAGCTATATATTTTAACAAACACTCGAAAAATTCTTGGCTACATTTCTGTTGTACAAAGATAGCAAATGTCTCTCTTTTTGTCTTCTCTAACTAGGTTGGTGGCTGTCTTATGTTGGGATCACTTTGTTCTTCTCTTGTAAGAGAAGTCTGCATAGGTTTTTAAAGTGTGACTACATTCTCTCATTCTGAAACCTTCTTTCTGACTCTCTCTTCCTCTGCTCCTAACATCCAATGATGAGGATGTTGTCTAATTAAAACTGGGAAGTTGTTTCCCTTGAGGATTTTCCAGTCATTGTCTCTGTGATGACAAACTTATTAACAAAAAAAGTTGATGTTTACATCTGAGTTAAGCAAAATTCTTTGTTAAGAATACAAAATTATTAGGGCAGAGATAAGCATTCAACTGCCTGGGGGGCAGGTATTTAATTCCTTATTGTCTTCTTTCCTGGAGGCCTCATACTTAGGCAAGGAGTGATTAAATGTTAAAAATGTTTTCTTCTCAGCACAGTTCTTCATGACTGTGTCCCACACTCAAGAAGGATGACAATGTGACAAACTGCAGCCAGGGCCCAGGTAATCACACAGTAATCTTTGTATGAGCAGTGCTTCCTGTGGACTGAAAAGTGCCTGCATGATAGAAATGTTCTCAGTTTGCATTTGGTCACCTTAGGGAGGCGTCCATGGTCGTATGAAAGGCATTGGCATGACATGCAAAGGTAAAACTTTGTTGTGGCTTGGTGATGGGGACAAGTACGAGCACTTGATGGTATAAACAGTCCTGCAATAAAATCAGAGGCATGTGAGATGTTCAGGGGATGTATGTCCAAACCACTGATGGGAGACATACATGCTGCTTTCATATAGCTTGCTTTTGCAGAAAAGACTTAAGTCCCACAGGATCAGAGCACTTATCTTGGATTTAGAGTCTTGGATACAGACTCCTTGTTATGATATGAGACACCCCACTTAGCATCCCTCCACTTCAGTTCTGTGATTTTTAAATAGGAAAATTTAGTGCTATTCTTTCAGATTGTAATAACAGGGATCATCCAAACAGTTTTAATAGAAGTCACTGAAAACATTTATAAGAGAGTCACTGAAAACATTTATGAGAGAGTAAGGAATTAGATTCTGGGTTTTACATCTTCAGGGACAGAATTTCATTTCCCACAGAGAGTTGAAGTCTGAGAAATCCTTTAGACTGTGAGAAATAATTGAATGAAAAAGCAGAGATTATGTTACTGCCCTTGATTGAGTGGCCATAGCTGCCATTTCCAATTCACATTCAAAAATGCTTTGTAAGATATCCTACCACTTTTGGATAGGAAATGTGCAGTTGTTCCCAACTTGTGTGTTCCATAAAGTATTTACTACCTTTTCCTTTTAATACTTCCCTCTCTACAATGAACATTGTGTTTGATGCTTCAATATTGCACTTTCAAATTGCCCAGAAGTTGCAGCTGTTACAGTGTCTGGTCATTAAGAGCAGCTCCACACAAAGTATGCTGCTACTGCTTGCTGTGATGTTTATCAGCTCTCAAGTTTTAAAGTCTGTGTTTTTTCAGTAAAGCCTGAAGTAACTTGACTTGGGCTGCTCTTATATACCAAGAACCTAATCCTCCAAAGTTTTCATGCTTAGCTCTCTTTGAAATCACAAGAACTTAGAAATACATTTGAGAATCGGGAGCAATTTTTAAATCAAAGTTTCTGTCAATAGAGTTTCTAAACATACACAAGGGAAATAGGAGTATAAGTCTAATTGGAAACTGTGAGTCTTGGACTTTTAACTCTCTTAGATTACTCCTTAGGATAGAATTTCCAAAATACTTGAGTTTTTGGCAGTTTGTAACAATTTATTTAAGTAATTACATTTATTAAGAAGCTGCTGGATGTTCAACATATATGAAACTCAGGCCATTGCTTAGATACATAAAAGAATTTCTCTCTATAGTTGATATTCTTAGTGTCTCTTCTAACATGACACTATGATGATTTATGATTAATGACTCCTATAAACAGCGCCTTGAATTATAGGCTTTAAAAACCTGGTTAATCCTCTCTTCAACAAGTGATTGCTGAACTATTCAGAAGGATATGGTTCCATCATCAGCAGGAAAAGAAGTGTCCTACAGGAAGGGGAAAAAATATAAACATATACATTTTTATAAATGTATCTAATGGAAGAACACCCTGGGCATATGAGTCCTGATTTCAGAACTTGCATTTACTGCATTCAAGAACATTGGACACATCCTTCCTTGGGCCTTTTCTCGTTACAGAATAGATTAGAAATGGAGTGAGGAAGTGGAAAAGAATGGTGTGAATAGTGAAGGAGATCTCTTTGAGATTTCTGACCAATTTCAGTGCTTAGAATCAAAGGCAAACATCAGGTGGTACAGGCAACGTAAGTGAGAGGGTTTGGGGAAGGAGAACTCCCTCTGTTCACATCATGACTTTGGATCACTACTGGCACCCACAAGTTCTGACATAATTTGAAAGTTTCTAATAATTTCTAAGTTTCACTGTTCCAGAAGCCTCTCTTCTCCATTTACCTCTGACTCTCATTAGCTCACTGGTCCTGTTGCCTGGCAATCCTTTCAACAGCTGTATTGCCTTATTTTAAAGCTTAGCTTGTTGCGTTATTGAACACTCTGTCATTAATTTTCCTGCCAACTCACTGTTTGCCTGTGTCTCTCAACTTCTTACTGAGCCATTGACAATATCCTTCTATTACTTTTCTGTCAGACTCACTACTTCCTTCAGTTATGACTAACTCTTTTGTCTATCCCCTTCCACTCTTCTGTCTCCTGCAATGTTTTTCTTTTTCTTTAATTAGGTGATTTATATTTTGTACCACTTGACAGACCTCTCTTCTGCTTTCTCTCAACTTTTTGATTCCACAGCATCATCCTCTTGTGTGGCAGTTTTCTACTACCCTTACTATGGCAAACACTCAAAAATCTGGTTTTGTGCATTACTTTCACCAACATCCTCAATCACTTTTCATCTGTACTTAGCCTGCGTGTCCATTTAAACATGATATATTAAAACCTGTCACTTGTCAAGTTGTTAATACTCGTCAGAATGTTAAGAGGTTTCCTTTTTTTTCTCTTTTTTTTTGTCACAGATTATGACTACTATGTTGTAGTTGTCACTATAAAAATGGATGCCAACTGGGATTCCATTTCCTTTCTGGAAAGCCATTCTTGACTTCAGTTTTTCATCTTTCACATCGAACAAACCTTATTGTTCTGTTTTCTCTGAATTTTTGCCTATTGTTATTCCAAAATCGACCAGAGGATCTCCAAAACTGTAATCTTTTCATCTATGGCTTCCTTGCTGTCTACATCATGCTCACATATCTGTCCAGATGGTTTCTTTATAAGTGTAAATTTGTTTAGCATTACGTTCTGAGCATTTTGTCTCTCCCTTTGAATTCTTCTTCTCCTCCCACGTGTTATATACAGCTTTATTACACTGCTAATGATCAGCTCTGACGGCAGCTCAGCCCCCTCTCAGTATTGTGTGTGCTTCTGTTCTTCCATAGCATCATTTATGCACGGAACTCATTGAACGGCTCAAAACTTGCTTCTTCTGGCAGGATCAGAGGGAAACTGGTGACTGACAACTAAGGAAGTCCTCAGGAGAGACTGAAAGATTTATCTCAGTCATGCTACTCCTCATTATTTATTCTAGGTAGTTGTTGAATCCTGCCTTGATAGGATCTTTGTCACAAGGTTTTCATTTATTTAGTTTTGCTTGCATCTTGGTGTGATGACTTTATTTCTCCTGAATAATAACATGGGAATCATTACAGTATCAACCCTCACTTTTTCCTTAAAATACAGATTCCTCTATCAGGATTGAAAACAAGATGCCTGAAAATCAATAATTTCACTTACTCCAAAGGAAGAATGTTTAGCAACAACAAGGTTTAAACTATGTCAAGTCACTGCTTTCGTTTCTTATGCATACATGTAGTGCAATCTTTGAAAGATTTTAGAACATGAATTTTTCCTAGTCAGCAAAACCTAGCTTTATTTCTTACACATTTTGTTTCTTAGTTTATAAATACATTTTGCTTTTGAATGTGATCAAAGCAATGGAAATCCATTCTCCAGAACATTCTGAAACTTCAAGAGAAAAAAATTCTCACAGACTTTCTTTTCTCTGAACTCATGAAATGAAACATTCTTTAAATACTGCAACTTAATCCGAAGCTTGTTATATTATATCCTGCAACATAATAGCAGGAAAACAGAAGTTTTGCTTCATTGTAGTAGGAAATTTTGACTACTTCGATGAATTCCCACGAAGAAGTATAATGTATTCAAGAAAATATGTCAGAAGTAAAAAGTGTCACCAGCAAATCTTTGGGCAGTCTTACCACATCATGTTTTTTGGCTAGTTACTCAAAGCTGTGTATTATATATAGCAATTCTCCAAATCATACTTTTTCTTTCTTTTTATTTTTTCCCTGAGTTTTGCATATGTAATTCTGATGTAATTCAGTGAAGTTATTTCCCACTAGATTAACCCTCATACTCAAATTATATTTCTCAGTTTCCAATATAAACACTCAGCCTTGCAGCCCTTACATTTAGCTGAACAAGGAATCCCACTGGTGCCAATACAAGTAAAACCCACTGAAAAGGTATATGGATGGCAGAATCAAGACCTCATAAAGTTGAAGACAACTACAGAGTTAACTAATCCCTATGCTTGCTCTCTACAGAGTTTAGAATCCTCCTGAGCAGTCCCTCCGTATTGTAATATGCAATTCATTATAGAGACTCAAAGTAGGATTATTTTCCAGCTTTTCCTTTTCTTTAGCCCTAACAGGATTTGAATCTGCATTTCATTTCTCACTCATATCTGTCCTGCTTGCTTTCAGATTTCCCATTTGTTCTCTTTCACAAACGGAGCTTTGGGCAAACATTTTGTATGTGGGATGGGTCGCCATGTTAAAAAGATTATCTCACCATGGAGTCCATCGGCATTTAGCAACAACAGCATTTATATTTTTCTCAGGTTGCCTTTATCTCTTAATCATTATCGGCTGACCAAGATTTATGACATCTTCTTCATCTAGAGATAAAATCAATTAGTTGAAAAATCTTTAGCTTGTTAGCTAAAGTCAAAAAACTAGCTGTGAACTTGGATGTGCCTAATTGTATTTTCCAGTTCAGCGAGCATGTGCGCAGGAAAACAGCCACAACCCCCAGCAGGGAATGGTCAGCTGGTCCCAGCCTTTTCAGGACTCTTGGTGCCAGCCAGCTTTCAAAGAGGGAGGGATGGGCCCTAAGGAGCCCAAAGGATTTTCCCGACCCTCTTGGGTAATTTACACCAATCTTAAACATGTATGTTTGTCTGAAGTCTCTTTTATCAGCGTGGTAATCCCATTACTGACAAATGAAGATGTAATCACAGTTTATTCAAATAGTTTGAAAGCTTTATCCCCTTTAGAGAGAAAGGAGAAAGTACAATTGGCTGCAACTGACTTCTTAAACTCCTACTGGGACATTAGCAAAGCAAAAATGATTTTTAAAAAGCATTGGCACTTGAGTATAGCCTACAGGATCCCTGAAGTAAGGAATCTGCTCTTGCTTAAGGAATTTACATCACACTCAGCACTGTTGCTATTAATTTAAATCAGTGAGACAAAACGATGTCTCCTTGGTTTGTCCTACAGTGCTGTTTCCTACTAATGCCATCCCTGATTATCTCCATCAGTAGTTGTGAGGGTAGAGATGCTGGCTGAACTGTGTCCCCAGGGTAACCACTGCTAATATGCAGAGATCCCCCCTTTTATGAAATGTACACCAGGAACCAGGAAAGTGTGGAGAAAAATCTGCAGTAGACAACCTTGTGCATTTTCAAGGGGAATATTAACACCTATCACAATGTTTCTCCATCAGCCCTGTTTGTAGCAAAGGGAAACAGAAAAACAGACGCAGGGAAGAGTCTTAGTGCAGAAGAGAAGCCTTGAGCACTAACAGCCCCACTGAAGTCTCTAAGGTGATGAAATGCCAAAGAGGATCCATGGGAGGTCCTTGGAACCCCTTGTTAAATCTTCTTTGCATGTGGAACAACTTCCTTGTCTCAGGTATAATCCATTCACACTGTTCTGATACACTAATATAAAGGTTATAAAAATAATCCGAAAATTATACCTCCCTCTTTCTCCCCCCAGATAACAGCAAAGAACAGTTTTAGTAATTTTATGACTAAATATATACTCAGATAACCTAAACAATTAAAATGCAGAAAAAAATGTTTAGATTATTTTAACTTATGAACAAGAAAAGAAAAGCCTGTAGCATTTCAAGTGCCAAATATAATCTTATCTTTAAAGAGTTTATATATAATGCAAATTCCTTCATTAGGTAGATATCTTTCATGCGAGTTTGTTTCTTGACTTCATAAAGAAATTTGATCTCACTGATAAACAGACTATCACGTTCTGCAGTTTTCAGTATAGGATTGAAGTGCAGGAGGTGATTATTGGTTTGCACTTCCATTAGCTAACAAGAATCCCTTAAAAGTAAACTGCTTTTTGCTTTTGAAATCATTATTTTTATTTCCTTTTATTATGACAGTTCCCCAACATAGACTAGGAATTAATTACTTAATACATAATATATAATAAGCAAAACATTTTTGCTTTGAAGAACATATAGTCTAAATAGACTGAAATTGAGAAGAGAGAAACTTGGAGCAACTTGCCACGCACCATGCAGCAATTTAGTTTTGTAGCTGGGAGTAGTCTTCTAGAGCTCCACAGGATCATTTTCACTTAATAAAATCCAGCACTTCCAGTGCAGTGGAACTTGCTTCTTTTTGCTGAGCCTTAACTTTTGCTGGAACAAGTTTTCTTGTGGCCACACAGTGAACCAGAGTTGAGAGAGGGTAGGAGTATCACTGCCAGAAAAAAAAAAAAAAAGAAAAAAAAAAATTAAAAAAAAATCAATTTTCGGTTGGATCAGTTCCCCACACTGAGTCATTGTTCAGCTGTACAAACTCTTATGCTGGCACAATGGAAGGAATGACAAAGGCATGGAATGGCCTGCCAGGGCAAGGGAAGAGGATGCTCCACAATGAGAAGAGCACTGTTAGCACCAGTGCTTGTTTCCACCAGCTTCATGCAGCTGAAATGGTGGCCTGTGTTTCCTCATGAGTTTCACCTCAGTTTCACACTGTACTGGGGCTGCTTTGGTACTGGAAATGTCATCTTCTCTTGGCTCTGCACAGCACATGCATGAATGATCTCAGAAGGAAGTGTTCAGCTGTGTGAGCAATATCCTCCTCTGAAGGACCTGCACCCTGCAGCTTGGAAACCCTGACTAATAAAGGAGTAGCAGAATCTAGGATTAAGAAACCTCCACAGAAAATGTTCAGAAAAGCAACAGATTTTTTTCTGTTTGTAGATAGTATTCAGAGTCAAGAGGTACCAGGAGTCGTCCAATTTCTCTTTTGTTTTGGGTTTTTTGACTGGGTTCTCGGTTTTATTTGTGTGTGAAGGGATAAATTTCAACAGGTATTCAGAATACCAAACAACATCTGGTTTTAGATTGGTTTTTATATGATGAAAAAGTCACTAAAACCAGACACTCGTGCTGAAGATACGGCTTTAATCCTTAATGCAGTTGTTCTTTGAGAGAATTTTAGTTCATACAAGGAAAACTCTGCCTATTACTGATCATTTAGCAATGTGTCCAAAAATACTTGTAGAAGTGATCTGGTAAGGAAATTTTTTGTGATTCATTAACCCAAATTTATAATTTCATTATATTTCATTATATATTCCAAAGAGTAACTTTTTTTTTTTTTTTTAACATTAGAATAACCTCTGCATGTTGGATGTTTCCAATTAAATATGAACATGAGCTCTTCTTACCCATTTTCTGTTTGATGCATCATGTCAGACCATGTTCTGGCCCTGTGTACATTTTCCTGCTCTCCGAGCAAAAAAAGGATATTTCCAAATTCTTCTTTTTCAACTGGGAGTTCCCTTCTAAAGCTATTGAACTTGTGGATTTAGACATGAAGCAGAGATCCAGCAGCAAGGGGTACAGAACGGCACTGAGACTGTGAAGGAGAAGCTGTGCTGTATCATGGAGAGCCCATCACAAGCAAGCCAGACCTTTGAAGAAAGCTCTGACAAGTTTGCTGAGCTCCATCACACCCTTTGCAGCTGTCAAACATGAGCGTTGCTCAGTCTTAAGCAGCCCAAGCAGAAGACACGGCACAACTTAGTGCAGTGACCTGTCAAACTGAATGTGAGGAGATGTGCCAGAAGGAACTTGGGCTTGAGGCTCCGTTGGAGTTTTGAAGTTGGATTCCAAAGCCCACTGCAATCTTTCAGTGGTCTTTGGATTAACTGTACTTGTACTTTGGCATCAAAACAATTTCTTTAAGTAAACGACTTTAAGGTTTTTTTAGCTTGAGGAATGGCTGTCTGTCCTTCTCTTACAGATAGTTACTGGTCCAAGCTACTTATCCCATGTTGAGCTGCAGACTCCAGCTTTACAGATCCCTTCTTTTTTGTAGTGAGGCCCATTTGACCCTGTAGTGTGATAGTACTTCCCTGTAAATGAATTACAGAGAGACTTAAGCATCTGGAAAATCCAATCTAGAGTCAGAGTATTGGCTTTGTAATATTTGTACATTGTGCTGCCAGAAAATAACAGATATCCATCCTTCCACTCTGTGATTCTTATGTTGGCTCCCTGATGTGTAATAATCACCTGGTGACTTAATGCTCACCCCAAAGTACATGTTAGGAATTCCAAGTGGAAACTTTTGCATGTGCTTTCATCATGCACATACAAAAATCAATACCATTCCTATTGTTTAATTTACTGCTGATCCGTAATTTGTTAATCTTTTAAAAAACAATTTTAATTTTTATTTTCAAATAGAAGATGTGTTTTTCACCCATTTTCTTCTCATTAAAATATATCATTTGGGAAAATAATCCAGGCGTTGAGGACTTGAGCGTATGTTTTTCAGAAAAAGTTCACTTTGGTGGAAAGACATTTGATTTAAAAGGTATACCCTTGTTTATAATTGTGAAAGGCAAAAGATATGAAAAAATTTGTATTCAATATGAAAGCATTTCCTCTTCAAAAAAAAGGTACATTAAAAAACCCTTTTTTTTTGGGGAGTATTTACTATGTTTAAATTAAAATGCTAATTCACAGTAATATATAATATATTTGCCAAAGTGAAATGAAATTATGAAAGCTTGGAGATACTGAAATGTACCATTTCAACAGTTCTTGAGCAAACATATTTAATGATTTTATATTGAAATTATTTCTCTTTTAGTTAGCATATATAGACTATATCTGACAAGACAGAATTAAAAAGAATAAAATTTCTTATTTTTAATGCTGTGACCATAATAAATTTTTTTAAGGATTTTATTTATGCATTTTGTTTTAATTTGTGGGACTTTCTGGACACTCAGGAGGGGAATTTACCGAAAACCTTATGAAATAGAAATTTTATCTTTTCTTTGATTCTAATATTTATCTTTTCCTGCTACCACAGGGCTCAGAGGTCTGTCAAGTCCTGCACATGCAACCAGCCTAGTGTGGTTGTGACATTCCAGCTTTGCAGTTGATAACATAGGCTACAATATCCACTGGTATATGTGCATTCACTTTGCCTGTAATGGCTGCATTTAGGGACTCAGACATGTAGAAATTTGTTCATGAGCAAGACCATTAGTATAAGAAATTGCATGAAAGTTGAATCATGGAATCACAGAATGGTTTGGGTAGGAAGGGACCTACACGGTCATCCAGTTCCAAACCCCCTACCATGGGCAGAGACATCTTCCACTGGACCAAGTTGCTCAAAGTCCCACCCAACCTGGCCTTAAACTCTTCCAGAGATGTTCTTCCTTTTATAAGTCATCAGCTTATGATGACTTTAGAGAAAAACCATATTTTTAGCTGTTGGGCCACACTTGAGGATACTCTCTGATGCTCTATACAGTTAAGATTGTTACCAGGTTTACCTTTGCCTGAAAAGTTGGTGATGGGCATTCAATTAGGCATAAAATGTTAAAGCTTATTGTAAATGTTGAGAAACTTGCTGTCTCTTAGGCTATGGGATAATGTGCTCTAGCTATATATAGTAGATCTTAAATTAATCCAATTTTACAATGTTGGATTATTTTTCCCCCTATAAACTATGCAATTGAATAAGAAAAGCATTATAAACAATGCAATTCCAATTTCCTAAATTAGTATTTTCATTTTCTTACAATTTGTTACTTTTAAAATATTTGCTAAAAAAATAGAGACTTTGTAATAATCTCCAATGTTTGTAGTAAATCTAAATTATAGTGAGTGAACACCAGCTTGTATCTAAATGCTTCCTAGTTCAAAGCTAGAATGCAAAGGAGCCACATGTTGCCAATCCCTAAGCCTGCAAAGTAAGGAAGAGCTCAATTACGACTTTATAGTTGTTTCTCTATATAAGTTTCTTCTGTTTTAAGGCTCCTTAAAAGTTTTCTGTAGACTTTTGCATAAGCCTTATGACCTTCCTTGAAAATAAAGAGTATTTTTTCTTCTCCAATCTAAGCAGCAGGGCTAAACTTATCTAAATAGGTACAAAACCAAATAATATAGCTGTTGTTTTGCAGTCTTCTGAAGGGACAGGAAACTGACTACCTGATGTGTGCTGGGGAACCTGGAATCTGCAAGAGTGTGGAATCATTGCTGACAGTTTGTTCCTGATTTGAGGGCGAAACTCCAAGTCCAGTTTTTCCTTCCTGTTTCTTATGATAGGACACATATGGCTTCAGCCACACTGCTTTGGGCCGTGAGCTCCTCAAATGTTTTGTAGTATTCACAACTGTGGTCATTAGAATAAGTACTGGGACAGTAGCTGGCAAAATCATGTTGTTAACATTGCTTTGGGGAACACACTGGGTAGTTCATGGTCTTACTAACAATGAGTTCTACAGCAATGTTATGTTCCTAGAAACACTTACAAAGATTGTGTAGCAGTGTTTGCAAGAATATGCATCTGTTCCAATATTTTAGCTATATGTAATTTCTTGTATTTTATGGATCAGTGAAGAAGGGAACAGTGAAAGAATCCAGAATAAAACAATCAAAGTAGCAGCTGGGAAAATGGTCTGTACTGAAGCATTTTTTGTATTTGGATATAGGATAGACCTTTTCTAGCCAAGAGGGAAGTATGTCATTACTGAACTGGAGAGAAAAATATGCTATGAAATGGTGATATTAAAGATTTTCTGTAAGGAAAAAAAATGGAAGAAAAATAGATATAGATTATACTTCATCAAGAAATCTGGACGTTATCATGATTTAATGATGAAAGAGAAAAACTTGACACTGTGACCCAAAGGCCAAGAGTTTACATTGACCTAAGGAAAAAAAAAATCACCCTTTCTTTCTTCCCTCCTGCAAGTGCAGAAACACTGATTCTCCTGGGACAAAGCCAATGCCTCTATCTTCACCTCCTTCTCTTCCCCATCTAGATCTGTGTCCTATGCATCCACAGGGCAGCACCACATCCTCCTCACTACTCCATGGCTTCTGTACAAGGTATGGCTGATTGGCCACTTCTGCCAGTCAGCTGTGCCTGGCAGGAGAGAAGCCACAGCATCCCATTCAAAGCAGAATCCCATCATGAACCTTTCCTCATCACTGCACATTGCTGAGGCCTCTGCTGTGTCCTTGCATTGGCTGTGACACCTGTGTCTCCTGGGGCATCATCCAGTACATCACTGGCTCATGCACCAGAGCAGAGGAAATGTCAGCACTGAATAAAATTATTGATTTTTCAAGGCTAAGGTGCTAAATTCAGGAATAGTAAAAACTGGCCATCTTGTGGTGGACTACAGCTTACAATGTAGATGCTGCAGCATCTATCTTAAATAGGTTGAGTGCTTGGAAAAGCATGGAAGATTTAACTGGTATCTAGCATCACCTAAACACAATGAAGACTTTGTAGCCTCTAAAGTTTAGGGGTTTGATGCCCAGGACGGAGTCTAGGCTTCATGTACCCAGCATGTAACCTCCTCATGAAGTGTCTCTGGACAATTAGACAGCTCCTACTTTAGTCACCAGGCTGAAGATGCATTCTCTCTGACCTCAGGTAACTCTGACTGATGTGTGTCACTTCAGTCCAGGAGCCCCACAGCCACTCCAGCATGGCACAGGGCTTGAGCTAATAAAGCTTCTAGACAGCACCTCACAGAACAGGCAAAGCAAGGCCACATCTGCCTACAGCCAGCTGTGTGGCTCAGCCTCTGAATGGATGGAACACTAAAGGAAAATTACAAGGTGAGGGAAAAGAGAGTAGAGGGAGGCACTGCTTTCTCCTTTCTCTGAAGGGTAAATACTTTGCTGAGTATATTAATCTTACTAAGCATAAAATTCTGTGCTCACATTTACAGGGAGGTGATTAAAGATCCACATTTCAAAAATCAGTCCTGAGATACGGACTTGTTTTGGTTCAGAAGGCTCAGGCTTCTGTTTTGAAATGTGGCCAAATAAAGAAACACAAGTACCCCTCTGTTGATCTGTGCTGCAGTCAGCAAAGGATGCAAGATTAATGGGGCTGGAAATCAAGCACAAAAGGAATCCTCACCCTGTAATAATGGTTTGGGCACTCAGCAGGGATTAGAGAGACTTAGGTTCAGTGTTTGATGTTGTATAGTACTTGTATTCCTGGCTGAGTACTCATACTACTAGGCCACTGCAAGGGGTGGAGGAGAGGAGAGGTGGGAGTGGAAGCCACCTATCTACCCACATCTAATTCTGTTTTAAAATTAAATTGTTCTATTGATGTCTGATTCATCTATTTGGAGAATGTCTAAGAGATTCAGGCCTTGTGTCTGCACAGAGTGAGAATTTATATATCTGATAATCAGTGAATTTAGCAGGATGGAAAAATGAAACAATAGTTTTTTTATTTGAACTTCATTGTCAGGCATCTCAGTCCTGCTTTTATTCTGACTTAGGTTCCTAAGTCCTTTATTGGAGTTTTTAATTTTGTTTTGGGTTGGGTTTTTGTTTGTTTGTTAGTTATAATTATTGTTCCAAATTACTTAAATGGTAGAAATTAAGTTTTTGACCAATTCATTTGGAAGACTGCATTCATGGAAGCATTGGTCAGATTTCAAATACCGTATCACATAAAAAGGAGCAAAACATTAAAACATTAGAACATTAAAACATTGAAAGGAGCAAAATAACTTTTCTTTCTAGCTGCATTAGGAATCAGCAAGTGAATCATTTCTTTCAGAGGCTTGAAAGAAGGAGGTTTTGGGCTTTGCATTTGTTATGCACTGTGGGTTGAATTCAATCTTTATACTAACTGGTGTAAATCAGGAGCTGTTCCAATGAAATCAGTAGTTACACAATTGTAAAATCAGTTAGTGATCATAGTCTGGCTACACAGACCTGTGGCATTAATCAGTTTTAAAGATCTGGTCCCTAAGTACTTAATTTCTAGGAAACAGCACAATGTGACATTACAAGGATCCTATTTAGAGACACACACTCTATAGATCAAAGCAGGAACTACTGGAAATGCTTTCTGAAGGTATGTGTAACTATAAAATGTTTTGAGTGGCTGCCAGTATTTTGTAATCAGTGTTGTAAAGTTTTGTGATACTCTTGATGTCTGCAGATGTTATGTGGCCCGTGGCACAGAGCTGATGTTCTGAATTACCAATTATATACCTAATGGAGCCCTGAGAACTAACTCCTGCCCTCCTCTGGGTACTGAGGCAGTCTTTAAACACTAGCAAAGGACTGATGCTATAAATAAAACTCTGTCTCCATAGCGACAGGCAGTTCAGTGCTCAGCTTTCAACACTTTAAAAAGGTAATTGCTGTCTTTTTTCTTTATATTTTTCTATTCTTGGTTTATAACAGCAGTAATAACCTCCTGAGCTGGGCATTTCCTGGCAATTAATGACTGACAGTGTTAAGAACACTTGGCTTTACCTCAAGCCCTCAAATCCTCCAGCCAGTCATTAACTGCCAGGAAATGCCCTTCCCCATAGTCATTATTGCTTAATTATGTAAACCTGGATTAGAAATTTAGTTAGATGACTTTAACATTCTCTTATTCTCTCTCCCTTTTCTTCCTCCATGTCCCAAGCACCAGTATTTTCCCCAGCTGTTGGTCAGCACTGCTAATGTTTACTCCAAAATAGTGCCAGTATAGTAAATGCTACACAGAATCTCTGTGAGACAAGACTGATTCCCTTTTTAGCCCTTGGTGTACAGAATTAATCTGCATACCTATTTGTGAGTAACACCTTAGATTAGGCTAGAAAGAACCTCCAAGTCCAATTTGGTTCTGCTTCTAGGTAGTGACCAACAAGAGTTCCCATTGGGAACTCTCCAGTTTGATGAATGAAGGAAATCTTGTGATGGAGGACACTGAATCTCTGCCTTAGCTTGCCAGCTCCAGCTGTGCCTGCTTGAAGACAGAATGTTCCAGGTATAGCTGCGTGTTTCCCCTTTCTCTGAAAAGCCCAAGCAGGTAACTGCTGTAAGCAAATGCCTAAAGACAGGATTACTGACTCTGGCTCATTTCTAACCAGACAACTCTTGGAGATACTTTCACAGATCTGTTTCTTTCATCTGAACATGGGGCCAAGCTTTAGCTAAATAATAGTTAATGCAGCATCCAAAGAAAGATGCCAAATAAATCTATTTTTCCCTATTTAACATGCCCTTTGTTTATTAAATGTCCTTGAAGAAGATCTCCTGCACAGCACAGTTGCTGTAACACTGACCCCATCATGCTACAAACAAGTTGCCTTTCAGGAGGCATTACCCCTGTAGCCTCAGGGCCACTGATCCATGTGGATACTTGCATCACATTATTGTCACCATCATCAGTGTCTTACCATTATATTAATAAAATCACGTGTCTAGACCATCTCATTTTAGTCCCAGAATCTTTAGTTGGATAGTAAGCAGAAATAAACACTAATATTTGCCATTCTCTTATCTTTGAATGAGCTAGTAGCCAACCCCTAAATATTGTACTTGAAATTCTGGGAGATCTTCTGAAGTATTAATTTGTTTCTGACTTCCATGCAGGCTGTATGGCACCATTTTAATTTCAAAACCACTTCCACTTTTTTAAGAGTCTAAAACTTTATAGAAAATCCACGGAAATGCATATCCATTAGAAAGTTTAACTATGGATGGTAGATCTAGAATATTTGCTTATTATTTTAATTGAGCTATTAAATTATAATATTTCTCTTTGTGTAACATGTTATAGTCACAGAGACATGCATATTTGTATCATGTAACTTTTTGGTGGTAATTAACTAAATAAATAAAGGTGAGGCCTGACTGTTGAGCAGGTGGAGGAGCCTTTTACTCCTCAATACAACAGGTAGACAAGGTAACTGATTTCCACCTACCTTTTAAAAGTGGAAAAGGTGGCATAGAATGGATTTCTAGTCCTTTACTTACATGCTAGTGGAAAAATGGGGCGAGTGCCCAAAGCTGAATATTTGCTGTTTGTGGCAGTGCTGTTTTTCTTTCTATTCCCTGCACATCCCCACTTTTCTCCGAGCCTGCCCTGCAGAGCTCTAAGGCTGTGCATGAGAGGAACCCCATTCATTTCCATGGCACAGCAGGTGCACAAAGCCAGGGACTCCCCACCCAGCTACTTCTGGGAAAGCAATATGGAAATAACAGTGGCTTTAAGAGCTTTTATGGAATTCACTTATGGTCACAGTGAATTGGTTCAATCCATGTCATTAAGTTAAAACAGATAACAGAAATAAAGTATTCCTTCTTTTCTTAAGCTAAGGTGAACCAGAGGTTGGATGTAAAATCTGGAACATGGTAGATGTTTGTTGCTATCTTGGCTCTACTAGTGACCTGATGCTTCATGTCTGTGCCTCAGTTTCCCAAATATATAATTACACTTTCTTCCTGTGTAACAGTGATGTTGATGTATCCTGACAAATAGCATTAAATACACATTAATTGCAGAAAGCTCACCAACTCAGCAAAAGGAATGGGAAGGCAGAGAAAAACCTCACTTTACACACCAAGATGCAATGCTTCATAATAAACAACAGCTGAAGAGTTGTCAGCTTAGAAATATGTTCATCTTCTTGTTATCTTCATTTCAAGTGTATATTTTGCAACTTGAAAGTTTGCTAAAGTATCAGCACAGAAATATGAAGTAACTCTTCTTATGTCTTTTATATACTTTTAGCTTAGTTATTAAAGAAAATATAAATCCATGCACTTTAATTAGTGTATTTTGTGAAGTTGAGTGGCTAAGATTGTTCAGTAAACAGAAGGAAACTTAATATTAACAGGTCATTGCCAGGCATATCAGACTAGACAGACAAATTCAATTGCTAATGAGATTGCTAGTCTAAGTTTCCACTTCAGAATTTAGAGTGAATAGCAAAGAATAAGGCTAAAAGAAAAAAGCTCTGAAATATATTACAGAAAATGAAAGTTTTTGATGAATAACATTTACAGGAAAAAAAAGTAATAAATATTTAGAAATAGTTTTGCTTTCTGTAGTGAAAGACTAATTTTCTTCCTGCTCTTCCAGGACAGGTTTTGAGTTCAATGGGAGCAAAGAATTGTTGATTTAGCAAGGATTACAAGACTGATCTTCACATTACACAACGGAATTTATCCACCTTAGGAATCACTTTAGACTCTCTGTTTTTGTGAGATTCAATGATGAATCAAAAGGCTATTAACTGCTGTAATTTATATAATCTACCTCTCTTGTGTTGCAAAAAAATGCATTCACATAAGACCATTTAAGCATTTCTTTGCACAGAGAAGTATTGTCAGCATAACTTATATTGCTTTAGCTGGGTTGATATTGCTCCAATTAAACACATTCATGCTGTTGTGTCAATGCCCATAGAGCATTATACCATGATATTTTCATTGCAGACTAGGTGTCTGAGCCCTGCTGGCATTTCTTGGAGTTCATTGTGTTGTGGATAGTTTTTGTGATATACTGTGGGATACCTCTGTGTCTGAAGGAGCAGTGGTTGCAATGGCCACTTGTTAATCTAAATCTATTTGGAATGTTATTCTGCTTCCAAACTGTCCTTTGTTTGCAAGGATGAAGCACAGAAGAGCACCATGTTTGTCCTTTATCTCACAGGAAATCAAGCTCCTCCATCAGAAGGCTGAAGTGTTCCTAGGTAGTCTAATGTCTCAATCACTCTTGAGATTCTGATAGTTTTGGGGAGAAGATAATACAGTTGAAGTAATACATGGTGTGTGACTGTCTTCATGTTGTAATCTGGTTGAAAAATCACAGGGGAGAAATTTTCCTACAAAGCCGCTAACAGATTTTAAGAGTTGGTGATGACAAATTTTAAATTTTTGTTCTGCCTTCATACATTTGGTGTTTGATGTCCTCCACTGGCCCAGGTGCAGCCATGACAAAGCCATGGAGCCAGGTTTCATACCCTCTGCATCAAGTAACATGGAGTATGTGTTCCCAATATGTGGAGCTAATGAGAGAGTAACAAGGGACCTGGGGCAGCTTCTTTAACTTTGTTTATAAATCTCTGCCTTATATACTTCAGAAGAAATTTGGGGAATTGTTTTATAGGGTCTTAATTTTTTAAAAAATTAGGTAACCTTTTGAGACATTTTTTTCTTTTTCTTATTTTCACTAAGTAAGAGCAGACAGATTTCTCTAGCAGTTTATGTGTGTTTTTCATCATATTTTCATGGAAATGTTATTTAGTTTGTAGTTTTAGAGTTGTTTTGGGTTTTGTTGAAAATACATCTAATTCTTGCAAAGCATGTAACAGACATGGACTTTACAGTTTAAGCATCACCTTGAACTGCCAGAAAAGACTCAGGAATAATACTGACCTCTGTGCCTCTGAAATAAAAGAAAGCTTCCTATTTGCTGCCCTCCCTTTCAGCATGAAGGAAGTTTTCTGTAAAATGCGAGTCATGTTGAGAATGAATGGCGCATTGCATGAGGCCGCTGGCAGGAGCCAAGCTCAGTGTGAGGGAGCAGCGTGTGGGCAGGGCTGTGTGCTCTGAGAGGCAGGCAGTGAGGGAGAGAATCATGTCATGAATGGTGAAGGAGCAGGAATGAGCCAGCTGATTAAACTGATAGGAGCCAAACAGTGCTGTGGAGCCTTTGATGGGTGTCAGAGGTCACCGCCATACAGTTCCCCAAGTCCCCAGGACACACAACCTTGCTGACCTAGTCACTAGATCAGACAAGAGCGTTGAGACTTCATCAGCAAGCAGCAACCTAACAGATTTAGAAAACTGATAGACTACCAAGCAAATGTTGCAAAAAGGAGCAAAGGAGAAGCTGCTTGTAGAGAAGCAAAAACTGGGGGAGAGAGAAAGAAAGTGTTAAAAAAATGTCTTTTTCTTTCTCTCAACACCAGTACCAGGACATATGAGAAACTCGGGGTAAACACCATTGCCATAAAGATACCTAAGCTCCTGCAAATTGTTGAGATCTGTACTCGTGCTAATTCTTCATCTGCTAAAGAATTTATGGAATTTTAGGCATTTCTTTAGCTGTCTGGGGGGCTTCAGTATTTACATACCATTTTAAAACGAATGAGGTATCAACTTAAAAATACAGTCAGCTGCATTGTAGACACTCTTCTACCCTTTTATCCTTATTTTGTAGGGCTGCTTTGCTTTGGTTTTGGCAGAATGTTGCAAAAGAGACAAAAGTCTACCTCCAAGCAAATGTTTTGAGAGGTGGGAGCTTACATTGCTGAAGCAGTGTGTCTGTAATGCTATAGCAATATGCCAAGCTACTAAACTCCATCAGCCAGAATGATTAGTTATTTTGAACCCAAAATAACACTGATGTGGCTACACTGCTTTTTTATGACACCTTTGCATAGCAGAAACACTCCTGGAGACTTCAGTAAGTAACCTTGGTGTGTGAGCCTTCCCATGTGTGTGTGCAGCCTTGAATGAAATGTTCACCTGTTCAGGCTGGTTTTGATATGACCACAATAATAAATAAATCTGAAGTTCACTATGGTAAAAGTGATAAAAAAGCAATAGCAACTCACCTTCAGCACTGCATCCAGCTCTGGGGTTCCCAGGACAGGAGGAGCATTGACCTGTTGGACCAAGTCCAGAGGAGGCCACCAGGATGATCAGAGGGATGGAGCACGTCTCCTGAGAGGAAAGGCTGGGAGAATCGGGATTTTTCAGGCTGGGAGAGAGAAGGTTTTGGGGTGTCCTGATTGCAGCCTTTCAGTATGTGAAGGAAACCTAGAGGAAAGATGGCGAGGGACTTTTAAAATGAGCATGTAGTGACAGGACAAGGGGGAATGGCTTAAAACTGAAAGGGAGTAGGTTTAGATTAGACATTAGGAAGAAATTCTTCACTGTGAGAGTGGTGAGACACTGGAACAGGTTGTCCAGGGAAGTTGTGGGTGGCCCATCCCTGGAAGTGTTCAAGGCCAAGCTGGATGGGGCCCTGAGAAACCTGGTCCAGTGAAAGATGTCCCTGGCCATATCAGGGGACTTTGTACTAAATGATCTTTCAGCTTCCTTCCAGCTCAGGTCATTCTATGATTCTGTGATTTTTATTTTTGTTTTAGAAGCAGCTGGTATATTTCACTGAGGCTTCCTGTGCACAGATAAAAATGTCAGGAGCTATGTGAGATGTTCTAGGACACTCAAGACAGTCACATGAAGCTGGCAGATAAAACCTGTGTGAGACTCACATCCACTCAGGCAGCATGAGCTACCTCTCCCTCCCCTGTAAATTGACTTGCTGCATAGCACGTGAGGTGAAATCCATTTAGACAGGTTTGGGTCTTGCTGGAAGGTAACATAATGTTGAGAAGCAGGACTTATTTGCTTGGGCACAGGACTGAGCTAATGCTCTAAATGGCTCCCCAGCCAGTCTAGCTGGCAGCTGTTAGCATGTGGCAATGTGGTCCGACCCCAAGAGGAAAAGATCAGTCCAGGCTCTGCTCCACCTCGTCTGTTGCCACTAGAATGATGTTCATGGGACAGATTGTGATAGTGGGCAAACCAGGAGGAACTGGACTTGCAAAACCTCAGCTGGAGTTTGTAAGAGTTGGTAGCAAGAAAGCAGAAATTCTGCTGTATAAACCGAGAATGGCTAAAACAGGCATGGAAAGAAAATGAATGGGATCCTTTTTACAGTTGCTCTTTATAATATAAGACACCATGTAAAAGGAAAATCTGAAAAGTGTTATAAGTGAAATTGAATGTACAGATGAGATACAGAACTTACCCTGCACAGTCCTTCCATTCACCATCACAGATAAAGTAATTTTTCAGGAGCTTATGTGGTTTGCTTAGTTAAACAAATTTCCTTGGAGACATAACTGACTATTTTTAAGCTGAACACTCACAGTAACAATTACCTGCGTTCTCAATGTCCATGAGCCTCAATAAACAGCCTATGGATTTATGTCTTAGTGAGAACCAACCTATTAGTTTCAGCCATAAATCTCATGTGCCTTGTGTGCAAAGTGAATTTTAATAAAAATCATATAAGGAGCCAGACTTGCTAGGCAGGGTTTCACATGGCTGCCAACATTTGAAAACAATTAATAGAGACCTTTTGGGGGAGGGTAAGTAGAACCATGTCTTTAGCTCCCATTGAAATACAGTGGACTCAGTGAACTTGCCTGAAGGACAGAATAAAGAGGGTTTTTTTTCCTATCAAAAAAATTTAAAAAGAAATGGAGGCCATCACTTCTAAATAACGGCAGATGGAATGGAAAGGGTCATTCCTTTGAGTCTGCAATCTCATCCCCTCCAACACCCTACTGCCAGGGAAATGACTATAAGTATCTTAAAATTAAGCAGCAAAATAAAATAAATATCCATTTGCACTCCCTGGTCTGAAAATCAATTCTCACCCCTGGTGAGCAGAGGTAGTGTATGTGTTCAGTTTCCAAACCCTTGCCTTTGGTGCTCCTTGTGCATTCCCTGAGTGTACAGAACATGTCTTGTCGAACAGAGTCCAAAAGACAAAGCTAAGAGGCACTGCTCATTTTTATTCTGGTGGTCATGTTAGTTTTATAAGCAAATACTTCAGGCGTAGAAAAATAAATTTGAAAAGTTCAAAGAGAAAAGGTTAGGGCCCAAGCTTCAGATGCTTTGTACTGTCTCCACAGTGGTGAGGGCGGAAAGGTTGCTCTGAAGGGGAGGCCAGGGATTTCTGTAACACACAAGGAGCCTCCCAGGGTCTTGGTGTTGTGTCTGCCCAGTCTGTGCAGGACTAGTTCAGCTGGTGTAAATTAACCCAGCTCACAGGCTATAATATACTGCTATAATATACTGAGAAATGGATGCCTTATCACCAGGCTGGTGAGGGACCTCAGGATTGAAAGGTACTGTTTATACCGAGTTTAACCAAATGCAGCTGAGGGCAGGACCACTTCATGTCTAACACCAATAAAAATGTAGACGTGCTCCAGGTAGGGAACTCTGGTGGTGATAAGGGGATAGCTACACTCTACCTGGCTGCTTTTAAAAACATGTGACATGTGTTTTGAGTTACTGACATGGCATATACCAGTACTACATGCATACTGTATATACTGTGTTGTTATTCACATACCCATGTTTAAATCCAGGTCAGGATCATTATAATGAAATTAATATTATAATTGCAGATGGAGTCAATCTATTCCCTTCGGAAGTTTTTGATGGGAGAAAGTGGTTGGCACTGGTTTTATGGCCGATTTTCTCAAGCAGTCAAGGTGTGGGTCCCCTTATCCTTATGTATTATTCATGCATGCATTTATCATTCATATATACTTATATAATTCATATATACATTTACTCTGTAAATATTGAAGTTTGGGTAAATGATTCAGGATTAAAAATTTTAAATCCAAACAGATTGAATTTCATCCAACTATACAATGTCCAAATACAGAGAGCTAAAGTCAGCTAACATGCCACTGTGGCTGCAGATATTGGTAGTCAAAAAGTGCCTTGAGTTTAGGTAGACCCACCCAGAAAGAACATGTTAAGAACAAGCTGTCTTGCTCCCCAGCCAACTCTTCTGCCGTATTTTCCGGTTCTTCAGAATGGGACAGGGTATTTGGTTGACTTTGATATTTTCAAATAGTTGCAGTGTGTCTTGACATCTTAAAGCAGTTTGAGGATTAACTTGAGGATTTGACATGTACAGAAAACTTGTACTCCTCCTAGGAAGTACTAAACAATAGCTTCTGCCTTCAGATCTGGGTACACTTAGCTGATCTGAGTTATTTCTTGCCAAGTGTGTGCAGTGCAGTCAGACTGGACTGCAGTGCTATATTGGTGGACGTGGGGAAGAGAGTGGGAACAAAATGGTCAAGAGCAATAAGAAAGTTTGACAGTTGAGCACTGAATCTAATTTGTGCCCCAGTACAGAGTTTGCTCAGTTCTGTAACATATCCCTTAAGGCTATTAAAAGGTTGATCAAGAAAAAAGAGAGGTCTTTCCATCTACTTCTGTGGTCTTTTGGACTTCAGAGTCTTTTGCTATATTGCAGTAAATGCTCAGGTATGAGCTGAGACAACCTTCCTTTTTATTACCTCTGGAGATCCTAGGGAGACTGCTCAAATTACCCAAGAGAGTTATGGTAGTATATTGTTTTCTTGGATTTAACGTTGTGTAAGTACACACAGGTAATCCTGGTTTATTTCTGTTATCCCTTAATTGAGCTGTAAGATTTTTTTAAGCTTAAAAACTGCCACAGGCATTTTAGGGGCTCTAAACTAAAATGCAACAAACTGAAAAAAAACCCCTCCCCAGTTAATGCTATTGACCGATAATCTGCCAAATTTAATTGCAAAAGAAGCGTGTTTTTATTAAATTACAAAATCCCAAAGAGATCCTTGAAAACACCTATGTGGATTTTATTATTTTTTGTTCCAACTGCCCTGAAGTGCTGTGTCTCTGTTTTCTCACTTGCAGCCTGCGGTATGCTTTTATGACTAAAATATCAGGACCCTGCAAACAGAGGTTCATGGCAGAAATCCTGGTAGATTTTTAGCTGCATGGGTGGGCACAGCCATAACTATTGTGTCTTTGGAAGTCTTACTCACCCTGTCACTGCTGTAACAGTGGCACCTGTTAGCAATGCTGCTGCAGTCTCTC
Source organism: Monarcha castaneiventris obscurior (assembly GCA_026261815.1). Taxonomy (NCBI): domain Eukaryota; kingdom Metazoa; phylum Chordata; class Aves; order Passeriformes; family Monarchidae; genus Monarcha; species Monarcha castaneiventris. The sequence goes on along the minus strand of JAMPIT010000433.1, from coordinate 11,219,917 downwards.
ACTGGTTCCATTATAAACCTCTCCTTTCATGAGTTCATTTCTTGCTTAATAAAAGTTTCCTCACAGCTGAAACTTGGCTGAAAGTGACTTTGCCTGGGAACAATTATTATTAATATTTTTAATGTAAATTTCCTTTTAAAATTTTTCCTGCTATTTTTAAATTAAAAGAGAAGGATATTTATAGGGTTCAGATGCCTACTCCCTGCATATACAGCCAGGTCTGATGGTTCTACTTAGATGCCAGCCAGAAATTAGGGGATGTGATTGTCCTGTGGGTGACCCGGCACAAAACCAACTGAACTGCTGCCAAGGGGTGATGGCAAACTGCACAGAAGGTCTTTTGCTCTTGTCTACTTAGATGATACTGATTCCCAGAAAGAGTGCAGACCTTAAGCTGGGATTTTTGGAAATAAGTATGTCCAGGAACGTGAAGGTTAAGAGAAGAAAGAGCACAACAGCAGTAGGTTCAGCATCTCAGAAGTGAGTTGTGCACGCTGAGTTGTTAAAGGAGAGTAACTTCAAGCAGCCCCAAGAGTGTGACCTCTGCCTGTGGTGCCCACTGGGTGCACCCGTGCTTTCACTGGGTGGGTCATACCCAGCAGGGCCGAGGACAAAGTGTGCTGCCTTCCCACCACACATTGCTCAAGGTTTGCTGATCTTTTTCCCCTGCTGTTCCCACGTACCCTTATCAGACACAGAGTTTCCAGCGGCCCTCTTCTCCCGCCAATGCACTGATTTCCTTTCCTGCCCCTGCACTCAGCACTAGGGGAGTGCAGCCTGGTTCCCTGATTCCCCAGCTCCCTTGTTCCCTGGCTGCATAGGCTGGTGACAAAACTCCTGCATCCAGCATTTCTCATGTTCTTACTGCAGGAAGGTACTCTCTCTTTCCCTTCCAAAAAGCTGGGCAGGTGCAGATTGTCATATTCAATTGATTGATGCAGAGTGCTTGGGAGTGTTTGGGAAACAATGTCTCCTCCTTCTATTCCAAATAATTTTGAACTAGAAGATATACATGATGCTGAAATATTTAGCAATAGTGACCTGCTCTTCATTCCAGACAGGAAGCAATATGTAAATTATAAGATTCCTACAAATCCACAAGGGTAGGGTCCCCACCAAGGAATTTTGGACAAAGATACTTTGCTGAAATAAAAAATAACCTCAGTTTGAACCGGGGTACACAAAGAAAATGCCTGACATTGTCTTTTAATATATATAAAAGATTTGGTTGGTAAATAGGTCTTCTGAGGATGTGGGTGAATTTTACACTTTTGGAACAGCACAAGCATTTTTTTTTTTTTTTTGGAATTTAAAAGACCAGTATCAAGTGACTGGCAAGCATCAGCCTTGCACTTCTGCAGCAGTGGATGTGACCTTTTTCTCTACGGTATTTCAGTTTATAAATTTTCTGGTCCGTAGCTACTAGACATGCTTTTGGCTCTGCCCCTTCTTTCCTTGATGCAGATGCACCTCAGGCACAGCTTCAGCTCTCACTGGGCAGGAGCAAGGGGGACCATTTGGTTGCTTGGGCAGGGAATGTGGAGCAGCTCGCACACACTCCACGTACACACTGTGACCAGGGACCCTGCCCTGGGTGCCCTGGCTCATGCCCAGAATGTACTCTAACACAGTGTGTCATGCTGGGCTCTAGGACCCTGCACATCTGGCCAAGGAGAGGTCTTAGAACACACAAGGAGTCAAATTCTCCCATCATCTCCTCACATCCAAACTATGGACCTACAGTAGCCCAACTTTCCCCTCAGCAGTGACAAGAAACTCGCCTTTCTTTTGTTTGCTTTCCTTGCTCACCCCTAAAATGCTGTGCATTGAATGCAGCCATTGAGCAAAGAAGGCAACTCAGTTTTCTTGATTTTCATCTTGGCAAGGGAGAAGGTGGGTACTACCTGAATTTTTTATCCCATATTCTTTCCCACCCTCCTTCACCTTCGCTGTTCACTGTTAACTAAAACAAAACAAAACAAAACAAAAAAAAAACAAAAACAAAAAAACCCAAAAACAAACGAAAAAAACTAGCAGGCTGGCCTCACCTCCCATGTGCCCTTTCAAATAAACTGTAGTCTACATCCAGAGGACTGCTGATTTTTGCTAGCTGATGTCCTGGTCCTAATGTAAATCACTTATTACCATTTTCCGGAAGGAAAGGGGCTGAATCTTACAGTGCTGCCTAGAAGAATGATAGGCATTTTATAAAATCTCTACCAAGTGGGATCCTCTTCCTCTTACCCAGACACCTTTCTGTTTCAGACACCTCTCCTGTTCCAGTGTTATGGATATGGACTTCCTCAGATGTGCTGATTTACAGCCTGGTCTGTGGAAGAAGAGGAATCAGGCCCAGAGACTTCAGATTATGCTATTTTTAACCACCAACAATTAGATGTTATGCAGTTAACTAACAACAGGGTGGAAAAAAACTAAGAGGAATTGTAAATATATCCTAATAATTGTATTGGAGCATAGGATTTATAATTACTAAATGTGTGATAACTGCTTCCTAAATGCCCATGCTCTTTAAACAACCTAATTTATAATTTAAAAAGCTGACAACTCTTAAAGTGTTTTATTTTATCTTGTCTGAAATAATTGAAGAGTAAGTTATTGAAAACCTTTATTTTTCATTAGCCTTAAATTCAACTACAATTAATGTGCCCAATTTGATTATAAACTGCACAAATTAAACAATAAAGAGCTGTCTAATGAGAAATTAATTATGAGGAACAGAAGAGGAGCTGGGCTGGATAAAAGCAATAAGTTATGGCCTATGGCAGGATGTGTCAGGTTTTAAAGGAGACAAAGGGCTTTTTCCTCAATGTGTGCCAGTGCTGATAGGGCTCATCACAGATCAGTAGATCCAGAAGCCATAACAGCACGGTAATTGAAACTGCCAAAATCAATAGTGCTGACAACCTTAATTAAATTAAATATGTCTCTGATGAGCTCAAACAGCATGGCAGCGGACCACTTGACCCTTTCTCGGAGCCCCACTTGATAGAGTGCAGCGTGCAGGATGATGGATTTCACCCCCGAGGACCATGGAGCCCTCGCGCTACTGTAGGAAATTGCTCCGAGCGTGATGGTGTCCCCAGAGCAACTGGAGCTGTGACTCCAAAGTGCAGCCCCGAGTTCGCAGCCTGCTCTGGCTTTTGCTTTGCCCACAAAGTGCAGGGACTACCTTGCTGAGCACAGCCTGGGGAACTTTGTCATCGTGTCAGCTTTCTGCCCTCCTCCCAGCAGAAATAACAGTTTTGTTTGCTAGACAGGCAAACAACTTCCATCACAGCTGGCTGGCTGAGAAGCAGTTCTGGCTTTTTATTACAAGCAGCATAGTCAGGAGACACACCTGGAATTGGGTCTGATTCAGCCTCGGTTTTTATCTTTTAAAGTAAAGAGATTGGGCTGGTATATCCTGGAATTATCCAAAAAATCATTGTGGGATTGTAAGAGAGAAAAAAATGAACTATAAATGGGCAGAAGACAAAGAAAAATTCTTGTTGCTCCAACCACAGGGCTGGAATCTCAGTTCAGCTGGACAGTCAGCAGTTGTTTTTCTCACTAGGAAATTGCATGAGTAAATATTTTTGAAGAGTGCTGTTCTCTTGACCATGTAGTGCTGACTTCCTAAACAACATGAAATAATTGTACCTTTAAGTTTTCAAAATGTTTATGTCAGCATTAACAAACTGTTCCTTCATTATAAGCCTGTCAAAGATCAGAGGCTTAGATTATTGAAGTAGATTCCTTTCAAATGCTGAAGTTGTTGCTGTGACAACTGGGGAGAGAAGAGATTGTTTGAGGTGGACAAACTGTGGGTTTTCCATACCGAAAGGTTTTAAATAATCCGCCTCCCTGTTTAGAAAAATACCTCGGTCACAGTAAACACCCTCCAGCTAAGCACAAAGGTCTCAGAAAGGTAAAACATTACATCTAAAAACCTGTGGGTTTAAATCATACCATTGAGGTTCATATATAAAAATTATGCTAATCTTAAATAAATGTGATCCACAAAATGTAATTCTGTTCCATATATAACATTTTATGAAAGACACCTATTCAATATATTTTGGAGCATTGCTATTCTGCTAGGAACTTCGGGCAGAAATTTATGATACTGGAAAAATTATACAAAAGACGATATCCTTGAATCACGAGCAGGCCCTCCCTCCCTCGCAGTGCCGTTTATGGCATTGCTAATTTAAATGTGGTTCTGTGTCAGGCAAACTGTTTTATAGCAGTCTCTAATCCAGCCTTGAAAACTTCATAATCCACTGCATAAGAAAGCAGTTTGCAGGGAGTGGGAGGAGAGGTCGGGTTTGGATTTTGGAACTGTCTCTGCCCAACTTTTCCTCTTTTCCCCCTTTTCTCCCTTTTCCTTTTTTTTTTTTTTTCTCTCCTTCCCCTTCTTCTTTTCATTCCCTTTCCCATTCCTCCTCCCCTTAACCTTCTGTTCCCCTTTCCTTTTTTAACTTTGAGTTAAAAAAAATTAAAAATTGTCTTTTTATGTTCTAAGTGCTGTGTGTTGTTTTCATTATTATTAGTGGAGAATTATAACACTGTTGGGGTCAGATAGATGACAAACTCCCCATAAAAATCTGTAGGGGCTGGTGCAAATCTTTGAAAGCTATTTGCCTTTCAGTGACAGCATCAAATAATAACAAATTATTAGTAAAAAAAATATTAGTTACATTATCAGCAGTAACAAATGCTTTTATGCTCATTTCTCCTTAAAGCAGGATGGAGAACCTTTATGCCTGTGATGGAGCTGTTAACATTGCTGGGTAGTGAACAGAAAAAAGGGCTTCTAGAGCAAAAGGGACTTCCCAGAGAGTGAAATGGAGCAGAAACTTCTCTCGTAAAGCACTAGAGCTGTGATTGTATCCCTAGAAGAGCAGAGTGGAAAACAGATTTTTTCCAATGGTCTGACAGCCAAGGAAGCTGCTCATCCTCAGGAGAGAGCCAGAGTGAGGCTCAAGAGCCACTGAAGCACAGCTCCTGCTTGTGTGTCTCTGTCACCTTCCATGGCAGTGTTGTTTTCCTGGCCAGGGACTGGTGATCTGCCTGTTGCCTGTAACGTACTGCAAGCTCCATCCGATCCTTAGAGCTGTCACCTTCTTCTGTCTTCTCCTGGTTTAACTCTGGCTTTACGTCTCTTTTCCTGTTGTCCCTGAGCCTCAGCAGGTGTTTTTGCCCTGCCATTCTGGGGGTGAGTGTAAGGCAGCTGAGCCCTTCACTTTAGGGGTGCTGTTGGGGTGCAGCCTGGCAGTGGAGTGTGGGGGAGCAAACGCAGCCAGCACAACCACTCATTCCCCAGTGGTACTGGTGCTAGCAGCCAGAAGTGTTTTACTGCCTGAAAAATCATTTCCTGAGGCTGGACACTTGGGACACACTGCTTTTGTCACACTGATAATGCATGGGAGGAGGGTGAGGAGCTGAGCCCACCAGTGCCTCCTTATGTGAGTCCTTCTGCAAGAAGACAGGACCTCTGAGACTTGGTGGAAAGAGCAGAAGGATTGTGTCTCATGCTCCAACATGATCCCAATTTCACCAGATCCCACCACGTCAGTGAGCTGCCTCAGCAACCCTTCCCTTGGACACTGTGAGAGGATTGTAAGTGGGAAGAAAATGTTGTTGGATATTTCCAGAAGGACTCATGATGTTAATGAAAGTCTCAAAGCTTGGATCAGAGAGCAGTGTCAAATTTGCATTTCTCTGGAAAATCTGAGCTGACAGAACATGAATTTAAAAGCTTCAATCCTTGAGGTTTTGTGCTTTTAGTATCTCTTGACCAGTACATCTGCAGCAAGCCAAACATTCAAGCTCACTCTTGTTGGGAAAACAGTTCAAAATAAGTGATTCTTAATCTGCTTATTCAAGATAGAGATACACTCTGGAGCCAAACTTTTCTGAATGTTCTGTTATTTTTGGCCAACCATACTATATCTCTCTAATCTTAAAGAACCCAAAGTATTTACTTGTCACCAAAGAAACACTTTATGTTTAGGAGAGATCTGTTTAGCTGCAGGCACCTTCGTCATTCAGTTTTCAACCCTCCATTCTGTCTGTGGCAGCTGACCTCTGAGTGACCATGGAGGCTGGCCCTTGCCACCATGACTGGAATATATAAACCCTCTGGTTGAAAGCAAAAATGAACAGCAGCATAAGGGTTTTGAATTGACTCTTGGTTTGCATATTCTACTAATAATTTGGTCTTCATCTCTTGCATTGTTCTCTGTACTCTGAAGCTTCTGATTAATGTTGAGTGATGTGTCTGAGCTAGTCTTGTGTCACCAGCCTTTGCAGTGGGGAAGAAAACTCTGATAGCAAGACAGATAGCTCCGAAGGAGCAATTTGTATAAGGAGGAGAGTCACATTGATCATGTCATAGCATTTCTACAAGTTACACAGACACTTCAGCTCTAAGTAGAAAAGATTCACTTCCACAAAAGAGCCTTGGCTTGAATAGCCATAGAGAGTGAAAGCCATGCAAAATAATTTCCAAGAAGTAAAGTTTCAAGGAAAAAGAAAGGAAACAAGAAAATCTTAAGGAGTGCATGGAATATCTTCTACAAAGTGTATGTAGGGATGGATTTTCTGGGGGGCTGAAAAAGAAGACACTGTAAGGATTGTAGATCCAGGTCATGGCACTAAAGCAAGTGTAGATGTATTGTTGCACATCCCCTCTCACAAATATTCCAGTTGCAGCTGACCTTGACGAAGTCACTTCATGGTCCCCAAAACTCATCTCTGCCTTAATACCAGAAAAATCTGAGCAATAGCTGGCAACTCCTCTTTGCTCTACTGATTTCAATCACCCTGTGTTCAGTGTTGTATTTACCTTACCCATGAGCCTGCTATCTAATTATATATATTTGGTGTTCTACTTGTACAGGACCAAGTTCCTGAGTTACTCAGTTTCAAATCAGAGCCTTTTATATGCAGGTAGTGTTTAAATGTATTCATGTTTTGGATACAGCTGCATGAAAAGGGAAAACTTCTGTACTGGGCCAGATCAGCAAATATGATGACCCATTAGCATTCCACTCTAAGCAAAATATGGTGTGAAATACAGCTTTAGGTGCTGAAATGGTGTAGTAAGAAGGGTGACCTTGCAGTCTTACATAGCTGAAAGAGGTGCTTCTGTATCACACATTGGATGTCCTCAGGCTGAATCCATTTTCAATATAGTCACAACTCCTTTACACACTTCTAATAGTTTGCATTACTCTTGTTTAACAACATTAACAAAGATTAATTTTTTCCCTGAAAAAGACACAATTACTATATTTTGTTGAAGATACCATGATGTTGGATTATTTATTGTTTTGTTGCATAATGATGGAATGCACAATTTTTTTCAGAGCTGAAATTTTTTTAATATTTCTTCCTTTTCTGCTTTGAAATTGCTAAATAGAAATGGCAGGATTATTAATGGTCTTCTGCTAGTGCTAAGATATGTTTTTTTTCACTGTCCCTAAATTAAGCTTATTATTGTCTTTAGTTTTGTCTGGATATAGACATAGTTAAATAATGTCACTTTTGTCCTTTCATTCATTTTGATTTAAATTCTATAAACTTTTGAGGCCTTGATACTATCTTTTGACAACACAGAAGTGTAATGAACTGTGAATGCCCTAAAGCACAGACCTTCAAAATTTAGAATAACATGAGTTCACACTGTAGGACATTTTATTGCCTTATTATTATACGATTACGGGAAATAGTCTTAGGAGAAATGGGAATATTAAGAAATTATTGCTCATTTGAGTCATAGGTCAAATCAGGGGCCTTATTGCAAATGTATAGAAATTATCTTTACAGCTTCTAGAAGGTTAGCTGGAGTTCAAGGCCAAGCATTCATACAACTAAGAAAGGTCAAATTATACATATGATAATACTTGGTGACAACAAAGCCAAGGATCAAGTCTGAGGCATTATTGTGGCACATACAGAGAAAATTACCATTCAGATATCATATGGCATTCCTGCCGGCTCCAGGGCCAGATTCTCATCTTGGTTCTGCTGCTGCAAAACGGAAGATTCCAGTTAAGCACCTGTGCATTTGAAAGACTGGGTTTATTCTTGAATCTTTAGCCTTAGTTCAATGAAGTCTCCAGTAGAGAAAGTAAACAAGTTCCCCTTGATACTTTGTCATTTCCATATTTTAAGATGTGTAGACTTCTTTTCAATAGATAAATTGGCTCCAAGGATTTCCGCTTTGTTATTGCAGTATTTATGCATCCTGAATTCCTAGACAAAAAATAACCAAAGCACAGTCTTGAAAAATATGTATGGTGAGAAATTGTGTATTGTGAGTTACAAGAAAGTAAAGAAATGCTTTACTTTTTGTTGCACATTTTAGTAAATTGATTTTTTAGATATACTGCAAACTGGTTTTTGTCTGCAATCAGAGTGAAACTTTTAAGTATACTCATTTTGAAAAGGTTTAATTTAGAGTTTGCAGTCTTGGATAAGTGGAAGAATGAATGAAAGAAAGAAAGAAAGAAAGAATGAATAAATGAATGAATGAATGAATTTTCAAAGAATTTGTTTTTCTAAGTTGTGTACAATTCCTTGAAAATAGCACACTTAAGAAATTAGTTGAAGAATTTAAGGGAAAAATTTCAGCTTTTAAAGCAAACTTCCTTTTTTTATTGTTGTAAAAGTGTTGTGTCAGCACAGACCAAATAAAGTGGTCTTCCACAAATCAACAGGAGAAAAATGTTAATGGTCCACAGTTATACACCAGAGAAATTACTGTTTGGGGCCATACTTAAACAGTGGAATAACTTGTGTATTTACTGTAGTACACTGTTCTTGGCAATTGGAAGCAATACAATGTCATCTCTACTGATATGGCTAATAAACACCCAGAACTATAATACAAGCAAAAAAATATCTCTGCGTGTTTCTTCTTTTTTGTCATGTTCTGTGTACGGTACCAGAATTTAAATGTTTAATGACAGCAATAATACAATGCAAAGAAATGTTTCTGTTAAACAGAAACTGATTCCATACTGATCAGTTCATCATTTATTCAAATGCATTTCTCATTAAACTGGGGAGAGTTTCAATTAGATGGCTAAAGACAGAAAAATTCCATTGCAAGTAAAAGGTGTCATTTTACTCCATGCCTGTTTGAATGTAATCTCCTACCATTTAAAATTGCTACACAGAGCTGAATATTCAGAATCACTAAAAAAAATAGTGTCTGCTATACACTGTATGGGGAAAAAACTACGGATGCAGAAAAAAATTAAACTGCTATTTTTAGTGTATCCATATATACACATATGTACAAACCTATTCACATTATGCCAAAATCTGTTTGAGTGGCTTGTTTTCATTTTAGTTATTGTATTTACAGTAAAATATGCTTGACCAGAAAGAGAAGGATGTTTTCTAAAAATGGAAAAAATTGCAGCATTAATGAAGTTGAATCTGACATTGGGTATTGTGAGTGGTTCCAGCAGCACCCATCACAGAGTATGTCAGCAGACCAGACCATCTTGTTTAATATTTAGCTGCAGTATCAGTTGAGTTGTATGAGGATGAACCTTCTGTTCCATTCTCTAAGAATATTTTTCCAATCCACCAGCTGGACTCTTGTGGTGTTGTATAATTATCCAAAGACAATGGTGATACAAAACCACCCAGCAATTCTGGTACAGGGCGCCATCAGGAATCTTACCAACAACATTCAAATCCTGTGGGATGTTCACTTTTGGAGTAGGAAATATTTTACCTGCAATACCTTAGTGCATCTTTGGGGAGGGAATTTGTTCTACTCAAGTAAAACCAATATCACTGTGTGGAGACTTCAGTCCTTCCATCTAAAGGAAGATTCACAGAAGAAAAATTTTGTCACAAAGATAAGTTCAAGTATTCTGCACCTGAAAACTGAAAGTGGAACTATTTTCTTTGCCTGACTAACAAACTGGTCAGCTCTGCTGTTTGTATCTTGAGTCTTTTTTAAACCTAACTATTACTATTGATAGAAGGTATGGGAATATCAGCTTCACAAGAAACATTAGAGACTATGATGCAATTGAAGCTTTAAACTCCAGAAGCAGTATTTCATGATCTTTACACGAAGGAACACTTGCTGACTGACCTCCCAGTGCTTTAGATTGATAACACTATGTCACTGTGTCTACAGTTGTTGGAGTGAGTCTAAGTTACACCTCCAGCTTTGGCTTGGCTTACTCCAGGGACAAATACTGAGCTAACCTAGGGATGAGTTACTTGAGCAGCTGCTCTGTATTTGTAGTGTATTGATACAAATGACTCAGTACTTGACCATCTTCTCCTCTGGTTGTTGAAGTAGCACCCCAGACACCATCCAGTGGCATTGGCATGCACAAAGGTCACAAGCACTTGGGATGTGAAAGTTATTAATGATCCCAAACATTTTTATTGAAGGAACATAATTTGGATATTATTATCTATTCAGCTTCTTCAAATGTACCTCAAGTTTAAACTGGACCTTTCAGCAGGATTCTCCCTCAATTCCAGACCTGAAACAGGACTCATTGCTCCTGGCTGTTGCCCAGTATGAGCATCCTTCTGTCTCCTAGCCTGCCTTCCAGGAGAAGGAGATCAGAGGAGCAAACCAACGCGTATGACCCTGCTTGCCCTTGGGTCAGAGCAGCCGTCCCCTCCCGGGGGCAGCCAGGATGCTGCTGCGGTCCCCTGCTCAGTGCGGGAGGGGAGCGGGCCAGCCGAATGCCCACCGGGCTGGGGCCGTTTTTGGGACCCGTGCTCGGAGCCGGCTCCGCGGAGCTTCCCTTCCACGGGCGCTGCCGCCCGCTCCAGCCCACGCAGCCCCGCTCGGGCGCAGCTGTTTGTGCAGCTGTGCGGCCGGCCAGATGCGAGAGCTGATTCTGGCTGGAAAGAAAAACATGTTGCTTTCTGGAGGGTGTTTTAACACACTTTTTTCCAGCCAGATCGATTCCCTGATCCGGTTCTCCGTGCAGGCACAGAGCTGAATGAGTCAACAGCCGCTGCCCTGAGTGCTTTGCACCCCTGGGGACACACTCATGGGGCTGACGCTGCCATTTGATAAGCGTTTAAACTGACACGTAGGAAAGCGGTTGCCTCCTCACTTCTCTTTCTCCCCCGTAGGAGCATTTCCAGCTTCTGCTGTCACCAATGCAGAAGGTGCTCCTCCAGCCAAGCAGACAAGGGGAAAATCAGACTGGCTGAACTTACAGGGGTGAAAAAACTCCTGATCCCGTGGGAGGACTCTTCTCCTAGGTGAGCTACCTTAATCCTCTTCCTTGGCAGAGTGGCACAAGCGCTGTCCCAATGGCAGGGCAGGCAGCATAGGAAAGGTGAGGAAGCATTGGGTCTCTGCCTGCTGTTCCTTATCAGATGTGTTTCACACTAGAAATAATGCAGATTAATAAAAGCAATGAAGATACTCCCACTGACTGGTATCATTCAATATTTTCACAGATTCACTTTTTCTTTTTTTTTTTTTTTTTGCAAGGCCTGTGACATTGATAATATGCATTAGCTTGGCTCTCTTGTGTTTGGGGTGCTTGGTCTGCCATTAGAGTCTGAGAAGAGCTGGTGGTGTGTGAATAGCATTTTTGTGCCAACACGGGCCCCGGTCTCAGTGCCATCATGGTGTGGTGACTGTCCTTGGTGAATGGCAGTCCTTGCAGTGAGGGATGTGCTGTGACCTTTGCAGGAGTACCATGAGGGGCAACCTGGCCTGCTCATGCACTGGCACAGTCAAAGCCGGTGCCAGACTGTCCTCTGCACACTGCTGCCCTACTAAAGTGTCTGTTTTATCTACAACTGGAGGCACCAATTTCAGGAACAATATTGTTGGGCATTTTCATAAAGAATATCCTCTCCCAAATCAGACTAGCTACTTATTTCACTGCCAGCCTCATGTTTCTGTAATTGGGTACACTGCTCTGAAACCGCAGGGAGAAAACTGGTCTTTGTTTGACCCTACTCATAGCCAGGAAGCTGTGGGTGATATTTTGTATTATGGACTTGTTCAGTGGCAATGAAGTTAGCTAAAATTATTGCAGGGTTTAAAACAGGTTTAAATGAAACCCAAGCCAAACACAGAAGGAGCTTTGCTTCTCTCCTCATATCTGAGATAATTATAGTTACAAAATAATTATAAAGTCATCATGTGATGTCAGACATCCTTACCCAATATTCAGCATTTTCAGCCTCCTTTGAGGCCAGTCATTCAAAAACATCCTGGATGGGGCTGGGGTTGGCCTGAGATCCATAGTGATTTAGGCTTTCTGCACACTTCAAGGCTAGGTATGAAATACCTTACAGAGACCTCAATACTGAGGAGATATTAAACACTTGCTGCCAGAAACTTTATGCTCTGTAGTATGGATCAAGTCAGGTTCCCAAAATTAAAGTGCCCCCGAAAGCACCCATAGATTAGGGAAAATAAAAGGTTGGATTTGAATAGCAAATAGCAAATCTTATGTAAAATGAACAGAGAGAAAAAAAAAGGCCTTTTTTTTCTTGACTACTCTCATTTTTTTCATGTGAAGAATTAATATTCTGCTCATACTTTAAATCCAATTTACCTGTTTCTAACCCTAATAAACGTTCAGTAAAGGTATCTGACAGCTCTCTCCATCTTTCTTAATGAGTATTTTGAAAGGGGCTTATCCTATATCTAGCAAATTCTAATCCCTATGAGCTAAACTTTGGAAGTGAGCGAGGAATGCAGGTAGAAAGCTTTTCTCTTTCAAAGTCGAAGGGTAATAGCACTTCCTTTCTATTCCAAAGTCAGAGTGAAGACAAGTTCCTCTTGATGAAAGCGCCACAGTTAATCCGTCTCAGGATTGGTGTCTCCATGTAGCACCCTGGGGAACTAGAATAAAAAGAAGTGTTTTTTGCCTGGTGAGCTGTAGAGTTACAGTGCAGGAAAATCCTTGTTGTACAGTATGCTATATTGTTTCGCTAATGTATTTTTTCTGTGCCCTGAATGAAGCGTTTATATGCAGGGAAATTGGCTTTGAGGCAGCGGATGAAATCGTAATGGTGTCAATGATCTGCCTCGCAGCAGAACAAGCGATCAGCTGATGGATCATGTTAAACCACAGAGGATGCCATCCTGCAACTCTTTCTCATGGCAGCAAAGCCATAAATGTTGTGAGCTGTTCTGTTAACATCTGAGAGCCTGCTCCCAGAAAGGAGGATAATTCCAACACATTTATTAAAGAGTCAGCTTCCATTCTTGTTGATTAATTTTGATCATTTGTTGAAGAGGCTAAGGCTTTTTTTTCTCCAGACCTATTTTTGATTACATCCCAAAATGCTCCCAAGCCCCCATATATTTCAGTTAGTTCCATTTTTGAAAATGTCCAGGGTGGAAAAAAGACAATGTTGCTTTCTTTGGCAGAAGATGTCTGATAGTGAATTTTCTTCCTTTTTCTGTTACATTTTTCAAACAAGCTGCTTTTGAGGGTGTGATCTGACATACTTACACAGTTCTGAACATGAAAGCTGTTTATTAATGGTGGAGTTATAGAATGGTTTGGTTTGGAAGGGACCTTTAAAGACCATCCAGTTCCAGTCCGCTGCTGTGGAAGAGATGTGTACAGAGTGATGCCAAGCTCTGAAAGGTCCTTGCCCAACACACAGGACCATGGTGCAAGCAATTTGTGCTGACACGCACAACGAGAGTGTTGCCTTTCTCTGATTTTATCACTTTATTACTCAATGTTATAATTCCTCTAAACTTCAAATGAAAGCTGACATTCTGTTGTGATTTTTTGTTGTTTTTTATCTGCTATTACAGAGCTGTTCGCATGTAAGGAGTGAGACAGAGCTACAGTTTTAAAAGACGTAATTGCCACAAGGTATTTGTGTGGTCAGAGAATAAACAATAGTCAGGCTGTTTCTTCCAACTTCAGAAAAACATTTTCTTTGAATACCCTCTTTTGCTTCCTGAAGAGTCACCATTATATCTAAACCCAGACCATACACAAAAAGCAGAGTGCCAGATGATGAAAGATGTTCACGATGTGGTTCTTGGCGACCAGTGGGAGAGTATTTCATCAGTGTTCTCTGTTAATCAGCTTAATCTGGCCTTGCAACTGGTGTGATAGGGTTTCCAGTCAGCTGATGCCATGTATAATCATGCTTCATGCGGGGCTCAGACTGTCAATACAAACTGAGTCCTTCCACGGCACGTATGGCACATGAAAACCCAAATTAATGGTCACCTTTAACTAACTGTCCTTGAATCAATTCACATTTTAAAAAGTGCTTGTGAGAGCATCAATATTGTATAAGCAAGCCCATGTTTCTGCATGCTGAAGGCTTACGGAAAGGCTGCTGTTTGCCTTATCACTTGATGATAAATCAGTTGCTGGCCAATCATTTCTATCTTCCCTTCCTCTTTAAGAATTCCATTTTCCAGCTTTTCCATCAAATTGCAAGACTAGAATTCATTCTGACAGCAGGGAAAGTTAAATGGCTTAATTTGTTCTTAAAAATGGGAAATTTCCTCATGTTCCAAGCCTTAGTAGACGTGGCTCCATCTCAGAAATATTAATGTTCTCTATTTTGAAAATCTCACCACATTCACCATTCGAAAGAGCAGTCTGTGTGATGGGTGGTGAAATCAGTTGCTCTTGTATTTCATTATTATAATAGATCTGTTAAAGCAATTCCTTTCCTTTCTCTTCAAAGCTTTTTCTGTCCTCTTGAACTGAAATTTTTCTGGAAAAAAATGTTAAAAGTCCATTTATAGATGCCAGTGAGCTGCTGTAATATGCAATACATTTATTTCAATCACACACATTATCCTGAAGACATGTTTGTTCTTACTTTCACTGGACAATTACTTGCTAAACATTTATTGTTTTAGTAATTGTGTCCTCTTTATCTTCTTAGGATTGTTATTCGAGACTAATTCTCAGCTGGTATAAATACATTTAGGGTGAGCAGTTAAAAATGCTTTAGAATCAAGTCCCTAGTATTTCTGAGGATCTCAAAATGATAGGCAAGTGTCTACTAGTTTTGCTGAAGAAATATTCTAAATTTTTCTAAGGTGCTCTCTCTAAGGTCTGAGAGTATTTGATCATCCTCTCACATAACTTCCTAAGCCAGGCAAAAAATTCACAGTTATGTCAGGTGAATAATTTAATTAATTAAATATTGTCAATTGCATATTTGAAGGGAGTAAATAATTTTGTCTTTATTATTTGCCTAATATTTAAGACTCCCCAAAATAGGAAAACATTACTTTAGAGGTCAAGTCTTAATAGTTCTAGCTCAAGTCTATAAATTTCCTTCTTTTCTGCAAATGGGACCTGCTATGAGAACAAAAAATTGGCTTGAACTGACTTCTGTATTCTGGCATGTGTTATGAAAGCACTGTCATATTCCATTTTTATCAACTATTTTTGGTTAAAAAGCAACTATTTGACTGATAATTAACATGCATATGTCTTTGTTACAGAGTCTCAGTCTTGAACCAATATATGAAATGTCAAGGAGCTTAAGGCAAAGGTTAAAGATTCTTGATGTCTTTCGGTTACAACAGTGCCAGAATAAGTTTTGTATCTTTCTGAAGAGGACGTTTCTATTTCTTTCAGTGCAGCTGTTTGATTTTCTTTTTTTTTTTTCATCATGACTCTGCATGCATTAGTCTCCTACAGGGCAAATTGCTTTATTTAACATGCCACAGAAAGCTACTTCTGTTGCATCAGGGAGATGGAATGCTTCTCTTAAACTGTAATGCCAATAATTGCCTTTGGACTTCCACACAAAGAAAGTTTTGGTCTTCAAACTGTCTGGAAGGGTTTGTCTGTAATTGCTGTAATGTACAATCACTCCTAGAATGAAAAGGAAAATGACATATATTTAGAAAGTTCAATAAGAACAGTGCAAACAAGCAACGCTATTATCCAAGACAGTGAATGAGCCCCATGTTCTGAGGCTGAGCCTCAGAAATTGTTTTATTGCTCATGGTGAGCAGACACACTGTTAATATAAAAGTATAATGAAAGCAGTTGGAATAACCACAAGAACACCCTCTGAAGCATCCATGTTTGGTTAAACATATTTGTCTGAATTCATACCAGGCAGCTGGGCTGACAGATTATTTATGTCTGGATTCTCCCCCTCGGCGCTGACTCACAGCAGAATAGGTATATCCCATCTACACATGGAGAAGTTCAATGCTTTAGACTTCCTGGGCAATTAAAAAGCAAAATAATACACATTTTCTAAGTTTCAAAATATTTAAAACTCTAGATACACTTTCTGAGAGCTACTTTGGCCAAATCTCTTAATGTTTGTGAAGCTGCATCATGAATTTGACCCACTTGCCAGCACAGTCAGTCATGGCACTGCCACTGACCTGCAAACCCAAAAACCTGCTGTTTTTCAGCTGCCTGAAATGTCAGAATAAGAAAAGCAGAGAAAGCAGTTTCCGGAATGGAGTTAAGACAAGGGTGACCTAAAATGCTCACTATGGCTTAACAGGATTTATAATCCCTTCCTCCAAGCAGTGGGAAGTTGGCTTACTGGTCAGCTACAATGTGGGGTAGACCTTAGCAGGCTCAATCTGCTGGAGTTAAAACCTGGGGAGGATGGAGACTCCTCTCTTGATACCGTATACATGTAAGAATAAATATAAACTCCAAAAGGCGGAAGGAACAATTCACCATTTTTTAATTAAAGACTTCACAGGCCATGAAAAGAATTGCTAAAACTCTCTGCAAAATAATTTTCTGGGCTGGGTAAAGAATTCTAGAACAGATGTTTGCAGCAACTTCTACTATTTTCTGGTCTTCTACCCACACACTGATGATTTTCTTGTCATTACTAAGGAAAAAAAAAAACCTGTGTTGTCATAAATGACAAGCTATCTTCAAATACAGAATAATTGAGTGAAGCATATGAATTCCAAGAGAGAGATCAATCATGTCTTTTCATGAAAAGTATCCTTATAGTATTAAAACTAAAAAAAAAATCCACAACCTGTCAACAAATTGCAGTGTCAAGGTGCTTCTGAGTTTTTCTGCCATGCTCCCTTCCAAACCTTATTTAAGATTAAATGTTCTTTTAAAAAATAGCTAATGTTACTTCAATGTGTGTATAACTCAGACCAGCTAATGAACAATTCTCTGCTAGGTAAAGTTCTATTGCTGGAAATTTTCTGAATTTGCTAAATCAATGCACAGAAAGCAAAATACAGTCCTTAGGGATAACTAGAAACAAATCCTTCTATACAGCATTTGGATCTACAAAAGAGTATTTTTTACTGGTCCTTCTGCAGGTGTATGATAGGTATTCATATTGTAAAAAAAGATTCTCAAAACCACAGTATACAATATAGCTGCACCTTCATTTGGATTATTAGAGACATCACAATAACCTGTGTAAAAGTATTTCAGTCCTCAGCTTGAAGAGGTGCTGCCCCAGCACTTTGCATAGGAAAGTTACAACTCAAAATACATTTGTGGAAATGTTGTAGCTCATATCTACATGCATTCTTGAAATCATGTCTCATCGAGGTCAGAAGCTGCAAATATTTTTTTCTACTTGCTTCTTGCTTTGTTTGGGTTAAGCTTGTCCCCTGCTCATCAGTCCTGCAAAAGGATATGGAGTAGCAGGTGATAAGTATTTGGGTGGTTCAGCTCTCCCTATTCCCGCTTTGCAGTGCCCTTCCCCAGTCCCTGCCATTGTCCAGTCCTGCTCCCCAGCCATATCTCAGCACCCTCAACCCCACAGCCAGAGGAGTCCTTTGGCCACTGCCAGTGTTTATTGATTACAAACCAAGTGTTTTGGCAACTGATAAGGCCCATTGTGGTTTTTGTGATTCGTACTGCAGGTAACTCTTCCAGTTCTGTCTTGCTAAGAATCCATGAAGTACAAGGTCAGATAGCAAATGGTGGCTTTGAAACGTTTTCTGTTTCAGTTTCTGTGTGATCTCTGACAGAGGGACCATCCCAACAGCATGTGTTTGATGTTTCATTACAGTAAGGACACTGAAACCAAAATGTGTTGTGCTCCTTAATGATTTGAATGGTGAAAGATGCACATAGAAATGGCAGCTATGCTGCAGAAGTAAGGGTGTAAGTTGTTGTGAATTTAATCAGAGGAGAGGGAAGGACTTTAATTTAAAATTTCCCTTGGCATGAAGAAAAAAATATTAAAATCTGCTATTTGTTCAAACATAAAATTGAGTTTAGTTTTTTAGATACTTGTGTTTAAAAAAGTGACAAGTGTTAAAGGGTAGTTATCAATAAAAAAAAACTGTTGTTTTTGAATTAGAGTTTGTCTGAAAAAAAACCGCAAATGTGATAGCATTTGATTTTGCCTTATCCAAGTGTACATATTCCAGTGAAAAAATCTTTCAGAGAGCAACTAGATCAGATGGCTCAGAGGATTATTACCATATGTGATTCTTTCCAGCTCAGTTTCCTTATAAAAAAATAAATCAGTACCATCTAAATTTCCCTTTTCCTCTTCCTCCATGTAAGAAAACCTACAGCATATCCATATGAATCTTGTAAATTTTTTGTTTCCAGTGTTCTGTTGAGCCCATCCTAGCCCTGTCACAAACCCTCTTTATATCTGTGTACTCCCTTCATTCCCTCAAATTATGCACCCCAATTTTCTCCAAGCCCTTCATCCCTTTTTCTAATCACTCTGCTTCTCCATTCAAACAGGGCATTTGAGAGAGTAGAACAGAAGACAGGAAGGCAAGCTTGGAAAACTTGAAATAATACACACACACAGCTGCTCCAAAAGGGCCAAATTTTCATTTGGTTTAAAGTAGGAAATGTCTGCTGACACCATAAAATTAACACTAATTTAGAAGTTTTTCTATCACAATTCTAACTGGCTCCCACTCGGAAGGTGGACTGCATGAGTGTGTGCGAGAAAGAAGAAATCTGGTACAACAAAAATTGTTGGTGCTTGTCCCTTAAACATAGGAAAGTCTCATGTTGACAGCAAGGAACACTGGACTTGGGTTTTATCTGAAAAAGACGCCACTTACTTTACTGTACAAAAATCCTACCCTCAAATAATTGTATTTGCCACAGAAGGACGATACATCAAACCAGAATAGAAAGCTCAAGGCCTGATATACAGCTTT
Organism: Monarcha castaneiventris obscurior; assembly: GCA_026261815.1. NCBI lineage: Eukaryota > Metazoa > Chordata > Aves > Passeriformes > Monarchidae > Monarcha > Monarcha castaneiventris. The sequence continues at coordinate 11,200,794 of JAMPIT010000433.1, read as the reverse complement.
AGTCAACCCTTAAAGCATGTCTTGCTGCATCCTGACTTATGGTGTTGCGACTGACACCTGTGTGAAATCAGCTGCTGGGCATGGGTATCTTCACCTGCTGGTTTTGCTGAATGTCTGTATCTCACATGAATTGTGATTGCCTATATATCTGGGTTTGCAGGATCCAGTGGAGAGGAGAGCAGGCTTGCTCTAGACTTGGCAGTCAGAATAAGTCACACTGCTGACCTAAAAACCCTTAATAGACACCATACAGTGAGGTGTGGAATGATTTCTTCAATTTGTGTGTTCCAAAAATACATACTTTCACTCCTGCTTGCTTCTTTTGATTTGCTAAAAAAATCTCAAGCCCCTTTATTTCTTTCCTATTATTTTGCTAGAAAATATTCAACATTTTGCAAGACCACATCCATATTTTAAATTTTTCTTCCCATCAGACCCCCCTCCCACCATAAATTGACACAGATCAAAGCTGATGAAAGAGTAGCAGTGGTAGTTCCACTGCTTGGTTAGGCACTCTGATCTGCTAAATTCTAGATGTAGAGCAAAGGAATCTAAAAAAAAAAAATATTCCAAAGAGTGGTTCTCAGGCAGCTCTTTTGTGTGGGGATCATATACTTGACACCATGCCTTATGTGGAATGCACATCAAATCACCTGGAGACTCCACATCAATGGTAGTTATGTGTATGCATGTACCACAAAGAGAATAGACCTTTGAACCAGTTGGGTGCATGAGACAAAAAAAAAAAAAAAGGAAAAAAGAAAAAAAAATAGAAGAAAAAAAAGAAGAGAGCCTAACAAGTGTAAATCTGGAGCAGTGCATCAACTACTTTGATTTACCTCTCTGCTTTGCCTTATGCCTTTTTTTGCTGTTATGTTTTAATGGACAGATTTAAAAAAAAACTTCCCTAGTGCAGTCAGTGCTTTATTTTATAAGGTGCTCTCCTTAATCTAACACATCTGTGTTATCTGATCCAAGACTGCCCATAGGATAGAGGGAGAGATTCTTAGCTCCCATACACTCATCTTGTAGACTTCAAGGGGGTTACACTAACTGCGCCAAGTCGATGACTTGCTCTTGTTTGTTGTTGGACTCTTAAGTGTTACCATATTTTTCCTTTAGCTGTTACTGAAGCCCATACCAAGTACCTCTCAGATAAAATTATTTCCTCTGTGCTGAGCTGATTTTTGCTCCAGGCAGGCATTTGCTAATTTCAGGGAGGTTTTGCTATCACAGACAGGACCCAAACAAACCTCTTATAGGAGTCAATGGACTTCCAGTCAATGGACTTCAATATTTAGAAAAAGGAGTTTTTTACCTCAGAACTAAGCCCCAGGTGAAAGTCCATTTGTTCCTTTCAGTCTAGAAATGGCAGGGATGTTATAATAGAAAATGAAATAAAACAAACAAAAAATAGGAAACTGCCTGATTTTGCTCCAGAATGAAATGGTAAACCCTGAGTTTACCTTCCAGTACATGCTTCAGAGTGAAGGGCACTGCCCTGATCCTGCATATTCTGTCAGTAATGTGAATAAGCACAGTGGACCTGCCCACTAAAACCTCAGTGAAGCTGCACTTGTGCTTATGGCCTCCATGCCTTCCTTTCCTGCTGCTTCCACAGGTGCTACTAGCCCATTCCTGAGATTTTGCCCACCCTGCTGCCAGGCTGCCTAGCTGATGTGGCAGTCCGTCTTAAACGGAGATTTCTGACCACATTGAGGAGCAACATTTCACAGGAGTTCCCTATGAGTTTGGAAACCAGACTGTGCTACTGCTGAGTACAACTATCCTCCCCTCTCTGGGAGTCCCCACCTTTGCCTCCTGATCCTCCCACCCCATATTGCTTTCTGACACTCAAAGAAATTAGGACAATAAGCAAAGACAACCAGTTCCAAAAATCATGCGCCAAACCCCAGTTTTCATCCCACATACTCAGCACAATCAGGGGGATGGCAGCCCATGTGTTTGCAGCACACCCTGATGGCTTTGTGCCTGGCTGGGACCAAATGCCCAGCAAGGGACTCTGGAGACAGAGTGAGGACCAGTTGTTCTGCTGCCACAGGACACACGCCTTCAAACAAGCCACTGCTCTCAAATGCTGGGACAAGTAAAGCAAAAGTTATGACACCTGTAGTAAATGTGTTTCCACAGAAGTGGATAATACGTGCATTGCATGTTGAATATTACAACCTGTTTAATGATTACTGTTGACCCAGTTGGCACGTATACCAAGCACAGAAACTGCACATAAGTATTAAAAGAAAGAGGAAAAGTGATGGACAAGTCAGTGCAGGGTGTGAAATAGGGTCTAATAGCCAGCTGTTGGCATTAGCTCAGAGATCTACAAAGTCCTTTCACAGATCTGCAAGCTATGGTGCATCCCACGAGTTTTTTAGGACATGCATGAGGAGCAAAAGTTACTCCATATCCATATATGGATGACAATTGCTTAAGGGTTTTCCCTTCAAGGCTGGTGCCAAGGGCAGAGGGAAGGTTCACCTGGCAATGCCTCTCCACGTCTCACACCCTATGGAGGACTGCAGGAGGCCCTGCAAGCTCAGCTTCTTTAGTAAATGATGAGAACACCTAAATAATTTGTATGCACCATCTGTATGGATGCTCCTGGGAGGTGGTTGTGGCTTTGGGCACTAAAGTGACTGGTCAGTGATAGACCTGAAGTTCACTGGTGTTGAGACACGAGGAACAGAAGTGTGGACAGGCTCAAACAGCATCCATGTACACCATCCCAGTGAAGTGCACTCTGTAACAGCAAACCCAGGCCTCACATCTTCACTTTGAGAAAGACTCAGTGAGGTTGGAATGAGTGTCAACAAGACTTACACAGATGGATCTAGAGACTGGAAACATGGGCAGATGGATGGACAAACAGCTCCATCCAGGTGTTTCTTTACTAAAAGGAAGCATGAGAGAGTGTTTCATCTCCTTACAGGAGGAAAGATGATGTATCACTTAATTTAGCAATGACAGTCATATGGAACGACACGCAAAAGCTGAGGACGAAGAGTGATGCTGGAATTAAAGCAGGCTTCTTACTGCTCACGGATTTAACTGCTAAAACCATCTCTGAATTTCAGTGTTGACTTCTTCATGTTTTAGCATTTCCAGCTTAAGAGCTGCTACCTTTTTGGAAGCTATCTTTTATTGAAGTACACACTTTTTTGAACAAAATGCTACTATAATTGGATGAAGTTAAATAGCCTGTAATGTATATAGGAGATCATTTTAAGGAATTTGATGTTCCCATCAGTCCTTAAACATTATAAATGAACCCAGAAACTTCTCAGGGTGATGACAGATGTGAAGACTGCAACTCCCAGAGTACAATTCTCCATTTCAAGAAATGCAACCAGAATGCTGTGATCGAGCCTACAGTTGCATGGTTTCACTGCCTTCTGCAAGATAGCATCGTCTGCAAGATGGTCTCTTATATGTGAATTAAGAGCAGCCCTTGGGCCCTGGGGCTTTGCCAGCTCGACCCTCCTTTAAACAAAGCCTGACTCTGGGATGGGATAAGCACTTGGCTCTGTGTGGAGTGCTCTCAGTTACTCGGTTCTCCCTAATCCAGGCAGGAACTCAGAGTACTCTGTGTTTAAGGATTGCACCCTGCAGGAGAGTTTTTGTTTTATTCTGTATTTTATGCTTCAGTAATTGAGTAGAGTGTTTTCAACAGCTCCCATAAAGACATCTGAAAAATGTCATTGCAAGTTATCCTTTAAATAGCAGCCTGCCCTTGCAGTGCTGAGCCAGGGAATGCCTCCCACCTGGTTCCAACATCCTTGTGTCTGGAGAAACCTCTGACTGGTTTGGCTATTAATATCTCTGACTCCCCTGCCTTCTTCAACATGTTCACAAGCTTCTTCCTCTCTCTGTAAAAAATTTGTTTTTCTCAATCCTGCAAACTGATAGCACTGCTAAATAAAAGATTGAGCACTTCAACTGCTTATATATTGGCTCCTTTCAGGCATAGCTTGATTTAAAGAATCACAGAGAAGCACAATGGAAGACTTAGTCAGCACTATATGTCAGTCTTCCCAGACATAATACAAACATTAACAAAACTAGATCAAAGTAACAGGACTAAATCTTCTCGATCAAACATAATTACTAGGCATAGTTTTATTTCAAGAAAAAGTAAGTTTTATTGAATCTTTACAATTGAGGGTAAAAAAAAAAGAGTTTAAAAAGGTAAAAAGAAGGAAATGAGTGGGAAAAATGATTTTTCAAAAGCAGTGACTTATTGTACACATGCCTTAACAGATAATCAATTTTGTCAAGTTACTAAAGACAGAATTATTGCAGATGCTTAGGAAGGGGAAGCATAAGAATACTTAAAATCCCCAAAATCTCTTTTATGTACTCACTCTAAGTGTTATCCTTGATTTCAATGAAACCTACTACCATGAAATTATCAAAAAGTTGAAAAAATCCTTTACTGGGTGGGGAAGAGGGATGCAGAGAGACCAAGCTGGGAAGGGGATATCTGCGGGGTGGGTACCAGTTCAGGAGCAGGGTCAGTATGGGTGGGCAGAGCTGGAGGATGTTGCAGGGAGACGTCTGGCCACAGGTGCATTTCATGGCCAGAGGGCAGAGCACTCAGCTGCAGGCGACATCCCCTCCTCACGCACTCCCTGCCGTGCGTGACTGGGAGCTGGCTGGGGGTGGCCACCATCACCCATCTCGGGGCTTTCAAGGCGAAAATGCTTTTTGAACTCCTCCAAGATTACAGAAAAGTCTCACGGTGCCTGTTTAAACAAGTGTGTCTGAACAGGAAAATCAAACAGACAGGGAGCTACTTCAGTTTCTCCACTTATACGATATTTGAAATGATAAGCAAGGATACACTTTCACATAATTGGACTGTGTCAGGGTACCAGCCATTTGATCAGATAGGGGCTGTCTATGTAGTCTCACATCAGAGGGCTAGTAAACTACAAATTAAGGCAGGCTTTAGATTTTGTCTGCAAAGTAGCCAAATAAATTGAATTTTTTTTCTAAAGGTCATAAAGGGGGTGGGGGAAAATACAAAAATAAAGGCAGAATAATGGACCAGGATAACCAAATCTGAAAGAATAAGTGAATTAAATCTTTGGAAAGGTCTCAATCATGCGTGAAAACCCGTAAGTATTGGAAAGATACCAATCAGCATCTTTGGATCTGACTGGGAGATTTGAAAGCCCAGTTTTCATCGCCCTAAAAGAGGTCTGCAGAAAGGAAGGGCTAGTGCTGCAAGGGAAATGTAATGCTCCATGGGACCAAGGCTTTTGGTTTTGTTCTGTTTGTTGGTAATTTATCATTTTATTTGGCATTTGCCTTTGCAACAATATCTTGGGGAGGGTGAGACACCATGGGAGAACTTGCACAGGCCAGCTGGGTGAGGGCCAGAGAGCACTGCTCACTCCCCTCCATTCCTCCATCCCATCCCATTTGCTCTGGCATCTCAGGCCTGGAGTCAACCAGCCTGCATTTCCTCCTGCTCCATAGTCCACTCCCTTGAGAGTGCCCCCAAAGCAGGAAAAAGCCCCCCTGCCCACCCACCAGCCCTGGGGATAGTCTCCCAAAGGTCTGAGTACTGCAAACCCCCTTTCCTCTATGTGGCCACTGCCTAAGCCCATCCCTCCTGCAAATACAAATCTGGTCCCCCCAGCCTTGTGCTCTAGACAGATTCCCAGGCTCCAGACAAAAAGGCCAGGGGGACTCCAGGGGACCCAGCTGGCTCTCAGCCAACACTGCTGAAAGGGGATCACAAGAAGCCAGATTTATTCCTAAGAACAAAGCTTCCGGTGACTTTCCAAGATGCTCATGGTACTTCTTTCTCCCTTTTTTTCTTCTCCTTCCCTCCCACTCTTACTTTTCAAACTCTCTGCTGGAATAGAGGTGCTCCCTGTCACTATCAGTGAATGTACTGCTTCCCTTCCTTGCCATGTCTGTGTACACTCCTGTGGCATTTCTTTTTCTATGCCTGGATTTATACATCACTGACATTTAGCAACTTGTGTTGGCTAGAGAGAAGGACTTGAATTTACCTGTGATGCTGCTGCACATGATTTTTTTTCTGTAAATAGCTACTGCTGGGTCAAGTGAGTTGTAATTTGCCCCCATATGCAAGACCCAGCAACCAAAGTGGAGTCAGGATGTGAAGTGCATGTGTGTGCGTGTCACCTACTGCCAGGGTTTCCAGCTGCACTTAGTAACTAGCAAAGGGTGGACTCTCATGGGAGACTACTGTGTAAAAAAGGTGAAATAACTTGCAAAATAGCACAAGCAAACCTCAGGGAGAAAATTAATTCTGTGTGTTGAACATGCCCCTGCTCTTCCAGCTATCAGAGCCTCTTCCTTGTGTCTCTGTGTTATCTTAACAGAAGTTTCAGAAGTAAAAATCAAGCAGACCTAAATCCACCCAAGGGTAATAGGACCATTAATAGTAGGGCCCAGACTGCACCTGGTGCCACTCCAAACTGGCAGAGTTTGGCCCCAATGATGGCAGGACATCATCCTGCTCCATAGTGTGGTCTGTGCTGCTAGCAGGGGAGGGGTAGGTGGGCAGCAGCCTGTGTGCCTGGTCTGGGCACCCCACAGCCACCCATGGCCTGGGCTTGCCCCTGCAAGGGCTGGAGGGTGCACGGAGCTGTGGATTGCAAGCAGTCTGATGCTGTTTGAGAAGCTGAAATAAGTCCTGCTTTGAGAGACAGGAAAACCCCAGCTGTTGAAAAGCAAAGTGACCCAACACCAAGAGAGGGCCCACACTTGCTACCTAAATAGTGTCAAAACCACATACAGAGAGAATAACATGGAGGCAGCAAAAGGCAGACCGATGTCGCTGTTCTCACCGCAGATGAGTAGAGAAACAACACAAAGTCCAGGCTCAAGGATAAATGGAAGTGATTTAATAATCTTTCCAAAGGCTTTTATATGTTAGTTTGTAAGAGTGTGTTGAATGGCATAAGGTAATTGGTCTTTTGGCCATCCACCCCTTGAGGGGATTGGCCAAGTTCTAAGACACCCATTCCTAAGCATTTATCTAGTTAGAACCTTAACAATACTGCAAAACAACCTGCAGGCGCAAGAAGTTTACACTATTGAAACATCGTTTAAGATAATCTGCATGGGAAAGACAGAACTCTCACAAAATGCTGCAGAGAGCTGAAGAGATTCTGTGCTGAAGCTTTTTCAGTATCCATAGACCGATGTCTAGAAATGTTCTCTCTCCTGTTTCAAAAGCTAATTAGCCCAGAAGTGGGCAAGCCAGGAACATTTTAGATTATGACTGTGCTTGTGGTTGATGGAAAGTCTAAGAGGAACATAAGCTTTCTAAAAGACAAATCCAGTTTTCCTACAAAATAGTTGGGATTTTTTTCCTCCTCCTCTGGCAGTGGAATTGTTTGGATACATTGATTTATAAGAATGATGTAGCTCCCAGTATCATATCTAGCCATTGGTTCCCACTGAGCAAAAGGATGTGGTGAGATCACATCGCCAAAATAATAAGGCACTGGAGTTCCTGAGCAGGAGGTTACATAGTACCAGGACGGTTTCAAATACTTGAGGATGACTTTGATATTTGCAGGAGTGTGATGATGTTTTGTTTTGCAATTGACAGAGTCTGGAAGATACCTGATACTAGTTACTCTGCTGTTTAGCTGTAGTTTCCTTTACACAAGGAAATTAAAATCCTTCTATATATATTTGCATGAATGTATGTTTTCCTAAGTGGCAGGTTTTGGCTTAAGGCAATCTCTTTTGAACCATCTTAGCAGAGGAAGGAAAAAACCATTTTCCCCAAACCTGTTCCTTGTGAGTTTAGAGGGATATTTTTGGGACTCTGATTTTACAGAGACAAATTAAAGGCAGCGGGGAGAAGCAGTCTTGGCTGTGTGACATCAGCAGGAAGGTGAAAAAGGGGTGCTGGAAAGAGGAGACCTGCCAAGCTCCACTGCCATGCCGCAGGTTGAGCAGCTGTCTGCCTGTGGGGCCGTGGCTCAGGGCCCTCCCCCAGCTCAGCAGCTGGAGGCAGCAGCTGGAGGAGAAATCCTTCTGCACAGGCAAACCTGGCGCACACAGGCATTGCTTTCACTTCATTTTCCCTTCTACAGACATTCTTTCCTCAGGAGCTGATTACTATAGAGCTGAAACGTATTTCCTCCTGAAAAGTGGGTTTCTTTTGTGTTTGGTCCCCCCCTCCATTTGCACACAACCTTCCAGCGGGATCAGGCTTAGATCAGGATTGTGGAGTTTTCTCAAAATGTTGTGACATGCGTTTCCACTGTGCTGTATGTTTTCATATGGTCCTTTGTGTCACATTTTCCAGCAATTTAGGGAGATATAAGAAATAGCTTTTACACAATAGGCAAAGCGGGAGGATTATTTCAACTTTGGGGTATTTCATCTTCTTCAAAAGGCCTGAAAAAAAACCTGTCCTTGTGAGCAAATGATTAGAAGAAGACTGGGAATACAATAATTACCCCAAATGGAAACCCAGACCTCAGCCAAACAATACAGCTTTTGTAAACTGGCTCCGCCTGTAAAAAAATCTAGGAAATCTCATAACTAGAACTGTCGAAATCTTTTTCTTATGCAACAATATGTAAAAGACTCCTGAGAAATGAGGAGTAAATATGGAAATGCTGTAAAATAGCACGATAAGGAACTTGCTCTGGGCAACGGAGACGGCCTTGGCAGTACTGGCATGGATTCCTTCAACCACAAACTATTTTCTCATCTTGAAGAATTTGGGACAAATTACATTTAATGCTATTCTGCCAATAAACAAGGACATGAAGACAAATAAACTGGGACTCGTCAAAATCTACCTTGATCGTTGTGGAATTCGTGGGGACCAAAGCAATTGGGAGAGAGACAGAGTGCTGTTTTGAATGAATGTTCTCTATGAGAGAGCAGAGAGAAGATCATTTATATCCTTCATATTTTATACTTTTGCCTCTAGGAAAAAAAGGACGGCAGAGCTCCGACAATCATTCACTCATAATGATCGCATTCAATCTAGTGATTCACAGTGAATCATGTAATAAGGTTCCCATTTTGTGCGCTGGGAAAAGAAGGAGGGGTGGTTAAACTTTGTTTAGTTCGCATTCACGTCGCCGGCCTCCTCTTTCCCTTGAACTGCTTTATCCTGGTTTAGGGCATTATTTTTTTTGTTTTTTAATCTTTTTTTTTTCTTCTCTTCGGTTACCCCCCAGCAGTAAAAATCCCTGGAAGGAACGCTGACAGGCTAATTGTACAGTTACTAATCTTCCTTCGGCAGCGATTCGCTGGAGCACGGCTCTGCTTTAGCGGCCTCTCTGGGCCGGGCCGCGCTGGGCCGGGCAGGGCAGGGCAGGGACTCTCGGGGCTCTCGGCCAGCCCGGTGCCCGGGGCGCGGCTGTGCGAGGCAGCCGGGGAGCGGCTCCGCACGGCCGACGGCAGCGGCACGGCCAAACGGGGAGAACTCGCTTTTCGGCATTTTGGCCTAAACCCGCACCTACACCACCGCCCCCGGGCACGGGGGAACAGCCCGCTCTGTGCGCCCCTCCTGCGGGTTTGGGTCAGGGCGAGGGGCTCCGGCCCCGGGGCCGCGCTGCCCTCGGGGTGTCCGGCAGAGCCCCTCACACACGGGCAGCCTCACGCAGAGCAGCCGGCTCGCGGCTAGCGCGATGCTCTCGGACCTTCAGGTAAAAGCCGAGGCGAGGGCATGGTAAAGCTCAGGGGGCTGGGAGGAGGCGCTGACTCGACAGGAAGGTCTGCACTGGGGCTGGGAGCCGCGCATCGACCAGTGCGCCCCACCAGCGGCTGCTCCTGCAGAACTCCGTGAGACATAGCCGGAATCACCCCAAAAAGCCAACGAAAGAAAGGCACCGAGCTGGGGAAAGGCTCGGAGAGCATAAGTATCCCGGACCGAGCGGGCGAGGTGAGACAGGTCGGTGCTGGCGGGCAGGGGCAGAGGTGATGCCACACAGGCACCGGCCCCAAATGCGCCTGGAGGAGCGGTGCTCTTCTCCAGCAGAGCCGACACCTATGCAAGAGCTTTAAAAATATATATTAAATTAAATAGGCGTGTTGTCACTGAAGGGAAACCAGTGCCTTAGCCATGGGGGTTTCACCAAGGCAGCCAAGGTCCCTTTTGGGCAGAGCAGAGTCTCCAAGTCTGCTTGACATCTTGAAGCTTAAATAACCGTAAGGCATTGTTACTCCCTGGCAGCAAAGTGCCTCGTTACGCCTGATTGAGCTAATTGCTTTGAAATAGGATATATTATCTATAATTATAGAGATCTTGGAGGAGACGGCCAGCCTTTTCTTTCATCTTTTCCAAGTGCATCATAATGTCGCGATCAAATTAATTTAGGCCACTTGAAATAGTGCCTTCCTTTCAGCCCGGCTCGTCCGACCCTCAAAGAGCCGGGGACGCCTCGGCGACTGGAGTTCGGCCATCCAAACAGCTCCTGGTGACCTCCCGAGGACCAGTCCAGGTGCCTGAAGCCTTAAAAGTAGTTTGGATTATGTTTAATCTAGGCAGAAAGGGGAAGGGAGAAAGAGAGAGGGGGAAAGAAAAGGAAAAGAAAGAGAGAGGAAAATGACAAAAAGAAAAGAGCTGAGGTGTTTTCGCGTTTTTCCGACACTCGGAGACCAGCGACGAAAGCAGGGAGGGCTTTGAGCGCTTGAAGGTCTTTGAGGGCTTGTAAAGCCCGCGGGACATTTTTAGCACTTGCGAAAGTTCTGGCTCTTTGCCCCCAGGGCTGAGACTCTCAGCGATGAAGCGAGGCTGCTGAAGGGCGCGCAGGGAGCGTTCGGGCAGCGCGCAGGCTGTGCCCGGCACAGCAGAGCTGCCCCGGAGCTGCCCGTCCCCAAAGCCGGCTCGTGTCCTGCGGGACTGTCTGGTCTCCTTAGAGCTGCTGTCTCGGGAGAAATAAAATAGAAACAAGGGAAACAGCACCCCTCTCCTTTCTGAGTTCTGCCTTTAAGTCAAAGATAACGTTTACAAAAGGCAGACAATGCCTTGAATTGGCTTAGCGCTGCCTCCTGTCCTTTCTCCCCATCCCCCACGCGCTCCTCCCAGCCCTTGTTGTATTCCCACCGAAATAAAATGCTATGGGTAATGGCTTTCCCTGGCACATTCATTATATTGAAACGGGACTGTTTAGGATGCTAATTGCCCAATATTGTTATCTAGCACAAGTGCCTTCAGGGAAACGCCACGGCTCCCAATAAAAACACCGGACTGGAACAAGCACCAATAAAGTCACCTATTTCCCTCTGCCCTTTCACTTCGATATTCCTTACAGCCCAGGGAGGAAAATAAGAGAGGCACCTAAAAGCAATCCAGAGTATCAACAACGCGAAACAGGTACTAAAAATGTTCCTAAAATCCAGTGGTGTTTTGGTCACCCAAAGCGCAGTAAGCAAGGAAGGAAGAGTTTGGATACTAAAAATTTCCCACTAAACACAGAAATCAGTCTTGGGGGAGATTTCGTTTTGCAAATTTGTTTTCTCCACTCCTAACTTAAAACTTGTCGATTTCATTAAGAAATAAGGGAAAGAAAAAAAGAAGCAAGAAACGAAAGAAACTTTACTGGCATCTCGTTTTCAGCCCAAGAGATGAAAAGCCAGCATGTGAATTAGGATCAAGCCCTTGCTATGGTACAGTGATTGAAATACCAGCGAGTATGACAGAAATGTAAACACAAAGCGCTCATTGCTGGGAGATAAATAAAGAGCTAATTATCTCATTCTGTCAACTCTAAATGAGAGCGGGATAGCGCTCTCGGTATGGGACGCACACGCATCTCTTCAAACCTCAGCAACATCCCAATGTTCAAATCATTGTGCGAAAGAAAAGTGAGGAGGAGGAAAAAAGCCAGCAGCTCTAATTTTTATTTTCATGTTTCCACCAAACAACGAGACCGAAATCAGCCCAGGGGCTGCCTCGAGGTCTAATAAACGCATCACTTCTTCTTTTGCATGGTAAAGTTTGGAATCAGGGAAAAAAAATAATAATAATTTAAAAACCCAAAAAGCCAAGATCCTACCTGTAGGATCGGGTGGAGGGGACACCGTGACACTGTGAAACACGATGCATCGATATATGTGCGTGTTTTCTTAGTCGGGGGTGGCGTGGGGGTGCATCTTCGTGCCGAGTACCGGGCTTTGGGAAAATGTCGTGTGATTGGTAGAGCAAACTAATTTTGTCAGGCTGAATGTGCCGATGTCCCAGGGCTAAGGCGCCTTGCTCCCTTGATGCGGGTTAACGTCCTCAATAGTCCCCCTCCAGCTGAAGCCTTTGATCAGACCGCTGCTGGCGCCTAAAAACAACATCACTTGTCTGCCTATTAGAGGCACTGACTAATCGTGACAGATTGTTTATTCTCGCAATTAGCAATGCAGCCGCTTCTCCGAGCACCCCCACCCCCCCGCCCCGACGCGGCCCGACCCGGCCCCCCGGCCCGATGGGGCGCGGGGGAGGCTGCGGACAGCGCGGGCACCGGCACCGGCACCGGCACCGGCACCGACGGGGCGCGGAGCCGGCCTGGGCTGGGCTGGGCTGGGCGGGGGCACCGCTGCTGCCGCCTGGCAGGAGCTCTCAGCAGGGCGGCAGGGAGCCGGAGGGCAGCTGGATGTACCAATGTCAGTCGGAGAATAGCGAATAGTTCTGTGCAAAGTGCGGGCACCTTCACGTATAGGAATGTCGGGAGCAGCCCGCAAACCGTCTCCAAATCACCTTCGCACAGAGGGATCATCCGTGAGCACAGCACATGCGGGAGGCGGCTGTGATGTACGTGCAGGACACAGGAAGCACCCGACAAGGGCATATGCTCACGCGTGTGTGAGATAAGTGTGTGTGTGGAGCTGCGCGCCGGGCAATTCCTTTCAATCAGATCCTGTTGCTTATCAGTTAATAAAATGTCTATTATATCAATTCGTTTCATAATCTATATGCTCCCAATCTACCATCTTTATAGGGTCCAGTTAAAAGGAAAGGGAATTCGCTGTCCCTCCCCGTTCAGATAATTGCCCTTAAATGACTGCAAGAGGCTCTTGTGTTCCGAGGAGATTAGAGCCCTGCAGCTATCAATAAACTTTTCTCAGCGAGCGGCCAATCCCGTTATTAGAGAGCGGTTCCGTTTTACTGCACATCCGTCCTGGGCGCGGGGATAAGGGATCGTAAAACGAATTTACAAAACAAAATAGCCGGGACTTTAAGGGCTCAGGGGCTTATATGTTTCTTTTTACGTGAACGAACATTTCGTTATCTGCAGACACGCACACATCTATGCCATGAAAGTAGCTCAATTTATGTGTTGTGTATGCGGGTACGTATATAAACGCAGATCTCCACAGTCACATCGAGCACACCGCAGGGCCGGCTTTCATTTAAAACCCAAACCAAACGAACAAACAAAACCCACAAAACGATTGCGGAACGGGCAGAGTCTCCTTCCCTTTGAGAGGTCACACTCGGGACAGCCCCAGTATTTGCTAGTTTGGCAGAAGAGCGGGCTCGGGCTGTCTCCCTCTCGCTTCACGAGCAGAAAGGCCGGCATTTTTTCCGACGTTAATACGTTTTTTCCACGAGTTTTCAGTCTTCCCGTCCCCATAGCGGAGCGCTGCGTCGGCAACCCGGCCTTCTTCGCTCCTGCCTGAGATGAGAGCTGGGGCGTGGAGAGGGGCTGGGGGATGCGGAGCGGGGCTGGGGAGCGGAGCGGGGCTGGGGGATGCGGAGCGGGACCGGGGGACATGGAGAGGGACCGGGGGGAGCGGAGCGGGGCCGGGGGGAGCGGAGCGGGGCTGGGGGACGTGGAGCGGGTCCGTGGGGAGCGGAGGGGGCCTGGGGGATGCGGAGCGGGGCTGAGGGACATGGAGCGGGACCGGGGGAGCGGAGCGGGACCGGAGGGAGCGGAGGGGGCCGGGGGATAACCACACCACAGCGGAGCGGGGCTGAGGGACAGGGAGCGGGGCCTGAGGGATGCCGGGCGGGGCTGGGGGGAGTGGAGCGGGGCTGAGGGACAGGGAGCGGGGCCTGAGGGATGCGGAGCGGGGCTGGGGGGAGTGGAGCGGGGCTGAGGGTCATGGAGCGGGGCCTGAGGGACGCCGAGCGGGGCTGAGGGGAGAGGAGCGGGGCGGGGCTGGGGCGCGCGGGGCGCTCCGAGGGCGATCCCGGCCCCGCCCCCCGCGCGCCGCTGGGGCCGCAGCCAATGGGGCGGCGCGGCCCCGCCCCCCGCGCGCCGGCTGGGCGGAGCCGGCCCCGCGCCGCTTTATGAGGCGGCGCCGCCGGCGCGGGGCCGGAGCGTGCCGAGGGCTGCCCGCGCACCCCGTGCCCCGGCCCCATGAGCGGCGGCGCTGCTCGCTCCCGGCCGGCGCTGCGGTGGCGACGGCGGGCCGCCCCTGCATGGCCCCGGCTGTGGATATGACCGCCGCGCCCACCGGGGTCCGCAGCGACGAGCTGCCCGCATCCGCCTTCAGCAGTCCCGGCGGTGGCGCGCTCCCCGTCGCGGCGGCGGCCATGGGCGGGGAGGAGGAAAGCGACAAGCCCAAGGTCTCCCCATCCCTCCTGCCGTTCAGCGTGGAGGCGCTCATGGCCGACCACAGGAAGCCGGGAGGCAGGGACGGACCCGAGGGCGCCGGGCCTCCGCCGGGCGCTGGGGCGGCCGCCCGCGCCAGCCTCAGTCCCCGCCTGGGCGCGCTGTCGGCGGAGGCGCCGCCTTCCCCGCTGCCCCTCGGCGGGCACTTCTCCGTCGGGGGGCTGGTCAAGCTGCCCGAAGACGCGCTCGTCAAGGCGGAAAGCCCCGAGAAGCAGGAGCGGAGCCCCTGGATGCAAACCCCGCGGTTCTCGCCGCCTCCCCCGAGTAAGTGATGGTCCGGGAGCGAGCGGGATGGGAGCTCTCAGGGCCGGCCGCGACCTTCCCGTGGGGCCGGGCGGGCCGAGGGCAGGGCTGCGCGGCTGGCCGGGGCTTTCCTGTCGCTTTCGCCCTGCCTGCCTCTCCTGGTATATTTTTCCGTGCGTTCCGTGCTCCTCTGGGCCACTTCGGCCCGTCCGAAGTACTGAACGGATTCGAGAGTGTGTAAAGCCGGAGGATGGCTGCGAACGCTCGGGCAGAGCGGCCGTGCCAGGGTGAGATCTTGTGCCAAATGTTAACCGGGAGGGGAAAAAAAAAGCAACACGTCTAGCCTGTTAATTTAACCTGGGGCTCGAACTAACTACGCAAATCTTGACTCAGTACCGCTGAGGTTTTCTCAGAAAGTGGCTCAAATAATTCCATACGGATCCGCACAGACCGGTTTCCTAGAAGCGGGAGCTTTGAGCCCCACTGGCTTCTGTCTTAAGTGGTGCATCTCCAAAGTCCCAAGAGCCACAATCGGTGATGTTTTCCTGCTTTAATGCAGAGTGATCTAAATTAATACGAATAACAGCGTGAGAGCTGAAATCAGAGAAGCCCGTTAATCATTTCCAGTGGCTGCGCTGAGCCCTGGTCTGGGCAGCATAGGCTGCCTGCCCTCGGCCTGGCCGCTCTCTTTCCCTGCCCGGGATCCCGTGGAAAGGGATGACCTTGATCTGAGGCTCTCCAGAGCGTTTGGGGTGCCCTTAGCAAAGCTGCGAACAGAGCTGTTTTCTCTGTCCCTTGGAGATCGGCAGGTTTCCCGACAGGACTTGTGTAGAGTAAAGCAGCGGTTTAATTTATTTAAATTGCAAAGTAAAATTTGCTGTTGCTAAGTAAACCCGGGACAGATGGATGTTGAAGACCCTTAGAAATGTTAAATAAGAAGAGAGGAGCAGACCGGTGAAGAGTGGTAGATAGAGCATGAGTGTCAATTCAAACCTCGTAATTAATTACATGCTTAATCCGGTTCCCAGGGGCCTAATGAAGAGGGTGTGAGACTGAGAAGCCCCAGCCCGTTGTGTTTATTTTTTTTTTCCTGTAATCCAATAAAAAGGACAGGACTTTTTTTTTTTCTTCTTTTTGGAGGGTCATTACCTTCATGAGCTGGGGTAGCCGTGAAGGCAGGAGGTGCAGGGTGTGTAGGTGTCTGATTCCTACCCTTTGCCGGGTTTTTCTCAGTGGAGTCGGAGCTTCCTAATATGAAGCAACTTTAGCTGGCAACTTTAAGTATGCCCCAGGCAACCCTGGTCGTTTTGGAGCAGTTTGCTTCAAGTGGGACCCTATTTCCCCGTTTCTCCACCTCAGCTGTGGTAAGGGTGAGGGCTCTGTAGGCTGTGGGGGTTTGAGCACTGCTAACCAAGGTGTCTCTCCTTCCCCCTCTTCCCCGGCTGCTCCTGGGCACAGGGCGGCTGAGCCCCCCAGCCTGCACCCTGCGCAAGCACAAGACGAACAGGAAGCCCCGGACGCCCTTCACCACGGCGCAGCTGCTGGCCCTCGAGAGGAAGTTTCGGCAGAAGCAGTACCTGTCCATCGCTGAGCGCGCGGAGTTCTCCAGCTCGCTCAGCCTCACCGAGACCCAGGTGAAGATCTGGTTCCAGAACCGGCGCGCCAAGGCCAAGAGGCTCCAGGAGGCCGAGCTGGAGAAGCTGAAGATGGCAGCCAAGCCCATGCTCCCGCCTGCTGCTTTCGGCATCTCCTTCCCACTGGGCGGCCCGGCTGTGGCCGGTGCTTCCCTGTATGGTGCCTCCAGCCCTTTTCAGCGGGCAGGGCTGCCTGTGGCTCCTGTGGGACTGTACACAGCACATGTGGGATACAGCATGTACCACCTCACATAGAGCCTAAGCCGAGCCCAGCCCAGCACTGCTAGCTGTCTGCTCCCGCTGGCTCCACACGCATTCCCTCCCTGCTCCTCTGGCTCTTCTCTGTGGACTTCCCCATGGACCCTATGGCAGAGACTTCACCAATCTGGCTCTGCTTGACCTCTCTGCTTCCCCCTGTGATGCTGAGCCCCTACCCCAGCACCGTTCTGATCTCAGCAGTCCTGGGGAGGTGGCAGAAACCTGAGGCATCGCCCCAACTTCTTCCTGGGACAGGGTGGCAATGGGCCTACTGTGTCCTGCTTCCCTGGGTCTAGCTAACAGCCTGCGTAGAGCCCCCTGCCATGGGGGAAGGAACTGTGGAAGAGAAATGGAAAAAGGGGGACTGAAAGACAGGACGTTTCTCTTACTTTCTGCAAGGCGAGGTCAAGAGGCAGAAGTATAAAACGGCCTTTCCCGTTCCCATGTAACAGCGCTGTCTGTTACCTGTCTTTGTTCCTCCACCAGCTCCTTTGGAAGGGGCTCTGTGTACTATGTAATATACTGTATATTTGAAATTTTATTATCATTTATATTATAGCTATATTTGTTAAATAAATTAATTTTAAGCTACAGTTTGATGCAGTTTGTTTGCTCCCTCTTTGCCCTCTCGGGGATGACAGAAGAGACTGAATTTGGGGGATGAGAGAGGATCTGGCTAAACTAGGTGTTTTCCCTCTTCTCCGGGAGACTTCAGCCTTGGGTGGTGAGACAGCAGCTGAGTTTTCAACTTTCTGTACATCCCGGAGCTTTCCTGTCCTCACAGCTGTTTGAGGTTTCCTCCTTTCCCCCCACTGCTCCTTGCCAGCAGTTCCCACCGCATCCCTGCCCTGAAGGTGCATGTGATCGCTGCTGCTTCCCTCAGCGGCTCCGGGATCGGCCGTGTTTACTTAGCCCTAGGAAAGAGAGAAGTTGCTCCTCTCCCTTCCAGGTCCCTGTGTCCCGGCCGCAGCCCCCGATGGCTGTGAAGCCTGGCGGGGGAGGCGGGGTGTGTAACACGCCGCACATCTCAGTGCCAAGCCTAGCGTGAGCTCCAGGGCTTTTCCTGGAGCTCCTTTTGCCAGCCGAGATTATTCGGGGGAACGGAGCACCGGGGTTTGGGGCGGTGGGGAGGAGCAGGGGCTGCCGCGGTTCGGCTGGCGCTGAAGGAGGAGATAAAGCACGCTAATGGTGATGCAGTGTCGGAGCCGGTGGCTCGGCGGATGGGGTGTGGGGACGATGGTGTGGTGGGGCACGAGTGCGGGCCGGCGGCCGGTGGAGCCCGCGGGACTGCCGGTCGGGACCGCTCGGCGCCGTCTCCTGCCCATCCTCGGGCCTTCGAGCGCCCCGCCGCTCTCAGCGGCTGGCTCCGCTGGAAACCCGTCCCGGTCGACCACGTCCCTGAGGAAACCGCTGGCGACGGCCGAGGACCCCGTGGAGGAGGTCGGCGGACACGTAGCCCCGGCTCCGCGCCTGCCGATCCCGCCAGAACCGGCGCCGCCGCCTCGCCGCGTTCCCCGCCGGCTGCGCCCTGAGCCCCTCAGTGCCCCGCTCCGCCCGGTTTGGTTTGGCGAATCCCTCGGGTAAGGGAGAGCGTTGGGTTCCCCCTTTTTTCTTTTTCTTTACCTTTTTTTTTTTTTTTCCTTCCAAATGTCGTGTTTTATCTTTGTGCTCGAGGAATAGCCGCTGAGAAATTGGGACTCTAAATTTTTCTTTCTGTCTTTCCCCCCAACCCCCACTCCACTGCTTTCATTTCCAGCAATTTAAAACGTTAAGGTTGAAGCGAAGTTAGAAGCAAAATAATTGCTGTAATGAGGCTCGGCAATCTTCTGCAGGCACTGTGGCTCCAGCGAGACTGTAGCTGGGGGCGAGGCGGGACTTTTATCATCTCCTAAATATCAATGATGCTTTCAATAACTCAGCGAAACAACATACCTGAACACAGTCACTTTCTCCAGAGCTCGTTGCTCTAATCCCCCTTCTCATCTCTCGCTCCGCTCTGGCCGCCCAGTCATTTTTGAGCTGGGGTGAGTTTGGGGCTTCTGTGGTTGTTTGGGTTTTTTTCTTCTTCTTCTTACTTTTTTTTTTTTTCCTGTGCTTTTTTTCCCAACCCCTTTGGCTTTCTTTTCCGATCATTTCTTTTCTCTGTGCAAATGACAGTGTCTGTGATCCTGACCCCAGCGCCCAACGCTGCGCCGGAGCGGGAAAGCTCTGTGCCGACTTTTTCCCACGTTGTGTCTCTGGCAGAAAAAGGCTGGATCTCTCCAGCTTATCTCGCTCTCTAACTTAGCCTCTATGCGATTAGACCGCGGGTTTGGGGAGATCTAATCTCGCAGGAGGCCGGGTTTATCCTGTAAGGATGCCCTTAAAATCCGAGAGAGATTTTAAACAGCGAGGACTGCCTTGAGGCGGCTCCCCGCAAGCACCGCTCCCCTTTGCCGGCACCTTTGGGCGCTGCGGCGAGGGGCTCCGGCAAAGCGGGACCCTTTCATCTCTCCGCTTTGTCTCTGTTGTTTTTTGCTTTTGGTTTTTTTTTACATTATGTTAACTCGGGATGGATATTCGAAGTGCAGGATTCCTATTGAACATGTCTTTGCTTTAAATTTTCCCCCTGACCCTTGGGCTAAAGTCCTTGGTTGCTCAATTAAACCCAGATGAGAACAATTAATAACTAAGTAATGACAATAAGTTGGGAATCACACGGATGAACGCTCCATGTGAATAGGAAAAGCTCACACAAAAGAGCAAAAAGGATTTGTCGGCTCTTTTTAAGGGGGAATTGGCTTTTCTTTTTTCTTGCCTCTGGCTTACCAGCAAATAAAACTCACTTTTGTGTCTTTGTCGCCTTAAGGATCTCAGTGGGCAGTTGGAAGTGAGAATGGCTGTTTTCCTTTCAACTTGAGGGTGCTGGCGCCACGCAGCCCCAAGGATAGAGAGTAGCCAAAGCAAAGTTTCCTAATAACTCCCCTCTCCCCCGCCACCCCTCCCCAGTCACGCCGGTACCCCCCCTCCCTTCCATGCATATCTCCACACGCACTCCTAGAGAGCCTCGGCAGACAGACGAGAGAAAGCAGAGGGGCCCCGAGCACATCCACGTCCCACCGCGGACTCACAGCCGAGGCTGACTCTGCCGTGGGAAAGCGATAGCGCCTGGGTGCGACGCTTTCCACGGAGCGTAGGAAATGCAGCTCCCAGTAGCCAGAGCACGGAGAGGAAACGCGCAGAAACACATGCAAAATAAAAGAGAAGCCATTTTTCTACTCTTATTCCCACAAAGGAGGGAACGGCTCCGTTACCCGCACACAGGGGCAGCCCTCGGGCACATCCTCCCGGCACCGGCTCCGTGCAGGCTCGAGAGCCCCGTCTGGGAACACCGCGGGATCGCGCCCGGCCGAGGCTGTGGCAGAGGGGCAAAGTGGCACACAGAGAGGGCTGAGAGCTTAAAAAAAGAGGAAAAGGCTCTCTTTCAGTTTTAGCTACAGAGGAGGCGACTACCGGGCAAACCTGCCGTGCAAATCGTTCGTTAAACCGTACATTTGTCATCTGTTCCGAATTTCTCGTGGTTTTGGGGTTTTTTTCCGAATTCGCTCTTTCACTTGAAATACGAATAGGTGCCCCGTTGAATACTTTATCATACGTTTTCCGTAGTGCTCGAGCGAATTCAGAGCTTAAAAGATTACTTTCCAAAGTTAGGGCAGGCTAAATTCATCAAGTGAGTTAGGCGCAGCAGCAGCCTCCTGCTGCTCAGGATTGTGCCTGAAAACAGAACCTTAAGAAATCAGAGGCAAAACAGGGAAGCTGCCTAACTTACCCATTGTAAAGGCCAGGGGAAGGGGAGGGGGTAACTACTTCTCAGTAGTGCTCATAAGCTTAAATCCGGGGGCATCATTTTGTGTGAATCTTCTGAGTCACATCGGACCTTCTTAAAAATCTGGTAAGTGAAAAGTCTGTTGAACAAACTGGATGGACACCTTCGGAAGGAGGTGGGATGCTTGGCACTAACTTCTTGGTACTGCCTGAATTTAGGTAAACAGCTGCACTCAGGTATTCTGTATGCAAAGTGAAAATACCAATCACCAGCTTATTAGAGACTCAGAGGTAATTGCTCTTCAAGTCTTCTAATGATACATTTGATTTTATATTAGACACGGAGGTGGCCAGAGAGAGCAAGAAAAAGCAGCTGCATAAGCAGTCTTAAGACCAGGACACTCCTCAGAGCAGTCATGGGGCCGTCCAAATTAAATCCAGCAGAGTGGTGACTGGTGAGTAAGTCTCCCACTGTTTGGAATATAATATGCTGTACCCAATGAGCTCCCGGATGCAATGAGGTGGTTCACTCACTCTAGTTCTTCAGAAAAAGCAGGCTGATGTGACTTCTGCACTGAACTGTAAGGGAGTCTGTGGCAGAGACACCTTCTTCCTGCCTTTCCTAGTGCTGGCCTCCGCTATGTATGTATATCTATCTGTATCTGTGTCATCTATATCTATATCTATAGCTATATCTAATCTATATCTATATCTATATATCTATCTATATTTATATGTATCTACAGTAGAATATATATATATTCTAACCGAAGGTGTATGTGGACCTCTGAAATTTTCTTTTCTTAGCTTTTAACTCTCTCCACACCTTATGTGAAGCACAGTGGTGTCTGTCCCTGGCCTGAGCAATCTGTTCCACAGCAGGGAGCCTAAAAATGAGGCATTGCGGTAATGGGCATTGCAACAGAGTTCCTTGGGGCTGGCCCGAGGCCCCTTCTGCAACACGGACCCATTGTCTGTCCAGCTCTGCGGCAGGAGAAGCTGGAGGCAGAACCAGAAGCAACAGCTCTGACTCATTTAACTACGAGTTGTAAATTGTAACATGCTGCACAGAGAGATGTGGTAGTGATTTGCTTACAGCAGTAAACCGATCGACATTAACTCTGCTCCATTGTACTTCTTCATCTCCGAGATCTTTTATCCCTCCAGGCTGGATCCGGTTCCCACCCTGCAGTGATTAAAGGGAAAGCGAGGAGGCAGCTACCTGGACCCAGTCTCCCTCGTGCGACCAGGAATGTGCAATAAACCCGCCGTGCAAAGCTCTCCTTTTCATCTGGGGGAGCGGCGCGGCAGAGGATCCCACAGCGCACGGAGCCAAACTCCTCCCGGGACCGGCGCGCCCGGAGCCGGCTCAGCCGTGCGCTGCTGCCCGGGGCGCGACCCAGTCCCCTCGGCCCACGAGCAATTCTCACGGCGGTGCGAACAACACCCTGCATTTCTTCTTGCTTAGCCTGGCAGAAGAGAAACAAATCTCCTGCGTATGTCATACAGCCATCAAACTACCCACTAAAATAGTACAGGCCTTGCTAGTGAGTTGTGAGACTAACCTTGGGGAGAGAGTTTTGTAGGAGCGATGTTTAAAATCTGAGATCGTTTCTATGTCTTTGGTCCATTCTCGTCGAAGCTGGGGCAGACAACGGGGCAGTGGGGTCACAGTGATTAGCACCGGACAGACCCGAGGTTCAGGCAACCAGGCACAAAAAGATGCAGCCCGAGCTAAATATTCATTTCAGACTAACTGAGCAATGCTTTTGTTGGATTTTGTACCGGGCACACAGCAACAGGCAGGATGGGGTGTGCACATGATGTACATTGGAGAAAGAGGTACCTTACAAACACATTCAAAACCTTCTGACCACCATTGTTGCTGCCCAGTGTAAGTGTAGAAAGAGAAAGACCATTCAGGTGAGGCAGTATTTAGAGGTTTTGCTATAATTCAGGCTCCATTTGCATGACAGACAGAAAGGAAGTGGCAGAAACAGGGAAAGAGATCTGGCAGCAAATGATGGTAAAAATATGTTAGCTAGAAGATAGTGAGTGGTGACGGGAAGCTTTCAGGAATGGAGGAAAAGAGAATTCTTTCCGTAAGACAAGCTGGAAGGAAGGAGCAACTTTCTTTTGATGCAATGTTTTGTGTGCATTGGGCATTATTATGCAAATATCAGCTAACACAAATACCAAAGTAAGGATGCTTTAAAACTCAAGAGGTGACTGACTTACATTACTTTGCATTTAGATGTAAGCCAACGGCCCTGTGCCCATTTACATCAGCAAGGGAGTGGAGGCTCTGAGACTTGCCCTCACATTATGGCAAGCTTGTGTGCATTACTCCTGGGGAGCATCTGCTCCTCACACTGTACTCACTAAAAGCCATAAATGCTTTTCTAAACCTCGTAATGAGCTTTGGACTTACTGTGAAAACCGAGTCTGTGGTATACCACAAGAAGAGACAGTGGGATGTCGTAGATGTTGTCAGTCTGACCAAAGATTTTTCTTTCTGCAACATTGTCAATCTTCTCTTTTGGTAGGAGGCTACATAAACAATACACACTAAATTCTATTTATAAAACAAAATACTGAGTTGGAAAACACAATACATATGGCGTGGGACTGGAATAGACACAGAGAGAAACAGGATTCAGTGGTTTTCAAAAAATTTAGCACTTCAAACATTAATTGCCTCGAATTAAGACTAGAGGCACCCACCTGAGTATGCAGACTGTATGCTATTGAACAGAAATGTTCTCTATTGCCGCTTATCAGGGAATGAGTACCCAGTGAGATGCCGATCAGCGGAGAGCCTGTAGTGCCAGAAAGCAGCACAATGTCTCCACAACAGTGATTATATCAGATACCAACGATATCAATATAAATAATAACACAAATGTGAACATTTTTAGTGATTAGCACAGCCACATTCTTTTTGGAGACAGCTTAAGTTTTAACTGTGTGCAAAATCTACATTCAGAAATCTTAGTCATGAGTTTCTAACTCAGATTTTTGACTCAGCGATTACTCAAAGGAGGACTGGCAGTCGAAAGATCCTTCAAGAGTAGTTTCTTAAAAATAACATGACTTTAACTATATTTCTGTCAGCTATGATATCTGAATTAGGATGAACTTTATGGCCTTACTAGCTCAGAGTTCAAATGTAGATCTTCAGACAGTTCTCCCTTTAATTCAAGAAGACCTGTGCAGGCATGCTAATTTTCCCTCCAAATAATTGTGTATTTCAAGTACATGCTCAAATAAATCCATCTCAAAAAATCTGGAAAGCAAATAGAAAGTTGTACAGGGCATATAATAAAATGAGAAAGCTGAGATGGACATGTAATCTTAAATTATTTTTACTCTCTAAAACACCAGGCCGAATTTCTCCAAATGTGATTTTTTTCCCCTTCCTCAAAGATGGCTTTAATACTAGCCAAGTTTGAAGTTTCTAATGACATTTATTTCTGAGCTATGTATGCATGAGAATTTCTCTTTGCATAGTTGGAGACTGTGATCTTTTTCAAGCTTGCATAATGTTTAACATGACTGAATCAATTTTCAAAACAAAGAAACACGAAAGCATTGAAAAATGCCCAGAACAAGAATGGGCATTTCCATTCCATAAGGAATTTGTTTGGAAAAAATTACAGAGTTGTTGGAATTAGAATCTAAGTTTATCTTAAGTTTGCTGGAAGGGAAAGTTATTTTATACGAGACAATTAACCATTGGTTTCAGACTGATCCAAAGCCCAATAAAGTCAGTGGCATCTTTCCACGGGCTAACTAAGAGGCTTTGGGGCTGACTCATACACTGCAGAGCTCCTCAGAAGATAATAGTTCTACATCGCTTATGTGAAAGTTAAATATAGCCCAATGTTTGTAAGTGTGTGTATGTATGACGATTAATTTAAACCCCTGGTTAAGATTGGGTTACAGTTTCCATTTAATTCATATGCATGTGTTTGTGTTAGCATGCGTGCACGTGCAAAGACAGACATCTGTGCACGTGTAAGCACACACATACAGCTGATGCCATGGAGATGATTGAATCAACATTTGCACATGATGGCAAATACCAGCCTTTGCTACAGCAGATATCACCGCTGCCATGCATAGACTTTGACAGATCTGAACATATGCTTTCAAAACCAGCAGCATCTGTTTACATTGAGCTGCAATAAAAACTGAAGGAGGCATCAGCTAGTATTAGAATTTTATCTTTTCAATGTCCAGGAACAGTTTCTGGGCCTTTGATGTAGGCTGTCAAGCACTACTGGAAAATTGCATCTCTCTAATTACTGCATTCAGAGCAGAGGAAAGGACATGACTGCCTTGCAGCATTTGTTAGCGGGGACCCTGCAGGGGCTTGCTTTTTGGGTACTGATAAGCAAAGTTAGCTCACACTCAAAAAACAGTAAAGCAATTCTTGCGTAAAGGGGGAAAAACCCAGAAAGGGCACTATTTTGGATGACCCAGTAGAAAGCCTTTCTCTGTTGCAGGTGTGATTAACCTTTACTTTTACTGGCTGTTTCCTTCAGATGAAACTTCCTGCATCCTGTGTGAGTATTTAGCCAGAATATAAACTCAGTGGCAGCAGCACCACTGATTATTCAGCTGTGTGCACGTTCAGACCTGTAACAAGCACCTGATTAACCTGTGAAGTGGTTGTACTGTGCCTGAAGGTGTGGCTTCACATTTTGAGGCTTTCAGAGGTGGTACTAGCTTATCTGTTCCACATTATCCCTATTCCCCGTTTCTTCCATTGCCCATAGCCCCATCCCCCTTGGCTAAGTGTCACAAAACATTTCATGGCATTTTTAAGCCTGCTTCATTTGCCTGATGAGATTTAGAGCTACGACCTTTGCTGACGGTTGCACTGGCAAAATGGGTGTGGCAAGGGAGAAGTAGTTAGAAAGTCACAGCACACTGAACTCTGTAAGGTGATAATGCCACCAAGGAAACAGTGGCACTTGCCCCATCACAAAACTCTGTGTTGATATGAAGAAGATCTTCTACTTTAAATTCTAATTGCAAATGAAAAATAAGGGCTCATTAAGGCTTGTTTGTGTTCTTTTCCTCCTGTGTAAACAGAAAGGAAGCATTTGTATACTTTAGATATTATATATGTGAACAGAAGACCCAGTCATCAGCTGTGTGCATCCCAAGCATGCACCAGGAAGAAAGGCTGGCAAAATAACTGCACCTTTTATAGTATTCTTACCATACTGTGGCAGCATCCAGAGTGGGAGTACTTCAGGGAGATGTGCAGGATGTAAGACAGCCAAGCTCAGCCAGAGAGGAGAGCAAACTCAGACAAATAAGAACAGAAAAAACCAAATGAAAAGGAAAAATAGGCAGTTAGCATGCAGTGGAACAGAAGTGAATGTCTAATGTGTAAACAGAGCAGACACAACCTCTTCCGTGTAGGGATTGCCAAAGCACAGCTGGGGCCAGGGAGGTGGACAGGTAGAAACACACCCCTAAAGATGCAACAGTGAACAGCAGCAAGAACACTGCAGAAGACATTGGGTGCATTGTATGGTGTTTGGCAGCAGCATTTATTTCATAGGGGCAAAATAAGTGCAGGAACATAAACATTTGCAAACCATCTATTTTACTGGCAATTCATAAGGAGAACTTGCAGGGTGTTTAATGCTTCCCCAGCCAGGCCCAGGGGGACTGAAGGTATTCACACATATTTTAATGAGGAGGACAGGCCAAAAACGAAATTACCCAGTCTCTCCCAGTTCTAGGGTTTTGGCTTTGTGGAAGAGCTGATGGCCACTTGGATTCTGCTTGTCCTGGAGCACAGGTAAACTCCAGGTCCCTACCTCTTAGAGAGCAATTTCACAGGCTTTCTGCTATCTAAAAGCAGTTGGTGCTCCTGTGCTGGAATACACAGCTTCCTGAAGGCATAACACCACCTCCTAACAGCCAGAAACTCAGCAGCTACATGACTCTCTCCCAAGGAATCTCAGCTCATAGTGAGGGTGTGAAGGCACTCAACCTGCACTCTGTTGCTGGGAAGTGCTGAATTCCACATCAGGCAGGTCAGTCAGCATAACTCTCTTAAAAATTTACAGCTGGAACAGAACACAGCAGCCCTAGCTGAGAGCAAGCAGGGTTCCCCTCCAGGAAGAGTTCAAAGCCATCACACCCACCTCCCAGGGCAGTGTCCTCTTCCCCCTCTGGGGCCTGAAGCATTGTCCCTTTCTCCCATGGGAGCCATGTGCCTCTGCAGCACACAGGGCACAGCCAAGGGTTTCTCAGGGTGAACAAGGAGTAGGAGAAACCTGGTTCTGCTTTAATGTTCTGGCTTGTGGTTACCTGATAGAAAATGCATAGGTAGTTTCTGTGTCAGGGTCCCGAGGGTGGCAGAAGGCTTTTTTAATCTTTAGAGATGCCTACTTCTCACTTACAGACCACACTGAGCATCTGGAAAGCATCTGCCTTTGGTGCTCTAAAGCATATCGAGAGACTAAAATAACTTCTCTTTAGACAACACCTTCATTCAGTGTCCCAAGATGGTAGTTGAGTGCAAGCCCCCTTTTTTTGCATATTTCCTGTGTATACTTATTGCATCTATGAAACACCGAAATTAGAGAGAAACTCAGACATGAAGAGAGTTACACTGTGTTCCTTTCACTTCTCCATTTCATTCCACCTCTCCATTTATTATCCATCAATTTTGGGTAGGTCCTGAGCATCTTTGAACCCATAATTGTGTCCATGCACTTATTGTAGAGTATATAGTTGTTAGAACATTCAATGGCATGTAATTGGTTTTTTACTATGTATTCATTTGCCTTTTCTTCTGGATGGGAATTTGTATATGTGTCATACTTGGCTCCAGTCCTGCAAACAGTTGTGCCCACGAATAACTTCACCCACACTAGGAGCTCCATGGATCACAGCTTCTCTCTCACCCACTGAATTATAGAAGTTACTCATGCAGTCAAATTACTCATAAGCATATGTGTTTGCTGGGTCAGGGCTTCTCCATATAAGATTGATCTTCATAATTAATTTAAGACACCTGTATATTTTTTTAGATAAAAGAAGTAAATCCTTGGAAAGTGGTAATAAATTTTGGAGCTGTACTTAGTGCAATAAAATGTTTCTTTTGTATTAATTAATGTCTGTTTTTGTGATTTGACACTCTAAAACCAAAATAACTCAGACATGCTACTAAACTATTTTATAAAAGGATGTATTTAATACTTAATAATTTTATACAGTAAAGTAACTTGATAGGGTTTCTTTAAACAGTGTAACAAGGTAAGAACAGTATCTTACATGCTATGTCAGCAGAAGCTGACCATTTTATGCTGCCTATTAGCCTACACACAAATACCTCAGACTTTGATCCCCAAACCTTTGCCAACTGGGCACCCTGCTAAGTGCCCTTGAGTGAAGAGGGCCTTAGAACAAAGAATGATGGAGACCTTGGATCTGAAGATCCACTAGTCTTAAAAGTGCTGGTTTAAAGTAATTTTTTATTTTCCTTTTCATTAAAATCTTCTGTAACTCTCTTTGGATGGAAAACTAGTTCAAGCACTTGTAAAAATCTGTGACTGACACATAATTTGTTTTCTGGAAGGGAACAGCTTGCCTTTACAAAAGAGACCTCAGAGCATTTTGTTTGAACCTCTGCACCATTTTCCTTTCAGGCATGAAATTGCAAGCTAAACATTTCTGCACACTTCTGGCTATCGGAAGGAGCAGAACTGGAAATATCCAAGCTGTGGAGCTATTCCCTGCTGTGGGTCAAATAGTTTAGCGTCCTCACAGAGGCAGATGGATGTTTTACTGTGAATCACAGCCCAACTCCAGAGAACATTTCTCAGTGATCTACCCACCACTGACCTGAGAGTTCACTCACATCTCTCCTTTCCTGATCCTTGTTCTGACCCATGCCCTGTCCTGCTCCTCACCACTATCTCTTCTTCATCTTGGGCATTGCACTTGGCTGGCTCGATGTGCTGGTTTGGTTTGATTCTCCTTGGGGAATTTTGCTGTCATAAATGGCCATGGGCACCATCTGTAAGTGCATGTTCCCTCCTGCTGCCCAACTCTGGTGAGATTCCAGAGGAGAGCAGCCATGGCACTTCTCCTGCCACCCCCTTCCTGCTCATGGCACTTCTCTGCCTGTCTGACCAGACTTACCACATCCCTGTACTGTGTCGTGGGCACTAACCAAGGCTGCAGCCTTGACTAGAATGCACCTCCTGTCCCTGGCTTGTTCCTCATTTTCTCTCCAGTTCTTCCTCTTTTCACAACCTTGCTCTTCTGCCGTCTGAATGCATCCACGTACAGGTAGCATTTGCAGGTATCAGGATGCAAGTTGTTGCTGCAGTGGCATAGCTGCTGCAGCTCCAGGCTTGGCCATCTGCCTCCTGCACCTGCTTGTCCTCAACCAGGGACTGCTCAGTTCTGCAGCACCCCTTGCTGTGCCAGATCAGACCTCCCTTAGCCATTTCAACCCGGGTAATGCCTGCTCCCACCTCAGCTCCCCTTCCTTTCCTGATTCCTTAAAAGTACACTTCTGTCCCCAAAACAGCCATTCCCAGGACTAGCTACACAACTGGTTCTCCTTTGCTGCCAGCTCACTTGAGTCACCAGTGTCCCACACTCTCTAACACCTGACATGGATTTCACTGGGGTCATTTGTGAACGAAGTGGGCCTCGGAGCCCTGCAGGAAAATCAGATGGAAACAAATGTTCACAGCTTTCTAGAAATTGGTGTCAGCTCCCTGATACAGAGAGTTTTACAGCTCTATAAATCAGGCTGAAAATGTAACCAGAAGCCCTGTTAGCTTTCTGTTTCTTTTAGCACATCCGTTTCTTGTAAAATTCCGATTAGAGGGACTGGTCTCTGTAGAAATCATTCACTCCAAACCCAACAGGGCTATAAATCAAAGCACTACAAATCACCACAATTTGCAGATTTTGGGTTTCATCATTTTATTGCTTTTGAATAAGTTATGTAAATGTTCTTGGAGAATTTTGACCCTTGCATCCTCTGTCATATCTGGGATGAGGAACAAAATCAAATCATTTTCTGAAAACCAGGCATTTCGTTCATACAGGTACTCCTAACCTATTTCTCTAAGGGATCAGGTCCAGAGTGCTTTCTCATGTGAAGAATCTCACCAAAATTAGTGACACTACTCCCGTAGCTTGGAGCTAGAGGAATAATAATTTTCTTCTGAAAGAAGCAAAAAGAGAGTAGAATTTTACAAGAGGCTCTGTGTGAAAAAAAAGAAGTGATTCGGTGATGATTGTGCATATAACACCAATTATGACTCCACTGTCCCAGCCTGGGTTTGGCTGTACAAGAAGATTGTTATCTGCTCCAGCAGGCAGAGATTTCATCACCTCCCGGTATGAATGACAAAACTGTTCCCAACAAATTTTGCCCTCCTAGTGACAGTAAATCCAATCTAGGCTTGCAGATTCCAGATATCTCTGAGCTGAGTCACAGTGGTCTGCCGCAATGCATCAGACCCCACAGTGACCACAGCTGTGATTTGGACAATCTGGAGAAGGGTTTTCAGACCAGGCTCAGTCACGAGTCAGGTTCCACGCAGCACTTTGAGGGGCTCCTCAAAGTGGAAAGCTTGTAAGGATCTCTTATTTTTACCTACCTGCTTCCTGAAGTCCAGGGGCTTCAACAGACTTGGAGCTTCTTAACACAACAGGTTTCTCTTCACCATCCAATTCACCTTATTATTCACAAAGTGCTGGGAACTTCTGCAGATCACAAAGATCAGGGAAAAAAAACATACAAGGAAATATATCTTTGGCTGAAGACTGAAAGCACGAAATTATTCTTTTAGATTTAGTGATACAGCAATGATGTGTCATTTATCAGGAATAAATTTAATTCCGGTGGAGTTATAATTGTACTGTTGGTAACTGAGAGCTACAGTAGGGACCAGATGCCCACTGAACAAGCTGTAATACAGCACAAGATGCTATACAGCACAGAAGAAAAAAGATAATCCTTTCCCATGAAGGCTCATAAGTCTTTGCATTGCCTTTATCAGAACAGCAGCAAGTTTAGACTATTCATTATTATATGCAGATAACTTATACTGTAAGGAGAACATTTTCAAAGGCACAGAAAAGTGTAGGCATTTGACTCCCTTGACACTCAGTGGGATTCTTAATAGTTATTTGCCTGTGGTACCTTTGAAAAGGACTGCTGAGGCATCTGAGTGGCATGATCACATTTTTTGATAGTTCATTTAAGTATCGGAAAAAAATCATAGAAAGGGGATATATATTTCAAAATCACTGGTTTTGACACACTAAACTTTTTAGTTCAGCTTAGTGCTTAAACAGATCCATCATTTTTATTACATAGCTTATAAAGCCAATTAAAGTAATTAGATGGAAATTGGAGAGTATTTTAAAGGCTGGTTTAAGATTCCTCTTTGAGCACTGGAGCTTAGTGTTACAGTAGGACACCATCTGCTGTCCAAGCAGGGTCCAACTCCGCTGCCTCAGCAGCCACATCCCAGCTATAAAAACAACATGCCCTGTATTATCTTAATAATGCTTTTGCTAACCAAATTCCCCGTCAGATTTGTGAGCCTGTGTTGTATTTTATTTAGGACAGCCGTTTGAATTTGGTCTTTTTTTCCCCTTATGTGGTGGGAATACATAAAATGAGGATTTCTTCATGAAATTGATGTTTGCAGCAAAAATGTTGTGCAGGTACTCAGGGTGTTGAGAAATAAATGATGTAAAAGGAAATAAAGGATAATACTTCAGATCTTGCATTTGTAAAAAAATGTGTGGACATTACTGGTTACTGTAAGACTAGCAAGGCACAGCCAGCTGGGTGCACTGCAAGCTGTTTATCAGTGACTGTACACTGAAGGTGCTCTTCCCATCCCTGCCCAGATCTCAGGGGAGATCTGAGGCCTTGCTGGCATAGCTGCCAATTACTGTTAATTTTAATGGAGATTTCCACACTGTGGCCACCTTACATCTGGAAACTGAGCTGAAACTATCTACTTATTTTGCACAGGTCACTGAAGTGATTGCCAGGTGGCAAAGTTTTTGGGTTGCTGTCAACACAGAGAACTTCTGAGGTGACCTTGCTGTGGGAAATTCCATATTCCTTTACAGGCCTCCCACTTGTAGTAAATTAGTCTCAAGCTTTGAAGGTGGATTCTCAGGCCCAATTATGCCTGTTGACAATCTCTATAAAGTTGTTCCTTTGCTTGTACAATTGTATGTCTTTGTTTCTTCTGTACATTTCCCTCTAGAAAGAGGGACATTTTCTTAAAAATAATTCCTATTTTCCATTGTTTCAAAATTGTTTTTCTGTTCATGTTGCTCAAAATGCCAACACTACCATAGAAGAAAAAGCTTGGCTTGGTGTATTATATCATAAATACAATGTAGTAGAGATATAAGAACAATGAGTAAGTTGCAGTTTGAGTCAGTATAGAAAAGCTGTGGCCAGGAATCAGAACAAGGTATGCAGGAAAATGTTGCTGGGATCACTGTATGTAGACTAGGGGCCTCGACAGTGTCTCTAGATCATATTCCTTAAATTCCTCTTAGACCTACATAATTAGAGATTTGCGTTGGCTGAAGTAACAAGTTGGGAATAAAATTACCTTTAATTCCTCAATTAAGCCAATGGGCAATTAGTGAATGATTTTCCTGCATCTCTCTGGAGGGTCCTATATTTCTGTACTGCCTATATAGGAAACCTCAGTTTGATGATTCAGTCAGAGGGGGTGAATTTAGGTCTCGGTGTGCAGTGAGACACAGACACATCTGAGACTTTAAGAAGCTATAGAAGATTAATATTCTGTCTCTTCTGAGAATCACCTGGACATTTTCTGTTTATAAAACACTCTAATGGGACAAAAGGCTTGGCCAATGTGCAAATTGCCTTTTCCATTTTCATGTCTGCTCCAGCAAGAGTGGCATATACAATGGGTCATGGAGCAGTAGTTTATCAGAACTAAGCATTGCCACTCCCAGCCCCTTTGGCTGTTAGACTGAAGCTGTGGATCATACACCACTCTCTCACTGACAACAAAAAGAGATTAGGGTCAGTTCTGTAGCACAGAGTTTGATAAAATTATTGGATTCTTCTAATTTTTACTATTTGCTCAATTTCACCATTAAAGTCATTGTTCCTAGTAGAGGGCTTCTTCCTGATGGATTATCCTGTTATATCTGTGTTACATTAACAGACTTGGATGCAATAGTCCAATACATAAGCTTTCTGCGTAAGTAATTTGCCATCTGCCTGCCATTCCCAGTCTTGAGTCAAGGTGGCTTCTGGAAGATGTCCTAGAGGCCTCAAATATATCAAATATTCCCTAGTGAGGAAGGGAAAAAGTGCTTCTCTGTCTGCTAAAATAAATGATGAGCTTAAATTTCCTAGTTTAGTGGTTTTTTTGGGAAAAAAAAAGTCTAATGTTAAAGATTGAAAAAAGACAGAAACAAATTACTAAGGAAATGCGCACTGTCCGTAACTAGAAATTCCTTAAGCACAGGGAAAGAAGCATCTATCAAGAGCTGATTTAAATTTGATCCTGCATTTGAAAGGGGGAGAGGAGGGTGAACTAAATAACTTTTTAAGTTTCTTCTATTTTTTGGTGATCCTGTGATGGTCCCTCTATGGTGACATTGTCCAAGATGAGTGGAAGGAGAGGAGGATACAGTGCAGAGGCTGCCCCTTGCTCCTGCCTTTCCATGGGCCTCTCTGTCTTGGGTCTCCTTGCCTCTGCAGCCATGAGAGCTCCAAAGGGAGCGTCAAGCTGAAGGCTTGTCATCACGGGAAAGCTTCACCAGTTCTTCCTGCACCATGGCTCCAGTGTAGCTGTATTGTCTCACTGCTGTCTGGGGAGATGCTTGCTCTTCGATAAGAGTCAGTTTCTTTTGGCTTTAAATACATTTAGTTTCCAAAGCAACATCGGGGCATAATGTTGTTCTGAACAGAGCCCGGGGGCTGAACAGAGCATGGGTTGAACAACTGCTGTGGGATTTGGCTCTCTCACATCTCGTGGCTGTTGGCATCTTGCAGCTCTTTGCCTTTTCACTCTTGGGTCAATGGCAGCTTTCAGCACAGAGCCCTGCTTTCACCCCCCACAGTTCTCACAGCATAAGATAACACAGTCAATCCTGGAAAAAAGAGATCCTTCCACAATACAGTGAAGTAATACAGCAATACATGACATCAGATAAGGGTATAGGTTTGAATTCCTTCCTCAGACCCATTGTGTCAGATCATGTTCTCCCTCTGCACACCCAGGCCATTACAGGGCTATCCCAGGGCCAAAAGCCCCTCAGACACCTCCCAGCTCTCCTCTCCATCTCCAGGGGAGCACAGGGAGTGTTCACACCCTCTAGGATTCATGCAGGATGGCTGTCATTGAGCTTTGCCCAACACGTTTTTACCCTGCCCCACTCTCTGATTCCTCTTGCTTCCATCCCCACAGCTTTCCTCCTGTGTTCCCCAGCGTGCAGCTTATTTTGAAGATTTAACTGGAACTTCTGCAGTACATTCATTTCATATCAACCATCTATGCAGGGAAGAATTTTGCCCAAGTCAGGCAATTAATTCAAATGAATTATGTCTTTCCAGCGCTATACAGCAAAAGACTTCACTGCCATCAGTGTTAGCAGCAGCCCAGTAACCTTTCTTGATGGTAAATCCCACAGATGAGGTATATTAATAACATAAAAAGCAGGAGTGGTCATGGAGTTGGAGTTCAGAAGGATGATTTTCCCTCAGTCCTCTGCAGGCATGCTTGGCCACACAGTGCCTGAGCACACAGCGAGGGCCCCCCACCTGGACTTGTTACCATCAACAGGCACATGCAAAGCTCAGAACCCACGGCCTCATTCTCCACAGCATCCAGTACAGGTTATGTGAAATATTAAAATATGTAATTTTAAATGCATGCTTTTTATTGCTTTATAACTAAGAAACCAGATCTTTTCCCACTGACTCTCTCTGTAACTTTTCCCTGTTCTCATATCCCACGTGGCTCTTAAGTGAGCAAAGGCACCAGTATTAAAGTTTATAAGATATTTATATAAATCAGATGGTTGGTGAGTATTAAATCTGATTTTTCTCAATAACCCGAGGGGGAATATTAAAATATTAAGATTGTTTGAATTTTTAAAACACAATTGAGCTTTTGAATAGCTTAGTCCAAAGCCTCAGCTCTTGTACTCAAATGTCAACTGGCTGAGGACAGAGCCCTTGAAGTTTTAATCTTGTTACTCACATCCAGTGAGACAAAAGGAGGGCTTAGTAGAAAGCCTATTCTCAAAAATCACAAACAGACTAATATGGAAAAATGAATTTTAACTTCTGTTTTCATCCCATCATTTTCATCTTGAGAAGGGCACATATCTAGTTCTAAATAACTGATGTCATAATACAAAAATTACCATCAAAATTGCCTCATGACATTGCCAGCTTAGGAACTATCTTTACTTTTGTATTCAGTAACTTCAATAGAATTGTGAGATTTTCCCAACTCAGCAAACCTTCTTCTCAGGCTCTTGATAAACCACTTCCAGGATCTCCTCCTGATTTTGTTTTCTGTTTTTCACAACCAGATTGTGTTGTGAACCAGCACTTAGCATTGTGGATCAGTACAGCCAAAGCCTCCTGGTTCTTTTTTAAATACTAAAACAGCAGTTGTTTTTGGGAGGACATGTTATTGCTTCTGACTTGTGCAAGGGCGACAGAAGACAGCTGGATGAGAGGGAGCTGTGTAGGCAAATGGAATGTTTGCTCTTTGCTTTAGGCTCTGATTAGGTCAATTCTTGTGACAGAGTTATTCCCGCAAACCCACAATTACTGCTAGGCTGAGTTTTCTGGAAAAGAGATTTCTTTGCATGCTGTCTGACCATCCCATTGCAGGACTGATGGGTATTGGGATGGGTGTAGGCAAGTAAGGTAAGTTGCAAAAAGAATGTACTTAGATTCTATACTACTGGTTTTTCCATAGCTGAGAAATCAACCTCTGGCCCATATGTCTGTGCAAAGAAACAGATACACTGCTGTGGGAAATGAATACTGGGATCGGAAGAAGCAGGAAACCATAAACTGAGAAAGGTGACATTTTTGTTATAGCTGTATTTGTCAATCTTTGTGCTTCAGGCTTCGTTTCGTACTTCATTTT
Organism: Monarcha castaneiventris obscurior; assembly: GCA_026261815.1. Classification (NCBI taxonomy): domain Eukaryota; kingdom Metazoa; phylum Chordata; class Aves; order Passeriformes; family Monarchidae; genus Monarcha; species Monarcha castaneiventris. The sequence continues at coordinate 11,165,082 of JAMPIT010000433.1, read as the reverse complement.
ACAAAATGAAAACCAAACATAATAAGGATGAAAAAGAGTTGAGTTCTTTTCCTTTTTGAGCTGTTACTTAAATTAGTTTTTATTATAGCTTTTAAGAACTATATTTTAGGAATGTAGAGAACCCCAACAAGTAAACAAATACACTTTAAATCAAATCATTGCAATATTATTCCTGATATTTACAATATCTTGCATAAAATTTTAAGTTTTATGCTAGAACAGCTGCAGGACTTTTGGGGATAAAGATTAATTCTTAGTCATATGGCCGAACAACCCACAAGAAGTAATTTGTTTTCTGAGATAGCAGATTTTTAAAAATAACCTCAGAACACATGAAATAAGGCTTAAATGCCATTATGACAAAAGACACTTAAGCTACTGATAATAATCCTGTGTATATTTGCACTCCACATGTTTATATGACAGGCAGATCTAGACTTGCTTCAATTACCTTTTCAGCATATTTTTGAATACTCTTAATGCTATGAAAAATGTTATATATGTAAGTAAAAAACCTCTGTAAGTGAAAAGGATACATCCATCATCACTATTGTTGGCCCTTGTCAAAAAAACCTCTTGTTAAAGTAGGTAAGTGATTTTTAAAATTAGAGGTGAAAGAAACCTATTAAATTGTTTTGTTCACCATGACAAACTGGGCATGCTGTCATTATATTTTATCTAGAAGAAAATGTTAATTCACTGATTCATAACAGGTACCCTTTTCAGCCTCAAATGATGTTCTTTCCTCTAATGCTTTTCTTTTTCAGTAACACTGTGGAGATCACAGTCTGATTTAATCACCTGGAAGGTGTTCTCAAGATACATTCCAATAATACCCCTAATTACAATTATAGGTCTACCTCAATTAGTTTTTAATCAAATTCGGGTCTTCATGGTGATGACTAAGGAAGATCTTGTACAGAAGTTATCTGGCTCCCAGAAGTCTGGATTTAAGACCAGGTTTGTCCCAAGCTCTCAGGGTGACTCTGAAGAGTTCATTGAATTTCACTGTTCCCTAATTGTCAACTATAACTCTTTACTGACCTTCACTGAAGAGCCAACAGGATTAACTCAGGTGCCATGGGGGCCTTCAGAGACTCTCTGTTGGTTATATGGAGTCTCTAATTCTTTACTATGTAAAACCTGGTAAAACCTGCTTCTTCCTCCCCAAGATGATGACTCCTACAATTTAAATCTATCTGAGCACAAAAAGGCTCCTTTCCTACCTAAAGAAAGCAGGAGAGTTTGCTGATTCACAATATGGATCTCTACAGTGCTAAAACAGGAAATGAAGTGACAGGAATTACATGAATCATGTAGCTTGAGTATAATACTTTGTTTCTAAAAAACTAGGAATAAAATCATGAAACAACGGTCTGTCTTATGCTCACAAAGATTTGTAATTCTGTTTCTTCAGAAGAGGAAATCCTATCAACGCCACCTTTACATTTGTAAAGAGACACGTGAACACCTTCTGTGATGCTTTTTGATCAAGTGCAGGACTTTGAAATGCTCATAATGATTCATTCGCCATCTTTTTGACGAAGAGATTCTAATTTCAGCTGAAATTCAGAGTCATAGAATGGTTTGAGCTGGATGGACCTTCAAGACCTTCAAGATCATCTAGCTCCAACCTCCCTGCCAGGAGCAGGGACACCTTTCACTCAGTCAGGTTGCTCAGCACCTCATCCAATCTGGCCTTGAACACTTCCAGGGATGGGTCTTTCACAACTTCTCTGGGCAACCTGTTCCAGTGCCTCATCATCCTTGAAGTAAAGAATTTCCTACCTGTGTCTGTAAAGAACATTAGTGGATTAAAATGTCAGTTGCACATTGTTCAATTGCTTCTTCACAAACCTTATTCCTATACCACCAAACATCAATTCAGCTGAATTTTTTGTTTATTATCAAACATTAACTTATTGCCAGCTTTCCAAGACAGACAAAATGCTATCATAATGGGCACTACTACAGACACAGACCATATGGGCATGAAAAAATTAAGTTGTATTGATGTTTTATGAGTTTTTCTGGTTCTACCAGAATCTGCAGAAACTATTTTGGAAAAAGAAAGACTGAATAATTTTAGGCTTTTCTGAACTTTAGGGTGTGTTAATTTTCATTTATGTCAGTGTGGCTCTTGGCTTCTCTTGATTATTATATATTCAAGCTTGTCATCACTGTCAGAGTAAACAAGTGATCCAATTCAGCTTGATCTTCACCTTTCACCCACGTAAAATTTCAAAAGGAGTCTCATTGTTTTTGCATGTGTTGTAACCCTGTAATTATGAAGAAATTCAGTAGCAAATTACTTCCATGGCTTTTCCCCTCCATTCTCAGCAGTTGAAAGCATTCCTTCAAGAGACATTAAATAGTCTCAATTTCCCTGTTCTTCCAAGGATACCATACTAATGAAAATATACACTAAAGATTTTTTCTGAGAAAGAAAAACTGGTAAAGTTAGTGGAAGTAAATCATTGCCCATTAACAGTTACAATTTGGCATACATTCCTTTTATTTCTCAACACCTCATTAATGTTGGAAAGGTACACACTGGGGAACACCTCACAACTTTGAAGAAGATCCTGCATACACAAAATGTGTCTAACTGTCTATTGCAATGGTATTTCCAGGTTCCTAGAGCCAGATTGTCATATATTGCTGTTGCTGTCACAGTATGGGGAAATAGTGTGGAAAAAATAGTGGATCAAATTACAGAACATGTCAACATATGTCCTGTGAAATAAGTGGTGTGATAAAATGCTAGGAACTTGATGCCAGTCTCTACCATATTCTATCAACCACCAAAAGAAATTAACCTAAACTTAAACATATAGGTTAGGAAATACTGTCACTGGTTATACATATTGTGACATGGCTGTTCTGGCAAAATGTGTAGAAAATGTGTTGTCCAGCCTCTCAAACCACAACAGCTAAAACATGTAGTGGACTCCAGTGATATTTGTTGTCTCGCTGAGCCTCAAGTAGCTGACTTGTGAATGCATAATCAGTATGACATTTTGGAAGGCTGCTTTTATTTGCAATATGTTTTCCTATGCTTGCCAGCTCTGAAGATGAAAGACAACCTGACAGCATTTTAAATAATGAGCTCTTTGATCTGAAAATATATGAAACAACCTTTTTTTCCCCAACACATTTTTGGTGCATTTGTCTGAATACCATAAATTGTGTATCTAAGAAACAGGCTTCAAGCAATTCCTTTGAGTTCCTGCTCTGTTAATAAAACCTACTTTTATTGACAGGGTAGAAGAAAGTTAGCCAAATACTGGAAAGCTAGGATGACAGATGATGTTCCTCTTTTCATAAATCCATGATTTCAAGTCATTTTGCAGTGGGACAGTCAGAATAATCTAGAGTCTGACATTATTCTTGAGTTGGTTAGGCCTAGAAATACTGGTCTAGAGACATTGTATTAGGATTCTGTGACTTAACTGGTTTGAAACCAAAGAAGTAACAGTAGCGGAGATAAATGACATAAACAAGGTATGTTGCACCTTATTGAATAGACTGTCCATTATATTTTGTTAGAAGTTAATATTACTCTATTAAATTACACTGGACGACTATGCATACCTGCAGTTTTTAACAGCACTAGGCTTTGTCTTAGCTGACATGGCTGAACTCTAAGATTTTTGTTCCCCTGCTGCCAAAAATGGATTGTTTTAGAGCAAGCTGTATTTCAAGTAATTGCTTTGTGATGAGGTATAATAACAGGATTATGCAATACAGGGAATTCAGATTCATCCTGATTTTATGTGCCCTAGCCTTCTAAAAACAGCCTAATTAAATTCCATACAAAAACAATACCAGCAGAATTACTTGAGTTGATCTCTGTTCTCACACCTTTCATTTCTTTGCAATTAACTATATTGTTTTCACATACTCACAGGAAAAAAAGAATGTAATTTCAAGAATTCCAGCTGATCGAGTGGTATTCTCCAGCTTTCCAAAAGTGCCGGTGGGTTCTCATTGTACCACTGACAGCAGAGAAGCACTCTGTCAGAAGTGCTGTTTTGCAAAGTTGTGAAGAAAAAGAGGGTGCAAGGAACCTTTCCTTCCTGAGAAATATTCTGTATAATGCTGATGAATGAGAAGGAAAAAATAAGTGGGAAATGGGCAAAAGCTGCATGTATTGAATGATATCCACAATTGTCTTGCTCAGCAGATCTTTCTTTGTGCTACCTGGTTTGGCTCCTGATCCTCAGCACAGCCCCGATTCAGTGACCATGGCACTGCTTGCAGTGATGTACATGCCCCGTCTGAGTCCATAATGGACACACGGACTTTAAAAGTCCACATGAACTTTATTATATTGAAATGCAGTTATGTTCAATCCCTGCATGACCTGGGGCTCCAGTGCTTGCTCCCAGACTGCCGTAGGGAGCACTACTGATCTGAGATATTCCCACATCAGTGCTTTATTAGCAAAACAGGCAGCAGTAAACCTCCACCCAGTCATTGACCAGCCTGGGGACAGGACTGTTAATGGGCTGAGCTGAAAACCATGAACTCTGGAATAAGGTAAGGATTTATTTTTTTCTTTCAGGATTATACAGACTGTTCAATTGAAGGTTGAGCTCGAAATTCTGTGATTTTGAGTCGGTTATAGCACAAGCATCGATTTAACAAGGATGGATAAGGGGCTTTAAAATTCCTTAGCAGGACTAGATGTAAAGTCTGCTTGTGTTTCCTCAATCTCTTCACATTCCCCACTCATGTGAAGATCACCTCTGCTCTTGTAATGGGACTCAGTCATCCCCAGAGATTAGGTTTAGGCTGTGTAGTTTGTAGGCTGCGATTTCCTTGATGTCTACAAAATTCAGAGCCTTGGTTGTTTATTCTTCCATGTCAGGTGTCTTCACTCTTCCCCATTCACTTGGTTTTGCTGAGCTCAGATGCATCAAATTCAAATCAGTCATGTGTAGCATTTTAGTATTATGAAGTTACCTAATTAACTCAAGAGAGATGCTAGAATCCAAAAATGCATATTTTGGCAAGGGTTAAACCTTAATCTCAAAAGCTACATGCCAATTCAAAGTGTATTTTTGTGCAGATTTATCTGAGAGTGGCTTGGCACTAAAGGATTTTCCATTGGCGCTAAAAGAGCCACTGCATGCCAAGAAAGTAAATATCAAACAGAAATGTGCCAGTATTTCCTGCCAGTCTCACATTTTTGAAACTTTTTCCATCCTCCATGCCATTGATTTTTGATATGCTCCCAGGCTTCCTAGGGAAAGGCTTTTGAGTTTCACCCCAGGATGCTGAAAGTCTTCTAATTTGAATACTAAAAATGTTAAATGAAAAAGGACTCCTCCCCCTTCGGACACCCCCAGGAAAAATCCCAGAATATTTTCCTGTGAAATGCTGGAAGACTTCAATGAGTATTTCAACCATCCAAAATACACAACAAATAGAATGTGACATTTTTTTCCAACTTTTGCACAAACAAGTTGGTAAAGCCTCTCCGCCTCTTTTTGGGATCTCTCATCCATACAGTTCTGGTTGTATTTTGTTACTGATTCCTGTGTCTCAGTTTCCCATAACTGGCATTTTAATTTTTTTCTTACTCATTCCTATCCTTGGAGCTTTCTTCCTGCTCCTGCATGCCAAGTTCCACCTTTGAAACTCTGTCCCTCAGAAGACTCTTTCACAAGTTGTCCTTACACTATTGACCACTCAGTCCTCAGGCTGGCCCGCATTTCTTTGTGCCTGTGTTGCATTCTCAGACCAGGACTTCTCCAGTCCTGGAAGCAGATGGCATTGATCAACCTCCCAATCACTAGATTTGCTGCAGGACACCCTTCAGTCGCAATGGGATCATGTTTAACAAATGTCCTGTACCAAAACAGCAGTAATGAAAGTATCCAGACTTTACTTCTTGGACAACTCATTGGATGAAAAGAGGAAATGTCATAACCCACAATTTAACGTATTTTATAAAGCATAGACTATTTTGTTTCTGTTTCTAGTTTGTTTGCCAGCCATAATAATGTTTTTTCACTATTGTTTATAATATTTTGTACAAAACTCCTATATTTCTTAGAACACTTCTTGGCTTGCCTAACCACAGTGTTCAAACATCTGTCAGGTAGGTCTAGATTCTAGACATGGTACAACATGCAAAAATGCAGTGAAAATCAAAAATATTTTTGCCTTACTAATAAGGAACTTTAAAAGGCATATTGCTTGAATTTTGTGCTAGTATGAAGTGGTTTTGCCTCCTAAAAATTATTCAGCTCATTACAATTTTTTAAGTTCTCTGGTAACCAGTAGATCCTAAAGATGGGATATCATGAGTTTCTTAAAGTTGTTGCATGATGGAGGCAGAAGTAATGACTGCTGTCATCACCCCTGAAGGCCATTCTCACCTGACAATCTTAATGCTGCAGGGAACATAATCAGAAATAATTCTCATATGATGGAGGAAATATTATTTAGAAGCAACTTACACATAAATAGAACTCCACCTCCTGAGATGCTGGAGCTGGGCAATAGGAAATGCACAGCTTGGGAACCTCAATGCAGCACAGGGTTGAATGGAGGCTCTGTGTGTGCACATTTATCTGCACAACCGCATGCACACATTTGAATTCACTACGAGAAAGAGACGGGAAGGGCGTTGTGCAGTAGAAGCTGAAAAGAATTTTTAAAATTTAAAAAACCCAACCAAAGCAAATGAAATTATATGCATAAGTCTATGTTGATACTAGGAAAGTAGTATATGCACAAACAATAAAATCACATTGAGGGTTCACCTCGTGTATACGCTTTATAAATTAAAGACAGCATTGTGCTCCTGGGTCTGAACTGTAGATCTTGATTGCACATTCTTTGCTGGAGTGAACTCATACCACACAGGGGCGGGGGGCTGCACGTGGGGGTGGTGGCAGGGAAATGCCCTGCTACATCTGGGAGAAAAATGCTGCCCGAAATCCAGGGTGCTGCAGAGTTCTTTTCTGGTCATGGCACTGCATGGTCCCAAGGTGGGGCTGGGCATGGTCTGTGTGCTCCTGGTGCTGAAGGTGTTGCTCACGTCAGGCCTTGCTCCTCAGAGTGTGCATGGCCAGATGCCATGGCCTGGGGCTGTTTGGGAATGCCAAAATGCATCACTGGGACTCCTAAAGGGCCACAATCATTGGCCTCTTTCAGTGACCACTTACTGCTGGAATACTTGAAGGCTCTGTGCTCAGCAAAGTCTGTGAAAATAAGGCAATAAATAAAATAAAATGAAATAAAATAAAATAAAATGAAGTAAAATAAAATGTACCCCAGACTACTATTTTTACAAGCTTCTGGAGTAAGAAATGTGTAAAGTCTTTCTACTAGAACAGTCATATCTTTTTAATCTGTGCTCCTGGAAGAGGGCAAATTGAAAGACTGAAAGACTCCTTTTACCCTTGAGTTCCTTGTTGACTTTTATTTACAATTTCACCCCAAATATTATCCGACTACAAATCAGTGTTGGAGAATTAATTTTTTTTCCTTAACTGTCTCTGCTGGGGACCTCTATCATTAGAAATCACCATCATAAAGCTACTTTGGTTCAAATCCTTACTGTAAAAACTGCTGTAAGCCATGTTTTATATACAGTGATTCCTTAGCCTTGCCCAAAACTGGAGCAAAGAAACTCAGTGAAAGGCCAGGTCTCAGTGATGAATCTAATTTTTTTTTTTTTTTTTTGAAGCTATGTAATATGGAATAACAGCAGGGAAAGTAACCCACCAACCACAAAAAAAAAAAGAACTTGTATTCATTCACTGAAGGAACTGTGCAGCAAAACCCCTGACACAGACTCAGGGTGGTGTGACTGCATCTCACCTGTGTGAGGAAGCTCTGGAGCTGTGCTGTCAGGAAGCCCTTTCATCTCCTGTGATGTGCTGTGTTTTTGCTATGGGTTTTAGAACGTAGATGAGCAAGAAGACGACAGCTAGTCTGAGCTGTATCAGCTCAGGTTTGTAGCAATCTACCCACACTGAAAGTTAATGCTGCTGACTGTGTCCATGAGAAAGCCCTTGGGCAGGTTTCTTTCCTAAAGGTAGATCAGAGGAGAAAATCTGTGAGGAATCAGGCAGCTTAATCCACATACAAGCAGCATGTTCTCTCTTTTCCAATGGGTACAACAAACTGATCAGGCATAGATTAAACTTCTCAACAGGAGACTATGGTAAAGGAAAGAAGAAATGTGCTTTTAAAAAGAAGTGATATTTGATATAAAAATTGCAGGAAAACAATTATGCTGGTTTGAATTCTCTTGGAATAATTCACTTGCTGCTACTCAGCCTGTTAGTATAATTGGGCACACCATAACTTATGGTAGGTTTCTGCTGCCAACCTCTGCTCTGTAATTCATTAGTTTCAAGTTGCTGCCACAACATATAACTCATTAAAACAAGAGATCTTCCTAATTTTAATGGAGAAAAAGTACCCATGCTTATGTACTGTAAAAGTTTTGAAGCCTTTATTCAAAATGTACTGAGATAAAGAGAAGTCATGATGCAAGAGATGGAAATGGAAAGCAAAACCCTGTCTTGCCTTGTTAATGGACATGGTTTGCTGTGTGAGTGACAATATTTTGGTCCTAGACAGAATTTTGGTTCCAGAAATAGTGAACTTAGACTTTCGTGCTCAAGCAGCCTCAAATAATCACTAACCACACTTCTCTTGGGTGTAAATTATTTTCATGCCAGAATAGTTTCTGTGATTCAAACAGGAATAGGTAGCCCCTGCCATGGTTTTGAATGCTTATATAGGAGTCAGATAGGTTAATGCTCTATTTCCAGTCAAATGTTGAGGGCCAGTATCTGTTTGGGCACTAGATTATATGTTAGGATGGACCTATGAATAGCACCATGGAAAGATATTTTATTCGTGCAGGTGCTCAGGAAAGGATATAGTGCATGGCTGAAGCTGAGGAACGTGTCTCCAATGGTGCCTTTGAACATGGGACCCTGGCAGCCCTGCTGGCCCCAGCCTTCTAAATCCATGATCCTGTATCAATTACTGCTCCTTGGCAGATTCTGGACTACTCTGTTGCAAGGGGAAATGGGGGAGACAGTGCACTGTGTGGATAGACCCCTAACCACGGAACCTCAGGGAGAAGCCCACGGGTAAGAGCCATGCTCAGCATGTGAGAATTCACAGTTCTGATTATAAACTCTGTCTATAAGAGAGACTGCTCTGGTTAAATGCAGCTTTTCTCTTGGGCCTTGTAAATCTAGAAGCGCTGTTTCTGTTAAGAAATATTGAAGTCAGACACCTTCTCACCATGACTGACTTGCTGGGAAAATTGTAGCTTGAGCCAGAGGAAAGATCTTTTTGTCAAAACCTGGAAGAAAATGAGAGGGAAGCTGGCAGAACAGAGCTGGTACCTAGCAGAAAAGCTGTTAAGTGTCAGAGTCTGGGGCCATGGGCAGCTGTTCTCTGCTAACACTTTCTAGCTATGTCCTTGCTATGGAATTCAAAGGGGTAATTTTCAGAGGTTCCTTAACAGTTTCTAGTGAAGTATAAGCTAAGGCACTTTGCTTGCCCTCCCTCTCATTAGGTTACCATGCAAGGGTGATGATTTGAGGTGTTCGTATTAATTGTGAACTCTCACCTCTCTGTCCATGGTGAGTTGGTTTCCTAATTGCAAACCAGGAAGGAAAAAAGGCTCATTTCAGCCACTACTCACTTGTATGAGCATGTCAGGAAGCAGGAGCCTGTGCCAGCTGCTGGTTTTTCCTGCAGTAGCCTTTTGGAGAGCTATGGACACTCCTGGGCATCTGAAGTGCTGCTCAGCACAAAGTTCTGCAATAGGACATCAAAAGGAGTTACCAGTACCAGAGAAGAAGAACAAATCCACTCACAAATCCACTTCAGCACAAAGTCTAGCAACCATGGAACTAGTTTCTCCTACGATAATTTCCCTACAATGCCCCCAGGTACCTTTATGCTTGATTCCTTTGACAGTTAGGTGGTGGTAAGAAACAGCTGGGAATGTGGCAATACATCAATCTGACTGGTTTTGCTCCAGAATTTTCATGAGGAAATAGGGAAAGATTTGGGTCTCTACTAATTTGCTTGTATATTCAATTTTATGGGTGCAGCTGCTAAAGTGAGATACTTCACAAGCCTGAAACCTCAGAAGCCTTAGAGATCAGACATTTCATTTGGAATCAAGCATCTATGGAGGCAGAAATCCATATTCAAAGGTTTTAAAGCACTTTCCCCATGTTGCAGCTAGTGAACAGGAGAGCAAGCAGAGAGAAAATCAATCTGAGACCATGTCTTTGTTAAGCCAGGTGCTGATAGGAAACCGTGTAAATTTCCCCTTGTGTTTCCACAGCTAAAATCTAGCTTTATGTGAGAAATTGTGTATTAAAGTACAGCACCTTGTGTGGTCATATGGATTATTATTATTATTATTATTATTGTAATAGTAGTAGTAGTAGTAGTAGTAGTAGTAGTAGTAGTAGCAGTAGTAGCGTGCCTATTATCTTGTGGGGTTGCTTCTGTTTAGGTCAATTTGTATTACAGAGTAGATAAGAAATTTGTCCCAGAATTAGAGTCCCACTGAACAAGGTAGTGTGTCAGCAAGCAAAAACTGTGCTGGCTGGATCCACCTTGTTAGCTGAGACAGCACTTGGCACATTATGTGCTAACACCACTGCACTCCTTCTCTAGTCCTACTTAAAGTCACTCAGTGAGGTCAGAACAGTTGAAGTCTGTGGACACAGAATCACAATTCAGTGTGATACAGCAAAAATAGGTTAAAAAATGGAAGTTCATCATGGGAGCTGCTGTAGCTCAGGGGTGCTCAGTCATGTGCTGTACCCTAGTGCATACTGTCTACATTTTTGCATTGACTGTACTGCCTAACACCTTCCTACAGCACGTTTAAATTCAAGACAGTCCAAGGCAAACTTAGAGGTGTTGATACCTAAAATCAAAGCAGCATAACTCAAAACAAAAAGAAGATATCTAAACATCTTTAGCTGAATGGGAAATACGTGGAACAACAGTGACTTGGACTTTTAGGAAGAAGAAAAAGGAAATCTGATTGCTCTGGGGAAAAAAAAAAAAAAGAAACTATCTGGCACTTCTTTCACATTACACACTAAAATAAGTCACAAAACTTGAAATAACTTCAAAATATGCAAAATGTTTTATTATGGAAAAGACAGCACCTACTTAGATGTTTCAGGAACTTCGTGTTTGGTCTTCTCCTCAGTAGAACATTGTTAGCCTTACCCCGTACAAAATTTGGAACCCGGTCTGTCTCTGCATAATGATCTGTTATAGAGGGTTGCAGAATGCCAGAGTGCTTCTATTTTAGTACTTAATGTAAAGACTGCTCTTCTCAGCTAGAAAAGACCTTTGATTTTCTAACGAATGTCTCAGATGATCTGAGAACTAGTGGGTGTGTTAGTAATCACTTGAGTTTACAAGTGGAACAATTCTTTTAGCCAAACTGGATGAAGGACAGAAGGGGAGGTGAAAAACCTTTTTAATCCTCTCACACCTATTCCCACCAAGGAAAGAGAGGGAAAATCTAATTTCGTAATCTCCCCCACCCTATCCCCATGGAAGAAAGACAGAGATAAAAAGGAACAGAAAGATCAAAAGTCTCTGAAAAAGTATTAAAAAGTGATGCTGAAAGCTTTTCTATGTCTGGTTCTTTGAGTCACACCAGAAAGACATGACCAGGCAGGTAAGTGACCACTGGATTTCAGGTACCCTCATAAATCATAGCTCATATTTTTATTCCTCATCTCACAGTATGGGGCAAACCTCCCTTGGCATTTCCATTCTGGCTTTGCCTTCCACATTTTCTGCTTTACCCACTGCAGGGAAGTCTGTACACCAAGAAGCTTTAGACTGAAATAGTCTCACAAGAAATTGTCATGAGAGATTTCTGCAGGAACAACGGTCGTTATCAGCAATGCTGAAGACCCAAGGCAGCCTTTCTGTAGCAAACAAGAGGTTTTTAAAAATTCTACATTTGAAAATGTTGTGCTGTGTCTGGAAATAGTGAGATGTGGCTGCTACCAAGGTTGAAAATCCAGACACTGCTGTTAATATATTTTTAAAATTAGAAGTCAGAGAAGACCATACAAAAGATTATACAACAATGAAATATAGATCTAATTTTTACTTTTCAGATACTAAAAGCAATTGTAAAAATGTTATTTCACAAAGAAAGAATGATCATTAATCACTTTGGCATTATCCAGACAGTAATTATACCCTAGCTATGCAAGGTAATTATAATTACACCAGGGGAAAGGTCTCTGACAAAGCCACAATAACTGGCTCTCTGTTACACAGCTGCCCATCTCCATAAAACATAGCAGAAAGTTCAAACACTGTTGTCCAGCTGACTTCACTCTGTGGGGAAAGTGGAACAGCAAGAGGCAAGTTCTCACTGAGAAGGGGACAGAAAAAACCCCATGTGATATCTGCCTGGAGCAAACCAGTCACTTTGAAGCCCAAACTGCTGAGTTTTAGAACATAATAGGAAACAACAGATTTCGAGGCTGCAGTCATGGCTCAGGAGCACTTCTCTTGGTCAGATGTTTTCAAGCTTTTTCCCAGTCAGAAAGCAGCGCCACACACATTTCTAAGGAAGGAGAGCTCAAACTGAAGAACGCATTTTTATGACAAAAGGTGGTTGGTTACATGTCAGATCCCCAGGCTCTCACAGGGGGCCATGTTTCTGTGTTTTAAAATACTTCTCTGGGGTGGCTCTGGTGCAATGTGTCCTCTGTGAGATCTGGACAGATCTTCCAGGAGGCCTGGCTGCAGCACCCCTGTGACACTGCAGGAATTATTTGCACGCTCCTGTGTGCCACAAACGTCTCTCTGCAAGGTGGCCCATCAGTTTTCCAGTTGCCTAAAAGCTGAGATTCTTTTCTGAACTTACAAGGGCAGCCTTGTGCTACCTTACAGTCATTAAACAGGACATCACAGGCTAAAGGTAAATAAATACACTATATCTTAGAGAAAACACTGTTCTTAGAGATTTCTCTAGAGTTGACTTTTTTCTCCCACCCTGGGAGCCCTCCTTTGCCTCTTCCCCTGCTGAAGTCTGTTTTGGTGTGTGCCCTGAAACTGCATAAGAAAAACATGTACTATTACTGGCAAATTCCCTGTGAAAAATCACAACCATGGATGATTCTAGGCTTGCATTAGCAATGGGAGCTACTAGTAGAGTTCAGTAACTGCTTAACTGTTCAAGCTGCTTCATTATTTCCTGACCTGAATGCATTTCTTTCTAGGCAATTAAAATTCTGCTGTAGAAATGCTTTCAAGTACCCCACTTCACTGTGATTTTTATTTGAATGATCACGTATGTAAAGTACAAATGAAACCAGAAATATATACAGCATATATAATATATAGCACCCTTTGTAAAACCATTCAGAAAAAAATATTACACAAGTGTTAGGAATTTTTAGTTGAGGAATATATCAGATCCACAGCTGAAGGAATCTTCCAGAGAAGTTGTAATTATTTGACTTTGTTATGCCACATTGGCTTAGCTTGTTCTGTTGCCTCTTGCTGATTGTTTTGCATTTATCTTAAGAGTTTTGGTTTACAGCAATACTGGCAGAAATAAAGAAAAACTTAAAAATTTCTACATGAACGGATGTTTCCAGCAAGATCTGCAGCACAAACATTTCTGTGGTCATGATGAAATTTCTCTGCAGTCTCTGTTCCTGTGTATGGGTGTTTAGACAGCTGATTCAGGAGGGGTAATTTTGCCAAATTGCTTGAGCACTGTTTCTAAAGCTGATGGCATTGGGTATTTTTTCTAAGTTCATAAAAAGTGGAGAAATATTACAGCAGATTTGCAGGGTCTCTAAACTAAGTGGTTAACTCATGGTCCTATTATTCACCAAGATAAACCTAATAATGAGTTCCTTGACATTACAGAAATCCAAGGACCAGCTAAAACCTCTAAACATATTAATCTTTAAATCACAGATTAATCTATTTTTTCTTTACCTGTGAATATATGAGCACTTGAGGCTGAGAGTATAACCTAAGTTACCACAGGAAATGAAGAGGGAGTAGCTGGGGGACAAAATTAAGTTAACAATAGTTTGGAGACAAACCACAATTTAAGATATATTTGCACCCAGGGCTCTGCATAAAGCAGCTGTTGAGCTTGGGAAACATCTTTTGTTTCCCAAGGAAGAGGGAAGAACACCTCAGGGTTTCCCCGAGTCAACGTGGCTCAGTGAGCCCTTGAAGATGAGGGCGGAGAGCTGGGGACAGCAGCACTGACCACCTTCCTGTCCTGGAATTTGATCTTGGTCAGTGTCTCCAGCGTTTCGCAGTTCTCCATAACAACAGTAACAGCAATGACAGGGACTGCCCCTCTAGCAATTTCTGGAGAAGGAAAGAAATTTCCCTCTTTTGCTTCTGCGCAGTGATAATTCTTTTTCATTTCTAACATATTCCTCTTTGTGTTACAATTTTGAATAATGAGTGACAAATGGTGGTAGACACATCTACTATGGAGATTAATAACATCATTAATAGTTTTTAGAATGACACCTTTGCATTCAAAATAGTATATTACGTTAACGTGCCATGTCACGTTTCTTTCACTATTGTGCTCATCCTTTCTTTCCCTTTATCTCTCAGTGTTTTTCACAATGTGTGAATTGCCCTAAGTAAGGCTTTGATCTTGCAAATGTGTGCAGACTATTTACCTAACACAAGCCATCCTCTTACATCCAATTAGACTATTGCTTGCAGAAATTCTTGCCTAAGTATTTGCTGATCAACGTTTTAAATTTGCATTGGAGGAAGGACAATGCCTCACTCAGCCGACAGTTCAGATGGATCCAGTTTCTGATTCTGTGTGCTAGCTACGTATGCACAAGGTTGAACCCATAATACTATATGCTAATGATAAAATATTTACCCATCCAGTTGGTAGATATTCTGAAGTACAGTTTTTTAAAGAAAGATTTTATGTAATCGCAGAACACACCTGATGTTTGCATGAACAATATTAAGCATTAGGATATATCAAATAAATAGTTAAATTGGTTATAAAATCAAATGCATAGATTCTTCTGAGGGACTTTAGATAGTCCTGATTCATTGTGAGTAAGCATCCACAGCTGGTTTTCACCACAGCTTTCCTTTGCTGGCAAATATACAAGATTTTCTTTGTGTCTTTGTTTCAAAGTTCACCATTTCCACTATTTATTGCCCAAGTCTGACATACTGTCCCTCAATGCCAGTACATAAGGTCCCTTATCTTTTTTTTTTTTCTCTTTCCATTGCAACTAGTGACACCCCCCAGGGGAAGACCATTAGCAGGTAGAAGTCTGAGAAATGTGTGTATTTGCTTGGTGCCTTTATGGGGGCTAAAACTGTAGCTGGAATTATGTGTCCCCTTCGATGCCCTACCCTTTGTACCCTTGCTAGAGGTTTTGTGGGCACAGCAAAAGCAGCTGATGGGGATACAGTTAATTTGTGTTTGGAAGAACTTAACTAATAGCAACAAAACTTTGGTCCACAGATCTGCCTTCAGTTCTGTGATTAAGTGGAAACCAAGCAATCATGGAGGTGCCTATCAATATGCCTAAACTTACTAAGAAGCATCTTTTTTTAGTGTTGCTAGCCTGTGCAATGGGTTGTGTGAAGGAGAGACAAGAATGATCCTAGACACATTTCCCTCGTGTTCACTTTAGGTGGTTGTGACTCACAGGATGAGCACAGGTTATGCAGCTGTGCCTGCTCAGTCAGCTTTGGAAGTAACCACTATTATTTACTTGAATGATGGCAGTGCCCTGCTTTCCCTGTCATGGATTAACACTCCACTGTGCTGGCTGCTACACAAATACCAAACAAAGACTTGTTCCTTGCCTCAGGAGCTTCTTCCACAAATAATAAATAAATGTGAGTTATCTCCCTTACTATTGAAAACAATTCCACCTTTCACCAACTCTCTTGCCTCACACACATTTGCTGGGGCCCCCATGGACCTACAAACACTCGATTTTTGGAAAGTACTCTAAGCATGCACAGTACCTAAATAACTTAATTTCTTTGCAGACAGCTAATCTCAGCTGTAGATAGCCTTTGGAAAATATTCACCAAGGCTGCAGACCAGGTGCTGCGTGCAGATGCAGGCACCCAGTTCATCCTTTCTGGGAGCTGTGGGTGTGAGCTGCAGTTCATGGCACTTCCTGAAGAATTTCAAGGGGGAATATAAAAAACAGTCCAAGTATTCATACCAAGAGCTTTGTTTTCAGTTTCACTGCAATAACAATTAGCAACTAGTTGGCTTTTGGCCACTGAAAATTATATAGCCAACTGGCTAGAAGTAAAATTTTTTCCTGGCTTTATGCTTGCAAGCTGGGTGGCATAGGAGGACTTTGGGAGTGTATATAACACTAACCTCTGCAGAATAATGCAAGAACTAGTCAAAAGTGCTTTCTTCATACAGCCAAAGGCTAATTGCCAACCATCTGTATTGACCTCCATCAGAACTGAGCTTTGTTAAACAGTGACATTTGCCAGTGTCTTTCTCCTTTTGCCTGTTTTTCTCATATCGTCTTACTTCCTCCCCTGCTAAATTTTGGTTTTGTTTTGTTCCATGTATATGCGCAAAACTTTTCCTGGTATGAGAAAATTTGCAGATAGATGCAAACCCCCACTACCAAGGCACATTTTAACAGCAGTGCAGGATCCATCTGTTCATGATACCCACTACCAGTGCTCTGGGAGACACAGAGGTGACTCACTGGAGCCCACAGCTGCCCAGTACTGACTACGCAGAGCTGAGAAGTGCCCACAACTGGGTACTTCCACCCCCAGGACTACCAGGTCCTCCGAGAAGATGCTTTGATTGCAGCTGTCTCCTTTTGCAGTTGTACCTGTTCGCCCAGATTCCCCCCCTCCCCGAGGCGAAGCTGCCTCATTAGCAAGCTGGCAGGTTTCAATCCATCATCCTCAGTTACAGGCTGAGAGCTGAAAACATGTAACAAGCAAATAGAACTTTACGACATTATAATTGCAAATATTTCTGCTTTGTTTTCATCTCAAGGAGGAGAATTTTGGAATGAAAGGAGATCAGAGGCTTGCCAATGCGTGAAGTTTTATGGGCTTATGTCCCAAAATTATAGCACCAGTTAGTTAGGAGCTACATCAGTGCTTTGAATGCTGCTTAAACGCAAACTCTAAATAAAAATACTTGGTTTCTTTAGTAAATAATTAGTACTGGAATAGATAATATCAAAATTGCCATAATTAACATCGTTGTAAAATGTAAAAGTGACAGAAATGAAAATGATATGAAATCTGTACTTTAGTAGAAGTGTGAGCATTTACTTATGTGTCTAAAAGAACAATTAAAAATTTGTTAAGTCGAGCTCTCAAAACTGAAGAAAGTCAGGTTGCCCATGACCTTCTAAGTATTGTCTAACTTTTTCTATTCACTTAACTGAATATAACAGCTCAGAACTAGTTTCAGCAACCCCTGGGGCAGACTGAGTTGCAAGCTCCCCTGCTTTTGTCACAATCCTCTATTTTTCCTTTGAATTCCACAGCTCACATATTCAAGTACTGTGTGAGAACTTCAGCTGTCTTTTTTCTCCTCCTGTTGAATATGGGTAAAATTTTTGGAGGTTGAACCCAAAAGCCTTTAAAAAACTTTAAAATACCCAGGTTCATTACTTCAAACCATGTTCTTACTTATAAGCCAGCTATTTGAGGCACAGCTTGTACCTTTTAAAGATGAGTATCACCTTAAGCACTGCGAAAATTAGATAGTAAATCCAGCAGGCACTATGTAGGCACCAGAATAAAAGTGCTGGTTTTCACACCAGTTTTTCAGTGTGCTGAGAATTTGTAACTTCCATTAACTCAGTAAGCTTATAAAGGAAGCCTGAAGCCATGTTTTTGTTTTAATGGAATACAGGTTGGTATCTTTATGTAGCAAGGCACATTAAATCTATTTAATACTGAGACTTTTTTAATACTGAGATATCAAGATAGCTAACTGGAGAGTAGTAACCCCATGAAAACACACCCAATATTTGCAGCAAGGGCACAGTAAGGTCAAGATGGGAACTCAAATCCCCTGAGGCAATAAACAAGGCTGCTTGCTATCAATTCAAGCTAAAACTTCTAAGTTTTTATCACTAGTCCATGAGATGAAGCTTTGCAAGCTGCCAACTCAAATATATTCAAACAAGCAACAGGTTAAGTTCAGAGGAACACAAATTATCTTTATTTTAAATGTCTGATAGCTTCAGTAACCTCAGAATAACTTAGCTTGCATTCTGGGATCACTTTTCTGCAAGAGGGCAAAGTTGCAAACAGTATAAATTAAAAGTGGTAAAAATATTTACTGGCAACCTAAGTTTTTAGGAGCACGATTTTATATGTCTCTGTTTGCATAGCTTCAGCATAAATGGGGCAATATTAATACCACAAGAAGGTCTGTTTGCATGCTGCTCCAAGAATTTTCATGCAAAGGAAAAAACGCTTGCCTTTGCCATTATTCTTTATGACCAGAAATCCTGGTTAGCTTTAAAAAATAATGTTTTTTTGAAAACGTTTATATGATTTTTTTTTTTTTTTTTTTGTGATCATGGAAAGAAAAGATAATTACTTGGAACATTTGATAAAGCTTCATATCAGGATAATCACATTACTATTTTTGTCTATAAAGGACATCTTACCTGGGCTCGTTCTCTGTGTGGAAGAGCACTTACTTACTATACTCACAGTGCCTCTGTGCAGAAAAGAGATGGGGGTGTCTCATGTTTGGACACAAAACTTGCATTTGCCCTTGACTAGCTAGAAACAGTCTATACACCTCAGAGAGTCACTGGCTTGCATCTTTGTCCCAGATCCATTTTTCCTCGATGGTGTTCACATCTTCAGCCAAACCCAGCTGTCAGAAAGGAGCACTCACCAGGCTGCTGCCACCTTGCACCCAGCTGGGCACAGGGGCTGCTTGCACTAAGCCAGTTTCCAATTCCAACTCTGCAGCAACACGCAAGTTCAGACTAACGTGAAAGCAAGGCAGAGATCTCTGCAAAAGTTTTAGTGACAGTCCTTCTTCCTGTGAAGTGCCAGTACATAGACACGTACAACAAAACAGGGCTGCTGGGTCAGCAAATGATAATTTTTGCCCCTCCACATCAGCATCTGTTCAGAAGTTGAAAGGATGGAAGAAGACTTACGGGCCCCTCTATTAGGCATGGTATTATCCCCTCCCACAAGTGCTACCCCATTTCCTCACATAAAGCTGTCTCTACTCAGATGGAAAATGAACATGGTTTGACTTTGCTAAGTGCTGAAAACACATCTCTCACTGATGCATCCAGGTGAGCCTATTGCAGAGCTGATAATGGCACACAGGCCTGATGCACCGACTGCTTTCAGACTTTCACCCCCCCCATTTCACTGGCACTAGTAAAAAAACATGCTATCTTCAGAATACATGATCATGTGACCTGAAAATAAAACCATTGAGTTAAATTACATTAGGATGTATTTGGGATAAAAGGTTGTGACACACCTGAGAGAGAGAAGACAGAGAGAACAGCTGATGACAGGAAGAAAAAATTGTGGTGAATACAGAAAGGACGAACAGAAGCTTACAGAGCTGGAAAAATTCTGGAGAGAAGATGATACAATACCAGCGGCTGAGAAACAAAAGCTGGACAAGTCTTTGGAGGAAATGTCTTTGAGATCAGCCTTGCTTTGAGTTCATACCATGTGTACAGTGGGGTGATAGAGCCACAGCTAGGTTGTGGAATTGTGTCCGTGCAGATGGACTCAGAAAAGGAAAAGATTAGAAACTGGGACTGTGTTGTCAGAGTAGATCTGCCATAAAGTCCCAGCCAAACACAAATCCATCACTCCTTGTCCTCTATGTCTCATGGTGAACCAGGGAAGAAACACAAATGGCCTAGATGATTTCTTGGCTTTTGGAGACCCTGTGTCAGTGAAATAAGGACTAGGAAAGGGGTGTTAATTAGGAAACTAGAAAAAAAAAAGCACATCTGTCTGGAAGTTTGTCTGCTTTTTGGACTAGATATATAAAAGGTTCCAGAACAACTTAGCTTGTGGGTGGAGGCTGATGCTTTTCTTGTTGTCGTCCTTGGCTGTGTCATGGCCAAGAAGTGAGAGGATCAATTTTTCTTAGCAGTGAGGCTTCGAGAGACTGGACTATTAAAGAGGTTCCAAGGTGCTTAACTGACGGCAGGTTTGCATCCCTCGAAGGAGGAGACGAGTTTTTGGGTGTGTAATGGCTGGTTTGCATAAGGCAGAGGGGTGAACTATCACTGCCTGGAGCTACAAACCTGTTTGGGCTTTGAGGCTGATAAGGAGCAAGGCTCGAACGTGTTTCTTATCATGTTAATTTCTCTGCCCTACACAACTCGACCCGTTGCAAAACTCCCCCCACACCCTGGCAAAGTCTGAGGGGGCATTACTGGCTCAACTGTGCTGAAGTGAAGGGCACCTGAGGAGGTGTCATAAACCATCAAAGAGCCCCCAAGCACCCCCTGACTCATTTCTGGAGCCTTCCTCCACAGGACTCCAGGAAAGCTCCCCTCCAGGGGAGGCACCTGGGGGTTCTCACCCAGCCTGAGCATGTTTTAACCCATTGGACTTCGTGTTTTGGGGGCTTCTTCCCCTAATTCCAACAGATCAAGATGGATCAAGACCATCACTTTGACCAATGGACATCTAAGCTGCAACAATCAAGCCTCATAGAAGATCCACGGGAGGTGATGATGCATCTTTCTACTCTTATCCTTTCTTTCTCTTTCTGTCTTTCCCCTATCTTAAGTAATATTTGTATGCTTTCATATTGCTGTATTACTATAGATAATACTAACCAAAACAGCTGTGTTCCTGCTTTCCATTGCAAACAAACCATTCTAAACTAAACCCTACATGTTTACAAACACCAACCATCCAGGGTCATTTCTCTCTAATCCACCCCAAGGGATCTATTAATAAGAATTTGGGTTATTCTTGCCTCCGTGGCCAATAAGGCCAACACTGTCCAGGGCTGGGCTGATGGATAAAGGGCAATGCCAGTATCCTCCCACTGTGGATGTCTGGGAGGGTAGGTGGTAGGAAACTGAAGCCTCTGATCCACAGGATGATGAAAAGCCTTAAGCTTCCTCTGACCTGGCTGCCCTGACCTTGCCTGGAGAAAACAGGGCTCAGGTGTTCAAGAAATCATGCTGTGTGTCCACCCAGATGTTTCTGTGTTATAACAGTCATTTAATTTGCTTCAGTTTTAAGGTTTTTAGGAGTGAAATTGCACAGCAAAAAGTGGCATGGGAAGGATCATAGTTCTGACCAGTGAAGTTAACCTGTCATTACTCATACCCAAATAAATCAGAATGTTTTTCTGCTGGTCACAAAAAGAGATGTATCTATGATGCAGTTAATTTAGTTTTCTTAATGTGGTCTATATGGAATTTTCTTAGCATTTAGGAAGAAAAAGTGACCCTGATTTGCTTTGGTCAAGATAAATCAATAGCCTTGAAATTTGGAAACAATATATATTCGACCACACAAACTAATAAGGCTCCAGTGTTTTAGCAGACATTATAAAACATAAAATTAGATGGAAAATTGCCTTAAGCCCCTGTAAATTAAAATTGCTCTTTTTATAGCAAAAATGAGCCTTATATAGCAACAAACAATTTTGTGATCTTCATTTAACTAGCCAATTTCATATGGCAAGGAGTATTTATTCATCCTGCTCCAGTGACCTAACCAGCAATTTACAATGTGATGCTTTGCATATTTTCACAGCATTGTAAAAAAATGAGGTTCTGTAGATTTATTTGATCCCTGTTGAAAAATTATTTTTTTACCTCCTCCTAACCAGTGTAAACTGGAAATTGTTCTTAATGTAATTCTCTTGCTTACGATGCACTCATTAATCAAGAAACTAATTAGAGCCAGTTTGCTTACTCTAATTTGAAAAAGTGAAAGTAACATATGTTGACAGTTAATTTGGACTTTTTGTGTTAACAGGCACACAAGTTTTTATAATGAAATAATATTTGATACTGATACAGAAGAACATGGGCTAATAAATTGCAACAGGCTGGGAAAATGCAGTATGTTAATCACTATGGGAATAATAACATAGATCATTTAGTGCTCTAGTTTTTCTGTTGACGGTTTTCCATTTTAGCTATTTTTAACGGTATTACAGTGACTTGATTTGGAACTTCTCAAACACACGTCAATACAAGTTTCCAGCATTCTGCAAGTGTGTACAGGCCCAGTGCAATTTCTAAGACCAATTTACAAGAAAAATATTATGCATCTAGGCTCAATTTCAAAAACTTCTGTTGTCTTGGCTTTTTAAGAATGCCAATATGAATAAAAGGGTGCCAGCTGACAGCCTGCAAGGTTCTTGATTTAAGTGCAGTCTGAAGCCCACCCAGGTCATTTGCAGGCTTTGCCCTGAGCTGCTTTGTCACCAGGGCAGGTGACTGTCAGCAGCAGCATGAGCACCCCATCTGAGCCACCTGTGAGCCAGACACTGACCTCAACCCAGCTCTGTTGTAGTACAGATGTCCCATCATGTGCAATCTTCAGCCCAGTGACAACAGCATTCGTGACTTCACCCAGAGAAACCAGCGACCCCTCCGGAGGTCTCAAAACAGGAATTATACCCTTTATTCACAGCTCCCTGCCAAAGCCCAGAAAACATACACCAAGTAGGGGTAAGTATGCTACAGTGGCAAGCGGCAGAGCTGGAAGAAGCAGAGACACTCTTGAGTTCCCCAGCTCCTCAGCTGCTTGAATAACAGTTATTACCTTTCCCCAAAGGACACTGCATATATCCTTAGGCCATCACAGCCACACCTCTGTGCTGATTGTTGGTGTGATTTTTTTTTTAAATAAAGAGTAAAAATACAAAATCTCTAAGGTCTCTATCTGGAGAAGACATTAAATTGTCTTTTCACAGTAAAAGACTATTTTTTCAATGCAGAATTTTCTCTGGTTATTTACACTAAAGTTATTGCTCCCTGTTGGCTTTGTGTGACCTGAGGGGTCCCACCCCAGAAGCGGACAGAGAGCTGAGCAATCACTCTGGTCCAACTGGGTATCAGAGCAAGCTGAACACAGGCAGGTCCTGTGGTTTGAAGTGCTTTTCCAAGCTGAGCGAGCCTTTGGTCACCGGCCCACAACACGCTGGAAAATGTGCATATGGAAGGGCTCTCCATGGCCAGGCTCCCTCCTCTCTTGTGCCCAGCATTCACACTCACCACTCTGACATGCTGCAGAAGTGATGGGAGCCATGGGCCCTGCTGAAGTACAAAAGACAGCCTGACCAAAAGCTCTCCACCCAAGTATTTTCCAAGGAAAAAGGAAGGGCTTTTTTAAGAAACCCATCCCATCTGCAGAAAGAATAAAGAGACCAAAATCTTGAAGCACTTGAGATACCCTTACATCAAATGTTGGATGGATAATGTGTTCATGACAGTCTCTTCTGCCTGGATGTGCTGTGAAGAGTAAGAAGAATAAGGCCATGGAGGAGGCATCCCGGAGGCTCTGACACCGTGGGCATCACACCCAGCACTGCCCAGCAGGCAGGCGGGGGGAGCAAGAAAGGAGGAGGAACAAGAGGCACTTTTGGCCTCACTTGGGTGAGAGATTAAGCTGTTCCCAAGGCAGTAAGGCAATTTGGGTTCCTCCTTAAGAAAAGCAGCTGTGAGTTGCTGCTCACATCATGCCCTTCCAGCCCTATCCAGGACGCATGTATGGACTTAACAGGCTGGGACTTGGGACAGCCATTTAAAAATTTATAACTCCACTTCATTGTATATTAAAAAAATGGAGTTTTACTCACCTGATCCAATAGACCCAGAATAACACATGAGGCAGAAGTATCGATGTGTTACCAAATTATTTAAATTTTTAGCACAGGTACTTTTAAAAGTACATTTTTTCCAAAAAAATATTTTAAATTGTGGAAAAATGGGAATTTGCAGTTAAAGTTTAGTTAAAAGCAACAAACATTTGAGTTTAGCTTTTGTATCTTTCTTTCAAAACTCTAAGATGCTATGTGGAGGAGACCTGGGACTGGCAAAGAAATGGGCCAGGAAAAGAGATACTTACTAGAGAAAAGGAGGAAAAAATAATCTTTGAATCTATACTGAAGACTTAATCTGAAAAATGTGGTGGTTTTTTTTTCCTCTTGGAGTATTTCAACAACTTTAATTTTGACAAGCAGCCACTAGAGGTCAGCTGTGTTTTTATTTTAACAAAATTATTTCCATGTTCTATTCTATTTTGTTCTGTCTCGGTGTCTTGATTTTTGGGGTTTCTTTTTGTTTTGTGGTTTTTTTGTTTTTTTTTTTTTTTTTTGGTCAAAGTTAAACTCACAAACAAAATAATTACTGGTCTTCGCTTTCATAAGTAAATCCAAGAGCCTACCATGTGAAGGAAATGATAGCAGGAGAATGCTGTAGTCAAATGAGTCATTTTTACAGAGGTAGTTTTCAACGTTATAGTGGAAAATCTTCACAGCTATATGATACATTGATGTAACTATTGATCAGCTGGCAGATATTAGCATAGATCCATTCACTTCAAATGCATGACAGCAGTTTAAACTAAAAAATGCCACACTAGTTTACTCTGTGCCAAGGATTTAGGTCTCTGAAAGTGATCTGACTCTGCAACAAATCTTCAGATTTCAAATCTTTACACTCTTCCTTTAATTTTGTTCTATTTTAGATTTGATGTTTCAAATAACCAGGTTTGAAAATTTTAGGGCTTTAAATTCAAGCAAGATAAATTAATCATCTTGTCTGCGTTTCAAAGTCTAAGTAATTTCTCAGCTGAACCGCTGAACCACGTTGTATTGGTTTGAAAATAAACCAATGGGAGATCACAAGTAAGGATTAAAATTTAATAGGAAAAAAATAAAAATAAGTGAAATAATACAAGGAAAAAGCACTGACAAAGTCAGATACAACCTGACACCCTGTTAGGGTGGTGGTAGCAGTCCAAATGAAGTAGTTCAGTTGAAGCAGTGATCCTATGGAAGGGCTGGTCTCCAGCTGAAGGTCCAGTGGTAGCTCCTGCCCTCTAGGAACCCAGCAGACAGGGCTGACTTAGGCAGTTCCAAGGCCAGGTTATATCCAGGTGGGAATGCTTGGCTCCTCCCTCTTGGGCGGAGCATCTCACAATAGGATGAGATAAGTCCATGAGTTATGCAGTGGTTTCTTGCTGGCCCATTGTCTGTTATCAGGGGTGGGTCATAGCAGGAGATAACAGCTAATGGCCCACAGCTGGTGGTAATAGAATACATCTATAGTGTAACCTAGGTCACAGGTGAATCCACAAACTGCCTGTGCTTCTTCCCCCCTCCACAAAGTCTCCCTTGCATTCAAAAAGTCTCGAAGATTCCTTTCTTCCTGAGTGGGAAATCAGGCATTGGGAGTGCTATCTATGCAGTTTTCTCCATTATTGCATGTAAAGATTTACCTTTTTAACTGTCCACTATGAAATACCTTTTGAGTGTGTGCATGGCAAGGAAGCAAGTCAGGAGTTTCTAATGAGCTGGCATGTTTTTCAAAGGATGAAAATACTGCCTCCTCTCTAGGTGTGAAATGTGGATTTTTACTTCAGAGCAGCATCAGAGTGACCACACACTATACAATGTAACACTACTGTAGATGACAATAGAATTTTGACCAAACTCTGTAAAATAAATTTTTACTATAATGTTCTTTAATCCTGAACTCTTTACTCTTAACCACAGCGAGGCAATGACTCAGAAGGATTTAATGACTGCCCTCCTGGGAAGGGCAGGCAGGAAGGCCTGATACTGATTCATTTCTATTGGACATTGCTGTGTAACATCTTGCAGACAAAACTCAGATGACTTACTGTACCTTAAGATGGTTTATGTAATTTATTCTTTGCTCAGATGCATTACCCTGAATCTGTTCCCTGGCAGTTTTCCCAGTGAATTGGGCATGGCAGTAATTAGGATAACAACACGTGCTCTCCTGCCTGCTTAGGCCAGAGGATTACCTGCCATTGCTGCCTTAATCTTCTGCTTTCCTACACTGGATGACAGGTCCATGTTTCACAATGCACACTTGTAATTTAGTGGCTCCAAAGGATAAGTGCTCAGCAGGACAAACATCTGTAACATCCCAGGAAATGGAGCAATGGTACAATTTATGCACCTTCCATTTTGAATAATTCAAAGTGCTGTGATGAAGGTTTTGGTTCCCACAGCTTGTACTACTCAGTATTTGGGGCCAGTGGTGATTAACTTGTTCATCAATGACTTGGATGAAGGGGCAAATGCCTCCTCAGCAAGTTCACTGATGACCCAAAGCTGGGAGGAGCTTTGGGCTGATCGTCCCAAGTGCTGTGCAGCCCTTCAGAAGGACCTGGACAGGTTGGAAAAGTAGGCAGAGGTGAACAATCTGAAATTCAATAAAAGCAAGTGCAGGGTCCTGCACCTGGGGAAGAATAACCCTGGGCACCAGCACAGGCCAGAGACCAACCTGCTGGAGAGCACCTCTGCCAAGAAGAACCTAGGGGACCTGGTGGATGACAAGCTGTCCATGAGCCAGCAGTGCCCTGGTGGCCAAGAGGGCCAATGGAGTCCTGGAGTGCATTAGGGAGGGGATGCTGCCCCTCTGCTCAGCCCTATTGAGGCCACATCTGGAGACCTGTGTCCAGTTCTGGGCTCCTCAGGACAAGGGAGACATGGAGCTCCTGGAGGAGGTCCAGGGGAGGGCAACAAAGATGATGAAGGGACTGGAGCATCTCTCTTATGAGGAAAGGCTGAGATGTTGCCCTGGTTTTCACAGTGTTCCATGTTTTTACTTTTGTAGTAGAAGTTCTCATGCATTTTCTATAAACATAGCTCTTGTTTTCTAACCAGCTAAGGATGTTTACTGAACTTTTACATTGTTGATCATTCCTTTCTCCAAGGCGGAGAAAGGTGATAGACTGTGTTCCTATACTGTAAAATGCTAGAGGTGTTAACCTCATCTACCAATGTATGATTGTTTTAGAAGAGGTATAAAAGTGTGATAATAAAGGTGGGCAGAGCTTTTTCGCTCTGCTCGGTGATCTGACCTGCTGCCCACCTGCTGTTTTGAATCTGCGTGTTCGTGTCCGACACTGCGACACTGAGGGACTTGGACTCCTTTTTGAGAAGTCTTGAGAAGAGACAGCTGAGAGGGAACTTCAGCAATGAATGGCTGATGAAAGAATGAAAGGCTGGTAACCCCTAAGAAAGGCTGGTAACCTACTACTGTGAACAAAAACTGCAATTGTAATTAAAGTCAAATTCCAAGAAGGGTGTGTTAGCATCAGTTGGGAGCACATTCAGATTTGGGGCAAGCTGGGGAGATCCTTAATGTTAACACTGAATTTTTCATCTTCTGCCTCAAGCCACAGAGGTGCAGACACAATCCTATGCCATGTGCTCTGGGATGGCCCTGCTTGAGCAGGGAGGTTGGACCAGATGACACACTGTGGTCCCTTCCAGCCTGACCCATCCTGTGATTTTGTGATTCTATGACCTGAGATTTTGGAGCAAAGCAAGCTCTCACCTGCCCTTGTTTAGTGAAGCAGGACTGTGCATATTCTTTTTATATTAAATTACTGTATTAACCCACATATCTATAGCCACTAATTTCTTACCCTAATAAAAACTTCTTTATGAGATCTGAGATTCTGGGTCAGTGAGTGGGAGAGGGAAAACAACAATACAACATCAGTGACTATGAAATTAAAAGTTTGTCAGTGGGAACAATCCTGCACCAGTGTTTTGAGCAAAATGTTCAATCTAAGAAGTGCAATTAAAAGCACAACTGTTTCTTTTGTTTTGTTTTGTTTTGTTTCGTTTTTTTTTTTTTTGTCTCAAAATCCTGAAGGGAGAACATAAAAGTCCTGGGAAAGCAGAAGAAAGAAAATGAATAATTCAATTTTCTGCCTCCTCTGTGCTTCTACGTTCAATGCTGCATCCAAAGGCAAGACACTAAACCAGATCCAAGACCTTTTAACTCTTCCATGAAATTATTTTGTAACAAAAATTCAGGCCTGAGACTGGTGGTGTTTCAAGTATGTGTTGGCACATTCCCAGGATTCATATTGAGTCTTAAGAAGAAATGGGGCTCAGTTCCCTCGAGATGTACACTAAGTACTGTGGTAAAATCATATGGCATGGAGTGTGTTATTGTGGTAGGGTCAGCAGCAGCTTCACCTGATAGAAGCTCATGGGCTGAGTTGTTTCTAGTTGAAGAGTGTCTGATCAAAGGGATTCTGACACCATCACGCACTGCCACTGCAGCAGGGGTTGGAAAAGTGTGAGTTGGAGGAAGAAGTAAGATATAGGTGGTCTTTTACCTGATGTAGGACCTACAGTATCATCCATTGTAGCAGATGTGCTTTCATCAGCTCCTGTCTGAGCTTTTCTGGCACCTGTTTTCAGACCTCAAGGAGCTGAGCTTTCCCAGCCAGAGCTGCTCTTCACTCATACTGTCTCCTCCAATCCTGGCTCTGCTCAGACCTGCTTTCCCATTTCCCTTGTACACAGCTGTGATGTAAGGTGAAGGGATTGCAATTTATTTGCCTCCAGAACAATCACTCTGCTGCTTATTATCTCAGGAGATGTTAATCCTAGACTTCAAATGTTTTTCTTCTGCTTAATCATATCTCATGGCAGACTCAGTATTACAGAGCAGCTCGTCTTCAGATGCACATTTTCAGCAGACAGATAAAGACATACCAGATTTCCACACTGTTTTCCAAGCATTGAAGCAATGCAAAGGAAAGCAGCTCATTTAATTTCCCAGTGAAGCTACCAAGGGCAGCTTGGGTTGCACTCAGTTCACACCTCTCCTCTTCTTTTGTCATTCATTCAATTTTTTATTTCATTTTGTTTTGAAGAGATGGCCGTGGGTGGTCTACAGACACCTGGCACCCAGAAAGTGGAGGGAGTTTTATGGAGAAGTTCAGAGGAACTGAGGATATTGAGAGAACAGTAAATTAAACAGGATTAGGCTCCACAAATTCAACTGTTTCATGAAACTATTTCCAAGCCAATATTACATCCTCATGATTTACTGCTGCAGAGCAGGAGAAAGAGCTTGTTCAGAGTGATGGCTCATGCAGTGTATCTAATGCCCAAGAAAAAAGCAGAAGTCTGTACTGACAGGTTGTAGGATAATGTCTCACTGGTGGTTAGTGGCTATTACAGTAATACAGATCAAGAGTGTGAACCTGTGTCTGAAAAATAACAGCAATCCAAATTTATGACAGATAATTCAATTTAAGAAGTCCTCATTTTTAAGATCTGACTACTAACTTAGTTCAATTAATGTCTGGTGCTTTTCAGATCATGTATGTAGGATGACTTGTCCACCGGCAAGATGATTATTCTTTTCAGTGCAGTAAAGATGAGAACCTTAAACTGTGTGACTCCCTGATTATAAGCCATTGTTTTCTCCCTCTCCGAACTACAGCCCAGAAGGGCTGTTTAGAAGCTCTTGCTGCTGGCAGTGGTTAGGCCATACAGTCACAGAGCAGAAACCATCTCATCTGTCACTAATTTTTCTGCTCCGAGGGTGACTGAGCTCTGGCAGAGGTTGCCTAGAGTTGTTGTGGGATTCCCATCCTTACTGAGGAGCCAAGACCTGGTTCTGGGCAGTTGATTCTAGGTGGCCCTGTGCCGTGCTGTATTTCCCACTGATTCATTTATTAAATGTATGCCTTTCACATTGCTCCCCACCTTTCCCTGTCCCTAGTGCTGGCCACTCCCTCTAGTTCTCCCTGTTGGTTCCTGTACCCCAATTCCGCCCTTGTACCGCCCCTGCGACCTGACAAAACCCCCCTGCTCCCTGACCACCAGGTCTCTCTGCCTGTGGGGACTGGCTGGGCAATATAAAAGTAACAATAAAAGTTCCTGTGAGGCCACCACGAGTGACCCTTCTGGCCCCCTTTATGGTCACTGCGTAGCGGGGCCGTGCGGAGGGGCCGTGGAACGGCCGCGCTGTCCTGAGCAGCCCCGCAGTGCTCCCGACCAGGCTGCAGCTCACAAACCCATCCCAGCACCACAACAGCCCTGCTTATGCTGAGGGTTTGAACGGGGTGATTGCCAGAGGGGCCTTCTGACCTCAGCCACCCTTGTATTCCTATCCTGCGACACAGGGGATCTTTCAGGGAGGAATACCTAAGGAAGAGAGG
Source organism: Monarcha castaneiventris obscurior (assembly GCA_026261815.1). NCBI lineage: Eukaryota > Metazoa > Chordata > Aves > Passeriformes > Monarchidae > Monarcha > Monarcha castaneiventris. Next base: position 11,134,836 of record JAMPIT010000433.1, on the reverse strand, counting down.
TATGTTCCTTCTCTTCTCCCATGTAACCTTCTCTGTCCTTCTCAAGGAAGGTAATTCATCCTTTCAAAACAGCCTCTTGTTTCATCTTCCATAATCATATGGGCCTAGACTCACACATTGGTCCAAAATAAAACAATTCCTTCACAAATAGTGAAGGGTACGGCATATGAACTACACTTTAGAATGGGTCTATTTCACTAAACACATTATTTTCACATGCGCTGGCTATTTAATGGTAATGAATATTCATAGGGCCACAGATTCTTTTGTCATAACAGAGATGTTAAGAGTATAAAAGCAGTGGCAGCTGGGATGAGATCTGCTGACCCTTCCTTCCCCCCCGACCATCTGCAGTTGTACCACTAGATAGCAGTGTGCAGCAATGAAAGCTGCTTCCAAAGGGGCCGCGAAATACTGGCTAACCAAACACAGCGCTTGGTCCCAAACTGAGAGCAGACAGGGGGAAAATGGCAGAAGGAGAAAGAGGAGAAAATAATTCCCTATGGTTTTTAAACCTCAGACACTTCTCTCTTGTCTCAGTTTTTGGTTCATAAAAGCATAATTCCCTGCACTTGCTGAAAACCAAAGTGCTCTCAAAATCAGCCCACAAGATTAAGGTAACACAAGGTGTCTTTTTTCTTTTGGTGTAGAAAGGCTGCTCAGGGTACTTTAGTACTTGCTCCGGAGGACACATGAGAGTTAACGCTAGATGCTGAATCCTACAATAGTTTTGTGGAAGAAGGTGTTGATGCTGAAGATGACAGCAACTTCAAAGGCTGCTGGTGGTGGTGCTGGCCCCGCAGGCCGTGGCCATTGCCAACATTGCTGCTATGCCCTGACATCTGCTGTGGCCCTGCTTTGCTGTTTCCTCTATGATAATCCCTTAAAACCTGATCCCTAGTGGAGACAGTGGAGCTGGGTTTTTTAGAGAAATACAGTGACTTGCATCAGATGTGCATCTATCTTACTTTATGTGTGACTAATTCATCTCACCTTGGCTAGGGACCAAGTCAGATTGATTGGTGAAATTTATTTGTGCAGTGAAAATTGAGTGAGGATTTGAATTCAAAACGAAGTCAGTCTGGCAAGGGCTGCCAGACAGGGCAGCAACTAGTAAACAGCAGGACTGGTGAGTTGAAAAGCATGTCTTAAATCTAAGGAGGGAGAGAAAGCATGGTGCCTGTAAGCTGATTATGTCTCTTTTTACAGAGGAAAAATTCTTCTGTGTAATTCTTGGACAAAGTAATTCAGAACTGTACATGTGTTTTAAGTACTCTTCCTGGGAGTAACCTCATAGAATACCTGGCATTTACTTCCTTGGTGTCTACTTAAAAAATGTGGTTCACATATTCTTTCTTAAATACCCTCTTTCTTTTCAGAAATTTTGTATTTCTGCAGAGCTCTCCGCTCTGTAGGTCATGTGTTTAGAGAGGTGATGAAATGATGAAGGATCAAAATCCATGTAAGATTTGGGAATAAGTTGAGATACAGCACTTGGATGTGTAGTGACGTTGCATTGAACACCACCACATTTCCTGGGAGGGGCCTTTTCCCCCTACTCCCTTTCCTGAGGGAATCCTTGTGTGCTTCCCATGTCCTTACAGATGTTCCAGTGACTGTAGCACGTCCCTGCTCCTATTCCAGCCTGTCTTTGTGGCTGATCCTGGCAGCCCATGAAGTGGCAGGGCTGGATGTGACACATACCTGGTGCTACAGTTTTACATCTCCTGCTTTTCTGTCAGTGTGTCTCAAGGTACTTAGCTCTGTAAGGTGCCAGAATGAATTACCCTGCTCGCTCACAGCACATGAGTGCACTGCTGCTGTTTTTCCCTTGCCACAATGACGTAACTATGTCCATCCTACTGAGGCTGTGTGGATACTGTAGTCCTTTGCTACCAAATGCATTACTCCATCCTTTTTCATAAGATTTTGCATCATGGTTATGATGCCAAATTGATTTTTGCTTTTTTGCCTTTATATATTCTTTATATTCTTCATATATGTATTTGTAGCTCTGCAGCCTTTTATTGTATAACTACATAGATTTGTACCTAGCATTTCACCTGCTCTATTAGACAGAAAGACAAAACATATTTCCTAGAGGCTCCAAGCCCCTGGGGACCAAAGTTAAGTTTTCTGGGAACCAAGGTTAAAACCAGGTTCTTGAGACACTTCTTCATAAGCAAAATTTAGTTACTATTTAAAGGGAGGGTTTCAGAAAAGGGTCAAACCAGGGAGGAATTACCTCATCACCTATTTCTTTAACTGAGGAGTCTTGTCAGTTATGCTAATTTGCTAAACATACAAAGCTGTGCCTGCTTTGTGTCACGGTGTACATCTTCTGCGCTTTTTCGGTGTGTATTCCAGCGTGTTATGCACCATAAGGATTCTTATAAAGGTAACTGCATTTTATCACCTCACTGTGCCTGGTTCATGACTTTTAGGACAAGGGAAAAATCATCAGTTATGAGAAATATTTTCTTCTTTTATCTCCCCTCACTTTGAGTGAAAAAGCTTTGATGGAAAAGATGTGGTTTTTTAGCACTTCTAGCATGTTTTACAGAATATGTAGATCTCACATGGATTATATTGTTAATTTCTTTAAGTATCTGGAAATTTGGCAGTGAGTTTAATAATTTTGTCAATGGAGATTTTGCAGACTTTTTGGAGGAGGGGACCATTGGGCTGCCCTGAGCTGGACTTAGACCCATATCACACAGTTCACGCTGTTTTATCTCTGCGTGAACATGTCCAAGCTGTTGCTAGATGTTGTTTCAAAAGATGGCAATTAGTGTCCTGTCCCTGACAAGATTTTGGCAGTCATCATGTAAGTGTCTTCCTTGTTGCTTGCTGTTTGCAGGGTGAGGGAGGACAACCAAGCTGCTCCCCTGAAGGCACACTAAGGGTGGCTGGTGAGGGCTCCCAGTTCCAGTAGGTGCTGCTCAGGAGTGGACAATATAAATCTGTCGCAGTGCCGGACACAAACACGCAGATTCAGACAGCAGGTCAGGACCACCGAGCAGAGCAAAGAACCCTGCCCACCTTTATTCTCACCTTTTTATACCTCTCTTAAAACAGCCATACATTGGTAGATGAGGTTAACACATCTACAATTTTACAAGATAAGAACACAGTCTATCACCTTTCTCCGCCTTGGAGAAAGGAATGAACAACAATCCAGAAGTTCAGAAAACATTCTAGGCCGGTTACAAAAACAAGAGCTATGTTTATAGAAAATGCATGAGAACTTCTACTACAAAAGTAAAAACACAGAACAGTAGAAAAATCCAGGGCAACATAAATCCTGCCTGAGGGACACCAGAATTTGTGCCTTGCAAAAGACACCTCCTGTTCAAAGGAGGATGGTGGTAGGAGTTGCAGGGAGGGGATGTAACTCTCCACAGATAGGCCAGGTTTGGTCTCCTTGTGCGACAGATAGAATCCCTCATGGTGGGGAAGCCCTGATTAATCCTTCTTTTCTTGCATAATTCTGAGCTAGCCATCACAGGGAAGCAGGGGAAGTTTCCAGTTCCTAAAGATATCATCTCACGTTATCTGCAAACTCCAGGAGGTGTCTTGGTACTGCCTAGCCTTTTACATTTTTACTGGGTACTAAGATCTGGGACCTTGAGCCCATGTCCGTATTGCTTATGCTTCAATGTGTGTATGAGTCGCTGTATTACCATGTTTTCAGTCTGGTCACTATAATTTGATCTATTTCTAGCTAAACAGGGATGAAGATGGGTAATCTTCTCATATTTTAAGTTGAATTAAGGGGAAAAATAAGTAGGAACACTGCAAATTCCCAGAGTGCCCGCAGATCTATGGCTGTTGGACATCCTGGTCTTGCTTTGGCTTGTTGGAGATCCTGGCTAGCAGGAGGAAAGGGCTAGCAGTTGATGACCGGCAAAGCAGAAGTCAGACGAGGGTTCATGCTATGACCCTGGTGTATTTTTAAAAAATGAGGATTTAACCTGTGCAGGCAGGAAAATTGAACCCTTATGGAAAAAAGAACTTGTCCTCCCATGGAAAACTATCAGGATGCCTTTCTGTTTTCTGCATTAAATTATGACTTGTAGAACAGAGGTACATCTCACTGGTGGGACTGCTGTGCATTGAAGTGGTTGCTTGTTTCTGTAAAAGGCAGAAGAGGGATTGCAGGTCTGAATGAAGAGGCTTTGAGAAGAAATATTTCTCATAAATATTTCTAAGAGATGGATTTCTCTCCTACGCCACAGACAAAGGACATCTGGGTGCTGCAGGATGCACTAACTGCACTGACTCAGCTGTGTTGAAAACTGGGGATAGAGGCAGAGTCTCACTCAGCTGTTATCTGTGGTCACTCTCCTGCCCGGGAAAGGAATTAATGACAGACCTTCTGTTTACCATGGCCAAGTTCTTAGTAACAGGAGCTTATTTATTTCACTTTATGTTCCTTTTAGCCTTTTGTAGTTTATGCCTGTCAGTTACTGTCAGTTTGGGGTAAATCTGAAGTGCTGTTCCAAAGGTCATTTAATACCAAAGACATAAGATATACTTGTGTTTGGACAGGGTAGGACAACTTTGTGTATTCAGGTCGACCCTTCTCAGGAGCATCTGTCTTCTTAGATTGCTGCTGCCACAATGCATCAAGGAAGAGGAATTTCCTTAATAACTGAAGCAAAACTGCGTCACTGCTTTGTGGAGAACACTCACTGCTCTCAGCCCTACTCTGGGCTCCTGATAGCTTTGGGGCAGGGAAGCGTGTAGTTATGATACAGAAGCAGCAGAAAAATCCTGCAGTTTTTAATTTATGTCTTTCATCTTTTTTCTCCTTCTCATTCCTGAATCATCTCTATGGATTACAAAGGATTTGCTGAAGTACTGATGCTAGAGCTTGACAGAAGTACAAGTTGTTAATGACCCCTGCTACCTTTCCGGACAGGGCCGGGTTATCCAGCCCCCTCCAGCCATGACCTGGGGGTGCAGGCAGTCCTGTCAATACTGCCCAGCATGGTAAGAAGGGGGCATTCCCTGCTTCCATAACCTTCCAGTCATGGAGTTCACTTCTGTTGTGCTCGTATAGCCAGTTGTGATGTTTAAACTGAGCTTTGAATATTTGAACAAAAGTACAGCATGGAAGCCTCTTGAGCCAGACTTTTTCTTACATAGGCAAAGGAAGGACTTTGTCTCCAGCTGCCTTCATGAGCCCTGACATCTGGCACATAAGATAAGACCTGACTCCTATGATGGGAGCAGTTTGTATTATCAAATGCAATGCCATTAATGCCAAAAGAACTAAGGAATGATAGACACTGGCCCTAAGACAACGAAAGCCATTTTATGTCTAAGTGTCTGCCACACTAAAATCAACAGACATTTAAGTGTCAGTAGGAGAAATACCAGAGTGTTTGAGCATAAACTGATTGTTTCTGTGTCTCAAACATCTGGAGGTCCCTTCTATTTACAGCATTGTAGATGACAGTTCCTCTAAAGCCCAGGTTGTGAATCACCACCAAATGTAAGAGACAAGATCGAACAGATTAAAAGTTAAATCCAGTGTTTTAAATGTTTTGGTTGAGATTTCCTAGGGTTGCTAACAAACAGTAGCTGTAACAGTGACTGTTACTTAAGAACTGTACACTGGTGTTTAATTTGGGCCTCAAATATGTATCTGCTTTTCTACTGACATATTATCCTCAAACAAATTTGTAAACTGTGAGGTGAATTCCTCTTCTCATTAGTGGCAGTCTGCATGAGGTACACATGGTAGCAAAGCCAATATGCTGGCTGGACTACTATTTTAAGTAGTTCTGTGGGGGTTTTTTCTTGCTTGGCTTGATGAATGAGCAATTGAGGAGAAAGGAAGTGAAAAACATGGACAGACAAAACAGAAATTTGTTTGACTGTTTATAAGCTTTCAGTAGTGAGTTCATAACAGTTCAAGTGATATGGAAGGGAGGACATCCCTGGGGGAAAATACAGTCATAGCTATCAGGAATTTAGGTGGGCTTCATGCAGATATGATCCCATCCACATCTTCTGCCTCAGGGGTTGCACAACTACAGAAGTATCTAAATTCATACCTTCCTGGCCTGGTAAATTTAGCTACCTTCTGGAAATTCTCTTTCATGGAAAAAGCCACTCTCAAAACCAAACCCTGCTAAGGGATGAGAAGGCCAAGACTAAGAATTCTTCCTAAACAAGAGATGTCAGACACCTACAATGTTGGGCAGTTAAGGACTCAGTGACCTTAATTACAGATGCTATTTTCCAGGCATTGGGCCCATTTCAAAGAACAAGAAATGGGGCTCTGAATGCAGAATTACTTCAAAATTTGTTGCAAAAACATTGGTTGATTTGTTTCTTAAGGGAGTTTCCAGTTATTTTCTAAGGCTTTTAAGTCTTAGGCTCAAGAAGAAGTTCCAAAAAGCTGAACTATGGGTGGTTTGTTGCATGTACCAGAGAGAATAAGCCCTACCCTTTTGGAAAATGGCTTCTGTTCCAGTAGAGGCAGGATGAAGATGAGTGGTCTGTTACTTATCCCTCCTCATGGATTTCTCTGTACAACCCTGATAGGGTCTGTCTTTAGGTTTTATTTTTCTCAGGGCTGCTGTACCCCCAGGATGTGTCTGGGCAGGATGGAGGCATGACAATGGCTTCTCTGTCAGACTGGCCTGCTGAGCGGGTGTAGTTTGGACACACAAAGCTGAGACATGAAAGTGCTTGAAGAGCACAAGGTGTGCTGTAAAAGGTAGCTACACTATGGGTATGTCTGCACCAGCTTTGGCAAACAGGCTGAGAGTGCTCTGCCAGAGTGGACACAACTGCCCTGACTGCATGTAGGCCATGCATCCCCATTCACTCAACCTCTGTCAAGTCCCAATCTATTTTACCTTTCACTGAGGCTTGCTGCTTCCTCCTAAGTGCAGCTCCACATTTCCTGGGTTGAGGCAGCTTGTTGCAGAGGCAACATCATGATTCCCCAGCAGCTCATCCCAGTCTCAGTTGGACTCTCCTCCCTCCACAGCTGTGTGATTCTGCCTCCTACCCTGCCACAAGGACACAGGCAGTTGTGGGGTGAGATAGTGCAGTAAAGGAGTTGTGTGAAAATCAACTCAACATGGGGTGGGTGGGTGTGCCCAGGCAGAAAGCAGGAGTGCAGCAGCCCCTCGAAATCAGCTGAGATTGCTTTGAAACCTCTCACTTGTCTGAAGCAGACGGAGGACATGGCTGCAGGGCATTTCTGCCTGCTCTGGCATGGATGCAGGAGGAGTTGTACACACCAGTGTTTGATGCCCCAGTACATAACCCTGGGGTGAGGAAGATAACGATCATGTCTGTAGGACAGATATGTAAAGTGAGACAGATGACTTACCTGAGATATTGCTTTTTCAATGCTTAACTTACTGCATCAGTCTCTAAAGCATATGATAGGAAGGGGAAAATGACCTAGGGAGCCTGGCAGCTAGCTGCTAGCCAGGAGGGCAGCCCCTGAATGAATAAAATATGCTTCAGTTTCCTGTTAAACACTGACCAGATGGTTCTAAGTGCTGGCCTATAAATCCTTTCCCACAACAAAATACACTACAAGTGGAAATACTTGTATGTGAAAGGGGAGAATTTACAAGTCTATGGTGCTCAGCTCCTGAACTGATGGGAAGCATAGGAGGTGAGGTATTAACATGCAGCTGTGTCAGCACCCACAGAGCTGCTGTCAATGAACCATGAGTGAAATGATGTGCTCCACCTGGTATCAGCAAGCAACCAGCCACTAGTCATATACACCTCATATACAGTTATATTTTAATTGCCCAGCATCTGTGCTGTCACCTTATTCCCCACAGCCTGACAAGGAGTTAAATTAGTATACATTGTAAAATGAGGCAAGGCATCACGTCTGAAGTTAAAGCATTCTTGCTTTAAGGTCTCAGAGTGGACTCACATTCCTGTGGGGAACATACTCTGTAAATGCTTCTGGAAAGCTTTTCTCAGCTGTAAGGCTGTGAATCAGTCTGTGCTTCCTCTGGGTAAGGAAGCAGCTTCTCTTGGATGGTTACCTTGCATCTCTGTGGAGGATTTTAGGAGTGCGATTTGCCACACTTCACAAAGTGTGAGACTGTGGACTTGCACAGTACCTGCCTCTATCCCATCTAGGAAATCCTCATTCTTGAGTTGCTTATCAAACAGATCAGATACCTCAGCTTTCCAAAACTGAAAAGCCGGCTGCCCACATGAGCATCAAGATCCTGCCAAGAAGCTGAGAGTCTTGCTCCTGAAATGATGTATCCATCTTTTGTGAGAGCATTTAATCTCCTTTTGTCTCCCACAGAAGGAAGAATAAATAATTTTTCAGCTGCTAAAGCTTTAACAAGCAGGTATCTTGAGAGAAGAGGACAATTCTAGAGTCTCTACATAAACACTTCCATTGCCCACCCTAATCTTCTTGCTGGGGTAAAACTCAGCAAAGATCCTTGAGGGTGGGAAAGGAAGCAGCAGAAAGCCAAATAAAAGAAAGGTGTTTCACTTGTGTCTGGCTGCCTGTGCTGTGACAAGATGGAATGAGTCACTGGGTTAAAATGAAAAGCTGGAGCTTTTTATATGAGAATATCAAGTTTTCAGTGGTGTATGCTACTGGTTAATATGAAGGGCTGAAATCCTAATTCCAAGGGAGCAGGAGTAAGTGACCTCTTTTACTTCACTAAGGCCTAAATATCACCCCAACATTCACAAAAATCAGAGAACTACATTATTGTGAAGACACTCTTTCCATACATTTCAAGTAGAACAGCTGAGCGGTTTTCCTTGATGCTAAAGGTCTGCATGGCACTTATTTCCCTTGAAACCTGATACTGAAATCGGCCAGATAGAAACTTTCTGACACAGTTTTGAGTATTAAAAAGTAGGAATTGTTTATTGCAGCATGCTGGTCACTCAGAGGATCCTTCCTCTAATCGAGTGCCCCAAGCATCGGGTAAACAGAGTTTTGATCATACATACTGATTACATATTAATTGGCTACCCACACTTAATTGATGCTTATGTATTACTTTATTTTACACAGTTTTACCCTTTATTGGAAGTCCTTACTTGATTCTTTGGGGTCTGTCTTCAATGTCTGGTGTTCTTTTTAGGTGGCTGTTCCTTGATCCCCACTTTTGAGTAAACACAATCTTATTCTTTTGCATAACTTCTGCTTTGTCAGCCTTGCAGAGCTGAGCTGGCATCCTCCTTGCGTTTTGCATGACTCCTCTTTGCCTAAGTTATATCCTTTATCTACCACTTCAAGGCTGCACTGTTCTGTTCTACTGTCCTTATCAGAGAACAGTGCTGTTCTCTTCTACTGTCCTTATCATCCTGCTCCAAACAAAGAAGTTCAGGGAAAGCTCAAACCCTTGCAATTTCAAAAAATTTTCTTCATCAATTTAAAAGTTAAGCTGTGAGAGGTGTGGGAGAAGTACTGAGAGCAGAGAACTCTGAGCATCTTCAAAGATCAATTCTACGGAATGTATTCATCAGAAGGAAAAAATAAACACTCTTATGACTGAGAATGAAATAGAATTTGCCTTTTTTCTTCTTTTTTAATAATCTGGAGACATCTTATTAATCGCATAATGCAGAAAGAACTGGATGTCCTTTGCAAGAGCTGGGTTAAACCTCAAAACCAGACTGGCTTGTGAATACAGCTAAAACAACTATTTCAGGTTTAATAGGATTCATTGCATGTTTCCGCATTTCTTTCTGGCCTGAATCCATTTTGAGAAAATGCAGTCTGAACCTAGTGATAACAGAAGGAAATAAATCTATTTTAATTAAAAATAGAATCACAATCCCCTAAAGCAAGACAATAAGCTATTCTTTTGCACTGAAAATAAGCTGACCAGATTTCTGAATGACAAATCTAGGGTATTGTGAAGCAGGTGCTATGATGTCTTATCAGAAATTGGAGAAAGAATGTTACACTGACAAGAGAAAAAGAATTTTTATGGTTTTACATACAAATAAGTACTAATATCTGAACACAGCATGGCTGTATGGTAAATAATTACATGTTTCTCTGACTGTAAAATCTAAAGGGAATAATAAGAAATTCCAGTTTCCACAGAAGTCTATCTGAACAGCAATAGAAGCATAGCTTATTTAGAGATCTACTATTATTAATGTGCTCGATATAATATGCCAAATAAAAATCACAGTGAAAGTGATTTACCATGGTGTTAGGTAATTTGGTGTGGTGGGAGTGTTGACAATGTGTCCCAAGATAGAATCCCTCCAGTCTTAAAACTCCATTAACCAGGAAGGGATGTGGCTATTGCCAAGGGTGACTGTGTCCAGATCTGATTTATTAATATTATTTTCTTGTAAATTATCCTACTTGTAGCTCAAATATGTTTGTGTCTGCACAGGATATTTCTGTGGGGAAAACTGTGGTGTGTGCTGATTTTGGCTGGGATATAACTAATTTTCTTCACAGCAGCTAGTGTATGGCTGCGTTTTGGATTTGTGACAGAAAGAGTATTGGAAACACAGGGATGTTTAAGCTACTGCTGATCAGTGCTTACATAGAGCCAGGGCCTTACCTGCTCTGCATCCCACGCCAGCAGTAAGGAGGCTGGGGGTGCACAGGGAGCTGGGAGGGGACACAGCCAGGACAGTTAACTCCAATCGACCCAAAGGGTTTTCCAGACTATATGGTATCATGATCAGCAATAAAGTGGGGGATGAAGGGGAAGAGGGGTTGTTTGGGGTGATAAGTTTTGTCTTCCCACGTCACTGTTACATGTGATGGAGCCCTGCTGTCCTGGGGATAGCTGAACACTTGCCTACTCTTCGGACCAGAGAATGAATTCATTGTTTTGCTTTGCTTGCATGCACAACTTTTGCTTTCCTATTAAACTGCCTTTATATCAACCCACAAGTTTTCTCACTTTTACTCTGCTGATTCTCTCCATCGGCGGGAGGTGAGTGAGTGGCTGTGTAGGGCTTTGTTGCCAGTTGGGGCTAAATCATGATGATGTGTATGAAAAAAGACAGGGAAAACTTGCCAACTCACATGTTGAATAGGCATGTATGTGTAGGGAGAGCTGTTCAACATCCTTCCTGCCTACTTACTGCTGGTGTTGCCACAACAGAACAAAGTCACTGCGTGGTTTTATTCTTTCCACCCTCGAACTCTGCCAACTTGTATTGGAGCCAGAGTTGCTCCTTGACTGTCCTCAGCAGCTGGTGGAAGTGCAAGTTCAGCTGGGTCAGGGTTGTTTGTGTTTGCTCTGGATCCAGTGGGCATTTGCACATGTACTGAAATATGGGAAATCCCACCAAAATCAGTTGGGTGCACATGATTAAAGTCCATCACAAGCACAAGTGCTCTTCCTTGGCACTGACACCTGCTGATAAGTGAAATGCATCAGTTCCATTACTACTAAATATCAGCATACAGAAGTTCTCCTTCTGGCATTCGTGGAGAGCTGGATAAAACCTTTGTATTTGTTATCAATGTCCCTTGGATACGATATCCCCTGCAGCAGCCTGCATGAGCTGTGCTGAGCAGGGTGACGGTGCAAAGAGAAGAAGCATAGGGGATGGGATGGGGAGTGCAGGACAGCTTGCACAGAATGCTCATCCCACCATCCTCAGAAGGAGAGAGAAAGAATAGCTTCAGGCCCTACAAGACCTGAGTGACAGCTGAGCATCCCGAACACTTATAAACGTGTGCCCTGCCTCTCCTCTCTGTGGAGGTAGTGGGAAATTTTGGTTCTCTCTATGTGTTGGTTTAACACAGCCTGATTTTTTTGGTGGGGGGGAAGCCACAGAAGTGAGAAGCTGCTAGAAGTTTCCACTATGTCCCGCAGAGCCAATCTCTGATGGCTCTGAAGATGGACATGCTGCTAGCCCAGTTAGAGAAGCTGGTAATGCCTCTGTGATGACATACTTAGGAAGGAAATCCAAACTGCACAGTGGCAGCTTTTTCCAGGGGTGGTGAGGTGCTGCCACCAGCACCATCCCGGCGCTGTGTGGCCATCACCATCTGGGCAGGGCCCGCGGCGAGCTCTGCCCGCCTGGCTGCCCCTTCCCAGCCGTGCTGTGGGTGGAAGGGCAGGGGCGGCAGTGGCTTCTCCTTTTCAGCGCCCCGCGTGAGGAGAGGCATTGAATGGCACTGGTGCCATGGCGGCTGCAACTGCCCATGCAGTGGTGCCAGGGGGCCACGTGGCCTGAGCGGAAACATGGCGAGCAATTCCCCAACACAAAACCTAGACAAAATCAACTTCTCAGTGCTGCTAAATCCTGCAGAAATCTTTGAACTGGTGGAATTTGTTAGCGATGGTACTTACGAGCAGCAATTTTTTCCTCTTAATCAGAGAAAGAGGAAGAAGTGAGGACATGTGGAAAAAGACAACATGACACCAAGGTCAGTGGAAAGAAAGAGGGGGATGAGGTGCTCCAAGTGTCAGAGTTGAGATCTCTCTGCAAGCCGTGGTGAGGTCTATAATGGAACAAACTCTCTCCCTGTAATCCATGAAATCTGTGGGGGGATGCAGAGATCCACTTTCAGCCTGTGAGAAAAGGTCCTCACGCTGGCGTGGGTAGATGCTAGAAAAAGCTGTAATACAATGAGAGACCCAAACAGAAAGAGAGGACCCTTGCTTCCAGAGATAGAAAAAGAGAGCCCTTGCTTCCAAACTAGAGCAACTTATCCTTAAAAGACTACACCCCATGGACTAAGTGACCCATACCATGGCAGTTTTGAGATGACTGTTTTGCCTATGGGAGGGACTCACGTTGCAGCAGGTTGGGCAGGACTGCTACTTATGAAATTAAAACCACGTTGGAAAAGTTCACAGAGAACTGTCTCCTGTGGGAAGGACCCCACGGCATAGCAGAAGAGATGCCTCTCCCTAAGCGAACTGAAGAAAGATCTTGAGTGATGAACTGACTTAACACTCCCACGCCCTGTCTCCCTGCACTGTCGGTGAGAAGGAGGGAGGGGCTGGGGGGTGGGGGGAAGGTGTGTTAAAGGCTTCTTTTATTCCTCATCATCTTTCTCTTACTACATTAATAATAAATTTACTTTATACCTTTAAGTTTAAGCCAGTTTTACCCTTAGAGTGTTTTCTCCCAATCCTTATCTCAACTCAAGAACCAGTGTCACACCACAGCACTCTATCAGTAGCACTTTCCTTGGCAGAAAAGGGATGACTAGAAAGTCAGGGAACAGATGGAGGATTTCTCCCCACCATCCGTGATGGTTGCAAACTAGCAGGAATTTGTGGCTGGATCTAAAATTAGCTTCAAGCAAGCCTGGAAGGGAAATACTGTTGAGAGTTGCATTTTTATATGAATGGGATTTTTTTAAGATTTCATTCATAAAACATGAGGCAAAAGACAATGCCTTATGGGACCATGGAACTGGAGTCATTACATTCTAAGTGATTACAGAACAGAAATTTTTGCATCTGTTACAGTAAAGCATGTGGGTTTGCCTACATCCATGAGAGCTGCTTGAGGTAAGGAAGAAGTATTATAGGGGCCTTCACAGCAACAGGGAGCAAAGCTGCTACAGTGTGTGTGTGAGGGAGTGAAGAGCTATGGAGGGGGAATGGGGTGGCTGATGCCCACAAGAGTTTCTCTACAGATCTTGCTGGACTGAGTCAGGTACAGGAGGAGGGCAATGCTGGTCCCATACATGCCCGTAAGTGCCAGTAACAGCATCCTCTGCTTTCTCCACAAACCAAGCAGAGAAGATTTGCAGACCCACTTCTGCTAAAGCCTGGCAATTTTCTGAGTTTAAGCCTGTGTTGTTGGACAGATGATTGCTGGAATTGGTTTCTATCTCTCCTAATCTTTATTTTAAGATAAGTGTCCCCACTTCTCAATCTCAGGTTTTATCTCTATCATCCATTGCTTAGCACACAGGTACTTCTAACGCAACCTGGTCTTCTTTGCTTTGTCCAGCATTCGGCACTCTGAGCTAGCCATAAATTGCACATATTTTCCTTTTGCTGTCAGATCAGTGCATGTCAAAAAGTTTCACAGATGCAGCAAGTGAAGTCCTTAATGAGTGTCAGATTTCATGAGTTCAGTAATTGGAATGGTGCTGCTTCAAGTCACACTTTTGCGGAAGGAAAAAAGAAAAAAGGAAGCTTTAATTGGCAGAACTACAGTCATTCAATAACCACTCTCTTTCCTAGAGTAGGATTCTCTATCTTGCCACCAGTGTGCTGTCTCCAAAGCAGATTAATCTCCTCCTTATCTCAAGTCAAAACAAATTAGTGGAGACAAGAGTAATAGTTTAACAGAGGACTTGTGTGGTTCACAGGAATCTGTGAACTGTTCTCACTTCAGTTGTTGCAACTTAAACTTTGCAAAATTTATCCTTAATAATTAGATTTGACAGAACTTCAAGTTATTTCGTGTTATACAGATCAGTTTGCTGGATTATAGGTCAAAGATTTTTTCTTTTTGTTGGGGTTTGCTTGGGTTTTTTTGCTTTGTTTTAATGGAGCTTTTTAATTCTCTCCATCTAAGTCATGATATTGCCAAGCTCATTTAGTGTTGCAGTGGAAAAGTCCACTTTACACCCCCCATATTGCTTTGAAAGCGGTTTCACCATAAATGTCTGTGCTAGAAAGTTCTCTCTTTACCAAGATTCCACTGGTTACTGACTCTCTCCCCTCTCCCATCCCTTCTCCCATTGGCTCATGTTATGTCACTCACCTTTCCTCTGCCCCCTAGCCCTCAAACCATTGGCTTCCGATGCTTTGCCCGCCCCGGGACCCTTCGGGATAAAACCACGTGCGCATTTCATTCTTGGTTCTTTGTCCCTGCTTCCTTGGAGTGTGTTGGTGTATTGGTTTGAAAACAAACCAGTGGGAGATTGCAAGTCAGGATTAAAATTTAATAGGAAAAAAAAAAAATAAAAATAAGTGAAATAATACAATGAAAAAAAAGCACTGACAAAGCCAGATACAACCTGACACCCTGTTAGGGTGGTCGTAGCAGTCCAAATGAAGTAGTTCAGTTGAAGCAGTGATCTATGGAAGGTCTGGTCTCCAGCTGAAGGTCCAGTGGTAGCTCTTGTCCTCTGGGAATCCAGCAGACAGGGCTGACTTAGGCAGTTCCAAGGCCAGGTTATATCCAGGTGGGAATGCTTGGCTCCTCCCTCTTGGGTGGAGCATCTCACAATAGGATGAGATAAGTCCATGAGTTATGCAGTGGTTTCTTGCTGGCCCCTTGTCTGTTATCAGGGGTGGGGCATAGCAGGAGACAACAGCTAATGGCCCACAGCTGGTGGTAATAGAATACATCTATATTGTAACCTAGGACAGTTGGTTTCATTAAACCTCTTGGAGTTGCCTACAGAGAACCCCTCTCACCTCCTTGTCTCCGGTTCATGCTCAGAGTGTGTGTGTGAGTGGCTGCTCACGACTACCCGCGAGGGTGAGAGTGTGTGCACTCGTGGGTGCTGGCACAGTGCCACCTAAGCATGTCCACGAGGGACCCTGGGGAATAAACGCGGTATCGATTCACCAAAGCCCTCCTTTCTTAATTTAGACTCTGACCTGGTCTTATTGTGGGGCTTTGAACACTGAATAACAGACTCAAAGCAAAGAGGAACACTCTAGCTTTTGTGGGTATAAACATGGTGACCACAAAACAGCAGCTCTGAAACAAACAAACAACAAGAAGGTGGGGCGGCCCCCTTGCTGTGACTTTTCATTGTTTGGCCTGGACAGCTCTTGCCTTCTGTGATGCTGAATTTGTTTCCTGTTTTCTCTGCTGTGATAAGACTGTATTTTCCTCTGTGGTCTCTACCACAGAAAAAACCTCTGTGGGATCCTGGTTCATTGAGATGATTGAATGTTGTGGTTTACTGTTAAAGGTAACAAACAGTAAGATTTAGAGGGAAAAAATTTTTTTAAAATGTACGTATATGTAAGTATGTACGTATGTTCCTTACATATGTAAAAAGTTGGGCATTTATCAGCATCGATTAGCTGAGACAAGTGTTTGGGTTGGGGGAGAGTTGAAGAGGGAGGGAAAGCTGTTGCACTTGTGCTATAATAGCATTGAATTACCCAGTTCCTCTGGATGTAACCGTACAAAACTGGAATTTCTATTTTTCAGAAATAAAACCTGTCTCAGAAAGCTCTAAAATGGAAGCCAATACATCTGTTAGCTTTTTTCTAGATATGCTGTTTAGACCACAAGTAAATTTGATAGGCACAGTGGGTTTCATCTCTGTTGGTGATTGTAGAAACTATTTGACTTAGTAAAAGTCATGCAAATGCCTTATTTCTTGCCTACATTTTTTTTCCTCAGTGGTAGTACACATAATAGTCTCTAAATCTTTTTAGGATTTTCCAGTCTTTTACAGTGGGTATCAGTTTTATTCACACTTTCCTGACAGTTTCTATTACTGTGATACAATTCTTGAGATGCTTGTACTCAATCTTGTTCAAGGTATTTGTGTGCTTAACCTTTGGAAAGTTTGGTGTTAGGTGTACTGGCTAACTTTTCAGAATAATCTCTTGAATTCAAAGGGATTACAAAAATGATGTTTTTCATGTCTACATATCTGCAAGGTATGGTTCAGTTGCATGATTCCTCCAATGTATTGGTCTGCAAGGTATTTCTAGAACTCATAAATGTTGATTTATTAATTGCTCCCTGTATGATCTCAGTATTTATGTACTTGGAGAAAAAAGACCTTGATTTCCCTAGACACAAAGAGATTCATGTGATTCAGGAGAACACTTTATGTAACCTTGCTGTTATTCTCTTACTGGAACAGCATGAGCCATTGGTTTTAATAAGGGGATTAAGTGAAACAGACCCACCTTATTTGGCTACACTGCCTAGGAACACATTTTCCTACAAAACTCTTCTGGAATATCCAGTTAGGTCTTATTCTATGCTGTGTTTTTAAATCCATTCCAAGTCAGCATAACATTTAAATATAGATTTAATGAATACTTATCTATCTAATTTGTTGAGCTGAGTCCAGCCATTAACAAGGCGGTAGCAGGTGATAAGAGGTGACAAGTTTTTTTGGTGGGCCATCCAGCCCTTGTATTCACTATGGAACCGCATCAACACACTGTTCCTATTGTAGAGGGAAAGATACAATGTGAGCTTCAAGGGGATCAGAAGGTTTTTCACATCCATTCACATCATCCTACGCTGTCAAGAGGTGGTGATGGTTCTACCTTTGGTATCTTAAATATCTTCTTTGTAGAGACTTGATTAGGAATTTAATTTAAAAAGGAGACAAAAGGAAATAGTGTGCCTTCCCTAGAGGAATAGTCCTGACACTGAGTGTACGGTCACAGAACAGAAGTGAAAGGGAAGTGATCAAGCACAGGAAGGCAGCAACTCATGGAATGAGCACTGTCAAATGCTACTCAGCTCTGCACTCTTGAAGAGTAATTGGGGGATTTTTTTAGTTTGTTTTTCCTTTCTCAAGGAAAATGTCTATCGTCCAAATAAAGACAACATTCAGCTCTCCCCACCCTCCTCTCTTCTATGACAGAAGCAACTGTTTCTGCCATTCCAAGCTGGGCTTAACTGAAAGCTATTTGCAAGTGTAAAAATTAGCAAAGAGCTCTTGTAAATGGAAAATCCCACATGAGCTGTTTAAATAGATTGGACCTCTTTCCTACTGCAACTAGTTCTCTGACCAAGTCTATATTTAGTCCTTCTGTCAGAGAAACTAATAGTTTGGGGGAAAAAGTTGAGAAGAAAAACTGCACTGGTGGAGTCTGTTATGTAAACTACCTTTTAATTGAGTCCTTCCTCTGCTGAGAACCAAATAAACCTCTCAGATAGCTTTGGTAAAGCTGCACTAACCTATATTCCTTAGAGATGACCGTCAGGAACATGTGATTCTGCAAAAACACGTGGATGTCATTGCAGAATCACAGAAAGGGTCAGATTTGGAGAAAGTCTAGCTCACCCCACATACTCAAAGCAAAATCAGCTAGAACAGGTTTCTGAAGACTCTCCCCCACAAAGATGGAAACTCTTGTCTCCCTGGTCAGCCTGTCCCAGTGTCTGACCACCCTCACACTAAGAGTGAGTGGAGGAAGCAGAGGGGAAGGATCACTTCCATTGACCTGTTGGCAGCACACTTTCTATTGTAGCCACAGCTGGGAATTGTTGGTGTGTGTTTAATCTGGTGTCCACCCAAATTTCCAGGTCCTTTTCTACAAAGTTTCTTTCTGGACTCTTGGTCTGTGCACTTGTGCCTGGGGTTGCTTGTCTCCAGACGCGGACCTTGTACAGCAGACCAAAACAGTTGGCCCCAGTCTCAACCCTTGAGGTATGTCACTAGTGGCCAGCCTCTAACTGGACTTCATGCTGCTGATAACAGCCTTTTGGACCTGGCATTTTATCCAGTTTTTAGTCCATCTCACTGTTTATTTTTCTAGGCTGTACACCAGTTTGTCTTTGATGATATTATGGGAAAGCCTTTTTGTCGTTGAGGTAAACAGCATCCACTGTTTTCCTCTCACTCTGGTAGACCAAGTCATAAATCCAAACCAACCGTATCACCTACTTTCCCATTATATGTTTGGAAATAGTTTTCAGGAGCACTTGCTCAGGGATGGAGGTGACGTTGACCAGCCTGCAATTCTGCAAATTCTTTTTACCTACTCGAAGATAGGAATGACTTTTGCTTTCTTCTGGTCCTTGGAAACCTCCCACAATCACCACAACTTTTCAAAGATAATTGAGAGTGGCCTTGCAATGACACCAATGCTCAGCACTCCCAAGTGAAACCCATTTGGCTGCACAGACTTAAGTAAGTCCAGATCATCTAAATGTTCCTCACATAACTCTTGTCCCCCCCAGAGTAAGTTTTTTTTGCTCCAGATGTTCCTGGTGGTCTCTGAGGCCTGGGATTTCTGCAGTCTGATCTTACCAATAAAGATGAAGATGAAAAAGGCAGTGAGCACCTTTGCCTCCAGCTTTGCCTCCTGCTCTTTCAGCAGTGACTCCATGCTGCTGTGGAATGCACGTCCATGGACCTGTAGGAGCCCTTACAATCCCTTTCCAGCTTCAGGTCCAGATGGGCTTTGTCTTGCCTAACCCTGTCTCAGATTGCTCAGGCAGTGTCTCTATATTCCTCCTGGGTCTTCTGACCCGAATTGTACCTCATGTGAGCTTTATTTTTATATTTGAATTTTGACAGGATCTCCTTGGTCACCTATGCAGGCCTTTAGGTGCTCTTGCTTTAGCATGGGTAAAGATATTCTCTTTGAAAAGTGTGGAGCACAGGGAATGTAATTTCAAGGGAAATAGACTTACAGTCTGCAAGTTCCATTATATAATAGGATATTAATAAATCACATTTTTGGGGGTTGATTTATGGGAATTGACTGAAAGGATAAATGAACTCAGTTTTTATGAGATGCACTGTTTTCTGCACATTTGGGACAAATTTATCTCTTGGAGTTCATATGTCTTCCAGCAAAGAGAAATTAAACGTTGCAATAAACTTTTCATATTCCCGACTTACAGAGACAAGTTGATCCTCATGCTTTCTTGTCTTACAGCAATCTTCCCCCAATTTATCCAAAGCTAAATTCAGCATCAAGGAGCATCAGAATCTGTCTGGCTATTGTTAATAGTAAACCCTGAGTCAGCTGTAGAGAGGCAGATTTCAAAATCAATGATGCTAAGTGGAGTGAAGAAGACAAAAACAGTCCATGCAGCAGCTATCTGACTTTGCAATCTGACTTGGTGAGTTGAGTCATAAATTTGTGAACAGATGAAAAGCAAAAGTGGTGAAATGGCAAAATCTTGATTGTAAAACCTGTTTGAACCAACCAGCATACAGTCTTTTAAGGGGGAGCTTAAGCTTAGAAAAAAACCAAGGATGAAAGGTGTGAGTTATTGTTGCCAACTTCACTGTTTTCACTGCAAATGTGCTGTTAAAACTTATGTAGCACTCAGGCAGTTTCAAAAGTTGATAGGAGTGTTTCTGCTGTGTTTTTTTCTTTTGAGCCCAGCTCAGTGACTCAGATGCTGAGGCACAGCATCTGTTTTCCAGATTGAACAGACAATGAACAAGAGTTACTTACAAGTTAACAGATCGACTTGCTTCAAGTAGCAATAATAGAAGGCTATAAAGAATTTTTAAAGAAACCTAAGACCAGTTCAGACTCCTTGTGCCCCTTGCATAAGTTTTAGCTTTGTGCCAGCTCATGCAAGAATTTGCATGGTGGAGAAGGGACAGGGTGTTTGTGGGTGCATCCCCTCCTGGGAGTCTTCTTTTGAGTCCCACAGCAATTGCAGTATGGCAGAACATGCCATTAACTACACTGCGTATTTGTGTAAGAGCCTGGTATTGATTAGTCTGCATAGTTTCATAAAAGGATATATCACTCCCTGCTAGAGCTTCCTGTTTACTAGGATCCATTACTTGATCTGATCTCTACCCTAAACTCTCAATAACGTATCAGTTGCAGTCAGTAAATCACACTTAAAATACTACAGTTAACTTAATATACTATAGTTAATACCTCTTGTAACTGTTGATTCCTTCCCCTCATTTTTTAATTAGAATTGTCAACCCTGATCCTGACTGGATTCTTGACTTTTATCAGCTGTAAAGTGGCATTGTATGAAATTGCATTTGATTGCCCAGGTAAAAGAGAGAAGAGGTGTGGGGCCTTATCATACAGTCTGTTTTGATGTCTTACTCTAAACATGCCATGTGCATGCAGACACATCATATGGTCTCAGTGGCGGTAGCTGCAGAATTGGCTTTTTGAAGATATTCATTAAGAATGAATCACTGTGCTTTTGGTGATCCAGCTTAAACAGTTTGTTATTGTTCTTCAGGATTTCATCATTTTTTAGGAATCCATGGCTGTTTTGAAGTTTTTGTTTGCTGCTGAATTCTGGATTATGTTCTTTCCAGAAAGCAATTTGTGAAGTACGTTTTGCTGTGACCATCAGGTCTTTGTTTTTCAATATCATGAGTCCCATGCAAGTCACTGTGAGAGTATTACAGAGAATAGACTGACCCTTCTTTGGCTTGACAATAGCTTTAACGGGGAGGAAATATTTCTTCAAACGAGTTCTGGCATATGTAATAAGAATCATTAAAAATCAGGCCACAAACCTAGCTTTGGTCAAAAGCTTGCCAGGAACAATAAAATAGCAATTTATTTGATTGCCATGTAAAATGCTGGTTGTGTCACCCAGACTATGTGAGGACATGTGCTGGAGTCACTGCTCAGGGTGCTGGAAGAGGAAGCTCAAAAGGCATCTGTTTTATTTTTGTCACTGTCATCAATTTGCTGTCTGATTCTAGGCAAGCTGTTTGTGCTACAGTGTTCATGCACACATCCTCAAAACTGCATTTAAATAACAAAATAAGCAGCCTGTTTAGAGGCCTCAATGCCTGAACTTAATAATCTCTTTCTGAGTTGTCAGAAGTATTATGAGGTGTAATTAATGTAAATAAAACACTTCATGATCTTTTCTTCACCTGTCTACATCTCTATCCAAATTTTTATGCCATGCTGATAAAAAATTCTAAGTTGAAAGCAATTACTGTATGAATGAAGGGATGACTGAGAAAGCCTAATAGCATAATTATCCTTATCAATAGATTTTTTTGAGAGCAACTTTTTGTTGTCCTCCTTTGAAGACAGTGATGATTAGAAATGATTTTATTTGCATAATTTCTCTTCTGCATAAGCCTGCTTTGTGAGAACGTAAGTGATAAAATGCTATTACAGGAGACTGGAGCAAGACTGATGAATTTGCGCTGATTGAGGAGAACAGTTCTGTGGAAATTTAAGTATCTTTCTTTGAAAAAAAACAGAGGCAGGATGCTCTTGCCTAGTTTTTCTTCATTCCCATCCCCATTGTTTGCTCTCTGTTCAGCCAAAATGATCAAATGACCTTTTGGATCTGCTGAAAATTTTTGACTCTGTAAGTCATGGCAAATTGACAAGGTTTAAGTCAAGTTTATCTCAGGCAATTGGATAAGCCCATTTGTTCTCACAAGTGCTGAGCAGTGAGTTGGCATGTGGGAGAAGGGGAAGATGTGGCTCTGACCTTCTGCTTGCTCTTTGTGGCCACAGTGGTAGCTTGCCCAGCCTTCCCTCTCCTGCAGACTGTCATGCTGTATCATTTTTCCTTTTTCTTGCATCACTTCGTTGCATTTTTTACCTTTGATGCAGAGGATTTCAGGGAGGACATATGTACCCCATGCTGCAAGTAATTTGACCATGGACTTCCTCCTAGTGTCTGTGTGAGCTTGGGAAAGCTCAGGACACAGACTCCTAGGACTTTTTCATCATTACACATTCAGATAGTTAATACAAATGAGACACTAGTGTTTGAAGGGAATAAAAGAAGAAAGTGAAGAAAGCTACTTCTTTTCTGCAAGGCAGACATACCTCCAGAGAAGGCTATGGCTTCCCCAGCTCTGAACTGCACCAGCTGGATGTGGGTCAGGCCCAGGCTATACAATCTGGTGAGTGTAAAGGCTGAAATGAGGTACTCATGACAGGCTTTAGTCTACAACTGACTTTGCAGGTCTTCTAAAAAAAAAAAAAATTAAAAATTAATTATGGCTTGTTATTAAAATTTCAGAAGAGAACACTAAGGCAACCAGTATACTTCACATCAACTAAGAGACAGACTGTTCTGCTGGGGGCATTGAATGTAAATAATTCCCAGATATATGGCTAGTGACCTATTCACTAAAAGAGGGAGTCAATAGAACAGCCTGAGTGTAGTTCTTTACTTCCTTGACCTGGCCTCTGTGTCCTGATCAAGGAAAAATTTTTGATAAACAACATGCTTTCCAAGCCCACATCTTCTGGCTGTCTAGCTGTCATAAGAAGACAGGAACAGCCAAGCACTTACGGACCTCAGAGAAATCAGAGTGGAAAAAAACGTCTAGATTCTGCAACTGCAGAAAAAGATCTCTCTGTCTTAAACAGTGGAAAACAAACAAAAAACGTTGTGATGTTCAAATAACATTTTTCCCTTTCTAAGTCATTAGGGTTCTGTCTGACCGTAGTTTGCGGAAAATGACATTCTTGCTTCCCTTTTTCTCTCAGTGGGAATAACACCTTTCTAATTCATTATCTGGTACTTACCCAATGAGAAAGTCATCAGGAGACTGGGAAGATCTGGGATCTGTTCCCTGCACTGCTTCAGGGTTTGCATTTAAACTCAATAACAATATGAAATGCCTTAACAGTTTAAAAAGTACAGCTCTTCTCCCAGGAGAACAACTGAAACACTATGCTCCAAAATCAGTCTTTTATTTATTTGCTCAGTGTTAGGAACATTCCAGATGATGAAGCATGCATGGCTATACTTGGAAATTGTTATAACAGTTCTGAGCACAGTTTTGACCTGGGGCAGATGCCACATTTCCAAACAAGTTTTGGATCTGTTCTAGGGGATATCATGGACCAGAGACCATTGCCAAGAAGCAACTTGGCTGCAGCCACCCTGATTAGGAAGGCAAGTGTTTAGTAGTTAGGACAGGAGAGCGAAAGGAGCAGCCATTGTATTTCATTATCCATTGCTTTTGTGTGTCTGTTTTTCCCCAAACATTTTCTTTTTTATAGAGCAGGCAGGCCAACTTGTACTCTAACTTTTTATATTCATCTTAAAATTTAAATAAAAAAGTGAAACATTGTCTCCAAATACTTGGAGATAATTTTTCATTTGTAATCTACTGTTTTCATGGCAAAACCAATAAATCTTTATTTCTACACTACTTGACATTGATAAAGCCTCAGCTGGATGTCTATATTTAACTTCAATCACTGTGCTCCAAAAAAGATGGGAAACAAGAGAATAGAGCTAGAAGAAAGGCAACAAGAAGGATTGTGTTTTCTAGACCTCTGATCAATGAAGAAAGACTGAAATAACTGGATTTGTAGAGTAGGGAGAGAGAGACAGAAGTCTTTTAACTAACATCTGCTGCAAAAACAAGAAAGAACAATCCAGTCCCCATTTCTGTGATGAATAAATCTGAAAGCAAAGGGTTTAAATTTTGAGAGGTTAAATTGGGTTCTGTGGGAATCCAGAGTGCAGGGAATATTTCTCTGCCTGTTTTGAAGAGAAAAAACCCCCTGAACAATGTGGTTTTCGACCTTTATCCATGGAGAAAATTGCCTACTCTCTGGGAGGAATTAAAATCTACACAGATGTGAACTAGGTGATAGAATATGATGTAAGTATGTCACCGGGTGAAGAATTTAGAAGTTTTAGGTTTGTTAATGTAGTAAATAGACAAATAGTAAAAGTTCCAAGATGGAGGAGACTTTGTAGTTTTAAACCTCTGTCTTTCTTCTTCTAGTCCCCCATATTTTGCAGCAAAAGTAGTTTAGGATGATTGGATGAAAAGTTCCGCAGTTCCGGCCTGCGTGTCAGAATGATTTACTGAACACTGGAGGAAAAGTAAAAATATCTGTCGTTTCAAGTCTTTATTGGTTAATTTACCTTTAAAAGAGCGGTGAAATTTTGATAAGGGGCCATTTTCTTGCCTTCTCTTGCCATGTTCTGCTCTGCTATGTCTTTTCTACGCTGGTACCTGATAATGCTAAAATAAACAACTATCTGAAGAAGCAATTACTGTGAGTTTGCCTTGTCTGTCTATCAAGTTCCTTGCAAAGACTCTAAAGGCCTCTCCCAGCAAGAGAGGCTGATTTATGGCACTACCAGTGTCAGGGTTCCAGGTAAAACTTTGAAAAAAAAGAGGGGTCTGGAATGGATTGATTTGAACTGCTGTGGGGTTTCTAGAGAAACTGTTTCATAAAGTCTTTCAGGCCAATGGCTACCAGAAGAGACCTGAGATGGCCAGACTAGTCTTGGGCTGAAGGGATGCAGTAGGAGATCTCGAGTATCTTTCTTGTTCTATGACATTTTGGATTTTACTTCTGTAAGATTTGAATATTAATGAAGTAATGTAAGTATATTTCAATCTATTGCAAAACATCTTTGGAGAAATTTTTCTTTCCCCCACATCTGTTTGCCTTCCAAATCCTCTTATCTGTCTGAACACATCCTCTTTACAGATCTGCAAATATGAAACAAGATTTCAGGGTATGTATTGATATAGTTACCTGTATTAGAAAGACAGATATTTTGATAAGTTTTATGTTCATTTCTGTATTATTTCTCTCAGGATATACATTTACCCTATGCTGAGGAAACTTAGACTATGAAAAATCCCTTGATAAAAAGATCATGACCTTTCTCTGGAAATTGTCTCTGAATGTTGACTTAGTTACCATGAGCTCCCTTGCAGACTGCTTTGTTTACTCTGGATGGCACAGGGTTCCTGGCCATAGCAAAAGAAAAGTGTGAACCCAAAAGATTGCACAAATAAAGTTTCTGGAGCTTGTCCATTGCATTTTTTTTCACTTGCATTGGCATACACTCCAAAAATGAGAAGATTTTAATGTGGATAAAAGTACTGGTCCAAGTACAGTGGTTAAATGTTTGTAAGGTAACATTATTTACCAGACTTTAGCATTGTAGCAAATTTTTGGAAAATCTCTGTCAGCATCCCATTAATGCAACCCACAAACACCACAAGCATTGGAAATGGTGCAATGGACAAATGGGCACTCCCAAATCTGGTGTTTGGACAAACCAATGTTCTGCTCAAAGTGCCTAAAAGATCAGATTCCTCCTCAATGCTGCATTAATGCTTTTCCTTTTCTTACAAAAAAAAAAAAAAAAAAAAGAAAAAAAGAGAAAAATATACCATAATATTGGTACCATTTTAATTAGTTGCAAGTCACATTCCATCCAGAACCTCATCACCCTGAATAACCTAATTATTTGTTCAAAGTCTGCCATCTTCCCTGATTTCACAAAACCCAGTGTATGAGGAGTTAAGTGATCAGAATCCTTACTTAAGGAAAACCCATTTGACAGGAAAAAAAGAGAAGGGGAAGGAACTGGTTCTAGTAAAACTGATCTATGAATTTTTGGCAAAATTGGAACTTAATGTTTTTAATAACTTTGCAGAGACAGTACCCAAGACCTTGGGATTCCATATGATAATAAATTATCATTCCTGTGACAGGTCTTTAGTGAGGCTTCTTGCAGAGACAGAGAAGTCTGCAAAAGAAAACCTGTTCCTAGGATTGACTGTTCCTTCCAACAAACCTCCTTCAGCAGGCAAGGAAACAGAACAGATGCTTTGTTTTTCTACAATTCTTCCCTAACCACTGTAAAAACTAAGTGCAGTTTCTTAATGATGTGCTTGTTGTAATATTCTGCAATAACTAGGCACGATGCCAGTTGGCAAATTACAATCCCTTCTTAATCCCTCCACAGTCTCCCTCTTGGCCGGAGCCCTAATGAGCATGGACTGCTGTGTTGCAGGAATAAATGCTCAGCTGCATGAATGGCTCCACTGCTCCTTATATACCTGGTGAATTAAAAAGCTGGTAGACTGAATGTTGCACTGAAAGGGAGAGGTGGATGTTTTCTTGTCAAATTAAAAGTGGATTATATCTCTTTATCAGTGGGGGTTTTTTGCCCCTGGACTGTGACAACCTGGAAAAATATGTTGTTCATAAAAAGGATTAATCTAACCACAAACCTTGTTGAGACAGTCTGATGGACAGGAGGTTATGGTGAGCCAAAAGAGCATAGCTTTGCTCTCTGCACACTTTCCATTAAAGATGTCATATGAGATGTAGAGAGAGTCACAGCATAAACCATAGGGAATATACTTGTTGTAAAAGCACACCAACGACCAGACAAACCTGATTCTGGGAATAAAATATACAGCATCTGCAAATGGTGGATAGGCTTTTAAAGTCCATTCAAGTACGTACAGGCCCCAAAGCACCTACTTGCTTTTTGCAGCTTCTGCAGAGCTAGGATGTACCAGTACAGAACAGAGCTGTTGGTAAGCAGCCAGTATTGCAGAGTGTGTTCCTGTCAGTCATGAAAAAGCTAAAGTTACTAACAAAAACAGTCCAAATAAAGCAATGATTTCTACTCTGTTTCCAATTCCAGAGACTTCTTGCAAGATATTTTGTACTAAAAAAAATAGGTTACATTTTATTCACAGAAGTAATCAGCCTGAAACAGGAGGAAATATATTTGGAAGATAGCTGAAGGAATGGGAACATCACGAGAGAAATCTGGTGTTAGTAACATGAATTTCATCAGAATGTCTTGGGCAGGCTTATTAGCCTCAATAAAGAAAAAGGAATTATGAGGTGATCCATGAGAAAATCCTCATCAGATACTCCATTTCAGAGACTGTGTGTCCCTGGGACAGGAAAGCAGCAGGGGCAGAAGTGCCACAGTTATCTGCATGTTTACCCAAGGTCTGGTTCTAGGCACTGTGGTATGGGCTTCTACAGGAGAGGAAACACATCTTGCTCTGCAGTTTGCTTGCCAACTCACAATACAAGATTTACAACAGGCCAGTGTTTAAAACCTGTGACATCTGGAGGTGGAAAAAACAGCCAAAAATTAATAGTTCCTGCTGCCAGTTTCCAAGCACTTGTACTGCCCAGTCCCTTGGTTAGCTTCGTAAGCACCATGGCCTGCGGTGACCTTACCACACTTTCTTGCTTGGCTTTGTATAAAGATATGAAAAAACAGAGGCTGTGATGTGGTTTTAGCACTTGTATGGAGGTGGATAGATATTGATGTTATACCAGCACTGCTTGCTTCCCCAGGAGGGGTCTCAGTCTCTGGTTAGAGGGAGTAAAAGCTTGAATGTGGAGTCTGACAGCAAATGGTTCAACTCTACCTGTGTTTCTCCTTGATCCAGGGATCTGCCAGTGCTTACATGCTCCTTCTGTGGGTACCAGGCTCCCTGCCAGCATGCTAAGAGGTGCCCTTATTGCAGGATATGGCTGCTGATGAAGTTGGCCTTAGGCATGTCCAGCTGATGCAGAAAAATAGGTATTGGTATCTCTAGAGTGTGTTGGATCTTGTACAGAGGCTGTTAGCTCAGAGAGAAGGATTCTGAAAGGCAGACTAAGCAATGACTTTCTGGAAATGTAGGACTATCTGAGCTGTTGCACATTTTTTGAGTTCAGCCTGGTACTAGATTAGATTGCTCAGTTGCTGCTGTCTCTACCAGATGCTTGTAGAGACACTTGAGTAAAACCACTGTGGGCAGAATGGCTCATCTAAAGGATTAGTAGGGTTAGCACACGAGGACTTAATCTTCAGGAGGGAATTACAAAGTCTGATAAAGCCCGCAGCAGTTCGAATCAATCCATTCCAGAATGTACACTTAGAACTGAAACAAACTGGGAAGAAAAGCACTTGTTTATTTCTTCCCTACCTCCCCTGGGTTCAGATTTTCCTGCCCTTATTGTATGACTGGAAGGGACAGTCAAATTTTCTACAGCTAAAATCAGACTAGTAGTTTCAACAAAACAGGGTGATTCCAAAATAAAGAAAAAACCTTTTCATACCCATCCCCAACACTTATTCCCTTTGAGTTAATGTTATTATTCCCTTATTTACTAAAAAATATGTCAAATATTTTGGTTTGTACCATCAGGATGTCAATTAGAGGAGCTGTGATTGTCATGTAAACACCTAGTTACGGAAGATGGGGCTTTAATAAAACATGGTGAGACCACTGACCAAGTCACCAGGGGTTGGGGGTGCTGTAGATCAATGGTCAAAAAATACTATACTGGAGAGAGAGGAATTACTTGCACAGAGGGAAGAAAGGGATTCTCTGAGGTAGCAGCAGCTGCTTCCAAGAATATGGGGAAGAACCTTCCTATTCTTGGCACCAAAGAGCTGTTGGTTGTGAAGGTCTCATATGCTGCAGATTCTGAAGGCACCCATGACTCTGGAATTATTGTCTGGAAGTTTTATTAATCCCAGTAGCTCAACTATATGAGTTATGTCTCAAAAACTGTCTGAAATTTTAAAAGGCTTTCTGAGCCTCTGGCTTAGAATTTACATTCTCACAACTCAGAAATACTATTAAAAACAAATCACTAATTTCATCACAGAAATTGTTTGCAGTATAGAAAAATTCTACTAGTAGAAACACATTGTCAAATCATGCAGACAAGAAAGTTTGCATTGCTATGGAAACAAAGGTTATGCTGGGAAAAACAACTTGTAAGTGAATGTGAAAACTAAGTTTATGAGAATGACACCTTTTGACTTGATCTTGAAAGACATGTTGCAACACAAGCATCTTGGATTAGAAGATTGTTTTTATTTAGCTTTTCACAGAGACATGTTTTTTTCACCTCTATTCTCACAAATCTGGCATCAAAAACTATCTATCTATATATATATATGAGCCATTCAGGCAGAGAAATCTGCCAGAACGTTACTGTTCTTCTATTAAACATTCTAAGAAAAACAAATATGGTCCCTTCCATGCCCATCTAATACAAGAAAAACAGCTAAGTCAAGAGAGAATGTTAATCATACAGTGTTTTTTCTTTATATGAGTCTAGTTATTCATAAAAGAGTAAAAATAAAAAATCTAGTTTCTGATGTTTAAACAAAACATACTTTATACATTTGGCTAAGCTGAAATATCATACCTTGCCAAACGAAAAACTGCTCCCTAATGGTAGGTTCCCTAGCAGCTCTGTAGGTATGCAAGGTATGCAATTCATTTCCTGCCAAGGCAGAGAAAAATGGGTGGGTCTGAGATTATATTGCAAGTGTGCTTGAAAAAGATCTTAGTTGTTAATGTTATAGACTGCATATACATATTCTGACTTTTGGTCACCTGGAAAATTTCCCAGGTATGACTTTTGGGTTTAACTGTCTTTTAGCTCTCAGTGATGGAGTGTTCAATAGGAGGTGAAATGGGAATTTCCAGAGCATTACAGTCATCAGTGAGGAACACCAGGTCCTGGAGAAACAAAAAAAAAAGAAAAAAAGGAAGACTAACATTTATAAGGAGGAAGGCAGAAGACAGCACAATGTTGAGAAGCTTGGGCCTGATCCAGTTTTGCTGGTCAGGAGACAGTGTGGAGACAAAAATGGCTAAAAGCAGGGACTCTGTCCCTGTTGATGCGTTGATGCATCTTGACCTACCCTTCTGCAGTAGGAGATCAAGATGGTGTACAGGCTCCGGGCTTTTTCCTTCAGCTCATTCACTTCAACCACTCTGTCACATCCGGGGTAGGCCACAAAATCACGGAGTTTTGCCAACACACAGTAGTTCTGCAAAGCACGCAAAAGAGGTCTGTGTAACCCTGCACAAATACAGATTTATGTTTCTCATCCACCACTTCCAACATTCTTACTGCTGTGTGGGAACCTTGAATTCCTACCTCTATGTACATGTAACCTATGCAACCTTTAGTTAGGAAAATTCATCATCAATATTTTAAAACAAAGATGTTTGGTACAAATAAGTGCTTGGAAAATTGCATATATACAGTCTTAGTCTGCCAGCTTATTTCTCACATGCTTTAGGAGGTAGCAGTGCCAATACAATCAAATCTGCTTCCTTAGTGGGTGGAGTATTCTACAGAATAGGTGCACTATCTCACTTTTTAGAGAGCACCTGATTTAGCAGATGAACAGATTATCAAGATTATCTCACAGACTCTATTCCTTTGTTCCTGTACAATAGGTGAAACCATGACTACCAGTCCTGAATTTTTCAGAGTAATTTTTATTTCAGACTTTGTGCTACCAAAATAAAGCACAGACAACATGAATTTCACAACAGTCTTGTGAAGCAGGTAAGTAAATACCCCAGCTTTTGCTTTAAAGCCAGGGAAACTGAGGCACTGGACTCACATTTCTTGGTCTTTGCTATGATGTGAGACATCAGCTCTGGAATTGGGATCTAGAGTGTCCTGAATTACAAGACTTGGTGTAGTTGCTTATGGAAAAATGTGTCAGACATTTCTTTTGTCTGAAATTTTCTATTTTTTATTTATTTTGTTGAGCACTGGAAAAAGAAGCAAAATGTATCAAGTATCCCACTGCAGAACACTATGACCCTAACTGTGTGCCAGAGGTTATTTTGTCTTAGCTGGGAGACAACTTTTGCTGTTTTTTCTCAGTCTCACACTTCTGTATTCTCAGACACACTTTTTTCCCCTGGATTCAACAAGTAGCTATTTAAAAGAGAAAAAGCCAGCAAGGTATTCTTGCACTGCTTTTTATTAAAACTACATGCCAAGAGCTACTCAGGATATAAAATGAAGTAGGTTTATTAAGTGAAGAAAGTTTTTTCTGCATTTCTTCTTTTAAACTATTATTCCGAGTTTTGTTGCACATATTTAAATTGTGTAAAGGCTCTGTCACAGAAGATTAATAGTGTGCATATGGTAATAACTTAAAAATATTGATTTCCTCATTTTTAAATTTTTAATCAAGTAAAATCTCAGAAAGTTCATAAGGATTTTAATAAGGTTCAGACTGAGGGTTTTTTTTGTCACTCATCTGTCTAGTTAATTAAGCTTTTAAAAATCCTTTAAAATCACTCCTCTGGAATATAATATTAAGAGCTATTCTTTCTTTTCATTAACTGCTTTTACTGCACAACAGTAAGAAAGAAGTGTGCAAACTTACGTGTATGTCCAAGTACAGCCTGGGCAGCGTCTGCACACACGAGTCCTGCAGGAAAGAAGAAAAACCTGTTGCGATTTTGTTTTGAGAGAAAACTGTGTCAGAAGAGGCAACCTGCAATGTCTGTGCAGGAGCAGGTTTTAGGTGGGCTTACCACAGTTTTGGAGGTCTGCAACTCCTTAAAGGACTCAGTGATTTCCTTGCTCAGAGACAACACCCTCGAGTAGCAAGTTGGAGGGGCTGTGCTGGCTAGCAGGGCAGCAGAGAGCAGAGCAGCCAGGAGCAGCAGCATCTTCATTGTGGAGAGTTTGTCCAGAAGAGGAGGAAGGGAGGGAAAAATCACTGCCACTGGTTAGGTAGGTACTGCTGAGCGTCAACGAGTAGGTTGGATACATCAGCCCTCAATTAAATAGTCTCCTGCATGAGCAGGAAAAAAGTCTGGGGGTGGTCCGAGCAGCAGCTTACTGCCGTCTTAAATTTCCTGCCAGCCTATGAGGCAGAGCTGCAAGAGCTTTCCTGCCCAGAGCAGGGAAAGAGGGAATGAGGGTAACAAAAACAAACACCACCAGCCCTTTTCATTCCAGGAAGAAAACAACCTAGTGAGCATCTCAAACAACAGAAATACGTGTAAGAAAGAGCACAGGGTTATCGAGTGTCATAGGCCCTAATCCCGTAGGTGCTTTGGCACATGCATCTCTTTGCTGAGCTGTGGGACTACAGAGGCTGCAGATAGAGAGAAATCCTTTGAAAAAGCAAATTTCCCCAGCACAGGAAGGACCTTTTGCAGTGAGTCCAGAGGAGGCCATCAGGTTGACTAAAGAGATGCAGCACCTCTCCTATGAGGAAAGGCTGACAGAATTGGGATTGTTCTGCCTGGGGAAGAGAAAATGTCAGGGTGACCTAATTGCAGCCTTCTAGTACTTGAAGGGAGCCTACAAGAAAGATAGAGAGGACCTTTTTACAAGGGCATGTAGTGACAGGGGGAATGGACAAGAGGGAATGGCTTCAAACTGAAAAAGACTAGATATTACGAAGAAATTCTTTCCTGTGAGGTTAGTGAGGCACTGGAGCAGGTTGCCTCCAGAATTTGTGGATGCCCCGTCTGTGGAAGTCTTCAAGGCTGGGGTGGATTGGGCTCTGAGCAAGCAATCTGGTCTGGTGGAAGGTGGCCCTGTCCAAGGCAGTGTGGTTGGAACAAGATGATTTTTAAGGTGCCTTCCAAAACAAGCCATTCTATTATTCTGTGATTCACAATTATCAATCAAAACAATAGTGCTTGTTATGGCTGCCTGGGGACACCCATGTATTTCGTATTCATGGTCTCAAGTAACGTGAATACATCTCTATATGGCTGTGATAAATGTATAAAAATTATTTTGCTTTCTGAGTTGAATTTATGAGGCTTTGTTCTTTTATTAGATGCCAGACGGAGCTGAGAAATCCAGATGCCAGGATGCAGGCCTGAAGGTGAACATATGTTGTTTTATATGTTAATTGTCCTGTAAAATGGAGGTACCCTTGAATGAATAATTGGTTATTTTGAAAGTTATGCCCCCCCCCCAACTTTTTAAATTCAAATTTTAGTAAGGTATTAACCAAATCAATAAAGTATCTGATGAAGTACTGCAATCCCCTGGCATTGCAGTACACCAGGAAGATTCATCTGAAGGTGGGAATACCGGTTTTGGAGGAAAAAAACATACTCTGTATGTTGCAGAGGACTCTGACTTAAGCCCACCAAAACACCTGGGGAAATAGGAGAACAGGGCTCTGTACTACTGTCTTGTTATGCATTCTTTGCCTTCATAAAGAACAGTTGGTTTAGTAACATCATGTACTCCTGAATATTAAAATGGCAGATCCTTGGAGGGTAAAGAAAAGTTGTGAGTTGTGGTTGTGGGGATTTTAGGACTGGCCTTGGACTGCTGGGACCTATTTTCAGGAAAAGGAGTTGCCTGGACAAGTGGGTTAAGAGGCCAGAGGGAGACAGGAAGCCTTTCGAGAGGGCCCCAAGCAGCTGGGTCATAGTTCTAAACTACATGGTGCACTTAGTTCTGTACAGCTACATGGTGCACATCCAAGGAAAGCATCCTACTGACTGTGAGTCTTGGTGGTAAAGAAACAGACTCTTAATCCCCATCTCATTGCTGTAAAGAATAGCTGAGGGTAGGAGTGAAATATTATCCTTCTATCACATTCCTGTTTGGCAAGCTGTTGAAATGTAGTAGCTTTGCTAGAACAGCAGTTTTTTGAGCAGCATAAATGCTCTCCCAGTACTAGAAGTCAGCAACCCAGCTGCTGCCAAGGATGACTTAGGAAAGCAAAGGCTGGGTCCAGGCTTCACCAAAACCCTTAATCAAATTAAAAAAAAACAAACCAAAAACAAACCAACAAAACAACTATTTTATGAAGGGGGAAAATTGCTAAGATAATTTGCTGTAAGTTTTTTGCTCAGCTGCAGTATTCCTGCCTTGTGGTTTCCCTTTGATCCCATATAACCTTAGTCAAGGAAAGTCACCTTTGACGGATGTCTGAGCTATCCTCAGAAACTGTAGGATTTTTTTTCCTGAAAAAACACAAAATACTGGAGTTTAATTTCCTCACCTACATCTTCTCCATGGACCAGATTACTTGCATAGGTGACTCTGACCCAAATGATTATTTTCCAATATCCAGTGTCTCATCAGCACTATTGCCTATTTCAGCGTGCAGAATATGCAACTCAGTTAAACAATGACAAATACTTTCTTCTCGGTTATTTCTATTTGCAGCTCATCAGCAAGATTATCCTTGATCTCTGAGTGCATTCAATTTATGGTCCAGATATGACTAAATAATTTCTTTTTTTCTCCAAGAAGCTTAGTGATTACTTCAGGAGAGCTTGCAAGTGACACCAGGCACTGGGAGTCCTTTCAGTCTAAGGCACCTGGCACAACTGTGAAGAAGATACACAATTATCAAAGCCCTTGAAACTCCAGAATCTTTTCAGTGACTGTTTTTATCCAGTCACTTATGCAAAGCCACTTATTAATTCTGGTGCATACCCTGCCTTGGGCAGAGAAGGCCTTTAACAGGGAAACACAAGCTGTTCTTCACAAAGGCTAATAGCCTCTTAGAGGCAATATTCAAAATGGACATGGAAGTAGAATTTAGAGCTACAGGAGGGGAAGGGGGAAAGGATCAAAATATATTAGAGTCAAAACTTGCCTAAGGATCGCCTCTGTGGAGAAGCAGCTATTTACAGCCTTTCCAGTCTGTGGGACAGTGCTCAGGCTGGCATTAGGAGGGAGCACAGCAGGAGTCAATCAGTACCACCATATTTGTTATCACACTGTGGGCATCTCCAGCACAGACACATCTTTATCATGCTCTTCCATTCAGTGAGCATGAGGGCTCCAAGGGCTCAGGACACACACTCTCACAGTTTTGCATTAACTCTTGAGGCTGATGATGTCACTGCATCTCTGAGTGCTCTTCACAGTGCATTAATTTACTCTTCTATAAGGAATATTCCATAGCAAAAGCAGACACATGGGCTGAGAAGAAACTTAGAAGCCTATCGTGACATAACTGTGTATATATTTTTATTAAAAGGGTTTTAAGCTATGTTGTCTTTTTGCTTCCAAGTTACTGAAAACTCAAACAATAATACTTTTCTAAAAGTCAAAGGACTCACTATGCAGTCAGAAATTCTCCCATGTTTGAATAGTCTACCAGAGTGTCCACCAACTTTCGACAAAAGCCCTTGGAAGCTGCTGATTTCTTAATACCAAAATCCACTTGCTTAATGAAAATGTTTTTTTAAAAATAGTTGGGGGCTGTCATGAGACACCTCATGTAATGAATATGATGAAAAATAGAAAAAGTAAAATATAAAAACAGTAAAACAGAGAAAGCCCTGTGTTTAAGCAGCACCTCAAAGCCCAAAGTGACTCAGCTTTTTGTTGTGATGAAGGTGCCACTTCTTGTTTCAGAGCAGGGCTAAACGGCTCTGCAAGCTCCCAGCTCAGCACAGGACTTTTTGGAAACCCTAGCCTCTTTGTTAAGGTCTTACCCAGTTTGTCATGTTTTTCCTTGCTGTGCACTTTGCTGAGCCTTTCTGTAAACATCAGCTGAAATTTGGTGCAGAGGTTGTGCAGCCTCACACATTGTCTGGGGGTGCTGGTGCACAACTGAGAGTTTCCTGGCACAGAGAGAAGCCTAATATGGCAGCACCATGTGCCTGCATTTGAAGCTGGGGTAATCCAGTGTGTCTTATTTTCTCTTCCATGATGGCAGTAAGATTCTGCTGGCAATCTGCATGTCTTGGCCAATCTATGAGAAATGGGCAAGGCAGGCAGGGTCTCAGGGCTGTCTCTGGACTGGTGCAGCAATGCCATTTCCCCATGATAATTAAGCAGGAGTCCTTTTTCCTTACTCAGTGGTACAGGCTTCTTTTTTCTTCACTGTTGTTGTTATTTTTAAAAATTTGCATATATATTGAGGAAACTAATGTTACTGCTCAATAGCCTGTTCTTACATAAAATGGTTATAGAAGCAGGTAAAGCCATCTGGGTCAGAAAAATAAATTAGATGTTCTGAAATCTGTTGGTCTGGCTAGCACGAACCTGGCACTGGGCACTTTCCCTGAAGACAAACATATGGAAATGGGGAGCCCTGTGGTCCAGGACACAGGACAGCCCAGCAGAGCTGGGGAGCAGGAATCATTTCCCTGTGCAGCCTCAGACCAGTGACCAAATCATTTGCACTCTGTGCTGACCAGCCCTCTCTGCAGGCAGTGTCCAACCCACCTTTGCAGCAGAGCAGGGGCTCGGGCAGCAGCGTCCTGCACCCAGAGGGCACTCGGGGCTCGGGGTGATGGCAGAGCCTGGGACAGCTCAGAGATGTCCACATGAGCCTCTGTCACAGCAGTGCAGGCATAGCCTGGCTTGTCTCTCTCTTGGCTGCTGTCTCCATAATGGGGGTAATGGTATTTCCCACAGACGCTGTGGGAACTCAGCCATCAACACCACGGAGACGGGAGATTATGCGGTTTAAGCCTTGTCAGGGATACTCTTTTCAGTGACTGCAAGGCGTATTGATTCAAGTAATGCAGGATTTAGAGGCTTAAGCCGTCACCACCTTGCTAAGAAAAAGGCAATTTTAGCTTGGAGTAACTTGCAGACCTCTCCAGTGAAATAACAGTGGTGCTTTCAGCCTGGCTCCCTGTCTGGCCATGGGCACAGGCAGAGCTGCCTTGTCCCAGTAACGCACAAGTGCCTTGTCTGGACCCTGCCTGGGCTTTGAGACCACTTGTGTCTGAGTTATCACAAGGTAATGCCATTCTTTATTAACACTGCAGTCAGTCACACTAACAGGGTTTTGAGGAGGGAGCCTTGTTCAGGTTTAGAGCAGCAGTATTTCAAGTTATTCATGTTTTCCTGCTCTGCCTTGCCCTCCATCCTCCTCCCTCTCTCTCTCTCACATGCAAATGTGGTAGATAGCTCCAGGTCTTATCATTGCTGGTCAGCTTCCCACCCTCCCTAATTACCCTCGTGATGAAAAATTATGTCAGCCACCAAGGAGTGTACTGGAGGTGATATAAATAAATGTATTCATTTACCAAATTTGTCCCTGATACAAGCCCTCCGGGGAATTCAAATGCTGAAAAATGCAAGGTCTAAGCTCTCTGCTGTCCCTCCAAGGAGCCCTTGTCTATGCTGTGGTTAATATACAAGGGGATGAGTGACTCTGTTTTTTAGGACTGGTATTCCAGTACCTTTCAGAAGAATTATGTCACTGAAAGAAAAATGGATGCGACTGAAAGTGCAGCTCTGTATAACAATCCAATCCAAGCCATAGAAGAATCCAAAGAGACTTTGCTGAATTACTGCCTATACAAGAGCTTTTTAGTAGCTGCTTAGCTTGCTACCAGGCACAGTTCTCTACTTATTCTTGCCTAGAAAACTGAAAATGTCATAGCTTATGTTGTTGTGTATTTCTAGATACAAACAACGGTTCTTCCAGCAGGCTAGAATGACTGCAAGGTAACATAAATTCTTATCTCAGCTGGCAGAGAAGGTAAGGTACAACTCCACACAGTACATAATGTCTCCCTAGTTCTGCTTTCTTTCTGTACACGGCTTTTCAAGTTTTATACTTAAGCATAGTGGCAGAAATCCTGCCATCTCTGAAATCAATAACACAAGTCACAGACTCCTGTGGATCCACATTCTCACTTTAGATTAAAACTTGTGTTCAGTTTGCTGGCCTTATTAGCACAAAAGCCCTAAAGCCAAAGTAAGAGTAAATCAATCACATTATTTCTTATTTCTCACAGAGAGTATTACCTTTGGAGTCCTGTCTGTTGGTGACACAGCACAGATTCAGAGCTTTATCAGTGCCTTGAAACCGCATGATATGACAAGTACAGCTAAAATACTCTTCTAAGGAATAAAAGTGTATAAAATAGAGGGGAATAGCTGAGGATCTACTCTACTACGTAATATCCAGAAATGATGAAAATGAGTGGAGGTTAATTTTATTTAAGAAAGTCCATAAACCTAATAATTATATTTTTGTTCTGTCAGCTTGCCTTGAAACAAAGAAAAAGTAAATACCAGACCATGTCAGAAACTGGTGTTAACAACAGACTGTTTCAGATGTAATTGCCATTTAAACCTGAACAACTTTTCTGTTTTAAATTCTTTTGATAAAAATAAAACAGAAAAAGGATCTCTTTCTGTTTCTGAATCACATATTACATGTGTTCCCAGATGACTAAGTGTCCCTACAAGTGTGGTTTTAGCTTGGTTTTGTTTTGTTTAAGTTGGGTGACTAAGGCAAAAGGAGTCGAAGATCCATGCATACATACATGACACAGTTTGCTACAAGAATAAGACTCTTGCCTACACCCAGAGGTTGCCCTGCTATCCTCGCAGGTAGTTTTGAGAACATGTGCAAGGATGAGGAGCTGCACAGGCCCCTCCTGCCTGCAGGGTTGGTTCTCAGGCAGCTTCCCAGAGAGTGCCCAGCCCCGGGATCAGCAGTGGCATGGGGAGCCAGGGCAGGGATGTGTGTTCGTGGTCACCACCTGGGTGAAAGGCGTGGCAGAGCCAAGGCTGGCTTGGGGGCCTTCCTCAGAACGGTGTCTACTTACTCACACAGTTTTATAAAGTTTCAGTTTATAGTTATTCCCAAATAAAACACAAAACAGAGACAACATTACAGCTGGGTAATGTAGTGAGGAAAGCACTGAGGGATGACACAAAGAGAAATATTTTGAGTGAAGAATCACCCTAGTTGGAGCATTATGTCTTTCATGTGTAGAACCAGCCAAGGTCTTAAACATCTATGCTTTTAATTTTGGACCATTAAGCTAATTTCCATCGGAAGAATAATCAAATTAACATTTATTTTCCTCCTTTCTGTTTGGCTGCAGCTTTTCTTGTTTTGTTTTGTTTGTTTGTTTGATGTTTTGGAAGGGTTGTGGCTGGGGAAGTGAGAACTTGGCTTGATTTAAGATGTAAATGCAATTCTATCAATCTTCCCCTCAGCTAATGGTCTGCCTGGGCATTTTAAGGGCATATAGTGAAAAGGAAACTGTGACTGCTAAAGAATAGCCACCCCCTGCTGTTCCAGTTCATATTTATTTCACAATCAGGCCATTGAAACGGTGTGATTCACACTCTGAGGCTGTCGTTGTCTAGCTGGCAAAGTCACTGGAGAATTTAAAGTTTCCCAAGCTGAAAACTAGGCAAACTGCATTTGGGCAAAAAGCAATCTTATCAGCAATGAGAGTTAGTTAGATCACGGTAGTGATCTCTCTTGCTGAGAGCTGGGGCTACCCGTGCAAATGAGAAGCTCTCTTGAAATAAGCAGCTGTCTTCAAAAAGCTGAGAACTGTTGCTTTTGAAATGTAAAGTGTCCTTCTGATATACATATATATAGAATATACAAGAGTAAAGTCACGCTAAAGTCTGCTGGGGCAATTTAAATGTTCTTTGTTAAAACATTGTTTCTCAAATAAATAGCCCAAAAAGGGTAAAAGCATGTGTGAGTGCACAAGAGGGAAAGAAGGTTCCCAATTCCCCACTAATCTTGAGTAAATACTAAAGGAAAACCCTGTCTGTTTATCTTAAATTTTCCAGACTTAACGTACTCACCATCTACCTTGTAACCAAGCAGCTTGTGTGAAATAATGACTTCCTGGTAACATAAAGACACACGGCTGAAGCTTTATTTTTACTATATTAATCATGATCTATCTTTGTGGCAAATATTACCATATACCCTTCCACCAACCTAACTTAAACATTTAGGAGTCTGTATCAACATAAATGATCAGAAACAAAAAGCAGATAACTAGAGACTGGATTAATGGAAATAATTAAATCCAATAGCATTATGTGTTTGTCTGTGAGCTTTCACATAGAATTTCTGCTGTAGTGCAAGAACTCATATGGTGATGATGGAGGATGCAAAAAAAAAAAGTGCTGAGTTAATTACTACACACTTGCTCATTAATCATGGGATAAATATTAGCTGCTTGTTAGAATAGCCATGAAAAAGGTGAATTGAATCTTAGGATGTGTCAGAGAAGTTACAGCCAGCAGGGACAAGGAGATACTGATTCTGGTATAAATGCAGGGATCTGCTCATCTGGCTTATTGGCCACTTTTGGCCACCCATAGTTGAGGATGCATGGGGTGCAGAAAGAGCTGAGAATATTCACTGTATGAGAAATCTGGGATAAGGTGTGCATATTTCCTTTCTACCTCTCTTTCCTTGTCACCCCAGTTACTTTTCCAACAGCTGGGTCCTTGCCCTGCTCTCCTGGCAAATCCAGCTCTCAGCTCTGTGGCTCAGGGCACTCTGGATCCATCACAGCCCGCCTTGTTCACAATCCATTTTCCCATGGCTGCTGCTGGGAAATTCTGTAATAGGGGAGAGAAAGGGAGGTGGTTCTGTAGACCCCTATGCACATACATCCCAGTCTCTCAAAATCCAGGCACACTGGGACTTCAGAGCCCAGGGAAAGAGGGAACTCTGCTTCTGTGCCCTGCCCTTTGGATTGGGCTCTGCCTTGGTGGCTGACCAGTAGCTATCACTGGGATTGAGGTGAGAATTGAAGCTGCGGAGGCACAGGACAATGGCCCATGACTTTCTAGGAGACAGCTCACAGCTGCCTGAAATAGAGGCTGGAGGCCTTGGAGTCCAGCCCAGAGAAGGATGTGACAATGTGCTGGCCAGAGAAGAACAGTGGTCCCACCTAGTCTGAATGGAGCATTAAAACTGCTGTGCCAGCAGCACTGTGCAGCTACACAGCGCTCTCAGAAAGGCTGGTTTTGCTCCTGGGGAACATGAAAAGCACATGTACAGGCAGGCAGCAGAGCAGCTGCTACACTCAGAACATCAACCCACTTTATTTTTTAAATGTATGCTAACAAAAATGGTTGGCATCAACTTTGTTCACATCAAAAGGACGCAGTTCCAATTCTTCCTATTGCATAATTTAGGTACACGAGCTTCTGTAATAAAACAATGTGCCAGGCAGAGAATGATAGCATTGTCCGCACCATTGTCTATCTGACACCAAAGAGAAATGGAGCAAATGGAGTCAAAGAAACCAAACAACATTCAGGAAAATATCAAAGTGATCAAAGCAGCCTCTTTGATTCTGCTTTACACATACTTTT
This sequence comes from Monarcha castaneiventris obscurior, assembly GCA_026261815.1. Classification (NCBI taxonomy): domain Eukaryota; kingdom Metazoa; phylum Chordata; class Aves; order Passeriformes; family Monarchidae; genus Monarcha; species Monarcha castaneiventris. The sequence goes on along the minus strand of JAMPIT010000433.1, from coordinate 11,093,635 downwards.
CAAAGAAGTGTTACATTTCCAAACACACTCTGTCCATTTCTGATGCCAATAAACCAGCTCTGTTTAGCTTTATGCTTTGATAGGAGTAGGAACAAAAAAAAAACTTTAGTGAATTGGATTTTCTAAGCCTTGCTATCAAGTTTTGAACTTGCTAGGAAAAGGGTAAATGTATTTGTTGTTCTTTGAGGAAGCAGAACCTTCATTGAGGGAGACCTGGTGTCAGGCCTGAGTAGCCCTATAGACAAATCAGCATGTGCAAGCATGAGGAAAAGCTCTGAGCAGATTTTTTGTTCATCTGTATTTAATACAGCTCTTTGTTAGCAGAACAAGCCTCAGGGAAAAAGAGCAACTTACAAAGCATGTAAGAGGATTTTGGAAAAGGTGCCTGACCATAGTCCTTTTATGGCTAGAAAATATTGATTATTTTTATGTATCTAGCTCCCATTATTTTCCCAAAGACATAGACAAGGTTTCAAGGCACCTGATCTAAATGCACTGAAGGAAAACATTATTTTTTTTATGTTATCATTTGACCATTAATGATGTCAAGCATGAAGCTTTTCTTATACCCTGGCAGGATGTACTCCATTTCTGTCTTTGTAAAATCAGATTTTCGCTCTGTGCTGCAATGACTGTAAAGCACAAGCTGCCCCCAGGGAGGTATTTTGTTTAGCTGTGTGGACACATTCCTCCAGGAAATATTGAAGCCAAACCACACACACACACACACACACACACACACAGGCCCTCTATTAGAAGAATTCAAAGCTTGAAGAGAAAACAAACCAGTACTGGGTCTGGAATCTGAACTTCAGTGCATGTTGAATTGTGTATTTCACATTCTTCTTTGTTTTTACCAGCTGGTCTGTGGACCAATATAGGCGTTTTCTGAACACAGGGAGCACTGTCCATGGACAGCCCTATATCCCCTGGCCATATCAGAGTGGAAAAAAACAACACGGAAAAAATATTTGCATATCCAGCACTCACTTGTTTTTCCCATGTGTGAGACAGACATGGAGAGTGGCAATTGTTGTCATGAGTGAGAACTTGCTGCACAGTATGTGGCTCTGGAGGAGTATCATGCAAGTCAGGAGGCAAGAGAAGCCATATATGTACAATTACTCTTTCATGCCTTCTTTTCTTTTCACTCACCCAAGGCAGAGCTGTGAGGAAAATCAAGTTCTATTTTATTCTCAGATGGAGCCAGATGCTGGCATCCATTTTGGCAGCTGGTGTCAGAAACAGGACAACTGATACAGTAACATGATTAAAACTATCAGAGTCTGACCCTCGCTTAGGGCTTGGCTTCAGCCCTGAAACAGAGCTGTTATTAGGCCAGACCCTCTCTGAAATTGAACTATATTCTGGTGCTTTATTTTTTTTTATTTAACACATCTATCTATCTATCTATCTATCTATCTATCTATCTATCTATCTATCTATCTATCTATCTATCTATCTATCTATCGAACTTTTATTTATCAAGATTTTTATTTAATTAACTTTACTTGTGTTGCAGGTTCTGATCACAGGACACCAGGGATTTGTGGGCTGCTTGCAGATGGCTCAGATGAGCAAACATGAGGACAAACCATGAGCTATACTTCTGTCAGACCTGGTGACAGGGGTCCCTGTTCTGCCCCCCAGTTGAAGTCCCCGAGGATCACAGCCCCTCATGCCAGTGAGTTCAAGGACTCTCCTTCTTGGGACTCCCTCCATTACCAGCTTCCCCAAGCAGAGGAAGAGCCAGAAGGTGGATGGTCCTGTCTTAGGTGAACAAAGGCCAAGAGGTGCTAGTGTTTGATGCTGGAGTGATACAGAAAAATGGCTCCACTCAGAGGTAAAAACATCACCAAAAACAAAGCTCTGCAATGGATGTTGCAACTTGTTTTACTCAAAGGCACTGCTAGATAGGGACAAAATTTTTATAAGTGTTTTGGGCAGTGTTGAACACACCATCATTTACTAGCAAATGATTCTATTAGAATTCCATTAGTAATTAGAAAGCAGATACTTATAAACTAGGATAAGACTAATGTAAATGAGGGTGTTTCTCTCCCCTTCAGATTGTTCTGGTGCTTAAGCTAACATTAAACAGTAGATGAGACAACTATATTCTTAGAAGAAATACAAAATCATTTTGGATTAGACTGCTGATGTTGAGAGATTCTTGCTACAGAATATAAATTACTTGAATTTCTAGTGCAATTTCTGAAAGACCTTCACCTGTGCCAGAGATCAGCATCAAATGCTGACCTCTCTTTCGAAGAGAGCACTGATTAAAAGGTGATGGTGCTCTTCTTGGGGTAAAACTCAAGGTTCACAGCCTGATGGTGAATTCAGTAAGGACACCCTTTGACTTGAAACTCTGTGTCTGTGTGTGTGTGTGTGTGTGTATGTGCCAAGAGCATAAAAAGCACCCAGAGAAAGTTGTGGACAAATACTTGTGTGCAACTACCTACTCAAGTGAAGTATGCTTAGGTGGACTCTATGCTGGAGTTTTAATGCATAATTCAGAATCTTCTTTAATAAATCATGCGGCCATTGGTCCTTCTGAAGCACAGATGCCTTAGGGACTGTAATGATTTCTTGCTTTTTTTTTGTTTATGCATGCTTTTTTTTTTAAATTCCTTTTGTCTTTTGGCTCACAGCCTCCAGCGAGGGAACGAAATCTACTGGTATTATAACTCACTAGAGGATATCTGAAGCATAGGATAAGAAGACACTACATGTGTCTCTACTGCACTGCTGAGGGCTGGAGACTAATTTCCAGATGACACATGTTGTTAGCACTGCTGTATGGATTACAGCTTAGGGGGCAAAGTCATAGATCAAGACTCCCACTGAGCGAGAAGCTGAGTAAACATGTGGTGAAAAGATGATCCCTGGGTCACAGAACTTTGCTGTAACCTTTGCACGCTTCTCTGTTTAACCTACTGCCATTTTTCTCTGTAGGTTGTTTCCTTACAGTCCATTAATAACGATGTATTTTACTTGTCTGGCAATTGCATGCCTGCTTAGCATTTGTTTCATGGAATCAATAAATGAAAAATGTCTGTGTTAATATGGTGGATTTCTCACTGTTGTGTCTACTGGCATCAATGAATCATTCCTTCTTGAGACAGCACACTGAGAAGGTACTCAAATTTCTGTCTCTTCCAAAAGCACGTACATACACCTGAAAAAGTCTGTATCTGGTTTGGGGGTTTTGTGTATATGGTATTTTCAGTATGGCCAGCTCTTCCTTCAGCAGTTCTTCCTAGTAGAAGAAACGCTGCTTTTGGAGTTTATTTCATCTGGCAACATTTAGCATGAATAGCACAGTGACTGTGTTGGTGTTCCTAAACAGTTTCTTCTGTTTGGGTCTAAACCCAAAAAGCAAACTATTCCTTTGTATTACCACTTCACTATCTGGTCCATAGAAAAGAGAGCTTTCACAGCACCAAGAACTTGCCTATCCTGCTTCAGCTCATGTATTCAGCTTCAGAAGGCCGCAGCTCAATTCCTGTCACTTTAATGTCCATAATTCTCTAATGGAGGCTCATTTGGCACTGGAGAGACAAGTCCGGTGCCAGCCACTGGACTGTGTGTACCACATGCTTGAGAGTTGTTTTCTTCTCTGTGGTGCTTCCATCTTGATGACACTGAGGACTGAAAATGAAATATTGTGAGCTGGTGTCTTGCTGAGAGTGAGGATGAAAATCCTAAGGGCACGGAGAAGCAGGAGAGCACAGAATGAGCCGTGGACAAGCAATCGTGGTGGTAAATGACCAGCGAGTTCTGTACTGAATAAAGCAAGCGAACAAACACAAGTTGTGTGTTCAAGCAAGCGTGAGCTGTGTGTTCAGTGCTGCCTAAAGAGAATTCTGGTCTTTTTTAGCAAGAAAGCAAATGTTTGCACAAAACATAGGGAAGAAACACGTATTCAGATGTGTTTCAATCATACACAATGCCACTGGTTTGGAATTTATTCAGTAACTGAACATATCATGCCTCTTCAGGTACAGATAGGATGTAAATCAAAACAAAAATAAATTTATTTATTTTTTTGTATATTTTGCTCTGATTTTTATGATTTTGCCTCCTTTTCTGTTCTGTGTAATATTCAATTTCAAAAGCAGCTTTCAAAGCTGCCTTTAATAATTAGGTTACTGAATGTACCAGTAACTACGCACACCTAGATTCTACACACTAGGATGGATATTGCTGGAGACTCGTTTTTCCCTTAGTCAGTGCAGTACAGGAGGTGTATTCTGACTCCTCTGGACCTACTATCTTCTAAAGAGTCCTGCAGTATTCTTCCTAAGAAAATTGGATGCTTTCTGGTCTATTAATTTTCAGTGATCAGCTGAAACCAAATTGCTTTGAAACCAGCAAGAGTACATTTTTGTTCCCAAATTTTTGCCATGCCCATGGGCCATAGTAGATCAACATGAACAGGGGTGTTCAGCCCCTTGCACTCTGGCTGCTACCCCATTCTTGTGAGATGACTCAGATGGAAACTGCCAGGATTTCTGTAAAATCCTCATTTGTGAGCACACTTGCAAATACTTTTGCCTGGAACAAGCTCCAGTGCCCTATGGGAGAAAAGGTCACTTTTGGGCTTGTAGCAGGAACAGTCAATATCAACAAACTTCACCACTAGCACAATTTTGTATCAACATTTTCCTTTCTGTGTTTTTTATCCCCCTCTAAGGGCTGTTGGTCGCTCTATTGAAGATTCCTGTAATTTCAGCAATAAGCCACAGCAGGCTCCTTTCAATCAACAGCAGCAGCGTCACAGCAAGAAACAGTAACATATTTCCCTCCAAGCAAGCACATTCTGACTTCATCCAGGCACACAAATGTGCTCCAAATCCCACATCACCATCTCCCAGCCCAGCAAGACAAAGGCTACAAACTGAGTTGAAACAAAACAGATAAGCAAGCCAAAACATTTTCTCCCTGCAGAAAAATAACCCAAATATTTGCACTTTGCCTACCTGCAGGAGCTTCTGTTCCTATCCATGGTCTTGCTGCAGTTTCTCTTCTCCAGGCTGAGGGGTAAAATCCTTTGCAGGGCAAACATCAGGCTTCTTTGACCTGCAGTTGGCAATTTTTCGTACTTTTCAGGAGATGTGAAGGGACTCCTACTTTTGGGAACCTTGATACCAAATGAAATAGTTCTGACAAGCTGCCTTCAGTGATGCTAATCAGATTTTGGCTTCAGAGTAATGGAAGTAGGAACCATGTTTTCTTCAGCTTCTTTTCTTTAATTTCCAGTTCACCATTTGCATCACTACTTTAGGGTCATTTTCCATCTCATAGATGCAACAGGGCTTTCCTTATGGAAAATACAGACACGTGCAGAAGAATGGATGTGGCAGGTGGCAGTCGCTGCTGAGTATCGACATTTGTAATTCTATGAATGTTTGTTCAGAAGCAGAAGGGACAAACACCTTTATATGCATGTAAAAAAGGAACCTCCTGGAAGCTGGTTCCATTTTAAGGTTCTAACATGAATGATCATTGTCTATAAATGTCACAATTTGCACAAATGTTCTCTGAAGCTATTTTTAAACATCCTTAAAGGGAGGCAAAATCATAAAACTCATATAATAATCACATACTTCATTGTGTCACCAGTTGTAGAAAATTTCGTGTATTTCCTACTGTATTACTTTCCCTTTCCATTCTCCTTCATGGAAGAGTTCAGAAAGCTAAAAAAGAATTCAGAAAAGATATAAAATAAACAGGCTTGAAGGGGTGATAAACACTGAAGGTTACAATACATCTGGAAAGTCTTAAAATCAAGACCAAATTGTCATAAGTCTCATTTCTGTATCAGGACAGGAGAAACTGGATCCCCATTCAGTGTTGGTTGTCTTTTTTCTCCTCTTTCCTGAGTGATTGTGTCCTGTAAAGTCAGAAGAATATCAGACATATAAAATGACCCTTTATTAGATCTATTCTTACTAAAAAGTTTAATTACTTTTAAATTATGAAATTATTCTTAGAGGCATAAAAACATTAAGATACTTCAAAAGCATGATTTTACTGTAAATTTAACCTTTGACAGAAGCTTCATTCTGAATTTAAATATGCCATTACACAGATTTTTCAGAGGAAAATATCTGAATAAAAATATAATATCTGAATAAAGTAGAAATGGCAGAATAATTAGAAACTTCTTCACATTATAAGGACTTACAACTGCATCACATCAATGCCATCTACAGAGGTGCATATATTAGGAATCCTAGAAAACCCCAGATAACATGAGAATAGCCAACTTTCCCCTTCTGCACTGATTAGTCTGTGTAAAAAGATCTCCTTCCCCTTCCTAACCAAGCATGACTGTTCCAAACTGGGTGTCCAATTGTACTTTAACAAGAAAAAAATTGCTGTTGTGAATGTATGTTATCCTGCAGGATTCCCCCAGGAGCCAGACTCATTTCTCACAGCTGACTGGCTCCAGGGACAGCTGATGTTTCTGGCTGTAGCCTGCTCATCACCTGCACCCATGCACGGTACTGAGGACTTTAAACAGGATGCCCCTCCTGGTACTTTTATACATCTTTCTGTTTGAATCATTGCTTAAATGTAAATTGAGATAAGATGGAGTGTAACAGAACTAAATGCTGTTGTGACTGTACATAAAAAGAGAGTTTTCTTCACCAATCTTTTTCCCATGAACTGCATTTTCAGATTATTTTCTTTTCCTAGAGAAGGAGTAAAGAAAGAACAGATAAACTCTGCAATTGATCTAATGATATGCTGCTTCATGTTCATGATAATGACAGAAACATTGGGGGTGGGTGTTGAGAAGGGAGGAGGAAGGCAAAAAATCATTAAACAGGGGCCATAACCTCTTTAGAGGCCTGGAGATGTCTTTTCTATTATATATCTATCTAATATATATCTATATTTGATATTAGCACTCAGTTCAGTGCTGTTGGCCCAGATCAGGAGTGGGAAAGAGTTGGTGCTGAGGCTGTGATATCCAAACTGTGTGTGTGTTTTGGGGGTTCACTTGGATGATCTCTCTTCTGGTGCCATGGGCTGAGTGCCCAGTACTTTCAGGCTGCACAAGGTGCACTCCTGCAAGGCACCTTCTGGTTCTGGTGCCCCCCAAAGGAACCCAGACTGTGTATTGAGGCTGCTCCATGGTGTAAAGCACAGCACAATGGATTGACCCAACTGTGAGATTTGCTTTAAAAGTGCACTCTTGTGTCAAACCAAACCAGCAATGTCTATGTAGGCAGTGCTGGGGGAAAAAATGCATCTGGTCACAGTCCTAGGGACATGTTTGTTCAGGGCATCTCTGCAGTAGTTTCACTTGAGGGGAATCCTAGAGCTGAGAAGACAAATATACCTTAATAGAAAGCTTTATTAGTCTCATTTTTTCATTGAGCTAATGCATGACTGGGGTTAAAGGAGCTTAGTGGGTTCATGGAAATGTATTTTACAGAGATTGGTGATGACTTTGGGTCTGTAACAAGGTTCTGACAGATAGCTAGGCTCTCGTGTTAATTGGATATGATTCCAGTAAATGTAACAGCAATGAGCAGCAAAATGCTTTCCCATGCTTATGCGTGACCAAAGGTAAATTGCAAGGTGTCAGATAAATAATTCCTGCTATTTTTCACAAGGCGCAATTACATGCCTTTAACTTTCCAAACCCATGTAGTTCTCAAGCACCATTGGGCCTCACTTGCACAGCGCACTTAAGCCTATCCCTCCTACTTTGTCTTTTCTACCATTCCATTGCACAGATTACAGTCTCGTATGCATTTATTGAATGTACATGCAGCAAATCTCTTTATGAGACAAGGGCAGAGAGAGATGTGATTAAATCTCAAGAACAGCAAAGCAAACAAAACAGAGGAAAATATAATCTTTCTTAGGACTACAGTGTTATTCTTTTAGCATTTTCCCTCTGAAAATTACCATCAAGTATTTATTTCCTACCCTCTAAGCAATTAAGGTAGTGGAAGATAATAAAATTATTAATTTCAAGAACACTTATAAAACTTTGGATTCTCATTTATTGTTTTCAGCAGGCATATGACAACATTTAAATTTTGTTCATTTGCTCTGTAAATTTGCTGCAAACTTGAACAATTCATGAATGCATCTATCTAGGCTTTACTCTGACACATTTTAGCAAATGGAATGGGTTATTCAGCAACTAATGTTTTCCTTATTTTACACATCCAATTATTGTTGATAACAGTTCATCCAGGTGCCACTTCTGTGAAAAATTGATTTTTCTTTCTTTAATTTTTCAGCTACCTGTATTCATAACCATCATGGTTCCACAACTTGGGTGGTTTTATCTTGTGAATTCAGCAGAGTACTTCAGTTTTCAAATAACAAGCTTATATTTTCTTATCTCTGAGATGAGAATACATGTCTTGAGCAGCTTTGGATTTTTATGTCCAAATTGAAAAAAACAACACAAAATCAAAATTAAAAGGTGTAGCTACACTCCTGAGAATGAAAAGAAACAAGAGAGCTGTAAGTCACCCTGGCGCCCCTATTTAAGTGTTTTGCCTTAATAGCCCAAATGTAATAGCTGTAAAAGAGCAGCCTCTTAACTATTCTTCAAAGTAGGGCTCTTCATCACTTGAGCTACTTTATGAGTTCTTGAAAGACACACTGCAGGCTAGGAAAGATTGGGAAGTCTATAATTTTACATCAATCAATGTCGCTGATAAATTACTAGTCACAAGAAAGGACGTGGCAAAACACAATAGGACAAGTTATTAATGGAGAATCCCCAGTGCTCCAGATACATCTGTATTACGTGAAGAGAGGAAGAAAAAATCGTTAAGCAATAAAGCTTATTAAACAGCTAAGATTGAGGGGCTCATAAACCACACAGGGCTGGTACAGGCTGTGAAAGAGAACGGCTGAGCTATTACAGTGCAGGGTAATGGGAGCACTGCTGAGCAGCAGAACAGCAGAGCAGGCTGGCCCAGGAAGCACAGATCCAGTATGACCTAGCTGTGGGGAGGGGCAGGAGGTGTGTTAGGTGCTGGAACCATTTTGCCTCTCTAAAGAAAGGAAAGAAACTTCAGACGTTTTCATTTGCCCCTTCCTTAAGTAGCAAGAAGTCTACTTTGAAAAATATACTTTGTACATGAATACACCTGGTGGAAAGACAAAGAAGTCTGTAGTGACCACAGACCATGAGCAGCAGGAGTGGAACATGGGGATCCCTAGTCACAGTTACATGCTCAAGCTGAATAGGCTCAAGTACAGTCGATGTTGCAATAAGTTGATCAGAACAAAGTCCTGTGGTCTCCCAAGTCTTTTGTCATATACATGTTTTGACAGCTTCAGAAGGCATAGAAAAAATCCTTTCCAACATCCCAAATATAAAACCAAAAGCTGTGACCAAAACCTTTACAGGCAGAAGATATTTTGCCCATGCTTCCTGTTCATATACCTGCATGCAGTAAAGACCAATCTCTTGACTTTTTGTTATACTTTTTGGTCTTACGTCACTTGATTCTTCTCCACCACAGCTGTTTCAGACCAAAGTATTGCCAGGGATCTCAAGAGGACACCCGCACATAATCCTGCAGAGAGCTAACAACAGTTTCTCACATTCCAGCTGCACAACTTGGGTTTGCTTTCTCACACCTGGGACTTCAAAACTTCATATCAAGGAAGGTACTTAGGAAAGTCTTTCACAAGTTTTCCGTGCTATTTCTGTGCTGAGGGAAATAAATAATGCATACCACATTGAATTCCACAGAAAACAGGTAAAAGCTATAAAGGAACAAAATGCTCTCTATTTTGAAGTGATTTCTGCTATATACTGCAGTGAAAATTGCTTAGGATTTATCAATCTGAGATTCAGTGTAACAGTGTCAAATCACAAGATGGGCATAATGGACCTGATCAGGCTGTGACTGAAGCCAATTGCAAAAACACCACTCAATAGTAATATGTCCAAACTGGGGCCAGCAATTCTGGACCTGTAATTACTTTTGATCTCAGATTCCAGTAACCATTTTCTTTTCACTCCTTGAATACACACAGGAAGCTGACTTCCTTTCTATAGACAATGAGCTTCTGAAGGACTCCAGTGGGTTGGGGACTCTTACCAGAGACAGTGCTGGAATGGTATTTTCTGTCCAAGTAGGTAATTTAATCTGGTTTTACTATTTGGCTGGCATCCCAGTATTGTACAGATAAAGTCTATATGATAAGTAAGACTAGAACTTAACTGGAAGCCCAGCCCCAAACCTACTGTAATTAGGATCCCAGTGTGTTTGATGTAGTACAGAACTGACTTTCCCCTCTTTATCTGTTTAGGGTTCTGTACAAATAAAGAACAAGGATCCTTGTTCTTCTTGCCCTCTATGTCCTTTTAAAGGTGATAAAGGTTTTCTATGATTTCCTAAGCTTAGCTGGGACAATCAACTTTCTTTCTCTCCTGAAAGAAGGCTGAGGATATAGCAGGTCTGAGTAAATACTCACAGTTGTGTTGTGTTCACACAGATGCAATGCAAGTGAAGGAGCTGGCTGGCAGCCTTTTATAAATTACAGTGAAATCTGCTGGCCTCCGTGTAAAATGGATGATGGGAAAATAAACCCTCACATTCTAACCACAAGATTTGATTTTGCATGACTCGTCCATGAATTTATTCCATACTCCATTATCTTGGCTGTAGCTGCTTTTATCCTCACACAAATCCATGCCTGGTGACCCATACTGGGGTTAGTCCAAAACTCTGCTATGCTTCAGACTAGTGTCTTGGGGAATAGAGATGGGATGGGTGGAGAAGGAGCAGTTGGGAGAGCAGATTGTGAAGCCAAACTAAGCCACTCTCTTCTAGGATTTTCTTAACTTTGGCAAAGTAAAGGAAACTTTGGTCTGTGCTTGAACCAATTGTTGGAAACTTTGATCAATGCTTGAACTTATACTCTGTCTTTTGCACGGATATGCCAGATGATGCCAATTAGACTCACTGCTTTTCACAGTAAATCTCAATAAAACTCCAGGGTTTTAACATTATTTTTGATAGAGCCTTACAAGAAACAGTTTTCTCCAAATAGGAGTCAGACAATTTGCAGAGTCTCTGGTCTTTCTTGGGAACAGCAAGCACTTATGTCTGAAGAGTGACTAGAAGACTGTCAGCATATACTTCTGGTTCTTGCCTCTTGCTTGGTTCTTCAGCAAATACTCCCAATGCATAAGTTCTCTAAAACAAAAATAAATATGAGCAGAGGCCTTGTTCAGAGAGTGAAGCATGGAAAGAATTTTTTTTTCTGATTTCAGCATGTTCTGCCTTTTGTCACATCCTACTGATCTGAAAGGGTTTGGGGGAAGAGCATATGTGGTTTGGAAACAGAGTTTGAGCAGATTTACCACTGCTTCAGCTGACATAGTGAACAGCCAAAGTGAGCTTACTGCAGTCCTGTGCAAAGTCAAAGAATAGAATAGAATAGAATAGAATAGAATAGAATAGAATAGAATAGAATAGAATAGAATAGAATAGAATAGAATAGAATAGAATAGAATAGAATAGAATAGAATAGAATAGAATAGAACAGGTGTGGGGACCCTACTGGTTTGGAAGGAGGGGACTTTTTTAACCCATCATCTTTCTTTTTAAAGTAGTCATAATCATAAAGATAAAAGATGCTATTTTAATATCTTTGTTAACTCCAGGATAGTAGTCAAACACAAAAATGTCAGTGTAAACAGTCTGCAATTTACAAATATTAGCATATCAACAAGGTATGCTGTGAAATCAAGAACTGTAAGGTCACCCTCACCCTGTAAGTCTCATCAGAAGCATTTTAATACAAAAGCTGTAATCACAGAATTACTGCTCTAAACCACTGAATTCCCTGAGGGAAGTTTTATAATGCAAAGGAGTGTAATCATATTTGATTTTCTTTATTGCTAACTCTGCATGGAGATCTGAAAAAATCACTATTAATCTAAGCCAGACAACATAAACCTTAAATGAAAATGTAAAACAATATCTTAAAATGATGTTCATGCTGATTGCAGGAGGAAGGGGGAAAGAGGGGGAAGAAAAGAGCTCTATTAGACTGTCCTTTTTCCCTACTGTTTTCTGCATAGGCTATGCAGCAGTTACCTGCTAAAAATAAATCAGTTTTTAAGTTTAGAATGTTGTTTATCTCAAGCAAAACCTGATTGTCTTTTAAGACAACAGAGAAGCATGAGAATTTGGATTTGGTTTTGGTCTTGCAAGACTTAGAAACTGACTGCTTGTAGATTAGAAATCTCTGTCCCAGAAGAGTAAACATCTATTTTTTCCGAGAATTCTCAAGCTTCAGAGAGCTTTCCTGATATGCATGATGTTATGATAGAGAATTTCAGACTTATTTCTGGTTTACAAAAGCAATTGGAAAAACATATGAGTAATTGTTCTTGAAGAGTTGCTGCTAAATTTGAAGCAGATGCAATGGAATTCAGATTGTTCTGAATATTTTTAAGCAAAAAGATACTGGAGTTATGCATCTGTTCATAGTTTAGCATGCATTCAGGGTTGCAAAGGACAAAGGGGAACCCAGGACCACATTAATAAAGAGCCTGTGTCCAAGGCTTGATATTACTCATGTCAAAGGTATTGGAAAACTGCCACTGATTTCCTTGAGTCTTTGCTGGGCTCTGAGCACACATCTAAGCTTCGTATCACTGGACACCATTAGGCAAACAACTTTTGATTTAGTTGCAGAGACACTGATGCTCCCTGGAACCTGGTGAGTATCATACAAACACATCTTAGTTCAGAGCAAAGACACTGACTCAAAGAATACATTACATTGCTTTCAGAACAGCAAATGCAACAATTATTGTCAGTCTGTCATGTTTTTGGTCTGTTCCTATAGAAAATTACTGTGAAGGATAATGGCTGGCACTACTCAAGAGCAAGAATTATAGAGGAATATAATGTTATCAATTAATAAATCAAAAAAAGAATGTCTCATCAATACTTCATTACTATATGTTAATTTTTCACATCTCTCATTAACACGGCATGCCATTTGTCTTAACCTCCTAGCTCTGCTGAGGTTTAAACATAAGCCAGAATTTTTTACAAATCATGGACAGATTTATTGCAAAGCTGTCAAAAAGGAGTCAAAAAGCTACATCAGCCTAGTTGAAGTGACTAATTAATGGATCAAGACAACTCATTTTTCTGAAAATTGTTAGAACTGTTTTGTTTCATGATGGGCCTTGTCATATGAAATCAAGAAAGTCGTCTCAGAAGACTCATTAGACTTTTGGTATATATGAAGGAAGTCAGATGTCAAAAAGAAATGGAATAAAGCTTGGAGGCAGTTTTAGGTATTTTTAAATGAATTTGCATTTTCTGCATGCAAAGGAATACCAAACTGCTCCTGCTCATCCCTCATATCTATATTCTATGGGTGTGTTTCTTGTGTGCAAAATGATCAGCCTGAGGACTTACGCAAATTAGTTCTTTATGTTATTTGGAAGGTGACTCTGAAACACTTTTACATGAATTGAAGCAGTTAGGTTGACTGGATGTAAGCCCTTAGCTCAGGCAGAAGGTAACTCTTATCAGTTGGAATGTGTTAAACTCTAAGTGCAGTCATCCTTGCTCCTGCCATAAAATGGATTAACATAGAGCACCATGGCTAGTTAACCCAAAAGAGAACTGAAGGTCTGTAATTTCTAAGTACTATTACTGTCTTCTGACTGAAGGAATATAACCTCAGTAACATGATATTACTTCTGCTTTTGACTGGATGACTAAATCTTTGAATGGGTGAGCAATAAACAAAAGAATAACAAAGAAGAGTAAGTCATGCTTTCCAGACTACATTTTAGAAGAATGGTCATGGGTCAAAGTTTTGAAAGCTTCCCTATTTTGCAGATGCTTTCACATGGAAATAATGGTAAAGCAAATAATTTAAGCAAAGGACATCAGCAGGTGCTACAATCTGTCCATGCCTACTTACGGAAAAAATATCACCATGTCTGAACTTACCAGTTTTCTGGGTTTGTAGCTGCTGCAAGCTCTAAGCTCTCAGCCACAAGGCACAGGGTCTTACCCACTTCGTTTAAGTTTAATCAGCCTTTCCCAGAGAGGTTATAGCAGCATTATACTGGGTTCAAAGACAGATGATGAAAGTAACTAAAGCAGGTAAAAATCATAAGCAAGGAGACTGAAAGTTCTTCTGCTTTGTGTAGTATTTGTTCTTGGGCTTTTCTAAACAGCTATACTGAAAGAAGGGTGGTAAATATTACAGGACAACATTAAAGTCTCTGCCTGTAAATAAGGAAATACATATACCCTGGCTTCAAGCTTCTACTCCTTCTCCCTCTTCTCTCCATGTAACAGTGAAGAAGCCAAAAATGCAACTTCCATTTGATTTTCTTTTCTTTGTAGGTTTCCCCTACAGGAGCTGCAAAGGCTTTGACCTGGATACAATAGTAATATGGATATTTATTTTTTTCATCTGTTTCCCTTTGGAGGAAGTGCCAAAAGCAATTGTTTCTACTTCACCTCAAAAGTTGCTAGCGATAGCATTTTTGTAAGGGAGTCAGACAGCTATTTCTGCACATACAACAGCAAGCCTAGAAAGCCCTCACCGCTTGCTACATGGCAGGCGATCCGTGTTATCCCGCACCGGTGCTGGCAGTTTTCCCCAGTGCACTTTTCCCAGGGGGTGATTTCCCGAAGCACAGGCGTACAGATGTGTAAGTGCACGCCTTTACACGTGTCCAGGCTGTCCATGCCCCCCCCCACACACACGGGAGCCGCTGCCCCGGCCCAGGGGAGCGCCGGGGCTGCCGGTGCGGGCGGCAGGTGGCGCTGCGGGGCCGGGCTGCCCGCGCCCGCTCGGGCCGAGCCTCCGGGGCCGGCAGCAGCCCCCTGCCCTTCTGGCTGCTGCTTTGGGAATTCGGCGGGCTTCGGTCAGCCCTTCGGGCTGCCGGGCATCAACGCCCCCTCCCAGGCGGGAGGCAAAACAAAACCCATCTGGTTTTCTTTTTGTCCACCTTCCCGCCTCTCCCGCGCCTCGGGAGCCCCGGGCGGCCGCTGCCGCCAGCCCGGCCGGGCGGCAGGAGCAGCTCTGCACCCGCTCCCCGTCAGACATCGCCGCCAGGGCCGGGCAGGGCAGGGCAGGGCCGGGCAGGGCAGGGCAGGGCAGGGCAGGGCCGGGCAGGGCAGGGCAGGGCCGGGCAGGGCAGGGCAGGGCAGGGCAGGGCCGGGCAGGGCCGGGCAGGGCCGGGCAGGGCAGGGCAGGGCAGGGCAGGGCCGGGCAGGGCAGGGCAGGGCAGGGCCGGGCAGGGCCGGGCAGGGCAGGGCAGCCCCTGCTGCCCGGGACAGGAGCGAGGTTCCGCGCTCCCAAGCGGAGGTCTCGGAGGAGGAAAAGCGTAGGAGGGAGGATCCGCGAAGATCCAGGTAGATCCAGCTTTTACCGCTTACCAAAAGGCACCAGCAGCAGGACCTCCGCCTCCTCCCTCCCCCCTCCCCCCCTCCATCCCTCCCTCCTCCCCTAACTCCCTCCCTCCCTCCCTCCCCTGCCCCTCCGCGATGAGAGAAGGGCCAGGTCGGTGCGCGCCAGCCAGCAGCGGTCTCTGCCAGGGGCAGACGGATCGCTTTCATGTCGCAGGGTGACTGCTAGCCCAGCGGAGGCTCCCCCGGCCGGGCCGGGCTGGGCCGGGCAGGCGGCGGGCGGGCAGCTGCCCCGGTGCCGGGCTGCCGCCGGCGCGCTCCGCGGGATGCTGGCGGCGGGGGATGCGGAGCCGGCCGCGGACTAACATGGGGGGCGGCCACTCCCACAGGGCGCCCGTCTTCGACGAGAACGAGGACGGTGAGTGCGGAGCTGTCCGCGGTACCGAGCCGCGCCCCGCCCGGCGCTCCGGGGCCGCGGCGCCCGGGGGCGGGCGGGGTCCGGCCCCGCTCGGTGCGGGAGCCCGGCGCTGCTCCGGCCGCGGGCTGCCAGCGGCGGGGGCGATGCCCGGGGCAGCGGCCGGACAGCCCCCCTTGGTCCAGCCGTCCGCACCGAGAAACTGGGTGGCTGCTTTGGGCACGGGCTAGAGTCTAGCACATCCCCAGCTGGGGTTGAAGCACATGGCAGGTAACTTCATACCTGCGTTTATGGATGGGCATCGTTTTGGAGATGGATGACCGCATTTTTGTTTTTGTTTATAGTCGTCTCTTTGCCCACCTGCCTGTTTTAAATGGTGATGTCTCTCTTAGTCTATACTTCTTCCATCACCTATACTTTCTGAAACTTTTTTTAGCTTGTTCTATTACTCTGAATTTCTACTCCCTGCCTAGATAATATGTCATAAGAAAGTGTCTCTTGTAAAGTTTTTGGAAGGCAATGGAAAAGTTTGCCTAAAATGTGGTGTTTCTTTTCTCTTTATGCATTTCAATGTCATTTTCCAATGTAGCCTGTAATTAATTGGAATTACGTGAATGCATTTCAATTAAAATAATTTTGGGTCTTGAAGCAGAGAGAACACGGCACTCTTAGAAAGCAGATATTTGTATATGAACATAAAAATGTTTTTAATGTTACTTATGGAATAGATGTTGCTGCCTATTCAGACAATGGGTGCTTGATTTTGAGTGTATTCCTTCCCCAGAAGTTCCCAATATATTTTACTAGGAAGTGATTGTGCCTTAATAGACTCACATTGTTTTGGCTTCCTGGGTTTCATAACAAGTCAGAAACATGTACGTTCTGCCCAGTATGTTCAGGGCACATGGAGATACTTGTACTGTTTTGCTAGTAGGGGGAAAACGTCTAAAATGCAAGTAAAGATGTATTCACCCTTTTAAGCACTTTACATACATTAAGACAAGATTACCGTTCCCTAATCCTTGGTAAAGCTTGATGAGGTGTGGTTTACAATATTCCATTGTTTGTGTGGGGAGTGGGACAGATGATTTACCATTTGTGTATTGTGGAGCCATTGCTGTCATTTTCTTGTACTGATATAAAATTTCAGACTTCTACCATAGGTCATGCTCTGTAAACATACAAACGAGAAAGAGCCCCCCACACCTTCCCCCAGGTAAAGTCTCGACCATGCACAACTGGTGTTGTAAAACTCGAGGTAACTCACTGAGAAATACTCCAGGGTGAAAGCATGCTGTCTAGACACCCTAAGGTAAAAAGATACCCATGCTCCTGCCTTTGAAGACTTTTAATTGGGCTCTCCTGAGTTAGCAGTTTCCATGAATTATTACCACCTTATTTTTTTTTTCCATGATACAAAAGTGTGGTCAGTTTTTAAACAAAATGAACAAAGCTCAACAGTAAATTATTGCAGAGAAGCCTTCATACTACTTAGTTCTCTTTCCATCAGGAACATGTTTCTGTAACGCAGCCATTATTAACAGGTTATAAAAAAAGCACATGAAGTATTTATGGATTTCTATTAGGTCATTATTTATTCTTTGCATGGTTTTATTTTGTTCTGAGGTGGTTTTCCCCATTATGAATGTTCCTAACCTAATCTTTTATTCCTCTTAAGATATTTTGCTTGGCACAACCATCTAGTTCAGAAGAGCCCATTGCTTTTGAAACAATAACCAGTTTCCAATACTACTTACAAAATATTGTTCAGGATGGCATTTTCCAGAGTACCTAAACAATATGGGGAAATATCCCTTCTTTGAAAAAGTAGCTTACAGAATTTAATGCAAAATGAAGCTGTTTTTTTCATATTCCCACTAGTAGCTAAAAAGTCACCATTTCCCACAATATTGGACTCAAAATGTAATTTAAAAACAAAAAAAAAGCTAAATAAAAAGTATAACAAGAGAAAGTGCATTTGTTTCTTGAGATGGTATAATTTTGCTCAAGAATGACAATTCAGAGAGAACTGGAATAGGTAAGTTGTGCATGAAGATGTAGGAATAGTAGAAACTAAACTGTTTAGTGTACTGTGTATAATGTCACAGCTGCCTCCTAAAATTATAAAAATGAGCAGAATAAAGTATTGTCATTTTATATCCATACACATTAATGATGGATGTAGAATAAAACATGCATTTTTGAAGAGAAGGTTTAAAACAATGTAATGTCACTCTGGAAATAATAAAAAAAAAAGCTACTTACTTGGTGTATTACTTAACAAATAAATGTATGGAAATAGTGTGTGAAGAGCACCCACGTGCTGCCTGACAAGCCTACGGGGTGTCTGTTCCAGAGTTACAACTCCTGCTTTCTGATGAGAAGAGGTGCTGATCCATTGAGTAGATCTAAAAACTGTAAGTTGTATGTAGACTCCCCACCATGCTCAGGATAATAGAAAAATTATTCTAGACAATCAGAGGCCTGAACTGCATGCAGTTAGTCCCCAGTTATGACAGACAGTACAACACATCATTACCATACACTAATCTTTTTGAAGTAATGTAGTGCATACAATTTTTACCAGCTACATTAGTTCTCTGTTCCATTTTTATTGTCAGGATCTTCCAGAACATCTCGCTTTGAATGGTTAGAAACATCTGCTTTCCTGATTAAATGTTTCTTAAACCTATTTTTAAGAGTTGTATTTATTTCAAGTTTTTGTTAGTTGAAACTGCTCTCCCCTCTCCAGGATTACTCTGGGGCTTTGACAGACTTCAAAAATGTCCCCTCTCGCTCTTTGATTTGTAGGGAAACCTTTTCTATTTTTCTATTATTTCTACTGCTTTCTCATTTCCTGTGCCCTGCATCTGTCTGCATTTGAACCTGTCTTGCTTTCACACAGATAACCCAAATTACACACGGAATTGTCGGTGAGTTTTCACCAGGACCTTGTGTTGGAAAAATACATCCTGTTCTCTACTGGAAATAACTTCTAGTGCAGCCTATAACTACATGTGCCCTTTTCGTGGACATACCATGTGGATAGTTCTGTCCCCCTGTGGTCAGTGCCCTGCTCAGTAATTTCTATTGATGAATTCCAGTCTACATTAGAAATTCTTGGTGTTTCTATGTACATGGCCTTTTGCAGGACTGAATTTTAGTCCATTTCTATTATTCGTAGTCTCAAGGACGATCACTCACTTCTTTCCTTGCAACACTCTGATTCTTCTTTACCCAATGTTTTAAATTACCACCACTCTGATCAGCTTCATGCCAGTTATCAAGACCACTGAACACTTTGTGTTAAGTATTCAGCTGGATCATATCCAGACTTAATCTTCTTTGCTGTTAACCCTTGCCAACCTCATAATTCCCATTTCTAAATAATATTTTTTCCAGTGTTACTGTCATGGTTTAACCCCAACCAGCAACTCACTCAGCCCCACACAGCCACTTGCTCACTCCCGCCAGGTGGGATGAGGGAGAGAGTTGGAAGAATAAAAGTGAGAAAGCTCATGGGTTGAGATAAAGACAGTGTAATAGGGAAAGCAAAAGCTGCCACACAAACAGTGCAAAACAAGTAATTAATTCACTGCTTCCCAGCAGCAGGTAGGTGTTCAGCCATACCCAGGAGAGCCCGGTCCATCAGATGTGATGGAGACTTGGGAAGACAAATGCCATCACACTGAATGTTTCCCTCTTCCTTCTTCTTCACGCAGCTTTATACCTGAGCACGAAGCCATGTGGTGTGGGGTGTCCCTGGGTCAGTTGGGGTCAGCTGTCCTGGCTGTGTCCCCTCCCAGCTCCTTGTGCCCCCCAGCCTCCTCACTGGTGGGGTGGGATGATGGACAGAAAAGGCCTTGAATCTGTGGAAGAGCTGCTCAGCAATAGCTACAACATCCCTGAGCTACCAGCACTGATTACAGCACAAATCCCAAACACAGCCCCACACTAGCTGCTCTGAAGAAAATTAGCTCTATTCCAGCCAAAACCAGCACAGATACCTACCTTTCATTTTGCCAGTTAATCCTCGCCATATTCAGCTTTCCTTATACTTATGATCTTACTTATCATTCCACTGAAACTGAGAAAAATTAAATTTAAGCCCACTCTATCATCTACAAAATAAGTTTGTCATCAAGGAGAAATGTCTGGTTACTCATGTGCAAAAAACTTCTGGTAAAACCATGCTGTATTTATGTCATTTTTTATTCTTAGCCTGGGTTAAAGCACAAAAACAGCTAGGAATAGTCCAGGGAACAGAGCCCTTTGTTTGCCTAGACCTTGTACTCGGCTAAAGATATAGAAAAATATGTTTCATTTCTTGATTTTTATTGCTTTATAGGTTGGATAGAGAGCTAGGTCTGGTGTTGTGCAGCATCACTATTTCTTACCAAAGCTAGATACTTATATGGTGTGGAGCTACAACATTTTTTCAGACATTTAAAAAGCATTTCAAGCAAGGCACTACACAAATTGTGTAATCAGTTCAGGTAAAAGGAAGACAGTTTTATTTTGGTTAATATTACCGAGGCAGATGAACCTGACTCTCTTCACCTTGAATATTTCTTATAACAACTACCCTCTCCTGAATGTGTATATCAAGTAGTAATATCAGGAGAGCAAAGAAGTAAATTTTTCCTCATGTTCAACTCTTCAGAAACAGCAATATGTTCACAAGAATGGCAATAGAAGGGTAAGGGTAATATTTACCATAGGTAAATGTTCTTTGCAAATTCTCAGTAAATATCACAAGTAATGAATATATTAACAATAACCTAGTGTCTGTAAAGAGTGTCTTTCATGGTGGATTTGCTTGACTGTGTTCGGTTAAAATTTCAATCATATTCAAAATGTGAAAATGAAATAGTCGAAAAAAGTAATTTAGAAAAGAGCTGATTCAGGAGAGATATTAGTAGTATCAAACAGGAATAATGTATTTGCCTACATTGGGGTGGAAGATAGAGAGGAAAGGATAAGAAACAAAGTGTTAGAAGTTAGAAGCTGGTTCTGCCAAGTGATATGGCAGTTGTATTTGATTATTTGCGGCTTAAAAAGTCAGCTTTGCTACAATTACTTTTAGAAATAAGTGTACTGAACCTTTAAAGAGCTTGTTTTTATTTTTGTAGTACATGACTTTACATTTAAAGTAAATATGTATTTCCAAAGAACCTTTCACTGAGCATCCTGAAGTTGTAGAGCTCGAACACCGCTCTGTGGAGATCATTGTGACAGGCTGTGCCTCAGTTGTGTAGTCTTGTGTGGTGTGTGGGAAATGAGGCAAAGTAACATGCCTTGGTTTATTCTCCGTGACCGGAACCTGATTCACTTTAGTGCTCATGTATCTATTTCAAGGAAGTGGTGAATTCCCACTTCCTTGCCTGAATCATAAGGTTTTGTTCTGCTGTAGTGTCACAACTATGGAGCTCAATGAAAATCTTACGTACTAGAGAATATAGCATCCATCCTCTGGAGTTAAACTTCCAATTTGAAGGTGTAATTTAAAATTGATTTCTACCTCTCCTCTTTAGAAAAGCCTTCAGCTTAAATGAAGGATTTAAAATTGTTGGCGAGTGCCAGAAAACATCATTATTAAATGGCTAGCTGCTGAAAAGATTTATACTAAAAACCTAAAACCCAGATGCAGAGCCCAAGAAAAATGCCTGCAATTAGTATGGTTTCAGGTAGTTAAATTCTGAGCATAATGGCTGAGTTTATATATAAGGGCTGTGAAAGCTGAAGAACTACAAAGTGACATAGGGAAAAATGACAAATAAGAGTTTTGCTTGGAACCAATTTAAAGCAGTGGTTAAATGTCAAAATGAGTCAGATTGAGAGGAGAGCATGCAGTGTCCAGTTATTGTCAGTGATATGATAGTGCTCATCATCCTGCTGCCACAGAGCTATAATGGATAACGCCTGATGCAGTCACAGAGCTGCTGCACTCAACTTGAATCACGAGATAATAACACACTCTTTCAAACTGTTTGTTTCATAAAATACAGCCCTAAAGAACAAAATAAAGGGTTTGGCATCTAAATGCTTTCTGTTAAAGAAAGTAGCAAACATCATGTGGGATCAATATTTCTGCTGGATTTTTAGTTTGTTCATGGAAGTTCTATGGTGTGTTATGTTGCATTTTAATTTTTTCTTTGCAAAGATGAATATTCCAGTTCCCTTTAGAACTGAATTGGATAAGAATACCACAATGTGATTTAAAAACTGCTCAAAGGCAGTTCTGTTGAAAGCCACAGCTGTCAAAGACATTATTTTATGCTGAATATCAATGTTTTAGATAAATTAGACCCAGACCATTGGACTTTTTTATACTTTGTTTTATGACCATGTTGAATTTTATACAATTTCATTTTCAATTTATTGAACTTGAAACAGGAAGTCATCATTATGGGTAGTGCAAAACACTTCAGAAACCCTAATAGCAGTGTCTGTACAATCACAGAACAAAACAGATCAGTGTTGAGTTGACACTTACAGCATGATATGAGACAGTGGGAGAATATAGACAGAAAGGAGAGTGCAGGAGAACAATATGATCATTTCAGGCAGCCACAGAAGTACCAACTGCCAGACTGCTGTGACAGTTTACATGGTCAGTGCTGAAGGAGGTTCAGAAGGAATATCGTGACATTGCAATCACCATCAGCCCTCATCTTCTTGACTCAGGCTTTGGTACAATGCACACAAATAATGTGGACCTCTTCAGACACTGATAATTGTAGGCAAAGTTTAATACTGTATCAGTTTTCCCCTTTTTACAGAGAACTCTAAAGAAGATGGATATGGCACTTTCATCTTAGCTTCTTGCTATCTCAAATGAGCTGCATCTCTGTTCCACCATTTGAATGTCCTAAAAATGTTGTGCAATATCAGATTTACCTCACACTGTCAGGATTAGAACAAAGATCCTTTCCAGGGACAGTGTTTGCAAATTCTACTTTACTTTACATCATCCAGATTCAACAAAATCTCTGCCAGCAATATCTTAGAGATGGACCCAATAAATTTTCAAGATCCTTCCTAATAATAGTTACTACAATTCCAAGATTTAGTTTTCTGCTTTGGTGGAAACATCTTTGTCAGGATCTCAATCTTAAACAAAGGCATCACGTAAGTCTTTGCTCCTGCTTCTGTGGCCTTCTAAAATTTGTAGAAGTGGTTGACATGACACCTACGTCTAAGAATGTTAAGGAATTTCTTGTTGACTTGTTATCGAGGATGTGCTCACAGAGGTAACATTTTACCCATGTTGCAATATGTGTTAGTAGTGTGCCTGCATATCAAGATAGGCTTTTTGTGTATAACTAAGCATAAATAATTCAAAGCTAACCAAGCATCAAGCAAGGTAAGCTTAGAGACTTCTATTCAAGATCAGGGAAAATTCTGATTATGAAGTAAACTCTGAGAAAACAAGATTGTTGTCTCAATCTCAACACCATTGCTTTTATAATCTCTCCTTCACAAATTCAGACATTGTTCCCTGTCCCTGCCCACAGCTGTTGCTTTCAGTGAAAAGGCTCTGCTCCTTCAGCTGAGCTGCTGCTGTTTTCTGTGCCAAAGAGCAGGCTTTCAGAGAGCTGGGTTCTGAAGGACTGGAAAAGCTGAATGGTGGAAGGGGTGGCAACCTGAGAAATAAATGTTTGGTTTTATCCCAGGACAAATGGTTTCCAAATGTACAGAGATGTTAAACTGACTCTACTCCTCAATACTGGCTTCACTTCCAGGAGAGTTCAAAAGTTCTGACAGCTTCCCATAGAGCGAGGGGGAACAGATCTAGTTCCTCCCACCTGGCTCCAGTGTGACAGACACTGAGTCATGGATAGCACTTGGCATAAAAGTGAAAAATTCCTTGATGTGAATGTGTGAATGTGGGTTACAAAGCCAGCAGTAGCTTCTAGGGGGGGATGCAATTTTTTGTGTACCTTGGGTATCACACTGTCCAATGAATTAAGTTCAGCCTGGAATCAAATGTTGTACCTGACTGAATTAGAAAATGGCCAAGAAAATCTTTGGGAAAAAACACATAGTAAGAAATTATGATCTTGCTCATAGATACTCAGTAGATCCAGTCTCACCAGAACTGTCTTTGTACAGTATCTTCTGAATGTGGGCATAAAACCAAAGAAGGCAGGGTTTTGTTGGCCAAGCACAAGATTCACTCTTTTCTAGCTTTCCCACTAAAAAGCAAGCTTGGGGAGGCAGAAGGCAAAACCTTCCTGAAGCAAAACCTGGTGGGCTGTGACACCTGTGACTAAGCACTGAAGAGTGGAATAGAGGAGAGATTGTCAAGCTATTTTGGAGGTTTCATAACATTTTGACTTAGCCAGAACGAGCTAATGCTGAGATGATGGGAAAGGTGTAGAAGAGAATAGGTTGCTACTGAGATCAGTCAATACAAAGTAAAAATTTCTGAGAGAATATTCAATTAAAAAGGAGAGCTTCTAGTTCAGTCTGGTAGAGGAGCTCCACAGCATCCTATCATGTAAAACATGTGAGGGGAAGGAAAAAAATGTACAGGACACCCACCAAACTCAGCAGGAAAAGCCTGGACATTTTGGATGGGAAGAGTAATAGTAGTAAGCAGTGTGCACATCAGAGGCTGTGGTCTCCCCTGGGCACAGTTCTGCTTAGTTTCCTGAACTAGTTAAATTGATTACCTTGAATGACATTACTTACTGCCTAATGTAGGCCTATGTTGGACTGTTGCCTAATTTGCTGTTGTACCTGTGAACATCATGTGTGTGTATAAGCTTCCTTGCAACAGGAAAAAGTAAAAGATTATTATTACACAAACCTAAAAAACTGAAGAGATCAATAAATGTTGTTTTCTTCACTCATACTCATACTTATACTCATACTCATACTCTGAGTTTCCTTGGACTCAATCAAAATTTGGCATGAATAGCAAATACAGGGTCTTTGCAGAAAAAGAGCAGGCAAATATCTTGGGTTTTTTCTCCTGTGGTTAAAGAAGAACAAAGTTGGTTTACTGTCTAGGGTTCAGTCTCTTATGCATTAAATGTTTTGAATAATAACACTGTTTTTTATTTGGCTGCACTTGATCCCAGGAAACTATTTCCTTTATCAGAAATGTATGTTCAAATCGCACTCTGTCTGCAGACCAGCACTGGTGAGGCCCAAGATGCCTACACCTTCTCAGTGCAGAGGATGTTGAGCATCAATATGTTCATCAGGACTTAGAACTGGTTGCCTTAAAACAGTATTTCATGGAACATCCTTTTATTTAATTTTAAACTCCTAGGAATTAACATTATACTGTTTAAATTTTACATTACATGTATACAGTACAGTTTTCTAGTTAGGCCAATATATACTATTTATATTCTACAGTATAGTACTGAACCTTTATCAAACACACTTTTCTGGAGGAAAGAAAGAAGGCATCTATTCACTGGTGAATCCTACCAGGCTTTCCCGCTCAGCTTCCTCACTTACTAAAATCTGATAAATACACTGGAAGTGCCGCATGTGATGTGTATTCAGGTTGTACTCAAGAAACCTTAATGTTATACACTGGTCTATTCCCTTAGGCAGTCAGCATTCACCTCAAATATCCATCAACACGATATGAGTAGGGTTGTACTTTTGTGTCACAGAAATGAGGACTTCCTTCCTTTTGTTCCCAAATAAGTTATTTTCCACTCCAATAACTAGAAGACTTATTTAGACGCAGTCTCTCACATGCTCAGTTTGACGTCATCTCTAACTCCTTAACTTCCACTTTGACTCTCATCAACTTGTATATTTTAGTAAGTAAATTAAACAGTCTGGACAGCCTAGGATTTGTGAGGTCACTGCACAGTTCTGGTTTTAATCACTGGAAATTTGAGCTCTGCAAAAAGATGTCTGTAAAAGTCTTCTTAATTCACCACCACTTTTCTAAAGACTATCATCTTTCTCTGTTTTCCAACCTGGCAAGGAAAGCTTACTGGAGATTGGGCTCTTACAGGCATGGTTTAGTGGTGGACTTGGCAGTATTAGGTTTATGGTTGGTCTCAAAGACCTTAAAGGTCTTTTCCAACCTAAAATACTGCATGATTCTATGATTTCAGTTTATTTCACTGGTAGACAGTCCGTCAAGGTTCGTCTTCCAGTTTTGCATATTATTTATTTCTGCTGCAACTAATGGAAGATTCTTTATAATCAGTTTTTCTTCTACTCCCCTTTTCTATGATTGCTGTCACAGGTCTTGGCACAAAAGTATCAAACGCTGTAATGCTTTTGTTCTTAGAAATGTTGTATTGTATTTTCTGATATGGGTACTAAGTATGAGGTAGACACCTAAGCTTCATTCATTCCATAATAAAGACAAAGGTATTTTCCTTTTAAATTGAAGTATGCTTCTTAGAAAGCATTACTAGTATTGGTGGCAGCTTATTTATACAGGGTTTTGAGGCTCTAATGATAACTGAACATGGTTGATGAATCTGAAATTCATTTTCCAAATTTATATTCCCGTAAATATTTTCCTCATAATATCACAACATAACATGAAATTCTTTATTTTATACTTCATTAAACTTTTTCTGTTTTGGTCTATTTTGAAAAAAGCTGTTTTAGATGTATTCATCAAATCTACCACATAGTTTGTTTATCTGCATCAAAATATGAATTAAATCAGTGCTTTTAACTTCTATCTGGTAATATTTTATTGATTTTGTGTTTATTCGCTCTTTCTTTCTCATTTTCTTTCTTTTTTTAAATTTTTAATAATATCAATTCTAGTTCTTTCAAATTTAGAAACATTTAGGTAAGTTCTACAACTGGTGTGCTTTTCTGCCCTGTCATTTTTTGCTTGGTATGATACTGAATGAAATAGAACACTGACTTCATCATTCTATTGCTAGCACTGTTCTGTGTAAGAAAGACTGTTGTACTTAGTAAGACAAATATACTACTAGGCAGTCTGCTGCAGTGGGCAAAAAATACTTTCATTCTTTTTCCTATTTTTGCAATGATAAGGGAACACCTGCTGTTACTTATTTAGGACATAAAAATGCAAACTGAGTTAATCCTTCTAGCAATTATTATTTCCTTTTTGAGATTGTTCCACCTCCCTTGCTGAGTGATGAGAACTGTTCTTAGCTACCTTGTTAAAACAAAGATGCAATATAATCACAAAATCACTGTCAGCCTCCTGAGTGTCCTTCACACCTTTCTGAAACTATCTTCCACTTCCCCCTGGATTGCTTTCACATTATGTTATGAAGATTCATTTTGTGCCTTTTGGGGTAAGGTTTAGATAAATCTTTGTCCAAGCTGCAAAGTCTGCAAATACTTTTGGGGCAAGCACTGTAAACTGCTACACAGAGCTTGAATCAAACAACAGATCATCAAAAGACCATTTTGAGAAGTAGGAAGAGGTCATTATTTTAAGCCGAGCTTCATATTTGACTCTTCTGGCATGTGAAAACTACACAAATACAATCTTATGTGTGGGGAATTGCTGTAAAACAAAGTTAGCTTTTACTGAGGTTGATTTGGATGTAACATGAGGAACAGATTAGACAGAAGTTTTATGCAGATTCATGAGATTCTTCTGTGCCCAGCCTTGGCATGTGATTTTTCAGTAACTGCATGCCAATTATGCCCTTATTGCCACATCTTTTCCTGCCCAGTGACTTGTCTTTCAGATCTCTTGCTCAAGTTTTTAAACTGAGTTATTAAACTAGGGTTGTTTTATGGTGCAAAAAAATAATAGCAGGTGAAAATACCTTAGAAAGAAAAATACATTTTAGTGTGAAATTCTCCATAAAAATCTCAGTATTGAAAGACTTTCTTGAAGGATTTATTGATCTTTATTGAACAAAATTGTCAGCATTAACTGCTGTGCAATTTTCCTGGAAAGGAGTCATAAAGTATTTAACACTTGCTGTTGATCCAGATGTTCAGGAGGGCAATCGTTTTTCTTTTGGATTTAGTGAGCTCTCTGTTGGTGAACAGGGCAAGAGAACAGCTAGAGTAAAGCTGCCTGGGCAGCTTTCAAAGTAGCAAAAAAATCATTTATGATCACCTGGTCTGTCCTGTCATTTTTTCCCTTTTATTTTCCATTTTTTTTTTATTATAGTTTGGGAAAAGGACTTGAAATCAGGTTCATAGGTGTTGGCTGTGGCTGTGGGAGGCAGGACATCCAAGTGGAGCTTGTCTGGTGGCTAGGCATATTCCAGCTGTTGCTAGGACGGCGTCTGCTCTCTGAATGGCTTTCCCAGGACTTTTCTGAGAGTGGGGAGAGGTTATGTCTGCTGTTTAGAAAAGATTAAGCAATATGTGGCAGTGAAGGGTTACTATGTTTTCAGTGGTTTCAAGCACTTATGTTGAATGCTGCCTTGACTTCAGGTCGTTGATGCTCCTAAGCCAGGAGCCATCAGTCTGTCCCAGTGGTATTGGATGAAGCACAGGCATGGATTTTAAATGCATTAATAGAAGGTGGCCCTTTCACTGTTGTAGCTGTCCATTACAGAGGAAAGATTGTGGCATTCAGGCTTCTCACTTGTGAGATGCAGAGAATTTTAAATGCTTCCCTGGGCATATAAATTTCTGTGAGTAAGTACAGGCTGCTGTCAGCCCTCTAACCTTCCTCTGCTGGGTGGATCATATACATCTTCTGATCCACAGACATATGTGGATCAATGACATCCTGAATTTTTGAGTGACAGGATGTCCCAGATGTTGTAAAAATCTTCCTGAGGTGCTACATTCCAATTTGGAAAAGAAGAACACACTCCAGCAGATCACCCAAGAAGGTTTGCTGACTACTGTCATATATATCATGTTTCTGCTAGTCTTTAGTGATATGAAGCTGATTTCCAGTCCTTTTCACAACCTGTAAATAAAAAAAAGGCCCACAATTTTTTGTTGCTATGTTGAAAGCTTTCCAATCCGTACTGTGAAGAAGCCAAGGTTGTTTAATACTATTTTCATAGACAGCCAGAAGAAGCTCTGATATACTGATTTGCCATTTTATTCTAGTTAAGAAAATATAATACAAATACACATGCGTTTTTAGAGACTATGTCTCTCTCCCTCATTTTCTCTATATATAAACAGATTTCTTTTATATACTTTACTCTCATCAAAACAAACCCAGTGTATGCGGTAGGGAACTCTAGAACTGAGTCACCAGTATTCATTATTTTCATCTAACATCTATAATTAAACTTATTTGGGGTTCTGTTTCTGTGATTATACAGAATTGGTATAAGCACATTTAGTGCCACAGAATGTTTCAGGCACTAACAAGCCTTCTGCTACACTGAGCAATTTTATCCTCTGCAGCTCACTATTTGTTTGTGCTTTGCACCTAATAACTTCTGTGGTTAAAATTAGAACTTATGTCCCTTCCATTAATATCTGTCAGCTTCCCACCCTGCTCACCAAGAGAATATTTTTTCCTGTTGTGTGGTGATATGAGGTAAATCTAAGCTGAGTCGTGGTTTAGTCTGCTGACCTCCTGGTGTTAACGCCATAACCCATAATCCCATAACCTGGGATTGGTGGCTGGTGTGAAGTCCTCCTCCTCTCCTCAGTCACCTCTGTATCAGCTGACCTGAGGTGGATTGGGTTTGTTTCCTAAGTGTATCTATGTTTGCTTCGCTTGAGGTCTTTAATATTTCACTTCCGTTGTGGTTTTAATCCCAGCTGGCAACTAGTACCACACACCTGCTTGCTCACTCTGCCCCCCTTCCCAGCTGGATAGAGAGGAGAATCAGAAACAGGTAAAACATGTGGCTTGAGATAAGAATATAATTGCAATAAAGTAAATTATAATAACGATGATGATAATAATAATAATAATAAACAACACTATACTAGATACTAAGAAAATTAACTCTATTCCAGCAGAAGCAAGGACAACTCCTAATCCTAGCAGTGGATAGATAAGATAAGGTGCCTGCTTTCTTTATTCATATTTACTGTTTCCTGCAATGAATGGTCCTATCAGCTTTGGTGTAATTGCTTGTGGAGTGTAAATAAGCATACTTATAAATAACTTGTAAATAAGTATACAAGGATTTCCCAGAGGTAAGAAGCACAATGATGAGAGAATAAATCATCAGCTCCAAGTAAAAAAAACACTTCTGCAGGTAGGTGGTCATTTTATGTACAGCAGTCAACCCATCTTTTTCAGTCTCTGTAGAAAAACTACACATTCCATCATATTTTTCTGTAAACACTGAGATGAAGACATATGCATTGCACTGAAATTATGGAAGTTTTTTATTAATTAAATAGAGCTGTTATTATCAGTTTTTTTCCCTACCCTTTCTATACCATCGTGAAGAGAAACAACTACAAAAAGTGATGTATACAAAGGTGTTAACGAATAGCTCAGATGAAGCTGGAAAAAATTGATCATGTTTGATCAACAACAGTTTAGTCTGGAGCATGTCAGTAAAAACAAAAACCTTTGTGACACCTGCTTTCCTCCAAAATGGCAGAGAAAGTAGAGTGATTCTTACACAAATAGATGATTCACACAGTGAAATATTGAGAACCCTAGCTAGAATCAAAATCTGGAGCTCTTCCTGGCTCCAGATGACTATAAAAATCAGAAATGTTAAACTGAGTTGAGGCCAGTCCCTTTGCAACCTCAGAGGTTGGGATTTGAGGTTCCATCTCTAAAATGGATTTTATTATTTTTTTAAGAAGTATAACTTAGTTTAAAAAATGTATAAGACCTATGAATAAAATGCAATCTGAGTGCTGAAGTACATAGTGAAAGTCATTTAACTATGGAAGATGGATAACTATGGGTAGGCTAACAATGGAATTGTGGAATTAATGGAGGTAAGCCCTCTTAAAAGTATGTTGTGTCTTTTACTTAAACAGTCAATAGAAATCTGGCCAGTTTATGAGGTATCCAGCGTCCGTTGGACTCTGAGGTGCTACTTTGTGGCCAGACAGTAGCAGAATACTTGAAATTTTCTTTAATTCTCCGGTGCTGGACATCTGGCCCTTAAATGTACTCACTATATGTGCTGTTAATTTAATTAAATACTGTCTTTTTCCATGATGAGAAGCAGATTTTCCTGTTTACAATCCCCATTCTACCCTCAGCTGCTGCTGTGCAACCTCACTGCCTGCAGCTGGATCCCACAGCCACGGCCCAGGCTAGAGCTGGGATGTGCCACTGTGCAGCTGGGGCAGGCAGGGACACTTCAGGCACACTTCTGCTGAAACTTAGAACTGGCACCATTCATTTGAAGCCCATGGTGATGGTTCAGTTTAAAATCACAAAATGGGAGGCAATCCCGATTGAAATGGGAATCATTCTGTCTCTTTAGTGTCCTTACTCACCACAAGTATTTCATTTGTAGTTGTGGTTAAAAATAGAAGAGATAATTCAAGATTTGGTTCTGGAGAGAGACTCCTCATGTTTTGGGTTCCGAATTTAGAAGAAAAAGAGAACAGCTCATAGGTGAAGGTGTTTGAAGGTGTTCTCTTGGTGTTTGAGTAAAATCTTCTTCACATGGGTCCCCAACCTTCCATTAACATAGCACCAAGACTCATTTTGTGAAATCCTGATCTGCAAGAACAGTGCTTTCAGAACCACTACCCCGAGGAGCAAAGAGCAAAGAGGTTTATTTGCTTCCCCTGGCATGTTTGGAATTACAGAGACCTTTGCATGGATAAGATTGATGGATGTCTCACTGAGGATTTTGTTGTTAACTTCATTTAAAGTATCTTCCTTCACCTGGGGATCGCTCTGATAAATTTTATTGCAAGAGAAAACAGTTTGGTACACTGATATTTGACATTTTATTCCCATAGCAACTTCCCTCAGAGAGCCTTCCAGTTCAGTTATTAATGAGGTTATTTTCATAGAAACTCTGAGGGAGGTGAATATTCCCACTTTCCAGCTGAAAAAGATGCTTCATAGTCTATTATGTGTATCCTGATCTCACAGGGAAGTCTATTACAGTAAAGTGAGATTTAGATTTTCTATATTGTAGCAATACATTTTCACAAGGAGTATCTTTTCTGCTGCTTATATCTGTCAAACTGTTTCTCCTTGAAATGATTTCAGAGATTGTTCCTGTCAGCTCATCCATAAGTGAACAACATGATCCATCAGAAAATCTCCTTTCTCAATCAAAGGGTGCTAAGTTTTCCCACTTATCAAAAGTCTTATATTTTGCATTGGAGCAGGTCCTGGGACTTTTCTCCTTAGTTTCAATGTCAATGTCTTTTGAAAGAGCTATGAAAAGCATGGAGACTCACAGAGGCTTCCTTGCTATGATAAGGTGCAGTACATCAATTCAATTGTTCCTTGATGACTTCTGATGTTTCCAGTGGTGCTATTAAGTTATCAGGTTTTCTGAACCAAACCTCTGTCTTGCCACAAAACAAAATTGTTTTCATTGCCACAAAAAGGGATCTTTAATTGACACTTTCACTGGTCTTAAAATAAAAATAATTCACTGAGTTGTGAGTTTATAATAGTAAATTTTGTAAATTGGTGGTTATAATAGGACACATGGATGAGAAGTTCCAATTACTTTCCACTAAGCCAAGTGAGTCAATGAAAAGAAACTTTTCTACTGGAAAATAGGTTACCTGATTATATGAACAGAATGTAGAGGCAGACGAATCAGCTTTGTTATGATAAACTGACCTATGGTTATACTGAAGATTTGACACTGCCTGACTAAATCCTGATCATTTCTGTGTGACAGTGAGGCCAGGGCTATGGACTTAAAGCAGTTTCATTGTTAGCCAATGCATCAAACCTAATAATAACCTAATAACTGCAGTTATTCATGTCACATAGTCCAGTGCCAGTCTAAATATGGAGAGAATCGTGTTCTTTCATGGAATCATAGAATGATGTGGCCATTTTCATGTGGCCAGCTTCATGTGACCAGTCATACTGAATGCTGTGCACAAGAAGTGAACACACTTACCACGCTGTGCGTTATTTTCAATGACTAGCAATTCTTTTTGGCTTCAGGATTGTGTTAACCAGGCGCTGGTAATTTCCAGACATCAGTATCTGGTATTTAGCAAAGGGGAGGATTGTTACCATATTTCAGTCCATCCAGAAGAACACCTGACCTCTGATGATATTTTTCATAGCACTGAGTCATACATCAATATGTAAAATCCCTGACCAGCTGCTACAGGCTTTCACAACAGTTTATTGCTATTTGCTCTTTGTTGAAAAAGAGTGGTAGACTTGGCACTCCAAATTCCATTCACTTTTCTGTTAAATATACCAGTAAAAGCCCATGTCTTTGGAGTCCAATTGTTTGGGGTTTTTTTAGCTCAGCTGATGGATGTTTAACCAGGCATCGTAACAGAGGATAATGAGATGTTGAAAAGGTCTGCTTTAAAGTTATGCTGCTGAAGGATTACACTAAATTGACCCACACAATCAAGACCATCTAGGCTGACAGCCCATCATAAGCATTCAAATTCTCGCTCTCTGTCCATGGTATCACATTTGCAGACTGATCAGATGAGTGACCCTCCACCTCCATGGGCATGGAAGTAGCATTAAAAGAGTGTCATTTGTAGTTACCCTGCAAAGAGCCAGCTCTGCACAGATCTCTCTTCTTAGTCACAGTCTGAGATTTTCCCACTTTGTGCCTTCACTGTGTGCTAGTTCTACCCTTTCTGAACTTGCCTTTCAGTTGATGATATCTTGGGACAGGAATTATTATAAATTTCATTGACTTTTTGCAGTATTATCCTCCATTCATGCTTGCCACTTTCATTTTTTGTCTCTTTTTCCTTTTAAGCTGTCTCAGCTGCTGCTGTTTAAAATCTTAGGTATTTGTCAAGGGAGCTTCACCTTGGTAATTGGCTGTACCATTAGTCATCATCAGGATTTCTGAAGATCTTCCATTATCCCAAAAAAAAGACAACTAAAACATAATCATTGTCTGTGCTAATTTTTTTCTGCTCACGTCATCTGTGGTGACGTTAAACAGATAGTCATTCTTTCCTGTTTTGTACTGCACTGCCTGAGGACATGCTAGGAATCTGGCCTTGATCCCAACTGGATTGTCCAGCTGACTTTTTGCATTGATAACTTACATTTCATGTTCCTTATGTCTTCTGCTGAGCTCTGATAGCAATATTTGACCACCTTCTTGTTATTGTTTGTCAATAAGAAACAATTTAAAATTCATTAATTTAAACTAGTAACTTTGCCTTCAAATAATAGTAATTGAACTTTAGTCTAAGTTAGCTTAAGTCTTTCTGACATAGGTTGTTTATTATTATTCCTACTTATTTCATAAAGTTAATTGATTGCCTTCTTGGAATTGCAAGCAAAGTCAAAAGACCTGCTTAGCAGATAATTTTAAATTTTCCTTTATCTTTATTGTCTGTGCTCATTTATGTGTGAGGAAAAATGGAAATATTGGTGTCAGTATATATTGACATGGCAGGGATCAGAGTTTGAGCTCTGATATAAAGCAATTCCTGTTAAAGTAAAGTACGTAAATTCTGTACTAATAAGCACTGTAACTTGCCTATGAAGGTGATGATCTCATTGCACTGCCCTTGAAACTTGACTTCCAACCAAACCAGCTCTGTAGGTGTATAATAAGGTGTCACAATCAGCTTAATCCAGTCTAAACATCCATACTGCCATCAAAAGGGGTGCTTGTGATCTCCTCTGTTCCTGCTGTCTGCAGTGTGCCAGACATGGTGTCTTTGTGATTGCCTCATTTTCTTGTCAGTTTTTCAAAGAACAAGCTGTTACCTGGATGATCATGTGCTCTTGTCATAACATCATATGAAAAGGATCATAAAAGACTAAAATACAGTGTTGGTCTTTGAGAGAAATTTGGTATGGTGTAGGGCCTAAAGCATATGTTTCTGATGTTGGGAAATATAAATATTGTCTACTTCCTCTCATTATTAGGCTGCATGAAAATAGAAATCTTTCCTGTGCAAAGCCAAAAGCAAAATGAAAAGTAGAATTTCTTGAAATGTTCTCATTCCAGAAAAAAAAATATCAGAAATGCACATACTCTATATGGACACAGACAGCAATAATAGTGAGGCAGAAATCATCATGAATTAGTACTCAGAAATTTTTCATTTCAGCTGAGATGAGTGAAGATCTTTTGATTTTGTAGTTCTTTTGCTTCCTTCTCCAGTAAAAAAGAGGAAAAATGGAAAGAAGGCACAAAGCAAAAAGATGAGAAAGACTCCAAAACTAGGTAACTTTCTGTTTGCTTTCATTGGAGCTGAAATCACATCCTTACTCAAAAGAACAGAACTTTCATATTGCCTTGTATCCTTCAGACAGAGATTATTTATTTAAAAGAATAGTTTTTCCTCTTGCCTCTTCCTGCATTTGCTCACACAAACCATCACAGGCAAGAATTGACTTTTCAATTACTCTTTTTTCCCCAGCCACCCGAGAGTACTGCTGTATGCCTCTGAAACAGGGTAACCTGTCTGAAGACAGAGGCAGCACACAAAAATCTCCAGTTAGGAATTGTTATGGTAAAAATGTGGACTAGTTTTAAAGAGGCATAAGGACAAGAAAAGTAACTTTATTTTTTAATCTAATGCTCCCAAGAAATATTGCAGGAGAGATATGCAGTCACAAGAGGTCTTCTGATCAGAACAATTAATCTTTGCCAGTGAACACCTATTTGTGCTCAATCCTTCAGAAAGAATAGCTAATTTCATCCAATCTGTGTTAAAATTCTTGTGGAGCAAAGCAGCAGCTAAACATCACCACACCTTCCACAGAGCAACAATTTTTTTGTTTTTTCACAGGATAACAATAATAGCAACCCCTGGAGTCACTGGTGCTTTTGGTGAAGCCCTTGCTAAGGCTACCACGGGGCAACCTTTCAGTTGACTTTGGGCAAAAGCTAATGACTGTGTTCTTATCAAAATCCTGCTGCAGTTTACAACTGTAATGCTCTGTGCTGACTTCAGTGGCTGGCAGACAAATCCCTCCCAGTGGCTCACGGAAGTTGACACTCACATCCCTAAAAACATCGGATGTCTTTTCTTGATTTTTGGTTTCGGGATAGACCTCTAACTTCTCAGACAAGGTCTGGAGACTGTGGGATGGCACTGAGGAGTTTCAGTTTAAGCTTTCCTCAGAGACAATCTGTAATGATTTGCAGCCTGTTCTACTTGTCAAAGGAGCAAACTTTGTTTCACAGGCGTCAGGTAGCTGCCTGATATATTTTTCAGAATAGATGTATTTAATGGCGGTATCATTTTAATTTGGCTTATTGGGAGTATAAGCAGCTCTGGAGAGATATTTTCATTTGATCCTGGATTCAAACAGATTCTTGTTTACCAAGGAGTCGCGGCTTCCTTGTGAATGCAAAATCTCATGGGGTTTTTTTGCAGCTTTTACAGAATAGCATTAGAAATACAATTATGTTCTTTTACAGAATTAAAAGGGAAGAAGAGTTTGAGAATCAGTCCTAGCATCTTTTTTACTTAGCAGCTTGGTAACTTTCAAATGCTAATTTTCTTTAGAATTTCAATGTTACTTCTGGTTCTGGCAACGTATGTCTGTTTCTCTAACAGTGTAAATTATTAGCTGATTCACCAAATTCTTCTAGTCTGTTTTTATAGCATTTTGAAAAATGGTAGGCTGCTGTAGTTCTTTCCAGTATTCATTTTAACTAACACATTCAGAAAATTCCCCAGCCATTTAGGGAAAACCCCACTTTCTTTAACAATGTGATGTGAGGTGGATTTCACTAATTACAGTGTAGAACCCCATGATGCTGGCACTGCTTTTGATGAACAAACCATGCATGGTCTAAATACTCTGTGAATTTCATCAAATGTGTAGCTAAATTGCTTGTGAAGTACTGCCTTGTAGGAGGATTGACATAAGGAAATCAGAATGTCTGTAATGCATCACAGCAGATGTTCTTTAGCCCACTCTTTTATCTATGGTATCAGCTATTTATTGATAGAATATAGAAATAAGAAAGGTACTAATAAAATCACATTGTTGGTTTTCTAACACCCTGGTTTTCTCCCCATTTTAATAAAGGAAAAGGTTTCTTCCCCTATGTTTTGTTTGAAATGTGACATAGATGGCAGATAACAAGAAACTCTGTCACCCTGTTTTCTTTTTTTTTTTTTTTGAATCAGGCCTTTCCTCCGAAAACAATTTTAATGAATAATTAAACTTGTTGCCAAATCAAAATGCTGTTATTTTCCTTGACAAAAAGTAAGCCTTATGCTGGGAAAACAAAGCTGGTTTTGAAAGTTTGAATGGAATTCAAGTCTACCTTTAGAGATTTCCTTCTGGCACAGTTCAAAGCTGGGCTACGTTTCTGTGATATGACGCTTCTTCAAAGGTATTGGAATCTGATTCTTGTATCCCCTTCTGTAGATCCAAGTCTTGTACCTGTTTACAGCTCCCATAGCCCAACAGGCCACCAGCTCAGAGGGAGCAAAGCACAGGCCATGCAAGTGCTGTGAGGACACCCATGAAAGAGAGATGCAGCCCAGCCAACGATCCCATCCCACAGGTGGCTTCACAAGGAAGCAAACCACAGAAATGAGCTGTTCTGAAAAAGCCACTTTGGATCCGTCAAGAGTTCTGAAATGAAAGTCTTTTGATAGTACAGAAATGTTTCACTTTGATTGAAGAACGTGAAGTATGCAAACATGATCAGAATAAAATGCATTGTAAAGTTTAAAACAAAATTAGCTGAAATTTAAATAAAATTTGTTTGGCATAAAAAGATCCTAAATTCTTTCTAATTGCAAATAAAGTCTGAGTAATTATTAAAAAAATTAACATAATTAATTTATATTGAGACTAAAACACTCATTAATCTTGAAGAATTGAGACATTGTAATGCAATTTAAATACAAAGCCCCTAAACATGATCAGAAGCATCATGATTCATCATTAGTGAGATAAAACCAGCTCTGAAATGTCTTTTTTGTTATGTATCTCTTTCTAACTAGTAAGTTCCCCAGTCAAATAATGTATAGTAATGTCCCATTTTACTCAGAACCTATGAGGCTATGCAGATTTGTACTCTTTGTTCACTTCAAAGACATGCCTGGCTTTATCATTCTGTCAGCAGAAATTAATTTCTGCCTTAATTTAAGAAGTGTCTTTCTTCACTAATGCACTTACCATGAACAGAGCATGATGGAATGTGACTCCTTATGACTACCCAAACCATTTTATGACCCTTAATTTAATTTTTAGGCACTGTTCATGTTTGTCCTATGTCCATTCAAGCAGGGGATTTTATTATGACTGTTGAATATATATGACTGTGTCTACTTGGTTACTCATGTGTTTTGTGTGGAAGGACAGTAACAATTTTAACAAGATCTGATGGCTGCTAAGTTCTACTGAGGTTCTGTCAGCACAGCGTGTGGCTCCCCCTGCAAATGGTTGGAGCATCTGAAAAGTAGACAGACATAGAAAGAAGATGGCAGAATTAGTCTGAAATTCTAATAGCAGTGCTATCCAGTGAGTCTCAGGTCAAACCATACAGGCCAAATCTAGAAGGAAGTTTGATTTAGTTATTATTCTGTTTTCCTGATTCACAGAAACAGGAAGCATTAAACCACCCCAAAACAGACCAGCAAGACAGTGCTCAGACTTAAATAAAAACCTGCTTTCTTGGCTAATGGCCATATCTCCTTGTTTCTGTTTTCTCTTGAGATCAGTGAGAATGAAGCCTGACGTGTTGAAATGCTCATTGAGTTAAAAATATGGCTTTACTGTACACCTCCTAATGCCTTAGTGCTTGTGTTCTGGTTTTGGCTACTCCCAGACAGTCCAAATAAATCAGTGGGACTCATCCAGGGAAGCAGTTTGTATTTAGCTTATCAAATTCTTCCAGAAAGGCCTCTACTTTTTTTTTTATTCTTCAGAGCATGTGTATGCCTGTGCTTTGGCCACATTAAATTGAATATTTTCTCTAGCAGAAACAAAGTTCTTTCAGGTAATGGTTATTGAGTGTATTTGGACTAATCACATCGACATGCAGCAAATATTCCTCAGCTGCAGTGAGAAAACAGATGTCA
Organism: Monarcha castaneiventris obscurior; assembly: GCA_026261815.1. Taxonomy (NCBI): domain Eukaryota; kingdom Metazoa; phylum Chordata; class Aves; order Passeriformes; family Monarchidae; genus Monarcha; species Monarcha castaneiventris. The sequence continues at coordinate 11,054,770 of JAMPIT010000433.1, read as the reverse complement.
GCTCTATCTAGAATCCACCCAATATTCATATTGCCTCTTTAGTTAAATGTAATTTATGCTTGAACAAATGATGTGTGACATGAGAGTATTTTAAACCAGTAAAAGTACAAGTGAAAGGGTAAAAATGTTATGTTCCTTTGTGGGATCATAAATCAAACACATAATACATAATGGTCTGTTGTTGATGTAACCTTTTTTTTTTGGTTCAAGTAAACATAGCATTTGTGAATAATGCAGCAGAGGTGAATGGTTATAAAATACTTTGTTGTTTTAACATATATCATTATGTATACAGTGCTGATTAAAAAAAGAATAGGCATTTCCACTACAACTATCCAGTGTTTTTGCAGGGTGGTTGTAAAAACCCAATAATCTGTGACGTGAATATTTTCCCCAAAGAATACTTTATCCTCAGGGAGCAGTGGAGCAAGAAATATTTATTTTATCTTTCACTAGAAAGTTTAATACCAAATATCTGCTCCATCAGGGCTCGTGCAGTTCAGAAGAGGTGCCTGAGAATGTGTGGTATGAAGTGGAGGCTGGGTTCTGTTCTCAGCTCCCCCACAATGTGATGTGTGGGGTTTGAATCAGTCTGCTGATTTCTGTACCTCTGCTTCCACAGTGGTGTAGACTTCTTACACTTTAAAAATGGCTTTCAGTCTTCACATTGCTTTTATAAAGCACTATTACCTGAATTGGGTCTTACTACTCTCCCAATTATTTGTGTGTCTGAGCTCTAAGGTACTTCCTATACCCAATTTTACAGCTGCTTGGTGATGGAATGATTCATTTTTTCTACAGACAGTGGCAGAAGATACTGGAGCACTTGTCTAAGGTCACATGAGAAGACTGTGGCAGTAGAGGGGCTCCTGTGTATAATTCAGTCACAAACCACTGCGCCATGCTTCTAGATGTTCCTGAGAGTATTTGAGTACACTAATATATTTGACCAGGTATCTGTAATGGCTAGGACCACATTTTTTTGTTTTTCATGGCAAGCGAGATGAAACTTTTAATTCAGTTGTGATTCCCATTACCATCATCTGGCTTTTATTTGTTCGAGATCAGACTACTCTACATGGGGTTAATTCGAAACTATGATTCTAATCCAAGTAAAGTATACTTGTACTAAAAGTTGTTAATAGAGAGTTGAGTCTGTGCAATGGAATGAATTTAAGGTTTATTTGAGTATGACTAAATGGAAAGAAACAAAATAAAGCATTTATATGTATATATACAGCACGTTGCTGCAATGAACGTGCATCCATTGCTCTAATACTGAAACATGAAACAGATGTCATAAATGCTGATCTATTTTGTTTCTTAGTTAGCAAAATATCTGATTTATTCCATATTCCTTCTTAATTTTGAATTAATGGTGGCTTTTTAAGGGATGAAGGTGGGACATGTAGGAGGGAAGATTATAATACTTGGTTTTTCCAAATTGATGTAAATCAAAGAAACTGGAAAAAAAGTCTCTCATAGTATTGTTAGTAAGTTTCATTCTGTGGGTATACTTGTATGAAAAATTACCTGAAGGCAATACAAACAAATTTTGTTTTCTGAAAACAGTTTGTATTCTTAGACTCAAATTCAGAGCTCTTGTATAAGATCTCCAAAGTATGGTGTGGTATAAAAGTAAAAGTGCTCAAAGAGTAGGAAAATATATTTTTTTCTCTTGAGTAAAAGGTACAAAGAAAGCTATTTTCAAAAGAGTAATAGTCTCTCTATATTACTGATACTGAAGAAAATGTCCTTCTGCCAGCCACACCATTATCTCAGTGGGGCTTTGCACTAGAAAAATGCCGTTAGCTGTAACACCAGGCACCACAAGAAGTAGACACACCATGTTTTGGAGGACAAGGATTTAATACATGTGATCTCCTCATTGCACAGAGGAAATGGCAGTGTCTGACCTTGATGATATTTTCAACATTGGAAGTGACAGAGGTCATGATGAGCTCCACTTCCTCTCAGAGTAAGTGGTGATATTTTGGCTTTGAATTTGCACCAAAAAAAAGACAAAAAAGCACATACAGAACCTGAAAAAAATTGAGATGAACAAAATTAGACAAAAATTTTTAGACTGTGAAATCAAAAACATCTGAGGACAACACGTGAGGGGTGTGGCTAATGTAGTACCGAGGTGACAGTGACCTTAGCCCAGCCCTTCACTATTATCAGAGCTGTGCTGCTCGGTTCTAGATGGGACTGTTGCTTAAAGCATCTTAGTTTTACTCAGTGAGTTTGGTATTGGTCTTGCTGCAAGGTAGCCCATTTCTAGTTCTTTCCTAACATCCCAGGAGAGGAACTTCCTCAGTTTGTGAATCTGCAGTGTTGTATGTTTGAATGATCAAAAGAGTTGTCTCGCTTTAGTGAATTATCGCTTTCCAGAGAATCACAGTGGCTGAAAGCCTTGCTCATTTCAGATGCAAGTTCAGGCATGTTTACATATTTCCTCGGTCATGTAAAATTGTCTTTAGTTTCTCTTGCAAAAAATGTGTTGCAATCATTGTACCTTAATTTAAATAAGGCTTATAGCACTGTTAGCTACAGAAAGAAAATAATCTTTTTTTTTTCTTAATGAAGATATGAAAATGTAATATCCCAATTTCTATTCAAGTTAAGCACATAAATTAAGAAAATTTGATCAACTGTTGTGGCTATGGTTTTTAACCACTTATTTAATTTACTAATAATCCATCTGCAATTCCATGGTCTTGTGCCTCATTTAATAATTTCATTCTTATGGGAGTGCAATTTAAAGTAAATCCAATTAAAAAATTAAGTTGTTTTAGTCATTCAGAGCAACAAACACAGGAAAGAAAGAAGTACAGAGAAATAGAATAGAAGTTATATGGACAATAAAAAATGTCCTTTTCATAGCTAAAAATAAATGCTTAATCTTAGTTTTACAAAAACAAAGTAATTCTTCAAACTGATGTATTTCAAAACATGTCAGGTTTCAGAATATAATGTAGTCAAGTACTACTGAAATGTGGTTTGACTCAAATTGATATAATTACAGACTGTTTCAACAATTTTTCACTTGTTTTGGGAACTGGACTCAGCTGAATGTCTGCAAGGTACAGAACAAATTCAAAATAACCTTTTTTTTAAGGAACGCTCTTGTTAAAAAATTTAGCAAAATAAGCAGGAAACACGAGAAAGTTTGAAAACAGAGGAGTGACACAGAAAACACTACTATGCTGTACTGAATTTTTGGATGATTTTTTCCTGTCAAAGCAATTAATGAGATTAACATGTTGCTTAGGATATTTTCAACACTGTGGTGAATTCCTAACTAAATTAAGGATCATCTTAGACAGCTCAGTCATGCACTTGGGAGGGATGACTGGTGGGAACAGGATTTGAGTGGATGTAAGTTTATGCGGAAGGGGGTTTTGTTAAACTGACTGTCTTCTTCATCAGACCAGTACTGGCCAGCAAGGACTTCAAGAGAGTGCCCTGCTGGTAAAAACTGTCAGCACAGCTCCCAGCTGCAGGTTGCTGACAGACAATCTTGACTCTCAAACATCTGGGTAACCCTAACTCTTACAGGATTCAGCACAAATATTTTTTCCCAATTTTCAGTTTCCAAGCAGCTTATATATCCTTTGTAAGGTTTTGCATTTTTATTTCAGTGTCCAAATTCTAAAGCTGCTATACTCACCATCTTTGTTTCCTGCAGACTGGAGTCTACTGCTCTCAGCTCTGTCAGCTCTGGGTTTGATTTGTCTCCAGCAATTACCAGGAAGGTGGTTGCTATAGCTGCACTAATGAAAGGAGCAACCATGTTTCCTTGAAGGCAGTGCAAGCAAGCATAAATAAACAAATGCTTTGTGGTGTTAATAGTGTAAATGAGATATTATTGCAACAGGGAATGTAAGATATTAACCCTTTTTCCAGGCTTGATAGCTAACAACCTTTCAACTTTCTATGCAAAGCTTAGCTTGAGATGGTATAATTTTTTTGGCAAATAGTTAAAGTATTATGAATTTTATAGGATTTTCTCCTTTGTCTTGATGTGAGTCACATTTTCATTGTATTTGTTCTTGTTACCACATTTTTGGGTGGAGCTGGAACAGGTTGCTCAGAGAAGCTGTGGCTGCGCCGTCCCTGGAAGTGTTCAAGGCCAGGTTGGATGGACTTTGAGAAACTGGTCTAGGGAAAGGTGTCCCTGCCCATGGCAGCGGGGTTGGAGTGAGATAATCTTTAAGGTCCCTTCCAACCCAAACCATTCTAGGGTTCTATGATTTTTCCAGTGACTGTCTGTGTCCACAACTTTGCCAGTTACTGTTATATCAATGATAGGCACATATATGAAGGTCCATGGCCAAAGCCAGGAACATAAGAAAGTTTTAATTTAAAAAAAATCCTGTTAAGTTGCACTGAACTTTGTCATCTCTGGTTCACTGAATTTAGCTCTAAGTGTGATTCTTTTCTGAGAAGTGACTGTAAAAACTGTATCACACATTGTCATGTTTGTATTTCAGTGACTTTGCATCAATTTTGTTCAGGATGTTGTTGGATTTTTTTTAAACCATCAGATCTACCAATGAAGATTTGAAGGTCATGCTGTGTTTAAACTCATGTAACACCTATAGTAATGGCATTTCTGAGAAATGAAATCTCACTCACCCTCCCTGCAAAGCACTTCAGTGTCTAGGACAGGCTGTGCTGTTAGATTTTCCTGATGTGCAAGTAAATCCATTTTACTGCCAAGCTAAAATGGAATCTCTCAAAACAAACATGCTACATTTATGAAATAGCCTTACAATATTAGTATTATGTATTGCATTAAGGTGGAAAACATTGGAAAGACTGATCAGACTAGCTCACCATGGGACAAGCTTCCATCACTGTAACAAAATATGGGAATTACTCTGAAGAGTGACTATGTAAAATACTAACCATATGTTATTATGTATCTGTAGGTAGAGGGTGTTACTTACTTTAATTATACTGTGTCCTTTTAATAGATCTCAATATTTCTGGAAAATGCTGAGCAGTTTCTGCTAATGGCTGAATAATGCTAACTTTTGTTTTGTTACTTGGTTAGGACAGAGATATATTTCTTTTTGGAGATAGTGGGCACTGGAGAAATTGGTCCAAGATGAACTGATGAACACAATGAATGCAGCACGTTTTAAAGCAAACTTCCTCTTTGCTAGCTATTAAGTATATTTGGTGTCTTAAGAGAAAAATTGAATACCACATGGTAAAAAGACATTGGTTGGACACACTGTAACTTCTTTTTTTATCTGATTTCTGATTCTGACTTAGCATGCTACAAACTATTTTCCTTTTCTTCTCTCCTTTATTTTGCAGTTAACTTTGACCACTTTCAAATATTGCGGGCTATTGGGAAAGGGAGTTTTGGAAAGGTAAGAATCGACTTTAACAGTTAAAAGTTTAATAGGGAATACTTCTGTGTTTTTCTGGCTTGATTAAGGTAAAAGAATATAGGTTTTACAGCCTTTTCCTTCTTAAAGACATCTGACAACCAGTATGAACGGTCTGACTATTCATTAAAAAATATTTATGTTATAATCCATTCACTAAAATTAATTGAACAAAAAATATTATAATAATTAATTATCCCCATTGGAGATTAGCAGAATTTAGAAATCTGTCCTGAAAACAAAAATGAATAAAAAGGTAGGAGCAGACTACTTCTTTAGGCAGTCCACCAGAGTGGTCTTGTTCTTAAATCTCTGAGCTTATTTGTGTCTTTAAAATAATTGCAGTATTTTAAAGGCACTTTACATAGATTAAATCCTCTTGGGACTGTATAAACTGACATACACTATAATTATGATCATTGAGTAAATATTTGTTCAATTCAACAGGATTTTCTGAAACAGAGAAGATTAATGGTTTGTTTACACTTGAGTAGACAACCCTTCTTTCCTATAATAGTAATTATAACAAGGTTTTAAATTTTAATATGGGTAAATACAAAGCCACAAAATCAGAAAAAATCATATTTTAAAAATATTAGAAACCATTTCTCACAGGAATACATCTGAAGGGGAAATATAACTGATACTTGATCGCGTGACTGATCAAACAACAGCCGTCTAGATCTTGATTTCAGTGATTCCTGAGGATATGCCAGCTCAGTGCTGGTGAGGCACTTCTGTAGTCATGCATTAAGAACACACAAAGGATTTTGCTGGTTCTTGGCCTCCAATGCAGAACAATGACTTTAATTTTAGAGAGGCCAGAAATACTTCTTGCAGAACAGCATGGTCCTTCATGGCATGGTCCTTATTCAATTCAGTAGTTTTCAAGAGAAACCCTCTTTGAGGTCAATAGAAGAATACGCTGCTTGGGCAAAATTGTACTTAAAAACCCCTTAAAATTTGGGGCAGCAGAGATCTGTGATTATTTATTATCACAATACAGAGGTGGAATACCATGCCAAACTAAATATAGGTCCAAGAGTGCACGTTAAGTACAGGAAAAGAGGTTAAAGATATATCCAAATCATGCTGGCCCTCACAAAGGAAGAGCTACTTAGATCAGAGTTCAGCATTTTTGGTTTGAGTATTTAAAATTGTTTACTTCTGAATTTACTTGGCAAATTTTTAATACTAAAATAAAACCCATTTCATCAGAATTTCTCACCTGTCCTCTTCCAATGTACTTGGAATCTGCACCAGATGATACAGGAGGTCTGTGCCAGTGTCTGCACAGATAATACACCAGGTAGGTCTGCACATGCCCAGGGGTGTGGGCAACTGCTTGGTGAGTGGTCACACGTGTTGTGCCACAGCTTGCCTGTCGCTTGGCTTGAACAAAAGAACCTCCAACTTACACAGAAGCTGTGGCTGTGATGGTCCTACGCAGGCTCAGACCTCCCCTCCTTTATCTGTCCCTTACAGAGGTGAAACCTGAGCTCTCAAAGGACACCTTTGAAGTGAGCCTGTTTGTTTCCAGAAAAAAAGAGCATCCTCCTGGTTTTTCTTCTCTCCATACCCATTTCCTACCCTTCTCAAAACTGCTGTGATGTATCTTGTTCTGAAAAATATGCAACAGTGTCTATGAGATGGCTCCTGCTCTTGCCATGTCCCTAGGAAGCAGTGGGGTACAGAGACAGAAGCTGAAAGCGGGTGGCCACTTCTCAGAAAAGACAAGCACTTGAGATACAAAGCAGTTGATACCAAATGGCCTAGGAATTCCTGTAACAGCAAATGGTGCTAGTGCAAATTGAAAATGCTGAAGTTGAAGGCAGGGAGCTGATTTCTGAAGGCAGCTAGGGGGACAGATCACAGCTGCTGAAGCAGCCAGCCCCAGTGGAGGAGGTGAGGTGCTGAGCATCACCTTGAGCTCTGTGCACAAGAGCGAGCTGAGCAGTGTAGAGACTCTGCCATATCAGATACCTCATGCAGCAATATCCTGCAGAGGCCTAAGGTTGCTGTGGCAACCAGAGTAATTTAAGAAATATTGAGAGAGAGAGAGACAGAGATATTGAACCAAAAGCAATAAAATAAAAAAATAGAGCATGTCTTAAAACATCCTGTTGCTCTCAGAAAACAGAAAAGGCCACAGAGGAGCCATAAAGGAAGCAGGCAGTTTAAGGAAAGCGTGATACTGAACATGGTGTTATATGTTGCAAGATGCTAGAGGACAGCAGACCCTAAGCAGTAAACACCCAACAATAGAGATTAACAGTCTTGCATCATTTTTTGACATTTTCTGCTGCCAGGTACTTCCAGAAGGACAATAATAGGAAAAGTTGCCAGCAATGAGGCTTCTAAATGAACGATAAAGGCAGGACTGACTCACAGAGACAGACATTTGAAATGGTGACTGATTTACCATGTTGTGCTTTTGGCTATGTTATAATAGGTCATTTTAAAATGGGCTGCTTTCTTTCCCTTGCCCATGGAAGGAAAAACAAGGTGATTTGTCAGAAGCCTGTACTCATCTGGGGAAAACAAAGCCTATTACACCAAGGACTTTCCTGTTGCATTTGACAACTGCAAAATAAGGATTTAAGTTTAGAGGGAACTCATACTTAAGACATGTTCTCTCAGGATTGTGCAACTCTATCTTCATCAATACAGATTCCCCAAAGCAGGTTCACAAGAACCACACTCATCTAAACCTGTAAGAAAATTAGATGTTTTTAGAAATATCACAGAAACACTCACCAGTTTCCTGAATGCCATGGAGAAGAGTGGATCAAAATCAACCAACAATCCTTCATAAAGGACGTAGGCTTGTTTTATTTTCCTGTATGCTGTAGAAGGGTGAGAGCCCCTTTGCAAGGGCAGAGACAGTAGAGACAGAGACATGTGGTACCTTAGAAGTGCTTTCTCCTGCTTAATCTGGCTATTTTTTTCCCCATGTTGTTACATGTAGAGCTATCACTTTTCTCAAACAAAATATTGGAAAAAATTATATATTTGAAGATCATCCAATCCGTACAAAACCAACGAGGATTGAAATACAAGAATTCTCATTGTCCTTTACTGCAACAATAACCATGTAATTGCAGGGTTACTGCTGCAAAATAATTTGTATTCAGGTGTAACAACTAGTTCTCAGAGATATTATAGTACCAATTTTCTTTGAGTTCTCTGTTCATGGGAGTAGGTATATTGAACAATCTGACCTCCTTAAATTAAATTCAAATTATAATTTCAATGTACAAACTCTCTCTTGTTTGTCTAAGATGCTGAGACACAAGACTTAGTTCTGATTAATTTGGTTGTATAAAACAGTGACTTCCTGTGATGAAGTAATTGAAATTACAGTGGCGTAAACCAGATGAGAGCCCAGAACCATGTCTGCACTGATTGAGGATACTTTAGTAAATACTATGCAAAATATTTCAGAAAAAAATTTGCTACTACCCTAAAAGCAACATAACACACAACTGCAGAATATTAATATTGTTTGACAGTGTAACAACCCATTTTTTAGCTTGAGTTAATATGAAAGGATACTAAGCAGATGCTTTGGCTGCTCCAGATGTCATGCTTTGCTCAGGGGAATCTGGGAATGAATCTCCCTATCTAAAGGAAATCCCTTGGCAGCGTAAAGACAAACTTATGATACCCATTCTCCAGCCTCTTTGTGTAAATCTTTCCCGCTCTGCTTGTAGGCTATGAGAACGATTTTTTCAGAGCACATGGGCAGAACAGACACGGTAGCAGTATTTCAGGCAAATGTTCAATAGTAGATTCATCAATTCCCACCTGGAGTGTGTAGGATAGATCTGATTTCTGTCCTGTAGTCCTCTGTGTTGGGGTGAGTTCTGCCTGAGCAGTGCCACAGCTGGGCACTGCTGGGCTGTGATTCCTCATGGCAGCTGGAGCTGCCCCATCTCATCTACTGACACAAGGTGCATGATACCATACAGGAGCATGGGTGAGAGTGCACTCCAGCTTCCAGCTCTCCACCTAACAGTGACTTTGTGCAGAGGTTTCTCTGGCTGTGGGTTTTGTATCTCTCCTCTTTTATGACCTGTTGTGAAACCACATCATGTGGCAGTCTGAGAGGTCTAAGTACTCATGTGCCAAATTCAGACCTAAATTGAGACTAAGTGCACCTTGTTCTTTCCAGACCATGCACATAGCAGCTATAAGTCTCTTCTAGTGGGAAACAAGAGAAATTTGTGTTTTGCAGCAAGTCTGATATTTCAGCCATCCCCATCTTTTGCTCTGGGAAGAACTTTGTTGAACCTACCCATGGTTGCTCAGCCTACACAACATTAAGCAGCTTCCTTCAGCAAACCTTTAGCAAATTCTGCCCCAGTTTTACTCAGCATGACTCTCTCACTTCACTTACTAAGCTCTGCAATAGCCCATAGGGCAGTTTGTCACCCACAGCACTGTGTCTGTGTGACCTCTTAATCTGCAGATTAAACCCAATATATAGGTTCTCTATTTTTGCTTGTGAAATCAGAGGAAATCCAAGAAGGTAGTTTAGAAGTGGACCACAGCACATGTTGCTCTTCGAAACTGAAGCTTAGCCCTACAGCCATAATCTATTGGCTTCCTTCCCCAGATTTGAGGGAAAATAGCTCCAAGTCACTCTCTGGTTAAATTTCTTCTAACCTGATAGGTTTTAAGGCAGCTCACTGTTACCTTCTACCAGAAATAACAAAAGACACCACCCTGTGATAACAACTAAGATATGTTAACAAAACCTCTTTAGAAAGGGAATATTTTTGCAAGAGATTTTTGAAAATAGCACTTTACCATTCCAGAGAAAATTAACGGGGACTCATAATGCCTGCCTTTAAACATGTATAACGCAGATGCCCGTATCCAAACCAGTAATCTGCAGTCTCTTTAGGGCACATTAGAAGGGAAACCCTCCCAGGTACAGAGATGGTCCCCTGTACCTTTTTAGATCCGTACCTTATGTGGAGATGGATGCTCCTGTCCCTCTCTGCTGACTATGAAGCTGGAGAGTTTTTGAGTTCAGAACCTGTATTTGCTCTGGATCATCATACTGTCTGGGCTTTGGTAAATGATATTCACAGAAAAATGGAAAGAGAATGTGAGTGTGACAGGCTTCCACACTGATACATGTAAATAAGGCAGTTCTGCACAGACTTTCATCATAATGAGTCATCATAGAATTTTTTTTTGTTGAGGTGCCAGAGCACCTGTTTATCCCCATTTTAAAATTGCTCCTTTGAAATACCCCACCCCCCACCCCCCATTCAAACATTTCCATGAGCACATGTGAGAACAGCTCGAAGGCTTTTCCTTTCTTTCTTGTGTTAGTGGAAACTTTCAATCCATTGATGTCCTGCCCAGGAGAAGAGCTGACAGCCAGCCGGTAGAAGTGCCAGGGAGGATCTCCACTGTGATCCAGTGCTGTCATAGCAATGTCAGGCATTTTTCACAATAACATCAGAATGGATGCAGGCTGTGTTTCCTGATTTTTAGCAGGAAGTAGCTTTATCACATTCATGAAAATCCTATTGATTTTGTAACCATGCTAAAAGATCTGCGTAGGTACACATTGCTAGAAAATGTTTACTATCATTCTGCTTTGAAGCTCTATGTTAGGCAAGCTTCTACCAACAACAGAAGGTCTGTTTCAGCTGTGCTGAACACCCTTGTCTTTACTGCCAGGTAAGAGAACTGAGTGCCTTCTGGAGTCACAGCAGTGTTTCAAAACCTATTTACATTACATAATAGGGGCTGCATATGATCTTGGTTTGCCACATCGGTAAAACCTGTAATTCTCAGCTGAGTAAAACCCCATTCTCTCAGCTGTCTCTCTAGCCAACCTTCAACAGGGAGGCTTTTACTGTAATGGAATAGGAGACTTCTGCAAACACCTAACTCTTGGCCAAGTTGTACATGAAAATCATGATGCAAACTAATGTACGTGACTGAACTCCTGGACTTAGGTTCTGACCTAAAATCCCCAAATGTTACTTTGGGGGATTTTTATAATGTGACTCTCTAAAATGGAGTCTCCATGTATTCTAAGACAGGATTTGCCCCTGAAAATATTGCTTAGGCCTTTGAAGGACCTGTGGGATCTTGAACAATTCATTTCCATCCCTTCTTTTCCCACTCAGCTTCAGCTCAATGCCAGTTGCTACTTTTTCTTCCTCCAGAAGGCCAAACACAATTCCCCATTGTTCCACAGGCAGGGTTCTTTCCATATAAATGTGAACCTTTGGTTATCTTAAGGGCATCAACAATATTCAGATTTTTCATAACAGTCCAAGGTGAAAAATGAAACAAAACTTCAGTACTCACCATTGTGCAAAATTGATGGGCTCAAAACAAAATGTTTTCCTTAATAGCAGAACATCTCCTGTCATTAGGAAAGGTAATTAGAAACTCTGCTTAATCATGCCTTATCATTATAGGTTAAAGGTACTCTATTAACTCTGCTATTTGGAGTAGATTTGAGCTCAAGGACACACTTTATGAAAATAGACTTTCAGAGAAATATGTGTGCTTTGGCTTCACTGGCCCTGTTCTTCCCAATTTCAGCTGTGGGAAGTTGCCTTAGTTCCTCTGGATTGTTTCTAAATATTGGGTGTATAAGTTCCTTAAAATACAGCTCAGACACAAAGGATTTCTTTTTGGTTGTCACCATGTTGTAATCTGATCTCTGAGCATGAATTTAATGAGTGCCTAGTATAATTTTTTTTGTGTGTATAATATGAGAGTGTGTATGTGTGCGTGTGTGTAAGTACATAAATATACAAATAAAAAAATAATGCCCAGACCAAGTGAACGCAGAATACCTTTGAACTTAGACACTACAGACCTGTGATACCTAAGCCAGATGCTTGCAGTACATTCAGAACAATTGTCTATTTCTGTGTTGCCAAAAATTGTACGTAAACATTCCAGACTTCCCATAGGAGGTCTCTTGACTAAGATTTTCTTCATGCATTTACATTATTTGACTTTTTTTAAAAAAAAAAAAAAAAAAGGAGAAGAAGATAAAGTAAAATCATAGAAGTTTACTGCCAGAGAGTAAATCATTGTAATGGTCTCTTGTGAATTGAGAAATATTATGATGAATATCTGTATGAAAATTCTTTTCTTTTCAACAATAATTAAGGGAGCATAATTCTGATATTTAGATGGAATATTGAGCCTTGGGAACACAGGCAAGGTTTATGATGCAGTAATCAAGATGTGAATATTGACTTGTGGGAATGAGGACAATGATTGCACATTTTCCTAGGCAGGAGGCAATAATTTCTCTGACTAATGAAATAGCCTGTGATTTCAGCCATTGGAGTATATTCCTCTCAGCTTTACCATGTAACTTCTGAAGATTATGACCCTTTTCTGGGTCCCCATTTCTTCTTATGCAGGGCTGGGTTGTTTTTTTGTTAATTTTTAATTAGAGTCTATTACAAAGAAGTCTGCAGAGCTGTGAAGTGAACTTACAAAGGTGTTACTCAGTTGTAGTATCCAGATCTGAATTATTGAAATATCATTAAAGAATTCTTTTTTTCAAAGTCACAATTTAATTCACTTTCTTAAGGTGTCAAAATTTTTCTTTTATTTGCTGCCAATTAGGTGTGCATTGTACAGAAGAGAGACACCAAGAAAATGTATGCCATGAAGTATATGAATAAACAGAAGTGCATTGAGAGAGATGAAGTTCGCAATGTTTTCCGGGAGCTACAGATAATGCAAGGCCTGGAACATCCCTTCCTAGTCAATCTGTGGTAAGAAAATCTTTAAAATGCTTTCAAGGATCTCTCATTTTCTCCTTGTTGCTGAATCTGTTCAGATTATGGAAGGCTGGGAAGCTGAAAAGAACAAAGGATTTTTGGGGACCTCCTTTGTTAAAGGTATTAAGGCTTCACAGAGAATTTTTTTTTTGTCATTAATAATTTTAAGGTGTCTTTTTTAATTGGAATATTTAAGCATCATATTCATCTGTTCATTTCTGGTTTGGTTTCTCTCCAAATTGTTACAGCAGTGTGCGGAAATGTGTTGTCCTGTCCAGCTTCATCATTTATTTTTGATAATATCTGGATTAAACATCTCTCATAAAGTCGTGGAATATAAAAACCAATCATTCATTTAATTTTTCTTTTTCTTGAGTTGATTCAGAGAAAATTCAAAACTCAGTTACTTTTTAAAAATTACTGACACAGGACAGCAGAAAAATGTCTTTTTGTCACCTGGAATTTCCCGTATCTTCTCCATGCTAGCCGCTGAATCTCTTGGTCACATATGAGTGTGAGAAAATGCTGGTCAAGCAACGACTAGCTTAAACTATACCACCAGCTTAAAATATTTGCTGGCTCTTATGTAGTGTGGTAATACTTGCTGGTTTTCATAGTGATAGTAGTAATGGGATGCAGAGTTTTCCTCCTTTTCTAATGACCTACATCATTCAGAAAATAAAAAGGTGGAGGGGACATAAATCATTACGATAATAAAATTGTTTGGTTTGTGAATAGCTTGATTGGCTGAAGATGGTCACAATGCACACTGATCTTGTGTTTAGCTCGGTCCTGGTGCCAGGTCAGCACCTTTCATGAATATTAAGCCAAATTGTGTTCTGTCGTGAGTGGACACAGCTTTAGTATAATTGCACTCTGTTATAACAGCAAAGCATTTGAACACACAATTGATTCCAAAATGACCTAATTATATTTATATATACATATATGTATATATGTGTGATCTCCACTTGACATGAATGATCTGAGCTAATACCTTGTTGAAGGCCTAAAGAAAAAGATATAAACATAGTGATTGTAAAACAAAACTTTCCCAGTATATTTTCCAACATTCCAGCAGCCTCTATTCTCGGGATTTCTTGACCAAAGATATAGTATATCTGTGCCTAGGAGCCTGTGGATTTCTCTGTTATGTATTTGTGTACCTTTTTTGAAGTCCCACTAACTTTTGTTCTTTATCAGGAGGTATGGAAGTTTCCACTGTGTAACTAGACACTGTACAGAAACAGTCATGGGTCAATGTGATCTGAGAGATAAACTTAACAGTGCTGAAAGACTGAAGATCAAATATTTATTGTGAAACAAAAACAATGCTAGATTCCCATAACTGAATTATAGTCAGATGATAAATATTGTTTCTCCTTTTCTTTCTCCATGCCAAAGATTAAACTTGAAATAAGCAATACTTTAAAATGGTATTAGGCATTATGATGCCTTTTATCCTTCCTGCACTTCTAAGATATTGTCACAGGATCTCAAGACTCAAATGTTATACTATATGTGTGTATGAGAAATGCAGAAAATGAAAGAGAAATGTATTACTCTAGAGTTTACAAAACATTTCAGGCAAACAAGACACTACTCAAGATGCTTCGGTGCACTAACAATGTTTTATATTTGATGTCTCTAGCTATGGTTATAGTTGACCAATGTATCTACAAGATGTCTTCACTTTCATGATTGGTGACCGGACTCAAGAAAACATCATGAAGCTGAGGCAGGGGAGGTTTAGGTTGGATATCAGGAAGAGGTTTTTCACCCAGAGGGTGGTTGGGCACTGGAACAGCTGCCCAGGGCAGTGGTCAAAGCACCAGCCTGACAGAGTTCAAGAAGGTTTGGACACTGCTCTCAGGCACACGGTGTGACTCTTGTGGGTGTCCTGTGTAGGGCCAGGAGCTGGACTTGATGATCCCTGTGGGTCCCTTCCAACACAGAATCTTCTGTGATTCTATGATTCTGTATGAGGCTCTACTGACAATCAGGGACTCGGACTAACACTATCAGAACTGTAGACATTTTGCCAAAACATAATTTGATTGACCCTTTTTATTTTCACCTGAAGCATTCACCTCAAACGCTGCACATTTAAATGTTTGGTGATTCAAAGCCCTGACTCCAGCGTGAGCTACTGAACTGCTGGAGAACCTGTATTTCACCCTGGGACAGCAAAGGGAAATCTTGAGCCTGAGCCTTCCCAAAATTAATCTAGTCTGCCCCAAATAAGTCTTCCCTTGTATCAGGCTCATAATATGTTTCTATAAAAAATTAGCCTTGAACAATCCTAAATGAATTTAAAATAACTTCTGATATATTTCTGGAGTATCTACAATTGCAGGCTACAGTAGCCTGTTCCAGACTTCTGACTTCTCTGTCTCAAATTTCACCTGAATTTCAAGATATTCTACACATTATCTTCAAATAATGACTTTTGTTATTGAACTGCAACTAGGGCAAAGCACAAAAATCATAAGTGATCTGTGAATAATGGTCACATCTGTTCTGTTAACACTAAGCCATATGAAGCTTTTAAACATATTCATTATATTTTATTTATTTAATATTTGAAACTACATTTTTATTTCTACCATGAGAAAAGGAACAATGCATCTATGAGTGGAATAGTCCTTAAATATGATAGTGCTAGAAATAATTTCTTAAAATAACATTTTCATTGATTGTTGGTGAACCAGCATCCTGTTTAATGTATTTTTACTTGCAGTTTAGATGCAATAATAATTTGCATCAAATACATTTACATTGCAGTTATAACTTGCATTAAATGATTAACAGGAATCCATGAGTTTTCCTCTTAGGAGTCAATTCCCGACATACTAATGGAAGGAAACAGTTGAATCTGCATTTCTTCTGTAGTAATTGCAGCTAGATTAGTTTCATTTTTCAGAGTTAGATTTTGTTGTTTGTTTTGTTAATTGCACTGTAAATGTACAAGCGGACTGTAACAGGAGCTACTGACCCTGTATTGTTTCAGAAACTGGAATAGTAATTTAACAAAACACAGTTATGTTGTGGTGTATGGGGAATAACACAGCTGCAGCTTGTTTAAATGCTGAGGTTCTTTTGGGCTACTCTGGCTTTCCAGCCTCTATCACACTCTCTCAGAATTTATATCAGTTTTCAGAAATCCTGTCTAAGGTATGATTTTGGTAACTAAAACCCAGAAATCAAAATATTTTTATTTTTCTCGAAGTATCATTTTCTGTAGGAATAATTTCAGTGTCCTTTTTTTTTTTTTTTTTTTTGCATTGGGATGAATTGAAATGGAATCCTACATCTTTCAATTCAAAATGTCAAATCCTAAATCAAAGTTGAAAAGTATATTTGGAGGAAATTCTGTCATGGTAACCTTTTAGTTTGTTTGTGGGACTGTCCCTGACAAGAATGGCTGATTTTCAAAAGTTTATCATCTGGACTTCAAAATAAAATTAAAATAGTAATAAATCTCCCAACAACTCCTTGAAAAAAAGGGAATACTAACCAAGCATATTAATCTTTCTTTGAGAAATTACATCGTCAAAAATAAAAGTTGGCAATTCAAGAAAAAAACATGAATACTGGAAAGTCCTTTAGTTTTTTGTGATAACTGAAGAAAGTAATGAGATGTGTGTATACAATCTCTCATATGTTAAATTCTTGTGGAGAGAAAAAGAAGAGGAAAGAAGGTGAACATTCTGTGGTGGTTAGTTCTGCTGGATCTATCAGTAACCACAGCTTACACAAGAACACAGAGCAGCTCATATAAAATGGGTAGCATCTCAACTCTCAAAGATCTCTATTAAAAAGCTTTTTGAGGCTCATGCATCTTCTCTGAGCTTTATTAAATATAACTTCACGATCTCAACCTATAAATCACATTATTTGAAGTATGAACTGTCTTTCATAACATCTGACACAGAAAGGAATCATTCTTCTGTAAATGCTCATAAAGGCTTGGAGGATAACAGTGATTTTCAGGAAGGGTTTGGGGTTGATTTATAGCCTTCATTTTAGAAATGAAATTGAATAAATGCTTAAAGCCAGTTTCATCACCATTAGAGGCATTTCTGATAATAGAGATTCCTTCTTAAAATAAAGTGCAGTCTGTTTTTTATCAGAACTTTTTTTGGCCTGGGTATTTCAAGCATAGATGAGTGGGCTGTGGAAATGTCAGCTGCCAACTTGGTCCCACCTTGAGACTGTTCCTCTCTAATATTCAGCATTTTATCCATGTCCATCCTTCCCCAGATATCTGAGTGCCCCCTGGGCAAGATGAGTGGTGTTCCTGAAAGTATTCAGGAATATGAAAATAATGCATATTTTAAATGCATTTCTTACAGTGTGCATTAGGACTGAGCCAAGAGCCAGGTTATGTGCCACGTACCAGTGCAGGTAGATTTGGTATTATGTGACTTGTCCTCAAACATGAGGAGATGTTTGAAGCATCCACTGGCTGCTCTGAAAACAACATGGCTTACCACAAAAGACAGAATTTTTTTTGAAAAAAAAAATCATGTGTCAAAGTGGTTTCTATGCTGGTGTAGAACTGAAAAAACTGAAAAAAATTGGACTGTTTCTCAAAAGTTTTGAAACATTGAAGTGATCTTATTTTTAATAGCCTTGCTAAAATTTTTTGTCAGAACATTTTCTAAAGTGGCAGAGGGAGAAGGATAACCATTTACTTTTGTCAGCTTATAGGTCATTTTCCTAGTACAGACAAAAGAATATGTTTGATTTATTTAACAAGCCATGAAGAAGTGTTAGCTGCATTCTCAGAGTGGCTATATACTGCGGTGTATTTTTCTTTTGACTCATCCGTCTGCAGAAACTGCATGTATTCCATGACAGACCCACAAAAGTACATTACTGCTACCAGCTGCAGTAAGGCTAAGTTTCAATCAGTGAAAAGTGAAGAACACATATTGCAGCAAAAATCTTCATGCATTTCTGAATTCAGCTAATGCCCAACGTGCCTTCAAAAGAAAGAGCAAGTAAAAAAGAGGGAAAAAAAAAAGGATTCTGGAGACAAAAAATTATTTGTTCAGTCTCAATTGTTGGATGGGTTGCTCAATGTGCACATGTATACAGATACATAACTGGAAGTTAACACTTCCCTGTGAAGGTGCTTTTTCTAGAATATTTTGGGAGCAATGTCACCTTGGACTGCACCATAGCATGGCTTTGCTCCTCAGGTTGGCATCAAAAATGTGCATAAATCTACAATCTTAGGGAAGCAAGAACACCTGACCAAGAGTTTTACTGCTGGGTAGAGATGAAAATGACCAACCAAGGAGCACCAATTACCTATCAGAGACCAAGGCAACAAGAGGAGATACTTTAGGTCAGTCTCAGGTGAGCTTGCTTAGTGGCTGTGGTCTTGTGGCTGCTTAACTTGCCTTGATATAGGACGCCTAATCTAGAATGAAAAGATTTTATGGGGGGGATTCAAAATTTCTTTTCTGACGTGGTGTGACTGGTTTTCTGAGCTTCATGAGACACCACAATAAAGGCTGTTAGTAAAGTTCATGATCTAACAGAAAAATTGCATTATGTTTCTGGAAGGGAGCAGTGGGGTTGTGTTGTTTCCTGCTAGGACACGGGTTGGGTGTTTGCAACTGTCCTGACGGCCCCGTGCTGAAAAGGAAAGGTAAGCTGCACTGATGTCTGTCTTCATAGTTTGTGGTGGATCCCAAAAAGGTAATGAAACAATCCTGACACAGGTGGAGTTTTCCTGGAGAGTACTGAAGGTGCTCAATGCTCTTCGCTGTCTTTGGTTATACCCAGCTGCTCCAAGTATGGTTTATGTGGAGCAAAACTATGGTGTTGTCCTCATTGGCTATGTCTATACCAGTAACTTAGAACTAGGTATCCTTTCTGGGCTCTCAGACCCAATATTTCATGTTGCAAAATGTTTCTAGGCCTGCTCCCAGCCTCTCTGTGGGCTGAGGCATGAGCATCATCCCAGAGGAGCCCAGGTGCAGCCAGATTGTTCCCAGCAGGTAGGCAGCTTGCAAACCCACATCTCCCTGGGCTTGGGAGCTGACCAGGCACAGACACTTTTGTGCCATTTGGTCTTAGTGTATTTGGACAACAGTCACTGACATGTTTATTGATGCAACATGTGTTGCTTTTGTGAATTTAGCTGAGGTCATGAGTGCCAGGACATGTAATCCTGGTCCATTTCAGGTATCTGACAGTGTTTAAGTTTCTATTCCAGCCAAGCAGAGATTGTAAATCAAGGGAGAAAGATATATTTAGCATCTTGCACAGATCTTAGATGGGTGAATTATTTTTTCTATAGACAAAGCAAAGGGTGAATACTTTCCTCAAATAGCTAGATCAATTCATCACTGCATTAATGTAAATCTGAAATAGGTGAAGATATTGAAAAAGACTGAAAACATTTTCTGTTCTTTAGAGCCTTAGAAGAGATAATGATGGAAAAAGGGCAGGGAAAGGTGATGAGGCAGAAGGAAGGGCAAGATAATTGGAAGAAGACAGTATGGAAAAGATTTGACTTGAGTTGTAAATGTTCAGGATATTATTTCTAGCTGTGGAAATTACATTGGACTCAACACTGCCAGCTGGCAACCTCTGGGTGTTTGTGCTAAATGAATGTTAGCTGTAACATCATCACCAATTGATGAATGCGTGAGCCAACAGTTATTTATTTTTTGTGCTGATTTTAATACCCTAAGATAGTAATTAACAGTATTGGGACACTGTCTGGATAAATTTTGTCCTGGTGACTAATTATTTCCTGTGAGAAATTGCTGTCACCTTGAAATATATATCTTTGGGCTCAACTTTAATACCTTCCTCTTAAAAGCAGGAATTGGCCTTTGGCATAGTTTAAGTTTTGATCTTTTTTGCATTAGAAACTGCTGTGTGAGATATTTCATCTCCTGTGTATCTGCTGCATCCTGAGACCCTTCTTAGGAGCGTGCCTTCTGCATCATTCTTACTGAGACAAACGCTTTATTTGCTGACCCTAATAAACTTTTCTCACAGAAAGTTTTCACTGCAAGAGGAGTCTTACTATAAATATTGATAAAAATCAAACTTCTGGGAAAAATAATCTCCTCTGTTTTAAAAATTTTCATTTCCAGTCATGTTTCTCTTATGAATTTGCAATTCTTACCTTGTTCTGCTTTCACAGGGGCTACCTGCTACCCAAAGCAGACCCTCCTGAGCTTGGAGGGAGCCTTGGCCATGTCTCAGGTTTGTGGTGTAGACAGCTGCAGTAATCCTCTGCACGTTTATGGCAGGGATGAGTATTATTCCTTTTGGGTGGATGCAGAGCTCCAGTGCTGTGGCAGGGGTATTCTCAAGAGAGCATGAGAGCAGGGTTTTGGTACTCTCAACCTAATGAGATGTGTAAGAAAGAAGGAAAGCACTTAGATACTACTTCAGACTCCTCAATTGCCACTTTTGGCAAGCAGTGCTTTTTTTTTTTCTTTTTCTTTGTTTTTTCCCTTCCCTGCTTTAAAGGTTATGAATGCCAAACACAATATCTAGAGTGTGCAATTAGACTGATAACCAAGGCCCTGTAGGTAAAGTGGTTCTTGTGACAGAGTAATAAGTACATCATGTAAATCTACTGTTTTCAGTCAGGATCAATTCTTACTTATGCTGTGGAAACTGGGAATGCAATTAGCCTGTAGTAAAGGCTGTTAAATGTAAATTATACAAGATGCAGCTAAGCACTGTGTTAACAAAGCCTAGCCACAGTGGAATGGCCAACAGAGGGCAAAACTGTCTTGGATGCACCTGTAAAACCACCCAAAGGGTGAATGTAAAGTAAGTGGTCATCGTAGAATAAAAATAAGTTCTTAACACTTGCACTGCAAAACTTTGATACTGAGCAGATCCTACAGATATACAACTAGTCCACAAATGTTACAGTTATTCCTGGAGACTATTGGTATAGTATTTCTATACAGCTATAGAAATTTTTCCTGGTTCACTTTTGAATATATTTGTGGTTTTAGTGATGATGCTTTTTGTTCAAACCAGATAAAACACATAGGTGAATTCCTTTTCATTTATAACAGGCTGAAGTAAAAGACACAGTAATGACACCAAAAACAAAACCAAAGCCCCCATGGAAATAGCAAGAGATACCAAAACAGTGACCGAAGGACAGAACAGAAGCCTAAAGTCTGCATATATGGGGATAAGAGATGTAAATAAATGATTAAATAATAATAAAAATCCTGAGTGCAAGACAATTTAAAATTTCCATTGTTGGAATTGTATCAAACAGACAGAATTTTAAATGGAAAATAGTGCAATTGAAGAAAGCAGGAAGTTCTGTAACGCGTTAATTTTGCCTGCCTAGGAGAACCTTTGCCTTAGCTCATTAAAATTTATCAAAGCTTTTATTAATTTAAAAGTCAGCTACAGATTTTTACAGCATAAATGTGCTTTTAATTCCATTTTATTCAACGAAAATTATATTTATTGTTCTTGTAAAGTGCAGTGAGAACCTGATACTAAGACTTCAGAAAATTATTAATGGTATCCTGTTTCAAGATTAATGACAGTTTTGCAGTGTAAAGTTCTAATGAGAAGAGGATAACTCATGTTTCATAAGTACATGACACATAAGGGAGGATTTAAGGTTCCTTTTCTATGATGATGTACATTTTACCAATTAACATCTGGACCAAAGAAAGGTCATGGGCTATGCAGATGACTTAAAATTCCTCTGCAAAATGGATATGGCCAGTAGGAAAATTACTTCTGCCCATCAAATTCTCTCTAACTACCTGAACTAGAATTTATCCAGGGTGCAGAGAGCAAATTCTTTCTTGCCAAAAGGTGAGGTGGCAGTATTGAATCTTGTTGACAAATCAGTAGGTGAAATAGAACTAACAGAAATAATTCTTCTTGACCATAGCTTTCACAGCCTCGCCCACAGATGTGCTGGGAGAAGGATGAGAGAAAACAAGGATGAGGTGCAAAAAAAAAATGGTAATGAGCCTAGTGAGAGTGTGAACTGTGGGCTGAAAGGAGAAGGCATATTTCTCCTTCAGTGGG
Source organism: Monarcha castaneiventris obscurior (assembly GCA_026261815.1). Classification (NCBI taxonomy): domain Eukaryota; kingdom Metazoa; phylum Chordata; class Aves; order Passeriformes; family Monarchidae; genus Monarcha; species Monarcha castaneiventris. Next base: position 11,032,524 of record JAMPIT010000433.1, on the reverse strand, counting down.
TACAAAATCTAACCTAATTAGAAAGTGTAACCAATATCACTGCATAAATCAGATTCTTCAAGGTCTTGACTTCCTTTACTGATGTTTGAAAATAAAGAAAGCAGAAGAGAAAATCAGGTTTTTTTTCTTGTCTCTCCAATGAAAGAGAGATGAACTACAGACTTCCGTGCAAGTTGTTCTTTCTGTGTGGAAGTAAAAATCTCTGCAGACTTTTTAAAAAATAACTAAATATTTTGTTTGTCTTGAAGTAGAGCACTTGAAATTCTCTCTTGAGGAGAATGTCCTTTATTTGAGGAAAATATTCAAAACCTAGATATTCCTTCATAGAGAAAATAATTTGGTCATTGATAAATGATCAAATGATATGATAAAGAGGAACAGCACATTCTAAGCCATATCCATTTAAAAGGAATTGTAGGAGTTAAGCTTCATAAGGCACTAAAAAAAATGTAGAGATATAATTTACAAGTGAAGATATTAACATCTAAGAGAAATAAAATATGTTATGCTGGTCTCAAGTATTATCCTTTTTATCATTGTTCATCGCTTGTTAATGGTGACATCTGTAGCCTTGACAGTACAGTACTGCATTCCTCAGGGAGAGTAAGCATGGCTTCTTTCCAGTCAGTACAAGCAGCTCTGTGGAACTGACAGGTAGGACATTCCCCATTTCTTGTACCAGTGTTACCATGTGTTCCAGGCTCATATGGTGGGCACCTGCCTATTTTTACTGGGTCTGGGAAGTCTGATGCAATGTCCTCCATTGATCTTCAACCATGGTGTAGTTGTGTGCATTTCTGCAGTCTTTAGCAAACTATGGTTTGAGCCAGGCTACCTGCAGTGGTCCTATCACTCCTCTAAAAGTCCGGTGGAATATGGTGTATAACAAGGTTCATATGAAATAATAATGACAAAACTCTGATTCTGATCCATGTTTGGGATCACTAAATTACAGAATGGTACTAACGATGCATAGGGGTTTTTAGCATTTGTTCAAGTGGAAAGTGGAATTTTAGTTGCAATGAAAAATTGACACTAGCAATTAACATACAAAGATATAAGATTATTGATAAGGCAGTCTTTTAAAAAGCAGTGACACATTGAAAATATCACTGTGAGTAACTGGAATCACAGTGTTCAGGGTGTCTTTGGGACTAGCTCTGAGCTGACTGCCTCATGCATGTGTGCTGTCAAGAACTGAACAGCTCTTCCTCCACACAGCAAGTAAAAAGCTCTTTGACCATTGTGCACCTCACCTGCCTGAGGCAGCTAAACAGCACAACAGGATTCACTCAGACTAACAGGGGAAAAAAGTAATACTCATATGACTCTTTGAAAAAGTTCAGTGCTCAAGAAGAATAAGAACTTTTCTGCCTGCACTGCTTTTTCAGCGAGTGTGCCGGTTTGGCCAAAATCTAGCAATATATCCTCTGAGAGAAAAACAAGTTACAACCACCCTTCCTCCCACCAGATTTGGGAAAAAAAAATTTTCCTCAAAGGAAAGTGAAAGAGATAAAAACTATTTATTTAACAAACACACAGGAGAAGAATAATAATGCTAAATAATAAAATCTCTCGCTGTGGAGAGGAACCTGGGAAGATTTCAGAGTCCATCTGTAGGTGTGGTCCCCTCCTTCTCAGAGCTGGCATGAGGGTGCCCCTCCGCCCCCCTCACCCCTTCCCCCAGGTAGGGAATTCTCCTGATGTGTTCTGATGTTGTTGGAACAGTCCAGAAGAGAAAAAAAAGGAGGAAAAAGACACCAAAGTCCCAGGAAGCACGCCGGAGAAAAAGGGAAGAAAAAAACCTGAAGAGCTGGCTGAAGAAACAATCAGGGTGCTCTCTCCATGCTACCACCGCCAGGGAGAATGCAGAGGAGTCTCTATCTCTGTGTCCTTGGGAACTGCTTTGAAAAGTTCGTTGTGGTTTTTTTTTTTTTTCCTTCCCCTCTCAAGCTCAGTTTAAAGGCACAGAAAAAGGCACAAAATTAATTTTTGGCATAGAGCCATGATAGGGGATATACACATCATAGAGTCACTCTAAGACAGTGAGTTTGTATGTAAGTTTCCTTTAAGCTCATAAAAAAACTCCACATAGTGTCTGTCTGTGTTCCTAATCAATCATGATTGGCTTTTTCCTGCTCAACAAGATCTGTCACTCATCTGTGACATACAGAGAAATGCTTGCTCAGATGTATCTTCTGGGTTTCCTCTGTGGCTGGAGGAACTGCATATTTTTTAATACCTCTCTCCTTCTCTTTCTTTTTCCTTTCTGTAAATAATTCAGGAAAATCTTATGACCTTTTCAATAGGGTTTTGGCACACCAGCTTCAGGACGCCCCATCAATAAATACAGAGTTGCCTGTGGTTCTTTCTTTAGCTGTCTATTCATTACAATTGATGCCATGTGCACAGTATCTGCATAACTAGGGACAATGGTTGATACTCTCAGTTCTGATGGAATTTGTCTTTAACTATTATTATCACTACCTTTGACAAGTATAGCCTGCTTTAATAACATCCTATATTCATTTTTCTGTATCTGTTCTAATGAACAGATTCATTAACAGATTTCATTTAACACTTTTTTTCTTTTGTCTCTCTTACTTGGGAGACAACTGAAAACTTTTCACGTCACTGAGGCTCTTGTACTCTCCTGGTATATCTGTGTTCTTTTTTAGGGACGAGAGAAAAAGGGGACCCTCCAAATTATTGTCCAGCTTCTGTTTAAGTAGGAAATCCTGGCTGAACAATGCCTCTACAGCCTTGCAAGCATGACTTTTTTATAAGCTATAGAACACAAGAAACTAAGGATGCTGTCAGACACAATCAGGCTGGGGAGCAGTGCTGAGCACAGAAGAGGGCAGGAGTCACAGCTGAGGCTCCCAGCCTGGCTGACCATGTGGGTCAGCTGGAACCAGGGTCCTGTCACTGCCATGGACAGACAATTTGGTGCACATCAGCAGAAATCAATATGCTCAAACACTTTTTTCCCTGCTTAATCAGTTGTGTGTGAAGTGATTCAGTTTAACATTGGGAAGATTCTTTGTTTTATTCATTCATAACTCCCAGAAGCAGAGGATAACAATGAAATTAAATTTTAGTGTCCCACAAGCATCTCCTTCCCTGAGACATGGTGGGTTTTGTTGCAGTCTAGAATTGGTGGTAAAGACAAAATCCTATAACTATCCATTGTTTAACCTGGGGAAAATGGCATTACTCTTAATCTCCTGTCTAACTTACTTGCAGAACTTGATTATGTAATAAAGTTCCAGTTAAGCTTACAGGACGTTCACCCATGATATCCTTTCCCATAGTCTCTGTGAATACTGAATTTTTAACATGAAGCTGCAGCAGGGTATAAAAGCATCACATGTACCATTGTGTTTGCAGAGCCTTCTTCTAAGGACAAGACTAGAAAAGCAAGATATGGTGGTTTGTACTGTTTTAAATGCTGAATCTTTGGGGAAAAAATTGGATGTGGAAGGCAAGTACAGAAGTACCACAGTACACGGATGAATGAAACCTGGCAGGTGACAAAGAGTTTAATGAAGAGAGATCCTTCTTTCTCAACTATTTCTTTGCCACTATCTTGATGCTGCCTCCCTCTACCAGTACCCACATCCTGACATCTCTCATGGCAACCTGACAGGCTCTTGTTTCTAACCCAGGGGGATCCTTGATCTTATAGAGAGACTGCCAGGTTGCAGGGTCTAAATGAAAGAACAGTTCAAAGTGTCGTTTCCTCCTTTAAATTTAACCCTCAAAATATATCTGGGGGAAGAGTGGTGGGAGAGACTCTCTTTTATCCATCTTGTACTTCTGACTTATTTCCCTTTTTAAATATTTTTATAGCAAAACTTTTTTTTTGGCAGAAATCCTTTAACCATGCATTTGAAAATCACGTTGTATGTGTTGCCATAATGTTTCCAAGTATTGCACAATACATTTGCTGTACAGAATGATGAGACATTAATTAGGTTCCATTGTTTCTTTGCCTTTAATGTAGGTTTCCATGACAGCAGAGAGAGAAATCAGTCAAAGCCAGTAGTTAAAACTGACAATTTGCATTCTGGTCAGTAGCCTTCAAAATGTGAGGTACATTTAAATAATTAGATTGTCGTAGTGTTTGGTCACATATTATACTGCTGAGTCTTTATTTACAGAGTCTTCTGTAAAAATGTAGACTGTTATGAGATGGTGATCTGCAATTTTTACTCTTTGCTATTTACAGAATAGTCTGTTCAAATACAATAAGGGGTTTTATCCTAACTAATGTAGTAATAAGGAGTAATAAAATCAGGGTAGGAGTTGTTACGCTGTAGCCTAACTATGCAGTTGTATGAAAATCATGTGTAAAGATACCTGAAAATAGTTTTAACAGAAAATGCTGTACTAAATAAAATCTAATTTTTTTCTCTCTTCTAAATGTCTGTCTTCTACTAGAAAAAAATCTGAAATCCAGAACCATCTTGATTCTCTAATGTTGGCATCGATTCTCCGGCAAATTGTAGTCTGGTGCATTTGCTTCCTGTTTCAATCAAGAGATAAAGATGAAAGGAGTTTAGGCACACACAACAATCTAATTTACACATATTTACACGGGTATTTTTAAGAGAAAGTTTGTATATTACTGCAAAAAGTGCTTAGAAAAAAATTCTGGAAACGTATGATTTCCATCAATGTTCTTAAGCATCAATGCTGGCCTGTAGCACAGGTATTTAAGATAGCTGTAGGTTTCCTCATGGAGAACTGCAAAGAGTGGAACTATGAAGTCATTGTAAATTTTCTTAAGTGCTGATAGACAAGAAATTTGATTTTAGTACTCTCTTGCTCTCAAATGGATCTGATATGGGTCTATAAAATAAATCAATCTACTCCAAAACATTCAGCTGACTTAGCCTGAACAGTGTTTCCTAATCTTACAATGCTCCTTTTTTGGGGTGTGTGATGGAAAGCACTGACATATTTTGTTGAAACACAAGCACACACAAGAATTCCTCCTATTTTCAGCTGTCTTTCTGGAGCATCAGGGTCTGTGAGTTTATCTCCTAAAACAGCTCCAAAAGTTGCATCTTTGTCTCACTGGCGCAAGCCAGAGACATTCCCACTTCTTCTAAGAGAAATTTCAAGCAGCAGAGCCTTCAAAATACAAAATCTGGGGTCAGATACCTGCGGGACAGTTGTCACATTTTACGACAGGCTGGGCAAAGTGCCCAATTCAACATGTTCACTTGAAAAATACTTGTTGACGGCTGGGAGCTGGCTGAACAGGCTGTGACTTCATCAGACCCAGTCCTTGGTGGTATGTAGATGATCAGATAATGGAAGTTGTGTGCTCCACCCCCTCCCCAAGGACCCTCAGCCTCACCCTGGGTCCTTCTAGATGCCATCTTATGGTTGTCTCTGAAGGCCCAAGCAGCTAACTGCACTACTTATAGAGTGCAAGATACATTCCCACCCTGCTCCTCCAAAGGGGTAATGTGCTAGGCATAAGAAAGGGGACTTTGTACCTTGCACCACTTTCTGCATATAAGGACATATTGCAAGTTGTAGAAAACTACACAATTTAATATCCAAAAGGACCAATCAGCTCAAAAATGAACACTTTGGAGGAGGCTTGAGTAGTGGAAGGAGGAGCTGCTTGTTTAAACTTTACTTTTTAAAGGAAAACAAATGTTGGAAACAACTGCAGTGGAAGAGAAGACAAGATATGCCCAAGATTTTTGAGACAAATGGTCTCCACAAAAGGTTTAATCAGCATGGATGTTATAAATTTTCACTGAATAAGTAACAGTGGACTGGAGGAAGTGGTTGCTGTTTTTACTTGTCTTTCAGGAAAAATTATATAAATTCTGCCTTTGACAATTAAAAAGTCTGCTTTGTAGAAGAAAGGTTTGCTTTGGCACACCTGTTACTTCTGCTAACATTTTAGAAATGCAAAGCTTGGCTGCTGAGGAAAATAAGACACTTGTAAAGCCTGAGGATGGCTCTATGTACAAGGTAGCTCTGCAAAAATGGAAACTCTGAAAGTAGTTTGATGTGTAAAGATGTGATGACAGTAGGAAGAATCACAAATTAAACCCCAAACTGAACCTCCTGATACAGGATATATTGGAGAACTAGGTCATTACATAAATGACTTGGTTGAATGGGAGTCTGATTACAGTGGTGACAGCCTGCCTTCAAAGAGAAGGAATTACAGGGGAGGGTTAGAGACTGGTTCAGTGTTTGTGGGGATACTCAAAACCCTCCCCTTTGGCACCGTTTATCTCTATGTGCTGCTGATATAATCTGAGTACAGACAAACTGAAAGTAGACATAATGACAGTGAGAATGGTAATGGGGGTTTCTGGACAAAGGTAAGTGTATTGGGTTGACCCTGGCTGCACTGCAGGTGCTCACCAAAGCCACTCCATCACTGCCCTCTTCAGCTGGATGTGAAAATAGAATAAAAGGCTCATGGGTCACGATAAGGACAGGGAGAGATCACTTACTGGTGACCATCACAGGCAAAACAGACTTGACCTGGAGAAATTAGCTTAATTCTCACAAAAGCCACACCTGCAGCCCACATGCTGCGAAAACCTTGCTATGCTAACCCAGTGGAATAAGTCTTGGAGATGAAGGATGGATTAATGTTTTGTCTGTAAGGGAATATGAAAACAGTATTTGGAATCCTCCTTTGCTGTACCCATGAGACTGACCTGTAAATGATGTGATAGTGTGGTTCATCTATGAAATCCCCACAGAAAGCACAAACCTCAGAGGCAGAAAAATAAATGGAATTGGGAATAAGCCTTTATAAAGAAGTAAATACAATTTCTAGCAACTTTTAAGTTGGACGAGGCATAGCAGACCAGTGTTACAGGGGCTCAGAGAAATGGAAATAGTTCACAATTTAACCAGGAGCAATTACTATGAGGAGTAATTATGCTGCAGAAGGAAAGAAGTGCCCCCAAACAGCTGGGAAGCCGCAGATACTTAAGTACCCCACAGAAGAAACCCTTTGCCCCTGAAGGAGCCCAAGTGTTATGGTGACTTGAGAACAGGAACAATCATAATTCTAGTAAATGGTATCTTCCCCTGCAGTAATGCTGTTTTGGACTCTCACACAAGCCAATATAAATATCCTAAAGACTATTTTGTCTCGACTCCTTTCTTGACTGCCAAAGAGAAAGGAGAAAAAGGACAATATAAAATGCTGTGTGACTTGTACCATGCCTGCCCCTTCAGCAGCTCCTAATGCTTGAAGAGGCTTCAGTAACACCATCCTCTGTGGTGGGGCAGGCAGGTGGGAGGGCTGAGAGAAGAGCTTTTCTTGAGGAAGGAAGAAGCCTCTTGACTTTGGTTGTATAATTGAGGGAGCAGGGTGTAGCTGAAGTCTTAGTCTGGTCAGAAAACTAAGGATTCTGTGCCAAAAATGGCTACGGGATGAAACAGTATATTTTATTTCTTAAGCAGGTTTTATCTACATTTTTCCTTTGTTATTCAAAGTATGTAGACAGTTGACTTTTATTATTAACTTTTATTATTAACTTCTATTATGACTTTTATTTCCTACATGAGATCTACTTATAGTAGATCTATATAGTGGAGTAGTGAGAGCACCTCACTAACTCACAGAAAAGAGACACCTTAGTTAGAGTTGTGGTCAGTTTGGGTAAAATATAGGGAGGATTCCTTTTTAAGGTGAGGTTTTTTGGTTTTTTTTTGTTTTTTTTGGTTTTTTTTTTTTTTTTTTTTGAGGATAAGGTTGGTAGGTTGGTTGTCTTTTAAGGTATTGTAAGGCAAAAGATGCTGTAAATCTGCCTTCTACTTTTCTGAATTCTTAGGCTAATAAATGTGTCACATTGTGCACTTTGAAAGACAAAATTTTCTATCCAGATTGACAGTGAGAATATCCTTCTGAACTCAGTCATAATTTTTTTTTCATGGCCTTGAGAAAAGTATTTAGAGTTCTTTCTTGTCTTTTGATTTTGTAGCTGTCTTACCATCTAAGTTGCAGCAAGTTCTTTTGCAGATGAGCTTTTTTTAAACTAAGATTTCAACTGAATGTAACATCTCTTGCCTAAAAACACTCTGAACTGAAAAAGTGTCCAGTGTTGGAAAGTACTGGAACACCATATTTTTAGTACAGACCCCAAAGATTCAAGGTTTTGGGTTCCTGTGGCTCAGTTGGTCTTCTAGAACCCATGGGCTCTTTAGTTCAGATCAATTTTGATGGAGAATGAACTGAGATAACCCAAAATGGGATGTATTTGTCTTATAACAGAAAATTAAAATGCTCATGAAGAGGTAAATGAATTTACCCATAGCACAGAACTAAATGTCAGTCCTAGGATAAAGATGAAAAATTGTTGCAACCAACAGTCAGTAGCAGAGAGGTGGCTAAAACTTATGACTGTGTTTTATTTAGTTCTTTCAGGCTGTGTCTGTATCAGCAAGGAGCACACTGCTTGCCCTCTAGGAATGGATTTCTGGTGTGAAGCAGTGGTTGTTGAGGTTTGAAGACCCATACTATGCTCATTTCGGGGTGCTTTGCTTCAGTCTGAGTTTGTGGACTGGGACCATGGTGGTGTATACTGGAATGAATCCCTGTCAGTTTTTTTGGCTTATGATGGCATGAGCACCCATTGCCCCTCAGGTGCATTTGTTGTGTGTTGACTGGCCAAGCTCTGCACATCCATGGTATTAGTTAATATCTTGGGGTATTGACGGGGCCTTTGTGGGTGCACTCAGCTTGCAGCCTATGTACAGAAAACTTTTGTGACTGCATATATTGGTACGTGCAGCTTCTCAAGGGCAGTTCGCCCTTGAGAGAAGTAAGATGGTAAACAAGGCTATAAATCGCACGAAAGAATGCACAGTTTAGAGGAGCTGGACATCTGGAGAGGAACTCTTCTGATAAGAAAATACCTAGTTCCCTGCGTTATACCTAACCAATCAGGAGTGTTGTAACATTTGCGGGGCTGGACATGTAGCTGGGTGAACCAACGTAATGTAATCACGTAGTGCAAGGTTTTTAGGTGATTTTATAGAAAAGTAGCAAGGAAACAAAGAATAAAGGTCTCAGTTCCAAATCATATTGATTTGCCGTCTGATTCCTGCCTCTACCCTCGTTAGGGTATGTAAATGATTACAGCCCTGGAAATAACATGGTACATGAAATCAGAACCTTCAAGGGGAATGTGAAGAGTTACAGATTAAAACTATGAGACCAATCCACAAACCCTGTGGATTGAAGAATCTGGCAAAGCAGCTTTGTGAAGGCAAAGGCAGATGGGATGGTTTCCCTTGGGGTAAAGCCTTGCCACAATGCCTTTGGACCGTGCCAGCAGGGCAGGCAACCTGCTTGGAAATGAAAGGTCCTCCTTCAGCATTATAATAGTTCGACCACCTAAGGCACCATGCAACAAATATTATTTTAGAATTGGTATTCAAGAACCAGGTTCAGAGCAGTGAAAAATCTTTAACCCTCATTAAGCAGTAAGAACCCCTTCATTCTGTAGATAACTCTCTCTCTGACATTTCAGACATCCACTACTGATTTAAATGTCATTGTGTTCAGCAAAGTCTCCTGCTAATCGCTAGTCTTAAATATCCATATTATACTGCTTCCAACACTGTGTAAAATTATTTGATCAATACTTTATGGTGGTGGCTTCTTTAGAGGCAGAACCATTGATTTTACTAGTTTAAATCAAAGATAGAGGACTGTCATAATTCAACAACAGTAATTACCTCATAGTAATTAGATTTAGGTGTATAGTAATAAGCAATCATGGTAGAATACAAAAATGATAACTGGAGGCTTTTATAATTAAAATTGCTAATGATGAGTCATAAACAGCTGCTGAAGGGTGGAAATGAAAGATGCATCTGTGGGGCATTTTCAGCAGCCAGATCTGTTTCTGCTTAAACAGGAAGTAGCCAGGTTATTGGAACAAAGTTTGTTTCAGAGGAATAAATAGCTGAGAGGGAGCTGGTACCTGTCCATCCTTCAGTGAAGCATGTGTCTGTCTGATGAAGCTGCCTAAACTCTCAGATGACGTCCTCATCCATATAAGAAAAAAGGATGCATCTGTAATCCCAAAATTATTTATCCCTGCTGTAGATAAAAGATCAGGAGTTGTCTGTGGAGAGAAGAATCTTTACCTACCCTTCATCTTCCTCTGCCTTTGAATTTCTTGAGTGTCAGGAGTCTGTAGCTGAGTGCTGTCACACACACTGTCAGTGCATCACTAGCATATAGCCTTTCCTCTAGGTGTATGCTCTTTGCTGGGAGCACCACACTCCTAAACCTTCTGAAGAGTATTGCAAGGAAAACATACCCTAAAGGGTATTTTTCTCAGTTTCTATAACACTGAAAGACACATATATGTGGAATAAAGATGAAAATTTCTTCCACTTCAGGGAGAGGTTCTTGAGATCCAGTGCATTTACTACTAACAGTTTAAAAACTGTAATTTTTGTCTTGCACTTAAAGTTGTGAACAGCACAGAATTAATTTAAGTATGACAGATTTTTTCCTTTTTTTGATGAAGTCCCTGCTGTTTTAAGCTCTGTATAAATTCCCATAGAGAATGAGTATGAAATTATTTCATTCAGTTGTGACAGCATTTTTATTGCAATTAGCAACATTCATCACTCCATAAGGGAAAGGCTTACAGCAGGTTAAAGGCAAGAAATTACCAGACATAGCTATTACATATTTTGGGGTTTGGTTTTGTTCTAGCTATATGGATGAAAAGATTTGCATTAAGTCTGAATTGTATCACCAGTTTTATACCACTGTAATTTTCTGAGTTAATAAGGCCATTGTAATTTTGCTCATAGCCCAGAATACTCATTCTAATCTCTCTTTCCTTGAGACGAAAATCTGAAAGTATAGCTTCTCACAGAGACAGTGTTTCTATGTGTTTAAAAGCCTGTTCTTATAGTTTTCTTCCTCCTTAACATCTCCTGGCTGTTGATCACAAAGCAATTAAAATTTCTTGCCATGCAAGCAAAGATTTGACTCAGAATAGCATCAGTTCCTGTCACCGCACAGCTCTTCTCCATTTTCAATAAGTTCTGAGACTTTTTGGCTGGGAATTTACAAAGTTGAAAGCTGTGGAAGGCACAAATTTCTCTTATGTGCCAGTATCTGGACCAGTCTTCAGAGGAGCCTCAGCTCATCCAAGTGTAACTGGTTCATTCTCTGGAACTGACAACGTTCTGCCTTTTTGCCATCCATTTTCTTTCCTCTCCCTGCCTTATCAATGTACATCTAATTGTATTATTAATGTAATACTTTCTGGAATAAAGGAAATATAATCTCCCTTTCCCAAAGCTGCAAATGTCTTACCACTCATACATCACCCTGTTATGTTTATTCCCTAAATAAACATAACAATAATTTGGTCAATAATAATTTGGTCAATAATCAGCTGTATTGCTAGCAAAGAACTTGCCAAGTGTTGGTACAAGGAAGACATTTAAATATCTTAGAGATCATTATATCTATTTTTAAGGATCTGTTCCTGTTCTTACTGCTTGTTTCAGCCTGGTGTCACAGGTGAAACAAGGCTGACTCACAGGTACTGTGTACATGTGTGGACTGTTTTTTCTGACTGTCATTGCCTTGTAGTCAGCATGTAGCCTCTGACAGCTGCATAGTTCTGTTTGTTCTTTTACCAATTTACAGCTAATTTACATCCTCAGAGCTTGTCCATAGAAATATTCAATGCTACAATGAAGGTCAGTACTAGAAGCAAAGTTTCACAGATATTATTTCTTTTTTAATAGGGTCAGTTTTATTTTGACTAAAACTTTCTGAAGACCTTTTTTTTGGGGTTTTTTTTTGTTTGTTTATTTGTTTTTTTGTTTTGTTTAGACTACTGCTGTGGCTGTCTCAGCAATATCTAAGTGATCATAATAGATACAAACAGGTGGAGTTTATTTTCTCATGAATGTAGGAGAAATGTGCCCTGAAAGAGGAACATGCAAGGATTCTCTGCTACTTAAATGGAAAACAACATCTGAAAAACTTGGTTGAGTGAAATAGACAATTAATTGACCAAATTAACTTTCTCAGGTTTGATATGTAGTAATATTCCGCTGTATGCATGAAGGCTATAAGGCTGTAGAAATGTTTCTGAGAATAAAATTTGGTCCTTTGGGTTACGCTGTCTGTAACACAGGTTATGATAAATGCATGCAAGTTATTGAAGTGTCTAAATGGTTTACTTCTAGCAGACTCTACACAGACTTGGGTTTTAAAACTGGTACATCTTTGTCAGTATGTAATGTCATTATATAGCCTGATGCTCTCTAAAGTCTCCAGATCAGTCAATAGTTGATGCTGAATCTTTTTACAAGAGGAATGCATTGACAACACTTCCAATATCAAAGTGTTATGTCAAAGTTAATTTGAATGCTGTACATTGAGATGTCATTTTTTCCTTGCAGTAACACTCCACAAAGAACACAGTGCTGCATTAGGGCAGCTTAATAACACTGAGTCAGGTCCAAAGTGCCAATGGTGCTCTCTTATGGCTTATTAAATTTCTTTTTCCTGAGGGCTACTGCAATGATACTCTTAATTTTCCTCTAGTAAGACCATACTGATTTTGGGACACTTCCAATTCTTCTCATTTGCTCACATCCCTGATTTTGAAGACATTGTCATGCTACTGTTTTGTTATTTTTGTATTTTTCAGTAATTTTGTTATTTATTTAGTAAATATTTCTGTAGGTCTCTTGAACTCCATTGGAAGATGAAAAACAGTATCACTTTAATAAATGGTCATTGGTATTCTTATTATATAATGAAATATATAATAATACAACATATAACAGTCTATATAACACAATTGTCTATAATAACATGTACTATTCTGAAATATTTCATATTCAGTGAAGAAAATGTTTATATATTGAAAAACTGTTTAGTATATACTATTACAGTAAATACCTGAGTAGAACTGGGTGAGTCAAGTTAATTTCTGAATTACTCTGTAAATATATAGGGAAAATAAAGAGAGGAATGGGGCAATATTGCTTTAATGTCACTGCCCAAGTATGGTTTGTTTCAGGAATCCCACAGGAAAGTTTGTGTCACAATTGCTTGTGCTGTTCTTGTAAAGTCTGCCCTAAAGGGGTTTGTGCTGCTGACAAATATCCATGGTGCTGGCAAAGTCTCATCAGCCAAATGTGTTAATCCTTTCCAAATGCATGTTCTGGATTAACTGCTCAAAAGATTTTTTGGGGTCAAGTTGTTTGCGTTCATGGTATTTTGGTTGTGTGATCTGTCTCTGAGCCAGAATCTCTTTGGTATTCAGTCATCAAGTACTGACCACATGGTGCATGGGTCCTTCATCTGAGACAGGGAGTCATTCTTCAAGTCAGCTCATCTTCTGATTCCTTTTATGAAAGGGTCACTATTCTGTAGAAATATTTTAGCTATAAGAAATTGTATATCAAATGCTTTTTTTCTAGTGCAACAGATCTTTTTTTAGTAACAGTAAAAAACCAGTATTTATGTCTCACTGTGAAACAAATTACTGATATGCATCCACTTATTTTATCTTGCCTGTAATTTTGAATCTTGAAAAATGGATAAACTGCCATTAAAAACTGTTTGTTAAACCTTCATCCAAAAACGCTCTCAACCCAACAGTATAACATAAAATATTCCCAAACACCCCAACCCCCTCTAGCTTTCTGTGAAAAGAAAGCATAGGGTACCATATAAATGAAAAAGTGTGGTAGAAGAAAAAGCAGAGCATTAGCAATGCTTATGGTTGCCATTTCATATAAAAATATATTTTCTTTTTACCAGAGAGAATCATAATTTTATGTTCATCAGTCTTTTACTGGAAAACTTAAATATATTTCTTGAGTATAGATATATTTCTTTGTCAAAAGAAAAAATATCAGTGAGAAAAAATGAAAATTAAATATGGATGTTTCATTAGATTTTTGCTAGTTTACAGTATATAGAGGTTGTAAAGAACTTCGATAATTTTAATATACTGTGCTACCAGTAAAAATGATTCATATTAATTTCTTCTCAAAACATCTCACAGAATTCAGAATCCCAAATTCCCAAATAAGAAAAAACTTCAACATCTTAAGATTGCATATTAAATAGAAAGCCCATTTTTCAAATGTAATACTGCTCAGTTGTTCCTCAGACCATGCTTATTTCTTCTGTATTTAAAATTGTATCCTAACACCAGTGATCTAAAAATCTGCTTTCATCCAAAAATCCCCCCAGCCTGTGTCAAGGACCATTCTGATGCAAGACATGGTCCTAAGCTAAACTAAAAGGGTAATGTAATCAGAGCATCTGCTAGGAGCTTGTTGTTTGTTTGTTTGCCATTCAACTACAAACATAAAGAAAACAGGAGAAAAAGTTCCTTTATATGTGTTTTAATTATAATCCTAGCTCAGTACTGTGACAAGTTTGCTTTTTATAAATGAAAAGCTAATGACCCACATAATGAATAAATTAAATGGTTTTACTCACTTTGCACATGTTTCCTTACAAAATAAATCAGAAATGGAGAAACTTGTTTAGTCATGGAATGTCTTGTTGAAACAGATGTTTATCACTCTCCCAAATGTAATATTTGTTGTCAAAGCTTCAGCACAAAACGTGTGTGTATTTGGCTGGTTCCATCCATGGAAGATATTGGAACTAAGCAGCCCCTTAATTAATGTTCTGTCACATCCCAGGCAATGCTTGTCTGCAACTAAGTTATTGCTATGCAGGCTACAAAGGTGTTTTTTAGGAAAACTGATAATGTCATATTCTCACAGGGTAGGTGAGTGCCCCACAGACCACCACTCTCCCTCTGAAGCCAGTGGCTGATAGTGGTGTGAAAGATGTCCTTGGCTATTGCTGACATTCCCTTTGTTTAGCAAATACTTTGGTGAGAGTTGAGAGATTTCACTCTGATGTTGAGTAAAACCCAGGTGGATGTTAGTAACTCATTGTTACTGTTACTTCAATCTTTTCACCTAACTTACTTTTTTCTCAAGATTTATGTCATTAGGATCAGCAACAGGAAGAAGAGGGTAAAGTGAAATCTTGCACATAAGTTCATCAATGTCTGTTTAGACTTCAAAAGTTGAGGCGTTGATCATATAGTCTCAACTTGGACCTTTAGCATACAAAAATTATACAGTTACATTACCTAATGTGGACACTTTTTATTGCTGTGAAAGTTAGTGGTTTTCTGAATGTTTCATATTAGTTACTGAGTTATAAGTTTAGGATACCTGATTTTAGCACTTGGCTTTGGTCAGGTCGGTCTAAATTTTCTGATGCAAAGCAGTTTCAGTAGGATTTAGAGAGAAAACTTAACTTTAGCCAGAAAAACTTTTTTATTGTTTTTGCCATATATAGCTAACTTCAGGAAAACCCAATTTGGTTGAAATGATCTCTTCTATCTTCTTTTTAAAAAATACATATTGATCTCAAATTGTCTCATAATATACATTATAGTAGCAGGGTTTTCTTGAGGTCTTCAAATCTACAAGCTCAGGTACATATAGAATAATGTATTAAAAAATTGTTTTTTCTGGTTTCTTTATGGCATCCAGAATTAAAGAATAAACATTAGTTTGCTCCTTTTTGCTTTAGATTATCTTGATTAGTTTTTGTTTGTTTGTAATGGGTCTGTGTTTTTGTAAAACAGGGTATGAGCATTTTTAGGGCAGAATAAACTCCCTTGTGTTTAGTTATCACATCCTGTAGCAAAAATCTATTATCAGTGAGATTCTAAGAGAGGGATTTTTAAGAAACAAAACAAAACAACATGGTTCTAATCATCAGAAAAGTACCATAAACTTCTTGCAAGACTTTAAATTTTAATTATTTTAAGCTTATTTGTACACACAGGAGAACTTTCTGCATTCTTTTGTGAATACCAGCTAATGTGTGAACTCAATTTGTTTAAATGCCTTTAAGCTAATTTATGTCGTCAAATACTGATTTTTACTCTCAGTAAATGAAAGCTTGAGTAAAATGCTTCTGACTTGTGTTGTGCAGTGGGTGAGGGGAAGCAACCCACTGCTTATTTTTAAATCCAAAATATATGAGCAGTCCAAAAAGAAAATAGGACATACATAATGAATTATGGCAACTATAATGGCAAAAGTAAGAAGCTGGGCATCTAGGATGTTCTGTTTTCCACTTATGCAGCTCTTTAAATTGCAAAGAAGTTGGGAAGTGATTGATCAAAATCAGAATTAATTGAATTCTGAGATTTAATCCCCAAGACATTGTGATAATACGTTTGTATAGAAAGCCTATCCATTTTTATTGACTGGGGACTTTAGGATGTAAGGAAATACTTTGTCTTGGAGACAAATTGAAATCTAATGTATTGCTCACAAAATTTAGAAATACGCTGAAAATCGTTATTCAGCAAGCAGGACTTGAATCTGGCTTGCAAATGTGAAAAACTAGAATTTCAGTTCTGCTTTAAATGCATATCAAAGCACAGCAATAGAAAGCAATCACTGCTGACTCTGCCTCGTTTGATACACTCAAATGTTACAGAAGGGAACAGCAGTAGAAAAGGAGCAAATTTGTCTGTGCCCTGAGCAGCTGCGGGTGTAAGATACTGCGCAGGTTTAGGCTGTGCTAGGGTTAATTGCCTGCCTAGTACAGGACTGTGTCTGGGATTTGTGCTGGAAGCAGGGCTGGTGACACAGGGATGTGGTTATTGCTGGGCAATGCTTACACTTTCCTGCTCCTCGCCCAGCTCACCAGTGAGGAGGTAAGGGGCACAAGGAGCTGGGAGGGGACACAGCCAGGACAGCTGACCCCAGCTGACCCAGGGTGTGCCGCATCATACGGCATCATGGATGAAATGAAGTCAGCATATACAGCTGGAGGAAGGAGAAGGGAGGGGATGGCATTTGGAGTGATGGCTCTTGTCTTCCCAAGTAACTGAGTGATGAAGCCCTGCTTTCCTGGGGGTGGCTGAACACCTGCCTGCCCATGGTGAATGAATTCCTTACTTTGCTTTGCTTGTGCACATGGCTTTTTCTTTCCCTATTAAACTGCCTTCATCTCAGCCCAGAAGTTTTTTCACTTTTTCTCTTCTGATTCTTTCTCCCATCCTGCTGTGGGGGCAGTGAGTGAGCGGCTGTGTGGGGCTGAGCTGCCAGCTGGAGTTAACCATGACAGGTACAGTCAACACTGGCTGCAGGTGCACGTCTTCCACTGATACAGAAGAATTAGCTCAGCAAAGCTTTTCAGGCAGGAAACCCTGGATTTTTCTCACCATTAAATAATTCAGGGAACTTAAGAATTTCTGGTAAATTTCCAGCACTTCTGACTGGGTCTCAGTCTGTGTCTCCGAGTCTGACGTGGTTCTATTGTTCCAGTATCTACTGCTCTGCTACGGAAGAATCCTATTTAGTGATCACCAGCATTGTTTACCAATTACTCTGGAAACACAGCACTCCATCCAACCTACAGCAAAAAATTGCAATGAACAAGGGCAAAATGTATTTGGAAATTATTTATTGACGTTAAAAGGTCAAAATTAATTAAAAGGGCTACTCAAATGTCACAATCCCTGCAGCAGAACGCCCGTAAGCATATTAATATGTGTTAAAGCCTGGAAAGTAACAGTTAAATGACATGACATCTTGTCTTATCTAAATTTTGCCACTGAAATAACACCAGCAAATGGGTTTGTTAAAATCAGATCTGTAAGATGCAGATAGGTAGGGATTTAGAATTACTCACATTTTAAAATAAGTCTGTTGCAAAATCTTACTGTTGCTGGGGCAGTTTCACTTCTCTGAAGGTGAAATATCACTGTTTCTGTTGTGTGTTGCAAAGTGTAGTAGTCAGTAGAGCTCTGTGCTTTCAGGTCTCACCAGGAGCAGGGCTGAGCACGTATTCCCACCAGGCACATATGCAAACACACACTACACCACACACATACTTGTGCCAGTCACAGATTGACACAGGCAGAGCACACAGCACTCACAAGCACCACCAGTGGCCTTTTCCAGGATGACAGTCTCTTACTGGGAAATAATGTACATGTATATGTGCATACACAGCGTGGATCCCTGAAGTCAGACTTTGACTTGAGTGGTCCATCAAGTAGTTGTGTCTCCTGAGATGTAGCTCTGGGAGAAGCTGGGGGAGAAACGGTTCAGTTCTCCCTTGTCCCATTGCTCCACTGGGCTCTTTTCACAGAATCACAGAATCACAGAATTACCAGGTTGGAAGAGACCTTCAAGATCATCGAGTCCAACCTCTGCCCTAACACCTTAACTAAACTAAACCATGGCACTGAGTGCCACATCCAATCTCTTTTTAAACACGTCCAGGGATGGTGATTCCACCACCTCCCCGGGTAAACCATCCCAATACTTTATCACTCTTTCTGTAAAAAAGTTTCTCCTAATATCCAACCTATATTTCCCTTGGCGCAACTTAAGACTGTGTCCTCTTGTTCTGTCAGTTGTTGCCCGGAAAAAGAGACCAACCCCCACCTCACTACAACCACCTTTCAAGAAGTTGTAGAGAGTGACAAGGTGGCCTCTGAGTCTCCTTTTCTCCAGGCTAAACAACCCCAGCTCCCTCAGCCGTTCCTCATAGGGCTTGTGCTCCAAGCCCCTCACCAACCTTGTTGCCCTCCTCTGGACACGCTCAAGTGTCTCCATGTCCTTTTGCATCCATATGTGTGGAGATGACACTGACCATAGAATTTCATGGCTTCCTTATTAGTTCAATGAACTTCTAAGAAAAGGTTGGGGTTTTCCACTGAATATTAGTTCAAGTCTAGATAAATACAGCTTGAATTGTGCTTCAAACGTGGGCCATCAGTGATATTTCAGCCCCACGATCACTTTAAAAGGGTGTCAGTTGGTATTGACTACATTCAGAATGGCTGGGCATGGAGGGTATGCCAGGATCATCCAGCATGCCAGGGGGATTGGTGGAAAATCATTAGTACATGGGTGGAATGTGGATGAATCTTACAGCTGTATAAGGCACAAGAACAGAAAGGGTCTTTTGGCTTGGTAGCATAGTGCAGGCTTATTTCTATTCTACAGGAAGAGTTAGCACCTGCTCTCCTGACCATTAATGTAAAACAGATGCTGGCTACCAGCTGGACACAGCTGCCTGCATTTTGAAATTAAATGTTCCTTTTACTCAATGGACCAGAACCTCATAAATTGCCCTTTCTCTGTATGTCAGATCTCACAGAAGGTCAAATATCAAAGTGACAACATGAACAGACAGTGCATGAGGGCTGAGTTTGGGCTTGGGTTTTTTTGTTTGTTTGTGGGTTTTATTTTGTAAGGGTTTTCCTCTTTGTTTTTTTTGGGGAGGGGTTATCCTCTCTTAAGCACTCAGAAGTCTACTATGAGGACAATTTTTTTCAAGAGGGGAATATTCATCTCTCCTCTTCAGGGTAATCTACGAGCTTTAGCACATGCCTGAAAGTAGTAAAGAAAAGAAAAAAAAAGAGAAGCAATTTTCCTGAGCTGAGGAAATACTGTGTGTGCTTGCAGTGTCTGTCATCCCAGGCTTCAGTCCTTGTGATGTGGGATGTAAGCATGGTTTGCTGAAGATCAGCTCACACGTGTGAGCCTCTACCAGAGGCGTCTCAAGCTGTTATCTTATTTATAAACTGAGAATTCTGAAGTTTATTTAAATGCATACAAAATGACTGATTTAAAAAGCTTGTGGTGCTGTTCTCCCAAAAACATTATCCTTGTGCTTTGGTCTGTTTGGGAACACCTTCCAATTGTTAGGAAATAGTTGACTTGTTTTGTGCATCACTGTCTGCCTGGTTTTGACAAATAACTGAAGAATTCCCTGCTGAGAGATTTTTCTCCCTCACTGCTCTCCCTTTATGTATTTTCATGTGTTTTTCTCTTCAAGGTACTCTTCTAACACATAATTTAATCTTGCTTGCTAGATTTTGTTTTCCAGTCTTCCATAAAAATTCAAAAGCATGCAAATTAACTTCTCTTTTCTTGTATACTTCGATTCTCTTGCAGATTATTAGCTACTACTTTGCCTTTCTCTTGGTGCAAAGATAATGCAGCCATTAGTAATTCAAAAGCCAGACTTGAGCTTGAATCACATTCTGCCTTCTGCTATAATTCTATTTCATTCCATTAAGTGAATAGTCAAGTAGAAAGTTCAGAATTAATAGTACAACTGCTTCTCTGAAATTAGGATATACCCCAGAGTTATATACTTTTCTTTGATTCATGTGTGTATGCCCTCCAAACAGAGGGCGTAGATGTTCAGATCAAAGTCAGAATATGCAGTACTTCATCATACATTTTCCATGTCAAGTGGAAACCAAGTTTCAGGGGTCAGTGACTGGTAAATTAGACATCTTGACTGCAAAAACTGCAACTATAAAATCAGCAACTACTTCAATCAAATATAGATCAGGAATATTTCTGATGCTCTGTAAGTAAAACAATAGAGTCCAGGGGCATTTATTGGCTAAACTGTGTTTTGAAAAAAATACATTTTCACCACAGGGAGCAAATAGTTGAGTGACATGTGTCATTCAAAAGCAGTTCTGAATGATTCATGTGCTTGTAGGAGAGGAAATGAAAAATTGTGGAAAAAGGAAGAATGAACCCTGATAAAATATTTGATAAAATCTGAAAGAAATTTATTTTCCCCATGCATTGTTTTTATTTATTTATAAGTTCCTGCAGCTGAGGAACTGTGGAAAATGGACTCACTTCTGAAGCATGTCATGTAATGGTGAAGAGCTAAAATATATTAATTAAAAGCTTCAAAAAAAGGAAGAAAAAGAAAAGCCTGAACAATTTTCTTTGTTGTTAAAATCACAATATTTTTATTCAACTATAATGGCACAGAAGCACAAGAGTGTCTCTGGTTTTATCAATGCTGTCAGCATTCCCTACAGCCCAAATCCTACTGTATCCTCTGTGGGATTAACAGAGGAAAAAATACTGTTGATGAATGAATAAAAGGAACCCTGGAATTTTTTATTACTAAATTTTATTCCAATAGCTAAATTCTTTGAGCAATTCAAACAGCTTGGTGCTGAGACAGAAAAAGTGTGACTAAAGAGTGAATGTGGTACCATCAACTATCCCTTCCCAAATGTGAAAATGGGAGCTTGCAACCACTGATATTGCAGGAAAACTCAGCTAATTGATTTCTCACAATCAAAATACCTACTTTTGTCTTTGGTGGCCTGAAAATATTAGGCATTTGTGTATAAATGGGTGATTAAATCACTTGAATATTTTAGTTAATTGTCTACAGGTGAACTGATGTTTTGTTTCTTTGACAGACTCTTACACACCAAAAGTTCTACATTTTGTAAAATTTTTACATTTTGTAGAACTTTCAGATACTCTCTGTAAATGATGTGAAGCATGATGTATATGCCATCATCATGATGGGTATTCATCTTAATTGCTTTTTTGTACTGGCTTGGAATAATTTTCTTAAGTAAACTTCTCTTTTGAGAACACTTACTGTGTTTCCCATGCTATAAAATCACTTACATGTGAGTTGAGCGGTAAGAAATAGCAGAAAGTGTTTGTTCAGCTGAAGGCATGTGCCAAGGTTAACCAGTCATGATTCAAAATGAACATCCCAACAACTGTAGATGTGCATGTGCAGATGCAATAGCCCAGAAACCACTCTGTCAGAAAAACATTCACATTCCTATAAGCAGTAGTTGGTAGTAATGGACTCCACTGATTAAAATATCCAGTAACTCCGTGAAAACAGCAGCACCTTATTTTCATTATTAAATCTAACAAATCATATTTAGACTTTCAAACTCACTTGTCAGCCATATCACCTCTTTCACCAGTGAATTTAAAATGTCCTGACTCTTATTATCTCATCAGTCTTTTGGAAATTTCCTATAATAGGAACATTAAAAACCATGGCATTACAGCATAGAATCAGATCATCTTTCTGCAATAACTTCCAAAAGCTGAAGTTTTGGTCATGAAATTTCCCATCTTTCCTTTTGAATCACCTGATATATCAATAAAGAAATTTTCTACCAGATTATTTAAACATACTAATGAGCCACTGACTAATTAAAACCAGCCATTAGAAGGAAAGGCAATTACAGTCACTGAGTATTTAAAATAATCAAATGATACACACCAAGACACTGAACAGCGTTTCATTGCATTTGATGTTAGAGCTGACCTGAGCTCTTCTGGCAGAGTGTTCCCACAGATAGGAATTGAGAAATCCTTTTAACATTGGATTCCACTAATAAGATGAGCAGTCCTCAGCAGCTTTAGGTTATCTTATTATTTCAGATGTATTACTAGAATGGAGACATGAGTGTTCCCCACATAATTCACAGGGATGCTGGAAAACCCATTAGAAGTTGCTAGTCAGTATTGTACTTGAGGCCTGTTAATTCTTTAATTCATATCAATGTGATATTCCTTCTCTTTAAAGGCTTTGAGGATTTAATTTCTCCCTTTCCTGCATAAAGTTGACTGCTGGGAGGAGACTTGCTTCATATATTTTATTTTAAAATCTCACTGTATTTGTGCTGTGTCTCATGACTGCTGAGGTACAACAAGTAAACCCTGGACACAGAAATAGAGGGATATGCAAGCAGTGGATTTACACAGATAACAAGTCCAGCGACCCTGATAGAATTTTATGAATAAACTGTTCATACACTGACACAGGTTGCCTCTGTGGGTAGAATGAGATGTGGACAGGGGGAAAGAGCAGGCAGAGCAGGCTGCCCACGTGCCTCATCCTAAGGTCATGCTGTTGGTAAGCTGACCTTGAACAGGTGAACTTGAAGAGCAGGAGAAATAAAGGATATGACTTGAGATGAAAAATTGATTTCTGGAACAGTGCAGATAAGTTTGGGGAAGACCTGGTAAGGGATGAGAATACACTTGACAAGAAATGGTTCTGTTCTGGGAGAGGTGAAAATTATGATGATTTAATAGACAAGATTATAGCTAATGAATTGTGAGCACTTCAGTTTTCTTTTAATGAAGGGATTGATTCTTTGAGCAGGCACAATCCCTGAAACTGGGTGTTCTCAGTTGGAGCAGGAGATGGTTGGAAAATGAGGTGGGTTTGAAATTGCTTTAACTCATGTCTTTTACAGTTTGGAACTAACATAAAAGTGACTAGTGTACTGATTTAGTAAAAGCAGTTTATTGTGAACGTAGTATGGCATTTTGAAAATGGTATTTCTCAGTAATTTGACTTCAGGAAATAAACGCTCAGTTAACATTATCTCTCTTTCTTCTGTTTCTTACTGTGCTTCATTTTGGTGCTTGCAGAATAGTAATTAACATGACTGTGAAAAAAAGAAGAAATGGAAGGTCCTAGAAATTTTTATTATTCAGAAACCCCAAAATTAAAAAATTCAGGGTTTGACCCACTATTTTGAAATGCAGGCACCGAGAGGGTAAAAATGAAACAAGACCAATCAATGTCTTCTTGTGAATTACTGGTCAAATACACACAAATTTCTGTTAGTAAGCAAATTAATAAATACCCAGTATTATGTAAATATATAAAAGAAAAGTTATAAAAAGAACATTTGGATTTTCATCAATTGTTTAAATGCATTTGGGTATTTTTTCTTTTTTTTTACACAGTGCAATTAAGTGCCAAAAAAAAGAAGGTTAATCTACTTGTTAGAGGTGAAATTATTAATCATCCAAAACACTTTTTTATTGCCTCCCAAATCTTAACTCTGGATAGCTAGAAAAGTAAGACTTGCTCTAGCTGGGAAGAAAGTGCATATTTCAGAATATTTGAAAAAGTCAAATGTACCTGTCAGCAGATCTGATAAATATATGAGCAGACCATCAATGCTACGAAGATTTTGATCCAGAGGATTTAGTTTTACCCCTGATGTGGAAAAAAACTGTGGACTTGGAGAAAGTACTGAATAACTCTTCCAGCTGTCAAACTGTTTTTCTGGAAATATTTAGTTCGAGATATCCACTGGCCTTTTAGTGTGCGCTCCGATGAAACCCTGGTGCTTCAGAGGACTTCCTTCCTGCCTTTTAAATATTAATTTCATACAGAATTTATGACATTGTCATGGAGACCAAGCTTCAATACTCCTGGTACCTTGATGGCCTCATGCTGCCAGCTGATTTTACAGTTTTCACCCTATTAACATTTCACTAAATGCTGACGTTCTTCTGTTCCCTTTCCCATTCCCTTTGAGATCATCCTTTTCAGAATTGTCACCAGTTCTCTGCATCAGCAGTGCCAATAAAAAAAGTAGCAAGTTATAATGGTAGCAAAGGAACAAACAAATAGTTTATCCTTCCTTATAGATATCTATATAGGTCTTTTAAACGAGCATTTTTAAGCTTCTGTAGTAATTGCTTTGATTGTTTTTATCCAATTCTGTGGAGTTTTGTGTGGTGGGTGTGAATGCATATTTTTGCTATTAATTACTTTTCTCCCATATTGTGACAGAGGACTTGAGACTGTGAGATAAGGTGATTTACAGTCTGGAAAATAATTGTATTATCCCTTTTTTATTTTTAATATTATTTTCTTGATGATTCATTTGAGGTGAATTTTTATCTCATGCTCTGCTCTTATCTTTCTGAGCACAGACCATCACGTCCACCTCACTATAAATGTTATGTTACAGATGAGATAATTTTTGAGCTTTTCTGATTAAAGTGATTTTCTTTACTCATTTCGTAAGTAAGAAAGTGCCAGTCATTTCTATGCAAAAAGTAGTGAGCTTCTTTTTGAATGACCTGCCTCCCAGCGGGTAAGACTTGCGGGTTCTGGTTTGGATCTGCTTTCCTATATGAACTATGTGCACTTAATGAGTGAACGTAATTACTGCTCAGTGATTAAGTCAGAGATGCTTCACTGGAAAGCAATTTGGGTGGATGTGATTTGGTGCAGAGCCAAAATGGAAGGGAGATGCTTTAGTACAATATAAATCTCTACAAGCAGAGAGCTGGGGTGGAGATCTTGGAACCTGTGTTGAGGACAGCAGGGAAACAAAATGAGAAGATGATCTAGAGTCCACAGGCTGGATGTGTAAGAGCAGCTGGGCAGTGTCATAACCCAGACTCCCCTCCTCCCTGATGGCAAATGGAATTCTTTCTCAGAAGGGCGGCAGGGATAATAATCAGGTCTTCTCTAATGACAGTGGTCCCTGGGCCATTTGTTCTCTCCCTTTTATGTAATAAGCTGGCGTGTAAAGACAGAAATTTCATATTGGTTTTCTTGTAAATACCCCTTTGAAAGAGACTGTTTCATCTCTAACCAACGCTGTCTGATTTTTCCTGCACTGGGAAGTCAGAGTCAAAAACCTCTGACCTGGGGATCTGGCCGGGCACAACAGAAGAGCCATGCTCCTGTTAAAAGGGGATGCTGTTGACAAAATGCAGAGCGGTGACAGAAGGCAGTGTGTGCCTTGCTCATGGTTATAAACATTCCTTTCTTTGCATTTCTGTTTTGCAGAGCAGCCACTCCTACAGCTTGCATTATAATTTCCTTTCCTGAGGCAGAAGCACAAACCAGAATGGTAGGGTAACAGCCTCAGGAGGATGTGCAGGATGCTCTGCACTCCTCATTTCCTCCCAACTACAAGTTTGTGAGGATGCTGAATATTGTAATCATTAGAAAAGAGAGGAGATATGACAGACAGATTTATCACACTGGTGTAGTGCTCAGGGGTGATTCCAGGTGATTCCATACTTGCACACAGATGAACTTACAGAAACAAAGATTTTCCTACTTTTTCCCTGCCTATTTAGAGATATAGCCTAAGAATTAAAGAAGAATGTGAGACCAAGAAAGAAGTTAAGATTTTATCCTTGCCAGTTTTGTTTTTAGGCTGTTACCCAACTTCATTCTCAGAGTCTCAGCTTTCTTGACTGCTTCTGCTGCATTACTGTGTGTGTATTCAAGACTGTAGTTAACACATGCATTCAGAAAGGATCATTTCTGCAGCTATTTGCCTCCCTCTGTTAGAGGATAAATTTACATCTTCAGTCTACACATTTGCATGCTAAAAGTATCTTCCTGCTCTCTGCTATAGTGTGCAAATTGCCATCAGCCTCTGTTAGAAGCTTGGTTAATGTGTTCAACAAAGTGATGTTTCTTTCTTGGTCCCAGTCCCAAATGCAAACGTTTTTCAGTCTCATACTAGCTTATTAAAGGAATATATTGTTTCCATTGTCCCATCCAATTTAGCTACAGCTGCCAGCCTTAGCACTGAGAGTCAGATCCACTTCAATTATTCCTTCAAATTAAGACAAATACAACTTGGGAGGATAGCTTATCATCATTTTCTCTTCGTGTGCAGTAAGATAAATTTGCTGTGTTTGAACCTGGCTGAAGCTTTCTACAGAAAAATGAGAAGAACCTCAATTAAAGTGAATCAAGTGTTCTGAAGACATGTCAATTAAGAAAACATTTTGTTGGAAACCTGCCCCCTTCTTGTCTTGCCTGGAGGACTGTTAGACAGCCAGACTCTTGACTCCTTTGCTAGTGGGTTGTGAAGAAGAAAGAGCTCCCACATTGAATTTTTGCCTTCTTCCCCCAGATGCAGGCTGCTGGCTTGCCTGAGCCAGAAGATCTACACCCACCTCTGTCTGGACTGCTCTGCTCTGAAGCTGTCATGTCACCAGACTGGCGCCTCTCCCAGCTTTTGTAGTCTTTGGTTGGACACACGTTAAAAAGAAAAATAAAAATCTGGGATTTCCATGGACATTTATAAGAATAAGTGAACCAGATTTTGGAGCAGAGTGGCTTAAATTTCCTTTCCCCTCCTATTTTCTTTATAAGGAAACATGTTAAGGGAGATTCAAGTTAAGATTGGGACATACTTGTTCAGAGACAGGACAGGTCAGGAAAGGAAGCAACACTCCATCCTGTCCTGAGCCATTGGAAAAAGCAACTGCCCAGCCATTTGCTCATCAATTCAAGACAATGGACTGTAGCTCTTCAGCTGTAGATTTGGCCATCCACAACCATTGCACCCAATTTATTCCTTGTCTCATCTTAACCAATAGCACAACCTGTCTCTGGCAGGTGGCCTGCAGTAGTGCAGAACATGCAGTCAGGGGAGTCTTCCTGATAGACACCAGTAAGTCCTTTTATATCCACTGTATTCAATTAATAGCTGCTGCATTTTGTTGTATTCTTAATACAGAAATAGTGATTCAAGAAGCCCTATATGGGGAAGCTGGGAAGCAGTGCCTGTGAGGAAGCTTTCAGTAGTACTCCTTCAAGTCTGCTTCTGCTTGCATCTGGAAAAAAGATGCCTGATGACAAAGGCCCTGTGTACAGCCCTGGATTTAGTTCACTTAGTGCAATGGTGTTTTGGAAGGTGATGTTGTTTGCTCTCATTGGGTTCTCTCCCTTGTTCCTGATGGTTTGAAATGCTCCTCCTCTCTGCACCTCTATTAACCTAAGCAGTGTTACCACAAATAACATGACTGACATGTTAAATTTAAAAAAACAGAAGAGGAAATACTGAAAGCTTGACAGACAATTTTGCAGAATAATTTAAATGTCTGGGGTGAGATAGAATGATAGTGGTTGACATCTGAAGTTGCTTCTGTGTCATTGCTCTGAATCAACTTGATAAACTCAACTATAAATTAGAAAGGCAAGAGTTATCCCAGTTTTGTAACAAATATTAACATTTATTGTGACTATAATTGGAACTGGAAAAACAAGATGCTGAATCTAAGGGTGGCAGTAAGGTTTGATTATTCATATTCTGAAATAATTTTCTGCCATGACAAAAATATTGCTCTTTGGCAGCAGTTACAATGAATAAAGAACAGTGAATCATTGAGACTCATTCCCAGAAAATTTAAACAAAGAAAATGCAGCAGAATTAGAGTTTGGGTTTGGGTTTTTTTCACATGATGAGATCATAAATTCCCATTCAGCACATCCTCTCTGAAAACTATATTTGTAGTCAGACATTTGGCTAATTCATGGATAAAGTAAAGCAATAACAGGGTTTCCTTCATTTTTTTCTTTATAGCTATAGTCTTAACCAGGCTCTAAGAACTGTATCAGAAAACTTCTGTATCTGCTGAGGGCACAGAAGAACCTTCCTAACATAGTACTCACAGTGCTGCACGTTTCAGAAAACAAAACAACCCAAAAGATCTGCCAAGGGAAGATGTTCCACTTCCCATGCTAAGAAAAGGAGGGGACATGAACATGTGGCACATACACAAAATACAAATGGAAGCCTCAGTGCCTCCTATGGCAGTAAGCATGGCATGAGCATGGCACAAGAGCTGCCATGAAACAGAACGCTAAGAATCATAAGCGTTGGTTATCTGACTGCTCATATTTAAATTAATTAGTATAAAATGCTGCAGGCTGAGAAATAACCATAGAGATATCCTAGTCTGAATCCTTACACTGCTGTGAGCCAATACAGGTTACTTTGTGATCATCTGTGTGACTGATCACTACAGTGTCTGGAGAAACTCAATTGCTTATGACTATGTGGGAGTAAGATGTGTTAAACAGAGGACGTTTTTGAGCAGCTTTTCTTCCTTTGAGCTTCACTGATATGCTGGGATTATTGCAGAGACAGCAATATAAAAAAATTTTTAAAAAGCACAGGACTATTGCCTATGTTTATTTAATTTACTTATTCCTATAACAGTCTTAAAGAATCTCCTCCTTAATTCAGGATCCCTTACCTGAAGGGCTCCTCACTCTTTCCCTGTCTCCTTGCACTAAATCTTGTTCTTATTAAAGAACAAGGTGGCACTTACATGAAATAGAACATTAACAAAAAGCTTCTTCAGATGGGGTCAAGCTACACAGGTAGAAAATTAGGGAAGTTTTCATTATTTGCCTTTTTCCTGGATTATGCATCATAACGTATTTGCAAGTTAATGCCTTTCGTGTCTTACTAATGCAAATAGACGAAGGTCTGTCTTCCTGGAGTTAAATGTAAAATCAACTAAGTGATAAGAAGCAAGATGTGCACCACAATTAAGGAACTCAGAACCTGTAAGATCAGCATAAGACAGAAAATTTGTCTTATCTTTTTCTCTGCCGATCAAACAAAAAACGTTCACTGACAGTCATAACTATCAACCCTTCTATGGCAGTCAGAATGTACATGTGAATGTGATGCACTGACCATAATAGGGACTTCCCAAAATAGAAGAGACAAG
Organism: Monarcha castaneiventris obscurior; assembly: GCA_026261815.1. Lineage (NCBI taxonomy): Eukaryota > Metazoa > Chordata > Aves > Passeriformes > Monarchidae > Monarcha > Monarcha castaneiventris. Next base: position 11,003,337 of record JAMPIT010000433.1, on the reverse strand, counting down.
CTCCAGAGAACTTTTATTCTTTCAAGCTCGCTTCAGACATCAGTCTCATCACCTTGGTCTGCGTCTGTAATCAGTGGCAAAGAGAGAGAAATTCTAGAGGGTAGTTACCACACCTAGGAGCAGGACCATAGGTGTCCTGCTTACTGCACAGTGACTATAAAGAAACTACTCTTCTAACCCAAAGTACATTAATAATGCACCCAGAGGTCGTCTGGACAAAATTGGATCTAAGTAACTCAATTCTAGTAAGTTGTTGAGTATGCGCCCTGTTAGATTAAGGTTTCTCCTAGGTTTGGTGTATGGAGGAGAAACAACAGTAGAAAGGAAAGGTTATTTCATGTGTGCTCATGCTGCTTGAAGAATCACTTAAATCACACTATCTTATGTTCCTTCCAGAAGAATTGTTTTTACATGGAAATTGAATTTTGTAAGGAAATTTTTGTATGAAGGAAATTATCTTTAAATTGAAACTGAAAACAGCTTTCTGTCCTCGTTTAAAATGACAGAGAAACAATAAGCCTGATTTGTTTTGCACTACATCCTTCACATTACTATTCAGATTATTGCTTCATCTTTTGGGTTTGGAAAGCTTGCAAAATAACTTGCATGCCAATTAAGGGGGTAAGTCTGAAATGAGCTAGTAAAGATTTGAGAGTGAGATGTGTTTTGGTCCAACTTGTTTAATTTATTTTAACATTTTAGAAATGCCCACAATTAAGAAATTGAATGTCTGAAATGTTAGTAGGCATCAACTAAAATGTAGGCATGTGATTGAAAGCATTGTACTTCAGCACCACAGTTTTAAATTAACTATTTTATTGACAGAAAGTAAGAGAGGCTGCTTGAGTGAAACCTTTTGAGTAGCTGGCTTTACTCACCAGGATTATACTGGAGTGGCGGAGATTTTCTGGGAGCTGGTTGAAGAGTGTTTGTATATTTCTAACAAAAGCAAACTGTTTATGTCAGTTGCAGTGAGAAATTTTAGTTTACAGTGAAGTCAGGAAGAGGGAAAGGGATGATAGGAAATCTGTCCAATTCCAGTGAATATACTAACTACAGAAGGTGTATGCATGCAAGGATCTGCCTTTTCTAGGTTTCGTACCAGGAAAATGAAGGGGTTTGTTTAGCTCAGAGGAAAATCTCGTTCATGCCTAAATAAATGAAAAAGAAAAGCATTATTTTATGCCTCTCAACTCATGCAGAGTGCCGAGCATACAGAGGTACGCATACACAATCAGTGCAGTGTCTAAGGTTGTACACAGCAAAGATTTATATGTATTCTTAACTCCAGTACGTGATTTATTGTTCATTTAATGAATTATGTGCTGAAGATTATATTTTGTTGTGATTGAAGCTTAATGATAAGTGCTGTGACTTTGATTCTTTGCTTCATAAAACTGAAAAAAAGACACAAGATTGTCCATAAATGTAACAGTGTTTGAAGTTAAACACAGAGACAGTTTGGAATCATTTGTTGTAAGCTATCACAAGTTTGACTGCTGAACTTTGGGTTTCAGCATAGTATAACTCCAGACCTGCAACAGTTTTCTTTCATTATCTTCTGTTGTCCCAGCACAATCTTATTGCTCTGTACTCTAAAACTTTGGGTTATTTGATCAGGTTGAAATCCTTGTTTTGTAGTTAGTGTTTCTCTCTATTAGTATTGGTAACTTTTTAAAAAATCTTCCACCAAATGAAGATCTGTGAACCTCAAATAATGAGGTTGTGAGAAAGAGGGAAACAGAGAGAAACAGAGGAGATTCTCCATGAGACAAACATCTGCTCAAATTCTGTTCTTCAACATTCCTTTAATTGTAAGTAGTTTAGAGAGCTGGTTAGCAGCTGCAATGAAAGAATTGCAGAATCACAGAATTGTTTAGTTTGGAAGTGACATTTTGAGTTCACCTAACGCGAATCCCCAGCTTGGGCAGAGTCACATAAGAGGTTACCCAGTTGGGATTTTAGTATCTCATCAAAGGAAGACTCACAACCTCTCTGAGCAACCTGTCAAACCAGTGTTTGACAATCTGCACAGAAGAAATATTTTCTTGTGTTCACATGGGATTCATGTGTTTTAATTTGTGCTCATTTCCTCTTGTCCTGTCACGGAGCACCGCTAAGAGGAGTCTGTCTCCCTCTTCTTCATTTCTGCCCATCAGGTTTTTGTACACATTGATGAGATCCCACCTAAACCTTCTCCAAAGTGAACAGTCCCAGCTCTCCCAACCTTTTCTCATATGAAAAATGTTCCAGTCCTTTATTCATCTTTGTGACCCTCTACTTTACTCTTCACAGATTGGGAAGCTGAGAATGGAATGCGGTACTCCAGGTCAGCCTTGGCTTTCCTAACCCTATCTCTGCAAGATTGGATAACTCTGTGTTCTTCCTGGATCACCTACCCCTACTTCCACCTCTTGTTCACTTACTTTTACTCTCTGAGTTCAGTTAGGATGTCCTTGCTCATCCATGCTGGTTTCCTTCTTCTTATGCTTGATTTTCTACTTATCAGGATGGACTATGTCAAGCATTGGAACTCGCTGTCCAGGGAAGTGATAGAGTAACCATCTCTGGGGATGTTTAAAAGACATGTAGATGTGGCTCTTAAGGACATGGTTTAGTCCTGGGTTAATGGTGGGACTTGATCTCGCAGGTCTTTTCCAATTGCAAGTATTCTGTGATTCCGTAATTTACGAATATATCAAACTTTGCAAGTTACAGACTGAGCTCTTGACCTGCATCTCAAATGGGGTCTAAGTTTTCAGTCCATTATTTTCCAGGAGTTTTTTCCTTGCCCACAGCTTCCTCAAGTACTTATTTTTCTAGGTGAGCAGTTTCCTGTGTTAATAGTTGAGCCCTTGTTTGTGTGAGTAGTTTCCCTGAGCTCATCACATAAGCTGTCTGTTGCCTGCTTTAACTGGAAGTGTTTGAGACAAGCCGGGGACAAGAGAGACTGGTTGGCACTATAGACATAATTGCTACTGCTGTAGTGCCACGTGCGTATGAAGTGCTATAAATTGGCAGTGATAATAACATGAAGTGATAATGAAGAACTTGGTGAACATTCGCCAAGTCACAGCACATCTCCAACACAGCTGAATGGAGAGGCTGCATTCAGATGAGAGTATCAACAAATCCTAAGTGCCTTCTATATATGTTCTAATTCACTCAAGCAGAATAGAGCTCTCATGTGTAATTGTGATGTACCTATTTTAAAGACTGTAAATAGAACAGAAGATAGTGGAGACTTTTCTTTACTCCACCCAACAAAAGATATATGAAAGATAAAACACTTGGAAAAAATTGATGAAGACTGAAACTGACTTTGGGCTCAGAGAGTAAAACTGAGTGAGGCTGGTGAAAGCTGTCGTGCTTTGCATGATAGCAAAACAATTAAAATGAGCTTTGAGGATATTGCATCCAAGTCTGCTAAAAATCCTAAACAAATAGACTGAGAAATGAGCCTATTTTGCATTCATTTGCAAGTCTTACTTTATCATTGGTCTAATAATATTTGAGAAAACACAGACTTTATCATGAGACTGTGCCATTAAGTCTACAAGTATATGAGCAAATGAGCCAGAAAAGTAATTAATTTTCTCCTGAAAAACAAATTATGAGAAAACACTTTTAGAGACCAGCGATTTGCAAAAACAGAGTTCTTAATATGTGGGAATAAAAATGTTTCCAGAGTCACAGTAATTGATAGCAGTGTGGCTTTTTCTCTCCTTTTGATTGTTCATAGTGTACCAAAAATTCATCCTATTTGTCTGAAATTTTCTAGGCCTTAAACAAGTGTTCATGAAAGTTTCAACTAATGCCATTTATCATCTCAAAAGTGATACCTACACCTACTACAGTGGTTTTCCTTGGAATAAGGTCATTCAGCCCTTCTCTACAAGATCTAAGGAAGTATCATTACTGCTGGGTTAGAGAGCAGAGCTGGGACATGACACTGCTGAGCTGAGGGAGGGAGCTATTTACAGTCTTCCACTACCCAAAGGTGTGGTGGTGATGACATGAAGATGGCAATGCCTACAGATGGAGAAAAAACTCAGGTACACTGAAAGGATGAGTGACTTAAGTGGCACAGTTCAGCAACAGAAATCCTAATTGGATACAATCAAAATGTCTCTTCAAAACTAAATGAGTGGCTGGAACATGGTTCCCTGAGAAGCTGTGGAATTCCTATCTTTGGAGAGTTTCAAAACTGGCCTGGATAAGGCCCCAGGCAACCTGACCTAGTTTGAAATTAGCCCCGCTTTGAGCAGGAGGTTGGACTTGCTGACATCTGACGATCTGTTCCATTCAAAATTATTCTGTGGGTCTATCCTAATGTTTAGTGAACACTACTTAATCACAGTGTAAATCACAGCCTAAAAGGAACAGTCCCAGCCTAAAAGGAACAGAAAACAGAGTAAGAACTCTTTCTCACTTAGTAGATGACCACCTGCATTTAATCACATGGTTCCTCTCATGGTTTCTCTACAATATCACCATGATCAAAGACAAGCAAAATACCATATTTTCATAAAATGGTTAGGGTTGGGAGGGGCCTTAATGATCATCTATTTCCAATGGGCAGAGATACCCTCCACTAGACCAGGATGCTCAAAGGCCCATCCAACCTGGCCTTGAACACTTCCATGAATGGGCCACCCTCAGCTTCTCTGGGCAACTGGTTCCAGTGCCTCTGAGCAAAGAATTTCTTCCTAACACCAAATCTAAACCTGCCCTTTTTCACTATCCATAGTTATTACCATAACCCACATCACAAATGACCTCTTCCTTGCCTAGCATTTGCAAAATCAGAGGCAGAAATAAAGAAGCTTCTTTTAGGTGGAGCAAAGCCTTATTTGATTAGAACCAGGTAAAGGAGTGAAAGAAAAGGTGCTCTAAAACAAACCATCTCAAATCATCAGGGCTCACAAAGAGCTTAACCACTTCAAAAGAGCATTGATAATAACTGCAGTTTGTGCGTGCAAAAATATAGCAATGAGTTTTAAATCCTTAGCTGAAAGCAAAGTGCATAGTAAAAGAGCAAACAACAGTTATTTATTTTGCATTTTGCTTTTTCATGTTTAGTTCATTACTGTTTGCTGCCTGCCCATGGCATGGTCTTGTATCTTGTGATGAACTGAGCCAAATGCTGTGACAGTGCCTATGGGAATGATCATAAAATCACTGAGTGGCCTGGGTTGGAAGGGGCCTACCTCAAAGTTCATCTAGTTCCAACTCCCCTGCTGTGGACAGGGATGCCTTTCACTGGACCATATTGCTCAGAACCTCACCAGACCCAGCCTTGAACACTTTCGGGGTGGGGGCATCCACAACTTTTCTGGGAAACCTGTTCCAATGCCTCAGCACCCTCACAGCAAAGAGTTCCTTCCTAATATCTAATCTAAACTTACCTTCAGTTTAAAGCCATTCCTCCTTGTCCTGTCCCTACACATTCTCTTTCTTGTAGGCTCCCTTCAGGTGCTGGAAGGCCCCAGTTAGGTCAACCCAAAGCCTTCTCTTTTCCAGGCTGAACAATCCCAATTCTCTTAGCATTTCCTTCTAGAAGACGTGCTCCATCCCTCTGATCATCTTGATGGCTTCCGCTGGACTTGCTCCAGCAGGTCCATGTCCTTCCTGTGCTGGAAGCCCCAGAGCTGGATGCAGCACTGCAGGTGGGGCCTCAGGAGAGCAGAGCAAAGGGGCAGGATCCCCTCCCTTGTCCTGCTGACCACACTGCTTTGGATGCAGCCCAGGACAGCTTTGGCTTTCTGGGATGTGAGTGCCCATGGCCAGCTCATGTCCAGATGACGAACAGTTCATTCTCAGATCAGAGAGGATTTGTGGTCTTCTCAACCTCCTGGAGGGAGAAAATTTTCTTCCATGTGAGGGTAAATACTGAACTGTCTCTAATTAATAATCCTTGTCTGGATGGGAGCTAGCGGTGAATATTTACTATGCTAATAAGTCTGTGACATGTTTCTTACTATCTTTGTTGAAACAAATTCTAGTCATCTTTCAACTTAATTTCAGGCCACTTTTTATTTAGGCATTTTTCTTACCTGTTTTATTTGGTCACTTCAGAACTGAATAGAATTTGATAAGGTATAAGCATAAACAACTTAACTCTTTATAGAAGAAATTCCCTGTTCCTGGAAGTTTTCAATAGACAATACTGAAAGATATTTTCATATCTTTATAAAGAAATATAGGAAGAATAAAGGAAGTAATTGTCCTTTTTCCTTAACAACATTTGTAGAAATTACTCTTGTCTTTATGAGTTTGGAAATAGGCATATTTCCATTTCTTTCCAACAATAGACTTCTATTGAATACTTTGCAAGCATAAACCACAAATTCCAATAGCTGATGTTTATCCATTTTCCAAAAGAACAAAGAAATCTATAGAAATGTAAGCAAAACCAGACATTATGAAGGAACATTTCCAACATTCCTTCAAAATACTTGCATATTTGTATTTACCAAGTTAATAAATCTTGAAGCTTTGTCTCTTGAGGCTTGTCCTTGGCTGGCAGAACACACAAACTTAAACAAAAACATTAATTTGGTTGGCTTGGACACCTCATTTTATGAAACGCGTAATTCAAAGCTAAGTATTTGCTGTTCCTAGTCACAGTGGGTGTAATAGTTTTCAGCACACCTTCTCAGCACAGGCAAGTTTGTAATGATTTGATGTTTGACTGATCAAAGCTGCTATTTTTGGCACCTATATTATAACCTATACTTATACCAGCTTATGTCTATATTTTATTCCACCATACCCATACAAGAGAGCTCTGGACTGTTATTTTTCTTCTCTGACTAACCATTCTTTGGCAAATACCAAATTATTCAAGCCTTTAAGTGACCTGTTGTTTTTCAATGCAGCAAGTCCTGGGTGAACCTGTTGCTGCTTCACAGTGGCTGAGGAGTACTCTATAACATAGTTACACTAATTGGACTGGTAGGGGGAAAAAGCAAGGCAACCGCATCGAGAAATGGCATCTCAGTCTACACTGGGGAAACCTACAGTTACTAGTGGGGGGTTTATGTCATTGAAAAAATTACCATGTCCCTTTAATATTACCAGGGGAAAACTGAAAAAGGATCTGTCTTTAATTTTGTAGTTAGGAGACACCAAGGATCAATCATTTGTTGTATTCAATGGAAAGCAGAAATGTTTTCTGATTATATGAGTTGTGCTTTAACTGATTACCTCAAGATTATGAAGTTAGGTTTGTGCTTAATGATGAAATTAGGTTTGTGCTTAATGATGAAATTTTTCTAATGTGTTTTTAATCTTTAATTTAAGTAATATATAAAATATCCATCATGATGTCTTTTTCCCCAGGTAATTCATATGAAACAATATATATGAATACTGGGTGCCTCAACTGGAAGGATTTAAATGAAAAATTACTCTGGTTAACTAAAAAGAAGGAATGAAAGGGGGGAAAATTATCTTAATAATTCATTTGTAACTGCTTCCGTGAAGACACAGAGTTACAAATAATAAATACACGTATGATATAAATACAAAAATTAAATATTATTAAAACAAATATACAGATATAAATGTGGAAACAGATATAACTTATTAAAAAAGTTATTTGTTTAAATGTGTTTTCATCGAGGACTATGTTCAATAATAGTTTATCTTCCCATCTGAAGATAATCAAAAATTCAATTCCCTGTTTGCCATGGGCTTTATTATTTAATCTTAATTTGAAGAAAAATGATTCTAATGTATTAAAACTTTTCTTCAACCAAGAGAAAGCAGAGGCTGGGTCTGTAATTAGAACAGTTTTCCTGTAACTGGATAATGACACTAAGTAAACAAGAACTATTACTTCAAGTCATTTACTCTTTCATTTCAAGAAGGATTAAAATTTTGTCTTTAGGGTAAGCTAGTAATGTATCATTGATATTCAATATCAATTGATGAATATTCCACATGTCACAATATTACGATTCATTCAGCAGGTATTTCTCAGCTACCTAGTTAACATAAAAATCCCAAACAAGCTCTGAGTTTACTTCAAACACCAATCAACCCTTTTCTATGTCATTTACCTTTGAGCACATAAGAAACTTTAAAAAGTAAAAATACAGTGTTTGCTCAAAAACTAATCTCCACTGGTCTGATTTGCCACCAGCTCCTCCCCAACCTGCAGCAACATTTTCAAAGATTTCTTGCTCCCATAGCCAATATTTCACATGTCTATTTCAATTCTTAGACCAATAAATCAAAAGCCCTTATTTCTTGAAATATTGAAATAGAAAAAAGATAAAGGTAATGTTTCATTTCTTATGTAAAGAAAGAATGCTGGATTTGTGTGAGGGGGAAAGCCATAGGGCTAGATTGCTTGTGACCATGACAAACCAAATTGTCTAAGTTGGTACACAAAGTCCTGTTAGTCCTTAAGGCAGGGTAGGAGGAAAATAATACCATTTCTTATCCAGCTGCACAGCAGGACCTGGAGAAACTCATGCTCTGCATTCAGTAGCTTAGAAATTGGTAGCTGCAGGATCTGCTTAGTGGAGTGTCTATCAGCTCCAGAGACTTTCTCCTGTTTGCCATGCCCAAGATCTCCTCCAGGTCATAGACACATATTTTCACCGGGATGAACTTCTTTACCCTCCAGAAAATGTCTTGGAATGGTCTTACTCCCACTGTAGTCTGATCCAGACAGTCAGAGAAACGCCACCCATGAAGGTTTGACCCAACTGGATCAACTCTCCAGGCAAGACCCCATTATCCATGAGAACAGGTATAAGACTAGCATAATGATGTGTGTCAGGTATGATAGAATTCATAGAGGGTAAAAAAATCTACTGATATACTGAACATGTCCATGCACATATTCTTTCAAACCGTGCCTGTACAGCTTGTGTCTTAACTACACCAGTGTGCACAACACTTCTGGCAGGGTCAGCAGAGTTACCACAGACACATAATCAGTACAAATGAAAAAAGCCAACTCTGGCTGTGAGCAAAAGAGCAGAACATCAGAGAGGATATACTGAGCTTCACAACCGCTGTGTCTCGGTGTGTGTCATTCTACCTTCAACATCTAAATAAAACTGATCTGTGCTCCATCCACAGGTCATTTAAGATCACAGAATCATAGAATACCAGCGTGGAAGGGTCTCAAGAATCATCTGCTCTAACCTTTCTTAGCAAATCATGATCTAGGCAAGATGGCTCAGACAAATCTGGAAAGTGTCCTATGTGGGAAGGCTGCCTAGTGCAAATATTAGCCACACTTCTGAATACCTCTCAGTTTAGTTTTGGTGTTGGCTTTTTTTTTGTTTTGGTTTTGTTTTGTTGAGGGTTTTGTTTATTTGGGTTTTTGTTTTGGTTTTTCTGTTTGGGTTCAAAATACTTTGTTCAAGAGGTACAATCACTTCTGGAAGCCTTGTAGCTCTGTCTGTAGGTATTGCACTTCATGTGTTTACCTGAAAGGCAAAGCATAGCAGCAGGGGACCAATGATTCACTAGCATATCTGACAGCCCCCAGACAAAACCCATCTGTTGTCATCCCAGCCTGGATTCCCAGAGATACCTGAGGCCCTGAGAGTCCCAAGGCAGTGAATGGGTGGGGATTGGTTGAGCCCTGGAGGAAAGCTTTGTTTGATCTGTCTTTTAAATCATTAGCAATTACAGATGTGTAAAAGCTTGCCTGGGAGGTGACGAAGGACTGCCATTCTCCACTCACAAGCACAGAAATCCAGAGTACATCAGCTGAAAAACATGCTTGGAGTAAAAACCATGTTCCATCAGGTGTTAGCATTTATCTGGACATGAACAAGATTTCATATTTATTTCTGGATGGTTCTGATGGGTCTTTTGTCTAGACTGAACATTCTCCTTGAATCATAATTTTCCAAAAAAAGGGAGCAATAATTGGATTTAAAAGCAAGTTCACAGCAGTCACTCTTTACCCCGCTTTCACGCTCTGCCCAAAAAAATGACTAAGAACAGTTATATATCAAGACTAGAGTTGCATCGGAACTATTTCTATTGATATGTAATCATATGATTTTAGGCGCCAGGAGTGCTCTTTAGTCCCAGACAAGACACAGTATTTCACTTGTCATTTAAGTAGAGTTTTCAATCTACAATTTGTTTTCAATTTTTTTTAATATAAAAAGGAAACAAACAAAATCTATACCTTACTCAAGTGGTAAATGAAGGGGAAAAATTAACATTTTTCAGAGGGTGGTGAGGTACTGAAACTGGTACCCAGAGCAGCTGTGGCTACCCCATCCTTAGAAGTGTTCAAGGCCAGGTTGGATGGGGCTTTGAGCAACCTGGTCTAGTGCAAGGTGTCCCTGCCCATGACAGGGGGGTTGGAAATAGATGATTTTTAAGACCCCTTGCAACCAAAGCCATTCTATAATGATGATTTTACCTCTGCTCAATGCTACAATTTCTTCACTTAAAATAACAACAGTGTCAAAAAAGAAAAAAAAGCTTAAATGTAACTACATATTGCTTTGTTTCTGCAATTGCTCCAGGTTCAGTAATGCACAATACTTGGAGGAATTTGAATATATTTGAAGACTTCTGGGTTTTTAACCTGTGTATGTTTTTGTGTGTTACAAAATTCTGCCTCTCTAGAGGTGAGACGACACCATGTGCCACCTACTTTACCATTTTGCTTCAGAGGTTTGACTTACTGAGAAGTAAGCTTAAGGCAAATAAAATCACTTTCCCCTTCTGGCTTTTGGCAGTCACACAGAAATGCAACAGCAGAGCAGAGTATGAGAGAAAGTCGCTTCTCAGAACTGTGTTCAGAAAGAATAGCAAGCATTAAATTCAAAATGAACCATCTGTGACAACCCCTAAGCAGTGCCTTATTTCAGTAAGTGCAAGCCTGGGAATGAATGTGAAACTGTACGTAACCGTCAATTAAAATAATCTAATATAGACTTTTCTGCCTCTGGGGGGAGGGTGTGCACAGATTTTCTGGAAGCCCACTCTTTTTCATTTCCTTGGCATAAATTTTACAGTTCAGGAGAACTGAATCACATCTGTAGCCAACATATATTACACACCTGATGGGAGCAAAGGTGGTGGAAGAGGCACAGTCATTGTGGATCTCCTCTCAGTAGTCCATAGATATCTGGTATAAAGTAATATAACTTCGCATCAAAATCAGTTCTAAAACAATTTCTAAGAAAAGAGTGATTTCACATCAGAAATAAGGTATTTACCAATCCCCATTTGGGAAAACTAAAAAACTGTATCTTATAGAGTTGCATTTAGAAACGAAATCCAGAGATTCACTCAGACCACAAAAAGCAGAGCAATGGCAGCATAGCCAAGGTAAGTAGAAACACATGGAAATTCCTGCTTGCCCAAGCACTATATATGTGTATATATATATACTGTACATTGACTGGCTACACCTTTGGATTTACAGGGTTTAAATCACATCAAAATTTGGTCCTCAGAGTGTTCAGCAGGCAGTTCTGGGAAAGGGTCCAGAAGAATTCAGTCCGTAACCATGAAGACTCTGTCATTTTATAAGATATAAGTTGCTGACTGAAAAAAAACGTATTGTTAGGCAGTAAAATTGCAGTTTTATTCCTTACTGAATTTGGACCTATGCTGCAAGCTGTAAAAAATACTCAGCTAATAGAACATTGTGTATATTTATTGAATCTGGAAAATACCCCTGAGACAGCAGATTTCAATGCTGCCAGGATACTTTCCATAAGCACTGAACTAGAGTTGTATGTGTGTAAATACCAAGTGTGTTTCAAGGCCTTCCCTTTTATTGGTACTATATTTTAAGCCATTTTGTCACCTGAAGAAGTATGTGGTTATTTAAGAATGTAAAAACCTTAAAGGTATTTAAAATACATTTTTATCATCATTCAGGTGTTAATCCATGTTTAGAATAAGACAGTAGTATGGCAGTAGTTCAAGCTCTGCTTGCCTTCATGTTCTGATTTCAGCTGGGATAAAATTAGTTTTCTTCTTACTAGAACAGCACTGTGTTTTGGATTTGGGATGAGAATTATGTTGATAACACACTGATGTTTTGGCTGTTGCTCAATCGTGCTCACCCAAAGTCAAGGACTTTTCAGTAGTTCATGCTCTGCCAGTGAGGAGCTGCATAAGGAGCTGGGAGGGAGCATGGCTGGGACAGCTGACCCAAACTGTCCAAAGGGCTATTCCACACCTTTAAGTATCATGGTCATATAAGCTGGGGGATTTGGATGGGAAGGGCTGATCACCGCTGGGGGACAGGCTTGACATCAGTCAGGGGGTGGTGAGCACTGGTGTTATGCATCATTTGTTCTTCTCAGGTTTTCTTTCTTTCTCTCCTTTTCATTGCAATTATTACTGTTTTGATCATTAGTACTGTTATTATGCTTTACTTTTTTCAATTACTAAACTGTTCTTGTCTCAACCCAGAAGTTTTTACTTTTTTCTTATTCTTCTCCCCAACCCACTGGGGCAGAGGGGAGCGAGCATCTGCATGGTACTTAGTTGTCACTGGGGTAAAAGCACAATGCTTAAATATGCAGAGTCCCACCACAGTTGAAGCCTGCTGCAGGACTGGACCACAGAAGTGAGAATTCCTTTCTGTGCATGCCTTTTGAGCAAATCAGGGACTTATCAGGATCTCCTTAATGAGAGCCACTGCAAGGCACGGCTGTGACCGAATCATCGGCCCTGAGATCTCAGCTGTAACTCTTTCTTCCAGGTATTCCTTTCAAGATGAAGAAGATATGTTCATGGTGGTTGATCTCTTACTCGGAGGTGACCTGCGTTACCATTTGCAGCAGAACGTCCACTTTAATGAAGGAACTGTTAAACTGTACATCTGTGAGCTGGCACTTTCCTTGGATTATTTGCAGAGATACCACATCATTCACAGGTGAGTGAATTTCATTTGAGGAATGGGCTGCTTGCTTTTGGCAAAGCAGAGGAATTTGATCACATATCTGGTTTTATAGTTCTGTTTATTCAAAACCTCTGAAAAGTTCATGTTGCTATTCAAGGGTGGAATTCAGCTCTGAAAGGGTTTTTTTAAAGCATTTTCTTTCTGTCCACAACCATTCAGTAGCCATTCAGTATCCTTCTCATACTGCCATTTTCTGATCTCATACCATGATGCAAATTTTTTGCTATGGTCCTTAAACACTAAATACAACCCATAATAGCATCCTGACTGCTTTTAATTTATTTTTAATTCTCCAGTGCCCCAATGTTACTGAACACATAAATGTTGTAATCGTAATCCAGTAAAAAATCTTCCCACAACAACATCAGGGAATGGTTATAGAACCTAAAGCTGAGAATAATTTGTTTACTTGCAGCACCTGCATGAAGGTCAGGAGGAAGAGAGGTGGGGAAGTAGGAATAATAGTACCAATCAATGGGAACAATGATAGATTCTGTATCCTTTTTGCACCCTTTATATGGCAGCAATCTGTTAGGTTTTCTGCCATACAAAAGCAAAGATAGTATTCATTTCAAAAAAGGTGTCAGGAATCAGGGTCTGTTTTCCTTAAACATTTTGGCATTTAACTGAAGCAGAAGGGATAACTTCTATTTTTATGTTAGCACGGGAACTATGAAATCATAAAATTATGGGCTCAAACCTTTATTTTACTCTTTTTTAGGCTAAATTCAGGGTTATCTTTTCTGATTTAGAGTGGTATGAATGCAAAAATAAAGTTTTGTGTATCCAAAATCTAAATGTGACATTCAGAGACCAAACTAAATTAAGCTGCGCCATAGATCTTCCAAAGTCCAGTATAAAAAAATTCCTTCAAATACATTAATTGAGTTTTCATCCCATCCACTTGCCAGAGCTGCCTCATGATTTTGCAATAGATACAATATAAAGTATGGTCTGACTTTCAGAGGAAGAATGGTCAGCATGAAATATATCTAAGCAGAGATTTCATGGTATGTGGGTATTCTGTGTTACTGAAACTGTGCAAGATAAAATTCCAGTAAACATTGCAACACTTGTTTTGCTTGCAATTAAAACTCCAAGTGTAATAAAACTTGCAAATATCGCAAGAAAATTCTTTAGTACACTGTTACTATTTTAGTGCATTTCCATGTATTTTGCATAAATTTTCCTTTCTCAGTGAATATTTTAAAAGTGGAGCTCAGAATTACAGCTGACCTTTGTTTCCAATGCCTTAAGGAATGTTCTTGGTGAAAAACAAATTGATGAGATCTTTTATGCAAATAGGCTGGCAAAATATTCATGAGACAATCCAGTTTGTAATCAAAACTTGTATTTTGCTAGAAGTCTGTGGCTTAAAAATGTATCACAGAAATGTCTGTGAAAGGTGACAGATGTCTTGAAAGACTGAAGGACTGGATTGAAGTCGTTGCAGTTGATCATAGTTTTTTGTGATGGTGTCTGCCTTGTTATGGTCCCACCATGAAACTGGGCTTGACACTTTGATCTCTTTTGTAATACTTAATAATGACAAGTAAACACTTGACTTATTTTTCTTCTTTGAGTTGTAGTGTTTCAACACTTGTTGATTTGCACTGAGGTGGGGGAAGGCGTAGCCATCCAGAGCTGGTTGTTGGGTCCATTTGGGGGCAAGTTCTGGGGTTAGGTTTTTGCTTTCACTCTCCACCAAAAGTTTTGACAGAAGGAGATGAGACAAAATAGCATTCTCTCAGCTTGCAGTGAGTCTCACTAACTGATTAGCTAGGATTGTTGTCTAGGGATCTGGTTCAGGACTCTGTTGTATTATAGAAGAGATGTTTATTTCAAAGCTGGCAGACCTGGGATCTGAGTGTGTCTCTCCCACTTCACTCTTTACTGCCCAAATCACCCAACCGGGGCACGAGGAGTCTTTTGCCTCTCATATTCTCACCACTTACCGCAAAATCACAAATGATCCACACACCAGTGAACATGTTATTTAGCCAGAGGAGTCCCAGAACATTCTGCCTTCTATCTCACCACCACCTGTAACAGCAGTCTATGGGATGGGTCTTCAGCTGCCTTAAATCTCTATAGCATTTCTGGCATCAAGGGTGCAGCACTGCCTTAAATTCATTCAGAAGAGGAGCCAGCAGTGATGCAGTGAGGAGACATGTAGTCATTCCCTTACCATTGCAAACACACCATCTCGTTTGGAGATGAAATCAGTGATCTGCTTGGTGCTTATAGTTTGTGGTAGCAGACCTCAGCAATATCAGTTACCAAGTGCTTCCAGTCAGCATTCACATGCTAACTTACAAAACTATATTTGATCTTTCATTTTAAAATGAATGTGTTGGCAGCAAAAAGGAAGAAGAATGTTAGTAAGTAAGAGAGTCATTGAGAGAGCCTGTTACTAAATTTCATCTTGGCTACAAAGAAAGAATAGTCCAACAATTTATCAGACTGGGCGGGTGGATTTTCAAACTGCAGTATCATAAAGAACTGAATGTAGGGGATATGAATCAGGAGCTTAACTCCTCCTAATACACAGTTGTGCATGAAATATGTTCAGTTTTCCATTACTATTGCAACATGTCAGAATGGGTTTTTCTAGGCTAACCTGTGGCCCCAAGAGTTTGCTACAAAAGGAAATGGTACTGAAGGGGACAGGAATTACCAGGCACGTATGAATGGATGCAGAAGTGTACAGATCAGTACTATGTCAGCTCCCCTTGGAGATGCCTTGCTATGCCTCTGTGTTTTTTGGTGTGGTTTGTGGTCTGTACTTTGAAAGTGGCAATCATTTCAGCAATAGGACTATTGTTACTGCAGGGACAAATTTAGCCATAAATAGAGTAAAACCCACTACTGTTCTGGTGTGTTTATGAAACTTGCAATTTTTATTAATCACATCCATGTGTAAAAAATCCAAATATGCCATTCATAATTCTGCAATAGTGGATTTATTTGTTATAGCACAATAATGAATGCTGCACTATGTCTCACAGCTCTATTATAAATGTTTGCATTTACATGGATATTCACCCAGAATTATAAAAACTTTAAAAAGAAAAGAGCTAAATTTCAAGCTATTATTTGAAGACTATTCTGGGTAAATTTTTCACTTAACTTTTATAACAGCTAACTTAATACTGAGATTGTTTGCTACAGGTTACATCAAAAAACCTTATTTTCTCACAGCCTTGCTGTAATTATATTTTATCCACATTTCTTACATGAAAAAATAATTATTTTAAAGCTGGATAAGTGCTGTTTCTTATAGATCCTTGGATCCCACTACACACAGAAAGATTTCTTACTGTATACATCTTCTCAAACATTCTCAAATCTTGGATCAAATCCAGCATTCTGCCATTTCAAGATGGTATGACTAAACACATTCTTTCCAGAACTGGTTGTATAATGCCAGTGAATAATGTATTGGACAAAAGTTTTCCCATCAAAGGCAGAATAAACTTATTTCAGCCATGAGTAACTCAGCCTCCTCCTTTCACAAACGTTGCTGTTCATACATTTCAATAAAACCACCTGCCTCCTCACCAAAGTAGGCTGCCTGTTTCCATTCAGCGAGTTCTTCCAGCAGTAGCTCCAGTGTTGTCCCTTCCAGGATGCTCTTGCAGCTACAGCTTTGGCTCGGAGCAGTGCTGGCCCTGCAATGCTGTGGCTGCTGCGCTGGTAACATGCTCATGCTGAAAAAATCACATTTTCTCTTTCTAAGGGGCAAGTGTTAACTGCATTGCCCTCACAACTTTTCATCATCGTCTGGCTCCATTGGTTTTCATCTGCTTAGAGAGGAGGCTGGATGTGGCAGATGTCTGGAATGGAAATTGCAGTAACCTTCCAGCACAATTTTAGGATACTGGACTAGCTGTTTGATCTGCGTGCCCAGGACACTTTTATTTTAGTGGGGTTTTTTAATGCAAAACCATTCATGTGTGTATGTGTACATATATAAGCATACATAACAATTTTTGTTGAGTACAATATGACTGCAATCAGCCTGGCTTGGCAGGTCTGTGCCATGTGGCTACTGTGATCACCGGTCTGTTTTCCATTCCTCCGAGTTCTGCTTCCAGTGGAGAGTAGCACCAGCAGTTATTCCATCTCTGAGTAACTCAATAGCAGTGCAGGGTGGGCAAAATGGAAAATGGTGGCAAATTGAGCACTGCATTTTCCTCTGCCCGATGAGCCACTGCAGGTTAAGGGTGTCTTGCCACTATCAGCTAGATAAGGAGTACTCTTTGTTCAGAACTGGACCTGTTTGTTCATTATCGTTGAGCCTTTCAAGGTGTCCAACAGTCTGGTGAAATAAGATACTATATCTAAATGATTTGACACTTCTTTAAAATGGGCCTTCCCTGCCTCACTTTTAACAACACACAGCAAAAGAACAAGCTCTGCTTAAAAGTGCTCCCTTCATAACATTTTCCATTTAGTATGTAAGCAGTAAATAGGTTTGAAAATTACTTGGAAATGGAAAATTCACCCCTAGTTTTTCACAGTTGTCATGGGCAGAATAGTGCCAACCTGAGACTTGGCTGGACATAATAAAACACAGTTCCTTACAGATTTTTGCTCATACTAATAGTTTTTTACTTTCTGACAAGTGTGTGCAGATGAAGAAAAAATGTAATAGGGTCTGAAGGAGATGAACTAGGGAAAAAATAACTACAATATGACTACCATTCATAAACATTATCAAAGATCATAGCAGATCAAGAGTGTTGTCCACTGAATTTTCTTAGTTCACATTGCCATGTCTCTTCCATGGCATTTTATTTTGTTCTTTAAACAAATGCTAGCCCACATTATTCCAAGGAAAAATTACAGGAACCAAGCAATGAGCTATGTAAGAGAAGTAAATCAGAAAACATATTAAAACCAGTCAAAAAAGAAGCACCATGAAAACTATAAAGCCCCGAAAACCTGCTGAATGCTTATGAGCCAGCACTGATGAAAAAAGAAAGTGATTCACAAATTCTAGGCACAAAGGATATTTAAATTTCAGTCATGCACTTAACAAAGAATTAGATACCACAGCTTACAAATACACAGAGAACAAGCCTTTCAACTTCTGAACCCAGTTCGCTCCCTATGAGAACAAACTAATTTTACTTCTGTTTGGCTACAGAAAAAGTTATTTGATGTATCAGATGAGATACTGCTAATAAATGAAGCTGGTTTTGAAATATACTGAGATTTCCTTGTACAGAGACTAAAGTACTAATGAAGTAAAACAGGCTGTATTGGGAAAGAGACACAGGGAACTCTCTGAGGTGCCTGATGCCCCATCAGGTGCTCCAGTTCCTGCCACTGGCACAGATACGATTTTTATTGTGGGCCTGATGTGCTCTCCTTTCCTCACTGAGGTGAAATACCAGAAGATACCTATCACACCCTCACTCCTTCAATACCCCAGGGCTGAGAGACCCTCACTGAAGCCAGCAGGGAATTGCTAGTTTCCTTACAGTTTTCAAGTGAGTAGATGAAGTCACCTCTTGGCCCTTTCTTTCATCTTCCTTCTCGCATTATCATAACATTGTAGGAATGTGCTTGTATGAAATTATTGTTTAGCCAAGGAAAACTCATCTCACAAGCTCCAGATTTAAAATTTACATGTCTGGTCAATGGTAGAAGATGGAACATCTGACCTATAGACTGAGCTTGGCCATGCATCTTGCATTAGGTAACAAACCTAGTGGCCAAAGATAACCTAAATCAAGGCCATATTATATGTGTGTTTGTGGTGTACACAGCAAAGTAGTTGGTTTTCTTATTGATTGCTTCTCTGTTTAAAATCAGACACCCAGACAAGTGTAGATATGATCTAGACATGTGTAAGTCCACAATGCCCTAGTGATGGCATTGTGATTTTAGAGATTTCTCAGGTTTAATTTGTTGGTTGCAGCTAAATGACAATTAAGTGGGGGAGGATTCACAGAAACCTTTAAACCAGTGTATAAAAATTATGATTTAGATAACATTGTTTGAAATTCTTTCTAGAAGAATTAGTAACTTTTTTCCTAAATGCATGTCATACACTCCTTTGTGTATATATCACATCTATGCTTGTCAGGGTGTCTGTTTTTAAACAGAGAAGCAATCAATAAGAAAACTAACTGTTGTGCTGTGCACACCACAAACACACACATTGGTTGCACCCCCACTTACCTTACCCTTTTAGGAAAAGAAGTCTTTAAGCCACACTATATGTATTAAAATGCTACATATCCCTCATCTCCACAATTTAGCATTCTATTGATGGATAATAAAATTAAATGTTCTGATTCCTTCCTTCTCTCCCTCCTCAGTATTAAAACTTGGATCATGAATCAGTTTTAGACATTCAGACACTGAAGCAGAAGATGCTGAAAGCACTAAAGCAGAGCTTTATATTCAAGATTATCTCAGGTCTCCATGCACAAATCTGATCTGGTTAATGCCAGTTTTCTGCTTTAGCATATTGCTCGTTTCTTTGTGGCCAGTTATCAGAGATATCTTTCTTTCACAGAAATCCCTTAAAAATTTCTTGGTTTTGTTTTAAAGCTTGAAGTGATTTTAGTATGGGTGTCTGCTCCCAACTGATCTACGCTAGCAAAGACCACTGTATTAATAGCATGTTGATACTGTTATGCTAAATATAATAATCAAGAGTATTACTAACTACATGCAAATAATTTTTACTAAGTAATTAAAATGATTAGGCACTCCTTCTACACAGGCATAACTGTATCCACTGTCTCATATGTCACGGCCTGGCTTACCCTGGTTTTGTCACATTCCACCTCCTACCCCAACCCCTCCACGCACCTGTGGAGGAAGTGGCTGATCCAGAGAGACCAAATGAGCAATGATGTGAAGTCCTAACTAACAGAGGAGAGAACAAGAACTAGCCATATGTGATACAACATTAATCCTTTTCTTCCCAAAGCTTTAGTGTTAACGTTACAAGTGTTCTGATATCTTTGTATCTTGGAAATTTCACAATAGCATGACTCTGAGCGGCATATCCTCTTCACCGAAATGGCAGATTTGCATGTAGTGTGCTTTAGTCTTTTTTGTTTGCAGACAGTGAAGAAATTTAAAATCTTTGATTAAAGTATGTAGATGGGAAAGGAAATATGGAAAAAGACTATAAATTTCATGCTAAGCAAAGTATGAACCAAGAGCAGCATATGGACGATTGTTTCTTTCTCCTATTTCTGCTTCAGTGGTGGCGACATTTTTTTCAGCTTGAATGAGCAACACATACATAAAGCATTCTATCATTGCCTTGGAGATTTCCTTACAATGTAAGTTTTTCTGATATATGGCAAAATAAAAAAGACTTAGGAAAAAAGTACACTTTTACTTGATTTCTTCAGGCCTCCAGTAGTCTGTATCTCAGGAGTTGAGTGCACTGTTCATGGTGTGGCAGAAGATATTTCATTAATGGATGTTGCAATTTGAGCTTCCTTCATGCCTTGGAAATGCATTCAGCAGCTTTCAGTACAGCTTTAATATTTCAGGTGAGATGTAGTCTACTTTGTACAACTTTCGACTTCACAGATATACTGAGAGATGGGAAAGAGTGAGAGTTGTAATTGTGATCATCTGACAGCTGCTTCTTTCAAAATAAATCACCTTGTGAGTAGGGACTGCAATTAAGATAAAAATTGTCATCAAATTTGTTATGCTGAATTTGCCTTTTCAATTTGTTTTCCTTTGCATTTCTTCTCTGTACCCCTCCTTCAATGCTCCTCAGGACACTCCCTCAAGGTTATTTTCAAACATTCCTATATTCTCTGTAAAATCCTGTCCCAGCTCCCCGGATAGGTTTTCAAGAGGAGAAAGCACAGCAGCTCAAAACTTTGATGTTTTATGACAGACAGTGCTACTGATGAGCCTCTGCTTCTCCCAACATGTGCATACACAGCTTACATTTATCCCGGGGGAATTTCCTAGGATAATGCAGTGTGGATAATTGTGCTTTCCTGCAGCACAGGAGACAAGGCAAACCTGCAGTTCAGCAGCTGTGGTGCTCTTGCACATGAAGATATGCTGTCAGCAGGGAAAGACCTTAAAATATGATGCCAAACTGGGACCTTGCAAGGTGGAAACAGCACTTGGTAGGCAGTGCATGTTCAATAAACCAAAATTTATTAAACTGGTTTCAGATAAATTGAGTCATTCTTACAGTGATGATCAAAATCATCTCTACAGTCTAACTAACAAGAATGAGAAATTGCCTCTGTCCACTGGCTACCATTTTTATTCAGACATTTATCTCTTCATTTTTTTATAAATGTGAAGCTTTGGTAGTGTCGTGAATGCAGAGGAGTTCCTTTCTAGCCTAAGGAAAAAACAATACAAAACTTGAGCATCTCTTTTTTTTTTTTTTTTTTGCCTTTCAGAGTGAGTGACTACTCTGTGTCTAATCATGTTACAGTCTCAAAGTTTATTTCAGTGATACTCAGTGCACATATCACTTTATTTTTTAGGTTTGGGGTTTTAATTATGGACACAGATACATTAGAAGATAAATGTGAGGGTTTTATGATAAAGCTGTGGGCCCTCTTTCTATGCTCAGATACTGTCTTTACTCTGCTTTCAGGCTGAGTTTAGATTGCAAGTATTTTGGACAGCTACTCTTTGGAGAGACAGGAACAATAAAAGAAAAATTGATGGTAAGATAGATGGATTTGAGGGTACCAAAAAAAAGGACATCATCTATCTGCATCAGGTAGGGCAGAGATGTCCAGATGGGATGGCTGAGGAAATGACCAGGGAGTGCAGAGTGTGGTGTAGGATGTGGGCAAGAGAAAACTGCTATGGAAAGAGTTGGACCCTAAAAGCCAAAGTTAGGAGTGGCCAGAGAGAGTGAACATAGGGGTGCAGTAGCAGAGGAAATAAGGGCTTGGTGGCAGTATGCAAATTCCCAGTCAGCAGGATAAGATTTGCTGAAGGCTGAATCGTTTTGAGTATGTTTCTCTTTGTCACTGTAGGGGTCAAACAGCTTTATTTACCAGCAGTGAAAACCTCTGCTCAGAGCTCTGCAGATAAAAATTAATACATGGACATAATGATTAATCTCTCTGTGTATTTCTAGAAAAGGTGATGATGTGGGGAAGTGCAGTTTTATATTTCCCATGTTTCTCTCTCGTGTTGCTACAATAATTAAGATATGGTCTTCATTAAAAATATCAGATAATAGAACGACTCAATGAGTGTCAGAGGTCTGTTTTGAATGCAATCCAATGAAAAATAATTGATGTATTGTCAATAATCAGTAACAATTACTAATATAGCCACTTAACAAGACTTGCTGAGTGGAAAACATGTTGCCAGGATGGTGCATTTTTCAGCTTTTATGCTAATTACACATATTAGTTATCTAGAGTTCTGCCTTTAAAACCCACAGAGAGTCACAGCTTGCCTCTTAATTTGAGATACTGCAGAATTTCCCCCTGGTGGTGCTCCTTCAACTCTCTTCTGCAAATCTCCTCAGCCAGAGAAATGCTTTACAGATGCACCCCAATGCAAACACATGCACTTATATATGTAAAGAGAGTTAACACTAATTAAAGTACCAGCTTATTTCCCTGAGTCCCAGAGTACCTCCACTGCAGAAACTAAGAATTATGAGCGTGAACTTAAGGAAGTACATTTCCAGCAAACCGTCTTTTATCCTATCATTATTGTTTAATATTTGCTTTTGGAAGAGACAGTGTCAAAAAGGAGTAGCATATGAGATCTACAGCTGAGAAATGGAATTGTTAAGCCTTAGTTGTCTAGATTTTTGAACCTATACGTCAGACCACTGTTACTCTTCAGTTAATGGGCTCAGTCAATGCCTGTTGTTCCTTCCTATGAAATACTTGGTCACCAGTTTCCTTACAGGAGACAAGATGTTAACTCCCCAAGCTGAAATGTGACTCCAGTTGTACAAAAGCAGCTCTGTTTGGCAGTGCCAGGTTCCCTGCATGCCACAAACAACTGAGCCTGTGAAGTCCACCTGCCTTGGAGGGAAGCAAGGAACTCCTGGGCTCCTTGCACAGGCATCTCCCTCTAAGCCTCACACAGACAGAAGACAATTCAGAGCCTCAGAAGGTTCGTGTGTGCAAATGTTTTATTTGATGGCAGCTACTAAAAGAACACTCAGGTGTGCAAGGTGTTTTAAACACAGCACAATTAATCATGTATGAAGGATTGCACTGTTCGTGGTGTGAGATGACGTCAAACAAGACAATGAGTGCTGTAAGCGTGACTCCTGCAAGAGGCTTAAACACCTGCCTGCACTTCTGTGATAACACCTTACAATAATTTGACTTGAGTACATGCCCAGTTGTTTTAAGAATTCCACGCAGCATGCAAGATTTTTCTTATATTTTTGAAAACTTAGTTCACAGTTTACCAAGATTTAAATGAGGGAGACTATGCTTTTTTAGTTGTCTGTCCAAACAAGCCAACCTAGCCAACAAATCTATAAAGCTAACAGAATCTATAAAGCTTTCAGTTCATCTAAAAATAGGCAGTCATTTGAATGGCTTCTGCACTCCAGTGACTGTGATGTTTATACATCCATTGACTATAAATGGGTATATAGATGCCTAATCCTAAACAATAGAACCTAATCCAAGTGCCTTAACCTGAGATCAGAATCCCATAGCTATTTTCACTTGAATAAATAGCAAGAATAATCCTTATAATCATTCCAGTGCAAGTAGTTACTGTAACAGCAGTTTCTCTGCACAGTCTAGTTTAAACTCACCTTCAACCCTACTATATTCTTGCCTAGTAATCCAGTTAACCTGAAGGTTGGCACTAGTCTGTGAGCTCAAACAATATTGCCAGTATATAATTCCTTTTCCAAATTCTTCAAGAGGAGCTAGAATATTTGGATGTTTGATTTTATGCAACAAGCAATATGCTGTTGACATCTCCTAGAATAGGGAAACTTCTTAGAAGGGTGGTGTACTGAAATGGGGATTGGGTATGGGTCAAATGTTGCCTGTCATGTCTCATCTATCCTAAACAGCAACATGCAGTAATACATTTATTGCTCTGTGAGTTCATTTGCAAATGTTCCTCCTTAAAAGCATACAAAGTTATTCTTACAGGTAACTTATTATAGTGCTTCCCAAGATACCTGAAGCTCAATAGAAAAGTATCATGGGACATGCTACTGACATTTCAGGTAGTAGCAGGTCAGATTTTTAATCATTTATGAAATGTAATTTTCTTTTCTAGCATAGGCTGCACCTCTCATCCTGGTCTACCACAGCAAATTTATGTATTTTGCATAAATCTATAAAACTACCCAGAAGGGGAAGCATATGCAGGACATCAAAGTTCACTTGTCTGTGGAACATATTCAACATCCTCTGGGTGATATGTCCTGGGTGTGTGTATTGTGGGATATGAGGTGGTCAGTTTGAAGAATAAAGGTCCAAATACTTGTACCTATATCATAGGCACAAGCCAGCAGGAGACACTGGCAGTGGTGAGGGTGATTTGGGGCTTCAGGTCAGGGTGAACAACACAGCCTCACACAGTTGTTTCCTGATTGCTGGTATGCAGCCCTTCTCCCTGCTGCACTGTGCTGTGGAAACTTGGATCAGCAGAAAATGTGCTTATTGGGAATTTCCACTGCTGCACTGAGCCTGGGTACTTGCTGAAATCCTGAAACCTTAAGAAGCTGCTGTTTATTTCCTTGCCCTGCACATGAAGAGCATCATGCTGAACCACACTTTAGTTGCCAGCCATGTTGCTGTAATTGGTTGCACTATGGTATGGATGAAGGAAACAGCTGTTAAATAATGTGATAATATTATTGTGGATACTGTTGTTCTAGCAGGTGGTGCCTGAACTTTTACATATAGAAGCTGGTAGAGGGTTTAAGGTAAATATTAGGGATATTATATAGTAATTACTGCGAACAGTGGTTAACAAGCACACCTGTGTGCTTGGAATTCTGTATATTTTCTTTTTGAATTTGTCTGATAAGCTGAGCAAACTCTTGGAGATGCAATACATCTGAATGGATCTATTCCATATTTCATGCAGAGATAAACAAAGGAGCAGCTATATGAATTTCAGACATTACAAAACACCACACTCCAAATGTTGGCTTTTTTTCAACAGATAAAGCCAAATGTGCTTATCAGTAACAATACTCTCCTGATTTGTCTTTAGGCAGAGGGCAAATGTCATCAATTTCTTCTCTCATTTAGTTTCACACATGGATTTCTGCCTGTGAAAATTGGAAGAGGGCCTATGCCTTCTACTGGAAGGAGACTTCTAGTCTTGCAGTTGCTGGCAGAGTAAGCACCGATTATGTTCTGCCTTATTCCTAGTCAAAAGCTCTCTACACAGGGTCATGGAAGGAAGCATCACCATTGCAATGCATATCCTGCTGTACCCGATAATTCTTTCCAAATGCCACACTCCAGTTAATGCCTAATGAGTCGTGCCATTCCCATGGTTATCAGAGGTGTCATCACCTGTTCCTGAAAGCTGATTCACGCATGGTGGTTTGAGCCTTGTTCTTGTACACACAGAAGGTCTCAGTAATATTTGACTCTACAACACAGAAAAGACTGGAGTCATTACCTGTGAGAGTATCAAAAATTACTGCTCCATGGTGATTCTGTGTGGCTCCTCCACGTGAGCTGAAGAAGCATTTGGCTGAAGAAGCTTTTATTTGAGATGTGGTAATGTTTGGCACCATCACAGGGGTGACAGTTGTTGCCTTCAGATTTGTGTGAAAGTCCAAGGCCTGTAACCATGTAACATTAACTCTAGAAACTCTAGAAAACTGTTCTAGCAAAGGAATATCACATTTGTCATTACTTTAAGTCCTTCAGGCAAAATGAAAACTAACCATTAGATTGCCTGTAAGTTGCTTGTGCTTGTAAATGTTTCGTTGGAAAAGAACCATTATGTCTGGAAGACAAATCCTGGATAATACAGCCTGGGCTTTGTTATGTAAAAAGCTCAGTTTATAAGGCTGCAGTGGTACTTTCTAATCCCATTCTCCAAGGCGTCATACAATGCAGCACAAAGTACAGATTCACAGTGTCCTTTGGACAAATCTTTCTAGCTCGTATAACATTTAAGAATCTTTGCCTATTTTTCTTGCTAGTGCAGTATATAATTACCCCTGTGATAAAGCAATTTTGGATATTCAATAAGAACAATATAATGAAATAGTCTGTGTTTAATATTTTTATTTTAATTTGGCATCTGTGCAAATTCAGAAGCTGAATATAGCCAAAGAAGACTATTATCTGGCTATATATACCCAGATATGTGAAAGGTTAGGTATAGGATTTCTTTATTTTAAAAAGGTAATGTTCTTCAACCTGGGATAACAATATCTGCTACAACCATTTATCTAAGCTAAAATTGGCAAATACAGTGTTTCCAAAGCCCACTGGCCATCCAGACAAATGTAGATATCATTACTGCCACCTATTGCTACAAGGAAAGAATTGAAGATATTTTCTTATTTGTGTATTTCCACATGGGGTTAAAATTGGAAAATAATTAGTTTGTTCCAGTTAAGGCATTTGTAAATAAACATGTTTTGATGTCTTCTTTGACAGCTTGTTTTCAGAGCTATATAAATTGGCTAGTACAAGTGCTAAGAAAATCAAGCATTGTCATGGACACCTGGCAAAAAATAGTATTAAACTGGAAAGGAACTCCAGGCACCACACTACTCAACATCACATTAACTTTTTTCTGTATAACTAGGCACTACAATCCCAAGCCTTGAGCCAGCTGTCCACACACTCCTTAAAGGTACATAGGGAGAGGTGGGGCCTTCAGAGGCCTTCATGGGTGTGAGATTATTCACTTGTCAAAATTATTACAGCAGTTATATCTTTCATACAGACTAGAAAATGGTCTTGTAGCCACACAGGTTGTCCCATAGAAAGAAAAAGCTCCAAAATGTGGTAATAAACTGGATGATGGGAGCCTGATTAGGAGCGTAGGAATGCTTGCTACCAGATAAATAGTTGGAAGTAGTCATGCATTTTTTGTTTCTCCATTAAAGCCCCAGGAGCGGGAATTGCAGGGAAAAATAACAGAATCTAGTATCTCGTCTTCTCAGCTTATTTTCAGTTTCACTGAATTGTTTAAATTTCAAAATTACAGTGATGCACAGGGTCATGTAATGTCACAACATTCATTTGAGCAGGAACAGAAGGCTCTGAAGACCTTTTTAAGAAAGGACAGTAAGTGGCAGCAATTACTGCTGAGATCTGAGTGGTATGTGAACAGGCAATCAGAGCTCTGGAGCTGCCAAAGTCTTTC
Organism: Monarcha castaneiventris obscurior; assembly: GCA_026261815.1. Lineage (NCBI taxonomy): Eukaryota > Metazoa > Chordata > Aves > Passeriformes > Monarchidae > Monarcha > Monarcha castaneiventris. Next base: position 10,976,099 of record JAMPIT010000433.1, on the reverse strand, counting down.
ATTCCCATTCATCTAATAGTAAATAACAGTAAACTCTGAGATTCTTACTGTGATCTTTTTTTTTTAATGCCATTGTACAGTTCTTGAAACTAGGAAGGATGTTGGTCAGGAACAGAAAAATAAAGAGATAAATGAGTGGTGAGCTGTTGACGAAAGGAAGGAGAGATGCATCACACTTCATTAAGGCTATTTCTTGAACACGTCCTCCTGGTAGGTGCCCTGCACAGTTCAGCTCTGTAAGATACCTCATTTCTGGGCCACCCTTACAGAAGCAAAACACCTTTGACAAAATTAGTTGCTTGACTGCACAATTGCTAATATATATTGACTTTTCCTTTATCCAAAGCTTCAATAAATTCACCTAAAGAAAACTTCCCTATGTATGCAGTCACTTCTTCTATGAAATACATGCCTTGGACATTTGTATTATTTGTGTGTGTAATAACAAATAGGAAGGAAATAAGGTCCCTATCTGTGAAAATCAGAATTTGTTCGTGTTTCTATACATAATCAGGAGAAAACCCTTTATCATATATTATATGGTTCACTTCAGTGCTCTGATACTGTGATGTCTCATGTGAACTCAAGTAATCCATAGCTGAAATTTATATTTCCCAACTCTTTGCCTTTTTTATGGGTGTTGGGAACAGCTATGCACCTAGCATTAATTTTAATGCCTATTTCTACATAAGAAAAAAATATTATAGCTAGACATGAACCACATAATTAAGAAAAAACCTTTAACTCAACATTTCAAGATTTTATCCTATGCAACAGTTAGATTTTTAGGACTAAAGAGAAAAATGTATAAGAAAGCCTTTATTAGAGTGGAAACAGAGTCCACTTGTAGCCAGTGTAATTCTTCCACTGACCGCAGGGGCCTTTAAATCCTGCTCCTTTTGCATCCTTATGAGAATGCAAAATCCATCTAATTTAATTTCTCTGTGAATGAGTTGAACTTATCTTTGAGAAAAAAACCCTTAGTGTACTGCAAGGACATGAATTCATTGTCAGACAATGAATTTTCAGTGATTCACATGTAAATTTGGGCTTACTACATCCAGACTGAGATAAGCATGTCTTGTGACCCATGGAGTTTTGTTGTCCATGGGCTCTAGGCATCACCACTTCTCTGGAGGAGGCTGGCCATGGGCTGCAATGCTGGGCATCATTTAGAGGAAGTTACTCAACTTGTGCTCTCATCTGAAGTGTGGAAAAGGCCTCTTTTCTTCGTTCAGAACTTGTCTAAACATAAATCATCATAGGCAAAATAGGTAGGAAGGAACCCCAGGAGGTCTTCAGTCCAACTTTCTGATTAAAGCGTGGTCAGATACAACACCAGGCCAGTCTACCCAGGGATTTATGTAGTCATGTCTTGAAAAACTCCAGGGATGAAGCCATACAGCCACTCCTGTTCCACTCTGTGTCGTCACGGTGGAAGTTTTCCTTTATATCCAGTCTGAACTCCCTTGTTGCAACTCACACCTGTTTTTTGTATGCTAGATTCTGTCCTTTGAATGAAAGTGAGTATGTGTCTTCTGTCTAGTCAAATAAAAGCAGGCAGGAGCTCCTTTTAAAAATCTAAGGCTTCATTTCATCAGTTTGTACAGAATTGTATTTTCTCTTTAACTTGCCTTTGGTTAATGAACAGTTGAAGCCTCAGTGGTCCTCATTTTGGGGAAACCAATCAAAAAGTGGAGATACTCCATTATAAGTCATGCTGGCAAAACTTCTATCAACTGGAATGCTCATATATGGGACTGTCGGAGTATAGAAACTCCAGAGAATGGAAATGTGATAATATATTAGATCCTGGTCTGACCCAGCAAGGCAAAGAGTGAAATATATCAGATATAAATCTGGAATAATGTGCTTTGATTTTTTGCTGATACCAAATTAAGGGTTAGGGGTTATTACATCTGTGAATTCAGACCTCTAACAGAGCTGTTATAAGTGGAAATATTTCATATATTGATAATAATAAAAAGCTGTTTGGACAGGCAAAGAACAGCTGTTCCTGTGTTGGAAACACTTGAAATCTTTTGATAAAATGAGAAAATGTAGATAAAAGCAAAAACTCACAAAAGTAAACATGGCAGAAACCAAGTCTGTGGAGTGTGTAAGTTTGCTGCAAAATTTGAAAGCAGAGTAAAACAGATGGATAGTGATAGGTTTTCAGTTCTCACATGTTTAAGGAAAAGCATAGATCTTGTGTCTGGTATTATGATGGGTGTGTTTCAAAAAGGTGAAGGGTAGATAGTCTCTGTATTTGGTGTAGAAGTGCTTTCCTAAATCAATTAGATTAATCTTAGCTGGAGGAAGTCTAGGTAGTAGTTCTGTTATTCACATCAATGGCTAAATCTTTGCTTAAGCCTCTGAAGCATTTTTATGAAATTATGTCTTATAGTAATCAACTTAGTTTAATTTTCAGTTGTATAAATAGAACGCTGTTTGTTTAGTTCACTTTGGTTTATGGAATATGAATCCACATTCATGTTCCAAAAGCAAATAGAAAAGTTTTGCTGCCCATGTAGATACTATTATTTGTAACATTCCATCTTACAGGTCTCTGCTGTTAACTAAGCAATCTAATCTATTTGTTCTTTACTCACAAAGACGTTTTTGTTTAGCCTTAGATCTTTCTTTTTTTGACTGTTTTCTTACAGATCCTAAGAAATTATATAACCTGAAGGACCTACTTTGTTTTAAATTGTTTTAAAATTGTTTTAAAATACAGCACAACACCTTTTTTTCAATAATTTTCTGTAACCTGCTTAGAATTAGTTGTTGTCAGTGTGAAGTGGTAGCCAATGAACCAGCCATCAATTTTTTCTTGAGAAAACAGATCAGTTCATGGTTGAATTCACCAAAGATACTACTTTCTTTTGTAGATGGATGTTTCAAGTGCAGTCAATAAAAACAGAGACAAAAAGTTACAAAGTCCTGATTGATCATATCACATGAAACTTTTTTTGAGTCCACTTCGGGTGATATAATCCTCATTCTTTTACAGTTTACATAGCTAATAAATATTGTGTTACACCTCTCCAGTGCTGAATTGCAGGATATTTCAATTTTAACCTCATTTCAAGATGAAGGTAGGCTATTTATTCCTCCTGTTTTCTTTACGAGCATTCAAGCCCCAAGACAGAATTTAAGAGGTGAAAGCTCTCACTAGCTGCCAACTCCTATGGACTATATCAAAGACTCACTAAATTCCACATATAGTTCTCTCACAGTTTTCTTCAATCTTTCATGAACTTCCTTGCAGTCAAAAAGAGGGGAAGTATGACAGTCTTTGAACTTGGATGCATTCTTTTTCATAGACTCAGACTAATTCAGAGTGGAAGGGACCTCCAGAGGCCTCCAGTATAATGATCTTCCCAAAGCATGGTCAGCCTTCAGATCAGAACAGGTTATTGGGATGTATCCAGTCAGGTCTTGAAAACCAAGGATGAAGACTGCATGACTTCTCCACCTCTGGATTTAGATACCTGGCTTCTACTTCACTTAGTAACATCAGAAAAAAACTGATGGAAGAGGTAATTAGAACTGCAGATTCTTGAACCTAAGTCCTTTATAACCATTGAGAGCCTTTCCAGGGAGGACACTCTGACTGGCATATGCAGTGAATTGAGTTGAGCCATGTGCATAGTTTTACTCCATGCAGAGAGAAAATCTTCAAGCACATGGGATGCACACACAGCCTAGATATTATAGAAGATACAAGTAGATTATTAATCATTCTTTCATACTTGGAAATTGCTTTTATAATAGCAGCTTCTTACTCAGCTTTCATCCTTCAGGCAGCTTTATTTTGACATTGGTAGATAAGGCAAGTGAAGAAATCTAGAAATGGGTTCACAGGCAATATCAACAAGTGGCAATTAAATTGTGGGATTTTTCCATTTTTTTTCTGAGTTGTCTGCACCTTTGAGTTTCTTGAGCCAGCTTTTATGTTAGTTATGCCTTGTCCTGTCACTGACCAGAAGATTTTGAAGGCTTCTCTACCCTTGTTTCTATGTTGCTCTGAATTTTCTGCATATTAAAACAGTTGGAGTAGCACTGGTACAGACTGAGGAAGTTGTATTTATGAAATCAGTGTCAAGGATGCTTCCATAGCTCTGCTGGTCACTGCTTGATGAATGGTCAGAGAGAAGCCCAGGGCATGTCTGAGTCCAAACTGTGGTGATTGTGGTCATGGCAAAAGTCCTTCAATTTCTCCTATTAGCTGGTTCCAAGTACTTGGATTATGAAATGAGTGTTTCAATTAATTCTCTTTGCTAGGGATATGTGTAACAGGAAAACCCTGAAGTTAAGGTGCTGATGAACAGCACCCTGCTGTTTGAATATACTAGCTAATGGGAAATTTTTTTCAGAAAAATTGATGTGTAATCGAAACAGAATTTCATGTACACAATATGTTTGAATTTAAACTGCTTAACTAAAGAGGCTTTATCTTTTAAATTCACTAGAACAGAGTTTTAGTGAATTTAGAGTATTTATCTAGAGGAACTATTAAAACAGATTTCAGAAGCCCTCAGTTCTGAATATGTCCAGATTTAAATTCACTAGAACAGAGTTTTAGTGAATTTAGAGTATTTATCTAGAGGAACTATTAAAACAGATTTCAGAAGCCCTCAGTTCTGAATATGTCCAGTAACCTGCAATGCACCTGGACCTGCCAAGTCTTCCCCTCGACCCTGTTGAACCCTCTCTGCCCTGCACCTGGCTGGCAGCAGTCAGTGCGAGGGCAGAGCAGTGCCCTTGCTCCTCTGCAGTCCTTAGAGCTTTCAACAGGCTGCCTCTGGAGAGCAGAGCTTTCAGTGCATGCTGTGAGCTGGGGACAAGCACAGAGCAGAGAGCTGCTGGAAGGCACACTCTGCACAGTGACCCTGTACTTCTTTCTCACCTGCCATGTGAATCTGTGCAGCTCGCACGTCTCCGGGCGTGTGACCCCAAAACAGCACTGTCTTACTTAACAAACTTGTTACCTCCTAGCTTAAGTTAGCCCATGACTTTTACTTGCTGTAAAAGCAGTTTAAAATGGCCCGTTTGAGGTCTGAGGAAGGGTTATGAGCCTATCAGGTTGCCTCAGGGACTGAGGGGTTGCTCTGCTGTGTGCAAGGCAATACACCCTGTGGTGCCTGCCCCCAGCTACATCCTGCCTCTGAGCAAAATGAGCAAAGCTGACAGTGGGGAGCATCCCTTAGTGGGAAAGGCTTTACGGTTTGTGCACATCTGTATCAAGTACCAGCCACTGTGTTAATTAGTCATGGAAAGATAAGCACAGATCTAATTTTATCACTCAACTCTCTGAACATTACAGATGCAAACTGCATGAAGAATATATTTGATGATACATACAGTTGTCAAGTGGATTTGTCAATGTCTTTTCTGGTGACTATAAAAATGTATAGTCTGTTTAATGATGCAATACCATAGCAGATATTCAAATTGTTTGAACTAGTCTTCTTAAAAAAAAGATAGAAAAGGCACTCTTGTAATGAGCCATCCCTGGTTGCTTATTGTTATACACATGGCAGTAGGCATAAAGATTAATTTCTCCTTTTGATCAGTTTTATCCTTGGTGAAGTGGTAATGACTGTATAATTCTAATTCTTAATTTTCTTAAACTGGGGAAAAGAATTTGGAGTGATATTGAATGTATCACTGATTTTAGGAAGCCACAAAAAGACCCAAATGAATTTGTATATAAATCCCAATTTTTTTACCCATGTGAGAACTTTGTGCTTGTTAAAATTTGTGAAAACAAAGTTTAAAATATTTAACTCAGCTGTCAAAACTATGACTTACTTACTTACTTCCATGGAGAGTTATTGCTGTATTTTCAAGTCATGGATCAACCACAAAGATTATTCAACTGGAAATCACAATTCCAACTCGTCACAAAACAGTTGTCAGAAACCAAAGATCATTTTGTCACTAGCAAATATAGATACTCTCAGAGCAGTAGCACTTCCAAAAACTGTCTCATCAATTGAGACATTAGATATAATGTTACATTTGAATTGCATAGAATCTCCTATGATACTTCCACCAAATTCAACAAAACACAGAGCTCCAAATTCAAACAAAACACAATCATGTTTTATAATATAAACAAAGTTATTTATTCCTACAGTTTTTCTCACAGCTTCACCAATATGAAATCAGGGAAGGAAAGATTATGATATGATAGATGATATGCCAAGTGATTACAGTAGACAGGAAAGACAGAACTCAGAGTCTGGAAGATTTTGGATGAAATAAGCTTTAGGACAGATGTTTCTTCATATTACACATATAACTAGAACTGCTGCTGCATCAGCAGTTATAGGTAGCCTGTAAGTTGTGCAGAAGAAAGACAGTATTTCACACTGAAATACTGGTATAATTTTAAATCTCCATTCCAGATGGTAATTCATAATGAGATCCTTTTCCTTACACAGACATATGTATATGCATTCTACATTATTTCCAAATGTGCAGAGAATTATTCAAACTAGTTTCTTATTTATTCTGTGTTTCCCCAGCTGCCACTACACAAATTATAAAAATAATCTTAGAATACTTCACAATTTCATATGATTCTCAGGAAGGGCTAGAAAGTGTGGAATCAAGAATGCTAAGGAAAGTGTGGTCTTCCTTCTTCTGTCAATAAAGATGTGAAATTTAGGTGATGACCGAGCTCATATCATGCAAGCAATATGCATATTGTAATTGGTATTGCTATCTTATTCCTGTATAATGTTTACTTTAGAAGTCCTTCTCTACTTTAAATTTGAAAAAAAAAAAAAATCTGGTGTAACATGCTTTCCTTTTGCAACATTTCATTTTTTTGATTATTCCATTTACGGGCATGTTGTGAAAAATTTTCCTAGGAAATGTTTAAATTGGAACTTAAACATTCCTTATCTAAAAGGGATTACAGAGGTGGAAGTGTTTGGAGTTCATTTGCAGACATTCAAGAGCTTATTTTGCCAGTTTATGGTTCCTTGTCTTTTGAGATAAGTGGAAAATTCATCCCAAGGGGCAAAATCTTTACTCAAGGTGGACGGATGCCTCTGCCACTCTGGCAGTGCCCCACCAAGAAAAAAACAGTTTCAAACCTGCATGAAGTGCAAGCTGCCAGTGACAAGGCAGTGCCACACAACACTGCCACAGCACACTCACCAAGCCGCAGGGTGAGCCAAATCAGGGACTGATCCAGACAGCAAAGTGAAGAGATGAATTTTGTCCTGAACAGCTCCACACCAATGGCAGTAACACTGGACCAAGAAAGAGAATGGGAATGCCTGACAGTGGTGGGGAAAAGTTGTTTCCATCCCTCCTCACAGCAGCATGAACTTAGGTCAAAGGAAAACAATCCTGAAATCTCTAGGGCAATATTGTTCTCTTGTACCAAGAATGACAAGAGTTGAGCTGATGCTTCAGCCTGTCATAATCTGAATCTTCCCTTATGCCTGCTCCTTTCCCCATCATGGTACTTGGTTACAGACAGCCAGGTGGGGATCTGGGGGTAAAAGCAGAGTTGCTGGACATGCTCAATTAGCACAAGAGGGCTCACAGGACTCTGCAGTATGTGAGTGACCACACAGGTGACCGTGGCAGATTAGTGGGGTCTGACAGACAGGGCAAACCACCTATGTTTCCAATTAAATGATTTCTGTCAAATGTGGAGTCCCTGAAGCAATCAGGCACCTTCTAGGTGCAAATCTTCCTTCTCAGTTTTACTGCTGCTATAAAGAATAAAGCACATAATCTTGAAAACCAGACCCACATCAATGTTAACCATATGAAAACAAAAGCACAGTAAATGGAAACCCAGAGACCCTCTTTAGTATGCATGTGTTCTCAGGGCAGAAAAAAGATGTAGATTAAAATCATTTGCCTTTATGCATTGTATGGTTTTCATTTGTTTTGTAATGATTTAAGTGACTTAGTCCTCATACCCAAATGGGAAAAACTTTAAAATTGCAGATTTCCTTTTGCTAAAAAATATAATGTTTTCCTTTCCTTATTTTCCAGGGACATCAAACCTGACAACATACTACTGGATGAACATGGTAAGTGAGTATTGACTGCTTTCTCTCAGAATCTCTAATTCCTGAGATCTTTGTGGCATGCTCGTGACATGCATTGTAAATCAACCTCAGATGCTGAATTCCTACCTAAGCCTGGACTTTCTCAGAAAGCTCCTTCAAAACACCTTGTGGATTTTGTTGTTTCCCCTCTTATTGCCAAAGAAATGTGGGGATCAGAAACTTTCAAGGTCTGAAAATAAAGGAATTTAATATGAATTGAGACACTTGATGAAAAGATCTTAGTATTTTATTAACGGGTTTCTGTGAATCACCATAACTCCTTTATAGGTGCCTACCAGTAGAACAGTACCAAGCACTTTATTTTCTCTTTTAGAACTTCTGAAGGGCTAAGAAAGGTTACATAACAAATTATTTCTCATGTAGATAGCTAAAATTACGTTCCTAAATCAAGATAGGGATTTGGGAAATTTGACTGCAAAATTTATGTGCCTCTACATGTAGTTCTGGCTTAAATAGCACAAAAAAGTGTAGACAATGATAAACAATTTTGAACTTTTACTTCTACTTCCATGTTCTAAAAGATAAAAGACATGTTATGAAAAAAAAAGCAGCTAATTTCTTTAAACTTAAATTTTAAGCATATACTCTCTCTAAGAAATATTTAGTTAAAATGCCATGTGTCTTCTTATAATGTTCATAGGGAAAACATAAGAAATATAGGCAAAGAGGGCCTTGTATCCGTCAGAACAGAAATACGTAGAGGAAAAAGAGTAAATGGAAAAAGGAGATGTGTGTTTGCTACTGTGGGAAAATCTCGTGCTTTGTTTACTTCAGAAATTGATCAAAAGCAGATAATCTCTGAGAAACTACAATATTGAAATTACGCCAATGATGGCATTATGTTTCAAAATCCATTGCAGAGCTGCTGGGTATACAATTTAAAGTTGAGTAAAGAGGTAACATTCTGCATAGCTGAAGTTTGTTCCTGGGAACATGAAAGCTAATAAAGCTAAGTAATATTAAACCATCTAGGGTTTTAAACCATTTAGAACTTCAGCAATTTAATGTTTCAGGCCCATAAGTGTTAATGTTCCCAAGACTCTAGCATCAGCAAACGAGCATGAAATAGAAATATCTTGCCTTTAAGTCCTGGTGAATTAAAGATGTCAACAGCAACACAAAATGGGTATGAGTATGTTAAATCTCTGATTGACAGCCTTTGAAGCACAGTCACCTTTATCTCTCCTTGCCCCTCATTGAGGTCAATTACTGCACAAAATCAGCCTCTTGCGGGAGCTTTCCTATGGAGACTCAAGCAGCACAGAGAAGAGCCCACACCAGAGCGAGCACTACAATGCAAATGAAGGGGGGGGGGGGGGGCGGGGTTTGTGATTATAAACTATTCAGCAACAAAGTTATCGGTTGGAGTAACAGCTTGGAAATTTTGAGATGGATGACCTCTTTTCTGGAAAGCAGCAGAGTACGGCTCCCTCATAGCACACCTGCAGACAAGTGGTGAAACAACAGACCTCTCCAGAATGCAAGACACAAATCCTGGTCAGCAGAAGTAATCAATTCATGGGTTCAAACAGGTTCAAAGACCTGTCATGTGGTTTGGAGAAGGAATTCCCTGGAGCTGGGAAAGGGTCTATACACTTCAACTCACTAAATGTGGTGATACCAGTAGGACAAGTGTCTGTACCGTGCTGGTTACCTCAGGCTTACCTTACAGAAGTGAAGTTCTTCTGCAAGAAAAAGCTATTCCTAAAGTCCCTATCAGCTCTGATTAAGCTGCAACATAGTAACATCATTTCAACGAAATCATCAGATTTCACTTAATGGGAAAACGTGCTGAATATATGCACCACAAATATGTTTGCCTGCAGAGTAAGCATAACAAATTCACCTAATATGAGCTTAACCAGGTGCACAGGAAGGAACTTTATCTTAGCCTGTGGCTGCTACGATGGCACAACAATATGCCTGACTTTACCCCTAGGTCTTTCTAACAGTTTATTAAACAAATTATGCATACAAAAGTATCATGTAATGGGATATGCACAGCATTTCTGACTGAGACTCTGTCTCACTGACTTAGATTTCTCTGGCCTCACTGAACAAACCTATTCTGGCTGAAGTCAAAATTTAGTGTTACACTATTCACATTGCCTTACATCTTCCAGGAGTTAAATTGACTGACTTTCAGAACATACACCAAGAATACATATTATAGATGTTTGTGCTCATTTAGACTATTTACACTATAATTTATCTGTATGGCTTAGGGAACATACCTCAGGAATACAGAAGATGATTTTTCTTAAAAGTGATCAATCTAATTTACAAATTAAAAAAAAACCCAACACTAAAACATATACAACCTGTTCAAAATCATTCTGGCAGACGAAGTCTGAATTTTTCCATATGCTTTTCATCAAAGCCACATCTCAGCACTGCTGAGCACAGGTTCTGATGCATCAGTGGAAATAAATGTTTGATGATCATGAAAAGCATAGTGGTACATGACAATGGGACAACCAGCAGTTAAAAATAGTGTTCAGCCCTTATCAGAGAATGATTACATGGTCTCCTGGAGAGATTCCACATCCCACCTCTGAGGAGAAAAAGTAGGGAAGGTTTCAGGGTTCATTCTCTGAATCAGAATCAGATCCTCTAAGGAAATTAATTCAATCAATAAAGCTCTTTTTTCTTTTTTATGTTTCGTCTCAGCTTTCTCAGAAAGCTTTTTCTCTTATGACTAACACTAATCTCTAAATTTAGTAGTAGTGCTCTGTTCTGCTAACATACATCTGAAACAGAATTATTCCAGTGACTGCTGAAGGGACTACCTAGTGTTCCAGGAGAACTATTACTATTGTGTTGTACAGAGAAAAGCATTATAGAATTCTCTTAATGACAGAATTCTGCTTCCTCTTCTACTCCGTTCATCTTAATGGTTTAGAACAATATAACTGAGGTGACAGCATTTAGATCTGGAATCTGCCAAGTCTGGTTCATGCTGTATTTTTTTCTGAAATACAAAAGAAATTAAAGGTATATTTAAAAGTTTACATGATCTATTAATTATGATGTGTGAAGAGACATAGAATTTCTTAAATGCAGAATAACAAGCAGTGGCAAACAGATTAGTAAACTGACTTTTTTAAGGGATGATAACATTATTTCTGTAGCTATTTGGTAGCACCTTTGAAATTAACATCTCTGGTGTTTCTGCAGAAATTACAAGCTCTACTTCTGCATCCAGGCTTAGCCTTGTACTGAGCGACCACACCATCATTAAAATCTATTTACAAAAAATCTGCAAGGGCTGGAATTCCTCTCAGGCAAGTTTTCCACATCGTTGTTTCATGAGATGCAGCAAGATCCTTGCTTGGTTTGCTGAGGAAGAACTCCCTGCTAGGTCAGATCCAAGACCTTGGCCAGCATTTTGTTGCAACTGGTGGCAAGAGGAAACATTATTTCTGGAACATGCCTTTTACCACCTGGCCACCAAATGCTTCAGTGCTGCTTATCACTCACAATTTTTTTGTGGTAGGATATTACAGCATCTTTTCATATTCCATTTAGAATATGAAGGAATTCTTGTTAATGAGTTTGTTTGCTGCCTCTTTGAAGCTGCAGCTGATATTGGCCTCTACAACCTCCTGGGGCAACAAACTGTAGTTCACCATCCTTCATGAAAGAAAAGGGTTTTCTTTAATGTTTTAAAATATTCTTCTTTCAAAAAAACCCCCCAAAAAACCAAACATTTAGAATCCCAGGATTTGAGGAATAATAACTTACAATCACAATATTCAAGATATTCAAAAACTCCTTCAGCACTCTCCTGTCAGCAAAAGACCCTCAGTGTTTTTAATGTCTCCGTGTTAGGGAGATGTTTTGCCCCTCTCTCTCTTGCCATAGATAGAGTTACAGATATGCAGGCTTTCAGTTTCAGGGCAGAAGAGCAACCACAGTGGATCAAAGACCTGTCTAACTGAGCTTCTTATCTCCAGGAGCCTCCAAAAAGTGAATGACAGAGCAGGATATAAAAAGAGTCTATTTTTTGTGGTACTTTCCCCATGTACTCACCCAGCCTCCAGCTTTTGTGACTGAGGCATTTCCTGGCTCAAGGTTTCTACACGTTTAACAGCTTTCAGTGACCTATTCCAAGATCTTTTCTGGTGCTTCCTTGAGTGAAGAGAACTTTTAGCATCCTTAACATCTTCTGTTAGGGTCCTTAGTTTAAATATAGATTACGTGAAGACTCCCTACCTCCTTGTTAATTTTTGAAGGTGCTACCTGCTAATTTCACCGAATTATTATTATTTCTAGTCTTGAAACTGTTTTCTGATGGCCCTCCATACTGAAATCACATATCTAATATTTCACTCTTGACTTAACAGGGCTATTTACATGTTATTGGGTTTTGGGGGTTTCTTAGATTTTTGCATCTGACTGTGACAATTTTATTCAGTAAAATCCTTTTACTTATAAGTGAGCAAAACTAATTGAAACTGACATTCATTTGTGCCTTATTATACATTATTATATTGGTTTGTGATCGTCAAAGTTTTCCTTAAAACTCTATTTCCTTGAATACATTTCAGGTCTCATTTGAAAACTCTCAGCAAAATTGAAAGATGTAGCCAATGAGCAATCCTGGCATTAAAACCAGAAATGGGATGAAAAACCTACCCACAAATAAATAATTGGAATCCCGGTATTGGCTTCTGAATACCAGAACTGACAATATTATTGCTGTATGCTGATGTCTGTGAGACAATTTGCAGGGACTGTATCTTAACTCTCCAGTGCTGATTAAGAAGACAAAAGGTTCCAGTGTAATTCATACACCTGAAGCTGTCTAGACTTTAAAAGTGTATCTGAAACTTTTATGTGCCTACATGGCCATTCAACAGCCTAACTTTTTGAAATGCACAGCTTTGCTGAACCCATATACAGCCATGCAATTTCCACCAATCTCCCTGATGATAAGTGTCAGACTGCCGAGTCATGCCAAGTTCAGGTGGGTGCAAGCTTAGGCTCTCATACACAGTACAGATGAACCCAGAGAGGCTTTTTAAATTCTTCATAGGGTTTGACTTTCTGAGAGCAAATCAGATTTGACTGTACTTCAAAATGTTACTGGTCTGAGATTTACGATCAGCTCTGGTGCACGCTGAGTTGATGGCATTGACTTCAGCATAGTATTTCTTCTCTCTGACATCACATTCACCACTTTGGTTTCAGACTCTGAAAAATTCAATGAGGTTTGAAGTCATGTACATTTTCCTCTGCTGAATGTTAGACAGCTAGCCCCAGCCAACTTTCAAGGCTTGTTCTAATTGTCATTATGATTTGCTGAAAAATTAAATGCAAACACAGATCATTTGCTGTTTACCTCAGAAACTGTAATTTCAGGCCACGTTGAAAAGTGAGACATAAAAGTCACATCGCATAAAGCTTTCCAAAGTCATACACGGTTCTGTGAGTAGTTAAAGCCTTAAATGGAAGCTGACTGAAGCAATGTAATTTTGAAACCATTTCCACTGAGATGCTTTCTTCTTCAAGTATATGTGTTGGCGTATGTGAAATCTGTAGTCTGAGATTATTTGAAAAAGCCATTCTGCAGAGAGTCAAAGGAATGTGGTCATTTGCTTTTTCTATCATCATCTTATTATATATGGGGTCATGTAGCTCCAAGAATTAAGCAATGAGCTTTTTCCCTGGAATACCTGAATTTATTTAGGTCTCCTGAATCTGTTGTGCACTGCTCTGCTTCACTGTTCATAAGAGATAAATGCAAGTGACACTGACATTCTGCTTAGTTCAATATTATACCAGGGTACAGACTTGGTTTTGACATTTAGTTGTTCACAATCATAATCCAGAAAGGGAGATCAACTACAAAGTGTGAAGCTCAGATGGGAAAAACTCCCCACGAACAGAAATTTTGCAAACAGTATGAAGTAGGTGGAATCACAGCATATTCCCTGCAGCAATAGCAACCTTTCCTTTTCCTACATGCAAGAGTTGCAGTAGAAAGTTGTCTTAGAGGTTGATTAGAAAGTCTCCTATAGAAAACTGGGATCTAATTGTCTCTTGAAATATTCACACCAGGAATGAAAACCTTAAAAAAACCAAACCAAACCAAACCAAACCAAACCAAACCAAACCAAACCAAACCAAACCAAACCAAACCAAACCAAAACCTGCCAAAACCAAAACCCCAAAGTCCTTAGGCTTACAAGAGTTGAGATAATTCAGTGGCGTGCACAGGCAGGCAGAACTCTGCCTCGACATCCCTCCAGCCCTCCTCCACTGCCCACAGACACAGGGAAGTCACCCCTGCTCTGGCCCTGTCCCACACACAGCCCCTCTCCATGCACCCAGCTCCCACCAGGTGCCTCCCCTGCCTGCAGAGCACTTTCCTTTCCCTCCAGCACCAGTTAGCAGCCCCTCAAGCACCAGGCAAAGGCAGCCTGCAGACAGCCTGAGGGTTGTGGAGTGACCCTGTGATGGGGAAGAGCAAAGAGGCAGCTTTTCCAGCAGTAAACTGTGCCCTACCTCATGTACAGGAGCTGCCTGTTGCTGTATGGGCAGCAGGATGCAGAGGAACTACACAGAACTTACCTTCCCAATCCATCCCTTACCTTCCAGAAAGGCAGTTTTTAACAAAAACCCCCACAATGTGTACAACACTTCATGTGTGCTATTTTGGTTTTGTTAAATGAAAAGAAATCTAATAAAAGGGAAAGAAAACAATGCAATTTTCATTGCAAATCACCTGTTCGCATCAGTCTGAACAAATGTGATGCAATAGATGTTTTGCAATGGGCAGTCATGCTGGCTGATGGAGGAAGAGCAGTCTCAACAAAATATCATGCTGCTCCAACAATCTAATAATAGGGAGCATCACTTACAGTGCTGTCATTTAAGTGACAGAGCTTTATATATATTTATGTTTATGTTTATGTTTATGTTTATGTTTATGTTATCTGTCAAAAAAAGAGAAAGTATTGGTCTACCAAGATCCTTACGACATTTCATTCTACAGGGTACATAAAATTGCTTCAAACTACTGCCATGAGGTGGATTTATGTTTTTCTGTTATAATTTTCAAAAACATTCTGCCACAGTGATGGCAGAAATAAACTGCAAATATGCTACACTCCAGCAGCCAGGAAGTAGGAATACCACCTTCGAATTATTATGTCAAATTGGGCTGTGAACACTAATTTTTGTTATGGCAGCCTAACACTTCCCACCTCTTGTAAAGGGATGGCTTTCACTGGCTCACAGTTTTTCTCCACCATGTGTAGAGGGCTTCGTGGTCTGGGCATCTTAGGAAAATATGTCAATAAAATGCAAGCAGGTTTTTTGAAAAAATGCAAACCGTTTCATTGAAAACTTCTACTGTGTCTCCCATTTGGAGAAACAGCTTTAAGTTTAGCAGTGGGAAGTGCCTTGTTCCTTTTCCCCTTCAAAATCAGCTCAGATCTGGCCAAATCAGGGTCCTCTGAGAATTTCAGTTCACACATGCATAGCTGCAGAGTTAGAGGTTGGCAGATACATTTCCTGTGGACTTTGAGCAGGATCTAGGTTAGATTGTCAGAGAAGCATGACATTTTGTTGAGACTGCTCTTCCTCCATCAGGCACCAGGGTAAAATCCATCAGTCATTTTTTACACTCTTTTTGTCTTTGGCAGCAAACATGATAAAAACCTCCCTCTCTTAACAACTGCATCATGCCCAAACCCTGATCTATTCTGTGGATTGAGTGAGACTGAGACCTTGATAAAAAAACCCCACACATATTTGTCACTCAGGAGTCTAGTTCAACACATGATATATTAATCCTGATCTGAGTGCAGAGCTCAGCTGGGAAATGGAGTGCCTGCCCATGTCCTCCATGGCATTGCCAGATGTAATCACAGAGAGGACAGTATCCACATCACTCCACAACAATAGTCCTTGAGCAAAGATGCAAAACCTAACAGAAGACTTGTCGAATTAAAACTGCTGATTTTCAAACTGGATTTCTATTCATTTTACCTGCCTATGACAAACCAGGATTAACAACTATTACTTCACTCTGGTGGAGTAATTGAACCTATGCTTATCATAAACTATCCCAGGAAAAAAGTAATAGAAGGTTTGGGCCATTCAGCCTGATTAGTTCAGTTTAAATCATCTGTCTGGCTGGTCAGGCAGCACATTCTCAGGCTGACTTCTGCCAGTTATTGTTCATCTTGTCACCTGCTGTCAAATGAATGAGCATGTGGGACCTGCTCCTGTTACATACACATCTTCTGCTACTATGGATCTAATTTTATAGTTACCATGTGATAAAAATCTTTCTTCTCACCTCCCTCTTCACCCTGAGAAGACTCAGAAAAAGTCAGGCTGATGGTAAACTGTAGTGGATGCAATTGTAGACAGTGTCACAAGTACCTGAGGTGTGAGGGGTGATGGTAGCTGGAGATAAGGAGAGGAAAATTTCACACATAGCTTCACATTTTGCTTCTGCCTGTTACTTACTGTTCTGAGAATACAGAGAGAATAATAGAATAACAGAATGGCTAAGGTTGGAAGGGACCTTCAAGATCATCTTATTCCAGCCTACATGCCATGGGCAGGGACACCTTCCATTAGACCAGTTTGGCTGGAGCCCCATCCAGCCTGGCCTTGAACACTGCCAGGGATGGGGATGGACAGCCTATATCAGTGTCTGACCACACTCCAGGTGGGGTCTCACGAGGGCAGAGTAGAGAGGGGAGGAATCACCTCCCTCAGCCTGCTGGCTGTGCCTCTTTTGATGCAGCCCGGGACAGGCTTGGCTGCAAATGCACACAGGTCTGGCATGTCCAGCTTTTCATCCACAAGAACCCCCAAGTTCTTCCCTGCAGGGCTGCTCTTAATGAGTTATCTCCCAGTCTATGCTCATGTCTGAGATTGCTCCCACCTAGGTGCAGTAGCTTACACTTGGACTTGCTGAATTTCATGAGGTTCTTGTGGGCCCACTTTGTTCATGTCAGGGTAAGATTCAGGAGTGATCAGCAAAAATAGTTCAGCACTGCAAACAGGTGGTGGGTGCAACCACATAAGAATGTTCCATCACTTTGCTTCCAATTTGATTTTTCTAGTTAAGAGTAATATTTAAGTTTCTATTAATGTTACAGATCTTTCCAAATGTGTTTTTTTCTATTATCATTTAAATGTTAGATAAAGAGAGGACTATTTGTATGATGTGCTACTTTAACTTCTGTCTCTAATTTATGTAATTGTAGGACATGTTCATATCACTGACTTCAACATAGCAACTATAGTGAAAGGCTCAGAAAAAGCTTCTTCTATGGCGGGCACAAAACCCTATATGGGTAAGTTTTCAAGACATTTAAAAATTTAAGAAAAGTTACACATTAAGGCTGACTAATGGTATAGCAAAATGATTTTAAGTTGTAAAAGCATAAAATAGATGAGATCAACTTATTTTTTTGACAGTATATATGTGTGTTACCAGTGGAAAACTTGGGAGATGAAGTATGTAGTTTGGATGCTATTTTAAACAGGAACTTGTTCTCTACACTGCTTCTAGTCAGGTTCTGTTTGGTTTTGTGAATTCAAATTCAGGAGAATTTCAGCTGTGTTACTTTCTGTAAGTCCCGACATCTTGAGACAACAATATCTTGTGTATTTTCACCACTGTGGCTATGACCTAGCAGAGAACACATAATGTCATTTAAAAGTATTTAGGCACATCCTTAATTGCTTGGCTATGGTGAGCTCCTCAAAAAGGTGTCTGTTTAAAATTAGAGTTCTTTGTAACTAACTGCTGAAATTCTTGCCCTATGGCTTTTGGGGCCATGTTGTATCTTGTAATAATATATTTAAAATGTATGATTGATTGAAGGCTGGGAGAGTAAAATTCAGTTCATCTGTTTTCATGTGTCAAAAAGGTAAACTCAAACTTTCCCTGAAGCTGAAGGACAGAAGGCATCTCCTGAAGGTCATTTGTCCCACCAAAATTAGGCTAGCTTCCACGACTAAGTGTATGTGTGATTTGTCCTATTTGTGTCTTCCTACATGTCTGCTGTTTTCGTTTTTTCTGTATATGGAGTTGTCATTGCTTGGGCAGATTTAGCTTAAGACTAAATGTATTTAGATTCAGGAAACCATATACTAAGAAATAGGTGTATCTCCAAGAGTCTTTAGCAGATGTGCTCAGAGCACACCTAACACAAGTGCAATGGTGAAATACTGCTAAATTATCATGTTCTGAAACTGCAGTTTGGGGAACCAGAGGCCACTGTGTTGCCACACGTCTGCATTTTAGCATAGGAGTAAAAGCATGTGCCCAAGAAGTAGGAATTGACACCGATGTTTTTCACAGCACAAAGAGCACTGTGGTACCCTGCCCACGAAGCAGAGGCATCTGCAGGGTGCCTCCACACCAGCTGTGGGACTGTGGCAGAGCAGTCCCAGGCACTGGATAAGAGTAGATTTTTTCACATATGATACAGTTTTTGTTGTGAATCAACAGCTGGCAGGTGCTGGAGTCTGTTGCCCCAGACAAGATAGTTCAGTGACTCTGCTTAGATGACATGAGCAGCACAGCACAGGCATGGGATATAGAGCGACAGGAGGTCAAGGGAAAGATGGGAGATGGGGAAAAGTTTTTTCCATTTCACACTAATGGTTCTGGTCTCAGTTCACTTCAGCTCATGTAGTCATTCTACTCCTGAGGCTTCCTCCTCACACATCAGATCTCCACCATATCCAACAACCTCACAGAAGAAACAGTACCAAAAAATGCTCTCCTTTCCTTTATGAAGGCTGTCATACCACCAAGAGCTTACTTTCTCTTCAGTGTGCCTTCCTCATCTCTTGGAAATGCAAAGATGATGCAAAAGCCACATGCACAGTCTTTGCCATTCAGAAGGAGTCAGAAAAGCCATCCATGTTTTTATTTGGAACTATAAAAAGACAGAAAATATTTCAGAGCTGTAAAAATCCTCTATTTCAGATGAAAATTAATGGGTAAAGATTCTCTGTGGCACAGTTTGGGTATCAAGGCTTCAGCAAACCAATTATTAAGTGTGTGACACATATGGCCAGACATTCATTGGTGCTGATTTCCTCTTTTAGTTTACACCTTTTATTTTGTGAACAATTGTAACTTTACTGAAATGCTACAAGGACTTTTCAGTTGCAGTGATTTCTGGTTGTAAGGCTGTATCAAAGGCTTTCCATGTGGCTTCTCCTGAGATATTTTGACTAAGAGAGAAATAGAAAAAAACAGAGTTAGGGAAGCTGGCTCTATGGTTGGTGGTATGATTTTATTACCAAGGATTCAAACCACACTTTAACCTTGGTGTAACAAGCCAAAGTCACCTTCAAGCATGGCACTTGCTGAGTACCAGAACCAAGGAAACAGCAGTTTCTGTAAGACATGCCTTATGCTATGCTGATTTTCACAATGATGACAGTATGAGATGTGATGAAAGCTTTTTCCGCCTCTTGAAGATTTATAAAGTCTTACTCTCATGTGGATCCTGTTATGTTTAATCAGATATGAGGGCACTCTCCAACCTTTCCCTTAGCAGAGGCCCTTACAGGATTTCTCACTTCCCTTGGCCCATTTAAGGAAATAAACAGAAAAACGTTATCTCTAAAGCCTCCATTCCTCTTTGAAATATGATTGAAATAAGCTGAGAAATTGCTAGGGAGTGATTTGTTCACATGCAGCATGACTGAATAAAAATGGTTTCCAGGAAAAAAACCAGAGTGAATTGATATTGTGTTGTAAAAATGCCCTAGCTGTTCTGATTAAGATGCCTATCTTGTAATGCTAAGCATGGTGTGAGTCAGCTCCTGCAGCCTTTGCTTAATCCCACTTCACATTAGCCTTTTTTCCCCTAGGTCTTTCTCAGCCTGAAATATTCCCTGCCTATTTCCCTACTTATTAAATGTTTATGCAGAATGCACTGTACCTGAACCTGAGTGTTTCTCTAGAAACCCTGTCAGTTTCTGTGTCCCCCCCCCTTCCCAGCCAGTTCATTCAGACAGCTGAAATAGCTGCCACACATAGAAACAAAGACAGGGACAGCAGTTTATGTGAAAGGAACGAGGCCAGCAGACTCAGGTGGCATTGACTGTGGAAGGCAATGTGTGCCTTCAGCTGATTTGGGAAACCTGTGTGTCACCCATGCCTGATTTTACCTTCACAAATTCACTGCTCAAACCTTCTGCAACACCTGTGGCTGGGGGTGTTGTCAAGGCTTTATTGTTAGAATTGCTCTCTGAAACCTCCAAGGGTTTCAGGCTGTCATCCTACCCTGCGAGCAATGCAAAATGTCCTTTGACACCAGGCTGGGTTTTGGCAGGCACAGCTGCTGCCAACAAATGAGCACAAGCCCTTGTGGAGAGCCCTCTCCATTCTGCATTGGGGTGTGGACCAGGGAAGCCAGTGCAGGGCAGGACATGGACCTTGGCTGCAGCCTGCGCCGGGCGATTCGGCTGTGGCTCCTCCTTCCTGCAGAAGGAGGTTACTTTGGCCACTTGTGTGAAAGAGCAGTGTGTATTCACCTGACTGGAAGCACCTGTGTAAGTCCTTGCTACTTTCAACACTGTTCCATCTTCATGAGTAAAAAAAAAAAAAAAAAGACATTTCTTAAGTTTCTCCGCATGGCATATGCTTTTTCCTTACTGAAATATTTTGGAATAATCAATTTCCAAAGATCCGCGTATTATTTCTGAGTGTTGCAAAAACTTTCCATTCACAGGTTATATTTTGGGGGGGTTGAGGATTTTTTGGGTTTTTGTGTGGTTTTGTTGCTGTTGTTGCTTATATTTGTTTTGGTTTTTGGGAGTTTTTGGTTTTAGTGGTAGGAGGGTTTGGGGGGACTAGGTAGAGTCTTTGATGTTTTTCTCAGCAGAGACTGAAGTTATTCAAATGATGCACTGTGACTTTACCTCAAATCAAACCAATAAAATACATTTTATTACACAAATACACCTGAAAAAAATCCTAAGTCAATAAAATCAGTCATAAATTATGTGAAAGGTTTCAGCTACCCCCTTCCTATCCTACAGGCTTGTTATCTCAGGTTTTCACATCTCCTTTCATAGGTTGCTGTCATGGTGAAGAATGACTGTATGCCTGAGATTACCAGAGGATTGTGGATTTACACTGGTCCACTGAACTTCTAAAATGTATGAGTCATCCATATTTATTAATTAATACTGCGTAGGAGTACTATTTGGACTCAGAGGAATGCCAGTGGATGGTCTGATATCAACCTTTCACATAAAAAAAAAGTTTCCCATAGAGCTAAATTTGTTCGTCAGACAGTCAATATAGAGCAGGGGCAAATTTTGAGTAGGGTTTTCAAAAGTGGTCAACCTTTGGTCTTTCTTGCACTCATATTAAACAGTGCTCTGAAATTAAATATTGTTTTGCAGCTCATTGCATTTTGAATGCGGTTAAGGCAGTGTTTAGGTTTTTAAAAATCCTACCTTTATCCTACAGGGAAACCGGTTTGACTGCCCTTCTGCAGAGTTTCTGTGTTCATGGCATTACCTGACCTTTTGATCCCAGGGAAATCTCACGATGTCAGCATGGCAAGGGAGGCTTCTGTTTGTTCTGATAAGAACCAGGAGTGGCTGTGTGAGACTTTGAGGTGCTGAAACAAATACTCCCCATACTAATGGGATTTTCAGCTCATGCTAGGAGCTACTTGGCTCAAGGGATTACACACTGAGCTGCAAGCAGGCATTCAGGTTTTGGTTCCACTCTGACATTAATGAGTAGGAGCATAAGCAGCCAAGGAACCTCAGGAGATCAGAAAAGAAGTTACTACCTCCAGCTGCTCTTCACCTCTTAGTGCTCTCTGACCTGCTACCATCCTTTCAGATCTTCCAGAAAAACTACTATATAATCATTTCTTTGAATATTTCAGTTATTAAATACTCCACTCTAAGTTCAAGAGGTAGTTTTGGGTTGGGATTTTTATTTATTTATTTTATTTATTTATTTATTACCTACCTGAAAGGGCCTGATGTGTTGTGGAGCTCTGCAGGGAGATCTGAGGGGGACCAGATGTCCAGTGGAGGTGGCAAATAGCTCCAGCAGGGCCCTTTTGCCCACTGGATAACTCCTGGCCTTTGGTCAGGCCAGCCCTCCCAGGTTTTTGAATGCATAAACTGGTGTAAAGATATTTTCTAACCTGGTAGGAGTATGTGAGGCAGGAGTATGTAATAGTCCTTCTGGTGTGTCAGGTACAGTCTGTCCTGTGAATCCCCAGTTATGCAGACCAGCTAATTTCAGTATTAGGCAGAACAGCTGCTGTCCATACACTGGAACACCAAACAGATATTTTTGGACAAAATCCCTTCTAAAAATTGCTAGAGAAACTGGCCCTGCAGCCACTGTGAGCTTTTGTATGGAGTAATGAAGGTGCTTGTGTATAATTTCATGTTCAATAATGGGAGACCGTGACATGCTCATTGCTGTTGGGCTTGCTTTCAACAGGGGTAGCAACTTGAGGTTGTTCCTCTGAGGCTGATCCAGATGTTCAGCCACTAAGGGCTTCTCTGTGCAAGGTCAAGAAGTGAGTTCTGTTCAGTGGTTGAGTGAAGCAGAGGTTGTATGAGGATAGCATGCTGAATAAGGGCAGGAGAGGTTATATAGCCATATGGAAAACTAATAAGGCATTCTAAATGCCATGTCTGTTTTCAGGTAATGGTATCTAAATTATTTACTTTGATTGAATAATTGCATTAAATATGAGTATTAAAACTATTGAGGTGTATAATGTGAATAATGGTGCAAAATCGGTTACATGGCTATAACAAGTATAAACCTCACGCTAGAAAATTGCCATCCCAGCATGGCCAGGTTTTAAGCAGCATTTTGCCTTGTAAAATAGAAGTTAGCAGCTGGCTAGTCTAAAGCTCTGATTCAGAAGGCTGACCATTATAATTTAGACTCTTTTAGCACATGAGAAAGTAAACACTAGGAGGTAAATTGATGGTCTGCCAAGTCAACATTTATATTCAGGGAGAGGGAAGTTGTTTTCTTCCATTTTGCTCTAGAAACAGCTTCTACTCTGGATAGAAGATCACTTGTCATTGCTGTAGTTTGATTTCTGTTTTCTATTGAAACCATGATCCAGAAAAATTACTGACCCCTGAATTTACTTCTCAGGGGAAAGTGAAAATTAATATTTTCTCATCACAGTGCTGAGAAAGCAATTAATATTTCACTGAAACATCTCAGTTCAAGGTTCTTGGAATATTATTCCAAAAGTCAAGTTCATTTTTTATTCAGCTCAATCTGTCATGCCTTAAGCCTGATTCAGCAAGGTAAAACTACAAATGTGTTATACCCATTATCATTCACACATTTAAAATTTGCAAATGTCTAAGCTTTTAACAGCTTGACCTGTGCTAGTCAGTCAAAATATTGCTTATGCTGTGTGTATTGTATATCTATGTATATATCAATTTATACTTATGGACATAATTTTTTTTCCCAAGATCAGGGACAAATATGTGGAAGGAGATTGATATCTGGCAGTGTGGTGTTATGCTGAATCTCACTTAATGACACTGAAATGTATTCTCTAATCAGAAATCTTGGGCATTGCAATCAAACCCATGCCACTGAAGTATGTTTTGCTGCAATGACTACAGCAGAGTGTGTTGCTTTGCAACCCCTACTGTAAACCACAAGCCTCTGATTCCCCTTACTGACAAGTAGGGTCTCTGCTGAGATACAAATCGACTTCATAGAGCTGTAGCTAGACAACTGGATGAGCAATGTCGGATTTCATTCTTAAGAAATATTTTGGACATATCCACCTGAAATGGATCATTCAAAAAAAAAAATGAAACAAAAACACTAGGGTTTAATTTTTTATTTCATTTTTAGTTTCTCATCTTGATAACACTGGCACAGGGCATTTTGCAGGAACTGATGACCAGCTGTCATTGGCAACATTTAGCTTTTCATGGACAGTGAGCTCCTCACAGCAATCCATCTTGCAAGACTGACTAGCAAGTTATTGCTTAAATAGACAGATTTGTTAGTATGTGGATGCTTCATCAGAAATAATAGCAGCTATTCTTTTTGCCAACCACACCAAGAGATAGACCTCAAATTGATCATTTTATCATGGTCAGCACTTTCAAACTCACCTTTGAGCACCAAATTAAACATAGTGTGAATTTCAGAGATCCAGAGCACTTGCAATTTATGAAGTTGTGATACCAGTGAATGCTCAGCAGATTTTCAGAAATCCTACTCAAAACATTTTATTCTTTGTACAAAATGGACTTCTACAATAGGAAAAACCACTGAAAATTTGGGTTAGCATTGTTTGCATTTACATTGATATTCTCTTAATTTCAAGTTCATGAATCATACTGTTAGATACTAATATCTTTCCACAAATAAAGGTAGATAATTACCTACCAGCTACATGACATTTTCTTTTTTATAACTTTATTTTTGTTACAGATCTTTAGGAAAATATGTATACAATATGAGATGCATCGTCTACATAATTCACATTGCAGATCATCTCACTGCTATGAAAATTCCAGTGGATAGTTATGTACATGAATGGATTTGCCAGAAATTACTCCCTTTTGCACAAACCTAAGAACAGGAGTAAGGGTACTGCAGTAAGCCATTGCTTCTGAGATGGATGCAGACCCACTAGATTTGCTTTCGAATTCAATTTGTTCATATGTTGTCCTCTCATATGGTTTTGTTTTACAGATAAATAACCATTTATTTACTTCCTACAGTCTGCAGTAATATCGTATTACTAAAAAGATGCTGTGCAAAAGCATCAAAAGATGCCTCTCTGAAGAGGATTTTTTTAAATTTATTAGTTGGAAAAATCTTGACTGGAAATTTGTATTGGGGACTGCAAGAAATGCACTGAAGCGCACAAGGCAGTACAAAAGTGGATTCAAGAAAGCAAAGCAGATAAACAATAAAATTATGAAAGTGTATTATTAAGAGAAAAATACAGATGCAGAAAAGAAAAAATGGAAGGGACATTTTGCTTGGCTAATTGCCAAAGTTGAATATGTGCAATTACTCATTGTTAAATAAGACACAGGGACATTCCTGATTTTATTGTTTACTTTGTTAAAATTAGTACAGATGTCCCAGCTTGGAATGGCATTGGTATTTAAAGGGTCTTTCTTTGTCATTTTCAAAAAGTTGCATGAAAGGTGTCAGATCACACTTCTCAAACCATGAAAAACAATAACCCAAACAAAAAGACCACATTGCTTCTGAGTTCCAGACTTTTAAAAGTTCCCAGTACTATGGGTGACAGGTTTCCCAGGTGTCTGAGCAGAGGTGAAGAGCCCATGCAGTTAATGATGACTGCCAAGAGGAAGAAGCTGTAAAGACCCCGTTGAGGGGTCTTTCTGGCCTCTGTGATCCCGCTCAGATGCACTGTGAGGAGCTGGCTGCTTGAGCTTCATTAGGATCACAGGACTGTGGTGTGGCTTGTGATAGCAGGGGCCCCAGGAGCCTCTATCCCAGTTCTGCTCAAAGGGTGAGCAGTGAGGCTGGACCAGGCTCCTGCTGTTGAGTCATTCTTCAGGCAGCTCTAGGAATATGCAGTTCTCCATCATATTAAAGAAATTAGGTCAGGGGGAGCTGTGAGGTCCTGTGGGATCTACCAATTGCAACACGTCTCTTCTTTGAATTCACTCTTGATGCTAGACTTGCTATTACTTGATTTAGCTTCACTATTTAAAAGTTGTGCTATTGCCACGCAAACATCTACTGCCTTCCACCTAAGTGCATGTGATAGGAACTGCAGCTCTCAGCCAAAAAACCCTGCAGGATCAAACCCATTATTAAACCCATTTATTTTCCTGAAAAGCCTTTGTTCACTAGAAAGTGCTAGAGGGAAAAGATCTGAAACTCTTGTTTTTGCAGGTACACTCACTCTTGTTCACAAAAACTCTCGAAGGCAGAATACTTCTGCCGGTGTAGATGCATGGGGGCAAAAGATGAAGTATTCTTCTCATCCTAAGTCTGTTATGGCAAGAGAGGATATGTTCACAAAGGGTGCACACAGCAGAGCTGTTGCCCTTGCTCCAACCTGGCAAGCTAAAATCTGATCATCCTTTGGAAGAATCTACCCAGAGCAGTCTGCAGGATGGCTGTGCAAGCTGAGCCTGGGATCAAGTTCAAATTTTAAAAGATTACAGATAGTCTATTTAAGTAACAATATTAAAGAAATTCAATGAGAATTTCATCTCTCCTTTCAGAGTTTTTATTTGCTTTTATCCTAGCCAATTTGCACTGTGAATTGGTTCTCCTGGCACAGTTATTTCTTACAGCAAAACCTAATGTTATGTCCTGTATTTCACAGCTCTAGTTCTTCAGAGCTTGGCTAATTCCATGAGTTGGAGGGTGTGCTGTCTTTCTGTAAGACCATGCTGTTTCCAAATGAGCAGGCAAACTCCAGAAGTCTGCACACAGCCTGGAGCCCTTTGTTCGCACCTAATGTCTCCGTTCAAAAAAACTTTTAGACACACTAAGCACAAGCTTAGTGTGAAATGGGTATTTAACAGCCTTGTCAAACTAGAGAAAGAAAGGTCTTTTGGCTTCAACATCGTTGAGATTTCAGCCTGAGAAAAAGCCTGTACATAGGATACTGCAAATGATATTGCACCCTCTGCCAGTCCCCCACCTCATGGGAAGAGAGTGTTTACAACTGCTTCACTGGAGCTGATGGAATGCAGAGAGGCATTCCAGGTGGACTGAAAATAATGATGTTAAAGCAGGCAAAAAGGGGCTATCTGCTTTAAAAATCGGGACCTTAACTGCTCACATTCTGGCCTAAAAATGCCATCAGCTTAAGGTGAGAAAACAGCTTCAAAACTCCAGGGCAGAAGAAAGCCTTTTCTGCTGATCTGCTTAATGTAGGATGATTTGACCTTGAAACTTTTAGAACAAGAAAATAAACTACATAGTAATATAAGTCAATTGCTCAGTCACTAAATTAGCAAAACAGCTGTACCATTCTGGCAATGTCAGGTTGCATCAATAAAGTACTTTCACCTCTATCTCACAGAAATCAGATAGTGATCTGTCTCATTATTAAAATGTTAAAGCTATAAAAGAAATAGTGAAACCAGTATTATACCTGCATGGCTCAGTAAAAATGCCAAAAGGCTATTTTCTGTAATGAGATATTGTACGTCATCCAGGCACAGTGGGCAAAAACCATAACAAATGGGGCTAAATCAAGCAAACCTTCACTACAAGGTGTCTATGGCGATATTCAAAATATAAGTTTGGTGCCTAATGTGCAATTTAAGTGCATCCATCCACTCAAGTAATAAAAAGAGTCCTGCTTACACTCTCAGCAACTATCTGATAGACTGCACACCTGTAAAATGTGCCTGCACACCAGCAGCATGCAAACAAGAGTTGAAATACACATGAAGATACAGCATGCCAAGGGAAGCTATGTCATCTGGATGTGACACAGAGTTAACTCAGTGTAATGACTCTTAGGGCATTGCTGATTCATGTCATACTGGATCACAGCACGAGTTTTACCCTGTCAGAGATCCACTGGTCATCTATTCTCCAAACACAAGTATCGGAGCAAAAATGTTTATTTAGGTGCCTGCAGATCTCGCACCAAATGTGTTTAGACATGGTCCTGCTGGTCAAAGAGTATAAGACTCCTTTCATACATTCACTGCTTTTTATTCTTCAGACTAGAGTTTTTCCATAACTAATGAATGGGTGCTGAAATCTTCTATTATATTTGGCTCCTGAAGACTTTCTGAAGTCAGGTCTGGAGCTGTAAATTATTAGGTTGCCATCCATAATGCAAGGACTGCAAAAATTCCTCTAAAAGGAATGCCTTTCCATTTATTAAAGGTGCTTCTCTAAATGCCATAAATAGTGAAATCCCAAACTGTCAGTCAGAAATGTGACCAGAGCACATCATTCACTGCAGTGTGCACATCAGAAAGTGAGGCCATGGCAATCAGAGGGTAATGTGGTACATTAGACACAGTACCATGGCCAGAAGAGGCTCACATGGTAATTGTAATCTAGCATGATGTTATGGCTGGGGACAGTGTTGTTTAGAAAATCTCCAGTGAAAGTGTTGTTTTCACAAAGTGCACTAAGATTCTGCTGTTAAATCATTAGAAAAGCATGACTGAGTTTTAATTTAATTTAATTTCATTTCATTTCATTAAATTTCATTTCATATCCACTCTTATTTATAGCTGGTTTTTTGAAGAGACTACAGTAGCATTATTTAGTACAAGTTTTTTCCTGAAATTAGACAAGTGCATATTGTTTTGAAAATACCTTTTCTTTTCCTTCACAAAAGTTACTTTTATGGAAGTCATTGCTTCATTGACAGTGTGTTTTCTTGCAGTCTTCACAGTTTCTCACATCATAAAATCAATGTCAGGATTTCTATTTAAGTACCACTTTCCTATGTTGAATACCTTTAAACCTGTCTGATTAGTTCTATCCAAATGTAGAAGAAGGATGAGATTTACTATATTCAAGACCTCCATCAATCAGGAAGAATCACCTCACTTGCAGATATTTTTCCCATAAAATGCTTACATTACCTTAAACTTTCTAAGTCACACTTCAGATCAATAATTCCCCTCTTATTACTTATTTTTATTCACATAACTTAAAACTTCAATGAATCAGGTAAGAATTAACATATGAAATTACTGACTTTTGAAACACCCTGACTGGCAAAGGTTGTTTGTTGTCAGTAAAAGAAGGCACTGAAACTACATCCTGAAAATGCTGTGCTTCCAGGTCTATTTAATTCCAGTTTGTTGTGTCCTTATTCATTTTTCAGCTGTGAAATAATATCCATAGTCTAACCTTAATGAAACGCTCTTTTGTTTGATTTGATTTACTGTTTTAGCTCCCGAAGTGTTCCAGGCTTTTATGGATGGAGGTCCAGGATACTCGTACCCAGTAGACTGGTGGTCGCTAGGAATTACAGCATATGAATTACTGAGGGGTTGGGTAAGAATGATGGAGTTTGTTGTTATCTAACAAAAGTCTCAAGTTTGCAATGCCCCTGAGTGCATTCTTCAGGATAAAATTTGAGTATACAAGGCCCAGGTCAGGAATGCTGCCCTGGTTCTTTCCCAGCTGAAAACACTCTTGGGAAACTTTCACCCCACACTCAAATACATTATGAAAATTTGCCTCAGCTTGGCTAAGGAAAGGTCTCATGTTTAATGGCTTCTTTATAATGCTGAATTTCAAACAATGGTGTTCTTTTTCAAATAGAAGTTGAGTTACTTCAGACTCTATTATGTCTTTGATTCTCTTGGCTAATACCATAAGAGACATAATGCAATATCCTAAGATGCTTGGCCCAGCTGTAGAAAATGCTTATCTGCCAGTGCATTTGTTTCTTATCTAATCAATTATGTGAATAAGTTTAATGAAAAATCTTCCCGAGCATGGTCAAATATCACAGAAGATAATGGAAAATTCTTTTCAATTTTGGTTCAAAGGATTTCAGTCAGTTGCTTAAATATTTACTATTCCCCATGGAAAACAGTAATTTAGATACTATTTCAGGATGATGACGTAGCTAAAGTAGCTTTTTGGGGTTTTTTTAAATTATTTTTCATTCCTGCTTTGGAAAGAGGATTTTATTACATTGCAGTATGCTTTTTTAAAAGGGAAGAAGTATTTTTTGTATTATGACACTAACACAGTTCTGCGACCTTGTCTTGCCAGACAATCCATCCCACAAAGATCTCACAATTTCATGTAGGAAGACAGATAAAGGAAAATAGAAATAAAGAATAATTGTTATTCCCCATTTAAGGTGGAAAACTTAATTTGAGACTGTCTGCATATTGTCACTTCAGAAGCTACATTTTTCAAAGGCCTAAAATTTGGCCAATCTATTTTGTATTTCCATAGAAATAGAAGTCATGCTCCTGAGACAAAGATCTCTCCCATGCAAAGACTGTTTCAACTCTCAAAGCAGAGGAGTATTAAACACCTTTCTTAACAAAAACAACCAATAATTCTCAAACCTCAGGCAGTTTTTAGGCTGACATTCTTCCTGGAATGGAGAAGTTAAAGTCTGACAGTGATAAGCATAATACATCCTCAGTCCTAGTCACAGACAGTAGTTCTAGCTGCACTTACAGTAAATTTAGAGAACATCCTGATGGTTTTATAACAACCGTTTCACCAGTGAGTGTCTCCAAGAAAGGAACACAATGAATGACTGTTAATGAAAGCTGAACTCCCAAGACTAATCACAAAAGATAACTTTAATGTGACAATTTCACTTTCATAAATGAAAAGTTATGTAGACTGATATCCATTTGCCAAGATCTATACAGTCTTTCCTGACTAAGTCAGTCTGGCTACAAACAAAGCAAAGCTGAGACTGAATCAATTTGTTTGTTTGGGTTTTTTTTTAACAAAAACATTGCCATCTGTACCTGCTCAAGTCAACCAAGTCAGCTGCTTGTTTTCTCCTGAAGAGCAGCTCTTGGCTGCTGAGCAAGCCAGAGGATGGTTTGGCAGCCCACTCCACTATATGGACAAAGAAAAGTTGTATATTTTCTAAAATTTTCTAGTCTAGATAAGGCCTAAACGGACACAAGTGATGACAAGAGAAGTAGCAGGGGGTTGAGGAGATGTGCTTAGCCCAGGGCCCGTTGCTGTCTCACCAGCCAGGAGCCCCACAGCCCAAACTGCAGCAGCAGTGCGGTGCAGGTGCCCACCAAGGCACAGTCTGCACACACAGGTTTGGCTGCGAGCTAAACCTGCAGGCACACAGCCCCTGCAGGCTCCCACAGCTCTGTCCAGAGGCAAGGAAACAGCCCCACTGCCACCCAGAACATGGGTGGGAGCCTGGAGCAGCCCACCTGCACCAGCAGCAGCAGCAGTGGGCAAAGAGGAGGCTGTGGCACGGGGCAGAGCCACAGGACACAGGGATGTCTGCAGCTGGATGCTGCTGCATGGGACAGGCAGCAGGCCAGCAAGGATCAGAAATAAGAAACATCACTAATTTGATTTTCCACCTTGGAGCTGTGCATAGCGTATGACACTGACAGTCCAGATCCAAAAGGTGATAAGTAAAACTAAAATGAGTAAAAATGAGTAGTTTTGTATTGAGGTGAGAATTTTTGGTTTTATTTGCCTCTACTGCTCAGGGTGCTCAAGGCATTCCAGCCATTCTCATGTCTGGCTTCTTAGTGCTGGGCAGCCAAAACAATGCTGTGCTGGAAATGAGGCTGTAGCTACAGGAGCAGGTTGTGTCCAATACAGAGCTCTCTGCACCATTTTTTGGTTATCCACAGGAGAGCTAACATTTCTCACTACTTTTTCTCCTTTAATTTTTTGTCTTTACCCCACTGGTAATAAAATACCTAGCAAGAAAAAAACCAAATTCATACAGCTTTGCATCAAACATTGATCTTTTCACCAAGTCCATGAAATTAAACTGTAATTAAACTGCCTGATGCAAACCGTGTCATGTGACAGTCTGTTACTGAGCTATAGACAACTGCTAAAATGCTACAATAAATGTATATACCATGAATTCAGTAGAGACAAAGAGAAGGAATGAGATAGTAGGTGGGATTCCCAGATTCTGACTTTCATTGGAATGTGACCAATCAGCAACAAACTTTGATAAAAAACCATGATCAAAAGCAAACCAGATTTTTTTTTTCTTTTTTCACAAAATAGAACTGAAGGGATAGGACCCTCAAGTGGATTGAATAGCTGAAAAACAGGGGAGATAGAGGTATGAAGGGCCTCAAAAGACCAAACTTATAATGGCCATTTATAGTTTGAATTAATTAATAACGATATTTAAACCTCTGCAAATCTCAAAAAATCAAGAGGGCAGAATGCTGATAGTCTTGAAAATAAGGTAAACTTCAGAGATTTTCCTGCCAGGAAAAAGGCATGGACAGAAACATCCTTAACAGAAAAGCTTTTCATGATTCACAATTACTTATAGTTGCTATTTTTAAAGTTAACTGCCATTTTCAACAATTGGTGTACATTCTGCCTCAATGATCCTATTGAACACATTTTTATATCAAGTTAAGTCAGCAGTAGGTCACTTCTAGGTGACAGAAAGCATGTCAAGGCTTCCTTTTTAATAACTGTTTTATGGCAACATTACCACAGGTAGGGAAAAGCACAACAGACTATTTCTAATGACAATTTTGAAACTGATTCAAGAAAATTATGTGTTTCAAGCAGACATTTAGGTCCTGTCGAATTCATATGGACATGGTATAGCTAAATGACTACAGGCTAACTTTATGTGAATCAAAGCAAAAAGATTTAAGCCCTCCTTGAATTTATTTTTAGAACACCCCAGTGCCTTGGAATGGACTTGGTTTCATACATATGTTCAAAGTTAAATACCTGCATGAATCTTCCAAGAATAAGAATATGTCCTGGGTCTTTATGAAGAGTGACTCCAATTCCTTAACAGATTAGATAACTAACACCTAGAAATATTCTTAAATTATAACCTTCTGCCAGTACATACTAGCAAAAGTCATGGCATGATTCAGTTCTTAGTCAAGATAATGAGTGTCTGCCCTTTGCTGTTCAGGATATTGGATTAATAGGTAACTCTATGTTGTTTATGAGTTATGATGCATTAATTTGCACACTGCTGCTAGGATGGCATTTAGCTGCAGATCTCATATCACATATTTATCACCTGCTGGGTACAACTTAATTCACAAACAATCCACTCTGTCCTTGTTTACAAAAATACACTAAGTATAATTATAACAACTTGCTTCAAACATACAAGTATGTGCACAGAAAATGACAAGAGTATAAATTTATATGTAGTACTTTTGTTTCCGAATTCTGCATTTTATATAAGATAAATCAGAGCAAACTTCATGAACAAAGCACTGCAAAGCCCGGGGCTTTTCTTCATCTATAGAAGAATTTAGGCACTGCAAACACATGACAGCAGATCTATGTAGTGAGTTAATTTTGGATTTTAAACAAGGGCAAAGGAGAAGGATTGGGAGTCTGCTTTTTTGCTGTGAATCTGACACAGATTTTTGTAAGCATTTTTTAGTTTCTTTATCTACTACTCAGTAAAATCAGGATGACAAATCTCCTTTCAGCCAGCTCTTTTTGATTTAGTCAGTTTAGGTCACCAGAACTGATCACTAGTACTACAATCAAAAAATAGTAAATAATCCACATTTCACATAGAATGCCCCAGGTTCAAAATTATTTATTCATCTCATTTGAACTGATACTTCCTTTCATGAGAGAAAAATTTGCAGAGGAAATGCATCTATGGGTAATTATATTTATTACAACCAAGGAAAAGAACACACGCAAAGGATTAGACTCAAAATTGTTATAAGATGTTTTCGTGGTTTTGGTATTTCCAACATAAACAATACTGAGCTCAGGAAAATGTGAGTAGTCTGCACTCTTTCATCCGTTCTTACTGACTTGATTTTGTTTTAACTTTATCCCAGAGGCCCTATGAAATTCATTCAGCCACCCCCATTGATGAGATACTCAACATGTTCAAGATAGAAAGAGTTCACTACTCATCTGCATGGTGCAAGGGCATGATAGCACTACTGAAAAAGGTAAGAAAGCACAAGTACCTTCTTCCCTCTGCTCTCTCCTCTTCCAGAAGTGCCTCCAATACTGGAAAAGGCATCAGACAAGCACACACATTAGGTAGTCGACATTTCAAGGAAAAGAGAGCAGGGCTTATTTCTAGGCTGTTCTGAATGTGAGTGGTGCAGTATTTTCTCTTCAGAAGGTGCTTTATTCTTAGGCTTAGATTCAGGCATTTCATGGCTTCAGAGAAGTAAAAATTTAATATTTCTTTTATTTTAAAACTGATTCATGAGTGATAGTAACAATTCAGGGATCAGTAATTCCTCCTCTGTGCCCTGGACCCATTTCCCGCCAGCTGTGGATATGCAAGTGGGACAGGGAAGGAAGGACCACTCTGCCCTCTGAATTTCTGCTGCAGTTTCCAGAAAGGGAGATTAGAAATTAAAATAGCTGTATCTCTTCCTGTCCCATGTTGCTATGGTGGCAACAACAAGTCAAGCCATTTTGTTGTAAATGTCACTAAGCTACAAGACAGGGCTCTTTCTGGATGCATCCGACCCTAAAAATTATTTTCTTCCTAAAATCCCAGGTTTTTGTTTGCTTTAATTATCTGGCCACACTGCAAAGATAATCTATTTTAGATATTTCAGATCATCAATATTGATACTTGAACAGGAAATATTTCTGAATGTCTG
Source organism: Monarcha castaneiventris obscurior (assembly GCA_026261815.1). NCBI lineage: Eukaryota > Metazoa > Chordata > Aves > Passeriformes > Monarchidae > Monarcha > Monarcha castaneiventris. The sequence goes on along the minus strand of JAMPIT010000433.1, from coordinate 10,941,699 downwards.
AATAAAGTAATAAAAAATATGTCTTTTTCAGCAATTAGCAATCTAGTGTTGAATAGATAGAGCAGTGGGGTGGATAATTTTAGTTGCTGTGAGGATGCTCAGTGTAACTGTATCGTCCAAAAAATTAAAGACAAAATACAAATTGTTGGGTGGCATTGCACTATGATGTTTCATTTCACTCAGGCTCTTGTGTATTTGTAAACAGACTTGCTAATGCATTTATACACTTCATGCCTGCAACAGCCATCTGGGGGCAATTAAATTATACTCATACCCTATGAGTTATTACTTTCAATTTTTTTTTTTTAATTGGGACTTCTAGCATCTGTCAGAAGATCCCCTAGCCACTTTCTTACTTAAAAATATGTATCATACAACTATGTGTGTGATAACTTTACTCTTATATATGGCATCCAGTCCCTTAGAAAATGCCTTGTGCTTGATCACAGCTCCTCACTAAGGACCCAGAGTGCCGCCTTTCAAGCCTTGCAGACATCCAAAACTCTCCATACCTAGCTGATGTCAACTGGGATGCTGTTCTAGAGAAAGCTGTGACTCCAGGCTTTGTTCCTAACGTAAGTCGATATTCCAGGTGAATAGTGTTTGTAAATTCTGATTTTAATTATGGTTGCTGTTTTACATGTTTATGCCTGTATTTATTGCTCTTCAGCGATTTACTTTGGATTCTACTTTCATTTACTCAGTCACAGCTAAGGGAAGATTCATCTCATTTCAATAGATCACAACAAAAACTAATTAACCTTGGTTCACTTTTCGTTCCCTTTCAAATAAAAGAAAACTTTTTCTAGACTTTGCATTTCAGCTATTAGAGCAAATGATTGTCAGAGTTAACTCTGAGAAAAAGAAAACCAAGAAGACTGTGTGGCTGTGAAAGTTAGGCATTTGAATAAGATTTGGAAAATTTTTTAACATCCCAGTATGCTGTTACTTTTTCATTTAAAAAACAGTGTTCCAAAAGGCTGACCTATTTCCTTTGTGACAGTTTCTTACAATAAAACTTTGAGATGTGTGAGGGAGTCTGATGGTTTCTTTTTTGCTGTGGTCCCATTTTGTTGGTATTTTCTGGGTACTTCCATTTTCATCTTTTTCAAGCTAAATGTATTTGAGGGCCATGAATAAAAAGCAATGACTGTGGTGTTAATATGCTTCTGCACTTTTTTCAGTCATATCACACTATAATTCTTCTCCAAACAACATATTTGTAGCATACCAAGGTTTGTTTCTCTTTTGTTGGGGTTTTTTAATGCAACTCTAAATAAAGATGAGGAAGGTGGAGTAGGTAGACCCTGTCTTCATCCAGGTGCACATTAGAGTCCATCATAAACATGATGGGGACAGGATCCAATGCTTCAGAAGTTGAAGGTGAGAGAGCATTGCCTAATGGAGCAAAGGCAGACAGGGGGGTTGCCAAGACACTGCTGACAGTGTTTGCTGGGCTTCTTGGCACCTGACCAGAGCATCTCTAGAAGCAACATCCTGCAGGAGAAGAAAGCTGTAGGTGGGCAGGCAGGCCTCCCTCAGGGAACTGGGGGAAAGGCCAGGAATACGGCAGGTATAATACTAGCACAACAAGAGAAGGGAAAGTCAGGCCCCTCTTACAGGCACTCCAAGTCAATATTCACCTGCAGGGAAATTCCTTCCTTTGATTTTGTAGCTCAGTCCGAGTGCAAGATGAAAGTTGAAGGGGTGAATGTCATATCTACCCGGCCAGGAGTCTTTTCCTCTTACTTGATGTCCACGCAGCTGGAAAATTGCTATGCCATGCCAGGATCCCCCCTACACTCTCTCAGGTTTCTGCCCTAAGCAAAGCATTGCAGAACAAAGCTCCTTCCTGGCCTGTGGACTGTGAACTCCGTTCTCCTGGTGGTGTGGATCTACAAGATGAGTGGAGACCAACTTTCCTCTTTTCCTTTTTTCAAGTTCGAGCTGCTATTTGAGATATCAGAGGTGTGCACTGACTTCTCAGGCAAAACTCAACTGATTATTTAGACCTCCTACTCCCAGCTAAAAGTTTAATCCACCACTGTCAACATGTGGAAAACTTCACAACACAGTATTTTAAAAGGAAGATCCATTTCCCCATATCCAAATGTACAACATACTTGGAGATCCAAGAGAGACTCAGATTCTGTAAAGACAGCTTTTCTTTTCACATTTGGATTCACCTTATTTGTGTTTTGGCAGGCATCTATAAAACCGAAGGGAAAAGCTGTAATTTGAAGCAAAATAATATTCTACATTTAAAAGAAAATAGGAGTAAAGTGTTTCATTTATCTATCCCGATTAATATGAAAGTCCCATTACGAGCTCTACCAGACTCTTTCATGAACAGTCTGATATCAACCAGGGTTTGTTTCACCTGGTCAATCAAGTGTGTCAGGAAAAACAGTGACGTGAGAATCAAAGTGTCTTTTCTAGCACAATATTTCTTTTTATAGAAATTTTATTGTTTCATGAGACCAAGTTTGGTTACATATCTTCCAGGAACTTTGTTGCACCAGCAAAATTTTCACTGATTAATTGGGGCCACACAACAAAATATTTCTTGTTTTTCAGCCTTTGGTGAGAGGGTGAACTGGGGCCCTGTGGAGTGTTTTCAAAGTAGAGAGTTTTATAAATTTTGACAGCTTGCCATGACTGTCAGGAACTTGTCTGCCTTCTGCAGCTAAGAGGGCACATGGGAGGCTCGTGGGAGCAATATCCCATAGCTTAATTTCTCCCTTCTAGTTTGATTCCATAAACATAGTTCTTATTTAACTAGCACATGTGTTTCTTCATGGCTTAGTTAGTTTCTTCATATTCAGCTTGGAGTCTTAAATTATTAGTAGGGTTTTTAAAATATAATTTACTTTCATTTTTAAAGCTTCAGAATTAAAGTGATCTATTTTTAAAGTACTCACACAAATCTCAAAACTATACATGGTCAAGAAAGGAACTGATATTGATGAAACCTGAGCAAATAAATATTTATTTATTAATAAATACAAACAAACTATAAACTGCCATTAATAAAAACCAAATACATTTTACTAAAGCTGGCTGGATAATATGCAGGAAAAGGCATCAGATATCTAAATATTGTGCTCCAACTACACAGAATTTGCTAGGAATAAAAATGATGGACTGATCTCTAAACCAAATGTTTCATTGTAGGATACCACAAATTATACAAGTAGGTTCTGAATGCTTAGTTTTATTTGATTACTAAAAATATCTGTCCTCCATATATGACTCATTTTAGTACTTCCACCTTGACAGTGACAAGGGTGTGATTGAACTCTCAGAAGTCCCAGAAGAAAACAGGCTGCTTTTAGCATCTTCCGCAACACAATCCAAATCTTTTGCAAATTTTTCATAAAGGACTTCCTGGTATTCTAAGATTCAAAGAATCTTAACGTTTGCTTCATGCACCACAAATTAACACAACATTTTTTTATGGAGAATCCAAACTATTTAAGTAATGTATGTAATTGGTAAGGAAAATCTTAATAAAGTGGATAGAATAGAAAAAGAATAATAGATTAGAATGAAGCCCATAATTGGGAAAAGCCAAGGATTCACCAAGGACAAATGGTACTTTCCAAACCTGATCATACTCAATGACAAAGGAACCTGCTTAGTTGATATGGGGCAAGCGGTGCTCGTTGTTTACCTGGATTTCTCCAAGGCTTGTGATGGCTTCTCCAAGCCTCCTTCTGGAGAAATCGTGTTATGGTACAGACAAGTGATCCATGTGATGGGTGGGGAACTGGCTGATGGGCTGCACCCAGAGGGAGGTGGAAAACAGCTCCTTTTCCACTGGCAGCCTGTCACAAGTAGGGTCCACCAGGGATCGACATCAAATACATGCTGCTAACCAAAACAGGCCTGCTCCTTCCTTTGTTCTCATGGACAGCATCTAAGTAACTGAATCCACTGTAACACTTCAGAAAATCAGATTTCAACAAGGTCTTAAAGGTACTCCCCATATCTTTTGCACTATTACAGGTGCCATTTATGCTCTACAGTACTAACTGATATTCTGATGAAAACCCAGGACCAGATTATTCTCTCTCACTGGGGAAACAACTTTAGTCACTCTAGGAGTGTATCTGTTTTTAACTAGGAAGTGGATCTAACTCTTTATAATTGCTGTATAATATGATTTTTATCTTATCTCCCTTACTTAGACTTTGAGCATCACTCCAGGCCTAAAAAGACAGTTTTCATTTTACAGATGTGATTGAGGAGCTGGTTCATTATTACTGCTATTAACACTTGCCAAGCAAACTAAAAAACCACAACGATGCCTCAAAGAGTAACTTTGAATCCTTTTGTACCAGAAAGGAAGACTGAACTGTGATCCCACATTTGAACTTGAAGAAATGATTTTAGAGTCCAAGCCTCTCCATAAAAAGAAAAAGCGACTTGCCAAGAACAAATCCAAAGACGGAGCCAAGGAAACCTGCCCACTGGTAAGATGGGGACTGTGACTGCAGTCAGTGGCATTTTGTTTACACTCAAATAGGCAAACTCAGTTAAGTTCAGTTTTATCACCTCTGAAAATAGACTCAACCTCTCTGTCTGTCATTTTATACATTGCATAAATCATCTCCAAAGCAAGATGTAAAGCAACCCTTTTATTTCGGTCAAATAGTAACAACATGTTTAAGCTATAATAATTTTAAAGATTATCACAGATGCTCATTTAAAGTATGAAAAAGTGTTTCCAGTTGCCAAAAACACTTCCCACACATGGACAAATAGTTACAAAGAGTATTTATTCACTACTACTACCAAAAATGAAAAGTATGCAGTGGAAAGTCTTGTTATTTATAAATATGTTAAAGCTGTCTCTTCCACTCTTGACTAATATGTCCCATGTAGAAAGATGCATTGTATGAACAATCAAGAGTACTGAGAAGATTAATAATAATTTCCAGACTTGAATTATCATTTCAGTGAGGCTTTATAAATTATGTTGCTACTCCTAGTGATTTTGAATGTTCATGTAAGCTGTTCTTCCTACAGCTATCAGATGTAAAAATCCTCAGGAATTCTTTGTGGGGAACTTCTTCCAAAAGAATGAGATTGATTGTGCTATCACAGCCCAATTTAATGAGTCTTCGAAATGCCTCTTGATAGTATTCATTCGTAAGCCTTTTTGTTCAGTGTTGTTTGTGTTGTGATTTTTGTCTATGATTTCTCATCTTTTTTAATCAACCTATTCATGCTGTTTTTTAAAGAACGTACACCTGCAGCAGTGCTTGGAAACCGTTAGGAAAGAATTCATCATATTCAACAGAGAGAAGTAAGTGCATTTCTTAATGCCTCTTTAGCATTCAGTACTAAAATTAAATTGAGAACTATTTTTTTTTCTCACAGTGTAAGGGAAGGTGACTAATGATCACAGCAGCAGAGCCTAAAAGACTGGATTTCCATTGATTTCTTCCTTTTATAGTCTCTGGTGGGATGGTTTTGTAGTTCTTGCATCTCTGCAAGCAAGCAGAAGACCTTGTGATGAAAGTATGTTAGAAATATAAGGTAAATGTTACTGAAACTCCCCAGAGAAAATGCCAGTAATTAAGCAGAGGAATACAATACAAGGTACTGCTTTTTCACAACTCAAACAAAACCAAAGGAAGTCATAACTCATGAAATTTTAATGATACGAGCTGCACTGTTCTGACTTGGAAACACTGTTCATACTTCCCCACTATTGGGAAAAAAAAAAGGAAAAATGTATTTCAGCATTAACTATTTCAACAAAGCTAAGTATTACACCTATACCAGACACGAAGCAAAAACTTGTAATCTAAGGGTCAGTCAGGGTTCACAGAAGCACAAGATTGATTCCCAAGGATATCAATAATCTTCCTGGTTCAATTAATGCACTGCATTTCTCATCATTTACTGCCTTTGAGTTGCAGTCATTATGAACCCATTTGTATTAGCAGATACACCTCATAACAGTGGAGTTTTTGTGTCTTTGGTCAAATTATTGTATTTCATTCAAGTATATTCCGTGTTTTTATTTGGCCTAACTATATCTGCAAGCCCTTCTAATAGAGTTGTGAGATGTTAAAAATTAATTTAAAAGTTGTGACTGTTTTACTTAATGCTTACAATGCAGGTAATTACTGTCTCTGTAATTAAAACTGAGAAAGGAATTGTCAGCTTTGCACAGTTCACACAATAGCACAAAGGAAATTATGCAATGATATACTCTTCTTCCTGTTACAATCTGTGGGACATTTCTATTACTGATACGGCCTGCTCACAGAAACTACAAGGACTTAGAAAGAAAAGGAAGGTCCAGTATATTCTTCATGTTATTTTGCATGACCTCAAGCACAAGAAAGCCTTTTGTTTCTGTAAAAACCATAAAGAGAGGCCAGACCAAGTCAGCCCATAGAAGATTTTCCAAAGCATCTTGGTGGATTCTCTGAATTTGTAGAACTAGTGAATGCTTGAACTTTGAATTTAACCCACAAAAATAAAATTATGAAGATCATAATTACAAGATTAGAAAAATATTACATTTATTAATCAATTTAATGAGTTTCCTAGAAGCTGCTCACACAAGTAATTAATTCCCAGATGTTACTATTAATTATTATTATTATCCCACCTATTCTAGAGTCATATATCAAGAAGTTCCAATATGCAGCAATTTTTGAAAGTTAAAACACCAGGTTTTGTAAGACGCTCAAAATCTCATTGGTGTGTTTACTACCATGAACAATTTCTCTTGTCATGATTTTACTGTGTTATTCTTAAATCATTTGATGCATAGGAAATTTTTTTCATTTGTTTCATATTGCACAACTACAGTAACAACACAAGCTATAAAGAACTCTGAGAGGCTGATGAGACATCAAGAGGTTTAAATGGAGTACCAATAAAATGGAAGCAAAAGGTAAACCACATGCACTTCAATCAAAAAAGCATGTTTTTGTCATTGCTTGATTGGCTTTGACAAGGTAATGGAAAAATATTTAGTATAGACCTACAACAGATCTTGCATTGTCTAAACCCAGATCACAATAATTGCTTATTTAAATTGCATTATAGATTAAGAAGGACATAGACTTTTGTAATACTTTTCAAAGACAAAAATGTTAAGACGGGGGGTAAGCAGAGGTCAAATGTTTGAAGTGCAAAGTGAATTCAAGTTAATGAGAACAAAATAGGAGCAATGTCAGGAACAGATGCCATCACACCAGAAGAAGCTACACAGTATACACCAGAGGAACTCAAGGCCTGTGGTTCCTCAGGAAACTCAGGAACTGTGTTTCCTTAGACATTCTGTGCCCTCGAGACTGGATGTGCAGGCTGAGGCTGTGCTTACATGGATTTCCAAAGCTACATTGCCCATCAAGTTCTTAGGAACAGCTGCAGATGCTGAAAGATGTGAACTGTTCCCACAAACACAATACCTATTAATATGTGATTGTATCATTAGGTTAGGTGTCCATCCCAAACAGGGGTTTAAATCAGTCTCACATTGAAGCAGCCAGATGTTTTGATGTTCTTCCATGTTCCTCTACATAGTAACTGTTGAAACGTCTGCATATTTCTATAGATATTCATTATATTCAGCAACAAAAATGTATATTTTATTGTGATTTAAGCCTTCTTCTCAGTTTACTTCAGTGTCACAAATCACTACACAAATCCCAATAAAGGATGAAAAACAATAACATGTCTTTCAAGGGAAAAAATGAGACTCTCCAAACTACAAGGATTCAAGGAAAAATTTCAGATGCTTCTATCTGAGCAACATAAAGTCAGGTAGTAATATGTAGTTAATTGTGTGATGTTAACCATCCCAGTTCTACAATATCTTGCATTTCAATACTTGTAAAATATCTGCTATGAAGAGCAGAATCTGATTTTATTGAATGCCTTGCTGGTAGTTCCACACTGTGCCTCTTTTCCACTGTGTGTCTTTCATCCTGCAACAGACACTGCAAATCTTGCAATATGTTATCCTTGCTTTCTTGTCAAGAAGCTCAGGAGACTATCAGATGCTCTTAGAGTGCAGGCAAGAGGAGCAGGGGGAGGTAGAGAAAAGGCTCACTGTGTTAAAAATAATTTAAACATAGTTGAAGAGACTGAAGTAAGTCAATAGTTTCAGTTAATGAAGACAAAGACAGAATGTGCACGTTTTCTGTATTCCATTGCTTTCTGTATTTAAGTAATGGAAAACTGGTATTTGTAGGAATGTTTTAAGCAAGGGCTTCCTGACAAAGACATGACATTAGTGATTGCCAGCAGTGGGTAAAAAAATTTTAGAATCCCTTACCCACTCCTGATCACACAGCACCTTCTGTTGAATATTTCAGTGGACATGAGCTACATATTAAAATACATGTGGGTGTGGGTGTGTGTGGGTGTCTTTTGATATGACATGGGGGCATGGCATCTGTTCACAGTGATGTTATTTTCCAGTACCTTCAAGAGAGGGGCACTCACTGCCCTGGTCCAAAGTAAAATAACATTGGAAAATCCTTTTGCAGGATTTGTTTTCTGTTCTTAAAAGTGTCAATGTAGTTTTGAATATATAAACAAAATAAACTCTGATATACAAATGATCCACATACTGATTAGCTGGAAAATATGATCTGAAGTAGGTTTCAGGGATCTATTGGCTCCTTTTGGTGGCAAAATAATTTTTTTTTGTTTTAATTCTTTCTCTGTATATAGATATTTTATTTTATCCAGAAATGCAGCACCAAACATCCTGCAGTATCTAAATGTGTATTCCCATAGACTTGCCAGCAATTTTTAAAGAATTTGATCTCATTTACAAGCTTTAGGCTACAATTTCAAATTTTCTTTTTTTAATTTTGTGTGTGTGTCTGTGGTGGGGGAGATTGTACAAATAAAGCCATACTGTTTTCTTGTAGCTTTATTAAAAAGATGAGCACAGATTATTTTGCTATTTTTGTGCTGTTATCACTAAGCAGATCTTCACATACAACTTCATCTCTTTATGAATATCTAAAACCTGAAATGACCAGAAATTAAGAAATAGATCCAATACTTGCTTGCAGTGAAATCATATTTCTTACCCCTTATGGTTCCTGAGCCTCTTCTTTGCCCTGAAAAATTGTCTGTCCTAAGATAATGATACACCTTATTCCTCTTCTCAGTATTTGTTCAATGCTGCTACACTAAAAAAATCTGCCACAAATTGAAGCACATTTCTCTGTCTTTTCCTGCTATCATTCCTACCATTTGAGCATTTCTAGTTCTCTTATAAATGATCCTGAACAACTCGAGGTGAAGACAGCTATCTGTTCCCAGAATAAATAGCAAAACTTAAGGGAGCATAATTTAAGCATATTAAGATGCTTAAAATCATGTTGTCTGATTCTTTCCATATCATAGGTGAAAAGCTTACTTAATATTCTCTGCATTTTTTATAAGATCAAATTTATTATCTCTCTTTTTTTAGTTCTTTTTCTTTCCTTTTAATTGTCTTTTCAGATTCAAATCCAGAGTCCCTGAGTACTCTCTTTCATTTTATTTTGATTGAAATTGAATATTCATAATGATTTGCAGTATACTTCATTGAATGTACTTTTCTTAATACGTATTTTATGCCACTTGGGTGTCTCTGGAGATATTTATATTATCATAATCCTTCTAATATCTGAATGCTTTTTGGATGAGGCTTCAGTCCTTTTCTAGCCCCTTCTGCTGACCTTAATTCAGTTTAAATCCATTTCTTTCTGAGCATTTCAAGTGGGTGCACAGCTCTTCACTGAACCTTTCTTCTCCCTTTTGAAATGCATATGTCTGCTTTTGGAGATTGCTCTCACAATTAGAGAGATGCTTTTCTGAATGTGATTGAACCTGGTTTGTGTTTGGGCAGTAATAACTGTGGCTTGCTCACACGAGCCCTTTCACTTCTGCTTTCGATTCCTGCTCATTGTTGCTGGTTTAGAATTACCAATCCAAATGTCACTCTCTTCTTAGTGGGCCAAGCTGCTTAGATGTTTGAGCATAGCAGGTCCAAACTGGTAATTTTTCTACAGATACAGCTTCAAATTCACTTTTTTTTTTTGAGAAAGGAGTGGTCAGACAAATGCCATTGTTTCAATAATATATATTATATATATATTTCAATTATATATATATTATATATATATTTCAATTATATATATATTATATATATATTTCAATAATATATATATATAATAACTTCACAGTTTCATGGAGGAAAAAAAAGCCACAATTGCTAATGAGTGCCTGGAACCTCATTTTAAAAGTGTTCCAGGAGAAATGGTCAGAGTTTTCCCAAGCAAGTAATGATACCATTATAATGGCTACACTTGACCATCCAACTTTGGGAGTGAAAGTTTGCGTGGGGATGCATATGTCAGGGCATTCTCCATGTTGAAATGTGGTCCTGGAAGGATCAGGATAACATGCAGATCCTCAGCACTGGAGGCCAGAAATTTGTTTCTACTCACAGAAAACTAAACAGAAACACAGCTCATTAAAACTAATTGGAAGTGAATTCACAGGGAGAGGAAAGAGGAGTCTTCATTTGTACATCTCAGACTTCGGAAGGGAAGCACAACTGTATAATTCTGAGTACCAAATATTTTAAATTTTTTAAATTTAAAGGTTACATGGGACAAATCATATCAATGATAAATAAAGGCTGCATAACAGATCATGACTGTTCCATTGCCACAGGGGATTACCTCCATGATTTCTCTTCATCCCTCTTTGTGTCCCACACTAACATAAATTTTCACTTGTTAAGTTTCATCATAAACTAAGAATGAATTGTGAAGGCTGAAATCCTCGTCCTGTTTTAAGAAAGCAATTTGGAGCCAGTTGCTGAAGCAATGCAGAAACAAGCCAGTAATGAGATAACATTATTACTGCCAGTCCCTCTGATGTCCGTGTATCTGTTGAATATAGTCATAAATGAGTTGGAAAGGGAGGTGAATGGTGAGGTCACAAAGTTCACTTATGATACCAGAGCAGTCACAACTAAATCTGACTGCAAAGAGCTGCAATAGATAATGATAGCTGTGGTTCTGAGTTGCAGGGTTAAAAAATGGCAGCTCAAATTCAGTACCGATAAATGCAAATACGTTAGGAAGAAGAAAATCTAAACTTTACCTTTAAGATAATAGACTCAAAATTAGCTTCGGTTATGAAAGAGAGAGAGTTTGAAAAACTGTGGATAGCACAATGCTATGTGGAAGACTAAAAAGTGTTATGTTAAAACCTGAAAAAACAGCTACAGATAATTATATGTTCATATTCATACACTTGCATCTTCCATTCTGTGTACAGTTCTGTTTCCTTATCTCAAAAAAGTTACAAAGGACTTAGAAAGGTTTCAAGAAAAACAGGATTAGCCAGCGGGGTGACATGGGTCATGTTGAAGGATTTAATAGACTTGAACTAATTTAAACTCAGAGAAGATGCAACTGAAAAGATAGAAACTGGATAAATAAATAACATGTTCTGAAACTCATTGAGAAGATGACTAAGCAATGATTATTCACTCTTTGTGGTAACTCAAGGTCACAAAGTTATCCGTCTGCAGGTTTAAAAGAAAACAAACCATGCTTTTTTGTGAATTGCAGCATGTTGCTGAGTGGTGCTTTGGGTGTTAAACATACAAAAATATTAAAAGAAGGATTAGAGACATTAATGAGAAAAAATCCATCAAGGTTTTTGAGATGTGAGGCCTCTGATGCAGTCGCTGGTTCAGGAAATCTGGATATGTCAGAAGTGAGGGGGATATGCCACAGCAGACATTTGTCTCCATTCAGCTCATTCTTCCACAGCATGCACCACTGTCTGAAACGGGCCACTATGGGAGAGGGGAATCTCTGTTAGGTAGAACGGCTGGGTATGTGCATTTATGGCTTCTCACAGATTACAAGGTCTCCATTTTCATATACCCTTCATAATAGCACAAGGGTTGCACAGTAAAATGTACATACATATATATCTGTGCATGTATGCATACAGGAAAGTATGTGTGTGTGTATATATCTATCTATATCTATATCTATCTATCTATCTATCTATCTATCTATCTATCTATCTATCTATCTATCCTTTTGGAAATAGGAAGAGAAATGCAGGCTTAGGTCGGTAAGAGATTTAGGTAAGATTCAGACTGTCCATTGCTGTGTTCCAAGACACATGCCCCATCCCCTGGAAAGACCTCCCCTGTGGGGGTAATTTTCCTGTGTCCCACCTGGGGCACAATCCATGCTTCTGCTGTGGGTGTACCTTAGTGACTAACCTCAATGACATGATGTTCAGTCGAGTGGCTTCTGCGGATCCCTGTGTTAGGCACCACCTTTCCCACACTCGTGCAGGGAGGTTTGGTGATTAACTGAAGGCTGCAAGTTGTGCTGTGCAACCACAAGTGAACTCCTGGATCAGCCTCCTTTTGTGAGGTCCACCTTCAGAGCATGAAAGACCTGCACAGTAAATCAGACTTCTTGTGAAGCTAAGTTTCGGACTGGGGCAGAGAAATCTTGGATAAGGAATAGGTGGAGAGAGATGAGCCTGCAGAGAGGTGAGAGCAGGCTGTGGCTGTTCCCTGGCAACTCACAGCCTTTAATTCCTGGAAGTCTGGTGCTGTGAGAAGGGTGGGGCTGAACCTGCCCACTCCCAGATGTATATGCCAGCCTGAGAATGTTTATTGTCAGATCTAAATAATTAGGCAGAGCCAGACTGACTTTAGTGGTGTGTTGACCCTGTCTGGATGCCAGGTGCCCACCAAAGTCACTGTATCATGGCCCTCCTCAGCTGGGCAAGGGAAAGAAAACACAACAAAAGGTTCATGGGTTGAGAAAAGGACAGGGAGAGAGATCACTCACCACTTCCTGTCATGGGCAAAACTTGCTCAGCTTGGGGAAGATTAATTTAATATATTGCCAATAAATAAAAGACCAGGATAGTAAGAAATGAACCCCAAATCTTAAAAACACCTTCCCTACACCCTTCCTTTCTTCCTGGGCTCAACTTCACTCCCAAATCCTCTGCCTCCTCCATGACAGGGGCACATGGGGATGGGAAATGCAGTCAGTTATTATGTGTTGTCTCTGCTGCTGCTTCCTCCTCACACTCTTCCCCTGCTCCAGTGTGAGTTTCCTCACACAGACTGCATTTCTTCATAAACTGCTACAGAGTGGGTCCCTTGACCTCCATGTGGTCTATCCATCTGCTGGTAGCTGAACAAAAGGGTGACCCTACATCCTGCAGGATACACACCAAAGGCAGGCTAGGAAATTAATGTCTTTCTTGAAAATGTGTTTTGGCCCATGTTGAGAAATATCTTTATTTGTGGACAGGTGCCTGTAGTCTTAAAATTGGATTTTGGCTAACTAGAAATAAAATCTTTTCCCTGTCATCCCAAAAGGTCTAAAACACAGTATATTATTGGGAAATTTCACAGCTGCTTTCCTGTTCCCTGTAGATGTGGAGCTGCAAAGATATTTAAACTAGAAAAACTTGTTCACATTTTAAAATGTGGCTGAACAAGACAAACATTGTTTAGGATGCACCTGGTCTTGAGCAGACAATAGCCCTCTTCAAAGAGACATCTATTTCATTTGTCTGAACCTGGCTTTAATGTTAATCAGTTGGTTTAGTCGCATTTTCTTAAATGATTGCACATCATTTGAAGTCTTCATTTATTTACTTCATGTCTTCACTTATTTTGCTTTATCAAATCTCAGGATAAACCTGAGATCTCAAGACAATGCAGGTCAACATACTACAGCACCCAGTACAATATTTCACTTGCCTTCTGCACACCAGTATTTCACATGTCACTCACGCCGTATGTGCACCTGAACCCATTAGGTATGATTATAAATTGCTGGTTGATAGAAAATTATATTCACAGCCATTTACTGAGTGTAATTACTCAGCAGGAACCATCAACCTGAATCAATTATCCAAACTCTAAGAATATTTCCCTGAGGATTCTTGGAAAAGGTGGGAGTAAATGCCATGAGTGTCAGTGGTAAAAGAAGACATATGGGCTACATGGGGATACTTCCCCCAAAATTTTATTTTTCACATTCAGCTGTAATAAAGCATAACTTTTAGTTTGAAAATCATTAATTTAAATTTAAATGGAGTTAAAATACAGTTATTTGAATAATTACTTGGTAGTCTACTGAGCTATCAAAACACGTACATCATGGTGTATTAGGAAAACAGACCTGATGTTATGACTCTTTCCATCAAAGCAGTCAACATGTTTAGGGTCAAAGACAGACTGAGTTAAATAGTGGTTAGACACAGAATAACTCCTGCCCCACAGGCTGTACACAAGGTTTTTCAGATACCTGAAATAAACGGGAATTAGATGACAAAGTATTTTTCAAGATATAGCCAAGTCATGCAGAAAAGCCACTGCTGGCAGAGCCAGAGCCTGGATACGCTACAGGCACGTCTGCATGGATGAACAGGCAATTGCACCCCTGTTCTCTCTGGTGATTTCATTACCCAGCTCTTGGCAGAGCTTATCAGCATGTGCTGTGTTACAGGCTGATGGGACCATTCAATTTCTGCACGCCTGAACAGTGTGGGTGCAAATTAGCTCTAATCCAGAAGTAAATTGGCTCTGCTAAGCAGTGCAGTGTGTGGTGAGCTTGTAAAGCCACTAGGCAGGAAGGGTCTTGAATCTGTTTCTCAAAGACGGAAGGCATATATGTCTTTCTAGAGGTGATACAAGCCTGTATCCCTTTAAATTAATATATTTAAAAATAATTTATTTAGTTTAAGCTCCTTTAGTACTCCGTGAGGAGACACTTGTATCTCCCAAGACTGATCTGTGACACATATATTAGATAACTTAGACCAGAAGAAATTAATCTATGTTAGTGACTCTGTTTATCCTGTAGAGAGAACCTGAACTAATCTTTCAGTTGTCTACAGTTAGCTGGCATAAAGTCCATCCCCCATTTGTGAGTTCAGGTAATTTCTAAATGTCAGTTCCACAGGCACAGGTGCTCTGTGGTGTGACCACTCTCTCTGTGTCAGGTAATCAAGGGCATCTCATGCAGCACCAAACATTGCTTGTGGGGCAGCTGTGTTTGAGTGCATGTCCATAGCCATGGGGGCAGGAGGCCAAGAACAAGCAATCCATAGCTGCAAACATTATCAAGGAAGTGTCAGAGACTGATGACATCCACTCTTGGCTAGTGGTTAGATGGAGTTACTTCCTGGACCCAGGTCTCCCAAAACACACGCCTGCTGTAACATAGACAGCGGGGAGGGTTGTGTCTCATTTAAGGCTGCTCTGCACACATCAGTTCTCTACACAAACTCCAGATCAAGGGGAAATGATCTGAGTTTACAGACTAATTTTCACTTTGGAGTCGTGTGACTCAGCTTTGATGTGGCTGAGTGATGAGTGCTGTCTCTGCTGCAGCAGCTCCTTGAGTCTGCCGTGGTCTGCCCCAGGCTTCCTCTGGCACAGAGCAAGATTGTGCCTTCCTTGTTTACTCAGAAATTATTAGAAAATTCATACACTTTTCAGTGATTTCTGATTTCCTGAAAAGACTTCTGAGATCACTCTGTGCAGAGGCCAAATAAAAGAAAAGCCCACTCTCCCATGCTTTCTGCTTCTCTGCTGCATGTAAAAAAGGATTTTTAATAAACAAACCAAAAAGGACATTAGCTATATACAGCTGACTTTTGAGAGAGTTTTAATTGGCTTTATAATTACTTAGTTTAATTAATTATGTGTCCACAGTTGGGATTCTTTTGAATCCTTCCTCATTTCTAAAGTGTTTAACTCCCCTTCCTCCATTTCCACTCCTTTTTTTTCCCCTTATCCTGCATTTTCCACCTTCATTGCTGTTTTCCGCCTATTTTTCAAAGGCAGTAGACAGGCAGTCTTCCATACTGTTCCATTGTTAGCGTGGTCCCTGGCATAATTTTTCCCAGGCCAAAATCACTCTTTGAAGCAATTCCCTTCATGCATCAGGGGTTATCACAGACCAAAGGTTGCCCAACATGCATCTGGAATCCAACAACTCTGGTTTGCAGATTAGAGATTAGCCATAAGGGTGTGAGGCAGTCTGTGCCACTCACTCAGCTCCCAGGCATTGATCCCTACCTTAGGGAGTGACTGGAACTGATGTCTAAAATACAGGAATTACATTCCCATGCAGTGCTCTATTTGCTGCCTGTCATAAGAGCCCTCCCAGGTACTGCTGGGGAAGTGGATGAATAATTTGTCAGATGTTCAGGTTACCAGGTAACTTAATCTTAAACAAGATTAACAATTATTTGTTCTGTATGTTGGTATGAAATCAGAGCATATCTTTTCAAACTGGGGAATTTCATAGGATTTGGACAGACTTGACTGTTCCTTAAGATTTACAAAAAGGAAAAGCTACTATTTTCTTCTTTATGGATGGAAATGTAAATTAAGCAAATTGGCTGAATTTCTGATCAATTTATAGGTTCATTTTTGCTACCTTTTTAAAAAAGAAAGCAAATCTAGGAATTTTCAGTCCTTTATGATAACTTTTCTGGCTATTATGTTTTGAAAAGAAAAAATACTCTTCTCCATATGCTTATTCAGTTTAAAAATAACTTGATCAGGATCCTTTGCTCACTTCTTCCTTCTTTATTTCACCTTTTCACTAAAAAGTATAGTTGAATGAAAACTTGGCAGAAGATAACTACTAAGCAGAATAAAGGAGATGTAAGAGAAAGCATGACACTCATTTACAATTATAAAGTACTGCCAGCTTCTTCCACTTTTACAAAAAATAGAACACAGCAAGGACCAGTTTATAACAGAAACCTTAAAACATGCAGGCAGAAAATTATTAAGTGACTGTGTATCAAAATCCATTCTTATTCATGACAGAGGAAACCAGATGACAAGCCAAGCTGCTTATTGTCCCAGAAATCATATTCTGTTATCAGTATTTCCACAATCATTATCTGCAGTTGATGTTAAAATTATGGCAGAAAAATAATGGGTGAAGTTTTCAAAGTGGAGTATGAGATGCACGTGCATACAGCCCATTATTTTTGAAAAGACATGTGTGCACTGCAGGACCTACATCTTACTGCCCTGTTTTTGTAGTATGTCCACTTTACTGAAGTGCACAAGCTGCTATGAAGTGTAGACAGGGGTTTTATAAATGATGAGGTTTTGCATGACTTTGGGGAAGTGACTCTTTTTCTGGGTGAAGCATGAGAGACTGTGGGTGCTATGAACACTTTTCCTCAGTGCCAAGCCGAGGGAAGAGAGTCCTTTTGGGGCTGCTGGGTGAGCTGATGTAGAAAATGAGCTGGTATGACCAACATTGTTAATTTCCACCTGTTGACCACCTACTTACCACTGAACGCTTATTATTTAGGACAGAGATGTAAACCAAAACAGATCCCTTTTCATGAGAGTTATACCAACGTGTAAAGTTCAAGCCGCCCAGCAGCTTTCTGGTTATACTTTGTATCACACTCAGTGTGAGTTCTTTCGAATCCTCACAGTCCAAATCCTTCTGCTCTTTCTAGAACATGTTTCTCTGCATAAAACCACTTAAAAATGTGAGCAACACAGGGATATAATCTGTACTTATTCCACAGTAAGCAAATCTTATTGCCACATTTAGACTCCAAAGTCCCATTAAGTTTTCCTTTTTATACCTTTTGACTAGAAATAAAGGACATGGATGGGGATCTAGTTTGCAGAGCTCCAGACTGCCACGAACTTTACAAACTCTTTGGGCTGAGCATTTCATCTTCCTTTTGTGTGGAACCAAGCCTTGAAGCCAGTTTCGATAACCAGCTGCTAACTACGTCCATTTCCTTAAGAAGCAATTTCTGAACCATTTGGTAAAACAGTGCTTAGTTATCACCCAAACAAATTAGTTGTGTTCAGGGACAGGCAGTGCTGGTGTGGGAATAATTAAAGAGTCACCACCTTGCGGAAGAAATCATGTTGACCACTTGTGATTTATTTTTCTGGGCCTTTTTTGGTTATGTTTGTTTACAAATTTGGATGTATCATTACCTCACTGAACAAAAATTGAATTGGAAACAAACAGTGGGCAAGAGTGGTGGGTACAAAACCGACACCTTGCCTGTCCTCAGTGCCAAGATACCTTACTCCATCCTTGGCTATCTCAGCAACTGGCTCCCATCCTGGCTGGACATGCTGGGTGTCCCCAGCTCTGACTGGATCCCTGTGAGGCATTACTACTGTTCTTACTTCTTACTTTATGGAGTCCCTCTACAGAATTATGCCACCCTGTAAAAATTATTTGGGTGAAAGTTTTTCAGCATGGTAATATTCAGCAATTTTAGTTATATGGCATAACTTCAACATTTCTATTTTCTCTGACCAGGATATAACAAAATAGTGCCTATCTCTGTCCCTTTCTGGCTTCTTTTAAGTCCTTCACAAAATGTCATTGCTAGATCTTTTCTATTGAGAATGAAAAGTTTCTAGTGCTGTGTTATTTGCCAGCTCATTCTAAAAATATGGGATTTGGACATTAGGACATTCACTGCTTTTTTAAAATCTCCTTGTGACTTCTGTATCTGTGGTCCAGTAGACAAAACACAAGACATGCTCAGAGACATGCAGATGAAATAGTTCCTTCCTGAGCACAGTCATTCCTCATGACAGATCAGTCTCTGATTCAGACGTGTTCAGAATCAGCCTTATGGCAAGGCCATCTGCACAAGCCATCAGCATTACTTCTGTGTAGCTGCTAAACCATACAACTGAGATGGTTTCTGACTATTTAGCAAACTGTCCTCCAGGATTCATTAATTTTAAAAATCCAGCATAGACATGCCTCATCTCTTCTGATATCAGACCCCCTCCCTTGTGAAAAATAACTGGGATAAATATTCCACAGATTTATCTACTTCTCAGAACTTATCCCAAGGGATCTAAAAGTTGTCATTAATAGGCTTTTTTTCCTACAATAAAACTACAGTTTCTAAAGTTCATTTTATTATGCTCTTCTTTCCCCCAAACCAAAAGCAAAGCATCCATTTTCTCCAGCAAAGTGTTTGAAATATCAAGAGACCAAGGTAAAATGCTAAATCTAGACAAGGCAAAGCAAATCCACTGCTCACTCAGACTGTTCTGTTTCCTCCACACCCAGGACACTTGATTTGCAGCATTGGCAAACTCACTTGCAGATTTTTCATAGTCAAAAGAGTTTCCTTTATGATGTGGTAAGTGTGAGAGTCTCAGAGGCGGGGCAGCTCTGCCTGGCTTGAGGTCTCCTTTGCCAGTAGAAGGTCTTTTTTCTCCTCTTGATGGCTGCTGAGAGCAGGCCCACCCTTTGAAACAACTCCTTGTATTTCTGAGGCTCCAGTGTCACCCTGACAGCCTGGCAAGGCCCACTGAGGAGTGCATCAGCTGCAAAAAGGTGTTACCGTGCACTGAGCAAATAGACAAGAGTGACAGGCACTGTCACAGCCTCCACATGGCTCTCAAACACAGCAACTACGTTTTGCAAAGCCTGGTGCCATTGCTCTGTACTGATACAGCAGGTTTGGACCTAGAATTTTTCCCTCTCCTCTGAATTCCCTTCCACTGACTTATATCAGATTCAAGATCCAGCATCAGAAATCAATGCTGCAGGAATGCTACTTTAATATCTGAGTACTGAGAAGATGAGAATCTTAGAAACCAATTCATGGCTCACACAGGCTCTTCCTCTTTACCAGAAATACTGACAAAACCAAGATTTGACTGGAGGTTCAGTTACTGTTCTTGATGCATTCCTGCAGTGGCTGGCACAGCCTCTTTTCTTCCTCACTGCTGGAGAGGAGTCTGTGCAATGCTCAGTGTCACACACTATCAGTATTGCATGGATCAACGGTGAAGGGAAGGAAAACTCTTTGTTGGTTCAGCAGAAGCATTCAGCATAATTGCCTCTGAGACTACTTATGTATTTGCACAGAACTGTCATGGAATAAATGTAACAGACACTATTCAAACTCATTTTCATCCTCTTTTCCCTGTAGGTTTTTTTTTGTCCCATATGACTATCCACTAGAACCACTTGTTCACTTTTTCATTCACAGCTGGCCATTTTATTATTTATTCTTAGCCAGTAGTATTCAGCACAGGATCAGGTACCTGCTTCAGATCCACCACAAAGTCTCCATCAAGCCATTCATTCTCCCTGAGCCTTTATCAAGTTATCACAGCCTGTAGCTGCATCAGCTTGAAGGCAAGATAAGTCATTCACTGAAAAGCAGCTTCCTACAAGTGATTTATTGCACTAGGGCCATTTTTCAACAGAATGGCCCAGACTGCATTTATTTTGCCATGATTACAGGAAACATGTCAAGGTACTCACATTTTTTAAAAGCTGAGAACATCTGACAGAAAAGTGCTCTGGGTTTGACACCAAAGAATCAAGAATGCACCAAAAAGAGAGAAATTTCACTTCTGTAACTGTCCAATATTTTAACTGAAGAGACTGTGCACACACATTTCTTTGTGTCTTGACCTGAGTCTGCAGTTTTGAGCTAGAGAGAAATACAAACCAATTGCCTTATTTTTTTTCTGAAACTGCAGTGGTTTGGGAGGAGGCCTTATTCTTAGCAAATCTGCAATTTTGACAGTTATGTTGAATCTGCAACTTTTCATTCTTTGTCATTGAACTTATCCTACTAAGCAGCCTAAAAACAAACTTCAATATTCTTCTTCATCTAGAGAACAAAGCTGAGCTGTAAGCAATTCCCTGGTGCTCCCAAGTTTGCTACTAGCTTTCATTAAATGTTTGTGATTTTCATTCTGGCCTGCCATAGTTGTAGCAGTCTTTGCAGTTCAGTATTTTATTTTCCATGCTAGCTTTTAGCCAGTTTATTCTCTTTATTTTTGTATTTTTATATATTCAATAATGCATACATGTATAATTACACATGCAGTATAATTACATTTTGCTTGATTATGCACACCACCTTCTTTTCTAATCATCACAGACACCAGACTATAATTCCCTGTTTCATTCAGGCCTGCGAGACACAGAGCAGTACTTAGAGACACGAAGTTCTCAGCTTCCATCATTTTAGACAGCAGCTGCCTTGACATCTGATGAGAGAAGCTGAGACACAGAAAAGTGCTGCAATTTGTCCACAGAGGTGGAAACAGAATCAAAATCTCCTGATTCTTAGTCCAATTCCCCAGCCCCAAGAGACCACTGGTAAGCAGGTTTTTGTATGCCCACAGTAACTAAACCCCTAGAGTGAAATACTTAATGTAAATTTAATAACTGAATAAATTTATTGATAAATTATTAAATAGTTATATACCAGTTATTTTTTTACCTCCTCTTCAGGTTAATAACCTATTGCTTACTTTGATAGTTTGAAATACGGGTAGTGAATCTAGATACAGAAACAAAAAATGTCTGAAGAGGGAATTCAGTGAAACACTGCTAAAACAATGTATTTCTTTAGCACTTCCAAATCCCCATATTCTGTTTCAATAGTAGACCTGGGGAGTAGGAACAGGATAAAAGAAAATAATGGAAATAAATCAGCATTATTAACCACCTCTGTAGAGAGTGAAAAAATTGAGGCTGGCCAGAGGTATCTTTTGAACTCAGCATGGGTTTTATATCTCTCCTTTTTCCACTGTCCTCCTTACATGCGTGCTGCCTTTGTCCAGTTCAAGTGGTTCTCAGAAAAAAAAAAAAAGGTGTTTTCTTGCTTCATGTTATTATTGAGAAAATTCTTATTTTCCTTTTAAATTGAGCAGTGCAGTAAATGCCTTCTTTTTCAGCTTTCTACAAACAAAGGAAATATACCATTTCAGGGAGAAAGCACTTGCATGTCTTAGACCAATGCAATGATTGCTCAGATCTCTATAGAGCCAAAATTTGTCTCACTCCGCTATTTAGCAGTTTGCAAGGTTTGCCACCCACACTTTGCAACATGAGTTTCCAAGCACTGTAGTCTTTTCTCTCAATGTCTACAAATACATTAGTCTTGTACCAGTAGCTCAGATCCTGAGATGTTTCAAGTCTCAAGTCAGGCTCTATTGCTCTCCTGGTAGTCTTTCGGATCTTTTTTGAAGATCTTGTTAAAAAACCCAAACCAACAAGCAAACAAAAAACACCCCAAAGCAGCAAAAAAACTAAGTAATCAAATTTGCTGTCTTCTGTGGTGCCAAGAGAGTTTGAAGAGTAAGTTACACTCTCCATTCAGCTGTGCAAAACTTATAATTTTCTTAGAGTCCTTGGGTGAAAATCCATTGTCTTGATGCTTTGCCAACATTAATTTAAACAACAGATTCTAAAGCTGTTTCACTGATGGTTTAACTGGAAATGATGGGCAAATTTCTCATAAGGAAAGGAATCTTCCTAAGATCATTTGTTGTGCACATTAGTGAAGATAATTCATTGGCTTTTCAGCTGGGGACTCATGTTTTCTGTGCTATCCTCTAATAAATCATACATTGACCTCTAGATCCAGTGGTAACCATTGGATTTCTGATGCACTTGAAAAAATCCACCATTAGGGTAAATGCTTTTAGAAATTTGTTCCTCTAATTTGTTGTTTTCATTCTGTCTTACAGCATTTCATTTAATGTGTCTGCCCTTTTAAACTTAAGTTTTTGTACAGTGTTCCCATATTTTTTGCTTTAATATCCGCCTCTATTCCTCTGTTTAATTAAAGTATTTTCATGTCTGTTCACATTCTCTTCTGAATGTTCATTATGGTGTCTCCATATTCTTTACGCCACCTGGAAGTATTTAAGGATTTGAAATTGATCATTTAAATTTGATTTCTTCATGCTTTTCCATTAATGATTATTTTCTAGGTATTCTATATTACTTGCAAAGTTGGGTTTTTTTTGGAGTAGAGCATATATTCCTTTTATAATCACTGTACCAAAGAGCTCTTCCATAGTGTCTCTGGTGCCAAGTCTTGACGCCTTTTTCAGGAATACTATTTCCCATTTTGAGAAAAGAAGCAGTCAGAGAAAAGTTCCTTCAAAATAGTAGCTGTCCATGTTTCAAAAAAAAAAAAAAGGTCCCTACCATGTAGCTTCCCTGTAAATCTTTACATCTTTCCTGGAAGTATTTACACAGTGTTTGGAGAAAAGCACTGAGTATGACATGAATCACAGTAAAATCACAGAGACTGCTACCACTGTTGAGCAGAAATGCTGAGAAGCTCTATAATAACACAGTTGGTGGGGCCTGCAGGTGCTTCTAGGGCTCTTGCTGTTCTCTAGAAAGTGATGTCAAAAAAAGATAATTTTGCAGTCTTTAAACATAGGATTCTGTTGCCATTGTTCCTTGAAACCACTTATAAGGCTTTGATAACATGAAGTAATAGCAAGAGGAATACTGAATATGCTTTCATCTCATGTTTTTTTCTCTTTTACTGATGAAGATGTAGCTGATAACTCTGTAGGACAGCAAGGGAGCAGCTGTTGTGTGCCCAGTCAAAGCTTTCATCAGCATCCAGCTACCTGGTGGTTTTACCAAGCTACAGCCTGAGCAGAGGTGCTAAAGCCAGAGAAAGCACTCTCCTCTGCTGGCTGTTTATGGTGGGCTTTAAGGGGAGCAGGATTTGTCCAAGACCTAATTGCACATATTTAGGAGGAAGCAATCCTCCGTGTTTAGAGGAAATGGCAGCTATAAAGCTCAAGCAGTTAATACAGGTGAAATGCTGCAGGAATCTGTGTCATGCCCAGGCGTACATGGCTATCCACAGGGCAGGCAGCAGCTGTCCTTCTGATACAGCTACCTGCCCATGACAGCTCTATCAATGTTTTTAACCTCTGGCAGATTAAGAAGGCAGCAGGATCAAAGTGGACAGACTTCCAGCATTGACAGCAGAGCATCCCTCCAGAGCCACGAGAAGCTCCAAGACGGGCGAAACAACAATTTGCTGGGACACGGCTGCACCAGAGGCTGCAGCAGTTAGTGAGCCACGGCCCCAGGTGCTTCCACAGCGGCAGGGGAGGGAGGGGAGGTGCTCTCTGCACACCCCCTCTTCTGACCCCTTGGGTCCCGGGACACCTGACCCCTCCAAAAGCAGGATCCTGACCAAGGACAAACCCACACAGCACACCGGCTGAGATTTTCCACATACAGGTCTGCTCTCGAATCTGCCACTGGAAAAATTACCATCAGCAGCAAAATACAGTTTTTTAAGTAAGTGTGACTTTTGTTTTCAAAATCCTGGAAGAAAACTTGAAACAATTTATTAGGCAGCCTCTCAAAGAGTGCCACATTCCTGGATATTTGCAAGAGACAACATTATATTGGGGCCAGCTTTATCTTGAAAGCTTTACATTTCCCCCAATCCCTTCATTAATTAAAATGGTCCAGTTTGGAATTTTGTGAAACTGCTGGACACAGCTGTTTCTAAGCACCTGCTGTTGAGTTTATAACAGATGTACATGATGTAAATACATGAATGTAGTGTCAAATAGGCCAAACACTGAATAATTTTATTTAAATACCTGAAACTCATTGAAAATGTTGCAGTGTGAGTGTATTCACATTGTTCTTTAACATCCTGTGTTCTGCTTTGTAGTAAAATATGTGACCCTGACCAAGTGAAAAAGTTTTGCTAGTGACTTTAGTGGATGCAAGATCAGACACATTAGTTATGTATGGTAACCATGGCAAAGAAAAGACCTTTTTATTTGTAACAATAGGCTGACTGAGCCGGAGTTGGGAAGCAGCTTAGTAAGGAGAGCTAAAAACATTAAAAATTTGCTCAGATCCATAGCTAGGTGTTATAAAATGTGAAGAAGTTACATGTGTCTCTGTTTTCATGGATCTATTCTGGATGAAACTATCCTGAATAGAAAGAAACATACTTTAGTCAAAATATTGCTGATATGAAATCCTTTTATTTTAAACAGCACCCAAAATTCCAAACATTTATGGTATTTTACAACTTGTACATCCACATTTTGATAATAAATGCATGTTTATTCTGTCCTGTTGTGCTTTTACTTTGAATGGTTACCACCTGTAAGCAAGTTTCATTTTAGTCTTTTAAAAAAAAATAAGGTTTTTGGAAGTGAAAAACATTTGAAATAATCTATTTTTACTGCATTGTTCCCATTCTATCTTTTACAAAACAAAGTTCTTTGTAATTGAATATATTTTAAAATTTGGTTTCGTGTTATATTTTGGTCACAATTTTTTTGCAAATACAGATTTTTATCACTCCATAAAATGATATGGTATTCCTATCAGCAACAAGCAGTTTACAAATGTACAAAGGTAAAGATTTTATGTCTGTCATGAGCATGATGTTGGTCTACTTGCTTAATTTGGTCATAGACTGGAATAATCATAGGATCAAGCAAAGGAGCAGAATTTTTCTGGTCATAAGAAGACAGATTTCATTGTCCAGAATAAACTGTTTCATATCCATCCTTTCTTATAATGACCTTTTTTTTTTTTTCTTGATATTGGTTTCCCTTGGGAAGGACCAAAGGGGATAAGATTTCACATAATTTCTGGAAACACCTGTCGTTCTGTTCCAGTCAAAATTCATTGTGATGCTGGACCTTGATCTGGATGTGAAAGAAAATATTTTATTTATTTGAGTAATCCTACATAAATTAATGTTACTAGGTAAATATCATAAGGATCCATAATGTGTCAGATGATATAGACTAGAGACACAGAGGGTTTATAAGGAGAACCAGTAATTTATTGAGATTTTCCATGTGAAATTTTCCAGCTGGAAAAACATGGGGAAAAAAGGCAATTGCACATTTTATTCTTTTTCTGTGATCACAGTTATTTTAAGCAAGAAGAGTTACTCTGGCGGATTTTGTACATCAACCACATAGGATGCCACTGTGCTAGCACCTTTGGCTGAGGCTAGGAAGGCATTTTTGAAGTTAATGTCTCAACCTTACAGCCCTACTGCATTTTGGTGCCTATTGCAGCACCCAAATCAGATGCTTTTTGGATGATGCAAAACCAGAAGATGTGTTCCAAGAGAGCACTCATTGCCATGTGCCCAGCCTTGGGCCTGTAGACCACAGGAACAGGTAAGAGACAATCTGAGATGGAACTTCCCTGAATGTGGCTCATGTGGATGTCAGGTCAGCAGAGCCCCTCCTGTCCAGCTGCACTGCCAGCTAATGCACACACAGCCCCCAAGAAACCTGGGTTTATAGAATGAGAAGTTTATAGAATGAAAGATCTACATATGCAAGAAGATCATCAGTGACTGCATCAAAAATTGGAGGAGTTTACAGCAGACAGAATTTAATTAGCAGTAGGATTCTACCAAATATTTGCAGTCTGATCTGGCTGTTGCTGGATGTCTTTGCCAGTGCTTTACTAAGCTGTTTCTGAGAGGAGCCTGGTTATTGAATAGATTGCATCTACTTAAATATATTTGCACAGAGTATTGTGCATGAATGCAAGCTCACTCAGACACTTTAATTTCACGCTTGTTGCCACATGATCATTTCTCAAACAACTGTTCTGCTTGCAAAAAAATGAAATCATGGCACCAATCAGCTTTATCCATAGTCCATGGCACTTCCGCTGACTGCAAGCTGTACCTTATGCTGCATATAATTATCTGTGTCAACTTATTACACAGATCAGTGAATGCCGTCAGCTGTACCATGGAGACCCAATGCTGAATCAAAGCATCATGGAATGGTTTGGGTTGGAAGGGACATTTAAAGGTCATCCAGTTCAAGTCTCCTGCAGTGAGCAGAGACACCTTCAACTAGCTCAGGTTGCTCAGAGCCCCATCCAATACAGCCCGGAATGCTTCTAGGGATGGGGCTTCCACCAACTCTCTGGAACACCTACACTCATATTTCATCTTTTCTTTCAACCAACATAGCTGTAAGGATCTGTCTTGCCTTGGGAAGCTCTGATAATGGTGCAGAAGATCATGAAGAGAGGTTATTCTTAATAGAATATTATTTGTGGGGCCAGAGCACATACGACAAGAGAGGTCGCAGAGCCTGGGAACACGCCTGAGAAATGCTTGGCTGAGACTTGTCTCTCCTGCTTTAGACATAAGAAAAATGAATTAGCCAGATCCAGGCTCAAAAATAGAGAAAAAGGAAAAGAAAAATGCTTTTAGGATGTGGTGCACGTTCCCTGTCTTGACTGTCTGTTTTAGCAGATGGTTCTCCCTGTAGCTCTGCCTCCATGGAGTACATCAGTGCACACAGCTCAGATGTGGACATGCACATTGTGCACTGACATTTAGTCAGATGAATCTTGTTTGTGATGGCACAGACAATTTGTCAAGTTGCAGTCGAATCCTTATGAAAAAAAAGGGAGAATTTGTGATCTATTCAATGGGAGTAAGAGAGGTTTAAACAGTTTTCATCCTAAAGTGCAGAAGTGGTGTTAGAGGAACAAGAAAATACACAAATATGCTCTTGTCTTGCATTCCAGCAGAAGTGAAAACAGGAAAGTCCTAAATAAGACATAGAAGGTTTTTACAATATACTCAGTGAGGTGGAGGACAAAAAGAAAGCAGGGCAGTCATAAAACCAGAAGAAACTCCTTGGGACTCATTTATTCTACACAACTTTATTGTCTGGCAAAAGCAGACAGTGATCTGGACTCCCAAAGTCTCATCTGGTTTCTCCAAGTCATTAAAGGATAAAAATATTTTTTCTCATTTCTGTTCCAGGGAAGAGAGAAAGAAATGTAACACAGCTGGAAAAGCAGTTTGCTGCTACCACAGTTTATTGCAGCGCCTCTTGCTCTGTGATGTTGCAGTTCTGATCACACATGCACATTCCCACAGCATCAATCCCTGTTAAACTCTGCCAGATTTACCTTCTGTTCAGTTTGCTCCTTCTACATTGTGTATTAAATATTGGCACAGTACTGTAAATGTTTAATTACCAACTGTCATAAAGCACAAATGGCTCCTTTCATCTGTAGTCTTGATAAAAATGATTAATGTAATGTTTCCAGAAAATTTTCCTGTAGATTTGGGGGAATTGGAGGCCTGGTTATAGGTCTTGGCACATAATTCAGAATGACAGCTAAGTACATTATAGAGGAAATAACAGTCACTGATCCATCAATTCCATTCATTTAGATGTTTTCAGCCTGCAGGAGCATGTGATCACAATTTCAAACTTATTTCTGACAGCTTAAACTAAACCTAAATATTGGTGTAATGGACTGTACTGAGGACCTGAGGTTGGCTGAATCAGACCCAAAGCATTTTCCTGTTTTCCACATGGGTAGGTATGCCAACACTTCTGCTATGAAAAACGTGGCTGCCAGCATAGGAGAAGCTTAGAGGTTTTGGACAGGTACATTTACACTTTTGGTGGGAGCTGGAAAACAGGGAGATATTCAAAGTGTGCTAAAAAAAAAAGCTACAGGTTTATTAGGCTGCCTCTGGTAGCCTCACTGCTCTAGCACCTGCCCCAAGAGAAGACCTGGAACAAACCACTATCCTGCAAGTAATCTCCATTATTTCTACTTTTGACCCAGATTTCGTCCATGAAAAAGTGAGTCCATCTATGCAGACTCTGATTAAGAAGCAAAGGAAGGCAAGACCCTCCCTGTCAGCAGTGCTGGGCTGCTCGGACTCTGCCTTCCAGTGTAGCAAAAGGGACAGCAACTTACAGCACCTGCTGCAGCCAAAGTCATCAGTCCTGCTGGGGAAAGCAGGAATTACTATTTCCTACACATCAGTTGGAGTTCAGTCCCTTAGCAAGTGCTACCAACACATCCTGTGATAAATTTTTGAATGAGGGATAATGTAATGCTTTTAGAGATCCTTCTGCTGCCATACAAAAACTTCCATGATAGATTGGTGTGATTTTTAAAGAGGAACCTTGTGGTTCTTCTTCTGGAGAGCATACTAGTAGCTAAATGACTAATTTCTTATGCACACTGTGCTTCATCATCTCAGCTTTCATCAGAGTGGTTACTTGTGTTCATCTGTATTTTAGTGATTGAATCAGCTATGCTCTGGCCGGCAGGGAAAAATATTTTGGTATTTTTAGCCTTCATTTAGCAATGTAAATGAGCTTCCTATAATCATGTTTGTGAGAAAACACACGGTACAATCAGAACCTCAATAATGACAGATATTAGCTATGCTCTATACATCAATGAAATTAGCTCAGAGTTACAAACTCCCTTTTTTTGTCCTTTTTAATTGGAAAGGAGGAATGTATCTAATCAATTAAACCATTTTTTTACAGATTTGCCCAACTGTCCTCATGAGTCATCCCAGAGAATCAAAATTATAATATAGGGCAGAAAGCTTTACTGTTCAATGTTTGTGGGTTTCTTTAAGTCCATTATAAACAATAAAGAAGGCATATAAAAACTACTGTAACTCTCAATATCCATTAAAAGAAACACAACTGAGAACAATCATAAAATTCAGGTCCTTCTAAAATGTTTGCCCAAGAATACAGAGTTATGTATAATCAGTGCCCTTTAAATGATATTAGATTTAGTCACAGACACTTTCATGGGCAAAACTATGTCAGAACTAGTACCCTTGAGAATTTTTGTTTCTTACTATCCATTCTTTTGTTGTGTGCTATAATACAGCCCTGGAATTTTCCCATGGCAATAATTTTGTACTTGAAAAATCCCTCTTGGAAGAGTGCTATACAATTTAATTAGTATTTTCTACACAATTTTGTAGTGTGTATAATATTCTCCAGCCTCTGTGCAAAGGTATGGAGGCAATTTTGTTGTGGTTAATTAGTAATGAGAAAATGCTCTAAGTCTGTTCTAAGTCTTGAGTCCTATCATGATAAATGCTATATGAACACATTAAGGTAAGTCAGACACTACTGCAATGAATTTACAATCTGAACTAGCTTTGTAAGATATACCTTGAAGCCAGGGATAAACTGGAAAAAGAGTTCAAGGCAGCAGGCAACAGTGAAATCAGCTTAACAAATGTAATGAGCACCCATATAATGCAGATTTATGGATTATTTTTCTACTTTCAATTACATGCAACATCTCCTTTAAGGCCATAAATTTCCCATTTATATCCAAATGCTCAGGCATTACAATCTTGGAGGCTACAGAAAGGGCTGGCAGAGCCTGCTGCAGTGACACAGCAGCTGTAACCTGTGCCTTGTCCTCAGTCCAGCATGGGCCAGGGGGAGCACACAAGGCTACTTCTGCTGAGCAGATCTCTGCATCTGCAGAATCCAGCTGAAGGCAGAGGTGGAGAGCTAAAATGAGGTATGGAAACAGGATGAGAGCTGTCAAAGAGTTGGCTTGTTGCTTCTGCACCCCCTTGGCAAGACCTTTCCTGGTTCTCCATAAATGCTGCCTTCCTCAAGGCTCACCCCTGCTCCAGGTGTGGGGTGCAAACATCTGCATGTGAACACTGCAGCACAGAAATCCTTCCCTGCTCAACATCATCCTCACTGACACAGAACGATCACTGCCCTCCCAAAGTCCAGCCAAACACCAGCCCCAGACACATCCCCAGTCCCCACCTCACCAATGACCTGCCATCCAAAAGACCGGGTCTTCCACCTACTCTGTTACTGCTGAGTCACAAACTCCAGGAATTAAAAGCCTTGGAAATGCTTAGAGACTGCTGAAGCCCCACCAAGTCCACCAGTGTTTCAAAGTGTTTCCTGTAGCCAGCATTCCTCTTACTTCAGTATTGAGCTTAATGTTACATTTTTCAGAGGTACACATTAATACTGAACAACCAATAAAATAAAGTAAGGCTCTCTTGTATTTTAACATTCATCTTGTATTTTAACATATATTTAAAGGGATTTCTGAAATGTTTTCTCCATCTTATAGGCACAGCTGTTTGAGTAAGTGGCATAGATTTGGTTTTCTGCAAATGAGAGGCAGAGAAATCAGAGAAAATGTATGTAACTGACAGTGTGCTCTTAGATTATAGCACTAACTTGCATTACCTTCTTCTCATTATTTTCTTCAAGATAAAGTATCTGCTAAAGTTTGTAGCAGCAATATTGAATCCTACAGGTCAAATTGGGGGAACTATATTTTAAAAATAATACCATTTCATATTAACAGTCTTTTATTCCATTTTCTTTTTATTTTGAAAACTAATAGGTCCAGACAATTAGCCTTTTATGGATTCTTCATTACTTCATAATACCCTGACTGTTATTTGTCTCCTCTTTAAATACACAAATATTCCCCTGGCAACACACACCACAAACACATTTCTGTGTTTTCCCCTCACGGTATTTTCAGTTTTCCCACACAAATGAAGATTTCTGTGTCTCTAAGACATTGTGCTGTCCCTCTCTGGGAAAATCTTCTGTGTGAATTGTGCTGACAGTTTACAATTGCCCTGTCAGGACTGTAAGTTATTGATCTGAGGCTGCATTATCATATTTAAGATGCATGAAGTTGCTAGTACTTCACACTGTCATGTTTCATAATACTGTAGGGTCTTGGGGGAAAGGGAGTTAAAGCGTTTTAGGGGTTTTTTGAGTGGCTATGCACTGAAGAGCTAAATGCACAGCAAAGCTCTGGGCTATTTTATTGCATGGCTTTAGCATATTTGTGCTACAGCAAGGTGTTTAACTCCCTGAGCTTGCTCCTTCCCTCCTTGACTCTGTCAATACTGATCTTCACCTTCCACTCTGTTATGCTGCCACTCTTCTTGGTAGGACCAAGGTTATTGGTTTACTGAGCCAGTATCTATAGCAGGGCCATAGCCCTGCTGTTCTTGAAGAGCATACATATGTATGAACCAATTATTTGAGTGTATTTTTCTCCTTGAAAAAGGAGTGTTTATTTGTATGAGCTGAGACAACCAAATTAAATCTTTTCCATTTAGTGCACATCAAATAAAAACTTTTTTCACTTCCTATTAACTGTTTAAATCAGTTCACAAATGAATGTTACGAGATTTAAAAGGTGTTACCTGCTGAAAATATGCTTGTATTTTTCTTGAAGATATTTATTCCAAAACTCTTTCCATTAACATAAAGCAGCCATCCTTGTGATCTTTTACACTGTGATATGCTCATTGTGTGGCATATACATATTAATCTGTAATTAAAAGGGATGGCTGTGAGAGATCCTTAGCTCATCTGCACCATGCTCTCCAACAGCTTTGGAATGTATATCCCTTTACAAATGACAAGTCAAACATACAGGAAAACATAGGATAAAAGTTATAAAATAGAAAATAGATTTTTCCTGTCAGTGGGTGGCAGAAGCCTCCATCTTCCAACCTAAATAATGTGCTTAAGTATAATGAGATATAATGCAGCCACATCTACAAGTGTGTTCAAAAATAAAGTCTTGCTTTCTCTCTTGGGATTTGAGAGATGCAGATTTCCTGCCAGAAGACAGAAATATATTTAGAGTGGGCTGGAGAGAGCAGAGTGCTTCTAGGAGACAGAAAAAACACCCAGGCCAAATATTTGGAATTTGATAATGTTTTGTTGTTAAATTGTGTCCTCCCAAATATGGGTGTTTTGCTTAACATAAACCAGCAAGACTAGACATAAAATAAGCATTTAAACATATTTATGTTGCTTCAGCAAGAGCTTATTGTTACCTGGATGTACTATATTAATAGCAAAAGGGTTTTTTGCAACAAGCTTGCCCATGATGAGCTTTTTCTCATGCTATCAGATAAATTTCTGTCTGTTTACATCAGAATTCACTGAAGTTTTTTAAACTTCCCTTCTGAACCTCTCCATTTTTTCCCACTTTCAACGCCAAAGTGTTAAAGACCATCTTCCTCTCAAGAATTTCCACTTAACTCTGAACTGAGCACCTCTGCTTCCCACCATATCTTATCTTCAAGTAAAATAACTATTTATTAGATTTGATGACAGTAATTCCTGGTACTTCAAAGGAAGGCCTTCTTTAACCTTACTGAATGCCATTTCTGCTGTGGGGATGTGAGATCGTGTTTGGCAGTCCTTCCTAGAAACAGGCTTAGCTGGGTCCTTCTGGATCTTCTGGATGCAGAATTATGGGGTAGCTCTAATGAGGAAATGGAGTGGCTAAACTTAAAAAGTGCCATGAATTGAGATGCCTGAAGCACAGAGCCCAGGGAAATAACAGGACAACGTGCTTAAAGCCTGCCCTTTTGTTTTACTTCACAGGGAGACCCCACAGCCCTGCAGGGCCCAAGCAGCTGTGTCAGACACACAGAGCTCGCCAGTAACAAAAGTCCTAGGCACTGGCATGTGTCCCAAAGTCCTACCTTTCTTGAGGTAATGAGGTCTCCATCTAGCTCACCTCTCAGCTGTCCTAGTGATAGCATACTCCTAGACCAGCAATTGCCATGACAGCTTAACACCAAGAAAATTAATCCAGAAAATTGAAAACTTCAGTTTGAAACTTTCCAAAGCCCAGGGAACTTAAAATATGTTTTTCTAGGGGAATGTAGAACAGTAGAAAGAAATGTATTTTTTTTTCTTTTTTTTTTCCCAGTCTCTGAGGAATCCCAGATTATTTTATGAATCTTCAATTCAGGGGGGCAAATGCTATGAAAGAAAACACAACGTCCTTATACAGAGGACTTAAAGAAGAGCACAATGCATGCTGTACCCTTGACATAAAATTAAGTAAAAAATCTCTATATGCATTCTGTTCAAGTATCACCTCTATATTACTTCCTCTCAAGATCAACTACAGGACAAAAAGTTACTGCTCTCTAATCAGTATTCATATGAAAGTGTTCAAACTGTAACTCAGAATCCTGAGAGACTGGAACACTTCTCAGTTCCATCTTTTTAAAATGAGAATGAATTCTATTTTAGTGGTAGCTTTGATGTATTTCAGGCTTTTCTTCCCACATCAGTTAGAAGAAAATTATTTGCTTCAACAAATCTTAATATCTGTATGTTTTTGGTTTTGTCTTTCACAAGATGACAAACATTTTCTTAGATGACAAACATTTTTTTTTTATGTAAGTCCAACTATTTAATGAAAGCACATTTAAAACATCTATATCCTGAAATGAGGCTTGGTTTTGAATTTATATTATTCAAAACACAACTACATTGAATTATTCCTTTTGTTGGATGAAGAATATGTCATAGTGGATGGAGTGAGTTTAAAAATAGGTTTTTGTACATAAAATGCAACTGGCAAGAGCCTTCATTAACACTCATGCAGAATTTTGTTTTGCCAAAAGAACAGAAGTGTGTATCAGAAGGAAGATGGGGTGCATAAGGCTAAGAAAACTCATTCCATTTTCTACAAATACAAATTGGCAAGTGAACACCGTTCAGCCAGCCTGTGAGGTAGAGCATCCACAAAATTGAGAGGAAAGAGAGGAACGTGCAGTGACCCAGAATAAGGAGCACTTTGTCCTTTTTCTTTTATCAAGAAATCCTGTTACTGAAAAGGTCTCTCCGATGTAAAGGAAGCAAGGGAAGCCACTAGTGCTATTATAGATCCATTTCCATTGGAAGATCAAAGCAGCAACACAAAAGCAAGTGTCAGCTGAAGCATTTTCTTCTACTTCCAAGGTAAAACGTAAAAGCTGCTGAATGGAAATCTATAAAAATATTTTCTTCTGACATGTTGATAGTAATTATTCTGACTGATACCAACCTTGTTAAATAGCCATTAGTGTCTGCTAAAAAAGTGAAGAGTCCCTTCCCACAGTCCATCTGAAGGAAAGATGGCCAGTAAAGAAAAATTCAAGTATTTTACTTTCTACTAAGCATGAACAGGTGTATGGACAAATTAAACATGAACAAATGCATAGAAAAACATCCCTTATACTGGAAACTGTTTTGGTCCCTTGCCTACCCCTTCATGTTTTAACCACTCAGTGATTGGTATTCTATCCAAGTCTGGTATATGGCTCGAGTTGATTTATTTTCAAGAGATATAACTTTCTCCACTCACCCCTTACTGAGAAGGAAGGTAGAGAACTGTATTTTGCTATACTTCCCTTTAGAGAATCTGCCTTCACTCTAACACCTTTCTCACCTGCTAACCCCAACACTGCAAACTGATGCAAAGAAATTATCACAGCACAGTTTGGGCTTTTTTTGCAAAGGCACAGTCCAACACACATGGCACCTGAGCACAATCCCAAGTTTACACTGTCTAAAGATTTGGGTAAAATCCAGGCCAAGTTCTCTACAGCCTCATCCACAAGCAGCTCTCAGGATCCCAGTTTACCCTTTTCCTGTGATGTTTTGTACCAAACTAAAAACAAGCTACCACAAGATACCTGGGCAGGACACAGGTCACGGATCCTGCTTGATCCTCTCCCACCGGCATTTTGCATCAAATTCAGTAAAAGCCTAAGAAACCTAAACCCAAAACTATATCAAAACCTTCTTTGGTATGTGGTTCACTCAATGCTGCTGTGATGTGTTTGTGAACTGAGAGAGCTGGAGCAGTACCTGGAGGAGGAGGAAAGGTGGTGGTGGTGAAGCAGAACAGAAAACACCTGGGCTGAAAAGCTGAGTCTGGGAAAAGAGGAAGAGAAAAGCAAGGAAAGAAGCTGCAGTCTGAGATTACACAGGGAGATTGGGCTGGAGATTAAGGTTGAGACACACCAAGAGATGTGGAGCCTGGCACTGCTGGCAGACCCTGGCCAGGAAGAGGCAGCATAGATGAAGGAGTCCAGGGATGAGTAAGTAAGGGGAGGAAAAGCACAACAAGCAACAGCCTGGAGGGGTTTGGGGTGCAAGTGGATCTGTCAGGCCAGAACAAATTCTTGTGCAATGGATGGAAGAATTGCAGCCCAGTAGATGACATTCCCCTGCAGAGATTTAATTTTCTACTGTCTATGGTGTTATAAAATGATGTGAATCTTCCAGCAAAGCACATCTCACCCCTCTGTAGTTTCCCATGGAGAAAGAGAGGGAAATAGGGAAAACACAACCACTGAGAACAGAGGTCTGTGCAAAAGAGCCAGCTCTTTCAGACTTGCTGAGGAAACATGAGTGCAAATGAAGTACTGTATGATTAGAGCTCACCAGCTCCCATGAAAAAAATTTCCAAAAGCATTATTTCAGGACCAGAAGGCCTTGAAACAATCAAAGCACTCTCACAGCAGGGACTTTTGGTTGTTCCAAAACTGCAGGGCAGGAAAGCTGACACATATGAACTTCCAGGACTCAGGGAGGTGGGGAACAGGCTGGTAGGAAAGGATCCTCTCCGCACTTCATGGAAACCAAGATATTCTCTTGAAAAGTGCAGATTTCTGCAAATCTTCATTATCTGAAAGAATATGTTCTCTTGAAAAAATTCTACCAGCTCAAAGCAAAAAGGAAATCCTGTTTTTCTGGCTTCTTGACAGATTTAGTTATTTACACACAAAAATATTTTTATGATATGGTTCTGGAAAAACAGGAAAAAGATGGAGAGAGCCAGGAAAAGGAGGATCAGCACAAGAGCCCACAAAACCAGGTTGGAAGTCCAGAGTCACTTTAGCAGACTCGGTGGAGAACTTCTGATTTTCTTTCCTTTTAAGACCAGCAGTATTTTCCAGAAAGGTTTTATCTCTTCTACAGGGGATTGTTTAATGGCCAGCAATTATGGCCAGTGTTTCTATTATCCAAGTAATGAGAAAAGGAGCATCCCAGATTTATAGCAACAAAGATTTCTGGAACCTCAGTAGGATTTAGATAAAAGCAGGATGTGGTAAAGTCCCTTTCCAACATCAACATCCTCTCTTCTCATTTGCTTATCACTGGTAGGGCTTCAGCAAGGGTCCTGTCAGATGGCATCCACAGCAAAAATTTCCCTCTGTCCGTGCTTAATGGCTTTTCCCAGAGACTGGATTAGACAGACCTCAGGCAGAGGACAGCACCAAACAAACAACCCACTTTATGTGAGGTCCCTGATCATGGAGTTGTTGAATGTGAAGAACCATCTTCACTTTGGAAGAAAGGTTTTAAAAGGAAAGGTCTCATTTTCATGGCAGAAACACTTGCTCTTGCCTGCTTTCACCCCAGTGCTACATACCCTGAATGAGAAACACAAATTCATGGGGTCCTGAAGAAATCAGACCTGTTGAACATACTCACTGCTCAGGTGAAGTTCTGTGAAGTACTCACGTACTTCAAAAATGTCATGAGTATGCATTAGTTTTGAATATAAAAAGCAGAAAATAAATGAGGCTTGCTCATCTTTGATTCCATTTTCTGTCAAGACTGGATGTTCCTAGCTTTTCCTTTATTTGTTTAGGGTTATGTATTATTTCAACAGTTAGCTTCTGGTCTCAAAGAACCCACAGAAACCATTTGTAAAAACCAGCAATTCCCAGACTGCAAATGCCATGGGACTTCGGTACTCTGCAACAGAGCAAGATCCCACTTCATTAACATACACTGATGGGAAACTGCAAGCAAAAGCAGAGCCCTGTGTCCCTCCCAAGGCAGCAGATGTGACAACAAAACCAGACTTGCAAAATCCCACAGACCTACTGCTCAATAAGGTGTGAGAGTCCTGTGTCTTGTGAAAATGAGCAGTTGATAAACAGTGATTTGGAGCAATTTTCCCCTGCGTAATCAGCAGCCACTTCACCACAGGGATAGGCTGTTGCCGTGCCTCTGCTCAGGAAGAGGTGGCTGTGCAGGCACTTGGAGACGGGATCAGGCACCCAGCTTCAATGCAACAGGAAATGAGCACTGTGCTGGCTGATGCCATCAGACCCGAAGTAGAGCAGGAGTACAGGATTTTTCATTCTCATACTCGTCTAATCAACGTCTGGCTTCAGCAGGAAAGGAAGTAAAAGAAATCCCAATTTTCTAATCTTCCTTCAAGGTGATTTCATAAGGTTTAATGTGTAAGTATTGATAGTCTTTAAAGTATATCCATGTTAAGATTAACTTCTTACAGTCCTGTATTTTATACAAGTATTCAGCACCTGTCTTCCTCTAATTTTGATTCAGTTTCTGAAAAGATATTCCACCTTTTAATCTTGCTTTATTATACTGTTTTATCAAAGGCGAGATATTCACATGGAAAGTAACCCACCAAGAGGAAATACTCCTGGGCACTGCCAGTGTCCCAGTGGACACTGAAGGTTCAATTGCATGACCAGATAATTTTACTGTCTCATTTGGGATTCAGGAGCAAGCGTGGATGATCCTTGTTCCTGAAGACAATATGTCACCTGTAACAGGAGTCCCACCAGCAAGCACACAAACACATCTAGGGGTGTGCAGCAGATCCTGCATATAAATGCTTAGAGGCAAACAATAAGGAAAAGCTGAGGGTGGGAATAAAGCCAAGCCCTTCACCTAAAGCTTCAGAAACCATCCATTCCTTTTACACACAGCAGCCCTGTGAAATGAGGTGTGGGCTGTACTCCCATTTTACCCATTCGAGGGGTCTGGTGTGTGCCTGCAGAGCAGGTGTGTGTCAGGTGAGCAGAGAATGTGTGTGCCTGAGCTTAAGGGATATGGTGAACTTACCAAGCAAATGGTACTTTACAAAAAGAAAGATGTATCTTCTCTTCAGGGTATGACTTGAAATAAAAAAATGAGCTGACACTTCATAAAAAACCCAAAAAAAACCGTAGGGACTGCAGTCCAGGAGGGAAAGGGAACCAAAAAAGCCCAGAAGAGATCCAGGGCTTCTGAGCTCCTCCTGTCCCAGGTGGGTTGATGCTGGTCCCTACCAGCACAAATACTGCTTGTGTGGGGGAAGAGTCATTCCCCAGTCCCTGCTTCCCTACACAGCAGGGAATAGGAGGGAATGACTCTGCAAAGCCAGACATCTTGGGGCTGATCACTAATGCTCTATTCTGATATTACACTGTCACTGTAAGCCAGTATTAAAAACACTTTCTTGCCTGTGTGCCTGATAATTAATTGTTCTAATGTCCTGAGTTTCCAAGAATTCATTCTTGTCCTATGTTCAGTTACAGTTAGTGTCACCTTGAAATTCAGCTACAAAGGAGTTTTTAAGCTCCTTGGAAAACATTAATGATTGAGAAGTAGCTTTCTATTTTTAATATTTTTCTGGGGTCATAATTTAAGATAGCATAGAATGTTTTGTCTCAATCACACATGCCTGCTAATCTCAGCAAAGGAAAGAGATGGGGTATTGAACTCTCAGATATCTAGGTTTTTAGAGCACATGGACACAACTCTCAAGTCCTTCCACGTACTCTGAAGCCTTTCAGACTTGCCTAGATGAGATAGCATTTCTTGTCTTTGGCTTTCATCTAAAGTGCATAAATGGAAGCTGAAAGCAATGACAAAAAATATTTTATTCTCCTGTACTGTTAATGTCAAGACATTGTGTTTACTATTTTTGATTCTTCCTTTTAAAATCCTACCCTTTTCATGTTTTTATTTTTGTTATGTATCTTCCTTCCAAACAATACAGCTGTGTTGCTGTTGACTTTTTCTCCTAGCTTATTAGGGTCAACAGGAACCTAATACATTCTGCTGGAACTGCTATCTTTAGATGGAATTAAAATTCAGCTGTCATTGAAGATCTTTTGGTATTAATATCAAAAGAAGGTAACATAAAGCTGTAGAGAAAATTGTAATCCTTTTGAAATCCATAAAAGCTTTACCACTGATTCCCATGGAACCAGGATTTCACTGTCCCTACTGTAGGAGCTGTCCTAGTAACCTCCTCCCTGAAGTTTCAGAGCCATGGGATAGTTACAGTATTCCATAGGGGAGAGTGATCTCCAGTGCCTGCTGGGAATTGGGAACAGGTAAGGATGGAAGGCTCACCTGGAGATCTGACACATAAGAAGCCAGAGCCCTTTCAGAACTCAGGAGTACAAAGCCCTTTGTTGCTTCAGGTCCAGCTACTGGTTGTCAAAGAGAAACAGGTCACCTACACAGAGAGTCTATAGCAGTGTCTCCATTTCACACTGTGAAGAGCTGGTTTAAAATTTTCAATTTCAATTGTAATTTGAAATTGCCCATTTCCTATGTGATAGAGACTTTTTAATTTTATCAATTATAACATGTCTCCTGTAGGAATCTTGTATCTAGATAATACACTTTATTTATGTTCCATAAGAGTTATGTGGTAGATGGCAAGAATTCTTATGAGTCAGGTTATATTGAGCATGAAACCCAAGCAGAACCAAAAGTCAATCACTGGGCTAGTTTGTTCTGGGAGTGGATTCTATCAGAGAATGTAATTATATTTTTTATTGCATCTTCTATGAAGACTTCTTGGAATAGCAGATGTCTAGTTATCAAAATTGTTCTTGAAATCTAAATAAATGTGCCATATTCTAACAACATTCATCCTTAGGCTTTGCTGGAATTAATTCTGTATTAATATTTTATTTCCTAGCAATAAAATTCAAATTTCTTTTTCACTATAAATAGAAATGAAAAGGTGGGAGTGAAAACCAGCCACAGAATGTGCAGCAGCCTATGGCAGATACAATGGTTCTGAATTAAATCTCTGCATTTTAGTGGAAATTCCAAGTATGTTATTGCTCAGAAAATTCATAGAAGAATATTGGCAGATTAAGAAATTAAAATTTCTCAGAAAAAGTTCATTTATACTTTTAAAAAAAGAATTTTCCTAATTCCTAATTCTTTTTGGCAAAGAAAAGACCTTGGGTTTTGTCTTTTGGGAACAAAGGAAATCAAACCTAGGTAACATTAAACTTTTTTTTTGCAGAGTGTTTCAATATTGAAAACAAAAAGTTATTGAAGCAGAAGAATATCCCATTGGATGTAAACTATGGTTAGAAATTTTTCCTAACTTATTTCACTCTACAATGTCCATAGTTACAAAACTCTTTTATAAAATCATTTTACATATTTAGCATGCTGAAATTTAACTGCTTGGTTGCTTAACAATGGTCCATAGGTCCCATAAGCACTCACACTTCTGAAAAAAGAGGCTAATTTTCTGTATTTCACTCATTCAGACTTCTCAGCTAGCTGATGACAGTAATAGCTGGTACTGTAACACAATTTCAGGGGCCATGTTACACAAAACCCTGCAACAAACGTGGGGAAAAGGTCTGGTGTTAGACTGAGTCGTCAGCTAAAGAGTGTGCATGGGAGCAGCTCAAGTCCTTCAAGTATTTAAGATGCACTTTTTTTTTTAACTTTAACCTTTGTCACTGTTAACTTGTTTGTCACTGTTCCTATTTGATCCTCCAATTGCTGTCAAATGGCATTCTGCTTCAGACATTACTTATTTTATGGGGACCTTAGAACAAAAGAAAAAAAAAGTTCACTTTTATTTACAGAGCAAATCAGAAAAAATCTTGATTTTTAGCCCAGGAACTTAAGCCTATATCGGATAAACAGAAAAATGATAGATGCAGGACTTACACTGAGTACTCTGTGTCAAAGCTAAATGAAATTACCACTAAGACAAGTTTGGAATTTGAGGACCTGAAAGAAGTAAAGAATGACAAAAATAAAATATATGGACCTGGAGATTCAGTCCTCAGATTCGGGTTTTAAATAAGCCTAAACTAATTGAATTAGTCACTTAATTAAATTAATTGAAGAACTGAAATTAATTCCCTGCTATAATAGATTTTGTAATAGCTTCAGCTGAACAATTTATTTGCTCTGTTTGAGGTTTTTATGCAATTGATTGATTAGTGAACAATTTTTCAGTTTAACAGTAAATATCTGTAGTGGCTTGCGTGATTTAATGGCCAAAGAATTCAGCTAATTTACTATGAGAACAAGAAAGACAGGAAAACATTGTATTTCAGTTGCTGGCAGTTGCTATGGCTGAGTTACATAAACACGGGGGCCAGCATCTCTCCAGGAACTGTGGTAGCAGTTAGAACACTCATCTGTGCCAGGCACTTCAGACTGGCTGACAAAATTGCTTCGAAAAGACCAGAGCCCAAATTCTCTGAATTGAATTAAAAACCTCCCAATGTCATTAGGAAATCTGGGATCAGGGTCTTTGTTTCACTCTTGCATTTCAGGCAGTGTCTGTGGTCCATCTCATTTCAGAAGGCAGCAGTTCTTGGTAAGCACTGATTTTGTTTCATTAGGACCATTTTTGTTCAGGATTCACTCTGCCTAGATTTTAGCACAACAACCTGCCCTAAATGTAGTTTGGGTTAAATTAGTTCTGTCCTACTCCTGCACTCATTTGAAAATACATGAGCTGTATCATCTAAATCCACAGTGCCATTTAACAGCAATAACGGTTCTGCTGAGAGTTATGATCTCTCTGTCCATGATTGCTCATATTCCTAGCAAGTCCTGAGTATTTCTTACGAGTGTTTCAGCAAAATTCATCCAAGAATCCATTATTCTTGCTCATACCCTGCATTGTTTGTGCTTCTCTGAAAATGCATCCAGTTATTAAAAGGAATTCAGAAATATGTCTATGCTGCTAAAATTTTTATCACTGAATATAAACACAGTAATGGATTATTCAATTGAATCAGGGAGAAAAAAGGATAAAAGAAATAAATTCACAGTTATCTTGTGAACTATTTGGGGGGAATACCACAACACTTTAAAAATAACATCTCATTCACTATCCTAGAAAAAATAAATTGATTACCCTGCAGAGACAATAAGCCACAACAAGAAATTTGAAAATATACCTTTTTCTTTGTTTGCAAAACCAAAATCATGGAACCATGGAATAGTTCAGGTTGGAAGGGACCTTTTAGGTTCATCTGCCCAAAGTCCCTGCAATGAGCAAGGACATCTTTAACGAGATCAGGAGGTTGCTAAAACCCCATCCAGAATTAGAGTTAAAATAAGAACGAGAGGACAACTACTGTATGACATTTCTTGCTCATATATAAACCTCAATTTTACATGGGTTGTTGTCACAGAAAACAAATGATTAGAGGACTATTTATCAATGGAGAAAACCTGTAACAAACTTAGGATATATAAGCAGTAGCAAACCTAACAGATCTACTTCAAGGAAAGAAAATAAGAGTCTGATATTGCCAATACTTTATATTCCCACTGCTCCTTCACCCACTGATCTCTCCTTTGGGAAACTGCACTTTCTAACTGATTGCAAATATTAAGCAGAACATACATACCAAGTGACAAAATATTTTAATAATACATCATCTTAGAGATGTAGGTGTATGAGTGAATTCTGACAAGTGGGAACACTCAAAAAAACTGCAAAGATATTGAAAAGGAGGGATAAAAATGGTCCAGAGGTTAAAGTATTGAGCTATTACTCTGTTCTCAGCTCTGCCACAGACTCCTGGTTTGACCTTTAGCAAACAGATTTGTCATCAGCTTTCTTGAGTGCTAAACCAGACCTCAAATGTCTCAGCTCTCCCTGCATACAAGAAAAACGATCCTTCCCTAGAAAGCAGCTGTGATGATGCATTGTGAGAGGTTTAGACACTGTGGTGATAGGCACCATAGAAAAACAAACTATAGCGAGATAAAACTTGTACTGTCAGTCACCAAACTGTGAGGAGGTGTTTTTCAAAGTGACATTTTCATATTATTTACTCTAAAAATAGGAAATTTTTACTTTTCAACTGTGCAACTGTTGTACAGTAAGCATAGTAAACACAGATGGCTTAGAAAGCAGACAGGCAAATGTGTAAATGCTGAGTGATGTCAAGCTGTGCTCAGATTCATACTCAGACCTTTCCTTTGGCACCCATATGTGCTGAGGAGGAATGCGACTCCAAGAGGGAGGCTCTGGCCAGAGCAGGAGACAAAGATGGACAGACTGCAGAAAAGACTCACTTTGAAGCAGCTTGGCATATTTATTTATGTCCTATGTAAAACCCTGTTTATATAAAACAAATGAAATTTCGTTCTACTTAGGAAATACACCTGTGGATCTCATTGCCAAAGGGTGCTGTAAGTGCTAACCTTGCATGGGTACAAGGGTGGAGAAAGAGATGAAAGAGAAACCCACTGAAAGCACAGAAAACACATCCCGTTCAGAGAGTTAAACTAGCTGCAAACTGGGAAAGGATGAGACCTGCTCACCCAGCTCTTGGTTTTGCCTTAGCACACATGGTATCACTGGGGACATGATACTGACTCCTAAAGACTTTCAGATGGACCAGTTAAAGCCTTTCTTAAGGCATTTCAGAATTAATTTTCCAGGAGACACACACACTTTCTTGTTGCCAAGACCTAAACCCCCCCTGGCTCCAAGGAGAACATTCGTGGTGATGTGCTTAGGCTGCACCACCAAGGCCAAGAGACCTTCATTCCCACTGACTGATGTTCTGCTCTTTCTCCTCTAATACAGAAGCCCCCATTTATGAAGCCATCCTCTCCTTTAAAACAAGGACACATTTTTAAAAGTAATCAATAGGAAACAGCCTGCATTTTAGAACAAGTATGATTATCAAGTGATGAAAATATCCACATCACAGACAAAAAGG
Organism: Monarcha castaneiventris obscurior; assembly: GCA_026261815.1. Taxonomy (NCBI): domain Eukaryota; kingdom Metazoa; phylum Chordata; class Aves; order Passeriformes; family Monarchidae; genus Monarcha; species Monarcha castaneiventris. The sequence goes on along the minus strand of JAMPIT010000433.1, from coordinate 10,897,428 downwards.
CTGTCAGGTCACATCAGAACAAATGGACATATCACAAACCAACCCCCCGCACCCTTTAGTTTTATTTCTTCAGGTATCAGATTTACCTCAGGAGAGACAATAACAAATATACAACCTAAATCCACTGATGGTACTAACTAAACAAACAACATGACCATCAGTTCACAAACAGAGGATTAGAACTACAAAGAAAAAGATGTACAGCTATAAATTAGCTGTACAGTGATGTTCACTCAGGCAGCAGTGTAGTTCAACACATCCTACTATAGAAAAAATAGCACCTTTTAATTCCACTGCAGTTCAGTAATGCTAATTTGAGCCTTGGAACGATGGTGTGTTTGGAAAAAGTATCCGTGTAATGCTATGACTTCAGTTGTAATGTTTCAAAATGCTATTAAAATTAATTAATTATTAAAATAACTTAACTAATTTGACCCTATTTGCAAACATTGCCAAGTACAGAATCTCTCATGTCATTCTGCACATGCATATTCTGAGTTTACAAAAACACTTGAGAAGTGTTATAAAAGGGCCTGCAGACCTTTCTTTCACATTGCATTTATTCTGCATCTTCTCAAGGCAAAACCAAGCACACGTTCTGTACCAGCTGGGGTGCACTGTGTTAATTTTGATAGCACAAATAGAGCCAGACAGACAAAGCTGTAAACATGTACAAGTACTAACCAAGGTTCAGAGAAATGAATGCAGACACCTTGATATGAGCACCATAGCAACAGCCTCCAGTAAATCTTTTTAATCCTCTCTTAAAGATATAAAGAAGAAGAAAACTCTTAAAGCATTTGAAAAGTGAAAGCCAAAGTGAAATTAAATATAACAATGCCATTTACCTCTTTGCCTTTGCCTGTACAGAAAACTATATTGAATGAAAAATACATTTATTTGTCAGTCTTTTTAAGGGCATTAAAGCATTTAGCTGTTTCTCCTGGAAAAAGAGAGGAGCTAGAATTGTCACTGCTCTTTGAGGCTGCTTTTGCTTCCCACAGGACAAAATGGGAGCAGACAAAAAACTAACAGAGATGCTCAGTTCTTGTCCAGACCTGGTAAATTCCAGACTAAGGGAGCACTGCATAGAGAACTGCTTTTGCTGCTTCTCTGGCTGTGCAGCTGCTAAAGACACCTAGGCTTTTTCTTTTACTTTTCCTTCCTTCCTTCCTTCCTTCCTTCCTTCCTTCCTTCCTTCCTTCCTTCCTTCCTTCCTTCCTTCCTTCCTTCCTTCCTTCCTTCCTTCCTTCCTCTATTCCTCCCTCTTTCCTTCCTTCCTCTATTCCCCCCTCCTTCCCTCCCTCTCTCCTTTTCTCTTTTCCACTTTCCTTTTATCTTTCCTTCTTGTCTTCTTTATTTCTCTTTCCTTCTCTTTCTCTTTTTTCCCCCACTGTCTTCCCTAAAAGAAATCAAACAATATGTTTTCTCAATTTTTCTGCCAGTTAAGCCTGAATCAAAGCTTGATTTTTTCATGCTGTCTTCCAGGTAACTTTTGATCTTTTTTGGGGCAGTAGCCTGTTTTTTTTTTCTGACAAGTTCAGAAGTTTATACTGCTTGCAAAAACATTTATAGAATAAGGACTTGCAATTTGGCCAGCTTGGGTTTTAAGCCTCTCTGTCTTCTCTTGCCAGAAATCCCTTTTGTCTCCCTTTGGTGATATGCACAGCCCAGCAGTGAAATGCAATGCAAATGCTAAAGGATGTGCTTTCCCCTGTTGTCAAGTCAGTGGGCCCTGCACAGAGCACAGGAGCACAGGACAATGAATATAGCCAGGGTTGCAAGCAGACCTATTTTTAATAAAAACGCTTGAAATCTGAGCAAATACTACTTTTGTGATCTTTCTGGAAACTAATCAAAATTTGATTCAAGAAAAGGCAACCAGAATAGCTATTTTCCTACTATCAACTACAACCAACAATTATGTCCAGACAAAACATGAAGTGACTAATCCCAGCCAATGTAAGCAGTAACTCTGAACCCAGCCCCTACTCCTCCCTCAGTGATTACTTCTGCTAGACCAGGACATTCATTGGTATTCAGGAGCTGCTGCATGAAACAGAGATTCAGGAGGGCTGTATCCACACACGTATTTTTCAAGCTGTTATACTCTCTGCATGCTGATTGAAACCCTTCCTGATGACTCTATCCACACTCCTGAATTTTAGATCTGACATTATATTCATTTAACCTCACGGCAACGTGAACAGGTTTCTATTCACTGAAAAGAAACAGTCATCTCATCTCTCTTTCTCTACGTACATTTCACTGAAATAGTAGTGGAAGAATTGGCTGGATAGCCTTTAATTCCACAGTAACTACTTTGCAATCATATTCTTTTTCTGATTACTTTCACAATAGAATTGAAAATAAAGCACCTTTGAAATGAAAATTATTCTCAAGAAATAACTGAAAGTCTCAGTAATAAAGATATTCTTTTTAATGACAACTGTGCATTATCTGAAGTGAAAGACTCAGTCCCTCATTCAAACTGTTGCAAGCTCAAGGAGTACATACTGCTGCTTTTCCCCCTCAATTGTTCTCACAGTCCTTCATGTTTAGGGCACTTGTGAAATAGCATCAGCTCTTCTCCACCCCTCACTAGGAAGGGATGGCTCCATCTACTCCTAACCAGTGTTCACAGTATAAAGGCCACTTGGTAGCATTTGCTGGAAAGACCACTCTCTCTTTCCCTAAATCTATTTATTCTGTGCTTCATTTCCCCCTCTTTGAAATTGTAGTAGTGATATTTCCTTACCATGTTTATTCAAAACAAATGCTGGAGGAATGGAATTATTGAGAAGTCCACATTGCTAAAACACAAAGAATTGTTTTACAACAGAGTAAGAATCACTGAAAATGAGAAATGGAGAAAATGCTCCACAGTGTGCAGCACTAGACTGTTAATTGTCATTCCACCTGCAATTCTTTACGCCCTGCAAGGCTGCTCAGTGTTACCAGACAGGCTGAACACAAAGTAGTTAGAATGACACATTCTAGCTGTGGTGGGAATCAAATGGAATGAAAATTCCCTGGTCATTGGGAGGGTACACAAGGATCATTAAAGCAGACATGGATTTCAGGTCTATGGGTTTGTTTGCAGTTAAAATGCAGGAAGCATGCACAGATGTATTTATTTCTTGTGTTTATATGTTTATGCTAAAGCAGAAGGAGAAATTTTTAAAAAACCAACAACGTAGCAGAAACATGAATCAACAAAAGAGCTTCAAGGGGTACCAATTAGGAGACATCTGTTAACATTGGTGGATCTGTGCTCAAGATCTGGCTCCAAGTGAAATTTTCACAGATGTGTAATATATCACCAGTGTTTCTCAAAGCATATTCACATTCTTAGCTTGCTGGTTTCTTTGAATTCAAGCATCAGGAAGAACTAAAGAAAAAAATAACCAAACCATAACATTTCATATTGGAACTGATGGAAAGATATGATCAACGCTTAATTTCTGTAGTGCAATTGCATGGCATATGAGTAACTATCTGTGTTTCAGCCCACTGCAGCAGCAGTTCCTGCACACAATGGCATCATCCTCAACCAGAAGGAGCAGATTTCTTGTGTCAGCAATAGAGCCACGCACTCACTCCCAGGCAAATCTGTCTCCGAGATAGCCTTGTAGGCTCTGTAGATATTAACTGTCACGACTCTAAAGATTTGTTGGTGTTCATTTTGATTAACACAATCTCTAAGCAATAAAACCAAGACTCTCTCACAGCACAGTGAGTTACAGCCAAGCATGGCAACATCCTGAGCACATTGGCCTCATAATATCCTTCAGTCCCCTGTAAAGTATCTGTACTTGACCCCCCCAAGGCTCAGCCCCAGTACTCACTCACAGAAGCTGGAGAAGGAGCAAGGCTGTTGGGCATGAAAACTGGCAGCAGTAAGTTAAATGCTTTCATCAAAGACATATCTCTCAGTGTGACAGTGCCAAAATTCAAGTGTTTGCCAGAAATATTTCATTCATTCAAAAATCGTGTAATGATGGTTCTAAAGTGATAGGCTGAAGTGTTGCTTAACACCAGCAGGTAAAGACCACAGGGGTTACTCAGCTTCCCTGCAGACTGACTGCTCCAAGGGCCCAGGACAAGTCTAATGCCAAGCCCACATGACTGTGCTTCCTCACTTTCTCCGCCCACTGAAATGAAGACATTTGAAATATTTGACTTTGAGACTTCAGATAACTACATTAAGGATTTTGGAGGATTTAGACAGTGTAAAGGCTACCTCTCTGGCAGTAACTCAGCCTGTTGAGGGGGGAATACCTCTGCTTCCAAGCTTACAGTGCCTCCATTCTTTCAGGTGGGAGAGGGCTATCAAGTTGCATATTCACATGATTTCTAGAACTGTTTTATATACATTTGACTATTTCTGGAGAATGAAACATTAAAATATCTTGTTTAAAGAACACTCACCTTGTGATGGCTCATTAGGAAGGCATTAGAAAGAAAAAAACCCCAACTCTTAAATAAGAAAGTACATGTGCATCTATGATTCCTCCTCTAGCAAGTGTGATCTGTATCAGCCAGTCAGCTGCCCCTTGCCAGCCCAGCCCCTCAAGTGCTCACTCACAATGTGCTGCTCTGGGAGCAGCACACTGCTGGAGAGCCTCCACTGAGCCACCCACACCTAATTTCTAGATGGCAAACATGTTTCAGGATCAATCAGACACCAAGCTATGTAGTGAGAGTCCACTGAGACTGGACTAGTTTGGGACCACTGGCACACAATTGCTAATTAAAATTTAGGTAACTGTGGAAAACAAAAGTTCAAGGCTCCTAAAATTGTAGGTGTCTTTAGAGAAGATGTGATTGATGATCCTGTTTTAGATGTTGGATCCTTAAATACATATCCTATTATTAGCACTAATACAAGGTCACATGATTGTGGATTTGGCCGTGAAGAACTGGTTTAAAATGAACAACTCTTTTATCCAACCCTTTTGTAATAAACTTTGCCTCTAGTAAAAAAAAAAAAAAAAAAAAAAAATTTAGAAGAATTGTGCAAAAGAGGAAAAATAAAGTGGAAACAAACCAGCCTAAAGTTTTTTATTTTGCTGTGTTTAATATGTGCTAAACAAGTTTTGTTTTTTAAATGAAAGACATTCCTTCCTCATAAATATTGACCAGTTCTAATACCATATTTGTTTGAAATTCTTCCCACAGCAATTGCAGCCAAGAGCTGAAAAGTTCTGGTTTTCTTTGAAAAATGACTTAATAGCAGTAAAGCTCCTCTGCTTTCCCCAAGTATGTTTGTTAGTCTAACAAAACATAGTTGGTTCTCTCTCCTACCCATGATGTCTGGAACTTAGTATCTTTTCTGCAAAGAAGTTCTGAGATGCACAATGAAAATGCACTTACACCTTGCAGAAGCTATACACAGCAAAAAAGTCCAAGAGAAGGAGAAACCATCCTAGGGTAGCACCAGTACCTGTCTCTCAGTTATGAGGAAAGCCATGACATTTAACTTCGATTAGACACCATGACATTTAGATGGCCAAAATAAAGCAAAACAAATTGCAGCACGTACCCTGAGCCCAGAGCATGCTTTGACAGCCAGAACATGCCAGCAGGATTTTGTGCCACACTGAATTACTCTCTAGAGTGATATGACACTGAATCACTGTGTGCAGAGGCTGTATTAACTAAACCCTGACATCTTTATCTATGTAAATAGTATCACATTTAAGGAACTATTCATATGCATAAAAATTGGAGGACCCAGGAAGATGCCCAGTCATTTTTGCAGGGGTTTTTTTCCCCCCAAATTTATAGAGGTTTTCTTATCACAATTTTCTTATCACATGTCCTTAGCAAATATTATTTCCAAATGAAGTCCTCTCCTTATAGATTTCAATTAGGAAGAAAACCTCTCAAACACAGACACAAAGCAATACAGTTATTCTCAGAATAAAGTAATTTCATAACCTCATTGTATTCTCCCTCCACACTGTGTGCTTCCTATAAGAAATTAACTTACTCTTAGCAGCAACATACAAAATGCATTTAAAGATATCTGCCAGCAGATGCATCATTACTGTTACAGTTTCCTGTTTTGCATCAAAAACCCACAAGAAATCTGCTGAACCCACAGCTTTTCTGTGCCTGCTTTGGAGGAGACAGCTCACTAATCCCCTTTCCACCACTGCACTGCTATTTGGGAGTGAATTTCCATGAAGGACCTTGTTGCATATTCAACAGCTGGCTGCAAACTGCCTTATTCCACTGCTGGTATGATTTTTCACTGGTTGTTCTATTTGCAAGTGAAATGAAGTGCATCGAGGCCTCAGTTCCCAGATCTTTATTCATCCACCACTGGGATTCACACAGGCTTCCTGTTTAACTCTCTCATGACAGAAAACTAAAGCTGGATGAAAGGAGTTGACAAAAAAAGCCCACAGCTTTTTTTAGGTTTTTGGATCCTAGTACACGTGACAAATTGTCACATCTCCATTCAAAAAGACAGAGACTCTGGAGGGTGGGGTAGGAGCTGATCTGTAGGGAATCAATTCATCCTGGGTGCTTTCTCAGGGTGTTGAGCAGAGACGACACAGAATAACTGTTTGGGTTTGCAGACACCAAAGATAAAGACCCAATGCTACAAGCAGGTTCTGAGCACTGATGCAACTGGGACAATGTTCAGAAGTTAGAATGAGACTGCGAAGTAAACCTACATTTATGTATTTGTCTAGTAGACCTCATCAAAAAAACCCGAAACACAAAACCAAACACCTCCACAAGGATTATCTTCTTCAACTGGGAATACGCAGAGTTTCTAGAAAACTACAGACCTCCCTAGCTGCTGCATAGAGCCATTCTCCTCACACAAGGAGAACCACACAATTCCAGCTCTGTCTGAAACCCACATATGGGACCAAAACCAGTCCATGGAACTCAGCACTTCATTTGTTCCACTATGTGTGCAACCAACATATTCTTCAAAAAGTACTATATCCCTTCAAAAGGCTATCATGTTAAGAGCATGCTGGTTTGTTACACAAATAAGGTGGAAAGTTAGTAAACAATTGTGAATCTTAACACATCAACCAAATTGGTTAGACGTGGCTTTTCCTCTTCTCTCCTATGAAAAGAAAGTGTTGTATTATTCTAGAACTTGTTTAAAGGCTTACACCTCTTTATAAGCCACATAAGTTAAACTGATAGATTCTGTAGCAATCCTGGTTTGTTTGGGTTTCATTAGATTTCTTTATTTAAGTGTGGCATACTGCATTTTTTTTTGAAAGTTGTGTGCAGAAAAGCAATGTGCAGTACCCCACCAAGTGAGGCTTGGCCACCAGCATTTCAGGTAGCCACAAAGCTACTCAGAGTTCATCAAACCATCATCTAACCATACAACTAAAGAGAAAACAAATTTAAAAAAAAAAAAGTGGGGATTCACGTGGGTTTGAAACATCAGGGAACATCACGATCTCTAGCATATTTATTCTCCTGGAAAAAAAAAGGGGGAGGTTTGGGAAAGGACAAAGAAAGGACCAAGATGGTAATTTTAGAGCAATGAATTACCAGCAATCAACAGCAAATGAAGAAAAATCTGTTGGCAGACATGACAAGATTTAATTACTAGAGATGGTCAAGCCATAAGCAGAACAACAATATATTGGAAAATTATGACAAACAATTATACATTTATCCCAATTAGTACAGACACTGCACATCTATCCACTCAAGGCCTAATGGCCTTCCAATTGATACTCCTGAAAGAAGTATTTTACTTCCTCTGAAACACTGCATAGGGATATTTTTGTTCAGTTGAGTAACTATAAAACTATTCACATATTGTAACCAGCTGTCATTTTCAACTACACAGTATCAAGGATGACTAAATTCTAACAGCAATACTCAAATTTACCAAGTTCTGCCCTCATATTCTGAGTGCTATTTTGGCTTGGAAGGATACCTGCCACTTCCATGTTTTAATTTATCTTCTTATTGTTATCTTTTTTCAAAAAAAAGTGGTTGAAAATACACAGCCTCTTTTTTGAGATAGCTTCTCCCAATGCCGTAATTGAAGATGCTCCAAAGAAGCTGACTTTTTCAACATTCACTTCCCTGCGTATATAACCAAATGTCTGTCTTCTGCTCTCCAGAGGAATCTCTGAACCTCGGAGAAAACAAATTGCTTTCAGTCAATGTGACTCTCAGGCTTCTGGATACAGCTGAGGTGAGAAAAATAGCTAGTGGTTTTATATACCAACAAGCACAGACTGCTAAAATACAGAGGTGGGCATAAACAGTTCTCATTAAATATACTCATGAGATTAAAATTAAATTTATGTCACAGTTTGTCTGCAACACAAATTGTATAGTCTTTCAGAAGTGTGGAGTCAGACAATTTCCCTGCCTCACTCCCTGTGAATAAAAAGAAAACAAGTGGAAACACAGCACTAAAGACCTGAGCTGGTGGCCTTTGCCAGTCATTTTCAGAAGAGATCTTGAGGGGAGAACTAGAAGGTGAAAAAGGCTAGATCCTACCTGGAGCACTCAGCTAGGAGGATAGTGTTCATCACTTGCACTATATTGCTATTCGTATGAACTCACACACTGCAACGCACAGCCCTCACACACAGCCCTCAAGAGCCTGTGGCAATATAGCTTTTATAACTCAGCAAGGAAAGTAAGTTTTATGCTGGTACACCTATGGCTGCACCAGCTATGTAAGCACAGCACAGGCCAATAGATGAGTGGACTTGGCATTTGATGCTTTGAAAATCCCACTGTCAGTCTCTCGGGAAGCTGGAGCTGTTGACAAAAGGCAGTGTAATTATTGGCACTGGGCTGCATAAAGGTAACAGCATAAAAACTTAACATTCCCCAGAAGAAATGAAGGGGTTAAAACAGCAGCTGGGTAAATACCAGATAATGAAAGAAAGCAGAATGAGTTCTCCAGGTTCAAATAAGGCAGACAAGTATTTTGCAGAAACTGACCTTATTAAAGAGACATTATCACTTTAAAAATTCATCTAAACCCAAAACAGTTATAGCAATCGGAGAAGATAAAAGTTACCTATTAAAAATAACAATTATTTCCACAAAAGTGTCAACCCTTTTACTTCCATTTTTACATTTTTCTGTAGTGAAGTGCCAGGTCCATATAGGTATTCTTACTTTTGTTTATAATAGATTGACTTTGATACAGATAGTCTCTCCCAGAACATCCAGTTGTTCACTCTTGGTATGAATTCTTCTTCATTAGGCTTAGCATGTGTATTCTACTTCATGATAAATTAATACATAATATCAAGGTTAAAAAAATTAAATATACATTTATGATAGGAAATCTCAGCCTAGTTTCACAGAAGCATTTTCACCTCAATCAGTGCAGGACATTTTTTGTACATCTTCCTTAAAATGTTTTTCACCACGTGGGATCCTTTTTATTAAAAAAGCACCAACCTTTAAAATGTAATCTTTTAAAAAAAAGCTTGACAGAGTGAGGAGAATGTATTGCATGCTAATCCAGAATCCAGATATCCCCAGCCAGAAATGCAGCAAGGGGAGCAGAAAGGTGGGTTGTTGATAATGCTGAGGATCCTGTGCGTAACTAAGCCTCCTGAAAATCCTGAACCCTGGGCACAAGGGCTGTTAGCTGCAAGCTAACATTACTGAAGTGCATGCTGAAAAAAATCATAACAAAGCTACAGTTAATTAGTCTAGCATGGAGAATAATTTCTTCAATAAAATTTACCATTGCCAGTAAGTTGTGCCAGTTTTTTACTGTGTGGATTAAAGCATCAGTGCCCAAGGACAGTTACTTTTGCTTGTCCTTTGTATGTTTTGGCTCCTTGTCCAGTGGCTTCACGTTGAGGGAAGACAACTGTGCGATGGAGATGGGAATACACACAGAATTGTCAAGGGCAACAGGAGAAGCAATGAACTTCCAGGGGAACACAACTGATTTGGAAATCTTTCAAATACTGAAGAATTTGGCCTTATATTAATTACTTCTTTTATTGACGAATGTGAAGCCAAATGGTGTGGAGGGCTGTGACCCCTTGACTCAGGAGTCCTCTGCACTTCCTTGGAGGAGAGAAGCCTGAGGGCAAAAGGAGTCAGAGATAAACCTCTCTCTAGGTTACCCTGACAAAGTGAACCACCCCCAGCATGCCTTGTTTCTCTATGGTAATACCTTGTATCCAGTTGGTAAATTGGGTTCTACCCCAATGCCTTTCTCATAAAAAGGCCCTGGGTCTGCCCTGAAATTAGGGGAGCTGATGTCCCTGGCCTGCCCTTCCCAGGGACTGCTGGACAATAAAGCTGCCTCTGTGGAGCTGCCACACACGGCTCCTGGCTCTCTGTCCCCGAGTTTGCCTCGGGTGATCTCACAAAGAGCTAAATCACAAGAGCTGGAATCACTTGTAGCTGAGAAATGGCTACACTTGCTGAGATCGCCCCTGTGCAGGGAGGCTGCCTTGGCCCCTAGAAGGGTTGCTCTTTGCTGGACACTCTTTGTAGGAAGGTCCTGGCTCCTGGTGCTTGACCAGCATCAGACCTCCCTGTGACAAAATGGGATGAATTTGAATGGCTTGTCCAGCATGCACATTCTTTGGGAGACTTCAGCTGTGAAATAAGGATGGCAATACCTATGGCACAGACACAAAACTGTACAATCAACAGCTGGCCCTCCTCTGTCCTCTGAATGACTCAAAGCTGAACATAAGTCAACTCTTTACTGAAGTGGGCTATTTCCTAGTTAGTACTTTCATAAGGCACAAGAGATGTTAAGATCTGGATGTTTCTTTGAATATGTATTGCATGATATGAGAGTGACTCATAACAGGGAATGACTTTCCCCGCTAGAACAGTTACAACCACTGAACCGCTTCAAATTTGTGATGAGGTGTGAGAGAGTTACAAATCAGCTTTCTATTGCTAGACATAGAGATTATCTATTAAGGATAATAAATTGATATTGTAATCAATATTCAGATGCTGCATTTTATTTTTGTAACCTATTAGAGCTATTGGCCTCCATGTCATATCTGTGATGAATTGCTGTCATTTCCCTCTTAAGATTGTAACAGTGAAGAGTCTGGGCTTGCAAAGAATCTTGGAAGAGACTGACATTCAAGAAGGTACTTCAGCTTTCAAGTACTCCTTGAAGCCATGAACACAGTCCAGGTTTTCCTGTTACTTTCCTGCCTAGGGCCAAACCTCTTTCTGAAGCACCTGCGGCTCCTCCTACACAGCTCTGACCCACCCCAAGGCAGGACAGACCCTACTCTTTACCCACCCCTGCCTTGGGGATGAAATACCAGACACGTTAAAACAGCAACTCTGAACTCCCACAACCCTGACAGACTCCTCTTTCTGTGACAGCAAATACTTCCACAAAAGGACGGAAGAATGCAACCAAATAATTAGGATTGTCAGCCTAACTACTGCATACATTTTCTAATGCTAAGAGTGGTAGGAAACACTAATTGTTGCTTACTGTGGGATGATTATTTAAACTTGTCAGAGAAGTAGGGAAAAAAGCCACCAACTGCAGACACACGTACATGTTAACATTTTATTTTTTAAAATAATACGGCACCCTATTAATAAAAAGACACAGAAGAGCTGAACATGAAAAAATACAAAATATATGACCACAGTAGCCTCAGAGCATAGCATTCAAATACAGTTAAAACCCCCTCAAAACAGGCTTGAATAATATAAAATATTAACAAATACATGTACTTATTTGAATTAGCTTTTTCCTGTCCCTCTTTTTAGGGTTCATATTTATAGGATTCTTCGAGTCAACTAGAAAGTTTAAAAATTAACTCTTTTTGAAATGTGAAATTATATTCTCATCAGTTTAGAGAAATACAGGAATAAGAACTTCAAAAATACCTAAAACTGTGAAAATTGGCATCACTGCAATCCAAAGAGCTTCAGAAGGCATCACATGCCCATTTACATTTTTCGCTTTTCTACTGAGCAAATGTGGTGCCACTGCTTCACCAAGAAAAAGACTGTGACAGGTTGTAAATATTTAACAGTTTCATCTGTAGCCACACTCACAGTTCAACTGAAGTAAGTTTAGAAGCAGTGAAAAGCTGAAGTTACTCCAGGATGTAAGGCTTAGTACACAAATACATGCTGAAGATCTGGACTACCAGCTGTCACTGTAAAAACACAGACTGCAGAAGGAACATGCAAAGCCTATTAGAAACACAACGTTAAACAGTAAATTAACTATAATAACACAAAATCAGAGGACAAGTGGTTCATCCACTTCATCCCTTCATGTCATCTGCTATACTGCAGCTTACCACAAAAATATAAATACAAGAATAGTAAATCAGTACCTACTATATATAATAAATAACCTTTCTATATAAATTATGAAACTACAGCTACAGTAAAATCAGTGCAAAAATGACTGAAATGTACTGAAGAACATAGTCTTCCTGACAGAATGTGCATCATAGAACACCCATATTTCACCTAGTGCAACAAAACACTGACAAGAATTAAAAAATGCAAGATGCACATCACTAACTGTGCCATTCTAAAATTACATCTATTTCCAATACCAGACAAATCAGATTAAAACAACACACATGTTATTTGAACTGTACACTTCATTCTTTCTCATAATTTTACTGAATTTTAAGTAACTTCCTCTTACTCAATTGATACATTAAATTAAGTTGCTCTTAGGAGTCCATGTTTGTATGAGCAGTCTTTTTAGAATTAAGAAAGTTCTTTTTCTTTTTCCTTGGAAAATTATGTAAAGCAAGTAATGGATCACTTGGCTCACGGAACAAAAATATCTTCTCCCCTGTGTCTAACAACTCTATGGCTTCAGCAGTTGCAGAGTTCAGAGAAACAGGTGGATCAGGCTGTTCCACAGGAGGATGTGCAGGCGAACATCCAAGATGAAAGAATGCTGCTTTTTCCAAGAGAGCAAGTTGCTTCTTCCTTATCAAACTACATTAATGAAAAAAAAAATTGAATTGAAAAATGAAAACTGGGGCAAAACGTGCATAACTTTCTATATCATATCTTGACATAGAAGTGTTGACTTCGGAAGCTAAAGAAAATCATATTTCAACACAGAGAATTGTAATTTTCATTCTAATCCCCAATAATTCATGTATCATTTTATGAGATACAAAATTGCAAAAGGAAAGGTAACATCAAAATACATAAACATAGGGAAGATGAGCAATGTATATGAAAAATATGAGAATTTTGTGGATATGTACATAAAAATCTTTTCAGGTATTTACTATACTGCTTATTATGTGTAAATATGTTGTAGGAAACACAAGAACCAAATGTAACAGTATTAGAAAATGCTTACTTATGAATTAACTTTCTGATTTCTAACAGTTGTAAGAAGAATTTCTGGTCATTAAATAAACTATATAAAAAAAAAACCAAATCCAGATATGTTTGCTCTGGTTTTCTCCTTACCTGTCTTTTCTCTTGTTCAGAGAAGGGATCTTTTCTAAACTTCTGTTTATCAGATCTTGCCTTACTTTGCTCTCCAGTGTTTGCCATAACTCTTGGTTCTTCCTGAGGGGGCAGGAAAGAAAAAAATTCCCAGCAGCAAATCCCCAAATATACACATTTTTCTCCCCTCTCTGACTTTAGCTACCAAACCCATGACAGCAACACCACAAATACAGTCATTAAGAGTGCTCAAGCAGTTTTGCTGCCCTGCCACAAATCATTTAAATCAGCTAAGATCACAGCTCAGGGCATGTTCCCAAGGACCCTTCTCTTTCCTTGACAACCCACATCTGCCAACTAGAGGGCTCAGCACCACGACATCTGCTTTTGTCTCCCTCCCAAGTCATGGCAGGGAGTTGGGAGAGCAGGTCCAGGAGCATCCCTTGGTGTTACTACACAGATTTCAGCTCAAGTTGATGGGGCTAAAGTGGAGTGATAAAGGCCCTGAGAGTCTACCAGTCTCTGTGAGAAAAGGGAAACTCAGTGGCCACTTAAAACACAGTAATTAGCTACAAAGGGACAGACATCTGCAAGGTTGCAACTTCCATTACTAGGAAGGAGTATCTCCTTTACATCCTTAAGAGCTACAGACACCTAAAACATGGTGTGTTATGAACATTATAAATAAAAAAGTGGAAGGAAAATATTTTAACAAACTCCAATTCAGACAACAGAAAGAAGATGATCAGAACAAGATTTCTAATTCTATGAAATAACTGTTTAATTAATGTACTTAAAAATTTTTAACTTTTTATCAATTTATTGTAGTTAAAATATTTCACAAAATAAGGTAGCAGTTTCAAAGTATTTTTACCCCAGAAAAATATTTCAAAAGGAAACTTATGCACCTGTGATTTCTTTCTATTGCTGTCAATCTCATTGTCCAGCAAATACATACACAGGTAAAGCAACAATCTTGTCTTGCAGTGGTCTAGCAGAAAAAAATCACACCTACCTTTTCTTACAGCTGCCAGACTCATCTGCATTGCTGTCACTTTCAAGAACACCATCTGAATATTTACTGATTGAATCGAGGACAGAAAGAACCTCACTTTGTGAGCTGGAGGGCAGCAACAAGTTCAAGACCCTGTGCAACATCCCCATTGGCACCCTTGTCAGTTTAGCTAAATAACCTGCCAGATGGAGCTCCTAGAGAATTAAACGAGTAGAAGACAGAAAAATTTAGCATTGAAAATAAATTTTAGCCAATTTTAATTACTGTTATTAAATAATAAATACTAGATATTAAATAAAATGTCATTATGGAAACAAAATATTACTCAAGGTCACTTTAGTAGTGACAATTTTGGTGTCAAGTGGTCACACTTTCATGTTCACTGTTTCTACCTACACTGGTCTGTGTATATAATGGTTGTCCATTTCATCTGGGACTTAGGCAATGTAAATGCTAAACAACCAGATGATCTTGGCATATTTGCTTAGGGCATGTACTTCATGCCTTTTGATCTGAAAAGTCACAAGGCAACTATATTCTAACATGTAAGGCTTAGCTAATTTATGTATTCTACTACTACAAGGAAATCCTTTCATGATAGCAAGGAAGCAATATGGCATTTCTCAGTCTGTAAAATTAAAGAGAGAAAAATAGCCTCAAAAAGCTTTACATGTTGTCATGGTTGACCACTTCATTGTTCAGCTTCTCATAACGCCAGATTCTGTGATAAGCTCAGAGAACAGATTGTAACATTTGTTAAGAGGTGAAGGATAACACCTACTTTTGTCTTGGCGGTATTTTTTTATTTCCAAATGTCCCATCCATTTTGGCTCAAAGGTCAGCAGTAAAGCATACTCATATAAAGTTCAAATAGACTGAGTTCAAATTTAGTTCTTCCATAGACACTCAGCCAGCCCCATTTCCTGCCTCACTCCAAACACCAAAATTCCATTGCTATTTTCTGCTCTGTTGTCATAAATACTGTATCCCCAGGGCTGTTTCTTCAGATCCCTCATGTGTATCAAATATGAAAATTCTACAAAATATTGAGAACTACATGGAAAGAAAAGAGTAAGGCAAATGAAAGCAAGGTAAATGTTTCAAAGAATGCCAGAAGAAAAGCTGCTGTTGTCTATTCAAACCATACATGTAACTCAGGTAGCTGAAGCTAGGCAAGACATGCCAAACACTCAAGATGACTCACAACAGCTGAGTTATCAGCACTCTGCAGAGCCTCCTGTAGTGCTGATGGAGGAGATGACTACAAAGCCCATGTCACATAAAACCCCACAAGGTCCCCATCTAGGAGACAGCCAGGTTCTTTGTCCACAGTGGTTTCAAAAAGTCACAGCAAATGTTTGAGCCCTGCCTCTTTTTCTACAAGACAACTTTTCAGAGGAGTGAATGCACCTAGGAGATCCCTGGATTAACTGAATCTTCTTCTTTGAAAGAAACAAAGCAACATCAGCAAGGCAGTATTAAACCAAATTTAGACAGATGCAGAGAAAGGATAAAAGAAATCAATCAACCTCCTTTTCCCATAATTGTTCTTCAAGCAGAGAACTCCTCTCCAAAAGGTAGGAAAACAAGTCACTCTCCAAAGTTTCCCAGCCTTTTCAGTGCTGTTACAGATATTCCAAGGAAACCGCTGAGATCACACAGAATTAACAAGACAAAATCCCAAGACTGATGAGAAGACTGGTAAATTGATGCAGTTCTTTTTATTTTCAGCTTGAAGAAGCACCAGAGTTGAACACCAAAAAGATGTTTGCTCAGGCTGCTTAGTGGAAGAAATTAACTGATTCTTCTCTGGACAGGAATGCAAATAAGAGCTTAAATCTTAATACAGACACTTAAGTCTAACTTCTACAGTACTGTGTTGCACTTTTGGTCTTTAAAAACTCTTCTCCTAGAAACTTAAAAAACACAATATTAATTGAGAATAAACATGACAGATCTCTGAGACCTATTCTGCTCTTTTTGGCTAATGTTCTCAGGACCTTTAAACCAGTTATTTTTATATGGGTACACATCATGACTTTAGTACTGCTTCCTTCTGTAGCAGTTTCCTCTTTAAAATGCTTTTTCTCTGACCCTTACCTTTCTGCACCAAGTATGACTTGGACTGAGAGGCGACCCTTAATACTTTTCTAGCACAGCAGAACTGACAAGTAAGAATTCTGCAGGGTGCCACAAAGCTGTCAACAACCCCAGAAGTGGCACAGGTGCCCATCACTCAGCTGCACCTGGCAGATGTAAGCCAGGGGAGTGCTGCTGTGTGAACATGTGCCAGCACTGAGCACCATCTGCAGGTGCTCACGGCTACCCAGAGCAGCTTGCAGAAGTGCAAAGAAGTGAATGTGTATGCAAACACAGGAATGGTCAGATCAAAAGCCTCCAGCATGGGATGAGTTTGATTCTTCAGGTGTATTATTGGTAAAATACCACAAAGGTCAGGAATTCATTTTTCTATAATAACAAATGGATACAAGTGCTACTTGTGCCACCAACAATCTCATCTGTATTCCTAGAATCTTGACAAAATAAAACCAGGAATGAATGGTAGATTATAAACAGCAGAAATGTTTTTAAGTATTTGGACTGAGCAATGTGTATTTAAACAACTGATGCAAGAATCAATGAACTCAAGCCATGTTGTGTTTCAAACTTCCTGTGCTGTTTCCAAATGCCAGCCTGCCTGCATTGTCTGTTGTATCTAAAATGCAATTTGTGTACCTGGGGCTACAGCCATGAGTTTATTCAAAAGTAACAACTCAGCCAGAGGCTTATGATCCTGAACTCACTATCATTCAAGCAAATCTCTTATTGACCTAGATCTGCGTTGATAAGGATGTAAGCTGAAACATGAAATACAAGAAAGTGAAATTTACCTGTTTTTTTTTCAGAGAAGATGCCATCTACATCTCTGAAAATTAGTCTAAAGGGGAAAATCCTCTTTAAAGAAAAAAATGAGTGTAAGCCAGCTATAGTTTCCTAACATGTCAGTGTAGTGTGTTCTAAGTACATCCAAAAGTAGGATTGTATAACGTCATGAGCCTTAATAAATTAGTAAGTTAATATTCTTCTAAGGGTAGACTTCTAAACAGTTGAATTAAGAGTAGTCACGTTTGGAATTATAGTTAGGAGTTATTACACTATTATACTTGCTGAAAACAGAAATTTTGTTTTCTATATCTGCAGGGTGAATAGGTATAGGTTTCATGGCATTTCAATAAAGTATGTTACAGGGTATCTCTGGGCTACACTTTTTATGAAATAATACAAACAAAAACCCCAATAGTATATTTGATGCATATTTATACAAATAAATTATTTCTTCAGGGAATCTTATCAATGAAACAAGTATCCCAAGTTTTTCAAGTGCAGTGAGCTGACAGCGCTGCTTTTAAACCTTTGTCTTCAACAGGTCAAGATTCACAATTATTGAAGGTCATTGTTCACCTACTACTGTGCAAAGAGGACAGGGTACTGTGAAAATGAAGATGTACTCTGTTTGCACGCATATATAATCTCCAAAACAATGATTTTAACCTCTCAACTTGCAAAAGACATGCCACGCTGTTGAGAAGCCCTTTCACAATGTATCTGCATCAGAGAAACTTAACAAGCATCATGGGAAGACAAATTGCCATAATCCAAGGGGAAATGCTACACCACTCAGGCACACAGAAGTCTATGGGTCTGGATGGGATCCACCCACGGGGATTGAGCAAACTGGCCAAGTGTTCATTGGGGCATTTTCCATCATTTACCAGCAGTCCTGGCTAACTGGAGGGGTGCCAGTTGACTGGAGGTTATCAAGTGGGACCCCATCAGCCCAGAAGGGCTGGAAGGAGGATCTCGGGAGCTAGATGCCTGTCAGCCTGACCTCAGTCTTGGTAAGGTTATGGAGTAGGTCCTCTGGAGTGGCTCAGCAGAAACAAACTAAGACACAGGAAAAGCTGACCAGTAGCTAGACCAAAGTGGTCCTTCCTTGACATGGTGGTCTCTGAAGCTCCCAATTCATGATACAGGGGACTGTGACCACACTTGTCCCAGGGAGGAGAGATACTTGGACACAGAAAGCTGCCCCACCAGGTCTTTTTTGATGCTAGCTACATATCTCACTCAAGGCCTGCAGATAAAAACTGGGGTCAATCAAGCAATTCATTGTTAAGGCCTTTGCAGGACTGACGAGCAGCCAACACACAGCAAATTATGTGAAGACAAGACACTCGGTTTGAAAACAAGTATGAGTAATGATACTAGAAGATTTAACTAGCAGTTCTGCTATCATTTAATTTTGAAACATAGTCAATGCAAATCATTCTTAACACTCATCAAAATCTAAACAAAACCCTTGTTTCATGACATGAAAATCAAACTAAATCTGTCTGTTAACCAGAAAATCAGGCACTTTAGTTCTCCACAGAATGTAATGCAACAGGACAAACCCTGAAAGGATTTGTAAAACAAACAGAAGTATAATTCAGTAAAATTCAAAAGGCTGAAAGTAGGTCAGAATTAACTGAAGTGACTGACAGTATAGGCTGAAAACTGGTAACAACTACTAGCAGAGAAGTATAACTCTGAATACATCTGTAATGGTTCCCTAAAAAGAAGAAAAGCTGATATCCAGACACAGCAGTAATTTAAACTTGGAAGCTTTGTTCAATTTCATGCTTACCTGACTATAAATTGCCAAAAATGCATCCATTTCTATATTTTCCAGGAGATCTTCAAGCACCACGCAATTCCACTGCTCATCTCTCAAGCTGAAGTGAAAGACAGAATTAACATTGAAATCTTCCCAGGTGCAATGACTGTATTATAGGAAACAAAATCTGAAGGTCACCCATTCAGGAAGCATATCTGTCTGTCAGCAAAGCTGTTGAGAGCAGCCTAACTTCTAAAATATGCCAAATTCTCTTCCCTTCTTCCCCCAAGCAAACATCAGAGCAGAATCTTAGGCTATGCTCTTGCACACAATTCAAATCTGGAATCATTCCAAAGCAATGTGATTCAACCTGTTCCCATCCTCTTCTTTAAATTTCATCACACTTTAAGGCAAGTTGTGGATCTTTTTGTAGCTGAAATATGATATTAAACAGTTAACTTCCTCACTGCTGGTGATTTCATTTTTCTAGATCAAAACATAATGACATCATGTACAAAACCTGTAATGTACAAAAGTACAAAACTTGTTTCTTACAGTAAGTTTTCAGGTAAAGACTAGCTGCGGTTTCTTTGAAGGCTTCCATGATAGATTACCAGCTTGTGGATACTCCTGCAGAGATTTATCTCATCTTCTACTGACTCCTCACTTCTGCAACAGGAAAATTGTTCATCTAAACTGAGTAGGGCTCCAGCCTTTTCAGAATTAAAACAGGCTTACCACTATCACAGCCATTTTTAATATATCAGTGGTTTCATGGAAAACACTCTTTCTAATGGAAAGCACACTTTGAGACTGTTAACGTGAAGCTTGAAATGTGCTAGGCTTTTAATACTGTGCAATACACATGGAAATGTCATTTCTACCTCCTGTAATGAAAATGAAATGTAATACAAAAGGCTGCAATAATTCTGCAAATTATCTCCCATTTTTGCTAGTCAGCCTTTACGACAAGACAGATATTTCTATATACCTCCCAAGAGGCATTTTATTTGTCACTGGTATCTTTACTTAAAAACTGTCCAGGGAAAATTGAAATTGAAGAAGAGTTTATACATCTCATCAAAAATAATTGTGTGCCAGAGAATTCAGTCTACAGTACAGCAAAGTAGATGGAAATTAAATTTAAATTGTCTCAGCTACTTCCTCTGACCCCAGCAGATCATGTATCTCTGAAGTCCCTACCTATCTTCTTGGGAGACAATGTAAGAGGATTAAAACTCTTTTCCTCCATACTGCTTAGGAGTATCATTATTTTTCCATTATCCCTGTCAAAAAAATGGTGACTGCCATGCAACACAGTGCAATTTATATGCTACTAAGTTTTTATTATTTCATGATGCTTATTTCAATATTGCCAAGACTACTCAGTTATGCTCTGGGCCACAGCACAGGAAGGCAGTGTTCAAACACCGATCTATAGTCCCTCCCCAGCAGAGCAGAACATTCCGCCTGCTGTTTCTCCAGGATATTTTATGGTCCTTAAGAACTGCGGTAACACAGTAAAACCTGAGACAAAAGAACTTACCTTTGCTTGTACAGGTTTATAAATTGTCTACATTTATTCATGGCCTGTCTTAACAGAACTGTCACATGTCTTTCTGCATTTGTGTCCACAGCTTCATTTGAGAGTCCCAAACCATCCAGAATCCATCTCTGCCTACTCATTAGATGCTGCTGTGCTGACTCCTTGTGCAACATCTCATACTCCAGCTTCCTGTCAAGCTCTTCAATCTCCTAGAGGTTGAAAATGCACGATGATAAAAAAGTTATAATTTAACTTGAAAGAACAAATTTAATTTGGAGTTAAGAGAAAAGATGATGGTATCAGATTCTTCTGATATTACTTTATTCATTTCTTATTCTACCCAGCCACTTGAAGTCATTACACTTTTCAATTCATTGCACAGCTTCAGTAAACATGACTGGTATATTATGAATATCAGAACAATGAGGAAAGCTATGACTCAATTTTCATTGTGTTAAAAGTCAATGCCCTCTGAAACCTTCCACTGTAGAGGACATCCCACAAGTACACTGCCAGCATGGCTGAGATCAAAACTAAGGAACACCACCATTCAAATTCATTTGTAAGCTGCATAAACGCACTGAAATAGCTTGAGAAACTCAGGCTGACTAGTTTTAGTTATACCAAATTAACAGCTAATATCAAAGGGATTTAAGTTAAAAGGCAGTAGTAATTCACAATTAGTCTGAAAAAGTTAGGGTTAAAATACAATGCTCTGAAAATCAAAAGGTTAAAACCCAAAGTCTTCAGGGGACTGGATCCCCCCTGCTAAAGATCTCTCTTTGGTCAAGAAGTCAAACTAGCCAGAAGGAAGGCTTCATATTCCCATTTCCAATGTCACTGTTGTCTCACCTCAATCTTTACATTGCTTACTATCTCAAAGCCCAACTTCCTAACCAGTACCTCGGAGGAAATGCTGAATTTTAATCTATTCCTCTGCCTCATCAGCTGTATTTAACTCAGTGTTAGCTATTCTAGGTCTCACTTCTGCCCCTTCAATCCTTTTTCTTCACCTGTTCAAGGACAGAGAAGGTAAAAGTCACTTCTCTGAAAAGCCCCCTCTCACTTACTGCATAAAAGGCAAAAATATTCTGTCTACAAACAACTTTTACTATTTCCTACAGATCTAATACAAATTTAAGCAAAACTGGAGTCATATAAGCATTCTAACTGCCACTCTATGAGAAACTGTAGAGATGGCCACATTAAAATTTAACAAGGAATTTTCACAGCAATAGCTGTTTAATGATGCCCTCTAGCAAAGAGGTTTTTCTCAAAAACCCATTTTGTTTGTTCTACTCCAATGCTCTCCCCAAGCCTCACTTGGATGGTTTCAAATAGCAGGTGTAGGAAAAAAAAAGTCCTTGTGAATACGGAGCACTGAAGTATTAAAAAAGGATTAGAAAATTGGCACATATCAAGTATGTAATAAATATGGTGAAGGGAAGAGGTTTTTTCCAGATTTCCTACTATTTTAACTGCATGAGTGTGCTTGGAGGGAGATAGGTAGAAGGCTGTATAGATAACCTCTAAAAACTTGACAACTGAAGCATCTCATGTGGTTATGGATTTTGTATATGGACAGCATATAACGTGAGCAATTCTGTAAGACAGTCACAACAATTTACTATTCAAGTCATGACTCCCAACCACTTCTTAACTTTCTTTCAATCAACAAAATATTAAGTAGCCGCCAAAATACTCTGACTGCATGCAACCATAACAAAAATAAAAAATAATAATACACAATCTTCCCTGGCTCTAAGACTTTCCTTCTCTTTATGACTTTTACTGAATGCATTAAAGTGCACATACTCTCAGAAGTTAAAGTCTGGGCCACCAGAATCTGCAAACCAGCAGCTAAATCAAAGATACTCTAACAGTTCCTGTTTCCTAACAGGATTTTTTTTCTTTTAACAACTACATTACTTACAGGATTATGTGCTTCTAAAATCTGAATACATTCCAATTTTGACAGGGTTTTTGATGTGTTCAGTTGTTCAAAGAGCAAAGCTTGCACATTTATGATAGCAGTATACAGCTCCAGCATTTTGGATTTTTTAACAGTCTTTTGAAAGGCTAAAGAAGCAATATACTCTCCAAGTTTATTTTCCAGATTGCGCAGGTGACACTCTTTTTCAAGCTGCAACTCATACTTAATCTAAAAAAAAAAATAGGAAAACATGAAAGATAGAAAGATTAACAGAAACTTACATGCACACACGATTTTGGCAGTCTGTAATTAACAAGCAGGATTATAACAGCAAAGAAATCAATGCTGTTATCTTATAATGTAATACACTGTTTTAAGAAGTGCTTTTAACCTTCAATTCCGAACTTTTACTGTAATAAAAAAAATTACAGTACAGTCAAATACTGTAAAGAGATCAGGCTTTCTTTTAGGGTAATCAAAACTTTAATATTAAATGCTAGCCCAAAACATAGGGTCTATATGATTTTTATTATGATAAAATTAAAAGCTAGAAATACAAATAAATCTAGGGTCAACTATGGTTAAATGAAAAGATAAAATACACCTTTCTGTTCAGAAAAAACATGAAACTTATAAAAAGACTGTATTTAGTTTCAAATTGGTAAGTGTCAGTTAACGCTGACTGATGACATTCAGCCTACTATTCTTTGAGCAAATAGCCAAAAATCCTCTTATATAAAACAAAGTTAAAGTCTATTGGCAATGGATTTTAAATAAGGTTAAAACTGGATTGGATCAACATCAAACAGCATAAAATCAAAGTGATTTAACTCAGTAACTGTGTTGCTGCCGCACATTTGATGGAACATCCACAGAAACTATTCAAGGGTGAAAGGCAAGTGCAGCATGTGCAGGCACATAACCCAGTGCAGTGTGACTGATGAGCTCTCCATGCTGTACCACTGACAGCCAAGGACACTGCACTGTGACTATTTTTCTGTGGGACAAAGTGTATAGCAGCCAGCTGCAATTACCTTCTTTAGATGCTTCCATCTGAGCTTGTCACTAAGCTCCCTTCACACTCAAAGGAAAGGAAAAGGTACTTCTCAGTAGGTTTCATATCCTAAAAAATGTGTTTCCACTGACATGTAAGGTGGATGCCTAGGTTAGACACTGATGGCTACACTGCATACCTAACATTTAGGTACCTGAATCTTCAAAAAACAGTAAACAATTTGTTTTTATTCTCTCTCCCTGTACTATTCACACGGGCCCAAAGGATTGTAAGAGAGAGAAGACGCAGATAGAGAAAGCACATGAAGCCCTGAGAGCTCCAGCTCCACTACTTGGTGTTGCCATCACCTGCTGCCCCACGTGCCCATCCATACACTGCTGGGTATCAGAGCCCAAGGTTTTTCCTCACTCCATCTCTAAATTCTTTCTTCATCCTGACACATCTGATAGGTTTCACAGCACACCAAAAAAACCCAAACCAACTACAACCATTTTCAGAAATCAGCATTTTCAGAAATTTCCAGTACTATGTATTTCAACAGCAATGCTCAAATAACTACTGCCTGTGACAGAATGGAAGAACCTGTCATCAAAGGAGGAATGTCAAAACCTTTTAAAGTTATGGTCAAGTTGACTACCACCATGGCCTCTGGGAGCAGATACTCACATCTGCATTCTACAGAAAAGCATTTATCCCATCAAGTTTGCTCTGTCTCTTAAAGAACAGGCAGAGATGAGCTTGGCTATTTAACTCAGATATGTACATGCCTAGTACCTTAACAGTAGGCATTCTGTGGTACCCCTTTGTACATGCAATCTCCCTCATTTTACCAGTCTAAAAATAATAAAGACCAATAGTGATTGCCCTGCTGGTGTGCACTAAACACCAGAAAGGTCAACTGTAGTCCTTAGACACTGTATGACTTCCCATTGGCACAAAACCTGATTTTGGCCATCAGAATATCTTTGCACAAATTGAAATTATATGTACTAAAGACATTAAAAACCTTATCAGCTTCCTATTCGTGTTAAGCACAATTATACATGATTGACTCAATTTATGATTAATTTTAAAGGAGAATTTAAGGATACTTCCACCAAGTTTTTAGACACCTAAGATGATAAATATGTAATATGATGACCACAAATTTTCTCTGGACCTGCTAAGAGTGGCTGTGTATCATACAAATTCTATTATCCAGTAGAGAGAGGTAAATGTAAAATGTGATTTGGAACCAAATACACTCGTGATATTCTCTTGCTCATGTGATATTCTCCAAAGCCTCCACCAAATCATCTGGAATGTCTTTGAATGCAAGAGATAGATTACCTTCAGGAAATCTTTCCTACTAATTTAAATTATGCCAATACAAATCAAGAATAAGAGATCATCCTACAGACACAAACTGAAGGCAGATTTATTTTCTTGATACTTGTAACAAATCTCCATCTTAAAAGACAAATGCTGTCTCTCAACATTACTGTTAATCTAACAAATCAATCTGGAATAATGCAGGTGCATGACACTAAATAATAAGTAAGCATATGGGTTACAAATAAACATATGGCATATTTGGGTTACAAGGAGAATTAACTCAAGAGATTGCACCAGCATTATGGTAACCAAAATGATAAAAACTAAGCTCTTATTTTGTAACACAGAAGGCAGATATTTATAGTGAAGCAAGAGAGATAGTCAAAACTGGGAATTTACAGAACAAGAGCTGAGCTGTCTTGCAGTATTTGCTCAAACAAAAGAAGATGACATTTACTCTAGGACAGATCCAGAAATATCTATTGCTTGTTTCTATGTTTCAGTTTTTTGTAGGAAAAAAGTCAATAATAATAATAGTTTAATATATGTATCTTCTATGCTCTTTGCAAGAAATCCATTAAAGTGAATTTGAAGCCTTTTGATTTCTATAAAGTGCTTTATACTGAAAAGCAAGTAGCTTTAGCATCTCCCATTTAAGCTCACAGCCCAGCAGTTCACAGGTATTTGAAATCAAAGACAAAAAATCCCAAAGAACATCCTACAAGTCACAACTTTGATACAGATTGCACAAGACAAAAAATCCCACCCTAACTCAGTTTTCTAGGTGAGGCACATATTTAAAACATAAAAAATAATAATCTTTCTTCTAAAGCCTGTGCACAGGACTAATTTGTCAAGTAAGACTCAGGTTTTTTCCTCTGCAAGGCACACTGAATTAAATTTTGTATGACTGATCACTGTGACACAAGACAGTGTTACTAAAACATTTAGCAATTCTCAGAGCCATACTGTCCCACTGTCCAATTTTAAGGTCTCACTTGTGAAATTCCCACTGACTTGCCCTCACTCCTCTTTTCAGTGGTGAAAGTTGCTGCACTACTAGGTGATTTTTAAAGAGCGGATGGAATGGAAGTGAGTCCTCAAGAGTTAAACAGACATGTTACCAAATACCAGAATTCTAAAGAAAGGCAAGGAGTTTATATCCAAAGGAGCCAGCAATACTTTGCTGCCAACAGCTGCTGTCTAGCAAGGTGTTAAGGGAGAGTCACTGCTACAGCATCACTGTACAGAGCAATACAAGTCAGAAATGAACCAGGCTGGACAGCTAATGCCACAAGTCAGCTTTCAAAACCTGGGCTACATTGAGTTTTGAGTTTACTTAAAAGCTGCGAAATGATGGATGATAACAGCCAAAGTTTTGGCTGCCAGAGACTAAATAATTTATGATTTCCATTACAATAGTACCTATCCAAGGAATGTGAAAAAAATAATGAAGCAGACTTACCCGCCTAGGAATAAACAGGTCCATTTTTAAAAGGACTAATGCTTCGGAGTATATGGGATGCTCCCTATTCAGTGCATGACAGCAGCTTCTTAACTAACAGAAATTATCGCAACACTACTAGAATGAGTGAGTTATGACAACAGGCACACACTGAAGAATCATCCTTTTCTTCCAGCTTTTATTTATATGTCTAAGACACTGCCTTCCAGAACACACATCTTGAAAAATATCTCAAGAAAGGAGAAAATAAATGTTTAAAGTATGACTAGCTTTATATGCCACAAAATTATTAAGTAATACCAGAAGTCTGCCTTTGTGGTTTAGAAGCAGGATGTGCTATAAAACTTTAAAAATATAGATTAAAAAAAATTACATAGGAATGTTTTGACAGGTGCGTGCACACAACTGAATGTACAGTTTGCTTTTTCACAGGAAGCAAGTTTCAGACACAAGAACTTTAAATTAATTACACATATATGAAATCTGGGGATGGATGAACGAATGATGAATAGATGAATGAGTAAATGAGTTATCACCTTTAGTGTAAGTTTGAACCCATTAAAATGAATAATGAAGAAGGATGGAAATGCAGTTTGAGAACTCAAGTTCACTTATAAGGAGGCTCAAGAATGTAATTTTAATTGTGGCTGAACTCAAAGGCAAAAGAGATGCCACTGATGACAGAAACATTTATACTTTTGTCAAGTAGCATGGCATTTATACAACATGTTCAGTATATTCCATGAATACTAATATTCATGGTCCAAACTGCAAAAATAGATAATATTTGCATATTACTAGGTATTAAAGCCTCACATTAAACATGCCTAAAATACAAGGGATAGAACATCTCTCCTGAAGAAAGGTTGAGAGAGTTGGGGTTGCTCAGCCTGGAGAAGAAAAGGGTCAGAGGACACTTTACTGCAGCCTTTCAATACTTAAGGGGGAAAGATGGGAATAAACCACTTAGCAGGGCCTGCTGCAATTGTTTTAAACTGTAAGAGGGTAGATTTAGACTAAATATAAGGAAGCAATATTTTACAACTGTTAGAAACATTTAACCTTTTTAAACATATTTATTATGATGAATTTTAAATTAATATTAAATTAATATCAAGTATTTTAAAATAGGAAGAAAAATTTCACAATATTTTACAATGAGGGTGGTGAAACACCTTCAACAATATTCAGTAAATTAACTCCCCTTAAACAAACAAAATGCTGCATTACTCAACTGGTATTACTATCTACCCCTAGCCACATGCCACTTTCTGACTTGACAGCTCTGAAACCAGCCATACAATCAGAACAACAACAGGTATGCCAGATGGTGCATATAAAACTGGAACAATGAGGCTTAGAGAAGTTAACTTTCCATTGTTAAAACAAGATTCTAATAAAAATGAAAGGCAGTATTTACACCAAACAAGTATTCAGTACTTTTTTAACTGTAGAACTTAGCCCATAATCTGATGTACTTTCAAGTAACACTACCAAAACCCCCTAAATTTTGAGGATCAGGGCATGAGGCATTGAAGTCAAAATTTAAATGCCTCCATTACAGGATTAGTGCATTCCTGGACCATAGTTACTGAACTAGTGAAGAGTGCTAGAACACACTTGCCTTCTTGTTGCGGTCTTGCCCAAGCACCTGCTCTCACTTTCAAAGACTGGGTGCTAGACTGGATATACTTTGCTTTTATCATCTCTAACCAATACAAACAATGTGTTGCTCTCACATTAAAGTGAAATTATTTCTGAATTAACACATTGATCCAGTATTTTTCATTTTTCAGGATACAGGTATCAAAAGCATAAGAAAGAGGTAAAAAAATAGCTTTTTGTCCAAACTGGTACTAAAAGTGATATCACAATTGCTTTTGAAACTATTTTTTCATCTACCAACTTTAATTACCAATGACACCTGCTTGTTCTGTGTAGTTCTTACAGCTGTGCACCACCTATGTCTAACAAACTTATCATTGCAATATCCCTCTGACATACAAAACTTTTATTACCCATATTTTACACATGTGAAAGATCACTCGGACCATCTACTGGCAGAGAAGTAAAAAGCCTTCAAAATCCTGTATTAAGATCGGCCCCACTCATTTCTTGAGAATTAACTTTTGACTGGGGCTGCGTGTCTTTAAAAGGTACCCACCAGAATCAAGACTTCCTTTCAATTAGCTCTGTACAAATAAACTCAGACTCTACCCAAAAAGCTTTTGAATCTAAGAATCCATTTTTGGGATTTCAACTGCATTAGCAGATGTCCAAGAACTAAATGCTGCTCAGCTGAAGCATGCATTGAAGTACCTTCCATGTTTCAAAACTCTTTCTAGAAAACCACAGGATCCAGGGGAGTCTTGCAATCTTGCATACACCAAGTCTCCAAACCATTGGAAGAAAAAAGGGTAAGACATGAAACCAGTTCTATAACTAAGATGCAAAAATTAAAAAAAAAAAGCAAAAACTATTCAGCTTGAAATACACCTTGATAAAATCAGGCAAGAGTAGGGAGATGCATCATGCCACTATACCTTGCACCTTTTTTTATCTGGTTCTTATTCACACTGATAGAATGCTGTCATTCTTTAATTACTAAAGATCTAGGCTTTGACCTCAGTCCAGAAAAGTTTGTACTTACCCTATTCAAATTTTCACCTGTCACTGAGTCTTCATAAATTAAAATTTTGTCCTGTAAAGATTTCTTCAGAATATCTAACTTATTTCTATTCCTGGATCCTGTTTTTCCCATTTTAGAATGCTGCTGTAACAAAATGAGCAAAAATGCTTTATTTGTAAGAGGTATACGAGGATGCTAGTGTTAAGATTATTACTTGCTATTATTGGCACATCCATCAAATAATGAAACACTTGGCAAATACGACTTTCACTGAGAAAGTATTTCTGAAATGAAGGTGCTGCCTATTCATTCGGAAGATTCCTGTCGGACATTCAGACAAAGAAAGAATTTTTAAAAAAATTTCTTTCAAGTGGAATTGTATGTTCACACTTTCCATGAAAACTGGTAGCATATACATTTGATTTTAAACAAGCTTTAGCAGTGATAATAAGAGAAGATTTTAACTGATAAGTTGTCTCCTCAGCACAGCTGAAAATGAACAAAGAATATTAATTTAAGATCTACATTGTTTTCAACACACAGTCTATGAATCACAAATGAACCATGATAATATTAAGAGGCACTGTTCCATGTAATCAAATTATTCTTCACCTTTCTATTTCTTTACAAGAATACCAACTAAGTATATGTACTCTTGGGGAAATGATAACATCTGTTCAACTGTAAGGTTTTGCAAAGTCAGTTCCCTCCGTTAGTATTTTAGAAACGATTAAGGCTTTGAACTAGGCTAAGTCCTAGCACAATTAACCCAAGGTAGTTTACATGTTCAGAAAATATAAGCGAACCAAAACAAAGCAAGGGCAAATCCTCCTTTTTAAGAAGGTATCAGATACAATTAATAGAGGAAATGCTTTTTGCCCCACTACTTTTTAAGAACTGAAAACCATTTATGATTCCATAGCTTTTACACTTTACTGAAGGAATTAAACACCTCTCACAGGGTTCTTTAAATAGTGCTGGATTTGATAGGCAGATAGACTCCTTGTTGGAAATACTTCTCTAACTTTGACTATGCCTCATCTTCTACATATTGAGATGTGGGGAAAAAACCCCAAACTGTTGGCATACACTTCAATCTTTTGAAAACAAGAAGCAGAAATCATGCCCAAATCCTTGCCAAGAAAGGCCATCTAGTTCAGGAGCTTTACTTTCCTAAACAGACAAAACAATGTAGAAGATTCTTTTTCAGAAGTTCCCAAAACTTTCACAAAAGCAACAGAAATACAGGTGTATGTGAAAAAAAACCTATTTATCCAACTGCCGCCCAATTATCTTTAAGTCCACTGGTCCATGCAGACAGGAAAAGTGCACACTGCTGTCACACCTATGGAGAAGTTATGGACCCAGATCTGCAGCCAACACCAGCAGCTGCAGGTACACCCGGGAAGCCCTTCCACACCCCCACACTGATCCCACGCTGTTCCCACCTGTTTGTTGGTCATTGCTAAATTCTGCTCAACCTTCAGCACCTCGGTGTCCTTCTGCTCCACCTCAAAAGCCTGAAGCAAGGTTCTTGCTCTTATCTTGGGCCAAGCCAAGCTGCTGTCCACCTGAGAGAAGCAGCAGTGCAACTCTTGCCTCATTCTAAGCAACTCCTCTTCTGAGAGTGAGAGGGGTAAACTTAGAAGTTGCCTGTTAAAAAAAGAAGAGCCATTTGCTGGTCAGCAATTTAGGCAACAATGCATAAAATGTAAGAGACATGCACACAAATACTTTACTTAGCAGGGACCATCCTTTTTTTGGTCTATTTCATATATCAGTAGGTGATTTCACACACAGCAATGAACTGCTCAGCATGTACAAAACATCCTTGAGGATACCTTAAATTCTGCATACAGAGCTTCCTGGACTGTGAAACTTCATTTTCAAAGGAAAACAGCATTTGAATGTTTTAAAAATAAATTAATATTTTTAGCACATTTCCTACCCATATAATCCTTCCACCTCTTCAGACAATACAATCCCTGAACTTCACCTGAAATCAAGATAAAAGCTTCCCGTAAAGCCTCCCTGTGTTCCCATAAAGCCTCCCTGTGCTGTTTCTCAGCCCTCAGCAGCCACAGCTACTGAGAAGGAAAAAATAAAAGTCTCTCTCTATTATGAACACATATGTCATCCCTTCCATCAACAAGTCACAAGGATTGCAGCTGTTGTTTGTAAAAAGGCTTTTTGCAGTCTGATCAACACAATATATTTTAAGACTAATTTGAATTACTCGAAGTTCCCATTTTATAGAAGTATATAGAAGTAAGGTTCTCACCACAGATCTCTAATGAACTGATCATCAGGTGAAGCTGAAGTGGACTTAAAAATAAAGCATACTCAGTTCTGATTAACCTTAGTCTACATTTATCTTCTTGCCTTGTTTATCTTATTTCCTTCAAAATATTTCATAAAAAATAGCATACTTTTATTTGTTTGGAAATTCCCTTTATTCCACAAAAAATTGTTTGTATTTAAAACACAAACCGCATGTTTTTTAAAGATAATATATTTTTCAATATATTATTTTCAGTAATATATTGAAAAATATATTATACTGCGTGTTTCATTAGTATTAATACTTTTATTCAATATATAACAGGCCTATACCACCTCATCAAATATTTGAGCTTAGAAATCCTTTTTTCTTTCTACTGATTCAGCAAAGAAGAGTTAGATCCTTAATTAATACATTTTAAATGCATGAGGTGTTTCCCTTCAAAGAATTACTTAAGACAAGACTACTCCAAATGATCATTTATAGTATACTTAACCATTTGTCATCTTGTCTTAGACTCATGGAAGAAAATCCATGGTATAAATCCATGTACATAGATATATAAACAGAGATACAAAATAAAATACAGCAAGTAGAGTTTTGCCATGTCTATATTTAAAAAGGACTTTAGGCATTAACAATCTTAATAAATATCTTGGACTAACCCATGGTCTCTTTGATAAGTAACAGAAATGAAAAGCTATCATTCAAAATAATTCTTTGTGAAAACTAGATAGCAGATGAGAACATAAACATGGGAGCTGGCATCTGTCATCAGAATACTGTAATTGACAGACAATGGACTGAAAGAAGACAGTGACAGATTTTAAGGGGCCTTTGAAGGACAGTTGTTGCTGCATTTTTTTGTATATATTTTCCTGCATTTTACTGAAAAAAACCCGAACAGCTTACTGTTGCTTCAAATAAAGATAGCATCTAACAAATATGACAGGCACACTGCAGGTTGGAACACAATTATTATGGAATTCTAAGTTAGAAACAGGAAAGTCCTGCTGGGTCATACAATCTACTTCCATACTCCTGCAAGTCTGCTCTCAGCAACATATATAAATGACTTGTAAGAAAGTATCTAAAATGCTGAATAAAACACAAAGCCCTTGAAATTAGAACCAAAACAATGGGAAAAAACTGAAATCTTTTCTTAAGAAAGCCAATGTAATGGGTAAAGTTTCTTTTTATATTCCTCTTATATGATTTTACAACATGTGGTAGGAAAACTTACAAAGATTCTGTCTGGATAAAACTGCCCATACAAATCTATTTTGCTTTATAGAAGAGGTATGAAAGAGAAACTTTTACCATTGTCTTTTTTTTTCCCCCCTCCCTGTTAAATCTCTTATGCCTGGTACATTTTCTTCAGAGCTGCACAGATTATTATAGGTTTGCCTGTTCCAGTTGCTTCCCCTAAAGCTGCAATTTTATTTTTTCACATTCCCATGTCTCTAACAATGTCTCTTATTAAACAGACATTGTATAGGAAATGTAGTACTGCAAATATTCAGGCAATCTAACAACCAGACATAGGTGTACTTGAAAGCTAAGAACAAATGCTAACTAACATTCCCTGATCTCTCAGGCACCTTGCGGCCCACTCTGAGAGGCACAACCACTCCTGGCCACAGCCATGGGCTCTCCCTGTGCAAGGTCTCCCAACTGTGGCAAGGCCACCACCTGCTTTCCCACTTCCTCAGGGTCACACTGCAGCAGGCAGCAATGGCCATAACACTGCAGTGGCCAGAACTCCTCTCTGCAGCACTGCCTGTGCCATGATGCCTGTCTGGCTCAGGGCTTGGTGCCAGGGGCACTCTGTTAGCAGGCCAGGGCAGCCGAGTCTGACACACGGAGACCTGAGCTGGGCAGGCAGGACACTGCGCTGTGTACTGAGGGACTGTGCAGAAATCATGCAGCAAAGCTTAAAACAAACCCCATGAGTAAGGCTTGACTTGTGGCTACAAGGAATATACTGAACTCGGACTTGGGGCCAATTAGGTCTGACGTACTAATTGGCATTTTCAAAGGGAGAGACCTCAAAGAATAGACTAAGAATAACAATGAAAGATGTGTAAGCGATACCTCCCATGGAATGAATGGAAGTATAAAACCTTCATTCCATGTTTTCAGCTTCAAGACTGTGTCTCCTGGGACTTCCACTGCAGTGCTCACCTACTCACGCCACATGGGCTGAGCGCTTGGAAAAAAAAAAAATCAATTTCTAAGTGCCCAACAGAGAACTGGACAGGTGTGAAAACTCCTAGTTCTCCTCTACTTGCAATAGTAACTAAGGAAACAGTGCAGAGAGATACTTGCATGAATATTGATTGCTCCCAGCTCCTGGTTTTTTTTTGTTCTGAAATGCCTGTTTCCAGCTCTTGGCTTAGCTTCTGCCTGGCGAGCTGAAGCAGCTCTTCAGCAGCCATGCTCTTATCATGTTCTTCCCTTTCAAGCTGTCCGTGTTTAACAACCATCTCTTTTTTGTGCTCCTCCACAGCTTCCAGCAGGAACAACTTTGGCACATTGAGCTTGACCAGTTCTTGCACAAACACTGCACACTGAACACGCTTAAGCTCTTCAATGGCTTTCTCTGCTATATTAAGTAGAAGCTCTTTCAGCTCTTCGCTGGCCTCATTGTCAAGCTTTTCAGTAAGCTCTTCAAATTCAATGGTGTGATCACTCAGAAGATTTTTCCAGTATCTCAGGTAGTGAGAGATCTCATTAGTAGTTTTGAAGGGGTCTCCAAGCGACAGCTGCTCCTTCTGATGCTCTTTCTGCTGATTCATTTACCAAAAGGAGGAACAAAGTTAAGAAAAAAGGAACATCTCGAATTCTAGCTCCTTCAGTATGGATTTCATAGCAACGCAAAATTTCATGCTTTTGCTTTTCCACATTCTTGAAACTGCTTTTCAGTGTCCAGAGGCTTACCTAGCCCTCAACAGATTGGCTTTGTGAGCACCTAGGTGATAACTCAGACTATTGTTAGATACAAGGGCTGTGGTAATATGGACTGTTGCTAGATAGAAGAGCTAACGTCTAAACACATACATGATCACGTGGTTTGACATAACCTGAGCTAGCTGAACTTCAGTGATCTGGCACCATTCCAGAAGGGAATCTGGATCAAATAGCAAAGAAGGAAATGAATTTTTAAAAATGAGGGGAAAAAAAAGTTGGTTTTTTTTTGTCCATCTTGCAATTTCATTGGAAAGCTAAACCAAAGCTACCTACACTGAGAATAAACATAACAAATGACATCACCATCGCAAGGCCTGCTGTCTGTGCTCACACTGGTATCTGTTAAAGAGCACAAAGCACTGAAACACATCTTGCAAAGGATAAGCTCAACCTCACCTAACTTGGGTCATCTAAAAGAACTACCACTTAATCCAAGATAGTTTTTTCTACATCTTTTAGGCAGAGAAAGGTAACTTTGAAGTATACCTTTGGACAACAACTCCCTTTCAGATCACCTGCAAGTCATCTTACATAATGAGATGACATCTTTTAGAGTTACCTTTGATTTTTAGATGGCTGAGATAAGGTGACATGAGTTCTACCACAAGCAAGCATAGGCAGAGCATCTTTTACATAGTTTTGGTTTGCAGCTGAATTTTAATTGTGCTGTCGAAGTCACTCAGGTCACACATAGCCAGGAAACCCACAGAAAATAGTGACTGTCACCTGAGCGACCTTCCTCACCAACTCCTGAGCCTGAGCTGGCTTTTGCCCGCCTGCATGTTACAGAGACTTGTCACGACCCCCTTGGACATGGTACACTAAGCAGTGGGGTTTCAGAAGTTTCTCCAGCTAAGTTGAAGTTATTTCCTGCAGGTTTTTCTAAAAGAACAGCTATGAATTACTGCATGACTGATACAGAACACGGTGGTACACAGCTAAAACCAACTGACACTTACTTTCAACCACTCTCCTGGCAGTGTTGACCCCTGTTGTAAGAACTACATTTTATTTTTCAATTAATTCAATTTCTAATTTATGATAAGCCCTTTGAAAATAAATACACTGAAAATAATTACCTTTTGCAGCATTTCCTGCCTTTGCTTGGTAATGAGTTTCTGGCAAAGCTTCTGCTTTTCTTGTTTTAAATCATGATCAAATTTCTGTTTAACAGAATTAATTTCAGTTTCAGCTCGGTCCAGCAGCATTCCCAAATGACTTTCAGGTAGATGACCTGCTCTGTAATAACAGTGTTTGAAGCCTGTTATCCCAAATTCTTAAGAGCAAAAGGATATCTGAGGCAATTAGTACCATAAGAAGGCTAAGCAAAATAGACACACAAAATGATCTTAGTTTCTTCAGCAGTGACATCTGGGAGAATCAAACAAGGAAAGGGATAATAGAAGGACAATCTCAGAGATGAGCACAGAATTGAGGCAGTGTGTGAAGGTGTATGGGAAGGAGGGAAGGAAGGAAGGAAGGAAGGGCAAGTGCAAAACCAATTACATATCAGTTTGTAATGTAAGTGATATTCAAATGAGATGTTTTAAACCTTATATATTATGTATATTTAATTTTTTCATTTAATGTCCCTGGAATGCAATTTTCTGTGTCTTTACAACTCCTTCTTGTCATTAAAAACAAATTTCTCTTTAAAGTATGTATTCAAGTAAAAAGAACAAAAAATTATTTTTAATAGACAAAGCAATCATATCTACAAAATACTTATATTCAGACTTCCTAGTAAATTTACATCAGAAGAATTATAAAAATTTCAAAATAACAGCAAACTTCAGTTATCTGAAACAGCAAATTGCTGGTCATAAGCCCACAGTGCTCTCAAATGGAAGTTCAAGACTATGGTCTACCTCCCATTGCTACAGTATTTCACATCAAAGGGAAAACAAGATCTAAAGAGAGCCGGCAACAGTTAAAAAGATCCCCCTCTCCACAAATTTAAATTGAATTTCAGAACTTACCTGCTGTAACATTTACACTACAAGTTCCCCAAATCTTTCTTATTCAAAAGAACAAAAGAACATCTTAATTCAGACCAGGCTGTTGGACATTTGTGAGTTATATTTTATATTAAGCACAGTGGACTTACAAAATGTGGTGTTGAAAAGGTCAACATGAAACTTCAAATTGAAAGCTCCAATTCCTGACCTGAACCTGGATGTTATCCAGATACCTTCTAGTTTATTTATGCAGTCCCCCTTTTTTCATAGACATGAACATTACACACAGAGCCGGGACTCAGATGAATCCAGGGCTTTCAAGGTTCCATTACAATGTGATACCTGGCCCAATTGCTAAATTAAAGTAGCAGCTAAATGTGGTAAGCAAGCCTTCTCCAGAAAGGAGAATCTCATTTTGGTTTATTAAGATTTATTGATACTGTGACAATTTAATTCCAACCAAAATCCTCAAAACAAGAGCTAAAATAAAGCAGAAGACTGCCATATTAGCTTGTTTGCAGCCACAGCACTGTAACTATGTTGGCCAGATCCCGTAACTCACACCTCTCCATCTTGTGCTCAAGCATCCACAACTATCTGAGCAAGCCATGAAACATCATCCCCTATATAATGCATGTGCTGGATAGAAACTGAGATGTGCTTTACCACAGTTATGTCAATAAAAGAGAACCTCTGTTGCAAACCCTAGGCTTTGGTTAACATGCTGCAGGTTTCTCTAGGAACTCAGCTGAGGCTTTCTAGGGCACAGCAGACTTTCTCTGCCCTCCCGCAGTCCATTTCAGATGGCTCAGCACTCTTGCTCCAGCCAGCTGCCAGCCTTACAAACACAGCGATGGCAAAGGAGCTGAGAGGGCTCTCTCCATTGGGGTATTACAAGATCTTTATTCATTGCACCTGGTCCATGTGATCCCCAGAGGCAGAGAGGCCATATGGCCCGAGTGCAGAGGGGTTTTGTCAGGTCGCAGGGGCGGTACAAGGGCGGAGTTGGGGTACAGGAACCAACAGGGAGAGGCCGAGGGAGTGGCCAGGGCTAAGGACAAGGGAAAGGTGCAGGAAACAATGTGAACCGAACCCCATAATCCTCCTTTTGCAGAGCCTTTTCAAAGTCTATCTGTTGCATTTCTTTAATCTGCAAAGATGATTAAACTACCTCTCAGTACATTGAGAGAAATCCACCAAGCGTCATTCTTGGCCAAGTAATTTCTGCCTTGAAACTAATCAATGTTAAAATTCAGTGTTATATCAAAAAACTCCCCAACAGCACCAAGTTTTTAGCCCATATTTGGTAACTCT
Organism: Monarcha castaneiventris obscurior; assembly: GCA_026261815.1. Taxonomy (NCBI): domain Eukaryota; kingdom Metazoa; phylum Chordata; class Aves; order Passeriformes; family Monarchidae; genus Monarcha; species Monarcha castaneiventris. Next base: position 10,859,909 of record JAMPIT010000433.1, on the reverse strand, counting down.
TAAGTCTTGCCCCTCCTTTTTGACTGAATCGAGGCAAAAGATATGTGAATAAAGGTAATTAATTATGGTGAGGAAGTGAGGAAAGATAATACCCAAAGTATTACTTTTAACATCTTCATCCTTTATTGTACTGAGGAAATAAAGCCAGGCTTGCTGCATCCAATTAAAATCCCTGTCCTGAGCAGTGAAAGCAGTCTGTAACAGAAAAAGATAAATGTGCTGGAACCACACAGCAAATGAAAGTTTAAGGAAAGTGATGCAACACAGAATGATAGGAAGATGATATATAGCTACCTAAATTTAGGATTAAAAAAAAAGGGTCTACATTATTTCAGTTGACTTGATTTATTTAGAGATTCAGTATGCCCACAGCTAAAACTGTTGGTGATGCAGTATCCCACCACAGAAGCCTATGTCAATTTATGTGCCAACTTATATTAATCAGTGTTACGGTAATTCCTAAAAGGCTCAACCCTGGCAAGACACCTTCATTTCTGGTTTCATATAAATATAATACGAAAACAATTATAGTATTAGGAATAAAAGATGTCCTGGTCTCAAAGGACTCTGAACAGAAATGCAAAACAAAAGGAGAGGAGAAAGGTAATGAGACAGTATAGACTGTATGATAAACTGCCTGGTCTCAGCATACCAGACATTTAATCACTGAAGACATGTGCAGGCACATCTTTGAACAAAGAGAATTTTAATGAAGGACAATACTGTGGTAATGACAAGGATGTTTAAAGGGAGATCCTCCCAAAGACAGAGAGCACCAAGGAAGGTACAGAGGTGAAGTGTGTAGCCAACAGCAGCGGTATCATAGGTCAATCAGAGAGAGACCTTGACTTCTCTGTAATGAACAAAAGCCAACAAATTAAGGAGCAAATACAGAGTGAGGGCATGAAAGTAAAAACTAGGACTTTGTACTTGATGTTACAGAGAAGGGATGCTGGACCCCAGCAAAGGAATATTGCTTCATGAAAGCTAGAGAAGGCGCAGGAGCATCACTAAAGCGAAAAGGAGATAGATACGAAGCAGAAAAGTTGTACAGGCCTGAATGTACCTGGAGGCTCAATCACATCACTACACAGAAACTACAGAGAGAACTTGCATGACTCTGCCCATGCTACTCCAGCCACATCAGGATTTTACCTGCTGAAGTGGCATCTTGCCAGTGCCCAGATCAGAATTCGTGTAATAATAATAAAAATTCAGAGCCACTGAGTAATCAAAAACTAGTATTGACAAATGGAACATTTTACTTAAATACTGTATTTAGAAAACCCAACTTGAAAATTCTGGCTGCTCTATTTCATTTAAAATGTTCACAGCCCTCCCTAGAATTTGTTTGGGCTTATTTTGCTTTTTATAACATTCATTACTGGCCACACAGAATCTTTTTCATGTTAATTTGAAATTGCCTTGCTGTCTGATAAATTTTAAACATATAATTAAGCTCCATTTTTAAAAGATTCCTCCCCTCAATATCTATCTGCTGGTTTATCACTGCATCTATCTGTGGTATATCTAATCTGTATCTTTTCTCTCTTCTCTATCCAAAGTTCTGCATTTTAAAATTCCATTTTCAGCAGTAAGTTTAAGGCACTCTATTATAAAGCTGACAAAATAGATTAAGACAGACCTGTATCTATATTTAGACAAGCCGATTCAATGACAAAGTGAAAAACAAGGATATTATGGATACAGATTTGAAGTACCAGTCACTCAGACCAGACTTCTCTTGCTGCTCAAATTTTACTGCTCTAATTTGTAAACATTCCCAAAATCACTTTCTAGTTAGAAACTGAAATACAAGCCTATGTTATGTAATTATGAACTTTTCATGAGTTATACTGGGATATTTCAGCTTGCCTGGAGAAAGTAAAGCACTAGCAAATAAACTGAAATACTACCTTCTGGGGTTTTGTAATCATGACACCTAAAGAATAAATTACAAGAGTTTGGCCAACATTTGTCTGAGAGGAAATACTGCTGCAGCAGGTGTGGGAAGTTACAAGAAAATAACTAGTTCTATGCCCAGAAAGCCAAATGGGATTGCTTCTTTACAAATGGTATCTCCAACTATTGACACGTGTCCTTTGTCCACAGACAACCAACCACTGCACACTCTGAAAGTTTAATAGGAGAGTGCTAGAAAAATTATTTTTTCATCTTGGTAATAATGCTTGCTGCTTTTGGAAGTTTCTGGGTTTGGGCGTTTTGGGGGGTTTTGGAAGGTTTTTAATACATTTTTTGGGGATGAGATCCACGAGGTTTTGGATTAACTAATACTATGCCTTTCCTCTCTGTTTTATAGTTGTTTTCTGACTGTTAGGTGCAATAACAGGCAATAAGCAATGGGTGAAACCAATTTTTTCCAGCTTGAGAAGTCCCAGCTGTTCAATGCAATGGTCACACAGTGAGGTTCTCACAAAGGCTTTTCACATAATTACATCATCTGTGAAAACATCTCAGACCTGCTCATAATACAGTTCCAAAAAGAGGAATGAACTGATGGAAGGGAACTCTCTGTGAAAGACATGTCTGAATTATATTTCCTATTCCAGGGCATTTTTCTCTTTGAGCCACACAGTCACACACCTTAGCAAAGCAGTGCAAGCCTACTGGAAGAAGCTCTCTCCAACCAATGAATCTTGAGGCTAAACTCAGGGTGATTCAAGCTAAACTCAGGGTATGATTCCAGTGAGGCAGCACACAGGATGATCAAAAAGAAAAGCAAGGAAAAGATACCAAAAACCCCAGATAAATTATTTTGTTATATCAACAGATGCAGTCTTTGGTAGCTTTTAACAGACTTCCTGCTTCCTAACATTAAATTACGTTTAAATCAAGTTAACATTATGAAAGAAAAAACACACCATAAAGATCAATGTTTATCTTGTTCTCTTAATGCACATTTCACATATTGTCTGACTGACATCAACACAGACATCTCAAATATACAAATAAAGCTGCATGCACAGGACCAACAGCAATGCTAGGTTGTTTTCCTGTACACTGATATATTCTGCTGGCCTGGAAGCCTCCTCAGTAATCTCTCCATATGCCAAACTAACACAGTTCCCTGAGTAGCAGCACGATGTGTCTCTCAGTGCTCCTCATAGCAATTTTAAATAACTACATCTCTGTGTGTCTCCTAAATCACCATTTCTACCTCTCCACCTTGATTCTGAGTATCCTATCACAGAGTACTCAATCAGCCAGGGTCTGGTATGATATCGCAAGTAAATTACATGTATTACAACAGTCTATTTCCAGGTCTACTTTTTACTTGCCTTGACCTTTACAATTCCCTGCAACAGGTGTATTCTTTGCTAGTCAAAATCCTCTGAAGCTACATTATTTTTAAAATTAATCTACTTTTTTTACAAAATATTAATGATTTTCATGATTGAAAAGAGAAACTCTTCATTCAGCTCCTCAAACATATTCAATCACAAGTGAATCAAAATTGTTCTTTTCTGTTAAATCCAGATATTCATGCATAAGGAACGTAGACAAATAGTCTTAACTGGTACATGTTGCAATGGACTCTGGCATGAGTTCTCACATGACTGATGACTATTTACACAAATAATGGACGTACAAAGACATTGAGAATCTTATATAACAGGTACTACATATGTTTCCAGCAATTCATCTCTGTCCTGTACACAGTGGATACAGATAACAAAACCTCACCTTAGCACCTGCTGGGATTTAACTAACAAAGTCAATCAGTTACAAAATATTTTCTTAGAATTAACAAAAAGGTAACATTTTTATGCAACTCTCCTGCTAGGTAACAGAAAAAAAGACTTTTGAAGAGTCTGTTGTCTGTGTGATAACGTAGTCAAATGGCTGACAAGAAAACAACTGAGATATTTACCTCTCTGTTTTATTAATGAGACTTGGTATCTGGGCTGCTGCGGCATTTATGAGAGCAGAGACATGAGAATTCCTTGACTGTATCTTACTTATAAGATATTCTCTGTAAGAAAATCTTTTATTCAGATGATATTTCTTACAAGCTTGCAAAAAATCCATTAGCTCTTCAATGTCACCCTACGAGAAAGAACGTGAACAAATGTGAACATTTAATTAGACGTAACGTTAATTGTGGCTAACATCTGTGAGCATCAGACCAGATTTCATTAACAGGACAAAGCTGAGAAATGCTTACAAGTGTAAAACAATAAGCTTGTATCAACTGAACTCTAATGATCACAGCAAATGATTACGGTTACTTTAACAAAACAAAATATATAATGTGCTGAGCTTTTGGCCTGATTACCTCAATACTGTGTGAACTTTCCTGAATAGTTAGTGCACATCCTGAGTGCCCTGAGTTAACTCATTTGCTCAGGTGTTCACAATTACATACACATGCAACCCTACCAGTGTAAGCAGAACTGCTCTTTACGATGTACTGCATGATTAATACGCAAAGGGCAACATTTTCAAAGGTGTCTAAATTGACTTCAAAGCCAATTTTAAAGCCAGCTCTTCCACGTATGTTAAGTACAGCATAGGGAAAGCCAAGCCCACTGCACACAGGCTGGCTTAGAAGTTCCTCCTTCCAACACTGGGGAACAGGAAGGGTTTAGATACTTACAGATGGGTCTGGCAGAGACCAGAGTTAGGCACACAATGTTCTATAGCATAAATAGCCAAGATAAGGTCTCATAGTTACATGAGACCACGTCTGAGCAGCCAAAATGTAGTCAAAATCTTTTTCACTTGTTCTACCTCTTTGACCTGGCTCCTTAACTATCTTCTGCACAAGTGCTTGCTGCATCTCCCACTGACAGTGGCCAATGTATAGCTTCTGTATATAAGGTTGTTCATTAGGTTTTAGGAGGGGCCGTTACATGTTCTGACACCTACTTTCCAGATGTTGCTTTTTAGACTCCATCTGCAGGTCCACAAAAACCATACTCTTCCTCAAGAAGCAGCCAGAAGAACAATTCCCAGAACTTTTGTAATCTAGAGCACTAACTTTCAACACAAATGGAGGTAAAAACAAACAGACAAACAAAACCCCATGAGGAAACAACTCAAGCTATTCTGTTGCAAGAGGTTTAAAAATGTAACTGAAAGCAAATCTGAAGTCCTGAACATATTCTTCATCACCATCCCTGGACCATATAACCCAGAGAAACTCAACACCTCTAAGTACAAAATCACAGTACTTCAGACACAACAAAATTTCAGTAACTGACATATTTGGATTGGGGGCTCACACATCTTCTGAAGTATAGAAGAGCACTTGATGCCTAGCGAGTTTTGAACACATGCATATACCTCAATATACAGCTGTGTAGATGTCTAGATGTGCTAATAAAGGCATTATAATTTTTAAAATGCTTTCTAAGAAAGTTAGTCATGGAAGTGGTAACATTTATCCTGAAACATTTCTCAGAAGTTACTGCAGGATTGTATTTTGTCTTTAGGTTAGGAATGGAAGTATCATCCTATTACCTGTATTTTAGAGTAACCTTCCACTAATGTTTTAGTTGCTTCCAACTTCAGTTCTCCCTTTAAAGTGGCATTTGTTATCTGTGTAAAAAATATAGTATGGAGCTCCTTTCTTTGGGTAACAGCCAGCTCTCTATAAGCCTTTGCAAAATATTCCTCCTGCTTTACGAAAAGGAACCTCTTCAGGCAGTCCTGCTCCAGTCTGTGAAGTCTATCCAGAAGACTTCTGTATTCTACAGCAGGCTGCAGAGAAGAAGGAAATAAACGTATCAGAAGTGATTTTCAGAATTCAACGCATTTTAAAGTATCAGTGCTACTAGCTCATATATATTTTACAAATACTTTAGTTACTGTCATTTCAGGTTTAAATGAAGACTAAGACTGAATCAGTGTACACTTTCCATAATTTTCACCTGTTTGGATGGCAGGGCTGTACAGTTGCCAGTCTCTCATACAGATACCACTTCCAAAGCATAATGAAGTCCTTTCAGAATTCACAAGCCTTATGTAAGATAAATTATATAAATTGGCATGAAATTCAACACAAAGACTAATGTGAAATTAATTTTTTAGGTTTCATCAATCCTGAAATCCTATTAAACAGACTCATATAAGGCATACCAATGAAATAATAATAAACATATTTTTTAAAACAATATAAATTAAATATAAATATAAAAAACCTCCTCCATTCTACTAAAAATCTCTAAAAGTTTTTTATTATTGGTGACCTACTTTAACTATCAGTTTCTACAAATTAATCCAAGAACATCATTTTAGATTTACATTTACAACCATGGAGTAGAATTATATGGCAATTACTTTAAAAGCTTCTTTGCCAGAAATACTTTCTCTTAGCTCTCTAGTAAGACTTAAATATTCATAGTTTTTATCTCAGACGGCATAAAGTCATCAGAGAATCAAAACATACATGTCCCACAGAGCAAAGAATGCTTCTTATGCTAGCAGAGCTACCTAACAGTCACTATACCAGTCTTGTTCTAAATTTCATACCAATTATCTTGAGGAGAACTGCCCTCTGCACGTCACTTCTCATTCCCAAGAGACACACTTCAGGCAACAAATAATTAATCAAAAAGGCAAGGAATATAAATTCTACGTTTTGGCTGAGAAGGGGAGGAGGTTATTGCTCCAGTTGTTTTCCACTGCCATCTCTTGGGTGTTGGTACACCCAGGAGCACGGCTGTGAGCCAAACCTCATGCTCCACGATGTCCTTCTGGACCACGTGCTGTGCCAAGTACAAAACCAGGTCCTTCTACAGACAGAAAAGTGAACAGCAAGACGAGAGGATATGGTAAATGGACCAGGAGAAGTACCGGACTGACCTTAATTGTTTACTTGACTCCTACCACTCAGGATTTTCGGTACAAATCAGACTAAACCAGCACCAATTTCTTACAAAGCAAAGCCACTTATTTAGTGCGAGATCACACACTGTGTTTCAGTCAGGTCCCTCTCACTGCAAAGGCAGGACTTATCTCAGTGACGTCTAGGCTCCTTCTATATCGAACAGAAGGAAAAAGTCTTCTGCAGAGTACAGTTCACCTCATCCTTAAGAAGGTGTCCACAAGTGTTTCTTCCTTCCCATCTCTTACATTTATAGCACCTCTAGTTCAGGATATGCATATCCTACAGGTATGGAAAGCTACACAGAGTCACAATTTAAAATTCACCTGGAAACATCCAAGAAATTCTACTTGCCCACGAGCCTTGTGCCATTAATTTTCTCTAAGCAACAGCCTGATAAAACAAAGTTCTTCCTGAGAGCTTCAACATACTGGAGTACCTTTGATGGGTCACTCTCAGCAAAAAAAAACTTCTTGAGTCAAAACTCTAATCATGAATTTTCATAAAAGACCTTAACAGTTATGGGTATGTGATATGCAAATACCATTTGTGGTCCAGAAGCAAAGCCCCACTAGTAAGTAACAAACGGCACTATTTGTTCCCACCAAGTCACCCTCTTAACAGACAAGCATGAAACATCAACTTGGGCATTTTGGCATTTTAAGCTTACACAGATTAAATATTCAAAACTTACCAGAATCCTTCCAAGCCACAGGAAGTTGTTAAAAACAATAATAAAGAAAAAGGGTGGGGGGAAATCAGTTTTATTGTAAAAATTCAATATACTTGAAAAAAAACATGGAAGACTGTAACATAACTTTGTACATGGGATGTCAGCCTGCTGACCCAGGCTCTATTTCCAGCTAGTAACTACCTACGAAATCCTGGGCAATGAAACTCATCCATTCAGACAGAGATCTCTGAATGAAAGTTGATAAACATAAGCTGTAAGTTTTCACTCTGAACTTGTACAGAATCATACTCAGACTTCAGATATTTATTTATTATCCAGAGGCTATTTCCAAGAGAAGTCCACTGCCTGCTCTGTCTAAAACATGGATCGTTCTGATTTCAGAGGGAAATCAGCCTTTTGTTGTCCTTATATTCTAATTTTCTCCAAAAAAAGAACATAAATACTGGAAGCTTTTTACCTAGACTCTAAGGTTTATGATGCAGGGAGTTTGTTCTGCTCTGAATGCGCAAAATACTTCAGAGTCTGAAATCTCAGAAAGTGCTGCAGTGAAATATACTAAATAAAAATATACCACTTTGCAACAGTGTATGTGATCATAAAAAAAACCAGGGTAATTACAACCCTTTGTTTTCAGATGTTACAGATTCCCTCGAGAAAAGTTCGTTTTCTGGTGATGTTAAACCCAATTTCTTAATAACAGCTACCTGAATTATGACATCTGAATTTTTGAACATATTTAATTGTAGATTTTTATCTTTACTCTTCTAGCAGGGTAACTAAGCTGTTCTAGTCTAATAGAGGAACCATCTCCATAAAACTACGTATGATACAAAATACCTTGATTTAAAACCAGACTTACCTTTTCATTAATTTTCCTCATTAATTCCTCAGCCTCTTCATTTGCAGCTCTTGCTTTTTGGCATTGAGTCTCCATTGTCTTCCTAGTTTCCAGACTACATTCAGCTGTTAAAGCCACCATCTTCCTTTCATACTCCTCTTGAATCTCTTTCTCCATTGCAAGGAACCGCTTTTTGAGAACTGAACTTATCTTCTTCTCCACATGAGGAAAGAGGCTGTGATTTAAGACCATGTTCTTCAGCATCATAGCAATCACTTCTTTACAGATCTGTGTTCGATAGGCCTCCAGATCAGCATCTGCCCGTGTCAGGCTGGCAACCTCCAGGCTGTACAAAGGTAATCAGGACTGTTAGAAATTGCAGATTATTGGAAATTTCTACCAGAAAATAAGATCCTTGTATCTAGAGCATTCAGTCTCTAGATTGTACCTAGATTCACTCAATACAGGGTAATGAAATGGCAGTCAGAGAACTGCAGGAATATCACAGCATATGAGTTTACTAATCATGATAGTAGTAATTGATTAAACAGCAGGGTAAGTCAACTTTACTACAGCAACTTTAATGAAGTATGTTAATACTTCCACTTCCATTTCAGACAGAAGAAAAAAAATATTTTCTTTACTAATACTGAAAACATTCCCTCAGATACAAGCCAACAGAAATGTCTGATGCACCCGCCCCCACCCTGCTCCCCCCAAAAAAAACAAACCAAAAAACTGCACTATCTCTGTTGGGATTTGATCTCTGCACCTGATGGCAGATCAAAAGGGGCACCTGAATAGACCATAAATTTTACTGACTTTGAAAATAGTTCTGAACTCACTGACCCATCTAGATTGATACATCACTGTTTCATATTCTTGGCTGGTGTACTCCCTTCTCTGCAGGGAAGAGGGGACAGTTTCAATTATGTTCTGATACAAATGAAATAAAACAGCAGATATCTGTCCCTCATGAACATTAACAGAGTTCTAGAAAAGAGATTAAAACCAGATGGAAATGCAAGAGCTTTTAGAAAATGCAATATATGTCATGTTGCATATAAATACATTCCCATTTATGTTTAGAGTTAAATTTGAATTATAATTATTCTAATTTCATATACAATGTAACTACTCTAAATTATACACCTGAACTCATTTAACACTGGAAAATTAGGTGGGTTTTGCTCCTGCATGTCAAATTACATGAATACACAATACTGTATTCTTCTGTGTGTGGACCATGCATACATGAATTTCTTTGTGACCTACAAAACATACTTCTAGGAGCTTAAATCCATTCAATTTTTTGCTTAGGCTAAATTATTAATCTAATTTTTCCACAGACAAATCTTAGAATAAATTTCAATTCCATAGCAAAGATCTTGGTAAGATTTTCAAGAAAGGAGAATGATACTGCATTCAGAATCATATAAATTAATGCATGCAAATCTAGAAACACTTTGCTTTTGTCAAACTTTCCTTTCCTTACATAAGCAAGTAAAATTTAACTGAAAATAATTCACTGACATATCATCATTGCCCCCCTGATAACACAAGAGATGTATTCTCCCCATCTAGAAACTGATGGGATGGAATCGTTTTCTCACAATGACTCAAATATTGGAAGCTTTTGGGAGACCACCTTTAAAATGTAATCATCTACCACAGACTGATTTTCTGTTGCAATCTCTCAAAGAAATTTCTCACAGAAACACACTGGTCATCCTCATCTTGGTGATCTACTGCAGGGCTGGCTGGTTGGTTACAGCTACTAAACCTCCTCCATTTTACCCCCTCTTCCTTATTTACAGGAACAAAAATTCCCACATTGAATACCATGTGCCTGAAACATTCCTCACAGGAATCTGAAGATTCCTGTATTCTAGTATTTGCTCTAATATCCCCAAGACAACACAACCATCCAGCTTCTCTGTCCTGTCTACAGATGGGACACTGCAGCTGGAGGTACACAGCTTTCTTGGGTAACATTCACCTACATTCACAGTAAAGTGCTTCAGGACACTGATCTGCTCCCTGTCCTTTGGGAGAGTCCTTCTTGCTCCAAGGCAGAGGGCAGGTGATGGCAGGATCAAGGCAACAGGATGCTGAAGCAACACAGCAGATACAGATGTGTGTTTTCTCTTAAGTCATTTTGTTTATAGTCCTAAGACTTTTGTTGACACAGCCAGCTATTACCAAGCTGTTTGTGACAAACTGAAAAAAAGAAGTGTTTCAGAGTTGTGTAAATGCACTTAAACAAAAACAAGGATTCAGAGAATGGGAGCTGTATGCCGTAACATTTCTCCAATGACTGTGAGGCAGTGGTAGGAGTCTTCCCTTCATAGCTTCACCAGTTCATTATTAGCCTGTAAAATCCAAGCCACCAGACTTGCTTTTCTGTTTTACTTCCTGCTTTAAGTTTGTTTAAATTTAATTTAATTGAAGCATATCTGTCTTCTGTGAGAAACATCCCAGTTTTCAAGCATCCCCTAACAAAGAACTAAGCATTTTATTCAATTGTTCCACTACATAATTTCTCTAGGAAATGGTAACCTCATCCTCAGCATGAATTTTATTTGTTACAACTTCCAACTCTCTTTGTTTGCTGGAACAAGAAGTTCCTTAGTCGTTATTTTTCTGTTCTTCAAGCATGCAGTGATAGATGGTCACCCCAGCACCTACTAACCCTTTCTTACTGAGATGTGAAAGACTGAACTTCTCAGCTCTCTCCTTGGAAAGTGACACTTCACAGCTCTACCCCATTGACACATAGTTCATAACAAATAATTTATTCCTTATCACAAATAAAGGGTTTTTTTAAAGCATGCTTCAAAAAAAATCACTCTTCTTCAACAGTGATCGCAAGAATGAAAACCAAAATAAAACACCTTCAGAACATTTCCTATTATCTTTCCCTCAGTCTTCCCACGGCACTTCTTCTTATTTACTGCAAGTCATTATAGACTCAACCTGATTTCATTTCGAGCAAGATTCCCATGCTCTTTTTCACCCTGAAGGAGAACTACAGTACCCCAGTAACTCTACATGATGCAAAATGCAGGAGGAGCAATGATAATAATCATCTGATGCTGGTGTGTCAGCAAGAGAATAATGAGGCTCATAAGATCTCAGGTGTATTCAACCTGCAACTTGTGCTCTTCATTTCCCTGACAGAACATTAGTGAAGAAGGCAATGAAAGAGAAGTTTATGAACTGTTCCACAAAACCAAGGATAACATCATAGAGAAAAGTACAGCATAGAAAGAAGAGTTACAAGCCATAGCTCCCCCACGTCACATCTTCAAAGATAGCAGCCACACCATGACGTTTTTCCAGCGGCAGCTGAACAAAGGTTGTGTCTGTAAAAACTTGAAAGCTCCCTTCCATGTGATGTGCTCTACTTCTGGTCCATGATCTTCACATAGCAGCCAGCAGAAGTGAGACAAGCTCATCACACACATCAGAAACCATGCTTCAAGATCTTTACTCAAAACAGAGAGGTTGAGGGCACCCCAAGCATGCTGCATCACACCAACAGTCAGTGAAACACAGGAATCCTGTGTATATAATAAACCAAATGCTTTCATTAGGTTTCATTGAAGTCCATCAGAAGAACAATGTTTACAGTCAACCAGATTAAATGTTTCACGACACATGGGGGAAAAAAATCTAGCTTGACACTCTGTGTCTCCTCAAGCCAAGGTACATTTAATAATTTGCTTTAAATACTCTGCACTCTGCTTGTTCTAGCAATTGATGTTTAAAAGGTCTTGACCCACTCCCTCAGCATATTCAGCATCACAGAAACATGAAAGCTAATGAAGTACAGGTAGCTGATGGCAACCTATTGATGAAAAACATGAAAGCTTTTGTTGGACAAAGCATGCTGAGAAAGGATGAGGACAGTACAGAAGGCAGGTCGCACAAAAGGGTGGGGAAAGGAAAGGTGAACAGACACACAAAATGAAACTTCAAACAGCAAGTGTATAGCTTTCTCACTCACTTGAAGAGAACAGAGGATTTAAAAATCTGTCAGAGATATCTGGAAGGGGAAAATCCCAGATGCCAAACACAGAGAAGCAGAGAGTGCCTGAGCAACTGACCTAATGAAAGAATGCAGGAAAGCAGCTAGGGTCAAGAAAGCAACTACAGTTAACATAAAAAAACCAAACCAAAACACAACATGCTACAAAAAAAGGAAACCTCTCATTAACTACCAAGTAATTGTGTTTCTAAGTCTTATTATTCAACTTACAGGCCCACAGAGAGAATTTTTGAACAGGAGAACTAATAGCTGCTGAATTTAACAGTCCTAAAAGTAACTAATGGCTTTCAAACACATTTTTAGAACTAATTCTGAGTTTATAAAGATAAGAAACTACTGTCACACAACTTTCAGAAGTCTGAAAGGGAGAGAAACATTAAGCAAATTCCCCTTCAGTGACATCTTCCCATCAAAACAGAAAAGCCTGTCATTCTCAGAAGGCTCATCTATCATCTGCCAAAGAAAGCCAATTAGTAGGACACATATTACAAAAGTATCCAGAGGAGACTGGAGCTCCATCATAGCTGTTTCTGTAAAAGTAATGCTTCAAATACACAACGCTCCTGAAAAGCGTGTAATTAAGTCATTTAGAGCCATTTGTGGACACTTTGTCTCCACAGTTCCCACTTCAGCAGTGACTCAGAGCCCCAAGGCACAGCAGCTGCACCAACTCCTGATGGAGAGGGGAAAGCAAAGAGGGAAGAACAGACAGACAAGTACCCGAGCTCAGTGGCACCCCCTGTTACAGCCAGAGCAGCACACGTCCTGTACGCACAGGCACAGTGATGATGGGACAGCTGCAGTGAGGAAGGAAATGGGCGGACAAAATCCAGGCATTATGGTCTGCATTGCCTTGTCACACTTCGGAGGAGTGAAGATGGAGAAGGAGTCAGACCAGGAGAATCACAAAGAAACCAGTTCCTGCAGTGCTGCCTTTAGTTACAGTAAGAAAAGAAAGCCAATTCGAGCATAATGGGCATTAGAGGTCTTTGAAAGCTGCTGATGTGGTTTGTTGCACAGATCATCCATTTACTGAGGGGTTAGAAATATGTTATCAGTAAGTGGAGCTATGTTTTGGTTTTTTCTAGTTTTTTGTCTGTTTAGTTTGTTGTTGTGTTTTGTTGGTGTTTTTTTAAAGTACCATGTCAATGTGGACCCTCTGTGCAGCCCCATACCTTCCTCCCTTCAACACCTCCCTCCTTTTTTCCTTCCTTTGCATGCTCTCGTGCTGGGTCCAGTCTCAACAGAGACTGTAAACACTTGAGGGCAGGGATTTACACAGCTGCAGCACAACGAAGCACAAACCTTTGCAGGAGACTCAAACGGTACTAGATTAGAAGCAGAGGAAATGGCATGAGGTGTGAACACCCACCAACAGTTACTGACTGCCCAAGCCCAAATTCTTCAGCCCTCCTGGGCCAGAGTGGGGTGTGCTGCCTTTCCCTGGTCCCTGCCTGCTGCCAGGCTCCGTTAGCACAGGTCTGAAATGCTCTGTGATACACCAGTAGCCGTAGTGGCCTGCAGCCAGCTCTGAACTGGGGAAGTTCATCCATCAGTCCTGTGACACTTACACAGCCAAGCGTGAACTCAGCACAGCTCATGGAGGAGCCCACAGAGAATACAAGACATCACATCAGTAAATGAAATTGTTAAGACAGGTACACGAGGATTATCTAAGGATGCTTTCACATGGATGAGTCACAGGTAAAGTTTAGCTTTCCAGAAGTCAGAATGCTGGCAAAACTAAAAACAGCATTCCTGATATACAGCCAAGAAATAATAATTAAATAAAAAATTGAAAAAGATAAATTCAGCTGACAGAGCAGAAGCTCTTCAGAAAACAAAGATTCATGAAAACCGACTAGAAAGTATAAGCACTAGATCTGTTTCACCTATCAAATTCCTTTAACTCTCCACAGCAATATAAAGAGAGTAAAGGTATTTCAATTCTTACAATTATCTGTTTAGAAAACATTTTAAAAATCCAGCATTTAAGAGACTGAGAACCTCTGCACTGCTTTCAGAAAATAAGAAATACGACAAATCAGTGATCTTCAGAAAATCAATTTTAAAACTACATCTACCTACAATACTGCTGTTGCAACAGAGTTCGGAAAATGGTTCTCTCACTCTTTTCCTCAGAAAAGTGACCATGCAAAAAGAGTGTAGGAAAGACTCCAATTCTGCTCCCAGTGAAGTCATCACACATTTCACCATCGATTTCAAAAGCACCAACTTCAGCCTGGATACTAACAAAATCATAAATAAGTATTATTGCTATATGCATTATGCATTAATGCCTGAGGAACTTCCAACTCTGCTATGATCTACTCCAATTCTTCTAATCTATCCAGGCAAGGTGAGTATTCAGACAACAGAAATAGTAGGAGATATCAATCTTCTTTCAAAATTATATGGAATAAAGTATCAGGAACAGCACAACTCTCAAAAGGAGACTTCTGGATGAGATAAATTGTTCCACGTAGACAGCAGAAATGACCCTTTTAATTCTGAACACTTCACTGTCAGCCAACATCAAAGGAAAGTGACATTTTTAAGATGGAAAAAGATAAGTATTCAATAATTTCAAATTGCTTGTTTTCTTCAGCTCCTTAGTCTTACAGGCTGCTATCATATATTAAGCATTTGAGCTCAGATGAAAAAAAAGTATAGTTTACACATTTGTCAAGTTTCTAGCAGCATTCATAACACAGAACTACAAATGCAGGGTTTGAAGTTCATACCATGAGCATTCACTGCATCTCTTATCAATGTGACTATTATTTGTAGTTATATTCCTGAATTGTACACATTTCACAAAAAGAGAGTACTGAATACACTGTCCCTTCAAAAATTCCAAAATTTTAATTACACTCTTTCCAAGTTATGAAAGCCAGAAATTTAGCTCCCCATATTTTTTTTTGTACTAACAATGTAGCTATTTCTCACCATTTTCCATGCAGGAATATTCAAGTCTAGGTGCTATGACAAGATGATCATTTACACCCCATCCCTGGCAGTGTTCAAAGCCAGGCTGGATAAGGCCTTGAGCAACCTGGTCTGGTGGGAGGCGTCTCTGATTATGGCAGGGAGGGCTGGGACTAGAGGGTCTCTGTGGTCCCTTCCAACCCCTTAACATTCTATGATTCTATGATTCTTACTTTCCATTTGAATTCAGGGTTTAAAAAAGAACATTTGCTCCATAGCAAATCAAACTGACATGTACCGCAAGAAATTTAGATTTAGAAAGAAAAAGTGAACTTCTAAAGTAATGGTAAATTGTCTTCATTTTTCCGTCAAGGCTTTTTGGAGACAGTTTGATCCCGTTCTCTAATACATTGGCCTCAGTGTCCTCTACCAAAGGAAAAAAATCAGCTGTAATGCACACATATTACTTACTCATTTACCAAAATAATTGGCAGCATGTATTGTGTATCAGCAAGCAGGTTCAAATTCAGCTAGAGCTTTGACAAACTCAAGGAAGCATAGCTGTACAAAATGAAGATTAAAAAGAAAAGGTGTAGTAGTGAAAAGCCATTTTAAGAAATTAAGTTCCCTTTAACATATCTGTATCTTTTGAGACTATGAGTACGGTCAAGCTCCATCACATTGGACACAAACCCAAATTACTCAGCTCTCTTCATATTCTCCTCTAGACATATGGAAAAAGAGACCCACAACATTTTGGAACATGATCTTCTAGTATGCATGTCAAATATTCAAATCATATAGCTTCCCCTCATTAGTATTCATTGCCCAGAACCCAATATTCAGTAATATATACAGCAAGGAACCTACTGAGAATAAAAGCCAAGCGATTGTGCTGCATAATTTACATCAAGGATATGACTTATTAAGACAAAATTCACAAAATGAGTAACCAAGAAGCTTCGTTACGAAACATTAAAAATGTGTTTTGTTCTCTGGCCAATCCTCCTGACACTGCAAACTGTCTACACTCCAAAGCTGACCCTGTCCATAAATATTGAACACATGCTCCTGATGTATCTCCTAAACGATTTGGCACTGTCACTTCTTAAAAGACAACACAGATTTATGTTGCAAAGAAAAAACATGTGGCTCTTACTTTTCAGAGTTATTTTTCTCGTTTGTATCTGAAAGATCAGAATGATTCCAGCCATGACAGTGGAATGAAAAGGATGTTATCAATTATGCTGGCAAGCTTATAAGTGTGTCATGTAGACAAAAATGAAACATACTTGCACCAAAACATGCAGAAGTAATAACCAAGCTAGCATAAAAGCAAGATGATGTTGTTCAGCTGAACATACCTATCACCTTTTCAATCATCTTTCACAGCAGGAATCCCTGTAACTCTGAATACCTTTGTGGTCTATCTACTATCCTCACCCTGGAAAAAGGGAAAGACAGCTTAGAAGGTATAGCAGGTTAGTGAGTGTTGACTAATGGGCATCTACTTTATTCACTGCAATGCTCTACCTCTTTGGAGGTAAAGAAAATAGAAACTGAGGAAAGAAAAGGAAGCAAGAGACATACGCACTAACTTCCTAAAAACATTTAAAAACTTTAGCCCCTGGACACATATTCAAACTAAGATATGAATCCTGTTTTATATGTTTAGAAATAAACCTGTTATAAAAATAAACCTTTCCAAAGGTTTGCAAGAATATTTACCTTTCTAATCCGTAATGTATTTGAAAGTAGTGCAGCAATTTTTTTCAAACTAGCTAGATACTAACTATTCCTGAAATAAATTAATACTAAAGAGAGTTTAAAAAAAAGGTTGATCCTGTTCTTAATATTCACGAAATAATTTTCAGGATAAGTCTCAAATCCTGAGTTGCTATACAGTCATAAAAGCAAGGACCAATGTGCAATTTACAGAGGTAAGTTCCCAATTATCAGGGAAAGGCAGAAAATAATAATGCTGGTAGTTACCCTTTCAGAAAGAAAATTCCATCCTGTAACTTTTCAGCTTCTAGAGATTTTACAGTTGCATAATACTGCCTTTAACTTCCCTTACCAGGAGGTAATGGTAAGACTGCATAAACAACATCTGCTCGTCCTCACATCAGACCTTTTTAAAAAATTCAGCTGAAGAACAGATGACCTTCAACAGTGGCATGGTTCTGTCAAAAAGCCTTTCAACAGTATCAGGAGTGTTTCTGTGCTCTAGCAATTGGTCCCACCAACCACAGGTACATGGTATCTTTCTGGCAGCACTACAAACTGTCACACCTTAGACTCTGATCCAATTGTTTTCAAAATACACTGCTGAACAGTAATGCCATCACTCAGCAGGGGCTCTCTCTTCTAGGACAAAAGCTATGCTTTTGAAAGCAGAATGTGTTAAGCAATAGTAGAATACTGTGTTTCAGTATTTTCTTGCACACCAAGAAGTTTCCCTTCACCTAGTGAACTACAGAAAGATAAAGAAAGCAAGGTGTTTATTTGGATTGGAGAACTTGCATGTCTAAGGCTTAGATGGAGTTGTGACTTCTACAAGTGAATCAGTATGAAATATGGTGGCTTTCTGTTCCCATAAATGATTGTTTAAAACAGGTCAAAAGCCTAAGGCAGTGCAGTAATATGTGTAAACAGACACTATAAAAGAAAACAATAAAGAGCAGATACTCTAAACATATTCAAAGGTTTGGCTGATGATAAAAATAATAAATGTGATATAATAGCAGTGAATTCTTACTCTTGTAAAGCCTGAAGCATGTTCCCAGGTTCTTCAAAGGACAGAATATCAATGATTTGGTCATTCAAAATTATATCCTCACTAAACAGATCACCTGAATTAAATTGAGAATGCTCCAGTTTGTGATTTTGGCTGAGTTCAGGCTGTATCTCCTAAGAGAAAAAAAAAAAACCACAGAAAAAGTATCACACTTTAGATTTAAAAAGAAATGTATAATGAGTGTCTGATCTAATTTTATTGCAGTTTAACTCTGGGTGAGAAGGTTTCTACTTATCATCAAACTGTAGAGCTGGAAAGAGTATAAAGAGGTTGTGCAATTCAGATATGTATCTGAAATCAAATACACTACTTTTATTTCAGACTGATTTTTTTTTAGTATATAACTGATCTGGAGTACAGATGAAGAAATGGACAACACAGAACACTTGTGAAAGTCATCTAGGAAGTTACCTTCCACTTCAAACTTCCTAAGTAATTTAAAAATAAAATTCCATGGTTTACAAATTACATATGGTAAAATTACAGTATTTTGAGGTGAACAACATGGAAAAACTAATCCTATGCATGATGGAAGTGACTCAGTATTATTAGACTGAGGTCTAATAATATTGTGCAAAAATCCCACTATAAATATTGTGCAAAAATCCCACTATAAATATCTGATGCTAGACCAAGCTGGACCTTTTTTTACTACTTAATTATCACAGTTGCTTTTGTAAAAAGAAACACGCCATGTCCTTTTCATTTCAAGAGATTAATTCTTCAGACCTAAAATAAATAAAAGATATTGATTGTGTAATTTTCACCTGCAGAAAGGCTGCCAAGTGGTTTGTGAGCTATTCTGGTCAGTCCAGGGAGATGAGAGATCCACCTCCCTTTGGGCAGACAAGGGATTTAAACCTCCCATTACAACTCTCCTAGGACTGCTCCAATCCCTGTAATATTCTGACTGAGGTCTCTAGCTCCCTCCCAATGAAGTTGTTCTGCTTTACATAAATACAAAAATAATTAACAGAAGGAAGGGCAGGAATTGCACCAACCTGATTAATATTTATCAGCTTCTGTATTTTCTTTCTCTGGTCCAATATGTATTGAAATACTTTCCTCAAACTGGCACAGAACAATGAAAATGCTCCATCCCCAATCTCATCTGTTTTGCTTAATCACTGAAGATATTAATGCACATTGAAGAAACTAAGACCAAAATTCAGATTCTTATTCTTGATAATCAGAAAAAAAATTTGCACCCAAGTTGCTGTGCTCAAGATAAGTTGTCTACTCCCCTGGCAATTGCTTATAACCCAGAGACATCCTGCTTCTAATTCTGAGGGACAGAGGGGAGGAAGAAAAGAATACAGAAAGCAACTAACAGGCAAAGGGTAATCTCCCTCTGATCTAGAGCCAACATCTAGGTACTGACAACAGCTGTTTTGATCAGGGTATCAGTCTTACACTCACCTCTAAATCTGACTGCACTAAAGATTAGAGGCTGTAAAGGTTACCTTACCTGTGAGCCACTTGGTGGCTTTTTATTCATCTTCAAAAACTCTTCAGACAATCTTAGTTAGCAAGTTGTATCATCACATATAATCAATGAAAAAAATTAATTAACCTACCCCCACAGACAGTACAACTCACCTGGTTTTTACTACAGAAACTCCATTTTAATATTTGGGTTCGGTAAATGATGAAAAAAACAGCACATGTCAACACAAGGGAAACGAAAAAAGCAATGAAGAATCCTGAAGCACTGATGGCATGGCTGTATAAAATCTGAAATTAAAAAATCATTTAATTATAACAATATTTTAAATATATATAAAGGTCACATCATAACTGTAATTCAAAGACTGTAACTGTAAGCAAATAGTAAATTATTTTTAAACAGCTTCACATGACTTCAGGATTTCTCAGTATTATGTTATTACTACATCTTGATGAATATTTTCAAACAAGTGTGTATTTTCAATAGGTTTCCAAGTTAGCACAGTTTGCTACGCTCAGCTAGCCCAAATTCCTGTATAATTCCAATCAACAGAACTCCCCAGACTGAATTTTTTTGCAGTGACTTTTGGATGTCCTGTACTTAACAGCCTATTTCCTGAAGTTGCCAAACTCTTCTAAGAAGTCGTACTGAAATTGATGGCATTTGATGTTGCTCATAGGCTCTGGAAAGTCAGTCAGATGTTGGCTACTTTAATTAATGGCCATTTAGTGATTCAATGAAACTGAGTAAACACCATAGGGAAAAAGTATCAAATGATTTCAGAATAAACATGCAACTGACATTTCACAAACCCACCCAATCTGCGTGCAGCCTCGCAGTTCATGCTCTAGCCTGAATCAGAAAAGAGCAGCATGAACCAGATATGAACCAGTGGAACCATGAGCCACATAACAACTCTGTAGGCCTTTCACTTTAGCTCTTAACTTAATCTTTAAATTGAATTGCATTAAAAATTAATTTTTACTTCATGCTCTATGTAGCAAAAGTTAATTCAGTGTTTGTTTAGTTCTATGAGATCTTTCAATGAAAAACATTGCACAGCTATTAGTATAATGTTTCACCACAAACTAATCACACTGCTGGGGCTAGGCACTGTAAATAATTAACATGCTGCTTGCAGGCTGGGTTTGGTCTTCTCTTGGAGCAGAAACCTGACAGCATTCCACAGAGTCAATGGTAATTCTGCATAGGAAGCAATACTCAAATATGGCCCAAAATTTGGAAATAGTTTACTGCAACTGAACAGCAGAAATTTATCCTTTACTGCCTAGTTTTTCTCTCTCTGACTTGTTTTTGTACACTGATAATCTGTCACATCTCTAACTGAAAGGAACTGCAGTATGTCAGACTTTGTTGTCTCACAGGTTCAGCTTCTCAATGGAAGCCATCCCAATAATGGGAGGAGGCATTACAGGCCCAAGTTTCTTTCATGAACTGATGTGCTCCCACTGCTTTGCAGGATGCTGAGGGAAGCAAGCCTCATCAAAATCAGATCAAAGGAATTATTATCACCTATCCCATGCCCCATGCTTAGATGGGAGAACTTCCCTTTTCACTAGAATCCCATTCAGCATTGAACTCCACCAGCCAAGGGCAGAGGCACAAAGTACTCACAGGCCCTGAAATGCTGTGGGAAGACATCTGGCATAGACACTCAGATAAGCAACACTTATATTTTTTTCATAATCCACAAAAGCACCTTGCTCCAGGCAACCAAGCACTTTCTTCCAGTGGCACAGAAGAGAAATCCACAGGGTTTGTATAACTTTAAAGAACAGCATAGTATCTACGTGTGCAAGCAAACCATGTGAAAGCTGATGGGATGACACTACCATGACTACGTAATTAATTCTTCACTTCCCAAAGTCAACATCTACTATCCACTTAGTCACATATGTGTATTGGCTTTAACATACCCATGAACAGGCTTCAATAATTACTTTCAATAAATAAATCTGAGACGGAGAGCACTTATGAAAGCTGACAATATGAATGAAATACAATACATCACATCTCCTCCAGCTAATCCTATTTCCTTGCACAAACTGATTTCATTCCAAAACACCTTATGCTTGGCCACAGCCCAAAGTCAAATATTATACATGTGAAACATGATGTGTTAAATAATTTCTAGGCTTTATTTTTCAAAAATTTACAGTATTTTCCACACATCTTTACCACAGGTTTTAATTACAAAACCTGTTAATTTACTAAGTTCAAATGCAGCTGAGCTAATTTTACCTACCTACGGCATAGTTCACAAGAACTTTTTGAGGTCCAACTATCAAGTTCAAATTGGAAAAAATAATAAACACAAAAAAGGTTTTATGTATAATAACAGATTGCAGGAATTTTCATGGTGGGTTGAGACAATTGTAGCTTACAGTCTTGCTTTAAGACTTCAACAACTGCTGTAGATCAATTCACACCAAACTTTACAGAAAAACACTCATGAAGCTATTTTTCTAACCCAGTCAGTTACTGAACGGTTTACACCTCTAAGAGTTTCCAAAAAACAGATTTATGGCAAGCCCATTTGTAATTCTTAGCTACACAAATGACCAGTGCTTTTAAATATTACTAGATATTTATCCAGGGACAATGAGTTCTCTAGCTTATGTACAGTTTTACTTCACATCATGTTTAATTATGGCTTTCATTTTAACAGAATGAGCACTTGATCTTCAATTATGAGAAAGCCATATCCGGACATGTATCTATTACAATAATAAAAACTGAGAAGGCAGAGATCCCCAGCAGAAGAGAATACTGGAACTAGAGGCCACTGTGGCCTATCTCCAAACAGATTACTTATTCTGAAGGCAGAGAGAAACTCATGGGACAGGTCCAGGGAAAGAATGAGTGGCCTAGTCCTCAGGACCTATTCAGGCAAGCCCTAGCCACGTGCACAGCCATGGGAAAAATGTTCTTTGGTGAAACAAACTGTTTGCTTCTGCCTGAACACAAATAATCCCAGTACTCTTGCCAACCAAGCCACAGCTTCTTTAAAAACGACCCCTTGCAAGAACAGCCTGTCAAGTTAATGAGAGGTTGGGGGAGAAAAACAAGTTTGGTGAAGAGATCACTGTAGCAATGAAACTGATGTATGAAGTAGAGTTAATAAAAAAATTATCTAGAAGAATAACACTGCTGCAATCAATGTAATTTTTAAGGTTTATTTGGCCTGTTAAAAACCACTTTTCAGAATTACTTCAGACGCCAAGAACAGAAAGTCATATTGGAAGAATGACTAGTTAAAAAATGAAAGGAAGCATAAACTATGCCACCCTTTCTGCAGTTTTACTTTTCAGGCTTGAGTATCAGCATCATACAGAAACTTTTCCTCAACAGGTGGAGGATAACTTTAGCCTTTTGGAAAAGCAAAAAGCTTTCTCATGGTGGCTAAGCACAGCATCTGGGGAGCATACTCCTCATCACAGTTTCCTGTGCCTAGACAATTCCTCAAACAAAAGAATATGGCAAGGAGTATAATGGCATTTTTAGATTCTCCATACTAAATATTGCTGGTTTAAGACAAAAAAGACCCCTTATCTCAAGTCCTGTTTTCTTCTTCTTAAAATCTCTGTATGATTACTAGCCAATAGCTGAGTGATAAGACACAAGTACACAAGTACATCCTTAGCTCCTAGGATTTACTTTAGATTGTCCAGAAGTATAAGCAGGAGAGTCAATGTAATACCAAATCATAGAATTTACCTTGGTCTTTTCTTCTTCTGTTATGGTGAACGAGGCTGTCAACGATACGAGATGTGTTTTATTCTGAGAGAGATACAAAAAATTACCTGTATTAAAAAAAAAAGCAGAATCCACTGGCAAAAAACCTAGAGTCTCTAGAAAAGCCTCTCCTTAGAAGATAAGCTATACTTCTCATTAAGCTTAAAGCTTAATAATAAAGCTTAATAAAAATAAATCTGATAGGAAAATGCAGTGTACTTAGGGGTAACACTAAAAGACATGGAAGCAGCTGCTCTGTGGGATACATTCTCCATATCCCAGTGCACATAGTATTACATTTTTCTGTGCCTGTAAAATCGGAGTTGACTGAGAATGCACAGAACAAGAGCCACAGTCAGTACATGTATCTCTACTTTTACCATGCCCTGTTTTTTGAGTTTTCCTCTCCACCACTCTAGTACCACTCCCATACACGTGGAACATCTCTTCCTCCAAAACCAAGGAGGAATGCAATTGAAATGAAAATACATCTTCAGGTTATAATTACATGCATTTACAAAAACCACAGAAAAACCACCAAGCCATATTTAAGAATTGAAAAATTTTACTTTGGCAGAAACCACTTGATTTCTGTCTCCTCCCCAAAGCCAGGCTAATTCCAGCATTAGACCAGTTGTTTCAGAGCCTGGTGCAACACAGTTCTCCAAAATCAGCAAGGATGGAGATTTCTCAGCCTCTCTGAAAATTTCAGACCTTGAAAACTCGTATTAAAAGGTGTCTTTCCTATGAGCCATGAGTATTCCTTTCCTGCAACTTGTTATTCAGTTAAAAGAAATTACTTTTTTATGAAAATATGGCAAAACTTTCAATCTCTCATAAACTTCAAGAATACAGATGTAAGTATGCGGAACACTTATTTCCAGGATAGACTGACAAACTGGAGAAAAATATGAAAAGCAGAAAGGCTGCAAGACAACACACAAAAATACTTTACTTAAGGAAGTCTATGACTTCTTAACCTATGAAGAATAATTAATGTATTTATAAATTCATGGTGAACAATCAGAGAGCCTAAGAGTTTCATTCCATTACATGATGGCCTCATTGTTTAGGCACACAAGAACCACCCTGGAGACTGTTTTTTTTTACAAAAAATGTGAGGAGCAGAATAAAATTGTGAATAGAATACCTGTGAGGAACTCCTGAAAGTCAGCTTCGCAGGCAGTGTCAAGACCCTGCCATGCCACATTTCTTCTGCATCAAGAAGTGCAGAGTAGTTGACTGCGAAGTGCTCTCCACCTAGTAAAACAGGGATATGGATAGATTTGCTCTGTTCCAGGAAGATTTCTCAAATATCCCTGGGGAAGGCTTGGGACAGCACTGGAGCTTTTCCCTTCTGATGTAGCAGATGCCATACATCCAGAGCAGTCAGTCCACGGCCACTTGAGCTCAGCAACATCCTTCATATCTGCTGCCGCTAAGAACTCAAGCAAATTTGGCCCAGGATCTGGAAATAGCACTAAATGATGCCCCAACCTAACCAAAAGCATTATTTTTTGATACCAAAACTCTATATGAGATTTTTTTTGGTAAAATGGACTGCCTACATTTTAACCACTAACTTGTTGATTCTCCTTCTGTTGAAACCACAGAAATCTGACAGATTTCAGGTGAATTTTGATTTACAGTGCACTGAAGTACTAAAAATTATGGCCAACATTGAGCATGACAGTACATAGGACAGTGTAGATACAGCCTTTCTGTCCAGCCCTAGTAGCAAGGTATGGGCTGACTTCAGGATTAATATGGTAATGACCAAACCTCAAACTGTGCAGGAATCTGTTCTGCTGGATTTTCTTCTACTTCAGTATTTTTCACACTGATTTGTCTGGAAAAGTTACCTTCAGCTCCAGATTCAGTAACTATAAATAAATTACGTAGCAGCCTCAACTTGGCTTACCCAATCAGCTATGCAAGCTACTTTTCTATTCTTTCTCAGGAATAATTGTTTGTAGGAAATCTCTGTGGAAAGCCAGCAATTCCTTGACAGTTTCAAAAAACCTGTCCTGCAATCAGTACCAGTATCACTGCTCACACTGCTGTTATTAGAAATGGGGTTCGGCTATCCAATTGCAACCAGACAGCAGCCCCAAGTCTACTTATTTCCCTTTTCTATTTGGAAATCTTTCACTGTAAAACTACCACAACAATAGATACTTTGATCATGAACAGGTATCACTGAACACTTCTGAAGCTCCATCATGACTTCCAAAAGCAAGCTGCTGATTTTCGACATGCTTGTGATTAGGGAAAAGGAGATGAAGAAATCAAGAAAGATAAAATTTAATGTGTATGCACTGATTCAACTGCTACTAATTAGGAAAGGAACAAACTGACTTCCAAGATCGGAACAGGTTCATCCCTCTATTACTTGCTTTCACTTTATAATTTGTTCAGTTTTGAAAGAACAGATATTGAGAAGAGCTGCCTTATTTCTGATGAATTGTTTTCCCTGTTTGCATGGCCTTTTGCAATTCCAATGCACCTCAATACCTCAGCAAGCTGAGCCACCACACTTGGCTAAAGAAGGCTCAAAATGTGATTAAAATGCCTTTTGCAGAAGTTTTTAAAAATATCCAAAAGGAAAAAATACTATTGTGAAAGACTCTCTTTCATTTTTGATGGCAGCAACTTTTACAAAGTACAGGAGACTCTGTTCTCTGCCCGGGAGACTGGAAGCAGTTCAAAGGTGGGCGTCATAACAGCTAACAGTGAGCTGACAGAATTGGAAACTGCAGCCCAAAACCCCTCCCAGAGTTTTTCACCTGTATTAACTGATAATGAAATAATTTGCACCACAATAAACAAACAAACAAACAAACAAACAAATAAATAAATACTGTGATTTTAACAGATGCACATGTTTTGACACGTGTTATCACGGGTATTTTACTGCAGATTTTGTTACCTTGCAAGGATCTTTTCCTGTAAATCTGTATGCCATCTGTGGTCTTATTCCCACTGGTTTTTTGAACATGTAGACCAGTGATGTTGTCCAGGAGGATGAGATCTGTGATGTTTGTTGAGAGCAATGTATTGGTGTTATTAACCACAAGTGTAATGTATGCAGTTTGAGGGTCATGTTCAACATCCACCTGAAAACAGAAATATTAGTAGCAATGGTGCAAGCTCCTGTATGTGCATCTTAACAGCAAAATTGATTACAAACAAAACTTTATTGTATGTGTAAACTTATTTTCTGAAGGTATTCTGAGTTATCTGCAAATGAAACTACACTCAGTTTGATCTCACACTCCAAATGAGATTTTAATCTTTGGTATGTCAAGCTGCTGCTTGGAGACAGTAGGAGAAAGCCAGAAGGTGGAAACCCAGCTCATACAGGACCAGAAGTGTAATCAAAATCTGAATATCCCTGTGATACTGCATACAACACAAAACTGGATCATAACTTTATAACCAGAGTCTGTAAAATTCTTAAATTTGAACTTTTGTACCACGAAGACATTTCTTTTGCAAGCTGCCTCACTGCAAATTCATTCTCTCCATGCAGTTTTGGTCTCTATTTTCCTTTTTTTTATAGCAACCACATTCTCTGAAGGACGCCAGCTGCCTCAACTTGCCCTTCCCATGTGAGGGCAGATGGAGCCACCAGTGAACTTGGGAGCTCATGGCTCTGCTTCCAATTAGTGGTGAAGGTCATACACTAATCACCAATCCCTAGCAACATGCACTCATGTTATTTTATTTATTTATTCCATTAAGCCCTTAAGTCTTATTGAGCAATTATATCCTCTAAATGAAATTACTTTGAGCACGGAGTTGCTTACTGACCTCTCACCTTCCAAACAGCCTTCCTCTGTAACTCGTATTAAACCAGAACTGTCTAAATCGTCGTAAGATCTATAATAATATGGTAATCTATAGTATATTCATGATGATCTATGAGGTTTCAAATAATGACACTAAATTTATAGTCCTGTAACTGATAGAATTATTAATCAGGCCGAACCTTTCTCTTTTTAGATCTTTCTTTTTAGGAAATGTCTACACTGTATCGGGACAGCAAATATAAAATAATAAAGCAGTCCTCACAAAAAATGAGTTCTAAAAACATGAATTGTGATAGACTTCAGAAATCACACCAGAGTTCATGGTAGCCACAGGGTTTGATACATGTAGCTATGGTCTCATTGTGCACCACCAACCTCTGCACAGCACACTAATTCAGCACAGAACCAAAACACAGCTTTAGAATTACAGGAATCAAGGAGAAGAAACAGCTTAATGAAATTACTATGGCTTAGTCTGCATTTCTCTATTTAAGTGACAAAATTCCCAACTATTTCTTGTACTAGATGCTGCAAACAATATATAAAAATGTGCTATAATTATTACAGTTATAATTATTATAACTGTATATATTATATCATATCATATCATATCATATCATATTATATTTATTAATATTATTATATAATTATTATAATTATAATTATTAATGTGTTATAATTATAATAATAATAATAATATATAAAAATGTGTATGTATTAATGCATGTATAAAAATAGGCTTAGTTGTATTTCTGAGGAAGCCATTACCAATTTCATATGCTTGTATATCATGAGTGTATTATACCCCAACTTCTGAGACTTAAAATCATCAAGTATTAAAAATGTGTTATATTTTGGTCAGATTTTCTCTCTTCTGGTTTCTGAGTTGGCATGATGCTGTCAACACGCCTTTCAACATTTCTTGTGCAATCACGAAGGCTAGGTACTTGCTTTGAAAAGCAAAACCAAACGAAATAGGAAAAAAAAGTCTCAAAACCACAAAGAAAATCCAAATCCACAAAACAGAGACCCTGAGCCAATTGCCAAAACAAGAAAATACGCCTTAAAAGATTCAAGGTTCAAACTTCATGAGTTGTTAATACCGTACTGTGCACCATACTGTGCTCCACAGTAAGCGCAGACAGGCTTCTGCAGACAAACGAGCAAAAGAGAGCTCGGGAAATAAGGGAAATGGAACATCTTTTTCCTCCCGTCATTTTCCCATACTATTCCCTCACTCTTCTGTGAGCTGAGGGTAAAAAATGAGGATTTCAGGGTCTCTTCCTGTGCTTCTAACCAGGCACAGAAGCAATCCTTTACATCTGGGGAGAGGAGATGCAAACAGCAATTTAAATAAACTCCTACAGTAAAATAAGCAGAGAAACGACCATGTGCACATTCACAGGCAGGTCGGGCCATATGGCAGCATGAGCCCTCTGCTTCCGCTTGGCAGGTTTAAAGCACCCTCCCACACACTGCTCATTCTCTTTCTTGTCGTTTAGTTTCATTTAATAAAATTCTTAATTCAGTGATTAAACAAAGCAACCCTTCAGAGGAATCTCAATCGTATCACCAATCTCCTACTACAATCTTTCAGAAGTGGCCAAAAGACGACATTTGTTGCATTTCTCATTAATATTAAAAACATGCTTTTCATTCTGTATTTTTGACTGGCAGACAGACTTAAGCTCAATTGCAAAGAGGTTGAAAGAATTTGGATTATTTTTTCCCCTGAAAGAAGCAGATGAGAATCAAGCAACAGGTAAGCTCTTTGGTTTGACTACCCCTAGAAAGAACTCTACTATACAGTGCTGCCACTGCAATCAGTGACCACATCTTCTTTAAGTTGCTCCTCTAATTTGCCTGAAGATGTTTTTTCTTGCTTTTGGAGCAGATAGTTAGGCTGCCAGACACCTACAAGAAATCCAGTGGCAGCCACTGATGATGCATAAGCACCTACTCTTTGTTCTCTGCTGCTGAAGTGTCCCACATGTATCATCACCCCTGCAAGCAATCTCACTTTGGGTACCTGGGAGAGTGGCATGGAAGAGCCACAGCCAGAGCATGGACACCACAGGAGAAAAGAGAGGAGAAACTGCCATGGAGGTTGAAAGGAATGAAGGATCTTTGTTAGGAATAACAACAACCAGAAACAGGAAAGGAGGGAGAAAAAAAGATTATAGAATCATTGATAACCTCCAGTGCATGAATGCTTAGGAGATTAAGAAACAAGACAAGTGAAAGTGTTAGAACATAAGCAATTAAATTTAAAGATTTATTTCAGCTCTGCTAAGGATTACTGTCATTGTGAAGTACTATTACAGAAAAGTTCACATCCTAGTATAGAATGAAGCACTTAAAAGAAACACATTTCTGAAAAGAAGGAAGAGAGTGAGTGCTGAAAGCACTGGTAAAATTTAAACACCTCAGTTTCAATAAGGCTATTTCTATGTTAAGATGTTGGAAAAATCCTGACTCCAAGAAGTAAACATATGACACCTCCATGCACTGAAGGGCCACTAATTGCAGGCAGAAAATGTGCAAAATTCACTTTCTTCTACTTAAAACAGCTAAAGACCACCATATGGCCAGTCTGCCTCTTAGCATGAAAGCATTTGTTCACTCGAAATAGGATTGAAGTAGAAGACAAGGTAAGCCAAGAAAAATTAAATGTGAACTGCATTTGCAGGTGCAAGACAATCACATATAACTGTATAGTTTTCAGTAATTTGCAACTAATAGCACTACAAAAATATCTTCTGATAAACCCAGCATCTACAACAGATTACCTTTAATCTCCTAGAGCAGTTATTTTGCAGCTTTTAATGAGCCTGTGTGAGGCTGTACTGTGAACAGCAGAAAAAACAACATGGGACTGTCTCAAAGTCTGTTTCTGAGAGGCTCTGGTATAGCAATTGGGAATCCACAGCCAGAAAAGCAGAAGATTCTGTGTTACTACTTCCTATGTCTGAAATGCCCACTATTCAGCCTCATTAATCATGAAATGCTGCCATTTCAGTAACAACATTAGAAGTAATTAGTGCCATGACATGTGATGCATATTCATTCTTCTCTACACAACTGCTCTGGTGAAGGTTATAGTGTCACCTCTTCTGTACCGGTTACTGAATCCTCTATCTTCAGAGGCAGCATTTCAGTGGCTGAATTCAGACTGGTCCTGAAGTTGGATGTGCTCACTCCCTCTCCAGGAGACAGCTAAGATGAACTGTCTATAATTGTAAAAATTCATACCTGCTTCACCCAGTGCAAAAAAATGGAAAAGAAAAAAAGAGAAAAAAAAAAGGAAAAATAACAGTCTAGGTAAAAATAAAACTGGAAGTTAAAAAATTTCTTACAATAGGGAGGTCTTTGCTCCTCATAAGCACTTAGGGAAGTCAAATGAAACCTCTTTTTTCATTAATACTGTGCTGTAGGTGAGTCCCACTGAATAGGCAGACTACGACACAATGGCTTTTCTGCAGTTGTTAAGATGCCCAAAGACAAAAGAGCAACACGGGGCTCAGTGCTTTATCCTTTGAAATATCCTTCGAAACTTGACACAGGTCAGGCACTCATAGGAATATCTCAGAAGGTTTACCTCATCTTGTAAAATCTGTCTCTATTTCTACCCAGCCTCTTGGCTGATTACTCTGGAGTTCATTGAGATTTGCCCATGTACAGTTTTAGAAATTCACAGTCAGGTTTTTACTTCAACCACAATCCAAAATTCCCTGAAGCCTGAGAGATTTCACTGACTTCTGCTGCGAATCAACATTGCAAAACGGTGCCTCTCAGAGAAAGCGGGACCGTCGTAACATCA
This sequence comes from Monarcha castaneiventris obscurior, assembly GCA_026261815.1. Classification (NCBI taxonomy): domain Eukaryota; kingdom Metazoa; phylum Chordata; class Aves; order Passeriformes; family Monarchidae; genus Monarcha; species Monarcha castaneiventris. The sequence goes on along the minus strand of JAMPIT010000433.1, from coordinate 10,828,916 downwards.
AAATGCACATACTCCCAAATACTCAGCATGGGCACAATTAGGTTCCCACTTTTTAAAGGTCCTTTGGGTACAAACTTCCTACCAAATTTACAAGACAAACACAAGAAAACTTACCATACCACATTTCTGAAGGGTTATTCCCAATTCAGAAGACACTGACATATTGGACACATCTTCAGGCTATGAAGGAAGAGGGAAAATCTACATAGTGTATGAAAACATTATAATTCACAAACTTCAGCAACAAGTTAAATTATGTAAATAAAGAAATTATTAAAAAAAATTACAGGTACCAATTGCCTTCAAATTTAGGAGTTTTGTTACCCCAACAGTTAAATCTTTTTTCTAGTCCAAATATGTATGAACAATTTATTCCCATAAGTAATTATTAGACTCTTAATTGATATATTCATCTTTTGACTATCACAAATCACAAAAAAATACACTATGCACGAAGTTCATCAGACTATACAGATTCTTTTAATTACTAAGTGTCTATCAGAATTTACACAGCAATCACACAGCTGTATCTGTCACAGCAATTCTCTGGAAGTCCCACAATTAGTTTGTGTTGCTGAAGTCATGTCAAATGAGCACAATCACCTGAGAACAGAACTAGAAATACACTATTTGGATAGTAAATTCCCAACATTCAGTTTGTATAGAATTGCTACAATCCTCATAAATACTACAAGCAGCAAACCATCTTTTACTGACCAGAAGGTGGCTGACGTCAGACTCTCGTTTGAACAACACCTTCTTTGTCCAGGAGGGTATCAAGGCAAACAGGGAATGGCTCCACTGGTTGTCTGAGGCTGCAGAGGTCAAGAGCTGGTGAGGGGCTTTGCTTGCCTGAATGACCACAGGTAAGGGCACTGCTGGAAACCAAGGCAACATTCAGCATTAGAGCTAAGGCTGGGCCCTGCGTGGCAGTCACTTGGTGCAGAGCCCAGCCAGGGGTGGGACTCATGGCACCAGCGCTCTGTGTGCACACAGAGCCAGATACTCCCTCTCAAAGCAGTCAAAATCACGACAGTGGACAGAGACTGAGGCCAGCCAGGAAACAGAGATGGGATTTGTCCCACAAAACCCAGCTGGAGTCAGAACAAAACTGTTTCCTCCCTAAGGAACTCCCATATAGCCCACAGAAAACTTCTTGCCGTTTAAATGTAAAGCATTTAATGCCTGAATTACAAGGCTTAAGCCATAAATCAACTCTTAATATTTTCAACACAAAGAAACTTTCAGCAAAGCATAAAGAATTGAAACAATCCACAATATGATGGGCATCAGTGCTAAAGGTGTTCTGCTTCAAAGATACAATCTTCCAATTAAGCACTGACCTTGCCAATGCATATTCAGAACTGAAATACTTCTCAGTTGAGGACAGGTCTCAATTACAATTCATTTGAAGTGAAGTGCCTTCAAATCAAATGCTCCTAAATTTAGTAATAAGCAATATAAATGCCAGCTTATATTCTTAAATTTTTATGAAAGGTTAGTCAGTGATATTACACAAAGCAACAGGCAGTTTTGAATCATATCACTTTGATCTACTGAAGCAAAAGCACCTATGACATTAATGAAAGAAGCTTATACTAAAAATAAAAAATTTAATATGTTAAATTGCAAAAAGGTAAAGCTGCTGAATTAAGAGAAAAATGTTATGAAAATTTAAAATGATAGCTGGTTGTCTATGTTTCAAGATACTTTTTTCATTCTTTACTTAATATTATTCTCATTTATTACTTATTTTTAAATCAATCATCAGCAATATATATTATATGAAAAAACCTCCCATTTAAAGGCAAGTAATTTTGTGAAATGACTTTACTATGAAAAAGCCTATTACTAAAATATGAAAAGCTGAAGACACTAAAATCTCATTAATATGAGAAGCAGCATTTTTTTTGAAAAGCTACTGCTTTGTAAGAAGAACAATATAAGGAAATACAATTAGCTGCAACAGAAGAAGCACGAACAGAGAATTCCAAATTGCACCCTTAGAGGAGCTTTAAAGCATTGATGCGCACAAATCACTGAAAATAATTCTGTTAACATAATTAATGAGATGTAATCCTGTGGCTTACAACACCTAGGTGAACATGTGCATTTGGGGAGCTTCCCTGTCTTCCCATGTCTATTTGGGAGTAATTTATACTGGACAAAATTGTGGCTATGTGGGCCAGGGAAAGCTGGTGTCTCTATTTTATGACCAGTTTTAATTCATTTCTCTGAGTTTCACTTAAATATTTAAACCACTGTTAAACAATGCAATAGACTCGGACTAACTTAGTGACTGTAAAAACAACATGGCAAACCCAGTGAGAACAGGAATAGACATAATTACAACAAATGTCCATGTATCTTTGGGGTAGGACTTTTCAAGACAGTCATGCATGGTATATTTCTATTTCAAGACTAAGCAATAGTCCAAATCACTCAGAATGAAACCACCGCTGAATTTTCAGTGCAGTACAAACCTGCTAAATACCAATCTGAGCTCACCTAGACATGGCACGACCCAGCAGATCCAAATGTACTGTATCTCACCTCCAATGGCTCTAAACCTGTTTCTGACTACTGAATCAAGCCTCTTTGGAGCTTTGTATAAATATATTCATACACTGAAAAAGATTAATTTTATATATGCTGTGTCTCTCATGCATTAATGCAATTGTCACCTCACTCCTATGAAGGTGGAGCACCAGTTCTCCTTTTTGTTTTCTTGCCTGACTACAGGAAATGCACTTTCCTTTACAGTGAACAGAAACCCTGAATGAGCTTCTATGTAGGGCTTTAAAGAGTCAGAAGTCAAAATGACAAATTGTAAGAATTATAGTGAGCAACTACTACCTTTATAAAGTGCTTCTTGCTTAGCAGATCATTTCCTTCTGAACTTTGGATGAGGACAGCCAACAAGATGTAATTGCTTCATAGAGTATCTTTCCATCTTGCGTCTTGTGTAGTATAACATCTCCATAAGCACGCCCAACTGCACTTTACATGTGAGAGCAAAGCCTGATACTCCCCCTCTAGAGAGTATCAAGTCCACAGTAACCAATGTAATTAACTGATCATGTTCTCTGACTCTGAATGAATCTCTGGATTAATAATTACATAGATGAGTCTGTTTTCAAGCTGTGCTTTGTCATCACTTACAATCCCAAGATAATGTGCCCAACTCCCAGCAGAAGTCTCCAGCATGTTATTTGGCTGCTCCATCATCAGTAGCTGAAGGTAGGGGGTTTTGCAAGTTTTTAACATTATGTTACGCAGCCTCAACATTGATGATGATGACAAGGATGTTTCTGCAAATCCACTTGTATCTTCCCAGTACTCAGTGGAAGGTTTGGCTTAAACAGATTCAACCAGTGTGATGCATGTCCATACAGAAGCACACGCCACTGCCTTTCTCCAGAATTTTTCTACTCCTTCCTATTAATTTTTAACAATACAGGCTGTTCTATAATACCCTGGATCCACTGCCAGTAAAGCTGCATTTTTCTGTAGCATTCTAGTGTTGACTTTCAGTTAAATAAAATAACTTTTTCCTGATCCACACATATTTAACTGTCACTGGAACAGCTGATCCACAAGAACTTAACTACTTTTCCACATAACTTGCTGCATAATCAACATCAGCCAACATAATTGTATTTATCAGTCACCTGCTGTCTCTTTTCAGGTAAGTTTCTATTGTAGATACAGGATTGGAGATGTCTGCTGGCTGCTTGAAAAACTGGACACTGAATATCTGAGAAAGGATGGTACAGGCATAATACATTCCATGATTTTCACATATATTCTAGATTTCTGCTCTGAAATTCAGGGGGGTTTTTAACAAATAGATTCATCTGACCTTGGAAAATACTAACACATGGCTGCTGAAACCTTTCACTGAGAAGCATAGAGCTTTCTTTTGGATAACATGCTGCTCAGAAGTGCAATTTGTTTCCATGGTGCCATCGACAGTGCCCCTTCAGAGATGCATCCCAGTTCTGACAGTGACTCTGAGGTCTCCTTGTTCCTTCCACTCTTTTCTTCCTAGAGCTTCAATCTTTGCCATTTTCCTGGCTGTTTTCAGAAGAGCCATTATCAGGCTGCATGGATGTCACTTTCATTGGTTTCTAAATGGCAACTATTCCCACTCCTTTTCGAAGGAAAATCTCTGCAAAGCAGGGGAACCGTTTCAGTTTACACACAATCCAAGCAGCCCCCTCTCAGCTGGGCTGGCCAGGCTGCCACCAGGCATTCCTAGACTACAGCGCCTCAGGTCAAAACATTTCCCAGTAAGCAAACTAACAGACCATAGGGCTTAATCTGGGGCTTTCCTGTAAACATCTCCAAAGATGCCAAATCACACAGTTCATCAAAGAAAGATAGAAATTTCACTTTCTTTTGAGCTGTGAGACAATATCACCATCTTTAAGAAGAAATGTTCTTTGTTTCTGTGTTGTTTTCTTTTTAATTAAAAATTCCACGTTTTTACAAGGTATTATCAAGCTGTTTAATATTTTATCTTACTTTTAACTAGCACATTAGTAAAATGTTTTCCCATTATTTAATTCTACATAAACCCAATATAAACAGATATGCCAGAACCCTGTCTTAAATTGCATATTTCTAGCTAATTACCAGTGCTCGTAGGCAGACTTTGTATTGAATTTCAAAATGAAAACACAAAAATAAGTATTAATATAGCTGCAACAGCTGGAAGATTGGTGTAACATTTTACCACTCACATTCCTGTAGTATTCACTCAGTCTCCCACATGTGCATTCCACCAACATGCAAAACGACAAATGTACAGTTGATCAGAACAGTCTCTGCTACTTAATGTTCAATTTTCTTTGCTGTTCTCCCTAGGTAGTTATTTGCCACTCCAGCTTTGTGCACTATATTGCCTTGGTGGTGACATATTGCTCTTCTGGGCTTCCAGCTGCCACACTCGAGGCACAGGCAATATGCTTAGGAAGGAGAGCTCACCACTGTGAGCCCTCATTGCATTCACTTGCTGCTCAGGGAGTGCACATACTGGGGATCTGACCTGCTACCAAAGGCACCTGCAATGTAAGGAGTGTGGTGACAGTGGGTCTGTGTTCATACAGACTGGGGGTAAAAGGATGGGTATTCTAAGAATAGAAATTGTCCCCTGATGATCAGCATACTGTCCTTTACTTTGAAATTAGTTCTGTGTAAGGACATGGACCTGGCACAGCACAAGCCTCGACCACCAGACTCAACGGGCTCAATCCTGAACACGTCAGTAGCACCCACAGCTCACCACTAGAACAGCACACAAAACATCACAACAGAAGTTAAGGTGAAGGTTACTCTTGACCAGGGAAATTAAATAGAATGAGACAAAATTAAAATAGTCTTACAATAGGCTTGCATCAAAGACTCTAGTATGTCCTTAAGGCTCCCATACCTTCACAGTACATTCTAAGCAGTAGAATGCCAAATTACAGTAGGAAAGCAAAGAATCTGACAAGTTCGTGAAATTTCAAGTTCAGAATTAAAAATCAGAGCAAAAAAAAGGCAATTTAACTAAGACATTAATTCTAATTTATATCTCTCAAGGGCTGAAGACCTCAATTCAGATTCCACAGTCTCATTTGCTTACCCACCACAAATTTATCAGCAAAGCTTTGAACAATCTTGCTTTATTTCAGTGGGGAAGAAAGGAGTTAAATATACTCCCTTGCTATATTTTTGTTGTTGTTGTTCTAAATTACTCCCTGTCTTGAAAACCATCCAGGATACAAGATCCAATTTGAAGTCCTTTCAATTACACACAACAATGAACAGGCAAAGGTAGCAATTTACAGTATTCAGTTTTGAATGTTGCCATTAGCTTTTCTTGTTACAATGTCAAAGAAACTATGGGCATTAACAATGAAAAACAAATCTACTTTCCAGGCTTGTTTTGAATAAGCCAGAGCAGACTCAAATATAACTCTCAAAAATCCACTGTGTTCCCCAGTCACAGGAATATTCTGGGGTTTTCTTTTCATGTCTTATGCAGAAACAACTTGAAAAAGCTTCCAACAGAAACACTGAGATCAATGTGCTGTCACAAACTATTTCACACTTCACCACATTGCCAGTCTCAATGACAAAGGTTTTATGCTGAAGTTCCCATCCCTCTGCTTTCATCGAGAACTTCTTCAGTGAAAACTAAAGAATCCAGTACTCAGATTAGGCAAATCACTAAAAACTTAAGTTTTAAATATATTAAAAACTGATGTTTACTAGAATGGGACAATTTTCAGTTAAGAAATCAAGCATATAGTTCAGTGCTTGTAGCAACACCTCATTTAACACATATAGACCTACTAACAAAACACCAGAGTTTCACAGAACCAGAATCACTGAGGTTGAAAATGACCCTTAAGATTAAGTCCAATTGCAAACCCAGCACTGTGAAGCTCACCACTAAACCATGTCTCTAAGTGCACATCTTTAAAATACCTCCGGGGATGGCATGGCAACTCAAACACTTCCCTGGGCAGCCTTTTCCAATGCTTGGTAGCCCCTCCCATGAAGACATTTTTCCTAATATCCAGACTGAATCTACTCTGGCACAACCTGAGGCCATTTAGTCTCATCCTGCCACTTATTACCTGAGAGAAGAGGCTGACCCCTACTTCACTACAACCTCCTTTCAGATAGTACAGAAAGTGCTAAGGTTCCCCCCTGAGGCTCCTTCTCTCCTCCTTAATCAACCCCAGCTCCTTCAGCTGCTCCTGACTCATTCTCCAGACCCTTCACCAGCTTTGTTGCCTTCCTCTGGGCACGCTCCAGCACCCCAATGTCTTTCTCATGAGGGGCCAACTGAAGACAAGATTAGAGGTGTAGCCTCCCCAGTGTCCAGTTAAAAGGGACACCACTTCCTTCGTCCTGCTGGCCACACTATTTTAACCACTGACAAAAAGATACTGCATGTCAAAATCCTCAACTTTGTTTTAGGGCCAGAAGGTTTTTCTTAAGTATAAAACCACACTCATTTCCTCTCTCAGTGGATGGTACATGAATAATCCGCAACCCATCACAAAGCGAGATACACATGGCGAAGATGACATTGAATAAATACTGGAAAAAAACAAGCTCAGCAAATCTGAATTACTTGCTTTCATATTTAAATTAATAAACTCATTTGTGAATTAGCCATGGCACAGGGCACAGAAATTAGAGGTATCTCACTTGATGACTGCTTCAAAGCATGAAATTTCTTGGCAAATGCATCTCATGAAGTCATCTCTTGGGGAACCATAGTGATGGAAAGATCTATTTCACACACTGTGTTGCCCTGTTAATGTGCTACATGAGGACGTCCTAACCTTTCAGGATATACTCATCTCCACCACACTCGGGTGAGGTAGAACACTATTTATAATACACATATAGAAATTAAAACACCACAGAGTCAGAGAAACTGAGTGATTTGCTCAAATTAACACAAAGAGCCTGTGGCAGTCAGCCCTCAGATGCAGCTACTCCAAGCTCTAAGGGACTTCTCTAAGTTTTGGGGTACCTTGTTTCGATCAGATTAGGCAACTACGACTGGACATGTTCACTGTACCTGAGATCACTGACAACAATACTTGATACCTGCCGTGAAGAGTCCCAGCATCCCAGTAGTACTTCTAGACCCACTGTATCTATCAGTCTTTAACCCACTACATCTAACAGTCTTTAAAAATCAGTCTTTAGTCCATGACAAAGTGTATTAGCTATTGAAGTTCCAGAGGTCTTTAAAAATAGCTTCAAGAATAAGTATTGCAACACTGTTGGTAAATGCACAGGGGTTAAGCCAGCTTCTGAAAATGAACAAGGTCTTGATCAGCTTTAAGTAATATGGGTTTTTCACAACCTGGGAACTCAGGACATCAGAGGGTGCTCCCCTACATCATTATGCTTAATACTGAAAAAAAGCTCCTCCTGAAAATGATTCAGAGCAGGGTATGAATTGAGGTGCTCTCACAAGAGCTTCATTCTAGATGAACCATTTAGGGAACCTAAAGCACCCTTGTTCCTCACTTCTGTGCAAACACTCCCCTGTGGCTCAGGACTGAGTCCCACTGACGTCAGCAGGCCACCAGGGTGCAGTTCCAGGCCCCTGCTCACCTTCACACCCACCCCTTGTGAGTCCTGGGACTCCCACAAGACCGAAAAGAGAAAGGAAACAGTTGCATACCTGCCATTCCTAGGCATCCCATCTCTTTCTGAAGCCACAGATCATCTTCAAAAACCTGGAAGAGAGCAATTATAAAAAAGAACTGTTTTCATAAATATCTACTATTGAACTTTTACGCTGAATTTATGCTTCACAATTCCACAGACCCCTATTCCACAAAGCCTTGAGCTTCTCCAAAATTAACTACCAGAAGATACAAAACACGGCTCTATAGGTCTCTCACAGCTTGTTAAGCAGTATGAGGCTCTGCTGCCCAGTGTGGATATGCACACTTGGGGCTCAAATTGCACTTATATTTCATACTATCAGGATGAGTCTCTGCACAATTGTGGAGCCACGTTGGCTATCAGTTTGCTTTCATTAAATAATCTTTCTTTGCCATTTTCAAAGGCATATTTGAGGACACAGGAAATCTGATCACTAGGAGGCGGCAGGAATGTGCCCATATTAGATGATCAAGTCCACTGACAACACTCATTTTTCCTCTGGAGGACTACACAGGGCCTTTCAAAGGGGCCACATGCTAAAACTGCAGCTTGCAAGGCAATCTGTGACAGCCTCCTGCCTGTGCCTGGACTGAAGAGACTGCTACAGAAACCACAGCTCAAAATGTCAGCAGAAGAAATCAGTGTTTTTAAGGAGTTTTACTGCCCAGTGTTTTGATCAAGATGTAGTAGTCATAGAAGCAAGTTCTCATTTATCAGAAACGCTTCTTTGCAGGAGCTAATAGAGAGTTAGGAACATGGGCTGATTAACAGGGACCTAACTCTGCCCAGTGATATCACCCCCACTTGATGTTTCTGTTTGCTACCAAGCACTGCATGGGAGTAATGTAAAGTACTGACTTCTGTCAACACCACTGTTACAGTACAGCAAGTTAGGGGCAATTTTCTTCTGAGGCCTGCCCAGAGAAGCCATCACTGATTATTGCCAGAGCTGTAACTTTAGCTACCCTTGTATGAAAATATTTCTCACTTCAGATCGGGCACTTTCCCTCAACCTAACAGAAAATGCAAGACATCTCACAAATTCAGATGTACCAGAAGCCCTTGGGTTCAAGAAGCCTCTGGAAAACTTGTCCATACAGGATTGGAAGCAACTCTTTTAGAGAAAGAAGGGACTCAGAAACTAACATGTACATGCAGCACACTCTGAGCAGCCCTGGGACACAGCTCTGGGAGATGCCAGGCACTGAGCTCTTCACTAGAGGCTACTTCCAAACACCTTATTGTACAGGTTTCCTAATCTCCAGAATTCTTACACACAAGCTGAGGTATGGTAAAGCTCTCTAATACCATTATTATTTATTTTCATTGGTTAAACAAGCTATATGACCATGAATTTTGATCAACCAAGCACCTCAAGAACACAGAAGGAACAGGAAACTCCAGTGGCAAGCTTAAACAAAAAATTGTCTGGTGGATAAATCAGATAGAATTATTACTATTATTATTATTATACACAGAATCAGTTCCTTCTGAGCTGGAAGGGACCCACACAGATCATTGTGTCCCACTCTTGAATGAATGGTCCGTAAGGGGATCAAAACTGCTGTACGCATGCCCTTCCATCTATGCATATGGATATGCAGCAACAGAAATCACATTAAAAAGGTATCAATCCCTGCCAGGCTTTTCTAGAGCAGTTTAGTGCCGTATCTGCATTAAGGAAATGTGTTATCAGCCCACTAAAGTGATGTAATAGCAGTTCAAAACACTGATGAAAATATGAAACACCAATATGGTCTTTCATGTTAAATGCAATCTTGTCTATAAATATAAATTCCACATATTACTGTTATGCATTATATCAGCATATATATGGATTTGAATGTTAAATGTCAACAGTCGCACTGCAAGTGAGCCTGCAACAAAAGCAGACCGTGGTTTAAGCATGTAGAAAGACATGCAGAAAACGTGGCTTCCTAGCTAACATGCTTCATTTTCTACTTTCTAGGAAATCGGCACACAACTGGCTCCTGATTGCCACAGGCTCCGGGTATTTATTCCTGTGAGGTTTTACAACAGCTGATGCACAAAATCTATGGTGTTTGTAGGTCCACGTGTATCAGCTACAAAAGACATAACAGCACTCCTTGTTTTTCCTTCTGCCATATCTGACATTCAGCTGTCAGTGGAAAATGTAGCCTGAGAATTCAGCACAAGTCTTCCATTTTGCTGCAGAGTGCATCCATAATACCAGCAGACATCACAAGGGGCTCCACATCACCAAATAGTGCCAATTCCATGGACCTGCACTGATGTAATGCTTCAAAAGTAATTATTTTAATGCAATAATATTGTCAGGAAACATTTTGCTGGGTTTTACATTCATTTGTTCTTCTGGTAAAGTAAGTTGGGGTGCTGTTTGTTGGTTTTTTGGGGGGGTTTGTTTTTTTTCCTGCAATACTATTTCCTGTTTATTAGTCTTTCTGTAATCCCACCACAAACTACCATTCGTGACTCACTCTAGCCCCCACTGCACAGTAAGGTATTCTCCACATGGGCAAAAAATAACTATGTCAACACATTTTGAGATGGCTTGACAGACACAAACCTAGATAAGGAGAAAGAATGAAACATAAAAGCTCCACCCCAAAAGCTGTGGCACTCCTCTTTGGGGGCTGACACCAGTGGGCAGGGATGCTGTGACTCGATAAACACCAAGGGCCTCTGCTCGGAAGCACAGCAAAGCACAGACACAGCATTGTTAGGGTTGGAAGGGACCTCTGGAGATCCAGTCCAAGCCCCTGCCACGGCAGGGTCACGTAAAGCAGGTGACAGGAACACATCCAGGTAGGTTTGGAATGCCTCCAGAGAGGGAGACTCCATGACCCCTCTGGACAGCTGTGCCAGTGCTCTGCCACCCTGAATGTAAAGAAGTTCTCCATGTTGAGGTGAAACTTATTGTGTTTTACTTTATGGCCATTGTTCCTTGTCTTGTCACTGAGCACCACTAGAGAGTCTGGCACCATGCTCTTGACACCCACCCTTGAGATATTTTTACGTATTAATGAGATCCCTTCTCAGTCTTCTCTATAAACTAAACAGGCCCCGCTCCCGCAGTCTCTCAAGAGAGATGCCCCACACCCCTCATCGCTTTCGTGGCCTTCTGCTGGACCCTCTCCAGTAACTCCTTATCTTTTTTGTACTGAGGACCCTGTCCAGAACCTGTTGGTTGCCTCACCACGCCGAACCCCAGCAGCTTTTCGGGCCACTGCCCCCAGCCTCAGTGCCTGGGAAGCGGCCGCTGCTCAGCCGGGCCCCGCTCCCGAGTACAGCCCGCCGCGGGGGCTGCTGCGCCCTCTCACGGGCCTGCCCTGTGCCCGCCATGGGCCGCCCGCCGAGGGGCTGCTCACCGCCCGCACCCCGCGGGCACCCCGCGGGCACCCCGCGGGCACCCCGCGGGCACCCCGCGGGCACCCCGCGGGCACCCCGCGGGCACAGCGCTTACCCCAGCTGCCGTCCGACCGCAGGGCTCCCGGGGCAGTCCCCGCCCGCTGGCCCCTGCGAGGGACCGGGCGGGAGCGAAGGGGCCGCCGGGGAGCAGCGCTAGCAGCAGCCCGGCCAGCGGCCACCGCATGGCGGCAGGCGGACCCTCCGCGGGTGCGGACGGCGCCGCGGAGACTTTCCAAGAGTTAGCCCGAGTCAGGCCCAGCCTCAGCCTCCACAGCCCTCCGCCATCGGTCTCCGCCCACCGCGACGAGGGCGGGGGACGGGGGGTGGAGGGCCCCCGCTCAGCGGGACCTCCCCTCATGCCCTGCCCTCCGCCCGTCGCGGGCCGGGCCCGGTGCGATGGCGGCGGTCGGGGACTGCCTGCGGGCCGTGGGGCTGCAGTTCTGGGCGGACTCGCTGCAGGCACTGCCCGCCCTGCTGGCCCCCGCCGTGCTGCTGGGGCTGCTGCTGGGCGCCGCCGCCGCCGCCCTGCTCTGCCGCTGCGCGCTCGGGCCGCGCCGGGGCGGAGAGGTACGCGGAGAGGGCAGGCGGGGAGGGAGGCGCGGGTCGGCCGCGGGAGAACAGCTCGGGGGAGCAGGAGTGGTTTGCGAAGGTTCGAAGGGCGGTGGGCCCGGGAGGGGCCGCCTGCGGCTTTGGCTGGTGTGCGGGACAGCCTGGGCTGCAGCCTGGGCTGCGGCCGGGGCGAGCGGCGCGGCGGGGTGCGCTCTGCAGCGGGGTCGGTGGGCAGCCCCCTAATTCCTGCCGCACCTCTGCTGGAAAGGATTTCACTACTTCCTTTAAATAGTTGTTGAAACAAACGGAGTAGCTCTAAAACGAGGCCGGTGAAAGTGTTCATGTGTTGCCCCGCTGGCCTGTATCGCTAACATAGGTCACCTACAAGTTGTTTCTCGCAACCATCGCTTCGTGTACGAGGCAGTGTTGCTTTTGGGGATAACGGGGAAGATGTACCCGGTTTGCAGAAGCTTTGTGAGATAATTGAAAATAAACACTAATTTTCACCCTAAACCAGTAATCTTCTTTCCGATGTTTTTTAAAGACTTTTCCAAAGTTTATGTTACACACAGCACAGAGTATTAAGTACTAACACAAGCAATAACTTTGCACTGAGGGTATGTACATGGGTACCTAAAGAAATAAAGGAGCCTGAGCACCTCTGACGGCTTGCTTGATGCCAAACTAACAGGGTTTTCTAAAGTGTATGATTTTGTTAATAATATACGTGCCATTCTCTTTTTAAGTACTGTGGTTCATATCTCTTTATTTTATAGTGTTTGGTGGGACTCAAAAGATTGCAGAGGCAGCACACACCCACCGAACCACTACCAGGCAGATAATATTTTCTGAAAATTGTTATTGATTTATGCTTCTTTCTCCCATTGCACTTAGTCCCACGTCATGCTGGACTGACTGGATGAAGCAGTGATTGGCACTGGCACAGCTGGGGAATCTGGAGCCCTGCAGGGTGTTTTGCCAGCCTGCAAGTAGGGGGTCTGGTCTGGCTTGGTTTTTCACCACACCTTTTTTGAGCTATAACAGCTCTGCTTCATGTGTGTATCTGCTAGTGTTGATCATCACTAAACATGACATAGGAGACAAATTCTCTTGCTCCCAACTGCTTTTAAGTTGGAGGATTGAAGCTCTGTTTGAAGCCAAACTTTAACCTAGTAATGGAGGCACTTCAAATGCTGGATCAATGCATCCTGTGCAAGTACAAGGCTTTCTCATTCAATTGCTCATTTTCCCTGCCTTAATAGGTGTATCTTTATTGTACTGCCACTACCAACTCGAATGTAGCCATGTACAATTTTATCCTTTATGTCATACATGTCAATAGGGAATAGAAGCTGTCAGTTCTCTCTGGCCTGGATCTTCAGATGCATTTAGATTTTTAAATGCCATTAAAATCAATGCTGCTGCCATAAAAGGGTTATTTAGTTTGAAAGAAAAATAAACTGCTTGCTGGTGCATACAGAACACATTGCAGGGTGGGAAGGTTGTATCCTATGGATCTGATTTCCCAAATTGAACAGGGTAACCTTAGGCTATTGCTTCTTGCCACTGTCTGCCTCACCAACGCTATGGAGCAAGCAGGTGCTGAACTGCACCTATTGTAGCCTTCTGTATCCAAGGTAAAAGCAGGGATGTCTTTCCTGAGTATGACATGTTCCATCCCAAGCAGTTAAATTACCCTTAGAGTGGTAGCAGGGCAAGTACCTGGAGTCTGAAGCAGCTTTTAAGCACCACAATAAGCCAACACATTTGTCACTCAGCCCCAATTAATCACTATTTTATAGATCTCAGCCTGAATCTGTGGGACTTGGATGCATGGAGTTAAGTGCCCTATTGGTTTGTTGATCTGTACATAGGATACACTAGGATAGTTTTAAGAGAAAATTTTTACCATAGTAACAAATAAATTACAAGATTGCTGAGGGAGATTTGTAGCTGTTCTTTTCTCATAAGTAGATTTTTAGGAGCCAGCATCTGCACTTCGCCAAATCTTAAAGACTAACCCAAGAATATACTCTGAATTATTGCACCATCTGAGTTCCAGAGAGGTGATAGAGGCAAGTCATAAGGAATTAAATGTGTTCAAAAGCTGGGCTGTTCTCTACGTTCTGGGAAAATTGACTACTTTTACATACCAAGTGGCCAAATAATTTAAGGCAAACCTTTCCATAAGAAAGTGAGGTGAGTAGTGGCTGCAGCTGTATCATTAGACTGCACTGAAAAGTAGTCAGTGGATTGAAAATCTGGAAGAGAATTTAAAAAGCAGTCCATGTAGCATGGCAGCCATCTTTTCCTTCACTTGAAAAAAAAATCCTTTCAGTGCTCTGTTTGGAGGCACATTAGTATTGTTTTCTGATCTATATAGTGTGTAAGGAAGATCATGTACAGCGGGAGGTTTCATTCCCACACAGTATCTGTGTCCTTACCAGTGGCTTTTTGTGTTTGTGAAGTGAGGCCAATAAAATGGGCTGCTTTTGGGGAAGGAAAGTGATGAACGTTTTCTGATGTTACTTCTCCCTGACAGGAACTTCCTCACACATAAAACTTCATTTAGGAAGTTTTTCTCATAGCAGGGGAGCAAAAATACTTGACATTCTCTTTATTGCTGGCAATTACAGACAATTTTAGTTAACTTGCTTTAATTGGGATGTTTGAGCTCAGACCATGAGGTTGACAGCATAGTCTGTAGTACAACATTTTGAGAGCAGATGGATTGATTTGACACGTTCACAGCCTCTTAAAACTTTTTAGATTAAAATTCTATTTTTGGAATGACAAATTTTAAATGTTCATTAATTTTAATTATTCCTTTCTGAATATGTAAAATTTTCATTCATTTTCAGATTGTATTTTTCCAAAATTTTCAACTTACACTGGAGTAATTTTCATGATGGAGACATGAATGTATCCAGGCTGCTGTCAAAAATGTTTCCAGTTAATCTGCATGATCTCAAGTTTTATGTTTTCTCTTGGAATTTCAGAAAGATGATTCCCAAAGACTTCTGGAAAGCTTCAACGCTGATGAAAAAGAGCACACAATCATGAAAAGTGAAGCAGAACCCTATACATCAAAAGAGGAAATGGTGCTGGAGGTAAAGCTCTGCTCTTGTCGGTGGATGCCCATTTTGCTGCATGTAGCAATGAGTATGTTCAGGGCCTGCTCCAAGTTGTCTTAATTGTGGTGGGTGTGGAGAGAGACTTTAAAAAGTGTTCAGAAAAAGTGTAAGATGGAGAGTGGGAGTTGATCGCTGCTTATGAATGCAACCATTTTGAGCATTCATTCCCCTTACGAATTTGGTTTCTTCTGGGGAACTCTGGATATTTTAATCAAGATCTTGAGTTCTTTTTGGACAGAGGCTTCTTTGCGTTCATCTCTATGTCGTCCTTAGTTTCAGAAGACTGATGGGATAAATTAATGCTATTGACAAAAGAAAAGGTTCGTACCTACTGAAAGACCACTGATTCAAAGACAATTAGAGAAACAATTTATGAAGAAAAGTAGAAATATAAACTTAACAACCCACCCTCTATGAAAACACCAAGTAACTTAAGTAACTTTTTTTTTGTAATCCCAAAATAACTGGAGAACCAGTTGTACTGTGTAGTCATTAGATCACTATCTCTCACCCAAAGCTGATTTGACTGCTCTTGCTGAAGCTAAAGATGGTGATTTAAACTGCACATTTGACAATGTGCAGTTCAGCTGACTCATTCATAAATTAAATACATGCATAAAATGTCAGTCAAAACCAGCCAGTCTAGTGCTTAGCTTTTAACAAGAACTGATTTCAGGATTTCAAGAAAATGTTATTGTTAACATTTAAACTGTTGGTTTAAAATCCTGACAGGTAATGAATCTTCATTTCAGTTTTGAGATCAGGAATGGTGACAAAACATACTTGGTCATTTTGCTTGGGTTAGAGTATAACGAGTGAGCATGGATTAGGTTATTTTTTGATGTGTAAATGTTGTGGGAGAACCTACACAATTTTACATCTTTATGCTTAAAACAGTGTTTTGAAATGGGATCACAGACTTTTAAAGGTGATCATTCACAACTATATCCATTTCCCTAACATTGCTCATTTATAAGGCATTAAGGACAACCCTTGTTATTTGAGGGGACTTTCTCCCACCTATTTGTTTAACTACTGAAGTTATATATACATTTTTTTCTACTGATTTGTTCCAATTTCCAGAGGCTTTTGCTGTTACTACTATCAAACTGACATTTTATGAAGAAGCATAGATGGAAAATCCTTTTAATTCGGTTAGAGCACTTCAGAAAAATCAGTATTTTCATTCTGAGACTTTCCACACTGCAGTAATACCATAATTACTATATTAATAACAACTGTGTATTACTTATGCCTGCTGAGAAGCAGGATGTATTAGCTGTAGCACACTGCAATACAGCTTTCCAGCTGTGCACTGGCTGCTTTGCCTCCAGCCACTGCACAGCAGTAGCTCTGTCCACTCCTGTCCCTGATGAGGTACTGCAGTACTGGGACTGCTCACTATGGGCAAGTGTTCTACACACTGCCCCGTGCTTTTAACTTTGTCAGTAAACCCAAAAATGGAAATAAATGAAATGGGGATGAAAAAGTGCAATGATAGAAGTCTAGTATTGCTATTCTTTCTAATTTTAGACTCTTATTAGTGCTTTGATATTTCCTAGAAAAAGCTGTATGAAAAAGCCTGTGTTTTGACAAATCCGTGTCTTTCATTTCATATGACAAAACCAAAATAGATAAAATAGGAAATCCTAGTGCTTGGATTTACATTTTTCTGCTGTTTATAGCCAAACTTTTATTAAGCCATACCTAACCTCTCAAAACAAAGCTGATGATCCCATTGTTCCAGCATCTAGAAAAAGGCAGTAGCAGAAAGTCAGATTATGTGATACAGAAAATTGCATGAAAAGAATTCATTATCTGTTAAGTTCTTTGGAAAAACATTGTTATTTTCTCTAGATTTTGGATAAGGGTTGTATTATAAAAGTTCTTTTATGTGACGACTAGTTTTGCTTAATTTATTGTTTCTTTATTTAAATTGAAAGACAGAATTTATAGCCATGATGATATCTGTGGAGCTTATTATCCTTTAGTAGTTTTTATTATTAAGATAATATCAGTCTCATTTGTAAAATCTTTAGTTGTTGCTAAGGGTATGGAGGTGGGTGACAAGACACAAAATGAAAATACCTTGTGAATACCAGATATTAACCTCTTTTCTGCTGGAGAATGAAACATATTTTGTAGCAGTGGTAATGACAAGAGTTCCCTTTTCAGGTTTTCCTGTTCTGAATGAGCCTTATGAGAAGACTTCTTGCACCAAAGCAGAGATAATCCATAAACAGTTACTTATCAATAGGAATGTTTAAGTTGTGTAACAAAAAGAACACATGATACTTACATTGAATAATTGCCAGATCTGCTGCTGTTCCCAAATAGTTTTCTGTTCTTTTCCATACAGGAAAGTGAGTCTCCTCTGAACAGTAACATCACAGCATTTGCATTAAAGGCAAAAGTGATCTATCCCATCAACCAGAAATTCAGGGTAAGGTTGTAGATTCTACTTGTAAAAATTAATGACAATCATTCTGTGTCAGAGTAAATTGCAGAGTCAAATAATAGAAGAAAATTTACTGCCAATCTGCTTAATAGGGATCCTTCTTTATTTTTAATAGTCCATTGACTCAGGGCTTATTTTGTACGGCATCAGCTGCTTTCAGCTCCCCCTGAAACCTGCAGTGCTTTGCATGGTGTCCAGTCAATTTTCACTGTATTTAAGAGAGCTTGTCTGCCCCTTAACATTAATGGAAGTTGGATCTGTGTAAGGAGCCATAAGAAGAACACCACAAGGATCTAAAAGGAAGAAAGAGAGCATGCACCAAGCAGCTAACTGCAGCAGAAGAATGCTTTCCTGGGCAATGCAAAAGCCTGTCATTTATATGGAAACACTTTTGCTGTGTACACTGTTTAACTTTTCCCTCGAAAGTAAACACTGAAAATTGATGGGATGTTTGTCTCCTTATTGTGTTGTATTAATTGACCTTGTGAACTTTCTTTGACTTACAGCCTTTGGCAGATGGCTCATCCAATCCGTCTTTGCATGAGAACCCAAAGCAGGGAGTTCTGCCTAATCAAGTGGTGGAGACATCCATGTCAGGCAGCCTGGGATCCCTGAGCCAGGGAGACAAAGAGGACTGCAGTTCCTCCACAACAATACATTCTACAACAAGCGATGACAGATTTCAGGCTCGAGCCTTCCTAAAGGTGACCAGCTTCCCTGAAGTGCTGACATGTGAGAGGTAAGCAGTAAACTTGCTCTTGTTTGGCCATTTCCTGTGTTTTTAGGACAGTCACTAAAGGTGAAAGGCTGGGCATGAATGCACACAGTCACCACATCAGGACAGGGTTATCTGCATATAACCCTAAAATTGTTAGGGAGATTAATACATTAAGCTGTTGGAAGTCATCCTGTTCTTTGTGAAATTTTGGGAATCAGAATTGGCCAAAAGCTGTCTCAAAGAAGGTGTATCACTGTTAGGATAAGGAGATCTCTTTGTTACGATTTGCATGTTCGGTTCACGTGTGCTCAGCTGGGGATGGAGTTCTCTGCACTGTACAATGCCATGTCACACTGCAGGTGCCTTGAGCACACCCAGTGGTCTGTTCTCTCCATTTTAATGGGAACTACTCATGTCTTACTCTGGGAAAACAGTTCCTCTCTCAGACACACTACTGTTGAGCAGGTAGAGAGAACTGAAATGAATTGTCAGCTCTGATTTCCTTTCAGCTGCACCCTGGCAAGGTACCCCTAGATGAATACGTGTCTGCACTCTGATTAGCAAGAATAAGAAAATCATGTTTGTGTCACAGGGACTGGGAAAGGTACTAGCAATGAAGAATATTTACAAAATATCCGCTCTTATTTTGTCTGTTTCAATTTAGAGCCATGTTTTCCCTGGGTGTATCCACTCATGCCTACGTTCACCTTGTCTTTTTCTAGAGGAAACTGCAATGCCAGCTTTGTTAAAAGCACTACGTTGTTTTGTTTACTTTTACATACAGAAATCTTTCCTGAAAAAGAAGGCAATGTAGAAATAAGTTGACTTCACTCCTGTTTTGGGGCAGTGTTTTAGGAGAATCTAATGGTTAAATGAAACTATTATATTGTGTTGTCCTTTCGTGTAACCATCATTTAGATTGTTATTAATGCATTTTTAATCTTTGTTTTAGTTTTGATGTTAAGCTCTGCCTTTGCAGTCTTACTTTAAAAGATCTCATGCTTCTTGATACTGAACTCAGAAAAGAAAAACGTGTGGTACGTATTTATATCTCATTTGTAGCTCATTGTTTTGAACATCCTAGTTGAATATCAGTTTAGGAAATAACATAAACAGCTGGCTAGGTGGGAAATAGAGTAGCAGAGTTGCATTTATACATTATTGCCTTTTTTTTTCCTGCTCTGCATATATATGAGCTTCCTAAAGAAGTAAAATATAATGAAGTATACTGGTCTGGGAAATACCAATGTAGCATATACAAAAATTTGGTTTTAAACATTACTCCAGAGAATTACATATAGCACTTGAGGTTCATAAAAAGAGGTAATAAATTATTTAATAGATGAGTTTGTCTTAAGGACAAACTTTCTTGTTTGTGTGTTGCAACTCAAAAGACTTAAAGCTTTTGGAATAAAATTGAAAATTCAGTTCAACTGAATCAGTACCATTGTAATAAGCACAATAGTTGTGATTTTGTACAACTGAGGGATTAAGGTACCATTTAAACCATAGATAACTACCTACATCAAGTCACAGCACCCAAAACTGACAAGGAAAAAAAGTACAATCAAAGTCACAGGATACTCAGTAATGATTGTTTGTGGTGACAAGTTATGTTCAAGTACAGCATCACTATTGCTACTGAGTTTTAGCTCAGTTAATATGAATCTGGAGATAAGTCTCTAGCTTTCCCCTCCCCTCTTTTCTCAGGCTCTGTTTAAACAAATGGGTCGTTTCTGTTATAATTTACTAAATCCACTGAGAATATTTCAAAGGGTGAGATTTTCTGAACAAATTTCTACACAACCCAAAGGAGGAAACAGGAAAATAAACCTGGGAAGCAATTTCTCATCTGATGGATTATCCCTGTCTAATTAGATGAGAAAGGGAACTTGTAATCAGATTCCAGAAGTAAGTTTAGCTTAATTGTTGAAGGTTGAACTTGATCTCAAAGTTAATTATCCATTTATAAATGAAGGTAAGTAGCAAGATAGTGATGTAATCACAGAAACACAGAGAAAATGAGCATTTAACATGCTTTATGGCCCACCAGAAATCACCACAAATGACTTTGACTCTTAGCTGAATCTTTAAATAGCTTTATATTTTTGGTGGCAGGAAAAAAGGGGAAAAAATAAATCAGTCTGAGAATAGTTTCTTCCTTTCCCACTCTGCTTTCTCTGATTTCAGTCTAAGGAAATGTATGCTTTTCTTTCAGCCTTCTCCTGAACCTTTTTTTTTTTATTTTTACTGTATATGGTATCTTGGTAGTGTGTTCAAAACTTGCCAAACTCATGTCCAAAACATTTGCAAGTGAGATTGAAAACATGACTGCTTTATGGTTTTCTCTTCTCTTGAGCTCTAATTATATTTTCCAGATTTTGCTCAGCTGACATATTGGCTTCAATAACTGTTTTTATATGCAAATACCTATTTATTAATGTTTTTGTATGTTTTAAGCAGGCAAATTCTGCGTCATCTTGTTTTCAAGATTATGAGGAACAGGCAGGTGGCTGTTAAATTTAACATATTTTTACTTCCACACTGGAAAATGCTGCAGCAGTTAGTAATGAAGTGAATTAACCTTACACTGAAACTCTAATTGAGGCAAGAGGGGAAAAGGTTAAGCAAAAATTTTCCCAGTGTTAAAATAATTCCAAAATGTCTTTCAGAAGACACTAGTATTACAGTCTTAAAAAAAAAAAAATAGGCACACAACTGGAAAATAAGTATTTTTCTTGCAAGAGAAGCTAGCTAGAACTTGAGATAGTTATTTTTGGGTTGTGTATAAAAGTGTTTGATGTATCATGTGGCTGACTACAGTTGAAGTCAGAGTAATGAGTCTTTAGTATCTTTCAAATAGTTAATATGGGTTTAGGGGTTCATTAAACAGTAGAAAAATGGCGTTTGTATTTTCAAGTGAACTGCATTTTCTCCAGTCAAGAATAGTTTCAAATGTGTCTGCCTGGTTACAAGGATATATGAGATTATGTGTAACACTACCTTCTAGTATCTTACTGAAGCCAGAGCCAGAAAACTTTTCAGAGTGGAGGTACTGGAGAGTCACTGGTGATGTATCTGTTATTTCACTTATGATTCACTGTAATCTCCCTGATTTATTTAAATCAGCAGAAGCTACAAAGATATCCCTACAATGATGAACAGGCACTTAACCTGGGTTTTGTTTTCTTCCTTTTAAACAGATGTTTATTCAGATTTTCAGAATATACCTCACAGACTTCCATCGTAAAAAGAAGATCACTGATGATTTGTTGCAGAAGATCCTTTTAAATCAGGAAAATGTAAGTGGGTTTGTTGGTTCATATTTAAGACCACATGAAATAAAGAGTTAATCTTATTACCACAGCAGGCCGTTTCACCTACTCCTTTTAAACAGCAATGTCATTTGTAATCTCTTTCTGAAGAAATGCAAAGAAACTCCCTTGTTAGTTGATTTTCTGCATTACCTTGTGAGCTTTTTCTCTTTGTCGTTGTATGAAGTGATATGTGTAATCTTTTAAAGATAAAATATTTTGTAGTTGAATCCATTTAAGCAAACAGAACATTTTGAACCGTATTCACTCAGATTTAATAATTTCTAATTATCAGGGGCTTTGTTTGGTCCCATGTATCATTGCTGATAATAAAATGGCAGGAAATAAAGTAGCAGTATGAAGCTCAAGGCTTTCATCAGGGGGAAATATACCTATTTTCTTCATCATCGTTTTTTCTTTCATGTACATCAAAGCCCATATGCCACTTCTGAACTGGAAGAGTTATGTTGACAGTCAATATGCATTTCAGGTGGAGGTGCAGTACTATTTTTAAGGTTATTACAAGGAAAAATAATCATTACAAAACTATAGAAAATAGGAGAGCTGTTGGTTCCACTTTCTATTTTCCAGTTCAGAGTCACAGAAAAATCTGGATTGAGAAGCACATCTTGAGATTGTCTGATCCAGCCTTCTGTAGGAAGCTTGGCTTTATGTAAGGTTATCCAGTGCCCAGCCAATCCAAGTCCTGAATGTTTGCATTGAGGGCAGCCTAATTACAATAGTAATTATGTTTTTCTTCCATGTAGATGGAATTTCACATCTAGGCATTAGTCTATCATCCTGTGAGCTCTAGTTGTTGACTACTCCATGCAGTCTCACAATCTGTGAATTACTATAAGGCATCTCTGTAGTTGTACCTTATGATTTATATCAGAATGCATTTTGCCTTAAAACACTCTTCTGCCTTAAATTCTCAGGTTTAGTATTAAAGCTTAATGTATTTACTAGATGAAAAGTGAGATTAGTTGTACAAAATGCTTTTACTGGTGGGCTTCTGGTAATGACTTCGAATTATAAACAGAGCTAATCTAGAATAGGCATGTTTCCTGATAGAGCCTAATCCTCAGTGAAGTTTGATGGCATCGGTGTCTTCATGCACCTGACTAAGCTGCTGCAAGAGAAAGACTAAATCTGGATTATTAGATGCAATAATTGCCAGAATAGTCCAGTTGTTTAAGTGCCAGTATGGGGTTTCTGTGTCCTATATGATGGAGAGAAAGATCTTGTAAACCCGACAGTCTTTGAGTTGGGATATCGTACTAGGAACGAGGCTGGTTATGACCACCATGTAAAGGGGATGTTGGTAATAAGCAAAAGTGTTACATGTTTTATTATAGACAGCGTTTTCCTCTTTAATTCTGCATCATAAAAATTCATGAGATTTTGATGAAATTGTTAGTGAAGCTTGTCAAACTCTGGTTACATTTCTTTAAGGCATAAGGATTTCAAGTTAATGCATTGACACACAAAACTATGTGGCATTAGAAGTCAGTGCTTGCTATGTAAAGCATGTTGCAGTGAAGGAAGAATCACCCTTTTTGGTATCAAGCTGCTAAGCAATGGCAGCAGACTAGTATTTGTTAGCAACATCAGCTTTCAGAAAAAATCACCCTGGTTTCTAAGGACTGAAAAACTGTAAAACCTCATATACTCATGCAGCCTATAATTTGTCCCATATGAGCATTACAGGTGTGTTCATCCATGTGTGCAAGCACTCAGCAGGAATCACTATCTGATTATCACCTCCTTCTAAACACAGCGTGTACACTCATTGCTGCCATTTAAGATGGGGCACATGCATTGAAATAAAAATATTTGTAGATGGATTCCAGGGGTTATTATAAAAGCTCATGAAGCAGTGTTTACTAAAACTTGTGTTCAGCGGATATGGACAACAGTCTTGACTGTACTCACATCCTAGTGGAAATGGATGTATTTGTATTAAGTTTAGTTTGAGCTGCCATATATCTGGAGATGACCTTGCTTGCTACAGAAGGCACGTTACCAAGAGACAACTTTCTGAACACTCCTGTTCAGCTTCCTTAGCCACAAGTCAGAACTGACATACAAATTCACTCCCAAATTTAGAAGTTACATCTGTTTTTCTGTTTAACGAATCACTTGATTTTTTTCCCTCAGGAATTTGAAGAGTTACAGAAACAACTTGACTCTCGACTCCAGAATACTGAAATGTCAGGAGCCCGTAATTCAGAGTACCAGACTCTAGAAGACCTAGAAAGGAAAGAAAGGGAATATTCTGAGCACATAATAGATCATGTAACTTTCTAATCTTTTATAAAATTTTATTTTAATGTTATTCTTTTGGTGGGGAGTTCTTCAGTGCAGTGGTTTTGTTGAGTAGTCCACAGTTAGTATTTTATATGTGTATGAGTCCTGAAAACATTTTTACATTGTTCCAGCAAAGTATTTCAAAGTATCTTTGGGTGCCAATATGTTTTTTTATAGATAAAACATTTTTTATGTTATTTGTAAAACACTACTGTTTTATCGGCTGAGAAATGTCTGCTGCTTGTCTGATGGTAAGATTTATTTCAAGTCTATGCATACCCTGACTTTTAGGAATTTTATCCTAGCCCCTTGATTTTGTCAATCCCCATAACTGAGTAAAAGAGTAAGAGACTACAATGTTTTCAGCTGAACAAAGTACTAAGAATATAGTTGCTGGGCAATGTTTTAGTATGTTTTGTACATTTACTTTAGGAAAGCATTTTTCTTTAGCAACTTTCCACATGAGAATATATTTACATTTTTTGATGTAAGAATACAGTTTGATAGCAGGCATTTGATTTTCAAAGTAAAGGGGTTTTTTTCTCTAACATAGGTTCACTGTGTCAGAATAGCTTTCAGGCTAGAAAACTGGAGGTTAAGAACATTCTATATGTTATTTTCCAGTAAACTGAGTAATGTTCTTCCCACCCCTGTTTTTGAAGTTTGAGCAAATTGACTGCTGATGAAAATGAGAAAGTGACAGCTCTGTGAGCTGCCTGTGCAGATTGACTGTGGCACGTTGGCCCTGGACCAAACAGCCCATCACCTCAGCCTTGGGCCTTTTTCATACAGGAGTTAACATTTTTTAATGTCTGGTGCTTAAATGTTTCACTGGGAATTTTCTCAGCTTTCTTTTGATTGTCTGAGCCCTTCACTTCATATTGAAGTCCTGGTAACATTGGGACATCTGTGTCAAGTTTCTTTTGCACTTTAACTTTGCTCGGTGGAAAATTGATTGTTTTGAGTTTTTCAGAGTTAGTCACTTAAAAAGAATTGCTGGCAACCTTGCTGAGCAACATGAGGCATTTATTCACCAGCAGCAATCATCCTTCAGTGGATCTGTCACTCTTGTGCCTGCAGATGCTTTTCATCATACTGAAAATAATTTCCTTCTATGCAGATATGCATAGATCAGTACCTTCCCCTAATCCAGTCTTCCCCTGAGAATATAAAGGGGTTTTTGCCATACTCACAGATGCCATAATCACATTTTTTTCCAAAACTCATGGATACTTAATAGAAATCTTGGTGATGGATGCATTTTCTTATCTTCATGTGTACAAGTAATCCTACAGACTACAGAATATTCACAGTTGTGCACAATCATATTTGTGGAATTAGAACCTAAAACTAGGGATTGTTCATACAATAATCTATCAGAACTGGCACATACACTGTGCTGACACTGCATAAAGTACTTGATTCCAGCCAGTAAAGTGCTTATGTAGCATCTGGCTATGAAAGGCTTTGATGGTGTAAAACAGTAATATTTTTCAGTTTTTCTTTTTTTGCAAAAATGTTCTTTGACTAGAATACCTGCTCCTACAGCTAAATAAACTTCCCAGAATAAAAGGGCTGCATTTTTTCTTTTATGTTTTTACCATCAATACTAAAAACCTAATAGGCTTTTATAGATGCAATATGTAGAGAATTAACAAATTCTTAGCTAGTTAAAAAGAATAACTACAGTTATTTTAAAAGGTCAGGTTTGACCTGTTGGTTATGTGCTGCCACCGATATAGAATATATATATTTTTTTTATATATATGTAATATATAATAGTCTCTAGCTTTGCAAATTGTTCAATATAACTAATACTGAGAGCTGTCTGTAATCTCAGTGACTTGTATCTCAGTATACTCATATATATGCCTCTTTCTGTAATGAAATAACCAGATGATTAGTGAGGGAACATGGGTTGTGTTTTGATTTTTTGATTCATATTCCACAGATGGAAGCTTTCTGGAAGCAGACTGACAAAGCCCAGCAGGCTTTTTTGGACCAATCAAAATGCTCAAGTGCCAAAGCAACAAAGATAATGGTGGATCTGACTGAGAAGATGATTGCAGTAGAAAGCTTGTTAAGTGAATCTCAAGACATGCAGGCAATGGTAAAGTAGAAAAAGAAATAAAAATTGAGAGAGATTTAGTCAATCTGAACAGAAAGAATCATGTCAGTGCACAGAGTCTTGTCGGTCCTGCCTCAGGAGTGATGTAGACTGCTTAATCCAGTTGTCTCTGAGCTTTTTCGCAAGGAGCTCAACTTCCATTGCAGTTTGGGAAGACTCACAGGAGGGTGAACTCTGCACTTGAGTGCTAATTCCCAGAATACCACCTAGGTAGTCATATTAGGAAAAAGTATTACTAATGCTGCTGGTGAACCAGGAGCAAGAGGAGTAGATCTAATAATGGAGAATCATTACTGTGGGCATTATGACATTTCTTTTTCTTTCAAAGCATTTATTCCACGTTGATTGACAAATCCTAATTTAATCTTGAGGGTGATTCTGTGTGTTCTGTGACTTTAATTGGACTTGAAAATTCTTACCAACTCTTCATGACATGGTCTGTGGTTTTCCCAAGAGGGAGAATGTTGTTCATAAATGCACCAGCACTGTGCTTTATGTTGTGTGAAATCTAACAGATCTTTAATTTTTTTGCACAGGATATTCTGAAAGAGTTACATGTAATTTATAGATTAACATAAAATTGGAATCACTGCATTTATTAGTAATGTGGAGTATAAACAGATACAGTAATTATTAGCTTTTTAGTTTTGCATCAGAGCAGCTAACTAGACTGAGCTGGCCAGGTGTGAAAAAAGTCTTTGCTGCTTGTCACACTTGACCCAAACTGGGCTGCTGTAGAGTAAGTTCCTTCAGATGGGCAGACTATGGATAAGATGTCTGGATACAGATACAGGAGATATTCCTACCTGAAGTCACTACTGTGATGATGCTGAAATCTCATTGCAGAGGTCATTGTAACATCTCTATTAATTACAGTAGATCAGAGAATCATGGAATCATTTGGGTTGGAAAAGACCCTTAAGATCAAGTCCAACTGGTAGCTTGGCACTGCATTGTCAGACTCTTTCTAACCTTGCAGCATTGTTTAAAGAAGTGCACTTTAACCCAGGAAATCTTTCCCTACTGTGATCATGGGCTGCTTCTTTAATAGTGCAATGAAAGCTGCTAGGCCATAGGCAATTATACTGATTCTTAGTATACATATTGAGCTCTGTCTGACCATGTATTTGAAGGAATCACAGCATTATCAGAATCAGGTATGTGTCCTTGTTTCAAAATGAGGACTTGTACTGGTGTGCCATATAGTGTCTTGAAAAGAGGTCCAGGACTTCCATGTTCTCTTCTGTCCATCTATCCTCCTTGAGTATTTAAGTTTGTTCTGCAAGGCTCTTGTCTTTTCCAGACTTAATGTCTTCTTGACAGCTACAAATAATGAAAAACATCAATAATTTTAGATTAGCTCTTGCAACTGAACATGCAGTAAACCCACTGCTAGCCTGCACTGATCAGAAGTATTTAAGTACATGATGATGGTTATTCACATGGTTTTGAGAAGCTTCTGTGGTTTTCTTCATGGTTTGGGAATGAAAAATTCAGTGAAAGAAAAGCACAACCAAAGACACATTCTTGGTTTCTAAACAGGACTTTATGTTTGGTTTAGGAGATTCAGGAAAGGTTATTCAGCTGGGAGCTTATGGTGAAAATGATTGATTCACTGAAGTCCTCTATACCAGAAGAGTGTAAGTGTCAATTAAACATCGTGTGCAATATTCTGGACCATTTAACTGTAAAGAACAATCTTTCAGTCCGACAAAAAGAAGAACTTCTAACAGATCTGCACAAGGCCTTCTGGGAACAGCTGGCACATTACAGTAATGGTGAGTACTTAGACTGGAGCTCATGACTTACAGGCGTTCTCATTTTATTAAAGAGTAAAAAATTTACAGCTTCAGCCATATACCCCTCTGTTTTAAAAAGATATTGATGAATTGACCAAGATCAGTTTTATTCTGGAGGGTGTATGTTTGGAATGGGGACTTTGACTTTAGGCCTTTTTTATCTTGTTCCAGGTATTACTAGGAACTTACTCTACAGTTCACATAATCTAATTTCATTAATTTGAATACAGAAGAAGACTCACACTTGCTACAAGTATTTGTGATATTTCTCCATTTACTGTTCACATACTTGGCATTGCTGGTGATACTGGCTGACGTAAGACACTGTCTTATGATCTCTTGCTAGCATGTGAAGCCAGAAGCAGTTGTGCTATATATAAAGTACTTGTGCTATCACTCTTGTGAAAAGATTATGTTAAAGCATTAACATGATCTTCATGTAACTGTCTCTTTTATTATGTCAGACTAAAATATTTTTGAAATTAAGTCTTTTCCTTTTACACCTCTTCACATTGCTTATCTGAAAAGTACACAATTATAACAAAGTCTAAGCTGACTGACCCACTGATTTAAGGTTCTCCCTAGTGTCATTTTGTATGTTACCTACTGCCCAACACATTGAGAAATATTCCCCTGGCTTCTTTCAGGGCTCAATGCCTCCCATTAACACTCACAGAAAATTACAGTAAACATTTAGCCAGAAGGAAAATAATGAGAACTACATCGACACAATTTCCAGAACCCTTTCTTTTGGACACATTTAAAGAAAATTTTCATGGCAAAATGGCATTAGGTTTAGAGTTCGGTGAGCTGAATAGTCAAAATGAATGCAGTCTTGTTGCAGTATGCTCACTCTGGGCTTAGTGTTGATAAATTGTGCCTTATCTCACAGTCATAAATTCACAGAATCACAAAATGATTAAGGTTGAAAGAACTTCCGGAGGTTGTATGGTCTACCCTGTCTGCTCAAGCAGGTTGAGCTGCTCCTGGTTGCCCAGCATCATGTCCAGACAGCTTCTGTCTCCAGGAATGGAGACTCCACCTGGGCCACCTGTTCCAGTGCTCAGTCATCCTCATGGTAAAAGGAACCTCCTGTGTTTCAGTTTCTGGCAGCTGCCTCTCGTCCTTTCATTGGGCACTATGGAAAAGAGCCTGGCTCTGACTTCTTTGCACCCACTCTTCAGGTGTTTATACACGTGCTCAGATCCACCTTGAGCCTTCTCTTCTGCAGGCTGAATAGCCCCAGCTCTCTCAGCTTTCTCTCATAGGAGAGATGCTCCTGCCCATTCATCATCTTTGTTGAACTCTCTTCAGTATCTCCATGTCGCTCTTGTACTGTGGAGCCCAGAACTGGACACAGCACTCCAGGTATGGTCTAACCAGAGCTGAATGGAGGAAAAGAATCACCTCCCTCTACCTGCTGCTTATGTTGAACCTGGTGTCCACCAGAACTCCAGGTCCTTTCCTGCCAAGCTGCTTTCCAGCTGGGTGGTCCCCAGCATGTGCTTGTGCCTGGGGTTGTTCCTTGCCTGGTGCAGTACTTTGCACTTCCCATTGTTAAACTTCAGGACATTTGCATCAGCCTGTTTCTCCAGGTTGTCAGGTGCCCTATAGATGGAAGCATAACCACGTGTGGTTTATCAGCCACTCCTCCCATTTTTTGTGACCTCTGCAGACTTACTAAATTTGCACTCTGCACCATCATCCAGGTCATTAATGAAATTACTAAGCAGGATTGCACTCAGTATTGACCCCTGGGGTACACCAGTAGTTACTGGCTTCCAGGTGGACTTTGAGCAAGTTTTCAGTCCATCTCACTGTCTGCTCATCCATCCTCTTCTCCGTGAGGATCTGTCAGGAGACTTAATCAAAAACCTTGCTGAAGTCAAGGTGGCCAATATCCACCACTCTCCTGTCATCTACCGAGCCAGTTATTTCATCACAGAAAGTCCTGCAGACTTGCTCCACTTTCAGAACATGTAGCTGTGTGAACAGTTTGCTGATATTCACAAATACATGTATATTGTGATACAGTTTATTTCATGGGTGTTTGCTTCTAAAACTGTCTATGCCTAGTTCATAGTTTTTGCACAGGTTCAGCCACTAATGCTCTTCAAGTGGGTGTCTCTGGGTCATTTTTCCTTCTTTTTGTCAATTTTCACTTATTCCAGAGCAAAAATACCTCTGTCAAGCCCTTGATTGTATTCAAAGTAGGTGGTTATAGTTATATATAGCTATATATTATAGCTGATACATTCTGTGCAGAAGAACATTATCAACCTCCTGGTTTCAGATAGAAATGAAATGTGTTTTAAAAAATTATCTCGAGTGCAGCATTTATCCCAATAGTGTCTTATGTTGACCTTTCTTTTGAGCTCCTAAATACAAAAGTTAAACTACACCTATAATTCACAGAGCACAAAACCAGCAAGACCATGCTCCTAGGATACAAGACAAGGAAGTAATAAAGAATCAAATAGTGTTTTAAAGTAAAACACTGCTACATTTGTTTGAGTGATACTTTTATTATAGGCTCCTGTACTTTTGGTGCACTTTCAAGTGTTCTGTCAGTGCATCATCAGCCTGTGAATAAGCACAGTAAATTAGCATGGGGAATAAATAACATTTTTGGTGCTGCAGTACTGTGCTCCTTTTGTTTCTCTACATAATCATTTCTCATAGTTAAATCAGCTTAATGTAGTGGCAGAGCAGTAGCCACAGGTAACTGTTCTTTTGCATTCCCCTTTAGCTGCTTGTGTCAGGAGTGAAGTATGGCTCTGGGGCAGGGCAAATGGGGGAAGTGAATGAAATTCTTCTTAGGTGGACAGGCAACGAGACATGAAGTGGCAGAACATTTAAAGCACCAATTGCACTCAGCAGCCCGGGATCCAGATAGACTCATGAATTTATATATCACTTGGAGCTACAGGGGGAATGAAGGGGGAAGGAATTTAGTCCTAAATAGCTCACATTACTATCACAAAATTGGAGGGACCTTGACAACTTCTACTGCAAGTCCTTGGATGAGTCACTTTAGAAGTCTGCTATGTATGGCTGCACGCCAGTTCAAGCTTAGCTGAACCAGCACTGCTTTAGACCTTTTCTCCCCACCATATGTTACTGCCCCTGTCCTTGCAGCAGCATTTGCATATCTGCAATTAGGTAATGAGCCACCTACCGACCTTCCTGAAGCTCTAGAGGGAGGTTTAGGGTGTTGCAGGCAGGAATCTGTTTCTCGAACTAACACACTGCCTTTGCATAAAAAGCAGTACCAGTGAAAGGGAGGGTGCAGGATGGTAGCAATCAAAAAACCTGATAGATTTAAGTGCCATGTAACAATCTAGAAGTTCACATCTAAAAAGGCCATCAGAGTAAGAAGCAAATTTCAAATCCTGCACGGTGATTACTTGTCTATTTCACTCACTAACAGATTTCCGTGAGCTTATGTTGTGTGACAGTAGCAGATGCTGCTTTCTCCCTGTGGAGTTGTGGTGCCTAATTGCTTGTGGTTTATGTTCCAGAATGCATGCAACAAAGTAAAGACCTGATCTTGAAACGGCTGGAGTGCCGTGCAGAGAAGAAGGAAGAGTTCAAATGCAGACAAGAAACTGAACGAGAGAGTCTCCTTAGTAAAACTTTTCTTACTGAAGATGTTCATAATTTT
This sequence comes from Monarcha castaneiventris obscurior, assembly GCA_026261815.1. Classification (NCBI taxonomy): domain Eukaryota; kingdom Metazoa; phylum Chordata; class Aves; order Passeriformes; family Monarchidae; genus Monarcha; species Monarcha castaneiventris. The sequence goes on along the minus strand of JAMPIT010000433.1, from coordinate 10,797,241 downwards.
CTCAAGGTGAGAAAATAAAAGCTTATTTTCACTGTTCTATTAGTTTTTAAGGCAAAATGTATTGCAGATTTCTCCCAGTTCCATAAAATTGGGAATTTTGAGTCCTTATGAGACTCACGTGCAGCAGCACAGGCGGACAGTGTCAGACCCCCGGTTGCCACCGCTTTTCCTGCACTGTTGGTGTTGTTGCATTGGAACAGAATGCCTAAGGGGTTAATGCAAGATTGCATGTTTTGTAGAAAACATCTTTTACTTAGATACAGTGTGTTTGCTTCAAGATGGGAAATCTCTGGAGGAAAGTGTGTGGCCTGCATTACAGAAGAAAACGGTCTGCACTGATCTAATTGCTTTTCTGTGAGTGGGGTTACCGAGGCTCAAAAGACGTAGCAAATTTCACAGAAGCAGAGGAAAAACTAATTATGATCTCTGGCAGGATGCCTTAGAGAAGGTTTGCAATTGATAATTTAATAAGGTATACAATGGCCAGTGTAATGTTTTCTTGGTCATATTTTCTATAGAGATTAGTTATTATTGTTCCAAATGATATACAAAATCAGAGTTCTTAGCTGTAAATGCTGAGAGCCACAAAATTCGAATAGCTGCTGAGAACTGCAAACCCAAGTTATTAAGAATTAAAAAAAAATCTTCAAAAAGAAGTAATTTAGGGTGAAAGTGGTTACATCCAGCAGCATTAAACTTTTGATGAAATCTAATAACTTAGATAAAATTACTGTATGAGAAGACCCAGATTCCAGCTGCAGCAAACTGTCAAAGTTTATTGATCTTAACACTGCGATTTTGCACCGCAGGGCTATATTCTTTAATTATATTGTATGAATTGGATAATGCAGTTACTGTTTCTGTATGCACATCTGCCTGGCAACACCTCACTTCAAAACTAGTAGAGCAGTTTCTGCATCTTTGGCTTTTCTAAACTTTAGAGCAGTTACTACATCTTTGGCTTTTCAAAACTTGTGACAAATAATTCTGCTACACATTTTATAGCCAGTGTGCACTTGTGGATGTATTTTCCTCTTACACATCAGTGGAAACTCTTGGACACATCCCAGATTCACTTAACAAAGCTTAGAAATTTTGCATTAAGACCCCTTCCCTACGAAGGTAGAGCCACACAGCTTTGTGCAAGAGATGCTCTATTCTGTACACCTTAGAAAGCTGTTGAGTAGGCTTAGTTAAACTGTAGACTAATGATCTGCTCATGACAGGCCTAGCAGGGGCAACTTGCACTTCATGCTGCAGGATAGAACATGCCTGAGTTTTAGGATTATGAAAGGCCTGTGTACAAATTATGAAAGTCAGAAATGCTGCCTTTCTGCTGCCACAGTGGGGGAGTCTTTTGTCCCAGAACAGATCGTGTCTTAAGTGCAGAAACTCTTTGAGGAATAAGAAAAACCTGTATATACCTGCACCTCCCATGGTTTGACTTAAATAGTCCAGTAATTATTTTGTGAGAACAATCCACTTGGCACTGAGGAGCTGTTTTAAGTTTGTTTCAGAATTTCACAGCCAGCCCAACTGTAAAGGAATTGGTTCCAAAGCATTTCCATCAGCCCAGAGCTGTACCCATCAAAAACACTTATTTTCTCTGCCTTTCTCCCTTCACCTCATCAAGGGGCTCACACCAGCACGATAGCAGCCTTGCCAGTAACTGACCTTTCTGCTGACCTTTAAGTGGTTTCCAATTTTGATGGTGAATTTTGCAGTAAACGTCATTCACATCAGATTGTTCTAAACACAAGTAGGGTGCTAATGATTTAGTAGCTGCAGATCCAATTTTTTTATAAGACAGAATGAGATATATAGTAAAGGTTTGAGTTTGTGTATGAGTCTGTCTCCTTCATCTATGTTTCTGTTGGAAAAGGAACATTTTAATTTTGTCATTTACTGGCAGAGAATACAGGAATGATCAATGAAGAACACAAACCATGAAGTGTCAGTTACTGTAACCCAGTCTTGCTCTGCCTACCCACTGTGGACGTACAAGTTATAGCAGTTGATTTGTCAAATTCTGTCATAAAGTATGACTCCATGAGATGTGTGAACTTCCAAGTCTACTTCTACAAGAATGATCTGTACATTAAGAGTTTATGGGCACTTTGGTCCTCTTCAGAAGAGCTCTATTGACAAACCTAATGAAGAAAGCCATATTTACCATGGGAATGAAAGGGAGCACTTGGCAGTTTAAAGCAAAATATGGAATATTTATGTATCATGCTACTCATTAGTCTATAGATTGAGACAGACTTTGTCTGTGAAATACAGTCTTCCATGAGCCTGCCAACACATCCTCAGTCACAGTCCTGAATGCATCTCTCTTAAAACTGTGACCAAGGACCGAGTCAGGACCAAGTCATAGATCAGCCTTTTAGGAACCACCATGGGACATGGAGACCAGCCCCAATGCAAAAGCCCTGTACAGTGTGATACAGCTGTAACTCTGGTGTCTCATGATGATGCCAGGTGGCTGTTGTGCACCTCATAGTACTGGCTTTGATGTAGTGATATTCATACACTGGAAAGCAGATTTCAAATCAGGTAATGTCACGTGTTTTGCAGTAGTATGTACATATTATTTAACCCCATATTGCCAAGGCTAAGGAATTTTATACTCAAGACTGGATAAGCTCAAATTAAGGTGGTAAAGCAAGTTTCATTTCCCTCTGAGTCATGGTTCCAGGTAAACAATTACTGTTGTAGTGATACATGGGAAGGGCATCAAGGAAGGAGAGAGGAGGATCACAAGAAACTATTAAGATCTTTTCAGCTATTTAAATATACCTACTCTGTTTCTTTTAGGCTTACCATGAGCTGATAGAGAAACATTGGCAAGCACAGTGGGATCTGGAGGAGGAGGATGACTTCAAGTGCACAGAGGCTGTTGCTGAACTCTGCAAGGTGCCACTTCTAGGATAAATGTCATTTGCTAAGTAAATTTTGAAGATCATCTAACCCCACTACAGTGTCAGGCCTTGGGAATGTTTGGGGAAATGTAGGAAAGATCAGCTCTAGGAATTGCAGCTCCAGAAAGCTAGGCTGGCAGAGCAAAAGATGGAGGCAGAACCATCTTCCATATCTGCTTGCCTTTTCAATTATCTTCCCAAAACACTTATGTTTCCTAACCTCATATTAGTCAGAAAATGCCTGCATGGTCTGCCAAAGCATGCTGCCTGGGTGGCTGACAAGGCTGCAGTAATGTTGAGAGCATACAATGTCTGCCATTACTACCAGGAGGAAGATTTAATTTATGTGGCATAATTATCTCTGCTGCACCGTAGCTGGATGATACTATTCTTAATGAACTTCACTACATCTCCAAATACAGTCTTTTCATCTCTTTTTCTCACAGAAAATTTTTTGACTCTAGTTAGTTCCCTGAAATAGGTTCAGATCTTTGGTGTAAATAATATTTTTACACATCTTTTTGTTATTGATTTGGAAAATTCTAGCTGCTTCATGCTTTTGCATCATCTTTAATTATTTTCTGTCTGTGCTGAAAAAATATGATAACATGATCTATCTGGTGAAGCCCAAAACCATAGTCAGTAGTGACCTTTAATTAAGCTGGAACTAACCACTTTCAGCTCAACAGGATCCTTGTCATGATTAATTATGACCAGATCAGGATGTTGTAGAAACTTGTGGTCCCTATCACATAAGCATAATATACCCATACAGTCTTAATTAGCACTAACCCACATGGAATTTTTCAAATTCATTTGATAAAAAAAAGCGCCACTGTATTTAGAACAAATAGTTTTGCCATGGTTTTATGTAATGGCACAAGCAACAGACAATTTGAGAAAAATTACTGCATTGGAGAAAGGAAAGGTTTGCTTGGAAGGATATACCAGTGCATCAGAGTAGATTAATTGTACAAACCTATGTAATATAAGAAAGGTCAACATGTTTGCTGATATTGCTGTGCTCACTTCATCGTCCATACGTACTAACTCTTCCATCCCCTTCCTCAATTCACATGAAGTCTGGAGACTTAACCTTTTTTTTTTATATCCTGCACGGTTCCACCTCACTTTTGAAATTATATTGCTTTCCTTTATTGTGTACTCTGCTTTAGTAACACTAGGACCAGACTGAAAATCCTATTACTTTCAACACTAAGCTAAGTTTTCTTTCCCACTAAAGAAAAATTGATTTTGGTGAATTAAGTTTTTCTAGAATTGCCAGGTTGCCAGGAGAACTGCACAAACTTGAACCCTGCCAATTCACACAGCTCTAGGCCATTATATTCCATATTACAGCTGCTCTCCTGTGACTAGACCCAAACAAATACTGCCAGACATGAAAAAGTGCAAGTACTGTGATCCAACTGGCATCTGTTGAATGAGTGTCCACAAATCTTAATTTCCACTTTTTTTTTCTGTAAAAAAACATTTTTACTGTGATGTTTAACATAATGAACAAATGCACTTTCTTCCCTTAACCCCAAACACAGATACTGCAAACTGTTTTAGGACAGGAGGCTGCTTTTGAATATACCTTGTAAGCTAGAAAGAAGAGATAATACGAATGAGCATAGCCCCACTGCAGGTAAATGGCTGTTCTGACTTCTACAGCTGGGGAGGCTGCAGTAGTTACACATTTTCCATTGCCAGGGGCATAAAAGCAAAAGTAGACTTGCTGTTAGAGGAAGGAGGTGCATTTCACAAACATGATGTCTTTGCTTCCCTCTCTGCCCCACCACACATCCAGAGCAGAAGTGCAGCTTGTACATGCAGAATTCCTTACCTGGGCAGCAGGACTTTGCCTCTGCACTTAGTTGCTCCAGGTTTGTTGTTGCTGCTACTAATGGGGAAGGCAGGATAGCAGTGGGAAGGTGACAGAGATTTGAGATGCTCCACAGTGCAGTTGTGTGACTGCAGCTCAAGTAGAGTTAAACAAGCAGACATTAACAAGCTGGGTAGCAGCGAGCCTCACGTGGCAGTAGTCAGCTCTGTGCTACAAGACCTACGTCCCCACTGGGTTTGGACCTTAGTCCTTTGTAGAACCAGCTAGTTTGGGTACTTCTGTAAACACTGCAAAGTTTGATGTTGCCTTTCCAGAAGCTCTGCACTCTCTGAAGCTTAACTGATAGTAATTTGCCTTGCAAATGAAGCAGTTGAAAGATGATCTCAGTGAAAAAGGTGATATTAAAATATAAGGAAGAGGTCACCATGTGACTGAACAGGGAAGCAGTGAATATTCTAGGGACAAAAGAAAAGATGTCACTAACCTATAAGTGCCACTCCCTTGTGGAAGAAGATCCTTACTTTGTTCTCACAGTGTTCTTCTAAGCCCTTATCAAATTTCTATGCCTTTTTCATTTTTTCATTTTTCACCTTTTAAACAGATTGTGTGTTCATCAAGATAGATTTATATAACCCTCTAGCACTAGGGAAGTCTGTGCTGCTACAGTACATCGAAGAATTATCCAAATTGGTGAATAAATATGCGAAAATTCAATGATCTGGAAGCTGACTGTGTTTGCATAGAATAATTGAGTAGGTTTGTTTTGTGTACGCATGAATAAATCAATTAAAATGATTTAACCAAGGTCAATGGAATCTGTTGATGCCTGAAGTGAATGAATGAGTTATATTTGCAGGATAGTGTAGGACTTCTCAGCCACACTAGTGGATTGAAATAGTGTGCTGTAGGTGAATAGTCTGTGTCTAGACACAGGCTGGATAACTAATTTTTGAAATGCATGTTGAAGAATGGGGGTAAATGATTTTGATTATCAGAGTATGTCATAACTGAAGGAAAAATTGTGCAGAGCTAATTGAATGGCTCAGCCTAATATTTTCATGAACTGGGTCTGCAGAGTTATCTGGTATACAAGGGATTTTGTGCTGTAGTCACAGTTTGTATTGGCTTGGGTAACTTTTCAGTGACAAAGTTTTTACCATAATTTTCTTTTACATGGCAGCAATAACACACCACCCACCCCACTCCCTGCCCCAATATATCCTGTTCTGTTTCTCTTGAAAAGATTAATGCCTATCTCAAGTCTCAAGTTCAGCATATCAGATAGTCACCAACCTTTAATCTTTCCTCTCTCTTTTTTTTTTTCTGTTTTTTTCTGGGGTTTTTTTGTGAACTACGCATGTGTTTCTGTAGGGAAGAGAGAAGTGAAGAGGTTGGGGGATAATAGTTCATTATTGAGAAAACAGGCATACAGATTGCACAAAGGAAATCAAAACAGCTAGGAATTACATAGTAGGTGATAAGATAGGTCTTTTTCCTCTGCCTTTATTTCAAAACCATAAAAACACAATTTATTGTCATTTATAATTCCCCTTTGCTGATAATAGTTCAGCAGAATGTTATTTCATTTGACTTGACACAGGAATGAAATGCAGAGGAATTTAGACTAAAAGCTATTAAGTCATGAGTGGTGTCAGTGAGCAAGGCAGTAGACATTTTATGAATGGGTAGACAGAAATGTGAGTTGGAGGGAAAGTATTTGATTTTTTCCTTTGTTAATAAAAGGGAGAAAAAATATTTTTGGCAAGATAAAAAGTACAGATTCTCAGAGACTTACTCTTTCATTACTTTCCTTATGTAATTTTGTTAACATAAGATATGGTTAGGGATGCTGGACTGCATTTTTGGGTACCAAAAGCTGACATCTTTTTAAGGGGAGTCACTCAGTTTGTCTCAGGTGGAAATCCCTATCAAGAGACCTCCACCTCAAAGGCTGACTTTTGGAATTTTTGCTCTGTGACTTACCCCAAAAAGACAGCATCATCTGATAGACTAAATTGCTGAACTCCTAGCATGCGAGCTCATTCTAGTTCTGGGTCTGGGCACTGTTAGATTTGGTTTGGTCACCTCAGTCAAAGCTGATGTAAGATGGTCTGATATGGGCAACCTTCATTCTGAAGTTTTCCCCTTGCCTTACTGCTTAAGAAAATGTATTTTACCCCTATGTGGATTCACAATTTGTTAATAGTTAGATCTCCTGGAGGACATAACCTCATCCACAAAGGCACTTTTCTAAAAAGGGAGTACCAGAAGAGAAGATTGAAACTGCTTCTTGAATAAATCAAAGACCAGTGAGGGGGCAAGACTGAAATTTTAATAAACCTCCATTTTAAATGCATGGAAATCAAGAAGTGGGGCTTTTTTATTAACTTGTGCTAAAGATGACTTCAATGTCACTGTGTTTTATTGACGTTGGGATGCCTAAAAGCAGGTAGTGTTTTCATTTTCCAATTGGCATTCCAGAATTCTTCACATGGAAGAGAGAAGTGCATGCAATCAGCTTTTCCCCATTCAGTGAGTGTGTCTTCTAAGTGTATGTGGAGTATGTTCTAGTGGCCAGTGGTATGTGTGTCCAGTGTCCCAGAATTTTTGATGCATTTATGGGATGTATGATCTGAGTATTGAATCTCTGTCCTTAGTAAGATACAGTATGGGTCGGGAGATGAATCTCTTACCTTCTAACCAAGTGTCCTGGCCACCGAGCTTCTGAGGGCACATGCAAGTGTTCTACAGCTTTAATCAGATACTTTCATTCCTTTAACAAAATGTTCTATCACAAGTTAACAAATAGCTGTGCAGTTTCCTCATTGAGTTAATATATACTTTTCAGTTGCTGGCATGTAAATAAATTACAACCAGCCTTTCTAAATACATTTTCCTGCTTCACATTTCACTATTCACTCATCTATATGTAAGAGCCTTTTAATCATTTAGGTTTAAGGAGGAGAATTAATATTGTTCTTTGAGTGAAATCTGATAAGCTATGTATTTCCCCTGGTTTTTGACAAAATTATGTATTTACTGTCTTGTTTAAAATTCAGATGCACTCAGCATTTTAATCTAAGCCCATTTTATTTCCATGTATAGCCCATGATATTTCTTTATGCTTGATGTATTTCTCTGGGGATTTTATGAAAAGCTTAGAGATTGACTGCCAGGTACTACAAACAGGTTCATTCAGTCCTGCAATCAGCTATTCTATTAATGGAATCAATTTGAATAAATTTCATTAAGTCAAAGCTCTAAAAACAAGAGATGGCATATCAGGAAGCTTGTAAAAAAATATTTGTAGAGGCTCTAGTCCAAAAATAAGATCCTGGAAGCAGTACTGATTTTCCTTTTCTTTCCTGTGGAAAATAAGTTTTATAATAGTGTGCCATCCCTGCTCACAGACAGACTTTATTGCAGTTTGAAATCAAGTACATTCCTTAGAGTACAGATAGTTTTGAACTATTTTGTTATCTTGAGTCGCTGGGTAGAATTCAATCACATCTGCAATCTTTCCTAAATGTAGACTTAGTATTTCCCCTACCAAATTTAGGAGGCCATTTCACCACGTTTTTTCAAGCTCTGCATTAAACAGCATGGCCACTGTATTGTCCCTGTGGGATGGCCTCTGGGTACAGCATGCTGTCCTCTTAGGTGTGGCATGCAAGGGCTGCCTGGGCTCTGATGTCCATGTGATTTGGCCCATCACATTAATGAGGTGATGCAGATAAGTAATTCTGTGGGAACAGGACCTAATCACATTTTTCTTCAGTAACTATGTCCCCACTGTGGTAGTGCCAAAGGTAAGTATGCAGTATAATTTGAAGATGCAGGGGGTACACACAGAACAAAATGGCATTGATGACATGGAACAAAATACCATCTTTTTGTTCTGTGCAAAATATTTCCTAGTAAATAATAGCACAGAGCTGTGAGCATGCCAGGGGAATGCTATCAGTTCTACAGCAAAATGTGTTCAAAAGGGATTTAGCTGCCATTGTTTAAGAATAGAATTCCTTAACACCCTGCCTGAGATCTTTTGATACTGCAATAGAAATGCCACAGACTCCTCTAGACTGCTTATGAACTATTTCAGACCCAACAGAAATTCTTATATCACTGAACACACAGCAAGGGCAGGAGAATTAACTTGTCCTGAAAGGCTGGTAAAGCTCAGAGGAGAGATGGTTTACAGAGATAGAGCCATTATTCTTTAAATGTTGTATGGGATATGTAGATTCGAAATACAGTATCTTAGAGTTTATGTTAAATCTGAGAACTTGGAAACTCAGATTTTAAAATAACAGCAGAAGAGAGAATTCAGACAAACCATTTGGCATTGCTTTTGCCAAGCTAAGCCAAGCCCACAACTACACAGATGATTAGGATGGTATAAATCCTGCCTCTTGTAATAGGAACTTGTAACTATAATAATTAAGGAGTAGGGGCAATAATCCTTCAAATAGGATAGAAATGTTACCTTAATGATACTGTCATGTCCAGTGAGCAATCACTAGAAATGGGAAAAGTAGTATCAGAAATTAGGTATTATGTTGGGTCTTTGACTACTAATTTCATACTTATGCCCAGTACCCAGTTTCAAAAAGCTATAGTCCAATTTGAAAGAATTCAGAATACTTTGAGATTAAAGAAAGCCAGTGGGAGCTGGATTCTGAAAATCCTGCGTTCTTTAGACAGGTAAGAGTGGAAAGAGCTGAGACAGCTCATCTCAAAGGTGTAGTGAACACGTTTTGTAGTGTTGTGCCTCAATTTTATCCATAAGAAGAGGTTACTGCAGGGAGCTGTTAAGCTATTTATTGTTTGTGAAACAGCTAATTAATATGGTGATTAGCATCCTAGAGGGATCATAGGAGGAAAATAATAATTTTGTACTCAGTGCACAGCTTGTATATTTTTCAATAAATGAGAAATATAAAATACTTTTTAGAATCAATCAGTTCAAAGGATATTCATAAACCTAAACATGGAACAGCTAAAGGTGCTGTGTAAACAATACATGAACCCCAAATTTATCATTATGGAGGCACAGAACTACATTTCACATTCAACCTAAATTCTGGTCTTTATTTCTGAGTTCTTGTCTTTGCACTTTAACATCCTCTTTTGGTTTTTGTGGAGTTTTCTCTATTACTATTTTTTAGTATTTTCTGTTTTATGATTCAATATCTAGCAGTTGGAATGGGCTCTTACACAATAGTACATTATAGCAGTGTATTACCCCCCCAAAAAAAAGTCCACTAGAACTTTTGTCTATGAGCTTCAGGCAAGCATATTTGACATCTAGAAAAATATCCCTCTGTTTCTATTGAGAGGCTCTAGATTTTGATAATCTAAGAAATTGTAATTAAAGCTGTATTTAAAAGAGGGCAGCAGCTAGAAAACCTGACTTGTTCCTGTAACAGGAATCCTTAAAAGAGTTTTAAAAATATTATTGGTATTTTAAAGAAAAGAAAGAAATAGAAGTGTTTTCAAGAGGGTTAACACTGGTTTGCAAAGAAAGCAAGCCCAGCTAGGCAGTAAAGCTTTTTGGACTGGTAGGATCATGCAGCGCTCACACAAAAATAGCTCATCATCCTGCAGGAATATTGCAGTGTCCATGTGACTTTCCAGTGTGTTTTTGTTCCCTTTTCAGCTGGGAAAGCTACCTGTCCCCACTCCTTCTCCCCAGGAATTATCTCAAATTGTACCAAGTTTGCCAACACAGCTCCTAGCACCACTGTGTATTTGACAGTGAAACTAGAACAGAGTTTTTAGATGGATGCCACCTGACTAAATCACCCCAACGCTTCTTGTGAGTGAAACAGCCTCAGCAATTAAAAACTGCATATATGGGACTAGTTTCATTAAAACCATCAGAAGATGTAGGCTTGAAACTATTCCGCATCAGGATGAATTTGAATAATTCTGTTCTTCGGGCATTGAAGAGTGTCATATTTTGAAGTACCAACTGTTGACGTGACTGATGTCACTTTTGTCGTGCTAAAAGCCATACTGTCCCTTTTAACTCTTCCTTCTTTTTTCATTCATTTCATATCAGCACCTGTGAAAATGTGCCTATGAGGTGTTGTGCTACATTGGATTGTTTCCACAGCAACTTTCAAAGTGGGTGTTTTTATAGCATACCACCATAGCCAGTAAAACAGGATATTCTTTTCTACTGCAGTCACATGTGAGCAACAGTTAGGGTTCAGGGTCTCTTGCACTCTTGCCAGTGTTGCATTTTAAATGCCCTGTGTAGCTTGAACCTAAACATTTAAGTTGTTCCATCTACAAAACCTGGTGTTTTTAACTCAAGCCTTAGTGGCATTGGCTTTTAGCTGTAGGAGTTGGTTACCAGCCTAGTGTATTCACGTGGTGTCCTCGCTGGCATCGTGGAACGTGCAGTGAAACAACTCCAAAGGGCCGGGGGTTCACTTTGTCACCTGTTTCTCTCTGTCCCTCTCTGTCCCTCTGTTAGGAGCTGTACTCTAAAGCTTCCCATGCTTTAGCAGAGTTGGTGACGGAGCTGTTTCTTCAGAAACTGCCTGTGGTGACTGGCCTCTCTGTAAGAGAATGTGAGCTTCTGAAAGAGGAATGGCAAGAGAATCTGGTCCCTCAGCTGGAGAAATGGGAGAACCACCGCCAGAGACGCTGGAAGCTTTTCCAGGAACAGCTATTGCAAGAAAAAGAAGTAAGATCCGTGTTGAGTTTTGGGACCTCAGGGTCTAAAAAATGGTATATTGAAAAAAATGATCAAGGTACTTACCTGTGAGGAGTGTTGTGTGTATAAATATATGGCCTGGTCCAAACACAGCTCCAAGCTCAGGAGGGGCAGTGTTACCTGCAACATGGAGTGAATACATATGCTGTGCATGCAGGCTTGCATGGAGGAGTCAGAGTAAGTACTGAACATCCGTCCACAGTGTTTGACAGCTTTGTCAGCACAGAAACACTTTTTGGCAAGGCTGCTGTCTGATGTCCTCAACTCTTCAGCATCTACAGAAAGAGTTCAAAAAAAACCTTCACCAGGTCTGTTTGGAGAGGGTACATATGAATACAGTTTACACACAAGGAAGCCTTGCAATGATAAATATTTCTGACTAATTTTTATGTATTAATACTGTAAAATTGGAAATATATGATACCTACTTTTATAAATTTTCTCTGCTCTGAGAAGGTGAAAAAACACACATGCAGCTTTCTTGCTCTGTTTGTGCCCACCATAGGGGGCAGTGACACCAGAGGAGAAGAGCAACAAGAGTCAATGCATAGGCAGGTGTCTTGAGCATCAGGCTGGGACTCAAATGTACCTTCAGTTTATTCATGCAGTGCTGTGTCTCTGTTAACACTGGTTAACCTGTGTTCTAACACAGGTTAGTCAAGGAAAGACCTTCTCTATTCAAAGCTGTGTCCTTTCCTAAATGTTAAGCGTGTGCTGCAATGTATAGAGTAATTGGAGCTTCTTAAATCAAAGGTTGGCAGATTTCTTTAACACTGGTGGAATCCTGTTTTCCCTTTCCCTCATTCTGCAAAGTGCCTAGACAATCCAGTATATTCTTAATGAGGTACTGAGCAAGTCCCTAATTATTACAAACTGCGTTAAGGTGTTCAACTTTTTCACCCACTCATATTTAGGATTCTACTGTAAAACACTGTGATTCAAGAAACTGGGGGCTTCCCACTAAATCTGACAGACATGTTTGCTAACCAGTGGGTTTAGAACACCCTTGGAAATAAAAAAGTAAAATTTTTCGTTTTTTTCTTTTTTTCTTCTATATTTTCCTTAAGCTGGAGTTATGCAATATGCACCTCCCTGATCTTTTTATATTTCCTTAATGTAACTGACCTGTTTTGAAAAAAAATTCTGTTTTTCTGTTTTGGTGTCACAGGGCTGTCTAGCAGACTGAACTAAACTAAACTGAACTTTGCTTGGGACCAACCACTCATGCCAGTGGATGTGCTCAAATCCTTAGTTAATGGTGGGCATTTGTGTTTTCCAGGACTGCTGGCTGGCATTTAGTGTTTGATTTTGGCATACCTGTACCTTTGGTAAATAATGAAACAATGTCTGTCATCAATTTTTTTTAAATTATTTTACCCTTTTTTATCAAGGATTAGATGGAATACCTGACTTGTCAAGTTCAAACCTTGCTGTTCATTTTCACATTCATCAAGGGTTCACAAATTGCCTGTCCTTGTATGTGCATGGCCTGAGCAGCCTGGTCTGGTAGGTGAACTACAAGCACATTTCATAGTGCACAGAGCCCTAAGCACTGTGATGGTATTCCCTGTCATAAAAAAACACAGAGAAGCAGGAGGTTCTGGTGGGCAACTTGTGAATAATGTCATGTCAGAGTGCACATTAGGGCACCTCTGCTGTGGCCCTTCCACTGTCCCATTGAACCTCAGCCCTCATTCAGGGCCAAAGAGGATGTGTTTAACAAACAAGAGGCTCACCACAGAGGGGGACGTCTCAAGTGTGACGTTTTGGTCCAAAAACGCTGTTTGTACATTCCTCTGTTGCTATCAATGGGCACACTGTTGAGTGGAGAAACCATATGCTGGGAATTTTTCTCAAAGGATTTAAAAGATCAGTTCATCTCCAGCACTCAGCTGCTAGATAATGCCTCTTGGGGCAGCACTGTGTGATGGATTCATTGTATGTGAATACAGGTGTTCTGGTCATGACCAAGCATAGGTTATTTAAATGAGAAAATTGACTTCCCATCACTTTCGGTGTACCCTAGAATTCATAATGTAAAGCAGATAACTTCCTAGCTAAAAAAAAAAAAAATTAAAAGAAACAGTAAAGGGTTTGCTGACATAATTAACAGTAATTACTGAGTTATAGAGCTATAGAGGAATTAGCAATTACAGCTCTCCCATTGGTCTCTGACTCACCAGCACTGCAGCTGGGCTTTATTCAATATAAAAACTTCCTGAGTGGCAGACAGAGCTGTCCTAAGGACAAGTGATTCTGCAGGATAAATTCCAAGAAGAGCTAAGAGTTTCTCTTAGTGAGAAATTCATCTTATGACTCCTCAAGACAATATTCTGTGCAGGAGCCTAAGTACCTCTTTTAACTTAATGCTTGTGGCTTTTTGGAAAAGATTTGAACTTAACTGGAAAAAAATCTGCTTTATCTCCAAAGAGAGCATGCAGAGAGACAGTTATTCCACCAAAGCTAGGCTGGCACATTTTCATGAGTCTGAAAAACATCACAACCCATTATATTATGTTCAAATGCAAAGTGCATTTCTTGTCCCTTTCCTAGTATAAACACAGCAGCATGAACCTTGAAGTAATAAGCTGACACTTGCATCCTACTAAAAGGAACACTTGGTTTCCACCGAGAGAAAAAGGAAGATTGGACATTTATGACAGGTGATTATGTCATTTGGGAGATCCCATAGATGTTAGAGTGCTGACTGTGACAAAAGATCCATAAATCAACAGTCATATTGTCAGGCCTTTAAAATTGTCAGGCATTTTGCAGCAGGAGATATGTCTTTCATTTGCCTCTTGATAAATGTGCTATGCTGAGAGTTACACAGTCACCTGCTTTATAGGCTTGGGAAGTCTTAAGACCAGAAGACTTTTCACCAGGGTATTTATGTGTGCTTTTCAAGGTGGCTCTAAAAGACATTTTTCCTTTTTACTTGAACCACTTTTTTTTTAGATGATCTTTCCTAGCATTTATACATGTCTGGAATATGATGTCCTTTGGGGGAAAAGAATCACTTTTACAACTGAAAAGAAAAAAAATCAGTTTCATATATAACTTTATAAGCTTGAGGATACGAGTGAGGCAAATTGGAATGAATGACTAATGAAAATAAATATTGAGCATTTGCCCACATAGTCTGTAGCTCATGTTTTCTGTAGAGAGCAATTTCAGGGAGCAGCCTCCTGCACCAGGCTGAGACTCACTTGGCAGTCAGTGGGCATCGCACCCCATCTACAGGCTGGGATGGAGAAATCACTTTCCTTTCATTCCCTGAACAGTCTGTGCTAAAGATGTCAAAACAGAAATGAGAGGCAAATTCCTTGCCTTTATTGCCAGAGAGTAATACTTAACTCCAGCAGTGCTTCAGAAGATCTTGTAATGGACTTGTGACCAAAAAGCAAAATACTTGGAAGCTTACAGAATAAAAATGGGATGAGATTTCCATCCATTCCCACATCATTGCTTGACACCCAGAAAGCTGAACTGGCATCTGCTTACCAGTTCTGACATGTCATTTTATCACTTTCTCTGGTTTACTTTTTCATAGTGATTGGAATAACACTTTAAGAAGCCAGACATTCCTTAGAGCTTTACTCCCTATTTACCATACTTTTTTCACTGGTTTTACTGGTTGCATGCAGGAATTGGAGAGTCTGAGCTCTGTTCTAGTCACTAAGTCTGTGCAGCAGCATGAGTTTGTCCCTTCCTTATGACTTGTCTTTGAGCAAAGTAAGGCTATTCCCAAGAACAGGAAAGCTTGGAGACATGCCTGGTGACTTGACCCAGCATTGGAATACTGGTGCAAGCACACAGCCTGACCTTGCCACCTGGCCTGAAAAAGTAGTTGTCTCCGTTTTGCTGGTTTTCAGCCACAAGCCAGCAGCCTCAACATTCCCAGGGAATCTTTGCTGTCACATTTCTGCCTGTGTGTATGAGGTCTTCATGTATTTTGGAGGTGGAAAATACCCAGCTCTGCCAGCCCATCCCAGTGAGCTGCCTAAGTGTTACTTCCAATAAAACGTACAATATTCTGTTTATTCCAGCTGATCCTTTCCATCTTGATCATCTTCCTAATGGCCTTTTTGAGACAAAACACTGGTTTAGTATTTGGTCTAATTCTCAATCTTCCTTATTTATCATCTCATCATAAATATGTAATAATCCCCCTCCTTTCCTCTTGTTCTCTTACTACTTACATGACTGAGGTACTTTTACTGTTCAGTTTAATAACTGTGCTGGAAGAATTTCTGCTGTATTCTCAGTTTCCCACTGGTCTCAGGGAGGTGCAGAAACATTTTATAAATTCTGCATACAGATTACCTCAAATGCACTCTTAATGGAAAAGGTGACTCATTCTTTAGAAGAAACTCTTCACTACTACAGAACTAGGCTGTTTCTTCATAAACAGAAGTAAAGAACAATTGCAAGAAGCACTGTCATTGTTATCACTTAGTGCCTTTTTGGATAGGATATACTGATAGCAAGTGAGGTGTTATATTTTGGGTTCTTGGCTGCAATATTAGATCATTTACCATTCCAATTGTAATTCAGATATCACCTCCTGTCTTCTGTCTCTTGGTGATATACTCTCATGCTACTTGACTTGCCCTTCAAGAACAACTTCTCAGTGAATTCTCAGGAATCAGGTCTCCAAAAATGATGGAAACCTGATGGAAACCCACATCTGAACCACAGCCAGTCTCTCATTGGAAATAAAAATACTTCTGGAAAGTAAAAGGTAATTTTCAGACTTTCTTTTAACTGCTGAAAGAGACATTAAAGTACACAATGTGATGGATCTACAAGGCATGTGCAGAGAGGTGCACTAGCAGCCATATCCACAGAGGGAAATGCTGATACAATTATTACTTCAAGCAAGTCTTTGCCATCTGTCATGATGATACCTGGAGACCTGATAGACTGTAATTTGATGCTTGCAGCATGCAATCAGAGAAGACACTGTGCTCAGCCGTGCTCTGTGATTATCAGACTCACCTAGACGCAAATCAGTTGAGATCTGTCTACACAGGTACATCTGAGGCTCTTGCCAAGAGCAGCCTAGTGGGTCTCTGGTGCCATGCAGACTTTTTGGCTGTGCTTCTCATGCTCAGCTGCACTCGTCCCATCTGTCACTTGTTGTTCACTGCCTGCCCATCCTATTCAGGCATCCTGCTCAGGAACATGTGTTTTGGTAAGGTTTTCTGCATGGAGAGAGGTCAGTTAGATGCGTCACTGTGTATTCTACAGAGAAGGCACTAGCCATGAAAGAAATACATTTTTATTTTGAAGCCAAAGATGATGAGGTTTCTGATCATCATCTTCCCGGGGGAGTTAATTCTGTGCTCACAGAGAAAGTCTCTCTCCTGCACAGATCACTGCTTCCCCAGGAAAAGACTCATATCCAGCAAGGAGGCCCAGTACCACTCCTAACATTAACAATTGTGCAATTATACATTTGTGCTGGTTTTAGCACCAGATGGAAATTAAACTCCAAATGAGCCACTCCCCTTCTCCTGCCTGTTCCAGTAAAGGAGTGGCAAAAGCAGAGACTATGGGTTGAAATAACAATTTACTGAAAGCACAAAGCCATGGAATAAGAAATGCACAATAATAACAGCAATATCAATGGCAAAGGTATACAAAAAGAGGTGTTCTACCCAGCAGAAAGGTGTTCACCACCGGGAAGAAAAAAGCAGATGGCGGATGCTTCCGGTAGGTCATGTCCACTTGGGCTTCCCCAGACAAAGGTAATATGGCAATCGTTCCCGCCCACATGGCCATCAGGAACAAAGGCAGGATGGCAAGGTAACTGCCACAGCTAACATTTCCCACACCCCCCAGCCTGCAACAATGAAAACCAGTGACAACTAAATCCCCTGAGTGAGGCTGTGGCGCCGCTCTGTTGGGCTCAGCTCTGCACAGGTGCCTGTACCGCTGTTCCTCCCACCCCGCTGCGCTGGAGGAGCTCCTGCAGCTCGTTGCCTCTTTTCCAACCATTCTGCCATCTCCCTTCAGCTCAGCCGGCCCAGGCTCAGCTCAGTTGTTGTCAGAGGGCTCCCCTCAGCTGGATGGGAGTTCGACCCCACCAGTCCTTTCCCAATGGCAGCCGCTACCCCAGCGCTGTTGGTTCAGCCCTGCTGCTGATGGGCATCGCTGCCACTGTCCTTTCAGCCCCATGCATGCAGCCACGTTTTGGACAAAGCAGCAGGGGAAGCAGGGCTGGATCCGCAGGGGGAATGCTGGCACCTTCCTGCTACAGAGAGGGAGGCAAAATGGTGCCCACTTTTGTGCTCATTTCACCCCAAAACCACTCCCACAGGTGTGATGTGGGTGGTGTAGAATAACAACTTGGATGTGCCCACTGTGCTGTGCTTCACCCCCTCCTGCAACTAGGACAACATCTAATCCTTTGCTGGACATAGTGATCTGGTGAAACCTCCCTGTCTGAAATTGAAAATTTAGTCCCTCGTGTTCTGAATGATGCTGGAACACAAAGTGATAACTGTCAGGCACCCTGGGTATTATATTTAATTAAGGGCTCTGGATACATCAGCAGGCAACCTGCTTTTATTCAGCTGTCAGTAGCATAAAATACACTCTTCATCTTACAGTAGGAGTTTGAGCCTTGCAAATATTTCAGCATATGACTTACTATTCCTTAAATTCTGGCAATGTACTAAACAAAATCTTGAGTCCATATCTCCAAAAGTTTACAGTATAATGGCAAATCCATCAAAACTCATTTAAAGATTAAATTCTTTGATCTAAATATCATGCTGAAGGACCTGTGAACTTGCAGTCCATATACTTACCTAATAATGTAGTCTCCATTTCCAACGACTAGCACTGTGTACACTAAAAGTGTGATGGAAGGTGATATCTTTATTTTATTCATTGAAAATAAAGACTACATTTTCTACTAGTGAAAAGAAAAAAAACAAAAAGCCTATTGCAACCTGCTGGTAAGAGTCAATGCAGTATTTTGTACCATATTGTTATTTTTTTCTTGTTCATCTGTTGCTGAAACCAAAAAACCTGTAGTAGATACAGCTCAGGGCTGATCCAAACCAGTGCAAAGCTTTTCTTTTCAGTGAGTTGTGTTTAAGATTTTGATAATTGAAAAAAATATTCCTAAGTAGAATAATTTTAATTCAGCATGAGTTTGTTTTTCAAAGCAGGGGGTGATTTTTTTAGCAAAATAAACCCTTGTTTCTTAATGCAGTGACTGACTGAAATCAGAGTATCTTATAATTCTTTTCCCTGCTTTTAGCTCTGGATAACGGAATATGCTCTGTCTGCTGTGATGCAAAAGCACCTGTCTGAGAAACAAGAGAAGATAATTCAAGGTGTTGTAAGCAGACTAGGATGCCTCAGTGATGAGTAAGCACAGTTTCATCAGTGAGCAGTGGGGTAAAACTTCACTGTTGCATGCCCAGATAAAAACTTGTGTACATTAAATAGTGGAAAGTAGTGTTGAAGGATTATTAGCACCTTCAGACAGAGAGGCAATTGCTCTAGTTTTTTGTCTGAGTATCAAAAGCAGATTTAAAAAGAATAGACATCACGACTCCTGGAAAGTAGAAAGCATTGTCTTATGTGATTTGTCAGTGGTATGCTTTATTTACCATGTTTGTGAGTGGTTTCTAGTCTTGAACCAGCCTCTCTCTGCACTCCCTATGTCACACTGGAGTTGCATTTTCTGCAAAATAAAATGTTCACTCCAGCAGCTTATCAATAGTTATTTAACTATTTTATTTCTGTTTTCATTTTGATTTAACTTCAGTGTGACGGAACTTGAAGCGTAACACAGCAATACCCATTCTTTACACCTGAGCAGCTTTCCAAGCCATGCTTTGTACAAAAAGACATTGCACAGAGTGAAGAATAATAACTCTTGTCACCTTTAAGCGATGACTTTGCTGAACATAGGTGTGCCAAACCAGCAGGCAGCTTCACTGATGGATTTTTAATGGTCCTTTTTACAGGTCTGTTAGCTATATATTGCAAAAACACCAACTTCTGCTGTGTTCAGTACTCAGAAGGTTAACCTTCCGAAGAGTTGGAATGGCAGCCCTGGCACGCATGAGACTGTCCAGAAAGAAGAGCTCTCTTCAGGAGCTGAGAGAGCAACATACCCTGCAGAAGGGATCCTCCCTGTGCCAAGATGAGGACCAGTGGCAGTTACAGAAGGCAGTGGTAGGTACAGTGTTCAGGTGGGTTGTCTCCAGAGGTCTCATATGCTGTGGTATTTGGCATTAGAAGTAGCCATGGAAGATCTAAACCAGAAAAAAAACCAAAACATTCAAGCTCCCAGGAGAAAGAAAAATGTTCTCTGTCAAAAATGTGCCCATTGCTGGCATAGGAGGTCCCTCAGTGTGCCTGTTGTAGTTTGGGCAGACATTTTAAAATCGCTGATACTTTATCTAGTGTATAGCAATCTGTGATATGTGTATCATAGCAAGCTTATTTAGCAATTTATTTATATGAAAATACTAATGCAAGAAGGCAAGGATGCCAACATATATAAAGGACTTCGGCAAAGCTACTGCTTCAGGGTAAGAGAAACTCCTACTAATTCTGCTGGGGATCGTAATATGCACTTGAGAAGCACTTGTTTGAGCATCAGGAGAAATTCTTACTCCTACCACACCAAGTTCTTCTATACTCTCGTAATTTTTCATTCCTTTTTTCTGTCCATAAGAAACTCAACATCTGTTCCCAATCCTTCCAAATTATCTGGTTACTGTAGGTCAAGTAGACAAAAGAAAGTTAAAGGGATTTTTAGGCATGATATTCCCATAGGTCACTTTCACATCTGTTTGTAACTGGTTTTTAGTGTTGATCTATTAATGTGATCTATTAAGTGTTCATTATTTAATTACCTACATTGGATATTTACATAGAACAACACCACATTTCATGCTTCAACCTCAGACAACCCTCCCAGCAGGTGTCAGTGATAGCCCCTGCCCAACACACTGCTGCTGCACATATGGGTTGAACCCATCAAACACATTGCAGCTCTATGCTCCATGCTGTTGCTGTGTAATTAGCCGAGAGATAAAATTTTGTGTCCCTCTAATTTTGATTTGCATAATACAAACCCTCAATCTCCATGTGGAAGAGGAATAAGGAAAATCTGTGTCCTGCCGTTCTTCTATTTGAAAAATGTCAATTGAAGCAGTTTCTGTTAATTTTGAAAATCTTAAAAACCTCATTAACCTTCAAAAGAAATAAAACATAAAATAATAAAATACAAATGCGTATCACTGCATTCCTCTTGCTTTCCACTAGTCCCTCTCCCTTAGCTCACGTGGAGATGTTAATTGATGCAATCACTGTGTTCCCTAATGGAAATGAAATGTCCCCAGGTATTAGTGTTCCTTTGACCTCTTTCCATTACAGCCGGTTTCCAAGGCCTGCTAAAAACCATCTCACAAGGAAGTGCCTAAAAATACACATAAAAGATCCTTGCTGCCGAAAAGGTAGGGCATAGGTGTGGAATTGTGTAAAGTCAAGAGAGACAAAACATGTTACAAACAACCTCCAAAACTAGAACCAGTCTATAAGGAGTTAAGCAGAAGGTTAATTTACAGACACCCAACCAGATTTTTAGACATACTTTGTTGTTTTACCTAAGCTTAATTTTTCCTTGGGCCAGTTTTATACTGGTGGACTGTGACACACTGATTTCATACAGAATGTAAAATGACTCTAATGAATCCTAGCTTGGGCATAATCACATGACATTGGGTCTCTAAAAAAAAGAAGAAACAGTTTAATGACATTCCAGCTTTCTAAAAAACCTCAAAAGACATATGTCTGATCTATAAATATAACGTCAGAACAACCCAGCATTAATAAGAACATTTATACAGATGAATGTTCTTTTTCTACTTGCATTTCTTATTTCCAAGAGGGCATCAAATGTCCCAGAATATTTTAATGTTATTGAGTGTTAACTGAACATTTAAATATAAGAAGGGCATCAGCAACACAGCAGAAGGCCATCTATGGCAGACTGCTACACTTAAGGATGACAGAACATGCTGTGCTGGTAAGCAGATACTACTGTTCACTAGAGAGATTTTAGATGAAAAGGGGATTTAAAAAGAAGCAGAGAAAATGGAGGCAGGGATGGTCCAAAGACCTTGAAGGACTTGAACGGTTCAGCCGTTAAAAAAAAAAAAAGGTGTCTTCTGGAATATCATAGGTTTTAAAACTGGCATCAAATATATGAATAGAGAACAATTTTTCACATGTTTCTAATGAAAGAAGAGAGCACCTAGCAGAGTTACTAGATGGAACTAGTAACTAGATGTAACTAGTTCAAAATTGAGGAATGTGTGGAGAAGCTTTGGAACTCACCGCCAGAGTGCAAATGGTTTTCAAGTGCTGTTACACGTTGATGACCTGACCCAAGGGTGTTGGTACTCCCAAGTGCCTGTACACCAAGTTTTTCTCAGGTAGATCACACGAACTGCACAGTGTTCCTGGTGCATAACTATCCCTGCCTTCCTCCTGTGCAGTTTATTGAGTCATCCACAATTATCCATTACTGGACTCAGGATATTTCACATGCGTGTAAATACATCACTGATGGGACATGATGCAACTTTTACTGTATGTGTCATGACAGAGGCTATGGTTCTGTTGCAAAGACAGATGTGTTAAATGACTGTACAAACTTGCACTGTAAATTATATTATTATAATTATTACAACTGTAGTATTCTGAATGGGTGCAGGACTTTCAAAGTGAAGCTGGCTACAATTGTTAATGTATTTAAATGGCAGTGCTATATTATTGTCTGGTTACCAGGAGTCCCACATTCGTGAAGAGGAGGAGAAGCTTGAGGAAGAAACACAAGAAACCAATTTAGAATTTCACCAGCAGCTGGTCACAGAAATCCAAGAAGCTCTTCAATTTCTTCAGCAGCACATGGAGCAGGTGATTGGGCAGACACTGCTTCAGCACGCCCGAGGGGAAGCTGAAAAAAAGAGTTCAGATGATGGACAGGACTTCAAGGTATGGAAATGGTCAATAGCAGCTTTACAAATGCAACAAGGGTTGCTTTGCACAGATGGAAAGCAATTTCATGTATGCCTTATCCTATGCCTGGAAGTATCAGGAGAAAACCATTAGGACCTTATTAAAACTGAGCATAAATTGCAAAGTATTTACAAGTTAACACTTATGTAGCAGTACAGTATTTACTGCAGAGGCTTTGTTAAGTTAAACACTGGTGCAGGAAAAAAATTGTGAGAACCCTTAATGGCAGAGAATAACAAAAAGAAGAAAAAAATGGAGATGGTTATCTATTGATAAAGGTTCTATGACTAATTAATATTTGTATATTAGCAGCTTAATATTAATTAATATTAATAAATAAAAATAAAAACAAAAACTTACTTCATAGATTATGAATTTTTTTTCCAAAGTAAATATTTGGATTTTCTGTGTAATGGAAAGTCACAGTAGAGCTACACATACATTAGCTTGCTTTTCTGGCAGTTGGGTTAACTGTTAAAATGGGCTGTAGAGATTGAATGGATAGGGGAATGACCCCTTCCCAGATGGAAATCAGGCAAATTAGAAACATTTTGCTGCAATTTTTCATGTTAAAATGTTGCATGGTTTTCAGTATCTCAGTATGCCACATTTTTAAAGCCACATTTTAAATTCACAATTTTGTGTGCACATACCAAATTAGGTATGGTGTTTTTTAAACAGATCAAAACACTTTTGGGTGTGAAAAATGAATTGTGACTTGTACTGTGTGATACAGGAGAGACTGGTGGAATCTGCTGTTGAAAGTGTGTATGGGACCAGCAATAATATCAACAGACTGGTGCAAAACTACTACCAGCAATTAGGAAAAATCACAGAAGGTTATGAAGGGAAAAAGCTTCAACATCTGAAATCCTTACAAGGTTTGTATGATATTGACAACTCTAAGACAATTCTCTCTCCCAGATTGTGCTTAATGTAAAGCTAGAGGATTTTGCTTTTCTGGCATGCCTTGGTCTAGTAAATCTGAATTTAGTCTGCTTGGCACAGCCACAGGAATGAAAGGTGGTGAGTACCTCCCCTCCCACAGCCAGCCCAGCCCAGCCCAGAGTTCAGTCAGTAGCTGCCCCCTGATGGTGCAGTTGGTAAGAAAGGTGCCTGTCAGCCTCTCTGAGTGTTCAGAAGAGGTTGGATGCTCCCCAGATGAAGGTTACGTCCCCTGATCTGTTCCATACCCATCCATCTCTCCCCTTCTGTTTCATTTAAAAGCAGTGGTGCGGGGTCCTGTCTGCCAGATGTGCCCAAGCCTTGCTGCCAGGCAGGACTTCAGGGCCAAGAGTCAGGAGCCTGCTCAGTCACTGAGTGTGAGCATATGCAAAAGGAACCAGAATAGTTTGCTGTCAGTTGAGGGACATCTTTTGAAGCTGGGCATTCCTGGGAATAAGTCACCTCCAAGTGGCGGTTTTCTTTATATTGCATTTTTTGTTTATGCATTACAGTTCTTGCTTAAGGCATCAAGGTTTTTTTAGAAAATTTCTGCTTTGAATTCCATGTTAATCAGTTAGCCTAGTGGGAGAAGTAGGTAGAATAGGAATTCAGTGACATTCCCATCTCAGCTAAATGATGCACGAAGTATTCTCTATGCAACAGATCACAGTGGCAGTGTGTAAGTACTTGATATCCCTAAGGACCAGTAACTTTGGAAAAACTACCAGAACCAGGATTAATTTGTGATGAAGGTTGGCACAACTCAGAGCTTTTAATTTTGAGCAGAAAATCTTACAAAAATGTTATTTCAGCAGAGAGAAATGAAAGGATCAGACTGAAGAATAAGGAGAATGAGCTGGCACTGAAAGAAAAATCCACCAAATGCCTCCTAAATGTGTCATCCACGGTCCACCAAAGGTTAGACCAGGCAGCAGCATTGCTGTCTATTTAAACTTTGTGAGTGATTGCAGATCTACATGAATGTCTAGCTGAATAAATGTCTTGAGTTTGCATTTTATACTTGTCTTTGATGGAAAAGAAATATCTGTTTCCAAACGATGTCTGCCCTTTGATCTCAGAGAATTACTTTATTATTAAATTAACTTTCTGATGGTCATTAGTTACAGATTGAAGAACTATACTTAGGCAGTTTGAAAAGAGAATGAAATACAATGCCAAAACATATGCCAAATTTTAAAAGAAATTTAGCATAAATGTAGGATGAGAACCAATGCTGTCTCATTCATTACATTCCATCCTTTATACTTTGAACATCAAAAGTGTTTATTAGTTTGCTGTGGAGAAAACACATACCATAATGAAGAGAAAATGTTTGAAGCCCAAAAAATACTCAAAATTGCAAGAAGGCTTCAGTGAATGCCTTGGACAATCAAGGTTACTTGCACTAAATTTAGACTGGAATCCCTCAAATGTTAGCTAAATAAAAATCATATTTAATTAATTACTGATTTTATGAAACTTACAGTCCAGACGAAAAGCACTGCAATTAAAAAGGAGTAAGTTGTCATAAAAAGCTCTATGGCTTGTCATGTACATGATACATTTTTGTAGTCATTTTATGTCTTTACTCTTGGTTTATTATCCAGAAAAATCTGCAATTCTGACATTGTAAAGAGGTTGAATCTTTCTTTAGACATTCTGTTTCTTCTAAACTGGAAGAAATCATTGCCCACTTTTTCATCCCCCTTTGAATTAGTGTAAAAATGGATTTATGTAATAAAGGGTTTCATAAAAGATCTGTTAGATATTCATTATCAAATTTATTGTTTATTCTGATGTATAAATTCACTTCTAGCTTTTGTCTCTTTTTTTTCTCCTGTAATCTATTCTAGTATATTAAAACAAAATACAGCAAAATTTGCCTTCACACAAGCAGAAGTATGTAACTGTTCATCATCTAAGCTGATCTCATAACCATCAGTAATCAAACCTGTTTTCCTGTTGCCATTATGATTTCTTTTATGGTCCCGTCCTTTGTAAATTAATGACGAAATTTACATTAACTTGTCTAACTGCTATAAACTCGACATTGTTTTATTGTTTTATTTCTTTCTGCCCTTTGCAAGGTTATGAGTGTGAGTTCAAAAAGCAGATTTTGAAAGGTAACCTCTGTAAGCAGTGACCATTTCAATAGCACCTTCATTAAGTGTAAATGTCAGAAACAATTTGTGTTACCTCCTTCCCTGAAGAATTTGATGGGTGATTGACAGCATTGCTTTAAGGTAGATCAGGCAAGAGAACAGAAGAAATACAGATGCAGCAAAGTTACAGCCATTCAGGTTGTACTGTACTAGTAATAATCCTTAACCAGAAAAGTAAAACAAGTGAATAATACAGTTGTTAATGCTTTCAATTGCCAAGTTTTGAATTCCCATGTTTATGGCTCAGTCTGGTACTGAAGAGCCCTGGATGAAATGCCTAATTCTTAATCCCTTATCCTCACACCTGATCTTTGAGCAGCTTGTCCCTTTGGCAAGCAGACAGTAAAACTGACCCTAGAAACATACAATGGTTTTGAAAGCAGACTTCAACTTTAGAGCTCCCAAAGTCCAGGCATGGACACTCCACACTCCTGTAATTCCTATCTCCAAAAGAACCTTGTATCCTGTGGACAGCCAAGGCAGGTTATTAAAATAAGTAAGTCTAAAAATCTACCACAAAATTTTCTGTCCCAGCAGAAGCTGGCTGGGCCAATACTGTTAATGAGCCTTTCTCTCTACAAAATTTTCTGAATAGACTTTGACAGGATTGTATTCCTCCCTTGCCCTGATCAACATCTGCACATTTACATTTCTCTTGAGCAGGATAGTGCTACAGCAGAAGAAGATTTTGTCTCAGTTTGAACTGCAGCAACAAATTCGTCTGGAGTCTCTGAAACAGAAGCTGCTGGGATTGCACCGCCTAGAAACCGAGTTGGAGAATCAGCTAAGGGTAAATCAGGGTAAAACGGTTCATGGATCTGAAGCATTCAATGGCAAAACATGAGACAGATTGTAGGGGTCTCTTTGCTACCCTAGCTGAAATCAGTGCTAAAGTCCACCACTGTCTTGTAGGAGCACTTCCCTGATGCTGGCCATATTGTTTCCTGTGTTTCTGCAGTGACGTGTCTGTTTTGTTGTGCCACATGTAGAATAACATAACCCAGAGCTGAGCTGTGTTGTGTTGAGTGATGGCTGCTTTGTCCTTGCATGCAGGAAGCAGAGCAGGACTTTGTGAGTGAGTTGGCTGTGCTGACCCGAGTTCCATTGACTGTGAAGAAGAAGCCTTCTAAAAGGAGCAAGCCAACAGGTTGGTACTATCCTGAATTGTTTAAAAAAACCCACATAATTCCACATATCAGTGCAGATTTTGCAGTATAACGCTTCAGGAGAGATTTTTCATCAGGGCCATTTCCCTAATTGGGATGTAGAAAAGTAATGGAACCTTTCAAGGTCATCCAGTTCTCCAGCAGCACAGCCACAAACAAGTGTTACCTTTCCTCACTCTAGAGCAGCCTTTAACCAATAGATCACGTTGTGTCCACTTTGGTAAGGCTTTGCCCTGGTGAAACCAAAACATTTTTCATGTCTTTGTCATGTCCTTTAGAAATGACTCTGTTCACCTCAGTTACTAAACCCTTGGGAGAGCAGCAGGGTTGAATCACCCATCTTTCATTCTCCCACTAGAATGGAAGAATTGCCTTCCCGCACACGTACTCAAAAGTACAGCCTTACTGAATCAGGAAGCTTGATCTATTTTTATGAATTTACTGTAGTTTTAACAAATTATACTAATTCATTCTTCAAGAGATACTTAGGGACAAATTTTTAGAATGGCAGTTGTGTTTCCTAGTCCTCATTTCAGATGCAGGGTCATCCTTTGAGCCGTGCAATCTTTCTGTCGTTATCAGAATGAAACATATGGCATTGCATTTGAAAGATGCTGAAAGGCAAGATGGGTGCCTGAAAGAGGAAAGGAGCTCACTCATCTGCACAATTTTGAAGTCTCTTCAGCTGTTGTTTCTCAAGTGTGCAGAAATGTTTGTCCTGGTAGGCACCATGACCACACTGACATGTGGAAGCTTAGTTCAGGGCCCTAAAAGCAGTGAATTTCTAACATCATGTTGTTCTGATTCAAATCACTTGAAAATATGAACTGGCTTTTCTTCTGTTTGGTGGTAATAAAAAGCCATTTTCAGTTACTTGCTAAAAAAATATATGGTAGGGCTTTCAGCTGTTGCACCACATGGAATCTTACTTCAGTGTTCAGCTGGTGTGGAAGTTCAGGGCCTGCTGTGTGAGAACTCACCAATGGTAAAAAAGCAGCATGCTAGTCTAATGTAAAGCGGAGTGATTTACTTGGAATAATAGACAGGTATGTATGAAACGTTAGAGTGTATTTTTTTGCTTTAGGTTAATCAAAACTAAAGAAGCTTTACTACATCTGATCCTTTTTTTTTTTTTTAATCCACATGCATTTGGCAATTCAGGTGAAAAAACAAGTTCCAAAAGACAGACCTTCCAGTCACCCAAATCAGCAGAAAAAGATGATTCTTATGAAAATATTCAAGAGCCCCATGGAATGACTTCTGGCTTATGCAGGTACATTGGAGACAAAAAATGTGGTATATGGAAAGTTATTTATAAAAAAATCCTTTTTTTAATACAAAAACTGCAAAATCTACTTCATAAGGAGATATGTCAATCAAACTCAAAACATAATGCCTGCACTAGCTGAGCTTCTTCAATATTTACTTCTCACAAGTACTTAACCTTTTTCCCCCATAATTTTTTTAAAGTTAGCAACTTAATCTGTGTTTGCTTGTCTTTGCTGCTCTGTATTTTATAAATAACTTTGATTAAAGGTAGGGAAATGAGAAATACTGTTTCCAAATTTCCTTTATTTAGTTTTTTTTAAACCTGAGTCACAGACAGCATAAATCAGCAGAGACAAGTGAATTCAAGGCTGAAATGTAGCAACCAAAATATGGTCTGTGGTATTTAGGCTTTCAACTTCCACCTTTATTTCAGGAACAAAGGCAAGCGCCAGTCTTTGGCTGATGAGGGTAGCAGCTCTAACAATGATTTTCTTGATAGATGTTTCAGTTGGCTTATGCTGGGGTGCTAACTAGAGGAGAAGAAATGGCTACAAACCTGAAAGATGCCAGCTGATTACTACGGGCAGATCAAACCAGCCAGCTGGTCACTGGGGCTTGATATATTGAGCAGAGAAAATCCTGCTGACAGGCAAAGCAAACAGTTGGTTCTCAGGAGCCACAGGCCTTTGGGGAAAAGTATTTATCCCCTGAGTGACCTCAGCCTGGGACTGACTTCAGGAGATGGCTCCTTTCCCTGATGGCATCAACCCTTTTCACACACTCCTTTCCCACAGCCAGCAAGGGATACGTGTGTAGGGAACAGGGACCCAACAAAGGAACATTTATCTTTTTGCAACTTCATTTTGGCAGCCTCAACAGAGGCAGCTGAAACCAGTGAGTGCAGGAGTTATACAGCATGCGCCTTTCTTGTACCAAAGTTAACTTAGTTTAAGAGGGAAGTACAGTATTTTAAAAACTGTCTGCAATTTTGTTTTCTTATTTATTCTTTCAGGGAGATGTCACAGAGTTCACATGGAGGGGAGACTGAACCAAGGAAAAACTCAAAGATGTTAAAAAAAAAAGGCAGCAGGTAGTAAAAGCCTTTGTGTGGGCTGTCTGAACACAGTGTACCAAAGCATTCTTCTGGGGAATCTCAGCAGCTATAGGTACTTACTGAGCTGCTTTGCTGAGGAACAGCAACGAAAATCAATAATAACCCATAAATCTTTTTTAGCTGCAGACCAAGAATCAATCTCAACTTCCTTTAGCTGTTAATAAAACATTCCCTCTTGGTTTTGGTTAAGGGGGAACAAGGAAGTCTTTACTACAAGCCCTGTGAGATTGCTTGGGTAATACGCAGGGGAGTCAGTTTTAGATTTGGAATAAACCTGAGGGAAGTGAGCTTGTAGGAGAGTGGATGCACACTTGGCCCAGGTCGGTGTATCTCAGTAAGGTTTCATCACAATACTGATGTACTGTTGACTTTTGAGCCTGAGTTGTGGTACATTGAGTCTTTGATATTTTGTGATTGCTACTTTGACCTAACAAAAAGAGATAAAAATGTAAAGAATATGTAAACAGGCTTCAGATGGTATTGGTACGTCAGAAGGCGATATTTTGTCTCTCTTTTGTTATATTTTTGTGCTTCCAGTCCTATGTATGCTTTTTAAAATTTGTACAAAGATTTTCATGTATGTATTTCTCTGCCTTTGTCTCAGAATTCAAATTATTACTTGTGGAGAAAATGAGACAAAACTGGTTTACTCTTTCACTTTTTATACTTCAGTTTCTAGTCTTCTTCCTTACGTGCACCCTTTTGTTTCCAATATACTTTGTTATGCTCATTATGTTTCCTATGGGAATTCTTGTCATTCAAAGCAGTTAATTCTTACTGGCTGTACAGGGCATCTGTATTGTGTAATAAATAAATTGTCCCACTTGAGCAATCCTACAGCTTTCATGAAGTGGAAGTATTCTGCCTTTTTAAAAATAAAATGTCTATTTTGCTAACGAAAAGGTTGTCCTTTGGTGCAGGATGGAGAGTACTGCATCAGTTACACACTTTGCCTCAGACAGAAGTGCTGCCGTACAAACGGCACCAGGTTCACCAGGCCTGTTACACACCAGTGTTAAATGCTTTATTTTCATCTCAGTTGTAAACAAGAATTTTTTAAATTGTGCACTTTCAAACATTTGATTCTGGTATTTCAGCACTTTGGCTCTGTGGTCTCTCTGCCTTCCCAGTCTGGACATTTTAGTTTGCTGTTTGCTGTTTTTTGGGGGGGGTGGGTTTGGTGTTTTTTTGTTTGTTTGTTTGTTTGTTTGTTTTGCTTTGTTTTGTTTTTGTAACGGAAGCAAGGTATTCCCGTTGGATGGAGCACGTTTCCCTCCGCAGAGCTCTCTGTCCCCATGGCTCAGGGAGCCAGTGATGCTCCAAACCCCTCAGCGCAGCAGTGGCTGCTGCCACACCCGGGGTGCAGCAGAACCACCCGAGCGGGTTTCTCATTACCCCCGTGGGGTCCCCCCGCTGCTGTGCTTTGGCCAGACCGGCCTGGAATGGCTCTTTCACTCCGTCAGGGAAGGAGAGAGCGCGGGCTGTCCCAAAAGCAGGGCAGCAGTGCCCTCTCGCGGGCAGCCCCTCGCTGTTGGAGGGGGCGGGCAGGGAGCTCCGGGAAGGAGCCTGGGAAGGGTCCCTGCGCTCGGTGCGACCCCCGGAGTCCCCCCAGGCACCTCCCAGCCTTCCATCTGCCTGACTTTCCTGGGATGGAGGTTCTACCGGCCTGTCTTTTCTTCCCCGGTCACAGTAGCAATCTCCTGTCAAAACACCCGCTACTCTTGTCCCCATCAGTGATTCCTGTCCGCTTGAGTTTCTCCATGGATGCACCGAGTTCCTGCTAAATGTCATGTGCAGCTGTGCATAGTGTGACGCTTGCCATCACTGCCTGTCAGTGAGGCAGATACTGAACAAGACAGAGTTTAACTGGACCAAGAAGCAAGTGCAGAAAATGCGAAACAAAGCTCAGGGCAGTTGCTTTGCAGTTAATGCTGTTGAACTTTTATGTTATGTTATGGAATCACAGACTCAGAATAGGGGGAAAATGGGATACCTAGGCACTGGTCACAGCTCAAAACACTCGGTTTATAGTGTAAATCTACAGGGCGCCCTCTATTCTGGAAAGGATAACATAGGGCTTTGACCATGCTTTACAGGTACATATCAAAAACGCTGCAGAAATCTAGGGAAAAATCTCATGCCTTTTTCCTCCTATTTTTAAACATCCAGGGTAACATTTTTCCATCTCCCGTACATCCCCTCCCAACAGCCCTCACTGCCATCACTGAAATTCATCTGGAAATTCTGTGCGAAGTTCATCACAACCATGATGAAAAACTATCATAAAGTCAGTTTGTTTAAATGAATGAGATTTATTTTTTTACCAAGAGTAGATGAACAAGGACTGATAGCTTAGTAATAAGTGCAGAGGGAATGAAATAAGCAACAGAGCATGGTACATTCAGACATCCCTGGATTTTTAAGGGAGGTGAAAATTCAGCTGCAAGCACTGAATTCCTGGGCCCTTCCTGACCCAAGATATCAAAAATGCAGAATCCAATGTTGTGTTTGTTAAACCTGGAATGCAAATACACAGTTTTTTTATACCTAGAGCTCCTTGACAATTACACAGGATTAAAATACAACTTGAATTAAATCACTGTTATTCCAGACTGATGTTCTAATTATGCAGCTGTCTCTATCATGCAGATTTGTGATATTTTAATTTTTTTTTTTAAATGTAACACCTACATTAGTAGGTTAGTGTTATTAATGCCATTGTACATGTAGGTGCGCTGATAGATGAATATCTGTGTAGATATTTTGTACCCTAAAGAGTTTTCCTTGGACAAATGTTTACATCACGAAGATGAAATCATGGCAAACTACAGTGAATGCTGCTTGCCACTCCCTTGGGTCTGTAAGGCTGTTGCCATGTGAGGTCTTTGAGAACCGTGCCAGGTCTAAATGGCAAGAAATAGCTGGTGCCAAGAGGACTAGATCAACACTTTGCCATTATGCATTAAGCTGTGCAATTCCGTGCTCCAGGAAGCCATTAGTGGCAGGATTTTACTTGTGTTTAAAAGCACCTTGGCAAATGCATGGCAGAAAAATTCACTGAGACCTACAGAGATGCTGCTGCTTCTTAAGAAATTACAAAGCACTGGAAATGAAGTAAACACTCCGAGGAGGATTAGCATTATATGCTTACTTGGTCTTCTGACCTCCTTCAAGCTTGTGTTGTTGGCTACTGGAACCCAGAGCAGCTGGTCATCTGACCTGTTCTAGTCCGAGATTTTAGTTCTTGAGGACAAAGAACAATATATTGCCAAGAGAAACACTTAAAGGCTGGGATAGCTGTCAGTTTTAGTACAGTCTTAGCATCATAGTTAGCAGGCTTTGCTACAAAGACTAGAATTTAAACATGTAACTGCATTGCTTTGGTAGCAGACAAACTGTAACACAAGACAAACTGGTCCAAAATGCACTCAGAAAACAATCCATGGATCCAGCTTTCCCTTCCACATCCCTTGATTGACAAAGGTATTTCCCAGGCTGGTCATAGGAAATAATTTTAAGCAGACTGCAAATAGCCAAAGGGAAGAGCCAGTTTTACGTCATTAGAGCTACATCAGGTATTGAAAGGTCATAGCCTGCTCCAGATTTTTAGAAGTTTGACTATGCAGAAAGCCTGAAAGCTCTGCACTACTTCCAGCTGCAGTTGACATAACAGCAGGTCCCCAAGTTCACAACATCTCCTAGCTTGGTGTTCCTGCAAGGGAGCAAACTCAAGTGCAGTTTCCTATTCTGCAGCATGCACTCGGGATCACCGGCTAACCCATATTTTCTTTACTGGTAGCATTTTTTTTAAGGACAGGTTAGTGATGTAGGGGCAGGGACATTGCTATGAAATAGCCTCCAGGTGCTAAAAAGCCCTTACCTTGCCTTGCTTAGCCCTCCATGAGCAATGGCACATACCATCTCTGACGGAAGCACAGTAACCACCCGAGTGAGGCATCCTTCACCTCACCTGGGGAGGCACAGCCCAGGATCCATGGGCTTCCTGCAGGCTGCCCCTCAGCAGTGCCATGGTAGCAGCAGCCAGGCGGCAGGGGCTAAGGCTGTTTCTTCTTGGAGACATCATAGCAGAGTCACATTGACCTGACAGGCAGAGTCTTGTTCACACAGGAGCACTGAACCATGAAATGCCTCTCAAAACACCCACACATATTTATTCACAGACACTTCACTATGAAAAAATAAATGCATATTAACAGTGGATCTTTGACCAGCTTGTAGGCAAAAGGTTCTCTGGTTTATGATGCTGTTAATTGTGTAGGAAAAATGGAATCTCAACACGAGTTACGCAACTGTCATTTCTGCTACCTCAGGTGTGACAAGCTTCATACACTGAGTGGAAGTTTTATTTGGAGGTGAGCAACCATTGCTACTTGCACAAAAGCATGCAAGAAAAGCACTAAGGAAATTGTAACCAGCAGTTGTACATTTTCACGCTATCAAATTTGCCACATAGCTTCACAAACCAGCTGTACTTCCACTGTCAGGGTTACAACACCACAACTGTTGCTGGCTGTCAACACTCACAGCAAATGGGTTGGAATAGGACAAGGCAGATGGAGACTTGGCATTTCAGGATTGCCTTACCTGCTAGGCTGTAGGTTATTCCAGGGCACACTGTCCTCAGGCTTCTCTGCTAGTGTTATTTTACTTGCTATAAAAAACCTGAACCACCAAGTGAGCAATTTATTTTAATTCATATCATATAAAATATCTGAACCACCAAATGAGCAAGGAAGCCTGAGGATGAGAGCACTCTCCAGGCAATAGGAAACATGAATTTGAATTCTTAGCAGAAGGGATTATTCATGAAAAGCTTTCTTTTTCTCTTTTTTTGGGAGCAACCAATTCAGTTCACTGCAGACTGCATTGCAATGCTTCTGCACTGGTTCAGCTCAAAGCCAAAGGAAAAGCTGTCTCTTCAAACCAGCTCTGCTGCCAAGTTTCAGACCAAGCTGACCAAAATGGATTTTTCCAGGGCAGCAGTTCCTTTCCCAGGCAAGCTGGAGGTGACAACATAGTGCCTTCAGAATGACAGGCTTCAGGTGGGCTGCTTCCCAAAACTGTTAGGCCCCACATGCACCCGCGTACACCACATGGGCTGTGCCAACACAAGTTACTCCTGCATGGGTGGGATGGATGGGTGCTCAGCAGCCAAGCAGTGCAGCTGGTAAAACCACTCCAGTGGCACCCCTCTGCTGCAAGGCCTTTCCTGCTGCAGCTTTGTAGTGCGGATAAAGGCAAAGAAGCACAAGGGGAGGCATTTGCTGACCTGCTTAATCTCATAGCATCCCACTTCCCCTGCAGCCCACACCTCCGCCCACAGCATCTGCAACACCATCAGACAAGCAAAAAGTGACAGGAAATTAGGTTTCTTTACATAGTTTGTGAGAGGGTCAGAAGACAAGGAGAAATACTTCCTTCAGTCTCAGAGAATTCAAGTCCACTTCCCTCACCTTACCTGCAGCATGTTCTGTTCCTGCCATGCCTGGACACTCTCAGATCAGTCAGCAGAGAAAACCAGAATGAGGGCAAATAGAGCTTAGGTCAAACTGGAGTACTGGGTACTGGTTCTGTACTAAAGATGAAGATGATGGCAATGAATTACCACTTCAGGCAAATAAGACATAGAACACAAGGTCCTTGGGAGAAAGTTAATTTGTGTCTTCATTTGGGCAAAACTGAGGCAGCTGCAATGTCACAGAATCAGAGACTTGTTAAGGTTGGAAAAGACCTCTAAGATCGAATCCAACCATTAGTAAGTACATGTTAGTCAACAGTAAGTACAGTTTTTAGTAAGTACATTTATTGACTCTGTTTAGTAAGACATACTGTATCACACTATAGTATGCATATGCATACCTATGCACTTAACAACACTTGTGATCTAAGGAGGTTCCTTCTATTGCACGATGTCAACCTGAGAGACAATTTCTCTTGAGTTCCTCCATTCCAAATTTTGAATCATTGAGTCACAGCACTGGAAAGCAGAGGAAGACGCTTACCCATCAATTAATTTCCTTTATTTCACAAGCTTTGAATTCAGAAATTGAACCACGACTAGTAGATCTTGATACGGTAGAGTAAGTAAAAATGCATGTGATTACAAAGGAAAAAATTTGTACAAAAAACTTTAAAAATCCGACAGCAACTTGGATTATCTGTAAGTACCAAAAATCTCATGCAGAAGGAGAGCACTACTGCCCAGGTGGAGAAATCCCTGCAAGGGTGGCAATGGCATTGGTATGTAAAAATTATGGCTGTGTCTAAAATGGAAACAAGAAGGACACAGACTTGGAATGTACCGAGTGGGAACAGACAGGTGCTACGGAGACCATTTGTCATTACGTGTCCCGATGAGTTTCTGTGTCTTGAGAGAAGTGCTTCTTGGGTTTATAATAAATTAAAGATTAAACAGAAGCTGCCTATACTACTCTACTGCTTACTTTCCAGATGGCCATTTTCTTCCTTCGTTAGTGTTTTTGGTGGTGTTTCTCAAATACAGACATTAATCTTGGCATTGTGTCTAGTCAATTGTTGGCAATGTGTTCTAAAAAGGGACTCACTCACAGAATGCAACTTGCATAAATAACTCAGTAACATGCATTAACTACTCTAATACAGCGAAAGGGTGCAAAGGAACCATCATTCAGTTACGAGACAAAGCTAAAACCTGTAGTCACTAAAGGGGCAATGGAAGCACCATGCTTTAAGGTGACTATGGCATGAAAGCACAATTGTGAGGCAAGTAGTTCCAAGCAAACACACCACACTATTATCACCTCTTCCTATACAAAAAAAAAAAAAAAAAAAAGACATTTCAGTTTTTATTTCCATTAGTACCAAATAAAACTGTGGGCTTGATAACACAGATATTGAAGGGAATGAACATTATTCCCATGATCCTTCGTCCTCGTGTTTCTGTCCATCATCACGTTTCAGCCAAGACTGGTAATATTGGAGCGCCCGCCGGGAGGTGCCACGATGCGGTGGCCAGTACGACGTGGGTTGTTGTCATCAATCTGAGCTCCTGCAACAACAGCAAGTGAGAAAACAAAGCTGTGACAAGGAATAAACCATCAGTACTGAGGGTTCACCTGGCTATGCCTCCTTCACAGCACCATCAGCTGGTTTCTCTTGAGCCTGACTGAAGTGCTGAACACACCTTCAAGGCATATTTCTGTGCCTAGCTCCAGCTGTCTTCAATGAGAAATGTGGGATTAAATGTTTAGGATTAGACTGATGCTCACCCTACATGGAGAATTGTTTTCCACTGACTTGAAGAAGAGCTGATGACAACCTACAGACTGGGTTCCCTTTGTGAGATCAGACCTAACAGAAAGTACTACCAACTACAAAATATACCCCAAAACACGTGTGGAGCGGATTTTTCAAACCCACCTCACTGACTTAGAATATATGTCCCTACTGAGTCCATAGGACAACAGTTCAGTAAATGTGATGTTAGCAATCATAAATCCATGAGGAAATGAGCACTGAGCTGATGTAAACTCGCACCCATTTCCAACTGCATTTTAAAAGCTGAAAGGTTAAGCTTAAGGGGACAGCAAGCTTTCTGACAGGCTAAATATTGCCTGATCACACTCAATTTCCTTAAGGCAGTGTAAGACTACCATGAATGTATGGGGTCATTTAAAATGTTATCTTAGACTCTGGTTCTGCTTAATTTTGTGTTTGCATCATTCAGATTAAATTTGTACCACTAGATGCCTTGGTAGCACCCAGATCCAGCAGGGCACTGTGAAATTACAGCTTCAGATGCCTATGAAAAACCCCAATTATTGGTTATTACTCAGATGTGACATTTATAAGCACTTTTTTTGTTTTGTACAGCTTCATATATATTTTTATAAGCTCACCACCGCCCCAAGTGTATGGGCAAAAATATACTTCACCTCATTAGAAGGGTTTTTAAAATATTTGCTCTCCTTGACTTTCTTACACAAGTTTAATTTAGTTTCTAAAGAGAGGATCTGTAAGGGAGGAAAACTCCACCATCAGCTCCCACAAGGGAGAAAGAGAAAATCCAATGACTTTCATAACATCATAACATGCATTATTCACGACTGGGGCTGTAGACTTTTGAAGAATAAGGATTTGACACACTTGTAATTGCCTTCAGATGACAAGAATTATTTCCAGCAACCCCAAAGGATGATTTTCCAGTCTGTTTCCTATGTACCATGGAAAATGTTCTGGGCACCAAGAGCAGAGGATAAGAAATACTCCAGTCTGCTTATGAACAACTTCTGCACATGCTTCATGACATGGACAAGGACAGTTGAGGTTTCCATGTCTAGCAGTTGCTGGTGATGCAGCCTGTGAGATGTCTGAGACTCATGGGTTGCAACAGCCCCAAGGCCCATCAGCTGTGCACACCACCAAGGGGCTTCAGTCACATCAACCAGGGACCTCAGCTAATTGCAATGGGCCAGGCAAATAATACTGAAATATTGATACAGAGAAAAAATTCAGATTGCAAGCATTTTGAATATTTGGCACTATGTAAAATATCCCTAGGGAAAGAATGCATAAAAAACATGTATCTACTTATATATGGGTAAGTATATGCACATATATGACTATACACAATCCTTTTATATTTGACTAAAGAAGTAATTATAATTGAAATTCATCACCAGTAATCCATACTCATGGCTTTTCATTAGTGAGGCTGATTTACCTGATAAGCTGAAATTGGATTGATGGAGGTTTCTGATTGGTGGGGGCTGGTTTTTGGCAGGGGAGGATTTTGTTGAGGGTGCAGGAGTTGCATATTTTGGCGTAGCTGGGATTTCATACACAGGCCCATCATACATTCCTCTGGAGACTCCTTGCAGTCCTCCCACCTAAAACAAGAGGAGAGTAAAAATCCAGACACTGAATGCTCAGATAATGCTGCCTAATGATAATGTAGGCAGAGAGTAGTGAGCACAGAGCTACAGTCTGCACTGGATGAATTACAACTGTTG
Source organism: Monarcha castaneiventris obscurior (assembly GCA_026261815.1). Lineage (NCBI taxonomy): Eukaryota > Metazoa > Chordata > Aves > Passeriformes > Monarchidae > Monarcha > Monarcha castaneiventris. The sequence goes on along the minus strand of JAMPIT010000433.1, from coordinate 10,759,022 downwards.
GGGTTTAGGATTACCCCAAAAAACCCAACACAACAAACCAAAAAAAACAAAAAGCAACGCATCTATACTCCATGTAAAAAAGCAAAGTGCAGTTTGTTTTATATATAAAGGAAATCATACAGCTTGCTCCCTCCATTTTTTGTATATATAAGAATTACAAGAGATTTCTTTATCAGGCTTCCTTCACAATCAGAGAGGAGATGTGAGATTCAAAAGAACAGGTCTGACCTGTTTATTTTACATCAGATCAGCCACAATCAGCTCTTCTCTCTCCATCCAGCTGCCGAGTCACACCTGGGTTGTAGCACAACTGATACCCACTATACCAACTGCAGCAATTTCCCTCCTACCTGCATTTCCTCTGCTCCTCCCCTTTGTAGATATCATTCTCTTTATTAGAACTCATTGAAAAGGAGTGGCAATTTTTAAATTACATTTCAAAGTTTCTACTTCTTGTCATCAGCTAGAAAAGCGATTATACACTGGACTGTGGCAGGGGACCCATATTACAGTATTTGTTAATAAAGCATCTGTCATTTGAGCTCTGATTTCAGTTTCAGGTATCTAGATTTTTTCCCTGTATGGTTCTTACAAGGAATATTAGAAAAGACAATCAAAACAACTCTACTGGCCTTAAAATCATAGGAATCTAGGAAATAATATTTTAATAAGAACAGTTCCAGTTCTCAGAAAGAGCCTGAAGCCATTGAATTGCAAAATGCAAAACCCATCAAAAAGATCAGAAATCTGTGTCTTACAAGATTATGGTTTCAGAGGAATTTCCCCAACAGGTTAAAAGTGAAATTAAAATACTGTTTAGAAAGACACTATGCACAGGGGTTTGAGCCAGCTCTCAAAGCAATCAATGCATTTTCCTTGCTTTTGATGACAGGGACATCAGGCTCAGAAGAGCCACTGTCCTGCAGGCTGAGCCAAAACTAAAGCCCAGAAGAGAGCAGCTGCCAATCACATTAATGAATCCGTCTTCCAGGGACCCACAAAAGGCATGAATTCATACTGCTGTGCCTGCTCCAGGGATGAGTTTATACTGCCAGCCTGTGCCAGTTCAGTTTTGCAGTCCCTTGCTTGATGAGTTTTTTCTATATTCCTCTGTCGTGCACTGACATCTTCATACGGCAGCTGATACAACCATCAGTGGGTTTTTCTAAATATTTCCAGTGGATAAAATTCGATAGTGGGAAAAGAAAATGTGGGCATGGATCTGCTCTCCCTCTCGGCAGGCAGCAGAGGGAGCTGCAGGAGCAAAAATACCAGTCCCTTTGTCTGTTTGCAGACCTTGCCCAAGTATCAAAGGTCTCCCAAAATCCAGGCCCACTTGCAAGACACAGGTTACTTAGCCGAGGTAATTTTGTTCAAAGTCCTGCTACAAGACACTCCTCTGTGACACTTGTTTCTGAAGTGCTGCTTTCACTATTTTGATGACTTTGTCACTAATTTATATGGCACTCCCAGACACTGAAGCCCTTAACAGCAAGTATCAAGAGAGGGACTGTATCATCTACATGGATAATGTAAAAAAAATGCAACACTAATTGATATTTTGCAGAAGTTTTGCAGGTGCATTTGCTTTTTACTGTGCCTTTTCATCTAAGAAGTGCAAGCCTTTCTTCTGCAGCTTGACAGAATTTGTATAATAAATGATGAAAAGTAAAAATTATCAACCTGCTCATAGGCTTAATTTCAGCAGCCAGTCTCACTCAGCTATAAGTGTGCTTGGCTGAAGAAAATATGAGGCTTAGTCAATTTTTCTCATTACCTGTGCTTGCACAGTGACTTTGTTGCTCAGTGACAAGAAGCAATTTCCAAATAACTCCAAACTAGCACCCAGCCAATAGGTTTTCAACAGATAAGCACTGATATAATTCATAACCAGAGGTGATCCAGTCTTAATCTTCATCATTTTCCAAGCTTTTTATTAGATAAAAGAGAAAAGTTTTCTGAGCTATTAATGCTGCTAATACACAGCTCAGCAAATGCACTAACAACAGTTCAGAAATGCCCAATATAATGAGAAACTCTGGCTGACATGCTTTTTTCTCTGCAGTGTAGCAGTTCAGTAGGCAACTTAAAATTCTGTCCTTATTCTGCCTAACCCTCCCTCACAAGAAGCTTGCTCTTTTCCTGAATTTTAACTGAAAGCGAATTCTATCACTACTCCACCTCTCTTCAAAAGCCTTGGCATAAGGCATTGCTGGAAGTGAGGCAATTATGCCAACTGGCAATTATATCTTCTACCTGCTGAGGCTCACGGTGTTAATACTAAGTTAGATGAGTTCACAACTGCAACGAGTTCTGTGGTCATTTTTTGAACAAGTCACATACAGTCCATCTGACATGGACTCATTATAGCACAACAACATTAAAATGTGCTACTGTGCTTCCAAGAGGGTTTGGCTACAAAGATCAAATAGGATCTGACATTACCTTATTCCTGATTTTGATGCGCTGGTAAAGATATTCAGGGAAAGGTTTGCGAGGGATGAAGCGGCCCATTCCCTTATTTACATGCAGATTTCCATCTTCAAACACAATCTTCCCTTGGCTTATGACCACGAGTGGGGCACCATGGCACTCCATTCCTTCAAAGATGTTGTACTCAATGGCCTGAGGATCAACCAACATATTCACTGCAAGACCTCTTTCAATTAGTAACTTATAATATGTACACTGGTAGTCATAATTTTAGACAACTGCCATTAAGATGTGTATGAAATTGGTTTGTATGAAGGAAAAGCAATGCATTTTGATATGACATTATTTTAAAGGATCTTTTTGATCAGACTTTCCTGGATGAGACATTTCCTTTCTGTTTTTCGTCTTTGATCAAGGATTTATCTTGTTTTTGAATTTGTGCTGTATCTACCCAGAGCATTTAGAAGTATGATAGCCCTAATATGAAGGGAAATTGTGACTCAGCTGCTGGATACCCAGAGGACGTGGTCCCACTGTGCATCTGCTGTGACTGTGTAAGCGAATTTCAAAGAGGCCACATATTTCTCTCTGAAAAGGCCCAGAAAAGCCCATGAAAGCCTGAATCTAAATGGGAATGACAGGACAGGTGGATATTACTTTCTTGAAAACACAGATCAATCCCAAGACAGGGAAATAGAAACTGAATCACCTAAATTTACTCTTTAAAGATTTCAAAATGCTTTTGCCTTTTTAATACAATAAAAACGCTATACTCAATTTCCCAAAAAACTTTTGGAAGAATTCCCCAATACAAAGGACCAAACCACTGAGCAATAAGGTAGCAACTTTGAGACAGACAACACATAAGATAAAACCTGTCAGAGTCAAAATGAAAGCAACTGTCAGTGACTGGTACTCTGCACTGAGGGCAGAGAAGTACATGGCAAAGCTCTGGAATTAAACAGAAAATCCCATCCATGAAGCTGATTAGAGCTGTATTATCAAATCATTTAATCATAGTTTAGAATATTGTTAATTTAATCATGCAATTTATAACATCAGGTGCTTTTTAGGAAAGCAAATAAATGAGCTGGTTTTAAATTTATCTTCACAGCCTTTTTAACCTCAGCTGCAGAGCTGCTGATTCACACCTGTTTATGAATCTGCCACAAGCATGCAAAAAATAAATCATGCAAGAGTATTTGCAGAGAGAAAATAAATCCTTCCTGATCCCAATGCTTCCAACACAGGACTTCAATACTCTCATGTCCTGAAACATTTACCTATTTCAGAACAGGAGTAGGCAGTTACCCCACTCCTCTGTGTCCTGTGCTATTGGTGTTCACAAGGTTTAGGTCAACAGCTGAAAAGCAACAGTGATATTTCTTTTTCCTTGCTGGTTTTCATTTCCTCCTTACCGATTTATGGCTTTTGGCTGTTATAGTCTTCACCTTATCAGGGTCCCAAATAACAACATCAGCATCCGATCCTACAGCAATCCGGCCTTTTCTTGGATACAGATTAAAGATTTTGGCAGCATTGGTGCTGGTGACAGCTACAAACTGGCTCTCATCCATCTTGCCTGTGGCCTAAAAAACAATGTGATTTGAGCAAAACATGCTTATGAAATGAGGATTTACTATTCAGAGTACTGAAAGGTCAGGGAGATATTGGAAGGCATGGACTTTATAGAAATGGTGATGCTGCATGAAACAGAGATTGTATCACACAGGACTTTAGAATCAGCTCTTTACTTGGAAGTTTCAAATAAATGTGTTACTCCAGGCATTGCAAGGGACAGCCAAGGAAACCTTTGCAAGGGACAGCCAAGGAAACCTTAGTGCACATGATACTACCAAGGTGTTCAGTTACCTGGGGTCCCTTTCTCTACACACTGAGGCCCAAAGTGTGTTTTGTTACTAGTACTAGTAATTTCCATTTAAATATTTAAACAATTTTAAAACGGAGAAAGTTACATGAGTGTTACGAGATAAAAGATCAGGATTCCAACACTTCTGGGAACACTTCTTGCAAATTAAGTAAATTCTGTTATTATTATTGCCAGACCTATACATCTAAGTAATATAAACAATTATAAAGCCCTTGCCTGGAGGAATGTCATCAGCAATAGAACTTGGTATACAGTCAGTGATGGTAATTGCAACTGTAAGAACAGCATTTTGATTTCTCAGTAGAGTATTTTGGGGTCTTCCCTGGCAATGAGCAAGAACAATGTTCTAAAGAACAGTGCCAAGCCTTTTAATATTAAATAAACACTTATTTCCTGCCTGAAAAAATACAAGGTTTGCAAAGTATAAGCTACTCAGTGGTGCAGGACTGAATGTTACCACCTGTAAATCCGATGTTGCAGCCCTTCCTGCAGTTCCTTCCCACTGAGGGAGTAACAAAAGAAAAATATCAGCAGCTGGCTTTGCTTGCTTCCCTGCTTTGCTCCTACATGGCAGGTATCTGAAGCTGCTTCTGTGCTTGGAATCTCAATAGCTGTCCCTGAATAAATTGTTATGAAATACAGTCTGGGAGAAGTGCTCATCAGCCACTTCCAAGGTGCATTGGAGCACAATGCAGTGAGTGTGTGTGAGTGTGCAGGGTTTGCACGTGGAGACAGACAATAGAGGGAGAATATCATTATGCATTGGAATCCATAGAACCATCAAAAAATTCCTGACTTATACTGGCACTCCACTGCAAAGTATGCCAGTATGAATTACGTGCAACGCTCTCCTTCAAAGCATTTAATAATTTAGCCTCAGGCTCGGCTGCCATCCATTTGTAATTTTTCAAAAACAATGAGACACTTCCCAAATTCAAACAATCCATTCATCACCTTTATATGAGGTCCACTTCAAAACCATTAAATTGCTCCAGACACCACATCTCTCATAAGCATCCACTCTGACATAAACGGGAAAATAGAGCAGTGGAGTCTGGGAAGCCTCAGGTCTAATAAAACACAATACTGTTGCAGTGTCAGAAGTGAAACACAGCCCTGAGTTTAAAAAACCGGAAGAGGTTTTTGAAATAAGCAATTCACCTCACAGTAGCATTCTCTCAGGGAATTCTCAGAAATATATCAGAAAGTCACTTAACCAATGGCCAAGAGTCTCTTGGCTTTCATTATTCAGCCAACACTCCATTTTCTTTTAGTCTATAAAAGTAAGTAATTACTTACTACAGCCTTGTCCCAGACAACAGTCATCCTTTCCTCAATTCCATTGACCCCTTCAGGAATCATAGTGAAGTTGTCTTTTCCAATGGCTTTCTGAGCAGTGCTATAGGGGCAATGTCCACTTCCCGTCACCTGCAGGTCCCCACTGTGGAGTTAACACACAGAAGGTTTAGACCAGGCATCACCAAGGTCACCTTGGTCTCAGACAGGCTGTGAATGGACCTTTCAAGCCTACACACCAGAGGCACAGGCTGTAAATCATGCCAGCAGCCTTTCCATGCTGGCTACAGATCACTGAGAGCAACAATGGCACTGGACATCTCCACTTTCCCCCAGGAGCACCCTGCACTCCCGGATTACAGCCCCCTCCAGTTCCAACAACAGAGATCAGGCAAAGGCCCACTAACCAGGACACAGGATTACTCCAGGATTAAGGAAATGATCAGAAGCTTGTATGAAATATCTGCCACACTAAAGATAAATTAATTCACAACCACTTTAAAAACTAATGGCAATTTCACAACGCAAAGTCATGACCTTCAAATGTGTTCCCCTGCATTTCTCTCCTGCACATGTATCTTTCTTGCAAAACTTACATAAATACTTCTCATCTGACCTTCCAAAACAGAACCAAGAAAATAAAAAAAGAAAGTTCTTTATCAGGTAGCTTTCTTACTAAACAACAAAAGGCACAGTGCAAGTCAGACACATGCTCTGCATTCATCTGACTGAAGGGACTTAGAAAAAGGCATGGAGAAAAATGCAAAAAGAGCTACCATTTAATAACGCTTTTATTTAAGAAGTTGGGTTTTTCAGCCTAGAGAAATTTTTTTTTGCAGAGAGCAGAACTGGATCACAGCTGCTCCCAGGAATAAGGAGAAAGAACACAATCAATATGCAGCATCTTGCAAAAATAGAAAGACAAAAAAGAAGGTTCTCCAATATCCACAGGAAATGTGATATTTTTAGCTCTTGATTAAGCTTACAGGAGGCAAGCACATTAGAACTCACTATTATTTCTCTTCCATCACTCCATTAGGGTGATGTTCCCAAGAGCCTGTCATCCTTTTCTTTAACCAATAATGCAAATTCCAGCTCTGAAACAACTGAATGATTCTGGTCCACAAATCTAGATTCAGCAAGCTAACAAATAGCCAAGTACAGAAGAAAAAGGTGTCATACATGAGTAATTCAATTCTAATGCCATTTTTTGGGCTGCCAGCCCTAATGACTGCTGACAGAGAAGAGTCCTTGGCCTCTTTTCTGGTTCTTCACCATGCTCACAAGCCATCCATCCAGTTTTTAGAAGAAGCCAAACCCATGAATTCAGTACAGAAAAGGCTGCTATGCTTTAGCTACTCCTGATTATTAATGGTGGCCTGGTGTTACTCCAAAGGATTAAGCCAATTTCATCAGTTAAACATTCATTTATTTTAACATAACAATAAAGTCAGAAAGTTGCAATGCCATTTCTTCCTTTTTGAAGCTCTTCTAATCAGAAAAGCTTCCTGTGGCCTCTCTCTTTCTGCTCTCTGATTGATATAACTATGAAAATCTGACTGTCACAGCCAGGCCCTGTATCACTGCCCACTTCTCAGAGGTAACGCTGTGCTTCTAACACCGCACTACTAATTCCTGCACATGAAAGATAAGAAAGACTTGCTTTCTTAACTCCATTTTCCCTCTCCTCTGACATTAATGACATTATTGACATGAACTGCACTCCCCAGTCAAATAAGTAGAAGACTTCTGAAACTGAAGTGTATCACTCGAGAGCTGCCCATCACCTCCTGGTTAACCCCACAGGCACTCCTACTGTCTGGACACTCTCTACTGTCAAATGGGGGATAAGCATCCCATCAACTGAAAAATGAGAGACAGGAAGGGATCATCAGGAACTAAATGCCAGATCAATACCTTGTCATCTTATTCTTCCCCTTAAACAAGGCTTTCATGGCAAGTTGCATCTTCTGTGTAGCACCAAGATCTCACATTTCTGATTCACAAGAAATGGCACATCACAGCTGCAGTAATGCAGCAGCACACCATGGAAGATCAAAGCTAACTCAGGTTCATGGCCCACAGATGACACGAGGACCTAATCTCGTGAGGCAAATTCAATCTGCAAATCCCATGAGACATGATGGGGTTTTACGCATTCAGCTTTTCAGTGGAAAATCAACACTTGCTGTGGAAAAGAGCACAAGCAGTTTGCTGCGTGCTTGCAGAGGAAGGCTGTTGTAAGGATTTTTTAATGAATGTAAAACATGGGTATCCAAATAATCTGCAGTGCAATAGAAACATGAAATACAGTCTTTACCATCATCCTTGCAAAATTCCCCACAAATGCAGGGCAGACTGATAAAATATACAGTTCTTTTTTAGTTTCACAGTATAGATTTAAAGTATTAAAACTGAAAGCAGGCTAAGCTGCTGTCATTTAAGATGTTTAAGCCACTAGGAAAAAAAAGCCATTTTTGCATGCTTGGAGAATAATGAAAACTTCTGTAAGTCCTCAGTTTGTCTTTCGGATGTTAGTTTTGAAAAGTCATTATTTGGATTCCAATTCTAAAAATGTTCTTGCTATTTTAGCTAACCCCTGCTCTGACCCACATGCTATTATTTTGGGACTCTCTTCTAGAAAGCATATATAGCCACTCTAACAGAGTAAAGAGTCAAATATTTTGATACACATTTACATGTGCTGGCTAAGAGCCTTACCTTCACACACAGTGAGCTTCACCCTTTACAGTGCTGATAGTGATGAGTCAGACCAAGAAAGTAATTTTTTCTGGGTCCTTGTTTGGAACAAAAAGCTCATTTATGTAAAAACATTTTTGCCATCAGACTGTCAGAAGAGAACAAACTGCTGCGTATTCTTACCAGAGGCACCTGTAACTCAGAGCTCAACTGCAGCATCTTCAGAGCAGTTGGGTGAAGGCCTGGGTGGGCTCTGGTGGGCTGCACAGCCTGACCCACTGTGCACAAGGGGAGATGTGGCACTGACTGATGGCATCTTCCTGTCACAGGTGTGTGCCCACCCCCCTCCCAGTCAGCTGCTCTAAAGATGGTCACTTTCAAGGCTCAAATTCCACTGCTCTGTCTAGGGCATGGGAAACTCCAGAAAGGGGAGGCAGCAGGTGAGGTAGATGCCACCACAGGAAGGTAAATAAGCATTTGAATGGTAAGTTGAGCTCCTCACTCCAGCCCTAGCAATCTATCCTGGTGGGGCTTCAGCTGTGAATTTCTATATCATTTCAGAGCAGATGGTCTTTTGCTTAAGCTAAAGAAGACCCAGAGCTGGCTAGAAGCAGGAAATACTTTCAGAGATGAGTTTACAGTCTGGGTTTCTGGCAAGGCATTGCTGATACCTTCTTTTCTATATGAGAAAGACATTTCTTCCTCTGCTGTCCACATTCCTTTCATCTATCTAGTAGTGATTAAACTCTCCCTGCCAACCTGAAGGCAGTCAGCTCACATCCCTGGCCTGTCAAGTGATGGCCTTCAGTCTCCAGCAGTCTCCACCCAAGTCCCTGACAGTGTTCTTTGTGATCTACTCTGGCCTCTTTCTCCTGCGATACCTGCTCTACATGTACCACTTATCTTTGCTGTCTTCCAGCTGGAGGACCCTGGGGCCCATAAAGACACAAGGCAAGCTAAACATAACAAGGCTGCAAGAACTGGACACAAGTAAGTTTGTATGATTTTGGTCCCTCCCAGATGAAGGCAAACTACCAAGTCAGAAGTTTTCAATATGCAGGAGATAAACCGACAGAACTCTGCTACAACCACAAGTTAGTTTAGGACAAGCCAATTTTCAGAAGAACTCACAGCTGAGAGCCCTGCACCAGCTTTGACATAAATTAGCCCAAGAAATTGCTCTTGGTTCTAGGTACCTCTGCATTCAGGAACAGCCCTCATTTCAGGAGCTGTGCTTGTCAAATATGACTGGGGCTTAAAACAGAGTCCATTCTCAAAGGGGTCTATCCAGCAGGCTGTTGCTCATGCTGGACAGTGAGGATGCCATCCCATCATATATCAACAATTCAGCTAAAGAAAACTGAGAATTAGGTAGAAAGCCAGTTTGAAGTCCTGACAATCTAGATGTACAACTAGGAATCACTTGAAAAGCAGAAAGAAAAATAATCAATTCCTGAATAGCCAGCAATTGCCTCTCTGTCAAGCCAGCCAGCAACTGGAGTGTCCATGACTGCTCACTTGATTGACATCCTAAGCATAAGGATACAACTATTCCTGGTTTTCTATGTGCCTTCACTGCTGTTTCATGTATGAGACTGGTCTAAAGGAAACCAGGCTGATCCCTAGATGCTTCATCCCATGTGGCTTTTGCACTTGCCTCACCATCAGCCTGTAAAAAAAAAAGGAAGTCTTACCATGCTAAGAGTGAATTTAAGTGGTCTGGAGTGGTAGGGTCAGGGCTCAGAGGTGGTGAGGTCACAAAAGCTGCAGCCTTGGCCCAGTTTTTGCTCCAGTAATGTGTCCCATCTGTCCCCAGGCTGGCAGTAATCGGCTCTCCAAAAACAAGGGGACCTTGGAGAAAGCAAGGATATACAGGAACTAATTACAACCCACTCTCTCTTCAGCGCATGACACTGCTTGCTGCATGCAGCCATGTATAATTCACACATTGCGACATGGCTAGCACAGCTCCCAGAAAATTAAACAGCCCTGGCTTTGTCTGTATGATAAAAAATTAATCAGGAGTCTCTCTGAGCTCTACATGCTTTTGATCAGCCTATTTACAAATCTTTCTTTCTAATCCAGAAGGAGACAGTTCAGACCCACTTTTAATTTGTACTGTTTTAATCACAGCCACGTTCTCTCTGTTGCTCCAATTCGGAGTGCACTGGATGGGGGATCACTGCAGCAGACAGATGCCTTTTTACTACTCCCAGGTTGGGCACAGCACCAGCAGATAGCAGCATATGGTCCCCAGCAGCACACTCCAAGTCTCCAAGAATACAAATATCAAGATCATCATTTGCTCTTTGGCTTTTCCATATTGCTCACGAGCTTTGTAGTCCCAACCAGCAGAACAGCCCTGACTTGCAAATGCAGCTTTGGAAGCAGCTGCCTTCAGGCTCACAAGGCCCTTTTGGGTGCTTTGTAACCTGGATCTCACCACAGCCCCAGCAAGCAGGGCCAACCTGCAGTGCACATCAGAGGGCATCAGCTTCCAGCAGCAAGGCCAGGAGAGAGCTCCAAGCATCCAACAGCAGGGTCACCACCCAAGCCACATCTCAGAGTGTGACAACCTGAAATACTGGCATGGAGGATGTGCTAGATCCCGTTAGGAATTAAGCATCTCCCTCTCCCATGAGCAGAGATAAAGCAGTCTAAAGGAAAAGTAAAAGGGAAAACAATATAGAGAAGAGTTACAATTCAATCTTCAAGATCGCAGCGTTAGGGAAAGCTCCTCAATTTAAAAATATAAAAGGATTTTCCCTCATCCTTTCCAGCCATAAATATTTAGTCTGTGATGATGCTACCACTCTTTGGTAACATCTCCCTATAGCCTGTCATTTGGGTCAAGATGTACAGGTTTTTTCATTGAGCTTCTATTCAACAAAAAAAAAGAGTTTGGGGGAGCAAAGGAAGTCGCTTACCTCTCTTCCTGGCCAGTGCAATGATATCAGCTGCACTCTTGCTCATCACTTTGGTGATGTACACTGGGCAGTTTATTCGACTGGCAATCGTGATGGCACGGAAAACTGCTTCTGCTTCAAGCTGAGCAAAACAAGGAGGGAAAACTTAACTGCAAAAGTGGTCTGAAAAAAAATGAACTGGAGGACTAAGCCATATTTCTAACTGCTCAACAACAACTCTTCAGGGGCTGATTTTGCTTTTTCCATAGAGAGAGACGTAGTGCTGGGAAACAGGGAGCTATCCCAACCTCAAACACTTGGCACTAGCAGTAACCACAGCCAAGCTGTATTCACTAGCAAGGTACAGCTGCCCCAGCACAAACACAGCTCCCTGGCTCCCTGCACCCCAGGAAAGGTCATGTCCAAGCAGCTGATGTAGCTCCTCCTTACCTCCTTCCCACCTTCCTGCTTCAAACTCCTACCCTGCAGCTGGAAGGAGAACAAAGCAAGAAAACTTTGCCCCTGCTCGGAGACAACCTCTGAGCTCCCTCCAGCAGCTTACCCTAATCTTTACATAATGGTGACAGTGAATGTATAGAATTCTCAAACAGCAACTTCAGCACTATGGACTGAATTTAGCCCATAATCCACAGAAGCCTTTGAAGCAGTGCCCAGCTAGTCCCCTCTGTCAGCAAGCGTAGAGGCAATCTCCTCCCAGGGAGCCATCTGGGACGTAGGCACACAAAGCAACCATCTTCAGATGGAGGAGCAGTGTTTCCCAGCAGCTCTGGAGACTCCTTTCCCCAGCCATCAGTTTATACCAGATCCTTCCCAGATGGACTCACAGTATTGGCATTTTAATACCAAAAACCCTACTGTAACTGAAAATAGTGACTCAGTGCTACAGAAATTTCTGTGCAAGAGTTTTGCTAGAAAAGTTGAGCAACTTTGGCCTTCCAAAACCACATGGCTTAATCTTTTACAGTTTTGTAAAATATTTTTCCTTACATCAGACTGCTTCAGGTTGTCCTAGGACTTGTATCAAAACATTTGCTCTGGAAACCCCAAATGCACCTTTAGAAGAGCAGGGAAGGATGGAGAGCCTCTGTACCTCAGCACTAGAGCTGAGCAAAATTCCTTTCTGGAAACTGCAAATGCAGATTTCCTTAGGTCCTTATTCTCATTAAAAGGAAACAACTCAATCCTTTTAGAATAATTTTAGTAAGAAGCTGAACAGCAAAATGAAAAAGTACATAAACAGTTCAATAGAAGAATGTGACCAATTAAGCTGATTCCTTTTGCCTTGGGGAGAAGTTAAATAAAGATCTGCAAACCACAACAACCTCTTCAAGTTCAGCCTCAAATCCCCAGGACCGTGTCTCTTTAGTCTTCTAGGAAAGCTGTCACTTCCCACTACCGCCCTCCACATCCCATTAACAGTCTGAGCTGTGTACATTAAGGGACATTCTCATGTCTCCACATTTTCCTTGCCATTAAATAAACCCTTTCCAGATGCCTGAGATTATCCACACCAGAGCCCAGATTTTGTTATAAGAGAGTTGCATAAAATGAGCTGCCTCACAGCATCTTTCCATTCTCATATATTTGCATCTCTACAGCCTGCATTTCTGACACCAATATATCTGCCAGCATGAAAGCAGATCTATACGTGGGTGTATGCATATGCACGGTATAGATGTGCACATGCATCTCATAGGAAGTTTTCAGCCAAAGCATTTTAATAAATGCAGTTACTCTGAGGCCTAACCCTCAAGCTGCACTGCTGATTTTTAGCCTGATAAGCCCATTTTTTTGTCACCACAAATCAAAACACAAAGGTCACACTTAAAAACTACATGGACACCTGTGCACAGGACAGCAGGAGATGCGATTCCTGAATGTACAAGGACTTGTTTATCCCTGAACTAAGGGAATGTACCTGCTGCAGCATCCAAAGGGCTTTTCAGGCAAGCAAACAAGTTGAAAGGACATGGACTTTCAGGACTTTGAGTAACACTGGAAGAGACAGTGGGAGATGCAGACTGCTGCCTTCCCTGATGCACCCGTCCATCATCTGCACATAGAGAAGCCAAGCACCGACACTATGTGTTTGACAAAATACTTCCACAAATGACAAAATGAGCAAAGTCTCTTACCTCTTCTGGTCTGCTCAGGGCATGTCCCTCAGGTCCAGTGATTCCCATCTCCAGAATACGCTTTTGTTCCTGCAACGTAAGAGATTAATGCTGACCCAGCTCCAGGATGAGAGCCTTGCAGGATGAGATGAGCAGCCACATGGTCTGACTGCCCCTTTCAGTGCCAGTGTAAACACAACTGCAAAAGCCACTGAACACTGAACACTGGCTCTAAACTGGTCCCACGCCACACCAGCACAGCCAGCACTGGTCTCTGCTGTGGGACTGAGAATATCTGTGCCCCAAGCCCTTGGGCTGCATCATCAGAAATCTCCTCTGCCCTCCAGACAGTCCTACTTGACACCACGACACCAGCCCAGGGAATGGGCTTCAACCAATACACTAAATTGTAATTATGGGTACTTCCAGCCTGCCATTCCTTATTTACTTGCTCAAGTTCCTCTCTGGTTGCAATCCACAAAGCACTTTCTCAAACTTTCAGCATTGCTGACACTTTCAGTTTTCCGTAACACTTTATTCCTACACAGTGAATCACTAAAATTATGACTTTATAAAGCATAACAGTGCCCTCCAGTTGCAAGGGTACCATGTCCCCATCAAAACGCCCATCTCAGGACCAATGGGGGTTTGTCAGAAAAAATTCTGCACTATCCAGATTCATAGTACTGAGATAATTTATTTTTAAATAGACAGAAAGCTTCACTTAATTTAAATCCAAACACTGGTATTGGAATAAATTTCCCTTTTTGCAGAAACTGGTGGTCAAGCCCTTTTCATCTGAGGTGGGTCCAGGCCTGACAGCAGAGCAGGAGTGGAACCAGAGCTGCTGCTGTACCTCTGGCCCTGGCCTGCCCTGCCCGCAGGGCTCTAACGAGCCCAGCTCAATGTAATGGCTCTGTGACACAGACAAATGTCCCCTAGAGACCAGGATGAAGTTACTGAACATATTTGAATGTGTCAACTAATAAATATCTGATCCCAGGTCCCTGAGGGTGAAAAGCTCACACATTACCAGCATACTTCAGTAAAACTGAACAAGTTAAAATTCATATACACTTTAGCCTTCGCTGCAATCAATCAAGGCTGAAGAGCATTAACAGGAACGTATTACTATGACTGTGTAAGAACTTTTTGGTTAGAAAAACATAGGGTTTCATAGGTATTCTTAAAACAGCTGTTCTGGATCATTAATGCATCAGCTCTGAACGGTGCCAGTTAAAGACCTCAGATAATTAAAATACAGCAATAAAATGAAGTTACAACCATATAAAAAATAGCAAGTTGACACAAAATAGATACACAAAGTAGGACAGACTTGCTTCTTTAAAGAAGTAATAAAATCAGATCATATGATAAATTACCCACTGTAAGCGGACTTGGTAGTGCTAATAAACTAGAATATTTGTTTGACAAGATCAAACTTGTATTTTCACACAGGACAGTCCTAAAAAAAAAATCTTTGTCCAGGCAGCTTTCTTTTCACTATCCAAATAATTCTTCTAAATAAAAGCATAGAGAAAGACTGATTTTATGAAACATGGCAATGGTGAACAAATATGTTGGTGTATCACATAATTTACATTTATTTACTTACTACTTCCTCTTTTCCTAATAATATTTCTGTCCTGTTTGTTCATATTTGATAGCTGTATATTTAGGCTGATCAGAGAAAAATGCAACTGAAATAGATTTCTATCAAAAATGCAATTCCATGATTGCGCTTTGATTTTAATGGGCAATGTATCAAAACGCCCCAGGTGCCATTTGATTTGTTTTATTTTGCCATTCCTACAGTAATATTGACTTAACCATGCTTGTTATTAGTCATTTTAATTCTACTGGATATTTTATGTTGTATTAAAACTATAAATTATGTATTTAATAGTTTTTATTCGTGCTAAACTTGATGAGAAATCAGCTTTTTTCCTCTCTTGAATTCAAATTAGGGTCGTCACCTAGTTTCAGTGGGGGAAGGACATGGCTGCCCTGTGTGTGCCTGCTGACTCCTTACTAGTAACTTTTGATCCCAGTGGTTATTTTGGCCAAACTCAAAGTTAAAAGCAAAAGGCAGATCTCAACGGGGGTAAATTCTAACCAGGCAGATGGAGATGTGTTTTTCCCACAGCAGGAAAAACAAAACACACCCAAGGCAAGAGTTCTTACACACTGCCCAACCACTTAAACATTCCCTTGAGGTTCTTCCTTAGCCATGAGACAAGGTGGGTTGCCTTGTCCAGATCTCAAGGACAGCTTTAGCTGCTGTAATTTCCTTGTCAGCTCTGCAGCCCAGTCCTTAGCAGATAAGCCAGCAGATAAGCAGCTCAGCAGCTAAATCAGATGGCTCACTCAGAGCCTCACCGACCTAAGAGGGGCTCGATGCACGTACGAGGGATCAGAGGAGTGAGACACCTCTGTAACAGCCTTCAAAGATTCATCTGTCATAAATGTAGCATCATAACAACACCCACCAACACCAGCCCCTTCTGTTTTAGAGGGGAACCCTGGCCTCTGAAAGACCAGCACGAGGTTTAGTATCAACTGCTGTCCTTGGGTTGCCTCTTTCCATGTTTCCATGTATTGTGGCACCGACCAGAGCATGGCACAGTCCTGGAGGAGGACAGTGGCTCCCACGGCACCTGATCTGCAAGGACTGCACTGGAGATCCAGGACGCTTTAGTGGAACATTCTGACCTTGAGCCCAGCTTCCTGTTTCTGAGATGTCTCTTCTAAGAGCATGGATTACACCTAAACACATATTTTTGAAATGTCTACAAGATCACAGTAGTTCTTATTCTCAAACTTCAGAGATTTATTAGAATATTCTCAAAAATAAATAGGTCTGTGAGCTTTAATACCTGCTCCAAACTCACTGTGTTGCTTATGCTGATAACTGCAGCAAAAGATGTTCATATAAAGCTTTCAGATCCACTTTTTGTACCCAGAATCCATGAACAAGGCTTTACATTGCTCTACTTCACTTTATTTGCTGGATTCAGAAGAAATCTTGCTTCCTTCTGCCCCCCCTTATCTAGTCCTCATCTACTGCCAAGGCAAGGAGCTGCCTGGATCACTGCCCTATCTCAAGGATGCTCAGCCAATTATTGCAAAATGGCCTCCATTCTCTCATCCCAGGCTTTATACCAGCAGTGTGCAGGGCATCAGGCTCAATTAAGGCTCTTTCCAGGGAGCTCCTTTCTTCCTATCCATTCTCTGACTGGCCTATTTTACTTCTCATCTCTTGTATCGATCATCTCACGAAGTGAAGCAAAAATGATGGTTCACTCACCTGAGCTATCAAGTCTCCATTTTCAGCATGGACCAGGATAACAGCCCCAAGACTCTTTAGAAAGGTAAAGGCTTCATAAAGCTGCAGGTAGTACAAAGAAGGAAACACTGCTGAATAAGGAAAACACATTACTTAACACTCAGACCTCCCTATTCACCTTGGTTTTGTACCTTCTATGCTGGTAATTCTATTGGTGAATAGCAAATGATCTCTTTTCTACACAGAACCTGAGCCTCACTGATGGGTGCTGACTTACCCACCCCTGTACACACCAGCTGCATCGAGACAGCCCCAAGCAGGGCTGGATTTCCCTTGGACAGAGTCTGCCCCAGCCCCTGCACTGCAGGGCCACCTCACCATGCCCTCCCACACAGTCCCAAGTTTAGTGACCCTCTTTTCTGTAGTTTTAGCAAATGTAAAATAGAATTATTGCCAGGTACTACAGACACTTTTAGTATGGCTAGAACATCTCTTTTCTGAAGTGCAGACATTTTGCACCATCTTCTTAGAGCAGTCATTGTTGAGCTTTCACCAATATCTTTAATTCCGCAATTAGAAGTTGCAGTATTTTCTCTGGAGCATCCTTGGTTTTTTAATTGCTTTCTAAGATTCAACACCCATCCATAAAAAAGGGCAATAGTCGATCCTGTTGCTTTTACTGGTAATTTCTGAGCACACATCTACTGAAATAGAGTTTCCTTTCCAAAAGGTATTCATCTAATGTGTCCCTTTTTTAAACCAGACTTCAGTAACACGGAAGCCCAGTTTTCAAACAGATTAAATATTGAAGACATAGGTTCTTCAGTGTCTACTTTTGCACTAGGGCACTTCAGGCAGCATTGAATGGGCTGCAACACACAGCTTGCAACATGGACATTTAAACAAGGTAACAGCCATTAGTCCAGCCACACATTAAACATTTTGATGTATTCCTCTCGGCAATTCCTACAGGGAGTTGAATTTAACAGGCACTGCCTCTCAGAGAATATTTATAAATTATTATGTTTAAAATTCCAATTAAAACCACATGTATTGGAGGTGTAACAACAGTTATTTAAGAGACCAAGAGCTGTAGCTCTGGGAATAAGTAAGAAAGAAAACATTTTCTCAACTGAATAAGCAAACATTATTATTACTAACAGATGCCATTGTCCATTTACAGTGGCCTGATACGTACGAATGGAAAAGCTGAAGAGTCTGGAATCTGTAATGAGCTCTGGACAAACAAGCTCATTGTTATCTCCAGCCCTAATGAGAAAAGGGCACCTCCCCCAAAGAGCAACTCCATTTAGCTGCTTACAACAACCAAGAAACTCTTGAAACCTCAGAGCTGCCACTGCCTCGAGTGCTTCATCTTTTTCTCCCTCTCTGACCTAGAGTTCTCAAAAGGTATTGCAAAATAAAATGAGGGAAATCCTGAGCAGAGCTGAGTGGCTGCAATGTTGGGAGACACCAAGATCTCTGCAGGAGGGTAATGTCATACACTTGAAGGAAACATATGCAGGTGTTCTACACAGCTCAGCACTGACCCTCTAGAGTAGGTCACCACTGCACATTTCTCCCATTGCCAATCAGGCCAGTGAGAATGTTTCTCTGGGATTCAACCTCAGCAACTCCCCAAGTGTTGGGAGATGAGGAAAGAGAGGACAGATCACAGCAATGAAAAGCATTCAGAGCAATACCTGGCTGTCGGACATTTGGTAGAGATCTTTGTACGCCATGTAGACTTGAAAAGAGTTCACACCTGTTCCAAGACAAAATTCAAAGGTGTTGCCATGTAAGTGTATTCTTAAATTGTATTTAAACAAAAAATTCAGGAAAAGTAAGTAATAGAGTATGTCTGGACTAGACTTTTCACCAGCAATTGCCAAAAATCAAGCATGGCTTCACAGCTGCATTGCAGCAGCTAGGACTAGAAGCCTGGATGCCCTGTTCTCTGGGGGAATTTGCTGGGGTGCTGTGGGTAGCCTGTGTTCATCCCTGAAGTAACCCAGCCACCACTGCAAACAGGATTGCTTAGAGCCAAATCAGACAAGCAATGGTGGCTAAAGCAAGCATGTAAAGTTTGTGAAGTTTAAGAAACCTTGTGTAAGGTTCTGTGAATCACTGTTTTTCTTTTTAGGTTTCCTTAGGTAATCAGGAAAACATTTCAGGTTGATCTAAACTGTGCTTTCTGGTAGATAAAACTTCTAGTTAGGTTCCCCCAAAGTGCTGAGAAGATGTAGGAACTGTGTATCTGAATGTGCATACAGACTTGCTTTTTCTTGACCTTACACTCCAAAGCGCCCAGCTTGGCTGATGGTAGAAACTGGGAAGGAGTGGAAACAAAGCCTGAAACCAGTTTTATAGGCAGCTCACCACACCTCTCTTTCTGCCTTCCAAAGATGGAAGGATTTATGCTGGCAGCCATTAAAAACCAAGGAAGATGACAGTTTCAAATTTCAGAAATCCATAAGAAATGCTAGTGTTGAGTGCCAGTTGTCAAGAATCCCCTGTATTCAAATCCCTACAAGTATTGCTATTTATTTCAAAGATTTGGTTATTTACACAGCTTTGTATTCTTACTGAATTAGAATTACAAATGTCTTCCGTTCATAATCTGTGTCCATATGAATTCATATTAGTTTATTTATTTGCCTTACTCTTTAGTCTACTGACAAGATCCCCAATTTGGTCCAGGGACCAATATCATAATTTTCTAGCTTAAAAGAAAAGTAAATTTTAAGCTATCTAAGTTGTGTATGCTGAATTTCAAAACAGTTGTGATGAAAACTGTGCTTCCTGAGGCAAGAAGAAAAAGAAAGAGATCTGTTCATGTTATTCATGTTATCCACACAAAATGAATAAGGCTCTCTGATGATGATGTAACTCCTTCAGGAGTATAGAATGAGCAAATACATCCTCAGGCAGAGGGTATGACTGCTCACACACATAGAATTAGTTTATTCACAATTGCAGGACTAAAATACGTCAGGATACATGCAGGATAAAACGTTGAAATGATCCCTGGTATTACATCTTCCTGCTAAGTTCAGGCTGCTCAGAGATACACAAAGCAGGAGCTGGTCCCTCCTTGCTGACTTCCACACCAAGCAAATCCAGGCTGAAAGGTGGAGCCCTGTCAGCCTGTAAGCCCATCCTTTCTTCCTATTTTCCTATTTATCAAGTTCTCAGAAAACACATATGGCCTTTACTAGCTGTAATCCCTCGAGCTATTCCTCTTTACAGTTTCAAAGTACTCAGTCCATTCTTATTCTAAAACCTAAGCTTCACTGGGCCTTCCCTTGAGGCCAATGCTTGCAGCTTCCTGCCCTCAGCCCCCCATCCATCCCGCCTGCCTTAGGGGAAAGTTCAATTTTCTCTCCATGAACCCATCCCACGTGGGGTCAAATGTCAGCCGCACCCAGGGGTTGCTCGTGCACACACAAAGCAATGAGGATGTGTTAGGCCTGGTCTGAGCCATGCCAGCTGGCCTAGCGATGGCACAGGACTGACCTCTCGTACACATTTCACTGTAAGCCAAAAGCTGGGTTACCTCTCACTCTCCCTTACCCACTAGGGTCCAGCCAAAGGTCATTCATTCAACCACAGGCCTGCAGCAGATAAGGCAGCTGTCTCTGAGTACTATGGCTGGAAGACATAAACTGATCCAAATAATATGTATTTTCATCCTTTCTCTTTTATTGCCTTCGTATCTTCTTAGGCCCTCTTCTGACCTTGATAAAATGACTGAGTTTTGCTCTCACTCTGTTTAATGTTCTCCCTGAAATTAATGGGAGTAGAAGGGATCCCAGTAGGGATCCTGCCATAGGACCTTGAGCCTGCCCCTTACCACAGTGCAGAAGCAGAGTTCTCCCACGTAAACACACATTCACACCCTCACCTACCACCAGATACACACACTGTGGAAGAGCATTTCAGGGGCTGCCTGTACAGCTAACAGGAGAGATGGTAGGAGCAATCCTGCCTTGCAAAGAGAGCACCTGTACCAGATACCAAGATAAGTAACACAAATTTACATATACAGGTATCCAAGATTAGACTCCTTGCCCTGGCCTGGTTCCTTGACCTACTCATTGGAATTATGCAGCTTTTCACAAGCCCTGGTCCATGGCCTATTGACCTTAATGCTTAACATCTGTTACATGCTACAGTCTTGTTAATGTCCTACTTGCTCTCACACCAGGGGTACTCAACAGAATCCTCTCCATATTTTAGCCAGGACTACAGGTTTTTTGAACAGTGACAAAGTCAAAGGAACCAGTGAGGCCCCTGTTAGCCAATTTCAGGCTCTTGCTCCTTTGCATATACTGAAGAAGCCCAATACCAAAATAGAAGCTGAAATGCTACAAGCCTGTTTATAATCAATATTTGGCTCTACAAAACCTCCAGGCCCTTTCAAAGCCTGTGTTTCCTTAAATTAGCTTTGTATTGATTTAAAACTGATTAATTGTTCAATTATACCTCATGACAAGGCACCTCAACAGCCACTCTGTGAGCTCCCCTGTTACTCATGCTGATTGCATTAGGCACATGTAGCACAGAAACACAATGAGCTGAGCCCTGTCACTCAGCTAACTCACCCCTAATCAGCCGAGAACCAATTCAGTTCAGATTCCCAGCTGATGAAAACCAGGGTCACTCCACTGACATCAAGTCTATTTGCACCAGCTGGCTCAAATGTTTCCAATTATCAGGAAATATTACCCGTTAATTTGAAAGCCCTTGCCACGCTGAATTATTTCCTATTGTGCTTGTGCTTTCATACTCACCCTTACCTTGTGTCTCCTAACACGTGAGAGTAACTCACACTGCCTGCCTGAGACAGACATGAGAACAAAGGTGACCTCCTAGTGCTCTCACCACTGAAGAGGCCACCAAGGCTCCATCACACATCTCAGTTCATGAACCAATGAACAGATTTCTGCTTCCCCTGATGACTCAGAGGCAGGTCAGATTTATACAGAAAACTCACATTTCAATAGTTGGAGAAAACTATTAACCTGTCTGCATCAGGCTTTTAATGTAAACCCTCAGGCAAATTTGGGAGTGCTGAGCCATCTGTGGTCCAGGAGCTCTGGAAAATAAGCCCGACCTTTGAAACAAGGCACAGTATACTTGTCTGAGAGTACAGTCAGCTAATGCACAGCAGCAGATCCACGTTAATGCTGATAGCAGGGAAACAGCACAGATTTGGCACAACCCGTGTTGACAGATGTCATCACCTTGTAAAAATCACCTATACTAGAGACCTATGCAAGACCAGCTGCAGTTTCTCTAATTATGTGCAGTCTTGCTGATGGAAGTGTTTTGTTGCCTAAAATCTGGTTATACAGCTCATGTACTGTTGGCATCCCGTGACATGGAATAAACTCCCCCAGGTGACTGCACCTCCGTGGCATCTCAGAAAACAACTGTTCACTCAAAAATAGCATTTAGTGCTTTTTTTTTTTCTACTTTCCCTTTTTCCATAAAGGGAATCTTTCACATCTAAGTTACCACTAGCACTACACATTACAAAGGATGCTGCATATACATATCATTCAGGTTTCTCAACAGAAAAGTCATTCAGATTTGCCCATGAACACTGCACACCATTTCAGAAAATATTCCCTAATTAATATCCATACATTTTCAAGGAAAGTATAAAGTTAAAAATATGTGAAAATATATGATTTTGGAAAGAAAATACATGCTGTTAGGCACAATTTTAAGGAACAAGATCTAAGCTAGGATGTTCTGAAGGCTAGATCCCATTGACCACACAGAGTTATCTGGCGCCACCAAGATACCCTCCATATATGAGACTGCCACGTTGAGCCTGCATGTGCGGAAATGCATTTAGGAGAGGTTCCATCTGTGCTATTCTGAAGTGGTAGCTGGAGTCCAGTAGGGTAACCTATAGCATCTCACATGATAGTAGGCCTGTTAATTGAACACAGTCAAACCCATAAAAGCGTCTCCGATTCCTAAATAAGTGACCTTTTTTTGCAAGTGTTGAAACAAAGCATCTTCTAGCATCTTCAGGGAAAGCCACTGGAGAGAAGTACTTGAGAAAATCAGGGCATTTTTTCTATATTAGGTACCTAACTTTAGCATCTCTTTTTTCTAATAACTGGAATCTCTTTTAAAAATACAGGCATATTTTATTTAAAAAATCGAGTCTCAGCAAGTAAGTCATCCCAAGTCATTGCTGAGAAATGAGATCGAGCCTGTAGTGACATCTTCACAGACCCATGTGCTCGTCATATTTGCATTTAATTCGAGGCACATGAATCAAACATTCCAGTCTACTTAAAACCTGAACTGCTGCCTTGAAACGTTTCATTTTCTTCATTCATTAAACAGAGGATCTAAGGTGACTGGGCTGATTATTCTAAGTGCTGATCTCTGAGTTTTACCTTTGGAAAAAACCTACCTATGCAATGTCTGAGCCTATTTCCACATATACAAGCAAGGATAAAGTGACAACATACACATCCTAATCTTCCATGCCTATACTGGACAAAGCCATACATATGCCCAAAGTTTCAGGTCCATTTTACACAGCAGCAAGTGAAAATACAAGTTCAAGATAGTGAAGACCATTGGCCAGCATAGTCAGTGCCTATGCATTCATTAAAATACTTCAAAATTTCACCTCCTTATATTTCAATAAAACCAAAAAACACTACTACATTTCACTCACTAACCTTTGTCTTGCACCAGTACTTCCAGCTCTTCTCGAATGCCATCGTACCAGCTGGTGATGTCCACATGGAGAGAGTAATCACAACAGGATTTGGTGTCAGCTGCCTCATGCCACTTCTCAAAGGAGGTCAGTAAACTTGATCCAGGTTCTGGAAGCACATGGTCAACTGAAAAAAAGATTGAGTGTCTGTTAGCTGGACATTGTGCACACTGTTCAGACTTCCCCAAAGCGAGCACTCCTCCAGCGCCCCAGCCAAAACAGCAGCCCTGGAGGCAGTTTGTGTGCTGGCTGTAACTGGGGGGTGTCAGCCAGGTCCTGCTGCCTCAGGTGCAGCAGACTTTGTGAACAGCCTACACTAAAGATGCGTCTGGCAACCTGCTTGGTGCAGCATCAATAGACACAAAGGGGGAGCCAAACACCTCACAGTTCAGGTAACATTTGTCTTTCCCCTTCCTGTATTTTAAGAGACCACAGGTTCTGGACTTAGCTGTATTTCTTGTCTGATGTGTCCATCTCTATGTATTTCACAGTAAGACCAATAATTAACCAGTGCCTTTTAGTCACTGAACTGGCCCACTCTGCCCTACCAATACATCAGTGCAGATGTTCAATGTTTTCTCAGCAGCCAAAACCGGGAATACAGCCAAAGGTTTGAGCAGGGCTGATGTTGAGCACAAACACTCAGTCACACTCTACAGTACACTGAATGCCCTGGCTCCCCCTGTCTCAAGACTTTCTGCCTCTAATGATGCCACACCATCTACTGACATAAATACATGACCACTTATGCATATGCACTTCTCTTTGCAGAGCTAGGACAAAAGTTAGTATGGAAACAAAGCAAGATGGGCTTATGAGTGGCATTTGCAAGCCTAACTCTGCACAGGAATACTCAGCTGAAGAACACAGACTGAAAAAAGCTATTAACAAAAGGAATGCACAGCAGCGAATTTTGTGCCTATTGCCAGAGAGTCTTTCAGCTGATACCTGCTGCTAAACATGGGTAACAAATAACACAAAAGAAAAAGCCACATCCCAATTCAGTGGGAGTAAAACTCCACTGGGAAGCTTCTCTCCACAAGGAAGCTATGACAATTTATGGCACCTGAACAACTGCCTCACAACATCTAACCAAAGTCAAGTCACGGCCAGAAGGAAAGATAAATCTTGTCCCACCATCTGCAGACAGAAGGATCTTTAACAAGTAGAAGCACTTCTTCCTTTCACCAACAAAGATGTTCCTCAAGGACATCTCTGGTAAGGATTTTTTCAGTTCATGCTGCCAAAGCCAAGTTCATAAATAAGCATCTTGTTATTTCCAAAGCCCTTGAAACAGCACTAGGTGGGAACAGCAGATCTTTGTCAGATTTTCTGTGCCATAAACTTACAGAGCCACCTACATTGTTTTCCAAAATCCCAAGAGTATAGACATTATCCCTCAGTGATTTTTCTGCATTTCAGAGGAAAATCCAAGAGACAATTCCCCACGCTAATATTTCTTCCTGAGGGTAGGTTCATTTTCAGGCCAACTCTGGGTAACAATGATGAATAGATCTCAAACACAGTGCCCAGAAATTTGAAGATTCATTGCAGAAGATCTGAGAAAATCAGGATGAAGCCTCTGATAGCTCTCCCCACACATGCTACACAGGCTTCAGCATGGCGTGGGAGGAGATAGCACTGCTAGTACTCACTGATCATGGTGGTGCCCCCTGCTAGTGCTGCTTTTGTGCCTTGATAGAAGTCATCAACAGCAGTCATCCCTTGGTAGGGCTTCTGTAGGTAAGTGTTGACATCTATTCCCCCAGGAATAACCATACGTCCATTAGCCTCTATGGTCTTGACTCCTCCAGGGACAATCAGATTCTCTCCTATTTGCCTGGACAGCAAGGAAAGCCAATGTTACTTTATTTGAACAAGCACAGAGGACAAAGCTATTTGAGGCATGTAGGGGAGAGGGACCCAGGGGCCATACAGAAGGAGGTGGGTCCCCAAAGGAAAGGTGAAGCTCAAGCACCTGCTCCCTCTGTCCTGCCCAGCACAGCAGAACAAAGCAGACGAGAGCTGCCTCGCTGAGCCGTGAGCTCCACTTGCTTTGCATGGCTCTAGTGGCCAATAAAGGAGCTGTAATGCACCAGCATTAAAAATTGATTATTTTTTTATATGACTCCTATCTTTAAACAATTCGAATTATGTACACTTAATGCTCTCTTGGGGGCCTCCAGTTTTGTATATTAAGTTCTTAAATGAAAATAGAAAAACATAGATCAAATACGGGAGCAAGATGGAATTGTAAATAAACGGCAGAAGCAAAAGGCATCAAGCAATGCAAATTTATCCTTAAAAAGAAATCTAAATAACCTATGATACAGAAATACATATCTAAGGGACTTAAACATGTTTAATCTACCATGTCCCGTATTCTTCATCCTCCTCTTGAAGTTAAAAGTTAGTGAAACATTCTGTGGAAAAATTATAATTAGCTGTTGCCATCTTCTTCCCTTCAGGTCTTCAAAGCAGGATTTTTTTTTTCACTATTAAAAATATCAATCTGTCCCCCATGCCAATATCAAACTCCAGATACTTATGATCAAAATAATTTTATTATTCATAGACTCATCTACAAATAAATTAACCTTTAACTTTTAAAGCCACACTACATTTTTACTGCCTACTTTGCATGGCACCAAACAGGAAGAGGTACGGATCTGTGTGGAAGCCACAGCTTTACACTTGTGTTACACCACAATATATTTGAGCTTAGAGGTAACTGTAAGGTAATTAAAGTTCACTCAGTTTATCTCATATTACGGACACAGAGTCCTTGTCTTAATTTTCTTTTGTCTGGATAAAATAACATTTATCCACAGCTAAGTAAATGCCTCAGACATCTGAGCTGCTGAATCTGTTTCCCCATATTAAAATGCAACTCCCACCTACAGTTCAAAACACAGCAACTGATTAACAGCCAACTGTGATAAGGTAGAACCAGAAGTGAATATTAACTGTTCATTAAAACCAGTGGGAAAAATAAGAAAAACAGGGATAATTATTCATGCTGGAATTTGGCCAAACTGACAGGGTTAATAAGTAGCCGCAGGAGGTCAAGAATTTGTTTCATATGCTATGCAAAAATGTCACCTCCAGCAGCTTGTCTTCCCCGGTGCTCTGGGCTCTGGCTGGAGGGAAGCACAGCCATTCCATCAGCAAACTCCTCACCAGCATCCTGGGATGGGGTCACAGCTGCCCAGCACTGACCAAACCCAGGAGGGCTTACCCATGACAGCTGACACCTCCATGTCTGGCACCTCACAGTGCAGCACTGGCAGCCTGTCATAACCTGTGTGCAGCTGTGCAGTGCTAACACCACCCTGACAAACAGGGAATCCACCTGGATGCAAAAGCCAGCAGCTGCCCAGCACATCCAACTGCACAAACAAAAGTTGCAAGCAGCTCCTCTGTGTCAAAATGTGCATCACAAAGGCATATCTTAAGGCATTGCACCCATGAGCAGATTCAATGCCTGCATAAAGTTGGGTAGCCCCATGTGTAGTAATGATGTTGCACTAATTTTTGTTAGTCAAATCTACTCCCAAGATTTTAATCAGAATAACCCTCCACCTTTGTAGAGCATTTATGTGGCTAAGAAATTGAATTGGGAAAAAAAATTCACTGACTCCTCTCCTTCGAGTATGTCCAAGGAGTAACTGCACTCCAAGAACTAACACGCCTTCTAAGAATAATATTAATGAAAACCTACACATAAATATTAAAGCAATTAACTTTTATTTTCTTCCACAATCAGTATATACCAGTTTCCTCTTCAAGAAGACACATGTCCTAATGAAGTGAAAGAGTGCTAACTATACACTGAAGTTTTTTGATGACTCAATGCTCATTATTTTCAGTATATGGTTGAGTAACATCTTATTCAGCTGAAATCATCCATGTTGAAGTGACATGGGACCAAACAGCCTTTGTGGATGATGCTGCACTACTACCTGTCAGAAATCTGTCTCATCTCTTGCCCTGGCATCAAGATTAAGGCTGGGAGAAGTCTGATCTTCACTGGTGCTCAAGGTTATTTTTATTCTGACTGAGTAGAACAGAGAGTAGGAGAGAATGTGACAGGATTCCTGAATTGCTCACTCATTAATGCAGAGTGAATGTGAGTAAGAATGGGGTTCAGTTACTTGTGGGTGAAAAAATATAACAGTGCAGATAAATGCATTCTAGACACTGTAAAAATGACTGAGCTGGTTTCCTCATACATCAGCAACCAGAAAACTCAGAGCCACAGAAAGCTGATGCTGTCTACCATTTTCAGTTGAACTAGTTGGTAAATTCTGTTGAACATGAGCTGATTAAAGCACAATGGAAACAGCAGGCTTTGGCTCTTCCTAAGCTTCATCCAAGGAAGCTGAAAACCTCTCCCAGAACTCCATGGTGGTGCTTCTGCAGTTATCAAGCCCAGACCTCTTTCAGGGATCTGAGGTTCCCCATAATTTGACTCACCACTTCCCCAGCCTGGAGACCATGTCCCCAGTCCTTCACCCTGCCACCAGCTCATTCCTCCAGCCCAGAGGAACCC
Organism: Monarcha castaneiventris obscurior; assembly: GCA_026261815.1. Taxonomy (NCBI): domain Eukaryota; kingdom Metazoa; phylum Chordata; class Aves; order Passeriformes; family Monarchidae; genus Monarcha; species Monarcha castaneiventris. Next base: position 10,731,072 of record JAMPIT010000433.1, on the reverse strand, counting down.
AAGCCTTCCCCTTGGCAGGGATGGAGCAGAGTACAGCGAGCACCAGACCATGATCTGTCACTTGGCACAGGGCTCACTTCCTCATGTGATAACAGAGGCACGAGAGATGTAGCCAAAATATATTATTTGTATACCAGTGGCAATTTAAATTACCAAATATTTGAAATACCATTTAGATACTGGAGAACTGCCTCTCAGCTGCCATCTGAGGGTGCAGGGCTTAAGTTTCAGGTAGGAAAAATGCACACGCAATGCTGCTCCTTGTACCTAGGGAGCCAGTTTGAGCATTGATTGGCAGGAAGAAGCATCTACCGTCCTCCAAACTACAGCTGATCTTCAAACACACTCAAGGTTACATCTGCATTCCGCTCTGCAGAACGATCTGCATTAAAAGCATTAAAAGACCCAAATCATTTCATTAGGCTGCAAGAGAAGTCCAACCCTCTCTTTTCCAATCAGTTTTCATTTCAGAGTGAGAAAAATAATCCAGATCTTTTATATCCCAGCAAAACCAGGACACCATTGCCTATTCTGGGCTGAGTGGTTTGGTGTCTGCTACATTCTGTGGCAAGAATTCTGTATTATCAGCAGGATCTGCAGCTGGAAAGTTAGATCATCAACTGAAATGTGGCTGACTGAGTTTCAAGGTCCAGCTCCAAAGAATCTTGAGCCACATTTAACAATGATGTTAAATATTCAGACACAATGGGCAGTTACAGCTGAAGAAACTGCCAAACAAACCCAGAGCTTACTTAGGCTGAAAAATGTATCATCTGAACACAGTGAGGACCCAACCCTATCTCACAGCAGGCTGCCTGCACAAATTACTGGGCAGCTGAGATACTTCCTGGAGGTATGGATCCACACATGGATTTCAGAGAGACTCTATAGACAGTACTTAACAAGGGCAGGTGAAAGCTTGGCATTGCCAACCTGCATAGTAACTACCATGGCGTTTCTGGAATCAAAGCCAAAAATTCACAGCAGTTTCAGGCTCTCATCCTCTCATGCATTTAGTCGTTTAAATAGTTTTGATGCTTACAAGTGTTACAAGGAGATTTGCACCTGAACTAACTAAAAAAACCAGAAAAATTTAAAAAAAAATACCAAAGAGATCAAAACTTGGTTAACTGTTGCTTTAAAAACAGACGCGTTCAAAATTTTGTGTCCTCTCCACTTTTGCCATTTCTGCAATGCAAGTGACACTACAAATGGAAAGGCAGAGTGAAGGATTAAAAAGAAAACCGCATAGTCCATCAATGAAAGTGTTCAGATTTGTTTCTATTATAACCTGAATCATAAGTAGTCACAGATATATAAAGAATTGGACTTTTAATCTGATGGTATATTCTTAAGGAGCTCTGAAAACAAGTAGGCAATTAATTATTTACCAGATAACCATAATTATATTTCTGTGTATCAAATTGTAGCCTCTGGAGACCAAGCTTCTTAGGTCACTAGTGAAAATGTTTAGCAATCATGAAAAAGGCTTTGATCCTTGTGTACATCAGAGTGCTCATACACACTACATAACTCTGCAAACCTTAGAGACCCTCATCTCCACTAAGCCAAGGTAGGACCAGCAGAGCACATGGACATCTCTGTTACAGTTTCCCAGGCTATCAGTAACACATATTTCAAGCTTTTCACCTAACAAATACTCTCCCAGTTCCTGTATTTTAAAGCCTGGTAAATCAGGACTTTCTAATTGTGTGACAATTGAAGATCATTTACCTTTTGTAATAGAGAAAAGGGACACAATGCATAACAACATCATAGGAACAGAACGTGCTGTGCTTCAGCATTAACCAACAGGCAACTGAGAAGTAGCAGGTCCTCATTTGCACTGTGCAACAAGGGGCATATTTCAGGTTTCTGTGCCCTACAATCCTTAAAAGCATGGCTGTCATTGCACTGACTAGGTATGGGGAAAAAAAGGCTTAGAGAGCCTTTTGCCATTCATGGACTCAAAAGATTTCCACTGTCCTTATCATTACTGCTTTTTTTGAGAGACCCTACTTGCCTTAGATATTTCGGAAGAAACTATGATTGAACTGTTTGAAAAGCAAATATCTTCAATTCAGAGCAAAGAAATTTTCTACTTACCTAACCTTAGTGAAGATAAAATGGCAGAATTTAATAATTAAACACTCCTCTATAACAGCCTCACATTTAGAGGTAACAGATTCTGTTCACAAAAGATTTCAGGTCAGCACTATCAAGAAATCACAGTAGTCTAAGCTAACAGGCATGCAAAAAAAAAGCAGTATTTTATAAAACCAACTTTATAAGTCCATCTTCAAGGTATAGGTCTGCATAGAAGGAGTGGTCATCATTGATAATTCTTCCACCTTTAATGAGCAGTCGGTCACTCTGGAGGAAAAAAAAAGGAACAAGTGTGGATTTGTTGAAATAAATAAACATAATACTGTATTTCTGATACTAAATATGCTCATATTATAAAGAAAGCCAATATCAAACACTACCCTATATAAAGATGGGTTCACGTGGGTACACAGACAGTGGAGAGGAAAGCCATAGTTTCACTGACTATTTCTGACTTTTGGAACATGAGACCTCATGGTTATCACAGTTCATTTTGCTCAAAGCAGAAATCACTGCACATAGAAACACTTCAAAGTCACTACATCCCCTTTTACCACCTCATTGCACAAAGGCCAAAAGGGAAAGAGAAGCCCCCAGAAGAAATTGCCCAACACTGCAATGGCCAAGCTGAGCTCACCTGGCACTCTTGGCACCTCTGGAAAAGTAACAGAGCTTGCAATTAGAAGAGACAAGGTCATAAGAGGCTGCTTAGCCCTGCCACGTAGAAATTCCTGACCAGGGAAGCTCCTTTAACACTGTCTCAGCAGGGACAACTAGGCTGCTCCTGTGCAGCAGCCAAGGGACATGGCCCGCAGCTCGTGTCTCCTGTACCGCGTCACAGACCCACAGCCGAACGTGGAGTTTCCAGTGGGCATGAGGAGTTTATTGTAATCAGTTTGTGATTTCTGCAGGTCAAAGGCTGTTGATTAATTGGGGGCACTCTGTGCTGAGACTCCCTGTGCCATATCTCAGTCAGTCCATGAATGAGAACAGCAGGCAGCCTCCAAAGTTTGGTTCACCTGAAATATACAAACACCACCTCCTAGTATTTTCTAAAGTGCCAGGAAGCAAACATTTTTTTCCCAAGAAGGACTGTTCAAAATACCAAGTCTGCAAGGGTTACTGTTCACAACAATTGTCTGTTTATACTTTTGTCTATTCAACTGGTTAAATTCTGTTCTCAAAAACTACATTTTATAGAAAGCAAATGTTACCAGCACATATTCCTGAGAACCAGTATTTAAACTCTCTCATTGAAGAAGTCATACTGGAAATGCCAGCACCCTACCACCTACCCAAAGATGGAGGAAGTCTGTAACTTCAGTGCTCTTTTGGATTTAGCTGGGGTAGTTAATCTTCCTCACAGCAACTTGTATGGGGCTGGTTTGGATTTGTGCTGGAAACAGTGCTGATAACACAAGGATGTTTTAGCCGTTGCTGGGCAGGGCTTAGAGAGTGAATGTCTTTTCTGCTCACCACCAGGAAAGAGGCTGGTGAGCACAAGGAATTGGGAGGGGGGATAGCTGGGACAGCTGACCCCAGCTGACCCAAGGGATATTCCACACCATATGGCATCATGCTCAGCAACAAAACTCAGGGGGAGATTGACAGGGGCAGCACTGCCTGGAGACTGGCTGGGCATCAATAGGTTGGTGGTGAGCAATTGTATTGTGCATCACTGGTCCTTCCTGGGTTTTATTAATCTCTCTTTTTTATTTTCCTACCAATTACATTATTATCATTACTATTATTATGATTACTCTATTTCCATTACCAAATTGTTTTCATCTCAACCCATGAGTTTTTCCACTTTCACTCTTCCAGTTCTCTCCCCCATCCCCCAGTGGGGTGGGGCAGGGGAGAACTGAGCAAGTGGTTGTGTGAGGCTGAGTTGCCAGCTGGGGTTAAACCATGACAAGTACATAACACTTTTGGAAAGAATTTTGCCAAGTGACTGTGAATGCTGGAAAACTCTTAAAGAAGACAAAACCATGTTTTCCCATTCATACATAAAAAAAAGCCATTTATTATAAATTATTTCCTTGGCTCACCAGACAATAACTCAGAATCTCCAGTTTGTCCATGTTTTAGACTCCTCAGTCCAGATTCAGTTCCTGATTTAATTACAGGATGACTCACGCATATAAACTATGAATGTCCTGAGTTACCAGTTTAGAAAACAAACAAGTTGATACATTTCTTAATCTATAAACCCAGGCAACAAAAACAGAAAAATTCTAAAAATCTATTCATTAAAAAGCACTAAGGCAGAGATAGGACTGTTACAATGTAACCTCTGTTATACACTGCATATTTACTTCTTAGCTTGTACTTGAACAATTTTGCAGGTTCAAAGCCTTTATAGCCCTCTGTATCACCCTAGAAAAAGGAAAAAGGGAGAAACAGACATTTTTAAGGGAGAAAGAAGAGGGGGAAAAAAACATTTTAAAAACAGTGCACAACAAAAGAGTATGCACACAGCAGGTCTGAGGCTTTTCTCCACGTGCTGCAGCAGCAACACGACCTTGGGGGGGAACCAAGGCACAGAACTATGATGACATATGTCCCCAGGACCTCAGACATTGTTACCCTCTCTTTAGAGAATGGAGATCAATGCAAGTCCTCCATCTGGAATTTGCCAGAGCAAGCTCCCTCTTTTCTCCCCAGCCTCTCTACTTTCACTTGTAACTGCAGCAGGACTTCTGAATCAGCAGCCAGAATAGTAATAAGTTATTTTGCCATGTGCTGGCAGTTGCACCTCCTCACTATGATAATTTACTACGCTACCTGCTGACCTGCAGGGACCACCATCTTGTGAGCTCTTTTTAAGCTCATTCAATTGCCTTCCTAAACATTAACACTGCCCAATTACAAGAGGCATGAGCTTACTGATACAGGCAGGCAGCGTTCCCAGAGCACTGCATCTGTCACTGCAAACAAGTCAAAAAATCTGCACCCTCATCAAGAAGTTCTACAATTTATTTCTTTTAAAACGGGAGAAGATGCATAATAAGTAGAAACAAATGCAACAGGCAAGGAAAATAAGACAGACTGAAATAAAGCTGAAGCACAGCTCCAGAAAAATAACTGTAGACATAAGGATTTTATATGTTTTTACATATAGATATACATATGTAAGTAACAAAATTAGGAATTAGAATAAGCTAATCTAAAAAAGATACAAATGCAGTCTTAAGAAAGCACTCAATATGGAGTCAGCCATTAAATTAAACCTCAGTCTGTAAAGGATTACTGAACAAAGTCTCACCTTGTTCAGAATTTTGGAGGATGTAAGAAATTCTGGTGAAGAATAAAACCTGCACTTCATGGAGACTTCCAAAATTTTAATTCTTTACACCTCAGAAGAAAATACAAACAATTCAGAATTGTTGCAAGAGCAGTCCTGCACCTGAGGCTAAGGCTCCCCAAGCTGGGTATAGGAAGTCATGGAAGATTAGGCTGCCAAAAAAACCACACATGCCCAGGTAGACTGCCAAGCCATTGAGGACACTGCTGTTGAACCTTGCCCAGCTTTCATCAGGATCTGAGAGATGTGGAAACATCTCTAACACACTTCCATTCCAGCAAATCAGCAAATTCAGAAGAAAAAGAATTTTGTTGGAACATCTCCCAACCAGCTTGATCTGTCAAGTGTAGGACACATTACAGATTGCCGCAAAGCAGAGCACCTTGACACAGATAAACCAGCACTGCCTCAAACACCCTGCTCCAGACGAGGGCTGGCTTGCCCTTAGCCAAAGCAGCAGTACCCAATGCCTGCGTGCATTGAGCACAGAGATGCCCTTCCATGAACAGGCTGGAAAAATTACACAAAAATAAATTACTAGAAAGGAGGAATAGGTTAATATTGACAAGCAATTTGCTGTATTCTTCACAAAATAAACTTTCGTACAAATGGTTGGTCCACATGGAGTATTCATTCCCTGCTACAGCCTAAGCACAGGCTTCAGGGACAGGCACAGCCCCGGCCTGAAGGCAGAGGGACGCTGCCACTCTGCACCACTGCCACCCTGCCACTGGCGCCTGGGTGCTCCTGCACTGGTTTAGGTCACTGGTATTTGCTGCAGTGAAATCCTGGACAGAAATTTGGGCACACACAGGCTCTGTGAAGTAGGTTAGCCTCCTCAGCCATGCAGAAGGCTGTGCATGACCAGGGGACATTTATTATTTACCAGGGGCATGATGTCAGGCAGACTGCTTGCAGTTTTCTTACCAAGTGACAAATGTCCAGGTAAACTAAGGACCAGAGTCCTCTTCTCCCTGTTCCAGGCTGGAGGAGAGACACACTCTGCAGTGCCCTGGGGAAAGCAGTGAGGGGAGGGAGGAGTGACCTGAAGTTGCTGAACTAATCCCAGAAGTGCTGGCCTGTATTTCTCCTTCCCAGCTGTAATCCCCACTGGGAAGAACACTGTCTTTGCCCAGCTCCCAGAGGCACCCTCACCCAGTCACTGACCCTCTCTCAATGCAAACAGCAAGGGTGCTCTCACAATGCAAACAGCAATGAGCTTATCACTCAGCTCAGAAGGTGACAATACTGTCAGCTTTTCTAGGGTGGCTGCCACTTTTTTATTCAGCTGACAGGTGTCTCAGGCACTGGTGCCCTGCCTGCTGAGCTCCAAGGGCTCCATACCAAGCCTTCAGTGCATTGCCTGGCACAAGAAGCTGCCAGCCCACCTCTTCCCAGTGCAAGCCAAAAGAAGCTGCTGGGACCGCCTCCTCCCTTCAAGCTACCAAGGGCAGACAGCAGGAACATGGCAAAACAGAGAACATATACTGAACAGCTCATGAGGTGCCAAGATGCAAGGGGTAAAAACCCTGCTCTCATTGACATAGGAGATGCAGAAAGCACACTGTAAATCCATGCTCCACAGTCACTGCAGGCTGTGGGAGCCAAGATGTTTCTTCTCCACCCATCACTATTGCAATGATGCAACTGTATTGCTGCAATGCTGTTTGCCTCTGAGTTCTGTGCCTGGCCATGACACAGCATTGGCATAGCCACGATGCATATCTGCTGTCTCCCCTGCAGCTCCATTTTACAGGCACTCTGGCACCTCCCAGCTCAGCCCACTGCTGAGTGTGATACAGCCATTCCTACTGCTCCCAGCCCATCACCTTCAAACCCTGCACACTGCTTCCCTGGGGATCTTTTCCTAATCACAGTCTAGCTTCTCCTGCTTAACCTAGCAGCAAAGCTGCAGAGCTTAGTCTGTGACATGACAGCAATTTTCATAGCAGCAGAAGGAGATGCCACAAACTCAGCTCGCTCACTGCAGGAGGAGGGGCTGGCTGCTCAGACTGGAGGCGGTGGCTGTCGCTCCCTCACAACTATTGTTTCCACTACAGCAAAAGCAACACGAAACATCTGTAAGCTGGTGACTGGCACACTTTGTACAAACTGCCTGTTTTGCTGGGGTTTGAATCAGGTTGACTCAGCTCTTGTGAAGCATGTCCACATTTTCATGCACACCAGTGGCAAAAGGCCAGCAGAGAGAAGCAGCATCTGACCAACCTTCAGGACCACGAGCCTGAGCCCTGCCATAGTCCCCAGTGCTGCATGGGGCTCCACACAAGTACCACTGAAACCAAATTCCCTTGGGTGGAAAATCGCTTTGCTCTGGATTATTCAAAATTACAAACCAAATGTTAGAGCAGGAACAGTTGCAAAGAAATTTAAAATTAGCCTTTTTCCATTCACCCACTCCCCTCAGAGCTAGAGGTATCTAAAAATACACAACAAAATTCAAATAGTTTTTAGACACGCAGTTCTCAAATCTGCTTCATGGGACTCCTAAAAAACACAGTAACAGAAAAAATAAAACTGCCATAAGATTTACTAAACATTATTTCAAATTGATGCAGCATGTCAAAATACAATGCAGCACAAGTTATAGAAACCACACACTTCTCTACAGTATCGACACCTATGCACTGCACCTACAGGAACCTGTCAGAGAAAACCACACCTCTGTGATATAAGAAGGAGTTAAAAAAAAAAAAAAGGAACCATTTTCCATTATGTATTCTAGCCATATAAAAAGATTGCAAGAGATTCCAATAGTAGTCTTTTCATCAAATAGCAGCATCTATAAAGACTGGAATTCCAATATATGCTATTACATTCTTGCTTTTCTCCCACAAATGGAACGTCTACCTATTACATGTTCATTTCTACACCAGGTAAACCGTATATTTTTAACTATTTACAGTTTGCTTTACAATTTATATACAATTAAGTTCAGATAACATACCCAGCATAAAGGTCTAAGTGCTGCTTCGTTCTTGGTTTGGACCTTACAATTGCTGCATTGCAACTTTTGCCAACCAAAAAGTCTTTGCAACACTCAAACCCAGATTTTCCAGACCTAGAGGATGAGAAAACACTCAGCAGTGATTTCACCCTCAGCGTAATTGTAAGGACTTTCTAGAATATAACATTGTCCTTACATCTCCAGAGCAACAATGGCTGCTTTCTCTAAAACCCAGATCAGTCAAGAGCCCTGAAGATGACTAAGGATTTTATGCTAAATAGCTATTTGAAAACAATTTACATTCCAAATCCACTTGTATTTAAGTTCTCTGTCTAAAAAGGCACGTGGTTTAAAAGACATCAGATCAAATGCAATAGACATAGAAAGACATTAAGATATTTTATCACACTTGCAGCCAAGACATTACTTTTTTAGCATTTGAGAGGCAGAATTCTTTGTTACTAAGGCTTTAAAAAGTCCACTAAGAGTTACAAAAGACACAGAACTCAGTTTAGAGGGAAAGTACAAGAAACACAAGCTGGTATTTCTGTTCTCATTGATTATCTAAATCTCCAAAAGAAGACTATTTGCAAGGAAGCCATTTCTCAGAGGTAGAAGACCCACTGGCAAACAGTGGAAGGAGACACTCGGATCTCCTCTGTGCTTCCATGCACTCCTTCTTGCAGACTTATTTCCCACAATATACAGGAGATTTACTTGTTTTGTGTATGTGGATATATTCGGCTGCCTTTTGTCAGAGCTGGTCAGATTCAGACCCAGCTGTGATACAACACAGTTAAATTACCTTGCTTTTAGCAAAGTACTTACAAATAAGGAATATTTTTAAACTTAATGGCAAAAGAAGAAAGATACCCTTCCCAAGAGGAATGTTTGCTTAAAATCCTTTCATAAGGATCAAAGAGCTGTAAATGGGATTTCATGAAGTACTGTCTGCTTTAGAAGATCTGCTTTTAATCAGCGGTATCCCTCCTTTTGAGTTTCACATCTAGATTACCCTCCATAGGAAGTGGCTTTTAGCTAGGGTGAACCCTGAATCAACTCTGGGAATTCCTTGTAAAACACTCCATCCTTGAAGCATCATTTCCGATGGTCACTAATGGAGAATCTGGCTTTTAAGGTTCTTGTCTTAACAGATGCACTCTAGTATATGGCAATTAATTTGGGAAGGATTATATTGATTGTAGTAATGCTGTATCTTGGTCCATAGCCAATGTATTCATTCATCTTTGTTCATTTAAAAGATCTGATTTCTTTTGTTTCCCCTTTCGAGACCTGGCTTCCCATTCAGCTGGCAGTTTCGTTGCTTAATCACCCCCTCTAAAAGGGCTGCTCCTACAGCTACCAACTCCATGGGGATTTCTTCACTGTAAATGTCATCTTTGCTTTGCTTTTAGAAGGGAAGCACAACAAACATCTTATTGATGACAATATTCATTGACATCAGCAGGGGTTTCACCTAAGTAGGGGCTGGAGGGTTGAAACCATTGCACCGTATGTTGCTATACTCATCCCTTGGGTTACACACAGGTTACATCAATTGGAGGGGATCTCAAAATCCCAGGAAGCCATTCATAGGAAAGCTTAAACTTGGGAAGAAAATAACAGTCATTTACAGCATGACTGGCTTCTCTGTGCCACTGAACTGAAGATGTATTTTATCTAAGTTCTAGTCAGAAACCTGCATCAGGTTACTGGGACATATTTGTCTTGGCACCAATCACAGTCAAAATCCAACTAAGACCATATGGAATCCCTTCTCTGACAGAGGAGGTGGATGTAAGGGAAACAGAATAGCAGAAAATGCCTTTAATATGATGTTAGCAATGATAATTCATGACCGACTAAATGCAGTGGATACAATGTGCATTGTTTGTACTCAGACACTTTGTGCTGTCATGTTGCCTCACATACCTGCTTTTTTCTGCCAGTGAGAGCAAGTGGTGATGTTTGCTGCCTCACCTCACATGGGATCAGCTCCCTTTCCACAGCCTCTTTGCTCTGAGCACTGCCTACTGCTTTAGCCAGCCACCCACACCTACTTGGGTCCCAACTATTACACACAGGAGATTTTACACTGAGTGTAGACTTCACTGAAGTCAGCAGGGACAATTATTCATAAACAGTAGCTGACACCCTAAAACTCATTAGGACATGCACTATAGATGAAAACCTTTGTCTTGTGACAAGCAAATATAATCCCAAAGTAACTCTGCTTCAGGGGACAAGGCCGTCATCTTTACATGTAGTAAGATTAGAAACCTGCAAATTATTTTGCTGCTCATCTCTATTCCTTCTTTCTCATACACACAAAAACATTTATCTCTCTCATATGTACAAAACCAAGTTTATCTCAACTATCTCCCAAGTGCTTCACCAGCCAGTGGGGTCTCCTGGCTCCTGCAAAGGAAAATGGAAGATTCACACTTCTACCACTTAAATAATTCTTGATTCTAAAAGAAATGGCAGCGAAGCAAACAACAGATCCTGATCTCTCACCAGAAAAGTGGTTCATTGGCAGTGGTTGCTCTCAGCACTTGTAAGAAGATTCAGACAACCACCTCACTGCACCAGATGTCTTCCCAGACCGCCACTGTCCCCTTTCCAAACCTGCCCAGCTTCCAGCAAAGCACAGCTCAGTTCCCTGGGTTGGCACCAACTATGATGATGGAAACACTGATGCCCTGCTGAAGGCACTGACTGATGAACTTGCTGTGGCAGTTAAAGGAATCACTGCCCCAAAACCTTCTTTCTGTCCCTCTGCCAAAGGTTTCAGTCTCCATAGAAATGTCCCCAGAAGGACCTACTCTGAATGTAATTTAAGTCACCATATGGAACTGGCTTGAACACTGTGGCCACTTTTTCTCCTGTAGAAAAGAGAAAGGAAAAGATGTGTCACAGAATCATGGAGACGGTGGTTGGAAATCCAAAAACTTATACTGAAGCAGCTCAAGCATCTCCAGAGCTGCCAGGCTGAAGTCCAGTGCACTATACAATGTGAATTCACTATACATATGTTCACTGACAGATGAGTAAACTGAGAGGGAGCAAGTCTGTTAAAAAGATACACATGGGAACATGTAATTTTGAGGATTAAGCAAATGTTCAAGAGTAAGAAGGCATACACAAGACCGAGGCCTTGGTGTTTTAAAACAGGACAAAAAGCGCTGTCTAAATCAGCCAAAATCTTGCACCAGAACAGAGAAGTAACATGGGGCAGTGTCCCCATGCCCAGCACTCAGCAGGCTTTTCAAACACTTTTGGCAAGTGACACAGCAATCCGAGTGTAGCTTCACACTGTTAAACAAAGGTGGGTGGTAAAAAAGCATGGTCAGGGGAGATAGGAATAGATCCAAACCTAGATGAGGACTTTGGTCCACCATTCCAGGGACTCATCATGTCTTGCATCTTTAGGACATGTCCCCCTGGTGTCCAAAATGAATTGGCTGGCAGCTCTCACACTAGAACAGCACAGATTATGCCAACACTTTGTTCAGCCCAAACAGAAAGTTTCTATCTTGAACCAGTGTGTCACAACAGTGGAAATTCACATTAATGTATTTTTTCTCCCTCAAAGTATCCTGTTATCTTCACTTGAAGCCTACATACTTCTCATCTCTCTTCATATTAATTCTAAAGGCAACAACTAAAATTATTCTCTGTGCCCACTCCTCTGCATTTCTTCAGTCTCTCCATTTTTCTGCATCTGCTTTTTTTTCTCATGTTGTGTCAGATCTTCTCTTTTCTTGTTATGCTTGGTAGTGAGGTCCTTCCTCTGTAACACCACATTTTTGAGCTTTGTCTCCCTGTGCCTTACAGTCTGTCATCTCAGGACCAGCAGTGCCTTTCCCCATTCATATGCCAACCTTCGGACCATTCCCAGAAAGATAATTCCCTTTTTTTTCCAAGGAATTCAGGCACCGTTTTCCTCTCCCAAATGCCTCCTTGCATTTGCTTTGGTGACTAGCTATTCTACTTTTGCTCAGTAGAATTGTGTTCACACCTCCTCTTCACTGAGCTCACACAGATGATGTTTTAATGGGTGCAGTTGCTGCTGGAACAAACACGTCCTGTCCCAGGCATTTTACATGCCACATGCCTTTTTTAAACTGCAATTTTGAGTTCATCTAAGCTCAGGCCTTGCTTGAAAATTGCCGACCACTACCAAAACACAGAAGCCAAAATAATTTGTAACAGGTATTTCTGTGTCATCATCTCCATTGATTCCCTGTAATATGCTGCACAAGAGGAGTGTAATAGTGATGTTTAAAGCAATGGGCTTGGGGGTATATCCTGGAAAATCTGGTCTGCATGAGAACATCCTGCACAACTGAAGCACAAAAGATTGCCACCTCATGCAGAAAAACACCTCGGCAATGGATGTGGTGGCTGTCCATACTACACAGGCTGAGAAATGTGCTCCTGCTCTCTTGGCCACCCTTACATTATGTACACACTGCTCCATCCCCAGCTAACACTCCTGAACCAGTGGTTTGAGACCCACCCACCAAGGACTTCAACACAGTGCAGAAGACATGACCGAAGTGCATACGCTTACTGGTTCAATGCATTTCTATTTTACATCACCAGATTGGTCTGGTGCTTCAAATACAGAGGTCCTTCCCCTCCCACAGCAGTTACAAAAAGGGGCCAGTTTCTCCAGTCTGACTCACAACTGAATGGCACCTTACACTGGCACAGTGCTGGTGCTCCACTACCAACAGCAAGCCTGGATGCTGCATGAGATGCATAACGGGCAGCAGGAGAGTCACAAATGAGATAAAATGCAAGAAGCATGAATTTTCACATGCTGAAATTGAAAGGAAAAAAAAAAGGCAGACGAAATGAAAAAAAACATGTGCAGATTGGTAAATGAGAGTAGGGAGATGCTCAGCGCCAAAGGGGGCTGTCTGCAACAGTGTCTTTGCCACAAGCAGTGGGAGAAAGGAAAGCAGGAATAAAGCTGCTTCAGGGAAAAGAGGTGCAGGGGGTATCAGTCAGGCCCTGCTGTCTGAAGGAGTCAGGAGGGCAGGCACAGTCAGACTAAGCACAAGGAGGAAGTTAATGCCCATGTGCATCAACAGCAGTAACCCAGAAAGGATACCACAGGGTTGTCTTCCCAAGAGTGGTATCTGCTTCCACACTGATCACAGGTGAAACCAGCTACTGCCTCTTCCTTCACCACTCCTGATGCTGCAAACCTGATCCCAGAGGGAAGTTTTGGCCAGGTACTGAGTGCTGTCAGCACCTGTGGCTGGATGCTGTGGCTGGGTGTTGTTTTCGTGCACTCAGGACAGCTCCTGGCCCCGTGCAAGAAACACAGGCTTGGTACTGGAAAATCCACAACTAAGTATCAGCACCCAGGACACAGTCAGAAATCAGTTTCTCACTTTTCCAATGAATCCAGGAGCTGGTGGAGCTCCAAAAAGCAGGCGTGTGAGTGGGAGGAAATGTTAAGAACAATAACAAATGACATTTTTATAGGATTTCATCATCACCGTTGTTGCATACTTCTACAGAGCCATCACATTTTCTTAGAGTCTGGAAGACTTGAAACTACAATGTATTTCCTTAGTGGCAGGAGGAAATATCTAATTTACCACACTGGAATGTATCTTCAGAAGATACACACAGATAGATCCTGTGGGTTCTTGTAGCACAGGCAGTGGGTACAAGGTCTTACACAAAGTGCCTGATTTGCTTTTGCTGGAGGAGAAGAAGGGCCAAAAGTGTAAAAAAAACCCAAACCAGTCCAGCCCTGATGCCTGCCAACTTCACTAATGTTAATTTATGCCTTTGATTTGGTCACAAAACTCAACAGTAATGTTAATGAATATTCATTTATAGAAGCTTCAGCACATCCCATTTCAAAGAGAAAAGGCTGAGGTTCTGGGCTTTTTTTTTCCCAGCAATCCTCTCCCCAGCATAGAGAAGAAAATTTGTGAGAAGTGATGTAATTAAAAGAAACTGTTGATTCTAAGGCAAAGACTTAGAAGTCTTCCAGTTTCTCATTCTACTCCAAACTGGAGGGCAAAGAACTAGCTATGGGTGGGAACCTGTTACACTGCAGCTTCAAATGAAGATTGAGCCATGCACAAAGCACCTGACACTCACCCAGAGGGTAAGTAGGACCTCCCGCAGCCCAGATATGCCCTGAGTAACTGCAACTCACACAACGCATTGAGGAACAAGGCAAAAGGAGCCATCACCCACCCAAACAGCCACTGCAGCACGCAGGTTCAGCCCTGGCCACCAGGCACTGCTGCCTGTTGATAGCAGAAACCTGCATAAATGCAGCACTTTGGTATCATAAAACTCAGCTTTTAGAAGGAGGTTGTTCACCTCCTGATCAAATATTTTGACTGAAGGATGTTTTCCTGAATACGGAGAAAACCTCGAGGAGCTTACAAGCTTTGTAACGCCAGCTCCACTGACGCCGTTAAGCACCAGGTTTGCTCAGGAAGGTGCCACACCCACCAGGCAGCCCGCTCCTTCAGCTACCCAAACTTGCCCCGTGCCACATCGTGCCAGCTTTCCAGGGAAAGCTCCACGAACCCAAGCAATATCGGAGCTCACCCCGCTTCCCCTGTCATCTCTGCCCCAGGTGCCACGGCAGCAGTGACCCATCACCCACTGATCCAGCCCCACAAGAGAAAAGCAGGCAGCAACCTGGAAACCAGCACCGGTGCTGGGGAAAACCTCTGCCGTGTGAGCAAGCTCCGGGTGCGATTTCCCCCACCACACCCCTACCCGCCAGCTCTGCCTGTTCTTTATCCCAGCCCCTGCATCCCCAGATCCTGTGTATCAAGGGAAAGCATATACTGCATCAAAAGACCCAGGTCCTTTCTTTCTGGCATGGAAAGCACACTCCATTGTAGCTCTGCTCGGGTACAAAAGCATCTAGCGGGAGACAGGCACCGATAGGAAGAGGATGGTTATGATTAACTCTTTGACTTCTGATCCCCACCACGCCTGATGTATTAATAGCGCGCAGAGGTGTTGGTGCTGGCATCATGGCGCTCTTTGATTTTCCACGCTTCCCCCCACGCCCACGCTCGCCCACCTCCCATTTCTCCGCACCCTGTGCCTCCCCCCGGCCCACCGCCCCTGCCCCGCCGGGGCTGCGCTGCCCAGCCCGCTGCGGGGGGCGGCGGCAGGGGCACGCTGTGCTGCGGTGGTCCCCTCCCTCTTTTGTTCTGCCTCGCCCGGCGGCCGAGCCTCCCCGGGCCCGGCTCCTCGGGAGGGCGGTACCCCTAGCCCCGGCCCCGGCAGCGCCGGGACGAGCCCCCCGCCGGCCCTCCCTCCCCTCCCCGCCCCGGCCTGGAGCGAGCACACAGCGCTGAGCCCCGGCGGGGCGGCGGGCGAGGAAGCGGAGGCAGAACACACACACACACACACAAAAAAAAAAAAGAAATAAAAATATGATAATGAAATTTTAAAATACAATTACATGAAATGAGTCCGCGCCCAGAGCTGCAGCGGGAGGAGGACGGGCGGCGGCGCCCGCAGCCCGCCGCCCCAGGGAGCCCCGGCCCCGCAGGCTGGGGCTGCCGCCGGCCCCGGGCACCGCGCTGCCGCCGCACGCCCGTCCCCGCCCCGCGAACAAAGGAGCGCGGGCAGCGCTGGCTGCGCCCGGGGCCGCTTACCGTTATGTGGGGGATGCTCTTCTTGCCCTGGTAAGACATGTCGGCTCTCCCTAGCGCCGGGAGCACGCAACGAACCCGAGGAGCGAGCCGAGCCCAGCGGAACAACACCGGCGGTGCTGAGAGGAATAATAATGCGAAGCCCGGTCGGGTGACGGGGCGGGGCGGGGGCGACCCGGCAAAGCGGTGGAATGGGGGCGAAGTTCCGTCGCCCAGAGGAAGGGGAGCCCGGCAAACCCGGCACCTTTTTTTTCCGGCTGCAATCAAACAGGGACGCGGCTCCCGGGGGGGTCGGCGAGCGCTGCCTCTGCCGGCGGCAGCAGCGCCCTCCCGGCTGCAGGTCGGAGCAGGATTCGCTCAGCGCAACCCAGGAAGCGTTTCCTTCCCTCCTGTCCCCCACCCCTCTGCCTGGCCCCCCTTCACCGCCCATCAATCCAGCTGGAGCCTCCCTCCCTCCCGTACCGGCGCTGAGAAACGCCGCCCCGCCAGCTCCGCCGCCGCCCCGCTCGCACGCTGAGGTCACCGGCAGGATCCCACGCGTGGGCTGCCGCAGGGTGGGGACGGGGGATATAACCCCCGGCGGAGGGTCCTGCTGTGCTACACACGGCAGTGGCACTGCCTGCGCTGTCCCTACGGCATGGAGCCTGATGGCAATGCCCTGAGCTGTCCCCATGGCACTGTCCCCATGGCACTGTCCCCATGGCGCTGACCCTGATGGCACTGCCCTGCGCTGTCCCCATAGGATGATCAGTGGATCCTGATGGCATTGCTTTGCTTTGTCTCCATGGCACTGCCTGCTCTATCCCCATGGCACTGTCCCCATGGCTCTGTCCCTGATGGCACTGCCTGCTCTGTCCTCAGCACCAGCTCTGACCCCAACAGCACCGTCCTGTTCTGCCCTCCCTGTCACTGCCTTGTGTGAGCAGTCTCACACCTTCTCTGTCCTGTGCCCAGGACAGTGTTATCACAGGGGATAACACAACCAGGCCAGGCCAGGCAGATGCTGTACCAGCAGCTGCTGGAGAGGTGAAGTGGCTAGCTGAAACCCTTCTGTGTAATCTCTGTATCACAGTGTGCTTCCCTCCACCCAAGGTGCTTGATTAACACTCTGTGAACTGCAGGAAGGGTAAAAGGCACTGCAAAGCTGTGCCCAAGTTAATCTCCCCAAAGACACACACTCTGGGGCTCTTAGCACACCCACCCCTGTGAAATACACATAGATACAAGACATGAAGCACCCAGGCCACATCCCTGACACACCTTCCCCGAAATCATTTTTTGAAGCTTGTAAAAACTCTAGATGCCACTGCACAGGGGTCACACATCTGCTGCTTACAGTACACCTCCCTAAGCCAGTGGCCAAATCTTTACCGCTAACCTCCTCCTCACTTCGCTTTGGTCAACTTAGTAAGCACAGTGGTGTCCAGAGAGATAGTGTGCAGTGTGTTGACTACCCTGAGTCCCAGGCTGAACTAGGAAGCAGGGAAGATGGGGATGCAGCACCATGGATGTGCTAGAAGATGGGGTGTGCTGTGCCCTCCCACTGCCCCAGGGTCCTGATCTAAAAAACTCAGGAGTTCAGGTGAGCTAGAAAAGAGAAGACTGCACTGCAGCTGGCAGCCTCTGAAGGCAACCCTGAGGTCGTTGCAGAGAAAGCAGCAGCAGCATCCCAGGCACAGTGTCCCACCAAGCCCTGCCTGCTCGCTCCAGTGTCCCACCACGGCACACACCACTGGGCTGCATGAGAGGCCGTGTGGCACCGGCACCCAATCCCCACACCAGAGCAAACCAGCACCCCATTCATGCTCAAACTGAAGAGGGGGAGAAGAGAGTGGAAACTCTCAGTTCAGCCTGCGGAAAGAGCAGAGTTCAGACAAGCCACAGAGGCTCCAGGCTGGGTACTAAGGGACAGGGTGTATCCATGCAGAGGCATCACTGCAAGGCCGCATTTCTTTCTAAGGGGAAATCAATGACAGCCCGGGTTCCCAGGAGAGCCAGCCCCCCGGGTCTGCCTCCAGCCTGCATGCCACCGACAGGGCTAAGATGGAGATGCACAGCCGCCAGGGGCTGACCAGCCCCACCGGCTCACTTCTTCCTTGAGCCTACAATGTGAGTCCAGGCTGCATCCCCAGGGAAGGGGAACCCGAGGCAGAGGTTTCGGCCGATCCTCCCGCCTTCCGCGCTCCCTGCCGGGGAGACAATGCAGGCGCACGGGGAGCCGGGGGGAGCAGGGGCAGAGTCAGGGCGGCGGGCCGGGGCAGATCCTGGAGCTGTGCCTGGGACAGGCTCCGCGGAGTTGCCCCGGTGAGCCCGGGAGTGCAGCGGGCC
Organism: Monarcha castaneiventris obscurior; assembly: GCA_026261815.1. Taxonomy (NCBI): domain Eukaryota; kingdom Metazoa; phylum Chordata; class Aves; order Passeriformes; family Monarchidae; genus Monarcha; species Monarcha castaneiventris. The sequence goes on along the minus strand of JAMPIT010000433.1, from coordinate 10,712,705 downwards.
CGGCTTTGTGCCGGGGGGCGGCGGGGAGGCGCTGAGGGACCCGAGCTGCCCTCCGGCCCCTCGGCATGGGCAGGAAAGGAAACAGAGAAAACTCATCACCATCACTTATGAAAGAAAAGGATTTCTGGGGTCGCCCCCTCCCGCCCCCGCTAAGCTCTGCCAAGTGAGGTAGTTTAGGGGCCAGCCGGGCTCTTCCCAGCGCATCAGCGTGCCCGGGAGGAGGGGGCCGCGCCTCCCCGACCTGCCGTGCCGAACCTCCCCGGCAAAGGCGGCCCCAGCCCCCTGCACGGGCGAGCGGGGCTCTGCGGCACTGCTCGGCTCGGCTCGGCTCGGCTCGGCACAGCAATCTCAGCTCGGCTCGCCCAGCGAGCGGGGGCGGCGGCTCCTTCCCCCCCTGCCCGGGCCCCGCTCACCTGTCCATTGTCCTGGCCCTGCAGCAGCTCCTTCCCCGCGGGGTATTTGATCTCCACGCCCGGGGTCTTGTCTTCCCGCTCTCCCGGGGAGCTGATGACGGAGCCGGAGATCTCGCTGATGTCGCTGGCGGTCTCGCTGTAGTTGTCCCCTCCGTCCAGCATGTCGTGCCGGCTGCCGCTCCGCGGGGTCCGGGACCCCTTCTTCCCCACGCTGTAGGCATCGAAGTCGATGGTTTTGTTCTCATAGGCCCCCTCCACGGAGGCGAACATTCCCCCGTATTTCTGTCGCGGTGTCTGGGCTGTCGTGCCCGGCCTAGCTAGATACACAGGCAGGTCATCTTCTTTATTCCAGTTCCTCTTTCTCTCGGCCATTCTCGCTGTCCGGATCTCTCTCTCTCTCTCTCTCTCTATCTCCCTCCCTGCCTCCCACTTCTCTGCACCTTCCACTACCGGGATAGGCTGTTAGTGACCATAAAAATGAATGGATGGCAGCAGTGGCGGAGCTGGGTTGGCTGGTGGGATCTTTCCCTTAGGGAACTGCAAACGTTAACCTCCCTCCCCCCACCCCCCGAAAAAAAAAAATAAAAAGAAAAAAGAAAAAAAAGGAAAATAAGAGAGAAAGAAAGAAAGAGAGCGAAATAAATCCGAGCGGGATTTAAAAATAGCCGTGTTAGTAAAGAGCACGTGAAAATAAAGTACAAAGAGCGGAGCGGAGAGGGTGGCAGAGGCAGGTGATTGGAAAGCCCCTGACGAATGGGAAGAGCAGCAGCGATTCCCCGAGCAGGGACCGCAGTGCACAGCTCCCCCGGTATAGAATGATCCGGGGGGCGGGAGGCAGGGGGAGGAGGCAGGGAGGGAGCCCGCCGCATGCACACGCGGCCGGTGCCAACAGGGTCCTGCTCTGCGGGCGGGCGGGCGCCGGTCACCTGCTGCTGCGTGGCTTCAGGGTTGGAAAAAAACGGGAAACGAAAAGGAGAGAAAAAAAAAGAACACAACACAAAAGCTCCGAACCTCCCCAGCCCCCCCGGGCGAGCCGGAGGGAGTTTCTCCCACTTTGCTCACTCACATTGCCCCCGCCCCCCTCCGCGGGAGAGGCTGCGGCGGTGCCCGGGCGGGGCGGGGGGCGCGGTCGCGGCAGCCCCGGTACGGGCGGGGGACGGGCCGGCGTCGCTCGGGGCCGGTCTGCGGCCGCAGGGGGAGCGGCGGGGAGCAGAGCGAGGGGTGGCCGGAGTGTGGGAGGTAGCAGAACCAGCCCCAGCCCCCGGGCAGGGGGGCTGGCGCTGTCCCTGCCGCAGCAGCTGGTGCCTGCGGGGGTGGTGGCGGCTCTGCTCCGCCCCGCCGCCCCCGGCTGCCGCTCCCCCGCTGCGGCGGCGGACAGGGCGCCCGAGCCCTTCGCACGCCGCGGGGGCAGCGGGGTGCGGGCAGCGGGGTGCGGGCAGGGAGGTGCGGGCAGGGGCCTACAGGCAGGGAGCTACAGGCAGCGGGGTGCGGGCAGGGGGCTACAGGCAGGGGCGTGCGGGCAGGGAGGTGCGGGCAGGGGCCTACAGGCAGGGAGCTACAGGCAGCGGGGTGCGGGCAGGGGGCTACAGGCAGGGGCGTGCGGGCAGGGGGGTGCGGGCAGGGGCCTACAGGCAGCGGGGTGCGGGCAGGGGGCTACAGACAGCGGGGGACAGGCAGGCGCTGCAGGCAGCGGGGTGCGGGCAGCGGGGTGCGGGCAGGGGGCTACAGACAGCGGGGGACAGGCAGGGCGCTGCAGGCAGCGGGGTGCGGGCAGCGGGGTGCAGGCAGGGGGCTACAGACAGCGGGGGGCAGGCAGGGGGGTGCGGGCAGCGGGGTGCAGGCAGGGGGCTACAGACAGCGGGGGGCAGGCAGGGGGGTGCGGGCAGGGGGGTGCGGGCAGCGGGGTGCAGGCAGGGGGCTACAGGCAGTGGGGTGCAGGCAGCGGGCTACAGGCAGGGGGCTACAGGCAGTGGGGTGCAGGCAGCGGGCGCCGGCCCTGACACGGAAGTGATCGCGCCGAGCGCTGCCTGAGCCGCCGGCCCGGCCAGCGGGGATGGGGCGCCGGCTCCGCGGGCCCGGGTGTGCTGCCCGCAGCCCCGAGTGCCCGCCGAGCCGGCCCAGCGAGCCCCGCGGAAGGCAGGGAGCCGGGCGTGTCCCCGCCGAGCCCCCTCGGAGCGGCTGGAGCGCGGCTCGGCCCCCGGAGCTGTCCCTTCAGCACCCCGGGAGGCTCCCGGGCTGCTCGGGCTCCTGCTGGCCTGGCTTGGCCTCGGCAAAAAGAGGCAAACCGAGGACGGCTTCGTTTCACGGTGAGGGATCCAAGTTCCCAAAACCAAGATCAGGAAGGGTGGAGGCTGTGCTCCCCTCAGCACTCTGCACAGCCCATTTCAGAAGGTCCATCTTTACAGCCCTACCTGTCTTACAGTGCCTGAGATCATCCACCGAATTCACAAGTCCTTGGGCACTCCTCTCCTGCACATGAGCCAATCTCTGGCAATTGTCACAGGCTTTGACTACGCCAGTAGTTACATAAGGGACATTTTCTGTTGCTCTGAAATAACATATTGCAACAAACTGGTCTGAGATTGATTACGTGACTAAGCAAATTTGAAGCAGTGGATCAGTCACAAGGCCTGTTTACTGCTCACGTATAATGTGCTGTTTGAATACAAGCCCAACCACACAGCACTGTTGCCTGTGGTCCACAGGCACACCTGGTGGTCCCAGCACAAGAAAAATTGCAAGTTACTAATTGCAAATCAGGAAAAGTGGGAGGTTAAAGAGAAAGGTCCCTGGGCTTTCAATATAAATGAATCCAGATAACCATCCACTACCCATGGACCCAAACCTTGTGAAAAAGCAGTGATGTGACATACCTGAGCAATGCCAAAATGCATCCAAGGAAAACACTTTCTTTTCTGCATTTATAATGCAGTGGGACCTGCTGTCTTGAATGCTGTGTGTGCATTCAACCCTGTGGGTGTTGTTCACATGAGGGGAGTTAGGAAGCTAGTCAAAATTTCATTTATTATGGATATCAGCACACTGATTTTAGTCAACTGACATGTCTGAGCATATATTGCCCAGGATTCCACAGCTCACTTAATAAACCATATTTCCACATTAACACATGAGTATCATATGGAGGTTTCACTGGTTCATGTGAAAAAAAGTAAGTATAGCTTGTAGGATATTGCTTTGTTGCTTCCTTAAAGTCTTCTCTTGTATGAGCAAATATTGATTTTTTTGTTCCTGATGGTAACATTGAGATTTATTGATCATGTTAAAAAAAAAAAAGTCAATTTCTTCCTCCACAGGACACCAAACCCTGACAGTTAGTGATATATGCAGGTGGTACATGGAGTGTGATGTGTGACCTGCCTGTCTTTGCAAGTATTGGAAAAAATATTCATTTTATGAGTTATTTCTTTGCAATCAAGAGATTAATTTGAACTTCCATAATAAAAACTTCTGAAGGTCCCACAGTAGGTCCAGTATGTTGCACAATGCATACATCTGCTAAATGCAGAGCATCTTTTATTTATCATCCATAAAGCTAAGAAAGATGGACTCTGTTTACACTTGGGACCTAGTTAGATAACACTGCTCAGGCTTCTAGAGCACTCAGGGTTTTTTAAATAAAAAAAAAAGAATAATGCTATTTTTTAAATATTAAGCCAGGAGATTCATATTAATTCTGATACATAAGGAGATCACAAGACTCAGAAAACATGTCAGATCAGTGCTTTAGAAAACAGCATTAAACTTTCTCATTAGAAATAAGCATAAAATAAGACCAGAGTCTGTTTTTTTGCTTTTAAATCTTTGGGGCTTTTTTTCATACCATAGCCCTTAGTTTGTTAAAAACTATTCTCAGTTCACCAGATTCCTTTGTTCAGTAAGAGATAAAATTGCGGTTTTAGGTGCTACAGAAGCAGACCCAATTGCATCCTAATACCCCAACACCCTGTGAGTTTGCCTAAAAACAAGTACGCAGCTTTGGAGAAATATATTGCTTGAGTATATTCTCTTGCAGAGAGTGCAATCATCTTGTTTTGACATTGCTTGATGAAAAGAGGACTGAACTTGATTGAAAGTGCACCCTCTTCCTACAGGACTTTTATTCCAAACAGACTAGATGAGGGACAGCAGAAAACCTAGGGACATACTTGCTTCACACAAAACCTACCATGCCTTGCTGGACAAAAGCCCAACAAGGAGGGTATCACGTACCTGCTGGCTTTAGTTGTAGCTGAGCTCTTCTTGCAACAGCGTGAACATCGTGAGCTAGAAGAGGACTTCCCTGGTGCAGGGCCTTACAGAATATGCAACGTACATTTTGCACCTATTTTTGCTATTGTGCATTTTACAACAGAATCATCAGACAAAAAAGGCATGAATGGCCCAAGGGGAATGCATGTGAGAGACTCCAGAGGAGTGACTGGAGTTGCCAAGTCACTGAGTCAGTCTCCCTCTCTGCTCTGTGGGACTGCTGTATCTCTGCCAGCAGTGTCCTCCTCCCCCCACAAAACCCCACCCCATGGACTGGTGATTTGAACTGTCTCCTGATATCTAGGAACAGTGAATCCAAAACACAGCTACAAGCTGGGGAAGGCTCAGGTTACCCACTTCACAAGCAATGATACAGCCCATAGTATTCTGCCAATTCATATTACTTCCACTAACTCAGCAGAAGCTGAATGGCAGCTCCTCCACCAAGAGGAGCAAGGGCTCAGATATAGCAGCTTCCTTACCCTGTTAGAAGATCAGGTGGCCCCTTCCTCAAAACTGAGACTTCCTGGATTGCTATCCATGGATACAGTTGTATATAAAACTGTATTTCAGAAGCTCTGTCACCATTTTAAAGTTAAAATAATAAAATTATGGTGTTTTTAATTTAAAATATGCATACATTTAATATACAAAATTATACAAATTATACATTTAGCTAACATAGAAAAATACATCTTGTTAACAAGATAAAATGTCAACATATCTTACATAATTTGTGAGAGTTACAAATCCGTGATCATCAAGTAGACTTTGTGACTTCATTACAATTCTGTATCCTCCTAGTTACACTGAATAATAATACATATGTACAGTTGATATCAATGGCAAATGTCTTAGAGTGGAAATCTTTGCTGAAGAGTTATCCAGAAGATTTTAATAAACCAGTTAAAACATGAGTGGCCTCTTTTATAGTATTGAAGCTTCTCACATAGCCGAAACTAATGTGACACCCAGTGACAGAGTGGTCATGGGTCAGAGTTTAAACTTTTCGTATTTATTTACAAACACCCCTCCCTCCCCAGTGCAACTGGTACACATGCTTAATAAGCATCACACCATAAATCCCAGCCTTTTTGTGCATTCTTTGGTACCTGTTCAAATGGATTCCAATTTGTGGCCCTAACAAAAGCTCTTCGTGACTTCTGGTTTCCACTCCTCTGTTGGCTGTGCAAAAGTGTTAAATACTTATACAGCACTAGAGCTCAAAAGGCAAGATCTCCGTACATTATTCATCCCAGATTACTCATAAATTCCTCAGGAGGTGGGGAAATATTTTTGTTTCAGTCAACAAATGTGTGCAGTAAGTCTTCACTCCTTATTTAATTTACATGGTTTCCTTTTCCAAGTTCTAAACAAAAGGCAGAAGCATAATTTATAAATAAGCTATAAAAATTGGTTCCATGCGGGACCTTGTCTTACATACTGTGAGCCACGTAATGATTTTCTTTAAACTATTTACATATTCTTTAAAACTTCCTTGTCATCACAGGGAGCAAAACAGAAGACCACCACCAGTCTGATTTTCAGGCTGTGATTTTTTTTTCTCTGTACCAACAAATTGCTCTTAATTCCTAGAAGATAAAATTCACTCATGAGCTAAAAGTTTATTCAGCTTTTCCTAAGAGCTGCTCAGGACCATCAGTGAGTGATACATGAATTGCTTCACGCAGGCTTTTTTTGGCACTGGAGTGGTTTTCATCTTGTTAGTTACATTTTCCCTGTTTTTCAAAAAGACCACAGTGCAGAGAGTAGAGAAATGTAGCTGTTTGGCATCGGTTAGTGCACACTGCACAGTAACCTCTTGCATTGGAATTTACATTTGCATATTCATATTCCCATTGCAAGAGTCTGCATTACACAGAGAAACAATAGTGAACAGAGATTTATACCACAGATCCCAGCAACTCCAAATCAAGGCAGATCTCCAAAACTACTAATCTTGCTTTTCCTCTCCTACGACATTAAAGAGAACATGATGCCCACATATCTACCACGTGTGAGAATTTCTTAAGCCAAGTAGAAGCAAGCATGAAATCTTGGTCCCAAGAAAGTGGAAATTTGCCAGTCACTTCAATGATACAAGCATTTAATCCAGTATATTTAAGCTTTCTCCTTTTTTTTTTTTTTTTGCCTTTTTTTCTGCCTTTAACGGCAACTTGCAATTTTCCTAGTATGCACGGATCCCAATGGTAGAATTCAAGTTAGCTATATTTTTAGATCACGTCCCATACAAGAAATAGTATACTCTCTTCCCTAACATTTCTACAGGGGCAAAAATTCCTGTCCATAATCCCATGGCTACTGATTTCTAATGCAAATATATTTGGAGCCAAAGGCACAATATATTTTAAAGGAATTCTGCTAAAGCAGGAAAGAGGTTTGAACAAGTTTCTGTAATCCTAGGGTCTGTTACCCCTCTGCCTCCTTAAGGCACTAAAGGATTTCCAAGGATTAGTGGCAAAACCCAGCATGCACGTCCCTCCCTCCACCCCATAACCACAGTCAATTCAAATATTAAAAACCTTCATCTGCAAGTGAGAAATACAGGTAGATTTATGAAACACAAAAATCAGAGTTTCCACTTTTCAAAAGGCCACAAGGAGAAACATCAGCCATGCCTTAGCAGACGGTTTATCCTGGGAACTCTGCTGTGTATGTGACACATTTCCCAGCGACTGCATTATTCTGAATGTAACATGATTATCACGCCAGAGTCAATCATTGTACTTGCAGCATTTGCCATCCATAGTGGTGTGAAGAACAGAATTTGGGATTTAAAGGTTGCTTAAGGAGCAACCTGTAAGCTGCATTTTCAATATCTTCCAATGCTCTATACCGTAAAGTATACACAAAGAAGTGAACTGCCAAAGAAACCATATTTTCCATGTAACACTGCCCATCTTGTCTATTTAGGGTGACAGAAGAAGACTGCATTTACTTACAGAACTTAGCAGCATCTTAATTTTGACTAAAGAATTTGGTCAAAACAATATTGTGCATATAAAGCAATCAGAACAAAGCGCCCAATTTTTCATTCTCTGAAGGTTTACCACAACATGACAATACATGTAAAGCATGTGCTGGCACCTCTACCATAGATACCACATTAAACAAGTTAACTTCTGCTTAGTGAAAGAAACTCAAACTCTCTAACAAGTAGACAACACTTTTCACCGTAAGGCAACTAGAAAATAATAGCTAGGCTCTCTGTCTTAGCTAGCAATCTCACATAATCTCACATAATATCACATTACTGCTTTCTTACAGTGATTTGAGGCAAAGTTGGGATTTTACTCAGCTACGTGAAACACACCCACTGGTCTACCAATGTAATTAATAAACAGACTTTTCCAATTTTGGTTGGACAATTTTTGTATGAGGAGGTGGTAGAATTTCAAGGAGATCGATGTGATACAAGCCACAAAGAACGAAGAGTGTTCTACATTCCTTACACAAATTATTCTAAAATGAAACCAAAAGGCAGAAAGCTTAAGATGTTACAAAATGGACAGCTTCATCATCAACATTTATAATTTATGGTGGGAGATTTTGTGTAAATACCAGGAAAGAGGCCTGATATTTTAGTTCAACACTTAATTCAGAAGAAAGATGTAGGGTTTAATTGCCTGAGTGTTGTAGAAATTATGTATGTTTTCAGGTGGATAGCATGCAAATGGTAGAAAACTACACATATGTCATTGCTTTATTTTAGGAACTTGTAGTTAAGCTTCACATGTTACCATGACAACGTGTCATCTTGTTACTAATTGTAATCTAGAAATGCACATTACATTAATCTGATTTGGGATTCCACGGTTTATTCTTCTGCTTCCTTTCAAAGGATATCTGTAATTACTGGGCAACTATGCATTGTAAAGACAGCACATGCTAGCAATTAGCTCAACATTAAAAAAAGAAAAAAGGGAAATACAAGTCATAAAACAGTTATCAAAACTGAAAGTGCATCATAATGTAAGAGACAGTTTGAGAGCAGCTGCTGACGTTCAGGTCAGCACAAGTATTGCCACTGACTCCACATGGCTGTGTGCCTTTAGTTACAGAAGGGATGGAGGCACTCACAGGACCCTTTATGTACAGGCCTGGTGCCTGCATTCCCACCTCCCTGCCTTCCCAAATGGTACTCAGAGGTGAATAGTAGGGGTTGTGGTGTGTAATTTGTATTGTGCAGCATGGTTGCACAATGTGTTTACATCACGTATGCCACTACCAACCAGAGTGCACAAACCCACCTGCTTCTGAAAGTTAAATTCAGTGTGGCCTATTCATGTGGTTGAAATACTCAGAGTATTAGAACAAAGCACTTTGATGTTCCAAGTGCCTCTCAGTGCACATGAAGATTATTCCCAATTCCAACTTACCCTTGTAAAAATGCCATTCTGCCTCATTTGCCAAACAGTTTGTACCCTCAAGTATCACATCCTCAGATATACTAAACATCCCAACTCAGATCAAAGGCTCTTTGAGGAATGCTCAAAGCCACTCGAGGCTGAAGATATTACGTACCCACATGAGCGGAACCATGGAGATGGAGATTGTGCTTAACTTGGTAATTGCTTCAAAATGCAAATGCTGAGATCCCCAGAAAACAAAACAAAACTCAGACTCAAACATGCATTGGCCTGCCTGGCCAGCTTCCACTACAGGAGGTGGCTGAAATGGTGCAGACGGTAACTTAGGGCAACTTCTCACTTTTTCCCATAACATAGCAGCTGCAGTCACCTCCAGGCCAAAGCACATTTCATCACTCCTTCAGAGCTCTACTGCTTCTTCTGTGTGACTGATACATTCTTCCCTGGACAAGAGGAAGGAGGATTAAAAAAAAAAATGAAGAAAAAAAAGACAAAAGCATAAGATAAGTATCTGTATTTTCACAATTTAAGGAATTGTTTGTTTTTCATTCAAGGTCAAAATAAAGCATTTGGCAAGCGGTGTGCCCAGGTGCTTCCATACAAACACAGCATAATGGCAGCACATTGTAGAAACAGAACTGTCCAAAACATATTGAGACATTCTCCCATGATTTACTGATCTAGGGTGAAAAGCACATTCCATGCTTTTCCTTTTGCTACTTCCCTGTACACAAGATGAACGTCCATTTGTCAATATGGAAACAAGCATTCTCTGCCATCTTCCCAACACCATCTCATAACCCACTTGGCAGGGATGTACAGAAGTAGTCTAATGGATAAAGTTCAACTCATGGAATGATAGCCATCACAAATCCAACTTTCCAAGTAAGTCCTATTTCTATGACTCTTCTCACAAAAATATTCACCATTTGCATCTTTCCACTGATATTAAATTTCAAGGCCTGCAAAACATTTTATTAGGCTTTACAATTTCCACTAAGTCTGTCATTATTACTGTTAAACATCAACAGTGATGCACTGCTTGCATACTTAACTCTGGTTAAAACTTGATGTCTAGTGGAGAAACACACATCTTAGTACATTGGTGGTACAGGAAATGATAATAGCACACAAAATTTTGTTAAAAATATTGTATTGCAATTATTATTATAATAAATGACTGATGACAGTAATTAACTGTCATTACTAAAATGTGTCCCAGTCACCAACATGCTCCTCAAAAGAGAAAAATTAAAAACTAGGAAAGAAGAGAGCCTCTATGGCTTGTACTTCAGGATAGAAAGATTTTTCCAAGCATGAAGAACAGAACTGGAGAAATATCCTCAAGAGAGAGGCAAAGTAATAAAGGGGAGGTCATTATTTTTGGAGAAGCAGCTAGATGGATTATTGTAGGACACAAAATCAGTGAGATATCCAAGAGTCAGTCACTGATCCAGGAGAGTGCCAGCTGGGCAGGAGGAAATCAAGAATTCCTAGTGATGAGAGGCATTTAGAGCCCTTGCACACTCTCTGGTCCAGCTCTCCATCTTGGATCATCTTGGTAAATGTTCAGACTGGCTTTTCATTCAAAACAGCACCAGAAGCTTTCTGCAGTCTTCGTAAGACATTATACATTAATTCTGCCTCTGCTGTAGGTGCATCCAAACAAAATTGGGTTTGGAATTCCATCTCTTTGCGTCATCTAATGAAGTCCAGACTGTACTGCAAACAAAGAAAATCCATTGCAGCTCATTCTTATCTCCAGGCAAAGAAAGGGAACACTAATAAAGTCTCCATAGATCATCTTTTTGATTAATGTCTTTGTAGTTTAAGTAATCAAAACAACACCCCACAGAACACACTTTCATCCTTTGCTATCCACACCTTCCAAGGATTTTTCAGGATATCAGGTACTTTTTCATTTGGAATTAATATTACAATAAATTAATATTACAATATGACTTAGTACCAGCAGAGCTGGCCTTGTATTTTGGGATGGTCTGAAATACATCCCTGTCTCTCCTCTTCTAGTCATACATGAAGTTTCTTCTCTGTGATCCCGTCCCAGTACATAGGCTCTGGGGAGGATCAGGAGGGTGAGTTTCTAGGTTCTCCTAAAATTTAGCTTTATTTTAGAAGATAGAGAGGTTTCAGTTTTACTTCCTCAACTGGGTGCAGAGGAGCTACCCACTGTTATCAGTTGTCAGTTTACTGACTTGTTCAAAAGGAAGAATGTCCCTAAAGTATCAGGGATAGCTGTCACGGCAAACTATGCTTGAAAAGACTGTCACTGAAAACTGGTGTGGCCAGAGTCATGGAAGAGTTATTCAAACTTCATTCATTCAATGAACTTTCATTTTTTTGTACTTTAGTGATCACTTCTTTTGTTATCCACCAATTTAAATTTAAACTAAGTTCTCTAATTTTGCAAAATTGGGGTTAAAGAATATTTGTCAAATATGCACTGCTAAGAGCATTTACAAATGTAGAAGTCATTATTTGCCTAATATTTCCTTCAATTTTTATTATATTTTTCTTGCAATGTTAGCTGCCAATTTTCCTTTCTCATTTTGTCAGACTCTTCACTTTCTCTTTCCCACTCCTTTCATTCTCTTTGTCTGTTCTTTCTCCTTCCTATGAGAATTATTCACCCCCTCCTTTTATTGTCCACCTGAAGTCTTTATGAAACCTTGTGCTCCTCACAGTCTTACTTCCTTGAAAAATCTATCCTCCACCCTTCTCTTAATTATTTTTCTTCATACCACATATCTAACTAAGAAGTGCAGAACATAAACATAAACCACTAATGAATTGTTTTGTAATTACTCTGGTCAGGGAGGAAGTCTCTCTTGTGAAATGCTTGAGGAAAATAAGAAAGGTCTTAATGATGTTACTTTACCAAAGAAAAATATCGACCAAGCACTTCCAGGGCTCAAGCACAAAGGCGCAGTTTCCAACCATGCATCACAGAGATTAAAAACCAGCTGAGTCTTTATCAATGCTGTACCTAAGAGTTTCAGCATGGATATTTCTGATGCTCAGAAATTTGCTGGCCTCCCATTCTTTGGTAGGGCTAAAGCACATGGTTGAGCAACAATGCAGAGGCTGGGCTTGTGCTCCTTCACATCACAAGCAAAATCAATTTCAGTCACCAACACAAAGAACTGCTAATGTAGAAGGTCATTAAACAAAACTGATTTCTCTGTGACATTGGAACCTCAAAGGAAACCTTGAAACAAAAGTGATGACTGTGCACTGCTCTCTAAGCCAGGACCGAATAATTTCTGGCATAACAAAGATCAGTGATCCATATTCATGCTCTCACTTGATGTTCTCCAATCTTTTACCACCTCTGTGAGCCACCAGCATTTAATTGTTCTAGCTGGCTCCAGTCCTTCACATCTGTACTTGCTCATCCTGTGCTAAGTATCAGGAAACTGTAAGACCACAGGAAAGAACCTCAGAAGGTCATTTAGATGAACCTACTCCAAGCAGAGTCAGTTCCAAAGCCAGAGCAGTTTGCTCAGGGTTTACCTAATCAACCTTGAAAAACTCCTAAGATGGAGAATGCACAGCCTTCCTGGGCAGCCTGTCCCACTGCTGCACTGTCCTCATGAGGGAAATGCTTTTCCTGTATCCAGTCTGAAATTCTCTTATTTCATCTTGTGCCCACTGTATCTCACCATCTCACAATGCATCACGTTGAAGGGCCTGGCTCCCTCTGTGGTTCTGTGATTCTCAGCTGCTTCCTCACAGTTTCAGGAAGGCTACTGTGAGGTGCCCCCAAAGCTGGCTCTCCCCCAGAGAGAACCAGCCTGGACCCCTTGGCCTCTTCTCACAGAACAAATGGTCTGCTCCCCCAAGTACCTAAACTACCATTTTTAAGGAAGCTCAGAGAGCTCATACTGGTGGAACAAATCTAGCGCTGACCACCTCCTAAAGAGAGCTGTCCTGCTGGACTCCTCCACTCCAGTCAGCTCCCTGGACAGCTGAGCTCTGTGCCCACTGCCAGGGTCCATGGTCTCCATGCCCTGCCGAGCAGAGGGTGGATGGAAGTCATCTTTCTCCCATTAAGAAGGCACAGCAGTAAAAGCCTTGCAAAAACTTTTGGAGCATGCATCAAAGTCAGAATGGAATGAGCCAATACAGAGGCTTCAAAGACAAACAACACTGGGGCTGGAAGGAAGAAAACTAAGAGCTTCAGGACTGTACACACATTCCTAAAATCTCTATGGCATCTTCAGAGAGTGCCTGTTCCCACTGAGATTGGAAAAGACTTTTCAGATCATTGAGCCCACCTGCAATGAATGCACACAAAGGATTCGAAGTTAAATAGCTCCTTCCATTTAGAAGACAAAGATAGTAAAAGGAGGATGTTATTTCATTCTGGTCATCTGAAAGAAGACATGAAATATGGTGATACTACCATAAAAACATATTTAAATAATGTGTGATATCTGAAGTGGTTTCAGGTGGTGGACAATCATGCACTTCCAACTGCTGCAGTAAGACTTCAGAATGTCAGTTAATGCATATTGGGAACATTTCCCCAGTGTGTAGCCCAGCATTAAAGATTCTCAAGGCACCAGTACATGGTGGCTGCTCAGTACCTCAGCTCTGATGTGCAGGGCCAGAAACACCAGGTTTCCATTGGTTTGTAGCACTAGATGTATTTAAAGTGACGAAATTGTAAATTCAAGGAATTAATAAGATTTCTTTATATCCAGCAAAGAAATGCATATTTCTGCTATTTGTGAACAAATATTTGAGGAAGATACTATGCAACACCTAAAAAGAGTTTCTGCTGTAAATATAAAAGAAGTACTCTGCTGTGCCTCTGCCCTTATCAAGGGTCACAGATTATCCCTTCTTCAGAACCACTGAAGCACCAGTGCTTTCTATCATTATTCCGGAGCTACAGTAGCACAAATGAGAGAAAATGCCAGGCAAGAGGGCTTGTGCTATTCTTAAGTATTTTATAATTAAATTACAGATATTTTACTTGGTCTATCTAATATAATCATGAGCATCCAGTCATCTTGTCATTTCTATTAATTACAGAAAATCAATGTGTCTGTGGCACGTACACACTTCAATAGAAAATTATCTACCACAAATTGTTTAATATGTGTTTTCTAGTATCTTGTTTTAAAACATAAACATCCTCCTTTAGAAAAAATTTTATTGCCTGCAAATAGAAAAACTGGAAAAAAAGAAAGTGATTACAAGAAAAGAAATGTTGCAAAGCTGCATTTTGCCATAATATACATGGGATCCCTCAGCTGTTTGGTAAAAAAATGCTATATAACCAAGAGCATGATCTTTGCAAAAACATTTGATTTCTGTGCTTGGTAAAAAAAGAGAAGATCGAATAGTATTCAGTGTAATCTTCTCATTTACAAATCGCTGCTTCTAAAATGCATTTCTCCTTGATGGATTCACTTTGGAGCTCAAGAGGTGTGAATACCATTAAACTCTCAATGAAGACATATTGATCCCAATTATAACCAATGGCCAACAGAGCTTGCCTATATCTCAGAGAAAAGGAATTGCATCCAAGGGAAAAAAACCCAACAATCAACTAACCAACCATGAATGCTGAAAACCACAAATAAATTATGCTCTCTTCTGTTAGAAAATTATATTATGTATTTCTATGTATTATTATATTTCTACATATTACTATATTATGTATTCTTGTGCTTAATAAAGGTATTAAATACTAGACAAGGTTACATGTATAGATCTCATTCAACATCATTGCTCTGGCTCTATGTCAGTTTCTTTCTTATGAAGCTAATGGCGTAATTCTGGAAAAATGAATTCATGAATGATAAATGAGCCTTGTCTTACTCAACTCTATGGAAAATACATTATTTTCATGAACAGTAGGATTTGGGCAATATACAACAATACAAGCAGTGCTGCTATTTAATGCTACAGAGCTCTTCATAAAAATGTCACACACACAAAGACACTCATTTTCACACTGCTTGGAGAAGAACAACTTAAGAGGCTTAATTAAGAGTGGGTAGCTATAGTGAAGAGGACTTGCAAATGTGAATCTTATAAATGTGCATGGGCAGTTGAACTCACTGTCATACTGAACATAATTTTGGAAGTTAATTTCTTCCGTTAATGGACTATCAATATATATAATACATTTGCTTTCAAAAAATGTCTTCTAGAACAATATCTCTGCAATCCTTTGCAGCTCTGAGATGCAAATGCTTACAGAAGATCCCTGATGTCTAACCTCCTGCTCATCAAATATTCCACAACTTTGCAGGCAGGCAGCAGTAACAGACACACTCCTGAAATCAATTGCTACCCCAAAATCTTGGACATGCAGCCAAGGATAGCTCACTTGCCAAGAGGCTTAGGGTGAAGCGTGCTGATATGAGGCAGTTCAGCAATTTAAAATGACAAACTAGGAAACCTTGAAGACTGATCACAGATTGTTGGAACACACGCATAGAAAAGGAAAAACCATCTGGATTTTTTTTTTAAGATAGTGTTCACCCAGTGATAGTCCTAATTAAGGAGTGGCCCTATTCTAATTTAAAATAAGAAACAATTAAAACACCTTTGTATTCAAAGGATCTTCCACAGGACTCCATTTACTTTGCTGATTTGATTTTCCTGTAATGGCACTGCCTCACTTAGACAGCTCCAAGCCTTTATTAGCCTTGAAAATCTAACTGCACTTATTAAACACAGGGACTTTTTTTGTGGTAAATTATGCACATGAACTTAGTGTTATTTACATTTCTCCCATTAAGACAATCATAATGGATTTAAAGGCTAATGTAAATGAGTTAACATCATACTACAGAGACAATAACAACATGACATGTCCAAATACGATGGCAGAGTGGTACCTTCTATGTATCAGGCACATTGCTTTTGAGGAGCATCTCACAAAAATGATGCAACCCAGTACAATGAAAAAGCAAATTCCAGAAGGATTTTCTTGTCAAGTCAAAAATGGAGAAAACCTCCATCTTGTGCATGTTTTGCTGAGGTTAAAGAAGTGAGCATTATCAAGAAATTACCACCTGTAACAGACAGTAGGAACAACCCACAACAAATACTTCCCATCTAAGGTAATTCACTGTGTGCTTTAGTACTATAATGCATCCAGTTACAACTGGGACTTAAATGCAATGGACAGATTGACCCACAATAGTCCCACAGCTTCCCTCCCCTGCAAAAAGATGCAATAAAAAAGCATTCAACCTGGTTGTTTTCAAATCCTTCCCCTTACCGTTTCTCAAGGAGGCACCCTTAACACAGAAATCATCATGATTAGATTCTGCTGGCAATGTGTAATATCCTTCTCACAGAGCAGCTGTAGAACACCACTGGAACAGATATATTTGCAATAGGTAACAGCCATGAACCTTGTAAATAACATGCTTACCACAAGGTGGTAAGTACAGCTATGAAAATATGAAAAACCTGCTGGGATTGAAGAGCACAAATTGTGAGCAGGACAAAATAAGGCCCTTGGAAGTGGAGGCTGTTTGAGCCCTTCAGCCTCTGGAACATCCTATCTCCTTCCTAGATGACCCTCCCGGGCAGTTCTAGTCACATTTTCATGGTAACAGCTGCACACAAGACCAAGGGTTGTATTCATCTAAGGCACAGCACCCTTTGGGCCACAGGGGCTTTGTCCTGGGGACACCAGTGATGCCTGCAAATGCAGACCTGCCCATTGTCCTTCAGGGATTTTAATGATCTGAAAAGCACTGCAAATATCTTACAGAAAACCATTCATTTAAATTATTTGACTTAGGGGAAGTCACAGGCTTTTTTTTTTTTTTAAGTCAAGGTCATTAAGAATAGCTCACTCTGTACGAGACTGATTTTATGACTCACAGGAGACTGGAAAAATCAGCAGCAACACTGCATATTTAGAGTATAATGTTTAGTCATCAAAGACACTCTCAGAGTTATTGCCTCCTCCTTAGACACATTTTTTTTTTAATTGCTACAACAGAACTGCAGCAGTAACAAAGAAATATCTTCCCCTAAAATGCACAGTCATAGGAGTAACTGATCAGCAGGTTTGCCTTGCTCCTATCAGCCTAAGAAAAACAGGCAAGTGAATTCACATTTCAGCAAAGCATTTTTATCCCACTACCTCTCCAACCATGCAGGGAAAAATTATGTATATGCATCCAGAGCAGATTAAGCAGCATCTGAAGAGGAGGATTTCTAGATGCTCTCCACCCCACAGCAAAAGCTTAGGAAGACACAAGTATTGAAACATTTCTGTTTTGCTTTGTTTTCCTTGCCTGATCTTTATAAAGTCCTGATAAATACCAGAATAACTGCTAGAGGAGGTCAGATTTTAATTTTTTTTTAAAGTAGTAATCCAAGCAGTATAATTACAAGTCTGTGAGCAAATAGCAGGCTTTCTGTTCCCAGATGAACCCACTGCAGATTCATGTATCAGCCTGCACAGCCCTGTCAGACAGACAGAGGATGCACAGCTGTGGCTGCAGGATCAGGAGGGTGATGGTACCTTTGAACACCTCATGGCAGAGCCAGACTTGTCACCCCCAAAGCCTCCAGATGAACAGTGAATCTTGCCCAGCCACACCAATCTAAAGACTGCAGAATTTAATAACTGCAACACATTGCAGTTGAGTTGCAGTTACTGCAATGTATTTTAATGTACCACCAACAGTAAAAGCCTAGATGGTTTTATCACAAATCAAACTCATTGGAAATTATTCAGTAAAACAAAAACATCTGTTATTCCCCTTGATATTTACAGAGGCAAATCAAGTTTCCCTGGTCCAGCTTTACCCCCTGTGATGGAGGATTCAGCATGCAGCATATGACCTACATAGCAGGAAGTCAAATTTTCTTATATTCCTGTCCCTCTGAGCACTGAAAAATTTGGAAATCAGACAAGATGAACGCAGTGGCCCAGATTCTCTCTGTCATTTGAGCAATTTTGCATTGCATCATTAGTCCTAATTCACCCTGCAGGGGCCACAGTCATGACATCAAGCCACAGGGCCCATCATCCTCCAGCTCTATGTCTAGGAAAAGCAAGAGGATGTTCACCTTCCAGGGCTCCACAGCTGCTAAAACATCATTCTGTAGCTGTAGATTAGAAATATAAATTACAGCAACCTTTAGGATGCTATAATTCACATTGGCAATATCTGTACTGAATTTTGAGTACATGCTTGGGGCACATGTGTGCCTGGAAAATTCTCCTGTGCACACTGTTCAGACCAACATCTCTAGTCAGACACAGACCTCAGGGTCAATCCTAAAGCAAGCATGGGAAGAAGGGAAAAAGCACATGTATTTAATCTACTTTCCCAGTAACATCACACTAGCCACTATGTCAGTCAAGAGCCTTCCCAGAATAACCCTGTCTTCCAATATCTTTAGGACAACTGAGGTTTGTAGGCCATCTGACTGCAGGCAGGCTAGTGCTGTGTGAAGAGCTGCAGGTGACCCATATCCCAACTTCAAAGATCCTGGAATAGTGTAATTATTTCTTTGTCCTCTCTTCTGCCTCATTGAGCTTTTTATCCCTGATATCTACAGCAAAGGGATGCAGGCCCTCCAGGGTCAGGTGCTGACACATTAGGATATCTGCATGGGGTTACTAAAAGTGGTCAGAAACATTTTTAATGGCACATTTGACTTTGATGACACTGCAGAAATCACACCCGATTTCTTGCCAGGTCCTCTTGCCTGTTCTTCAAGTGTATTCCTGACAAGTTGACAGAGAGTGGGAGTTAGAAAGAAGTTATTGCTCCAGGATTATCTCAGAGATTGCAGAGCTCCTAAGATGCTGGCTCCTCTACAGATCTCATTAGGCAGGATGCCAAGAAACTCAGAGCAGAGTCTCTCTGCCCATAAACTCCAAGGCTGCCAGCTCTCAGCTCACCAGGCAGAAAGAAAAGAAGCAAGAGTCTGGAAGCTCTGGAAATGTGCAACTCCTTGGCACCCTAGGCAGCCGGAGGATCCAGACAGAATTCTTCAAGCTGGGGACCCCAGAGCTTGATGTTTCTAATTCTAGATATTATTACCTTCAGACTAGATGATTGTTGTAGGTCCATTCCAACTGAAAAAATTCTATTTTATTCACTAAGGATGGAAAAAAATACTAATTTTCATTTCAAATCAGAATACAATCAAATTAAACAAATCAATCAAAATCCTCTGCAAATTGGCATGATCTTTTTTCATGCTGCACCACTTGAATAATAGGCTGTTTTGGCTGGTGTACAACATACTTTGTGGTCCCATTCCCTAAATATACAGACTGTACCATTAGTCAGCAGACTGAGCTTGTATCCTGTTAACCACCTCCTCTCCCATCCTCTTTGTCCCAAGTATTTGAGCCCTCCCAATTTAAGTTTCAAAACCAAGCCCTTTAGGGAATAATATGTTTTGTGGAGTTTCCCATTGTAAACATACCTGGATTTTCTATCTTCATGTTAGCTAAACTGAACAGGATTTATTTTTCTGAAACTCCTATTAGCACAAAGCTCTGTATGCAGGTCAGCAGGATTATGTAACAGTGATGCATCTGGCTCTCTGTCCCACATAAGTAAAACAGAATATGCTGTGACTGCTACCTAACCTTGTGTGCTGTTCATCAAAGGCTCATATCCATCTTTTTTTTTTCCTGTTAAGGGAGACCCACTGAAACCTCAGACTTCCAAAGACCAACTTTCCCAAAGACCTGTAATTGTTACATGTTCCCCACTGGGTGCTTACAATCAGACACACTGGACCATTTTCATGAGGCTTTTTTTTTTTTTTAAGTTCTCTAGTGCTCATCCATTCAAGTTAGTTTTGTTTCTGGAAAGAAGATACTTTGATTTAATTTGTATTAGTTGTATTTTACTATAATCTTTCAAGATTAATTGTTATCTTGTGAGTTCACTCCAGCACATTTTCTTGCAACTGCTTCTTGGTCTGCATTTTCCTTTGACCTTTTCCATCTTGTCACACATCCACCAGTCACTCCAGTGAAATGCTCACAGAAGTGGTCAGGGATTCATACACGTTCACAGGGCACAGCATGGAATAGTCTATCCAGTCTCAGATGTTGTAAAAATCTTCTCTCCATTAAAATTAGGTCAAGGTATCTTGCAGGGGACGGAACACAAATCAACAGCAAGTGCCCAGCTCTCATGCTGAAAGGAAGAATGCACAGATCCATGACACACTCACACATTCTTGAACAGCAGATTTGGCCTACTACAGCAGGCACAGTGATGTGTTTTGTTCAGCTGTCAAATACATGTAGACATCTATGCAAATCCCAGGTCTAGATCAAGCACATAACTCTAACTTGTAACTCTAGCCTCCAGCTAGTGTGGAAATGAAATCACTGACTTCCTATAAATATGCAAGTATGTTTAAATGCAAGGTGATCTACCAAGAACAAGGAGAGCAGCCCACGCTTGCAGAATGGTGGATGTGTCCAGAATAGCCCTAAAGGAAGATCAGAGGCTGTTCTAACAGGCAAGTCAGCACATCTAACAAGCACAAACCAGAAAGACCAAACAGGACTTGGCACATAAACCAGCAGGCTGATAGACAGACAAGCCTTTGACACCTCTCAGGGGTACCAATGCTGAGGAGCACATGTGAAGGAGGATTTCCCTAACATTACTCGCAAGTTTGAGAGTTTTCCAAATAAATGGCCTATTCTGTAGGTATGGATTTACACTTCTTGTGTGTGTATATTTAATTCCATTTTTACAAATAAAATACTGGCACTAGGCCAGGACAATAATTCAATACCAAGTTCACTAAAACCAATGGCTTTCTCTGTATAACCCCAAAACTCCCTAAATTCACATCTGTAATAACATCCAGAGCATGGCCTTTTAGTTCATGCACAGAGCAGACTCATCCACTGAGTAATCTGATGCTTATTTAATATATGCAGTGCTATACTAAGCCCAGTTAATCAACACCGTCTATTCTGAAAGCAGAAAAAAAATTCTGTATGTCTATCACACTCCATCAGCTTTCCCCACTCAGTTTAAGCAATTAGTTTCAAAGACTTCCTGACTAAATTTACATAAAATACATCCTTCCCTCCTATACTTTGTTAAAGCATTATGCTGTAATTTTGTAAGGTGTTCTTGGAGATCAACAGTGGCAGAGAAGTACCAGAGATTACACTATGCCTTGAGCACAGTCCCAGGAATTTATGAGAGCAGCAATTTCCTGGATCACTTCATCACCTTCAATCGACTTAAATGCTTGTGGAGCAAGAATGTTATTTATTGTCAGAGACTTTCTGGGTCTGTCTGCAGAGAGATGTCTGTGGTTGCAGATGGAATAGGCAGATGAGAACAGCTGTCAATGGATGTAAAGCTGCAGTTGAAACATCAGCAAGACTCATTGGAAAACCTCTGAAAGAAGGAACTTCAGTCGTTTGCAAGGGGAGAAGGTGGAATGACATACTTGGAGAAAATTTTGAGGTCCAGGCCTCTGATGGTCAAAATGTTTGGTTACCAGGGTTTTTTTAGCCAGGACTCCAGCTGGCATAACTTCATGAGCTAGCTCAGTTCTAGGCTGATGAATTAAGCAGGTGGTGATGTATTTGTGGCTTTCAGTTAACGACTTGGTCTTGCAAAACCTCGTCACACTGATCTGTTCAAAGTGCTGGAATGGGAACAGCATATTCAGGAGACTTACAAGATGAAGCCCAAAGTACTAGGACACAACAGTTGTGTTGGCAACAAGCTACTGCAAACAGTTGCATAAGCTGAAGAGAAGCAAGAGCAATAGTTCCAAGCGTCTGCTTTTAGCATTATATTTACAGCTTCTCCCTGACTGTACATATATTAAGCAGATTGCAAACTTGTAGTGAGTGGAGGGAACAATCTGGGTATTTATAAGGCAGTTAACCTTTGGAAATGGCCTTTGTATTAACACTGAACACGTCTGCTTCACGGTCAGAGGACCAGTGTTTTCATCATTTGGAAAAATGAGAAAATATCTCATACCTGTGGAGATAGCCAGAAAGAAGATTTTATCCTTGCACTCTGAAAGATCTTGGCTGATACAGACTAGATAAAGTCAATGCAAACCTGGGACAGCAACGAAGCACAGACAGTGGCAGAGAGAAGCCACTCCAGAACACATGCCAGGCTGAGGATGACCTTTCACCGTGGAATATTCCCATTTACTTTCTTCTAATCAAAACAAACACACCACACCCATCTTTGTTCAGAAACCACCTGTGAGTATCAATTATCAGCTGGGCTCCTCAGCCACATAATTTATCTAGTATTAAGATGGAACCAAAGAAACCCAAACAACAATGGTTGGCATGACACTTATTTTTCTGACCTAACTTCAGTGTTTTTTTTGTTTCTAGCGCAACTCAAAAAACCCATGTAAGAAAATCCCTGTCATGATGGGAAAAAATATTTTATTTTTAGATTTGGTAAACCCATCCATCAAGAAAAGGAAACAAAATGAAATTGAGAGCTGCAGTAACACTGCCATAGGATAAACATAATGTTGTCATTGACTACATCTATGGAAACAATTAACTGAAAGTACAAGACACTGCTGTTTACAGAGGTTCAGGGCTGATTTATTTGGGTTACTTCCAGCTTAACAAGCAATTTCATAAAAATATTTCAATTATACTGTGCATACTATACTCTCAAGATGCATACTTTAATTTTATTGGCTGATTCAAAATTTTCTTTCTGATAAAAGACAGTGGAAGCCAGAACCGGCCTTCCACTCACCTTCAAAGACACAAAACCAGCAAAGCAACTTTTGGTTTACTCCAGTGGGAACTCATGATGGTCCCTAATTGCATATTAATACCATGAATTATTCAAAATAACAGCAGGTAACAACAAACATTCTGTTAAGCATAATGATACAGCTTAAACATGAAAAGCCAAACAAGGAGTATAATTAACAACTAGAAAAGCAGAGTTCAATTAAATGGCAAATCCCACTGTTGTTTATGCACTTCATTGGTGGATGGTTAATGCCACTAACTTCAGAAGTGCAGAACTGCTCTAGCCCCAGAAGACACAAGGCTTCAAAGATTCCCTCTTGCTCCATGGGAAGATGGACCAGGAGGTTTACAAGGACACCCACTACAACCAGTCCCACTTCACTTCAGCAAACAAGAGAGAGAAGTCTCCATCTGCTTTCAGTTTGCTGTTCTCATTGGGAATATTTGGAGGGGAATTTGATACGGGCCATACTCCTCTCCCTTCAGCACATTTGTCCAGTAAAATCTTGCTCCAGCTGATTAGGATTCACTATATTATTCACCGTTACCATCAGTAATTCCAGCCCTGTTTTCTAAATGTTAAAAATGAGGCTCAAGTTTAAGAAACATTAAGAAATGGTTTTGCTGCCATTCGGCAAAGCACAAGGGGTACTTCATGGGACCAATTACTGCCTCTTCTACACAGTTGCCTGACTCAGTGTAGTGTAAGGTAAGTTGTAATGATGTATCTAGAAGAAAAGAAAAAATCAGTTCCAATCCAGGAACACAGAAATAAGGCTTAATATTTTCATGGTTGGAATTGTTCACATACAAATTGTACAAAGTGAGATTTTTCAGAAAAGAAAGCAAAGGGAAAAAAATCACACCCTTCTCCCTAGTGAAGATCAATCATTTAGCAAAGTACAGACCCCCTGCATCCTCTGTCTCATAAACTACTACAAAAGAATATAATTTAGGCAATCTAAGAAGTCATGGCACATGCTTCCTCAGAAAAGTGTTGCACTGGTTATAAGGAGAAAATTCAACTCAAAAAAGGGGAAAAGTTAAAATATAAGTACATGCTGCAGTGCTCTTTAATGATTACAGATGACCTTCTCTTTTGACTGAAGGCCTCAGGTTGGAGATAATGCATCTAACATATTACCAGCTATACCTCATTCATTTTCAATTTACATTTCCTATCTCCCCAAGCAATCATTATTTAGCGATACAGAAAAGACAATTCAAATCCTCCTTACACCCAGAAGTCATTTTATTCTAAGTGATATGAATTAAGGGATGTTGGCAAGCTCACAGGGAAAACTAGACCTTCACTGAAAGCATGAACTAATTTTTAAATAAAATGGTTTGTTCACCCTTTATTTCTTCCCACCCTTCCTCACTCCATTATAAATAGATTTTTATGTGATGTCTTCTGAAGATTCAGCAGCAGCCCTGGGATGAACCAGTCCAACTGGTGTGCTACTCTGATGGAAAGCAGCTTCCCAGATCACAGCTTCTTCCATTTCTCACATCTGTGCACAGGCTGCATTGAGGAATAGAATGACTGTGCTTTCTCACCATTCAACCCCAAGCCAGCATTTAACTTGCAGTATCGGACACCAGGTTCAAAGGTCAGTTCTCTGAGCCATTTTTAGCCAAAAAGCCAGAAGTAGATTGTCCCAGCTAACTATGCAGACATCCTGTATTGCACACCTTTGCTTGAACATACCAAGCAGTTGCAGTTATGTGGCTGATTGTCCTGCAAATTCCATAGGCCTGAGACAGAAAGGGCACCAAGCCCATAAAGAATGACACTGGGCAACTTCTAGGTACCCTCACTTCACTAACATTTCTTATGGAGGCATTACACATTCTGTCTTCGCTTCAAAATATGTAAACCACTCTCTTTTGCAGAAGCAAAAGGAAATACACAAATTCCTTCCAGCTTCCTCTATCATTGCCCAAGGGATTTACGCAAAGAGTCAGGCATTCTGTTACCCATCTGATTCTGGTGCCCAGCTGCCTTGCATGCAGGGGCCATGCCTATCCTCTTATCACTGGGGTCTAAGCACTGAAATGTGCTCAGCAGTGCTTTGTGCAAGGCTACATTTTCACAGGACTAATACACACAAAAAACTCCCTAATCTCTGACAGGAAGAAAAACAATGTGGATGCTTCCCTGATCCTGCAAATCCTTGGTTACACAACACACAAGGAACGAGCAACACAGATAAGATCTTTTCAGGGGCAGAACCTATTTTATCAGCAGAGATTGATACACTGTGCACTGTATGAGTGTACACCAGGGTGTACACCAGTGGGAACTGTTGGGAGAATTTTAATTTCCATGAGTCTAACATTATTCAGTCTGCTGAAGTAATGCCCACCTTGAGATGCCTAAGTGGGTGTCAGCTGCAAGGGAAGTGCTTTTCCTCTCTCCCACTTTTGGCAACACCAAATACTCTGAACTGAAAAAAATACAAATGTGAGCAAATTACAAATACCCAAAAATTCCCTGTGTCCCACCAACAAGGGGGAAGTACTTTTTTTAAAAGTTCTCTCCAATCTAATTACATCACAAAATTAGAATAGAATATTCCAACTTATTAAATTACTTCTTCAAGGATGCAAACCAGCAACTGCTGTCTCATGAGCTGCCCTGCAGCTGTGTGAAGTAACACAACAACCAGCTAATGCAATAGCCATCTCTAGCCCGTGACCTGGAGGAGGGAGTGGGTACAAGTTTGTGTCTGAAGCTGTATGCTACATGTTCCACCCCTTCCCCTTTCTCCAGAGGAGAGCTCATTTCACGGCCAAACTTTTCAGTTGGTTCTTGAGCACAAACAAAACCACCTTTGTGCTGGGAAGGAGGCAGGGAAAGCAATACAAGCGGAATTTCTGATGCAGAATCTTTCTTTCTGTTGTTCCCCCTGCAGAAAGCTGCCCGGCCAGCAGCAGCCTCTCGGCAGGAGCGGGCTGACAATCTCAATAAAGCCAGTTGCAAAACTGATCTGGCTTTTCAGGGCCAGACAAAAAGGAAAAGAGTTGGGACCCTTCTAAAGCAATGAGAGGTTTCCTTTGTAGGACTGAAGGCTGAACAAAGGCTCACAGAAGACTAGAATTTTAACTCTTTCCTTATTTCACTGTTTTAGGCTCGAGTGGTATTTTACAGACTTAGCCAGCAAATTCAATTGGTAGCACAGATGAGCCTTTGGCTACAGGAGTAGTTTTAGGCTTGGTTTCCAATGAAAATGGAGCAATCATCATTACTCAATGATGCCTACACTCAGTAGTGCCTCTTTTTATCTGCATTCCTGCATCACTTTTTAATCCAGTGGCCATACTTAACTAAAACCAACTCAGGAAAAAAGCCTCAAACTTCCTACAAGAATTTCTTACAAGAGGCATGGTAAAAGCAAACAACTCTCACAGGAAGCTTCCTTACTATACAAAAAAAAGTACTCAAGTTAGGATTTCCCCCCTGTAGAGTTCACATGGGTCCTCTACATATCAAAATATTGCAAAGCTTCCCTGGGGGTACAAGCCCACGGAGTAGCTCTCAGGAATATTCAATGCACAGGCAAATCTCATTCAGAACTTTGTAGCTTCTCACTTGAAAATTCTCATTCCTTTGTCATCAAGACAGGTCTCCATGAGAGACCAGCACTAGCATTTAATGATGCCTATTACAAACCACTCTGTAATTGGGTTGTTTCTCCTATAAAACAAAGTGTCTAGTCCCCACTAGCACTGGGCTGTATCTTCAACAACTGCATTCAACAACATGGGCTTACCTCAGCTTCACAGAAAACACTTTTTCTTGGTTTTCAAAATATCTGAACAACATCTGCATCTAGAGAGCAGGTTCCACACATGGGATCCACAGCAGTCTATCTTTTGCCAGTGTGACTGACGACGGGAACAAATGAACATCATCTGTGCCACAATTCATGGGCTTTCTCAGTGAAGAGCATCTCTCTAATTACTAACCTGTTTCACAGGAAATTGGCTTCAAGTGCCAGCCTTTCTTATACACCCCAAGTCAAGGCCCTAATTCATGCAGGACCAAGTGCTTATCCAATGGATCTAAGCATCACATTAAGCAGAATGCTGTTGCAAGCACCCCTCAATTATTTTATTTATCTAGATAGCCAGATCCTTCACTGTCTTTGCATTGGTAATGCAAGGTTACTATAGCAACATCTGTGACCTGCCTGATCAAGATAGCAGAGAAGAGTTGATGCCTGGATTAATGTATTTGTAGGCTTAAATAGGAACTCTAAAGATTAAAGATTAATAGTCTATGAAATTCATATGTACTCTACTCATGATGTTACACTTATCCCATTTCCTCTCCTTTTCCAAAAACATTTATCTCTAAATAATAGAGTATGTCATGCAATATATTATGACAACACTATTTAAACTTGCTGTTTATTTTTTGTTTTCAGCTTAGCACACAACTAAACTTCTTCATAAGGTCCTAAGACTAATGTATATTTTACACAATGGTTCACCAATTTATTAGCATCTTGTAGAAGATAGAGTTCTTAACCAGATTTTCAGATTCTTTAGATTTCCACAATATTTAAAGTAAGAAAATTCAGGACAAGTCAGCCAGCTAATGCAACATTAAACACAGAGACATCTTCAATTTGCTTTTTATTTTCCTGTACTTAGTAGGTGCTTTTTAAGAGTCATTGACTTTCATTCAACTAGAGACTTGCTTGCCAGCAGTCTGTAACTAGTCCATAACACATCAACATACATTTAGATGTTTCCTTGACAGCTGTTCTGCAGACAACAGAAGACATTGCTCCTGAATCCAAGGCTGGAGGAAAGGTGCTCACACAACCAGGAGGGTGACATGAAGGAGTTGGACAGGGAGGAAGGTACTGGGGAACTGAGGCAATTTTTTTCTTTTCTTTTTCTGGTTTGTCATTAAAGTACAGGTTTAGCTCCTGTAAGAATGTCAGGCAGAAAAGATGGTTTTACTCTGGGTTTCCTCCATTACTGCTGCACAAACTGCCTGAGCGGGCACACATGATCATGGATCAGAAAAGCATGAGTAGTTCTACCCAATTTTAACTGCTTCAGGTTCAGGACAGGCAAGGGATTATCATTCTAAGTAATCATTCAAGCAAAAGAGACAAAACAGTGGGCCTTCAAGTGTGACTTCAGCAGCATGTAAGTCATATAATGATCTTCCACAGAGTCACAAATGTCTCCAGGAGACAGCAAATGAGTGTTCATTGTTCTCTCTCAAGCAAGTCCCTTCTTTATTTTTTTAATATATTTCATGCTAATATAATTGTTCTCTGAGCCAGTTTCTTCTCCCAAAGGCAGCCAGATTACTTTTCTATTTTCGGGAAGGAGGGGAACTGAGCTTCAAAGTACAGTGCCTCAAAGCCATGCACTATAAAAACCTCCACCAGTATCAGTGGAAGAACTGATGGGGACGAACTAAATCCACTGTAAGAATATTCCATCACTGCAGTCTTGACACAAAATGCAGACTGTTTTGGCCTTGGAGTTTCATAGAGCAGACAGCTTAAGGGATTCTTGGACTGAAAAGCTCTGTCATCGTATGGTTAGTTGGATCTGGGGTTTTTTTGTTGCTTTGTTGGTTTTTGAGCTTTGATTTCTTACTGTTGGTGATTTAGCCAACAAAGAGCTTTGGTATCTCCTGCATTTGGCCTTTTCTTTCTCATTGTTTCAACTGCAGTCTGTAGCCAGAATAGGAAAGATAGACCCTCACAAGTCCAATAAAAATTTTTGTTAGTCCACAGCCATTTTGCAAAAAAGCCACTTATTTCAAAGATATGCAGTTGAGACTGTAGAGGGAAGAAGCTGATTAAATTGGGTCCATCCACCTGGTTTCCCAGTATTGTTGGAGTTCTACCTAATTCCAATCAACCTGCATAATTGACACCAAGCCAAAAATCATTGCACCATATGTCAACTTCACATTTCCAACTTTTAGACTTACTTCCCTTTGATATTTTAAGGCTTTTGGCTAAGATTTTTAAAACTCGCCTTCCCTAACCTCCCAGCTATAATTAAATGGCCTGGTTTTATAAAAGTGCTGAGTGTGTCACACCGTCACAGAGGCCTGAATGGTACTTAGTGTTTCTTGGTTTCAGTCTCACACGTCACAAGTTAATCTTCAGAAAGTCTTAACTGCATTTCCTGCAACACTCACATCAATCACCAAGGAAAAATCTTCCTGTGCTCCCAGCATAACAGGAAGATGAGAGGAGGTTTTTTGTCCCATCATCGTTGCATTCCCTTGTGTCTTTGCAAATGAATATTACACCTCTCCAGTTAATATGACCATGCATCATTTCTTCTCACCTCTTTGCACCCTCCTGTGTTCTAAGCCTTTTATTTTAATTGACTTAAGAAAAGGTTTTATTAAAGAGGACAGCACACTGACTAGCAATTAAAATCTATCAACATCATTTCTGCAACCTCAAAATCCTAGCCTTTCTCATCTTTTGCAGAAAAGGGTCAAATAGTCTCTAAAAACAACACAAAGACAAGGAAAAATATCCATAGATGTATCATAGGAATCACAGAAACTTTTAAAATTTATTTTTGTGTTAAAAGTTTCACTCACTTTTGTTGGTAAAACTGGCCTAAAATATCTTATCCAAAATACCCATCTAAAAAGATGCCTAGTAAAAGCCTCTAGTGGTAAAAGACTGGATTTTTTTTTCCGTTCTACCAGGATTTGCACCAACAAAGAGCAGTGCTGACATCATCTGCATTTTAATGTGACTTTGTAGGTCACTCTTGAGCCTAATCTGGGATCTAAAGCAAAAGAAAATTTGGTTCAGCTTCTTTCTCGTATCCAGACTTCTTGGAAAATGTTGGAGAAATCCCTCAGGCTCTCTGTGTCTTGACTGCTGCCTTGGAAAAACACTGATGTAACAACTATGCCAATGTTTAAACATCTGCCTAACCCCTCAGTTTATCTACACCTTTAGTGAACTGTCTTCTGCTATTGAAGTTCATGAAATTTTCCTAAATATACACTTAAGCAGTTTTGCTGATATGGCACTGTAGTGTACAGAGCATTCCCATCTCTATGGTGATATCAAAAATATCTGAAGCTATATAATAATGTATATTTTATTGTCATGAACCAGTTAATATTTTCTTAAATCCCAGGCAATCATGTTCTGCCTTTGTTAAAGACTCCATGTGCTCTGTGTGTCCAGATTGAAGCCATTAATCTCTCCTGTTTGTCACCTCCAGATTAAAGCAGTTTTGTGACCACAGACAGTGTAGTGTGCTCCTGGTGCTGGAACAAAGCTCTCTCTCAGGAGCCTCTACTTATGTACAAAGGGTGAGAATTGAATGTTTTATGAAGAGCATCACAAGTAAGAAGGGAACTGTGTATTCCTTCAAGCTTTGAACCTAACTGAACTGCATTTCACTACTGGCTTTAACAGGAGCTATTTTATGCTGCTAAAAGCATGCAAATAAGTTAGCAGCAAATAACTTTTCCCAAGTTACACCAGTTTTTTCAAGATTGTATGATTATGGCAACAAAGAACATATATTTGCAACTGTCTAAAAAGCATCTGATTATGAAATTCTGTTTGGTTTTCTTTCTTAGCAAATGTTTGCTTTTAAAGGCTTTTTGTATTTTGTGAAAAATACGTAGGAGAAAGAATTTTCTTTCTTAGGCAATTTTTAAATATTTTGGTAGAGAGCACTGAAAGCAAGTTTGTCATAATAGAACTTGACCTACTGATGTGTTTGAAGTTACCTTTAGTGAGTACAAAACCAGCTAAAACACAGTTAAAATATAAAATTACCATTAATACTATGTGCTTTGTCTAACTTAGCAATTGATGAAATGCAATAGGAACAGAGAGAACAGAAAGCTGGTATTAAGGACTCAGTAGACACACTGTACAAATTTTGATTCTTGATTTTGGAATAGCTTTAGTCTGATCTGATGAACTGAAACCCATCAGCAGCTGGAAAGCATTTTTCAGTATAGATTCAACTTTGAAGAAAATAATTTTGCCTACTGCACTATTTTATTTATATTGCAGCAGAGGGAATGAGCAGGGGATTAATTTCAAAAATGTAAACTAAACACTCAGACCAACACAGGCAATCTGAGTGCAATTTAGGGATTAGAATGTGAGTCAAACACTTCTTATAAAAAAAAAAAAGAAGTAGTGTCCATCAGCACTCACAGAATTTTTGACTTTACCCGAGACAACTAGTTTTCTTCATCATTAGCTTTCTCTTCTATTCACTGCAGTATGGTATTTGCCAAGGCAGTTTTCCATCTTACCTGACGTAGATTGAATGATACCTCTGTTAAAAAAGAGAGGGTGCTAAATTATATTAAAGATCTTCTAAAATATTAAATCTGCATCTGTTGAATAAGCTATCAAATATAATCAGAGACTAAAGATTTTGTGTGAAAATTTTCAATTTAAGCTTTACAAGCATTAATTAAAAATAAACCAGCAAACATGCAGAATCTACTGTACAGCAATAAACACACAAGAATTACTGCTTTGTCATTTAGATGAGTACAATTATTTTGCTTTGACTAATACACAGCATAAGCAAGGAAGACACCCCTCTCTTATTAATCTGGATCAAGACTATTTCCTTTTACTTTTTCCTATCCGTCATCAAGACTAATGCTGCCGGAAATTGTGTGAAATCAAGATTCCAGTTTCGATTTCAAAGGTAAAAACCAAAAATAAAAAATCTCAAGCCATAAAAAGTTCTGTTTCAAATGAGTAAATTTGTGTTGTGTTTGTAATCCAGTGGGCTGAGTGACTGCATTTTTGCAGCAATGGACAGCACAGCCTCTGCCCTCCCTTGGACTTGTGCAGGGACCCTTGATGTGGGAGGCATGTCCAATAAATTGGAGGATCTCCACCCTGGAGACACAACAGCAAAAAGGGAACATAACCAAGCGTGTTCACACATAAACATCTGTCACTCTGATCTGGGTTAAAAAGTCAGCTTTAGACCTAAGTACCTATGTTACACTCTCGCATATATTATTTTAAGATCACGGACCTGCCACAGCTCCTGTACTGAAGGCCTTGGTGGCTTGTCAAAAGCACTACAAAGCATTTCCAAAACTGAACCAGTAACAGCATTTAAACAACTGTCATTTCTTAATGAGGTCAGCCTGTGCATGCAAGGGCACATAACAGCAGGAATTTATTAATTCCACTTGTGTTCTAGGATGAGTATAACACAGAACTGCTCATGTCAGGGAAGTCTCTGGGTAGCCAGCTCTGTATAATGGCTCTCCCAGCCAAACTCAGATGTCACACCTTGCAGAACAGGCACTCTTGGTGAGAAACTCTTTTCCTTCATGCAATGCAGGAACCTGACTTTTAAAAGCAGTTGGATTACCAGAGAAAGACCTAACTAAAATCTTTTTATCAGAGACCCTCTCTACCAGGCCATCATTTTTCTTCTCTTCACCAAGACATAATGCCTCTTACTTTCTTCAGAAAAAGAAATTGTAACTTTTTTAGCCAAGCTTCAGAAGATCCTCCAAACTTTGAACTCCCTGTATTTCTAACCCATAAGTCCCTACATACTAGTTTTATTAAATCCTCAAAGCAAACTTTGCCATAGCTGAGTACTCTTTCACTGTGTCCTTACTAACCTTTTTTCATGTTACAGTGCATAAAATCAGGTCCTAATCAGGTGATCTGAGGTTGCTCTTTATCTCCCAGCTACAGTAACCTCCTTATCAATCTGCATCAAATCCAAATATCTCAGAGTTAACTAGGGCAGGAGGTTTGATTCTTAAAACTGAAATAAAACACCCTTGCCTCTCACTTTCCTTAACAATTAATCCCAGCTCTGACTCCATCTGCTGTCACTTGGAACTTTAATGAGGCACTGAAACACTGTTCTATTCAGATACATGATATCTACTCAGGAATCACAAACAGATGCTTCAGTTAAAAAAAAAAATAGCACTGGACTACTTTGTGCAATTCTGCTGAATAACCAATAAATGAATGTTGTACTGACCCTTTAGGGGTTCTCTGGTGTGAAAGTGTCGCCTTATTAGAACATGCCTATATTTAAATTAAGGATGCTTTTGTAACAAAGAAAATATCATGGACTCAGCACAGAGATGTTATGGGGATAAACACTGGCATTAACTTTCCCATGAAGAGTACAACTGCTGTCTTACAAGAGCTGGCGACAGGCCAGTGCTTCTCAGAGCAAAACTGAACTTCAAATCATGGGGCTTCTCTCGTACAACTGCCCGGGACATTGGTCTTCTCAGACAGCAAGCCAGAAACACCAGCAGTCTGAACACTGATTTGAAATAGACACAGAGAGATTGAGTTTTCTAGGACAGCCTGGAAAGAGAACAAATACTAATAGCAAAAAAAATGAGTTTTGTACAGCCTTTTTAGGAATACTACTCACTACACAACTTTTTGTGATACAATATTAGACCAAGCTAGTAAATGAGTACTGATCCTTTGCCCTGAAAGGAGTTTTACTTGATTGCAGCAGCAGAGATTGCAGTACTTCATGTGCTATGTAGTATATATATGTAATATGTGGTATATGAAATGAGACACAGAGAGGAATAGCACTGAGTTTTGTTTTAATCTATAGCACAAGAGTGTCAGAACACTTGTGAGCAATGCAGGTCTTAAATCTTTACCATTTAAAGACTTTATTATCTTCTTTAGAAAATTTTGAAATACAGTTTTGGCAAAGTACTTCTCTGCACTAGGTTTTGGCATCTGGACTCCTGCTGTAAAGACCTCACTAAAAGTCAGTAAATTGTTTAGAAATTAAATTAGTTATTTCATGCTAAAAATTATTATGGTTTCAAGTCTATTATCTCAATCTTATAGGAAACTAAGTGTTAATGGCATTGAAAAAAAGGTCCCTCTTTCCTGTGGGAAAGAATACTATAATATCCGTGACATAAAAATGCTTGTATTTAACAGCCCTTGAGAGAATCCTACTCCCTTCACAGCACCTGCAAGGGAGCAATTAGTATCTGTGAGAATTTCACATGACAAAGAAATGATCTTGCCTATTGTAATTTTTATTGGCAGCTGCTGGCTCACTGGTGTGGGGTGCTGGAAGAGACCCCTGCAGCAGAGATGAGGTGGAGTAGGGGCAAAGGGACAAAAACCCATTTGTCACGTGGCTGTACAGTTTTCCCTATTTTTTCTCATACTTTTATCACCCACACAGTTGGCAGAGAAAGGAATGAGTATCTGCAGTGGAAGAAAGTACGCTACTGAATTTCCAAGGACAGATGCAGGGTACTGACATGAGAAACAAAGGGTCAAAAGAGCATTTTTAGATTACAGACTGAATCAAATAATTCCAGATGATTAAGACTTCTGGGAAAGAGAACACAAAGGCAAAGCAGCATAGATAATGACTTCACAGAATTTGTTTTGAGTAATATTCAGGTTTAACTCTGGCTCAGAGAAATACACCTAATCTTGGTGTACTTAGAGTAATAACTGCAAATGATGCTCCTAAAGAGCTGCCACAACAGGCTCAGAAGCTGCCTCAGCATTCAGAGCCCACAAAGCACGGAGAAGGCTGAGCAGAAGCGGTGCTACCAAGGGCAAACTGATCGAGTCTCATCCCACTTCTTAGGATGAGTAACTTCTTGTCTGCCAGGGGCTCACTGGGGGCAGAACCACAAATCCCAGCAGAAACTGATGTGTGCCTGAGAAGGCCCATCACATGCTGTGTGCTGGGAACCCACCTCAGTGTGCCAGGAGAGCCCCTGAGCAGCCAGCCAGCTCAGAGACACTGATGAGCCCTCAGAGGAATTTCAGCAAGACAGACGGGAAAATTTATGTGCAATACCAAGTACTCTTGGCTTGTTTCACACTTTTTTTGACAACGCAGTGTTGGGTGTTTATTTGTTTACATCGCTTCTAAAAAGTGAAGAAAGCATGAGAGCATTAGAGGTGTTCAGGGAGCAGCTCACCCACCTCTATCAAATTATGCAGGTCAGTGGTTGCTCCAGATTAAATATTAATAGAATACCTAATGTCTTTCAGCAAAGACTTGGGTTACCTTAGTACTTGCTGAACTCATGGCAGACTTTGCCAGTTCCTCATCTGGGTATATCCATGGCAGAAAACAAAAACAGTTAAGAAAGTGCTGTGAAAAGCACATGTTTATATGATTTAATATAGGATAGATAACTACCTTTGGTGGTCATGAAGTCATAGCCAGTTATTACAGGGTGATCTATGTTTCATAGCATCTACTTTATCATGATTTGATTAGATGGACTCAAGGGCGAATAGATCTTCTGTCAGACTTGGAGACAAACAACATAAAAGCCTCTCTGACCCTAGCACAGCTGTGGTATTCACATGGTTGACTAGAAATTGTCCTATTAAAGCTTTCTAATATCTAGTTTCAAGCTTATACTCTGATTCACATCCATCAATTACTGCAGAAAGGCAACAAGGTAAGTAATATATATGTAAACAAAGACAGTAATATATATGCAAAAATTGAAAAACCAAGGCTAAGTGTATTAGGCCATATCCTATAGTCATTATTCTTCTTCCCCTCCTCCCCACATACATATTTAGGTAACTGACTTGCTTAAGCACCTTTAAATAATTAAACATCTTTAGCATTCAGGCAACTCTCAGGCTAATTTCAAACAAAAGATAAATTTCCAGGCTTTCACAGGAAGCTACTAGATTGGTCTGCCTGTGCCTGTGCTACGGAAAGCCACAGGAATCCCTCTGACCTGATAAATGAAGTGGCACATATTCATGCCAGCTCCCCTCTCCTTGGGGCTGTGTGCATATATCCAAATTCTCTTTTAAGCTGGTGTGTACATCTTCAGTCCATTCAGCTAACTTGGATCAGTTGGATTTAACTCCAGCTTTGCATGGCAAAGTGCAACTTAATCATCAGGAAGCAGTGGATTTCAAATGGACTGCTCAAAGAATCAGCTCTTAGTTGATGCTGAGCAAGGGCTTCAGCCATGAAACAGAAATTTCTACTGGCAAAAAATTTTCCTGAGTACCACAGTATAAACACTGACCAAAAAAACTGGACACGGCAACTGCGAGTAAAAAAAATAAAAATTCTTCAACTACTATCTTAGTCTGATGGAACACAATTAATTTAAACAGCCTAAAGATCTGTTCCTAAATGTGCATGTTTATACTGCCATCTTAAACATCAAGCCACAGGAGTTACTGTGTGAATAGTAAAGAAAATGGGACTATTATTGTCTTTAATGAGGCAGGACCAAGGCCTTGATAAGAAGATGGAGACAACATCCCTTTGAAAGTTCATAAGTCATTTCAGATAACACTTGCATAAATGCAAATGACAGGATGACTAGGAGTGATATTACACTCATGGGGACTGTGTTTAGAGAAATGGAAACGACAGCAAAGACACATTTAAAATTAATGTGCACAGGAAGATGCTGAAGAATTGCAAAGAGTACCTAATTGTAAATTATTGTAAATTATTACAGATAATAGTAGCAGAACACCCCGTGTGCCCTTAATATTGCATCTATACCAAAGCAGTATAAAGAAGAGAATGTACTAAATTTATATATTGATAATAGAATGCATTTTCAATAATTAATCAGAAAGCTATTTCAATTTTCATATGCAAAAAAGAGCCAAGTGATCCTGACTCGGTCAGCACAGATATGCTGGTTAAAATGAGCACATACCTAGACCCATGTGAGCTGCAGCAAGCACTGTCTCCTGTCCAGTCAGTTGCCAGGAGCTGTGAAAAATGGTTAACAGCACTGCAGGTCTCCAGAGGGAGTGAAATGTGGAAGGAGCACAACGGGGCAGACAGAGGAAACATTGAAACTGAGGAAACTCTGATTTGTGAAAAGGGAAGATGGAGCAGCAGGTAATTCCCAGAATCTCATAAGGAATCCAGTAGCATGTTTCCTCCATGAATAGTGATCTAAGTTTTCAGGCAACCAAAGGATCAAAGTACAGACTGTGAACTCTCATTTTTGTAGAAAAGTATCTCTTTCAAGCCTACACGAGCTCTCAGTAGCTAGATCAATGTAAACTATTGTGTCTATTAGTGAATATAGGGCTCCTGCATGTCCCAGGTAACCAGTACGGTACCTTTCACAAGTACTAAATCTATTTTTAATCACAGAATCATTTGGGTTGGAAAAGACCTTTAGGATCATCAAGTTCAACCATTAACCTAGCACTACCAAGTCCACCAGCAAACCATGCTCCTGTCACATCTGCACATCTTTAAAATACCTTCATATTCCACCACTTCCCTGAGCAGCCTGTCCTAGTGCTTGACAACCCTTTCGCTGTAGAAATTGTTCCTAATATCCAATCTAAACCTCCCCTGGTGCAACTTTGAGGCCATTTCCTCTCCTCCTGTCACTTGTTACCTAGGAGAAGAGGCCATCCCCCACCTGGCTACAACCTCCTCTCAGGTAGTTGTAGAGAGTGATAAGGTTCCCCCTGAGCTGCCTTACTCCAGACTAATTAATACATAACTCAATCTCCCATTAAAATCACGTCAGCTTTTAATACATTTATTTGTATTGGGTAAAAATGTGTCAACTCTTCCTTCTTGACCTAAAAGGATCCAGTACTTAGTGCACTGCCCTTGGATTCAGACCAGAGTTCGATACCCTGTTTCGCTATGGACTGTGCATAATTTTGGACTTAATCTCTTTGTACCTCAGTAAAGGATAAAGCTGCTGTATTTCAAGGGCATGTGGAGTGTGCTAGGTTCTTCACTAGGACTGTGTGGATCTTGAATGCAATCTAAGCAAGCATTACACAGCTCAGAGAGGCAGGTAAATAGTTGATGTAAATTGGCTGACTCAGCAACAGTGCACAACCTGAGTCCTGGCCAAGTCCAAGTGATGGAGCAGAACCAATGAGAGCCAGAAACCCAGCCTTCTAAAGTGAATAGGAAATATAAATAAACATGGTATTTCAGCTAAAAATAGAATAATTACATTAAGAACAATTTTAAATAGCATATTTTAAAACTATTATGATGTTTTAATATCATAAATGATTATATTTATTTCTACTTAGTTTGCTGGCTTCATTTTTTTTTTTTTGGTAAGGCAACAGAATAGATGAAATGTCAGTGACCATTGTGCAAAAAATGACAGATGTGGGTTTGTCACCAGAAATGGTTCTATTGACTTTATTGAGTGTTTCAAGATCGATGTGCTGTATTTGAAATTTAACACTCCTAAAAATTAGCATAGAGGGTTTGCTCTATCTAAATGAAACTAAAAAAATAAAAGCATAAAAATGAAATAAAACTTACTTATTTACTGTTGAGATAAAACACTAAATATTCATTTTTATTGAACCTACCTTGCATTCTGCATTGTAAGTTGTTGCACCACCCTAGTTCATCCTCATCTCTGAACTGAACATCAGGATGCCTCTCTCCACTGTTAAATAATACAGACCAAACCAACTGGTAAACTCATCCCTGGAGAGAAAACACAAATCATACTGCAAGAAGAGTGTTTTCATTAGCTTTCTCAATCACTGACATAGTGTAAAAGCAGGCACTGGAGTTTTTGTTTTAGTGAGGAAAGTCAATTTAACAGTGTCCCCAGTTCAGTACAACATTTCATCTGAGTTCACACTATTAAGTCCGTTGTTACCCCCCTGGCCAAAACAGCATTCCAGTTACAATGCAATTTCAGCACATGCTTTGAATGCTTTGGGTCAACGGGGACGCAGCTTTCAAGTATCAAGCACTCCTGACCAACACTGTGATTTTTCCTTATTAATTCCATATGGAGATTAGAAAAACATTACTTATATCAGTCACTATCTTCAGCTTTAGCTAGGCAGTCTAATAAAATTTGCATTAAAATATTGCATCACATGTGGTAGTAAAATTAATAAAAAGGGACTTTCATTTAACAGACAAAATAGTGACTAAAAAAATGCAGGTGTAATAGAATAGGATGGAATAAAAAGACAACACCTGAAATAAATAGCTGCTGAATTCACAAGGCAGGAATGTGAGAAACACAACACTTCAACCAGAAAAGGCTGACTGTCTTTCTTAATATTCAACAGTAGGACAAGTGAGACTTTGGGGTAGAAATGTGACCTAAAGGCATAAAGATTTTGGCTTTATAAGTTTTATCAGAATGGGTAGCAACTGAAAAGGCAAGAGGAAGCCTGGAAATGTTAATTGTGCTTACACAGCTTAAAAAGTTTGACAAGAAGAGACACTCATTCTGTTTTTCCTATTTACTTTGCTCTTGACTGTCATAACCTGAGACAATATGCGAAACCCAGGATTTCCAGAGTGCAAAATACTTTGGAGCCGTACAGGAGACAGAACATGAGAAATGTCATGTATATAAAATGGAAGTACTTAACTGAAATATGAAAATAAAAGCTGTTTATTTTGTAATTTAGTTCACCATCCCACTACTTATCCTATGTTCCTATGACAAGGAACACAGATTACAATATTTATTATACCTCCAAAAGTCTTCCTGTGCTCTGGAATTGGCCCAATGAGTACTCTCTCTTAATTAAATATAGAGAAAACATAGTAAGCGACCATTTACAATAAAGACTGCAATTTTGGAGGAGAGATGTTTTAGGACTTTTCAAAAATGTTTTCTCTATATATGACATGAAATGGCTTTGGAAATTTGATTCCAAAAGCTAGGAACAAACTAAGATGCTGTTTGCTAGACAAATTCTTCTGCAAACTTTACATTCTATAGTGAAGACTGATTCTTCAGCAAGAGTACACCTAAGTGGAGAGGGAGACCAGGAATGACAATAGCCAGGATGCACTGACTGGTAACAGCTTCATAGCAAAGTGGTTCTTAACATATAACTAAGAGTGGGGGTCCTTTCCATGGAATACTGCAAAGAGAAAAAGTTTATATGGGTTCAAGAGAGACTTCACAATTTAATAGACTGCAAATCTGTCAAGGTTCACTGACTGAATAGAAACCAACTCTGCTTCAAGAAATCCTTGAGCAGAAAATTATGGAAGTCCTGGAGAGGACCAGTCTGCCCCCATCTCTTCCCCAAGATATCTGCTTTCAGCTGCTGGCTCATTTTTTTATGGATCTTCCTTTTCTGACAATAAACATATTTCTGTCATATTCACAAACAAGTTTTCTTTCTCTAAGCATAAGAAACAACACAACAATCTGGCTATTTGACTTCACTCGTGTTCTAGTATATGCCTGCAAAATACATGAAGGTAACTTTGCAAGTAAGAATAAAGCCAATTTTTAGGAAATTATGCCTTACAGTAATTTGAATGCTGTAACTTATTTGCTCACAGGATGCCCACGCCACAGTGTCAGCATGTGTGGGGGCACGACACAAGCACAACTTGCACCAGCCCTGTCCTGCCACGACTCAGCAGCAGCAAAGCCCCTTTTGGCAGCAGTAGCCACTGTTGTCTCATAACTAAAAGGTCTGAAAATAAAATCCTAAAATAAATTCTTAATGATGCTTCCCACTTTAATAACTCATTAAGGGCAGAGATATTAGCCAGATCCAACTGTCACACATCACCAGGACTGAAAAAGCCATGATCTGTCTGGATAAAATCTTAGAGAGCACAAAGAGAGCTCTAAGGGCTCTGGCAAAGGAAGGAAATTTCAGTTGGCTGTTTAACTTGTGTCAGCTAACCACACACTACCTCTGTCTCAGGTAAAGATACTTTCAGAAAAAAACCCAGAAAATCCGCAACTGCAACTGAAGTGACACAGAAGTAACCAACATCAGCTCTCTCCATGGGAAACCAGGTGTTGCATTTGTCACAGCTAGTCTTCTGAAAAGGCTCTCAGCTGAAAACACGTTGTCACAGGGCTTCTGGAGCAGCCAGGTGACCAAACTAAATGAATGGGAATTCCTGCCTAGACAGCATCTGTTTCTTCATTCCGACCCATTCCCTCCCTCCCCCCAGGAGTCCCTCAGCCAGGCACATGTGCTTTTCCATCTGAGCCAACCCACCTGAAGATTTCCCATTCTGGCTGTTTGCTGTGGAGGGACGAAGACCTCCAGCAGATGAGACTGAACTTCATATGAAACATGTTTACACTGACTGTCTCAGCCATGAATTCTTGAAACTCTGGGGAACAGAAGGAGGCTCCACACTGCCTCCTTTTCTCCCCTTTTTGAAGAATAGCCTAATGCATCACATGACATTGTCTTCTTTAAATGCACCTCTAAGAAATCTAATAAAAACTGGGTTTTCTCCCTTTTAATTACCACATGATTAACATACACAGAAGACAAACCAGAATTATGGTTCACCCTGAGTATTATTTCAGTTATTTTGCTGAAAACACTCCATGCCAACACCAGTTTGGAGAAGGACAAGCAATTACTGCAATTGTTTCTGATATAGGTCATTTAGCAGTATAAAAAGCCTTCTATCCCTGAAGGAAGCTGACAAGTCATAATGTTTCTGGCTTTAACTATGCTATGCTAATTACTGAAGAATTAAATGTGTGCTAAGGAATCAAGTATATACACAATTTATAAAACATTATCATCAGAATTGAGAAACAAGGATTCACATGCAAATTTTTGTCCTTCCTAACACACATGTGCCTGTTTTTCTTCTAGTGCTTCTGACTCAACACAACTTCATCTCTTTTTCCACTAGCCTCCAGTTCTGTTCCTGGATAGATTCGTGTTTCCATCATTTCTTCTCTTAAATCTTTTTCCTATCCCTCTTCACATCCTTTAAAATGAGTATGAAAGAAACTTATAGCCAACCCAACCCGCTAGCCTTAAATCCTTCATAATTTCACTGTGGGTTGTGGACTACATGAATAATGAAACTCCCTGTCACCAGAAACCTATCCAACACTCTTTTTCATCCCCTCCTGTTACATGACAGTTATGAGCACTCCTGAAGGAGACAGACAGTCACGCCAGCATGGAATCCTTTTTTTCCAGAGAAATCCTTTATTTCCAACCACGTGAAATTTCAAAACTTCCCAGCAGAGAGATCTGT
Source organism: Monarcha castaneiventris obscurior (assembly GCA_026261815.1). NCBI lineage: Eukaryota > Metazoa > Chordata > Aves > Passeriformes > Monarchidae > Monarcha > Monarcha castaneiventris. The sequence continues at coordinate 10,670,847 of JAMPIT010000433.1, read as the reverse complement.
ATCACTTTACTGGGAAAGCCTTGTGTTTGGGGCACCAGTAGATAAGGTCTGGTGGGGCCCCCCTTCCCACATTAGATGCAAGCTGTGAAAGAGGCAAGCGCCTTCCCACCAGCTGCCTGTGACATGGCTCTGTTCACTGGTGCAGATTGTTAAAGGTCAGAACATGGGGAAAAAAACCTATTTTCTGGAAGTTAGGATTGCACATCCCAAACGTGAGTCTTATGGCCTGGACTCACTTCAAGTCCACCATGTAAGCAGGCAGAGCTTCTCTCTCAGGTTACTCGTGTGCAGTCTACCAACAAGTAAACAGGACAAAGGAAATAATACAAAAAAAGCATTGAAATCCAAAAGTCATAACTCACTGATGAAATATGTGATTGACAGGGCACTGAATCCTCTGAGGACCAGACCCTAACTGAACTTTAACTGAATCAGGGTAAGCCTCTGTTGAAATTGGAGTGCAATCATCCTTCTCAGACTTCTTTAGATCACAAGTACCTGCAAGCTGGAGGTCTCAATTTACAGCTGTTCGATAAATATGAGAATTAGTAAAAAATTCCAGGTGCAAAATGCTAAGGAGCAATTGCTGCTAAAATCACAGCTCTGGTACTGAATTAGTGCATTTGGAAGCCATCTGTGCTCTTACAGATCTGATTACAGGTGGCAATTTTGCTGATAGTGGCAAATGATTATCAGTGGCAGCAAAAAAAGGCTGTTTTAACTCTGAACTGTTCTGTGGATGAATTTGCAATCAAGCTGTCTGGGCATATCTACCACAGCAGACTAAAAAGGAGAGAATAAGCAATATCCATGGCCTGCTAGTAAGAAGAGGATGAAGGAGGTGTGGCCCTAAAACACCAGGCACTGATTCATACCCTTTTCCTAAGCTTTGCACCTTTCCTCAGCTCCAGGCAGTCACACAATATCCCATTTCTGTAGGATTACATCACGTGGGCTTGGCAAATGAAAAAATATTCCAAACATTAAGAAAATAGGGTTTTCCTCTTAAACTACAACTGTTCCTTCCTGCTTTTATGTGCAGGGATATTGGAAAGAGATTTCTATACTTTTCCAAAGGTTTTAGACACAAGCACTTCCAAAAAAAAAAAAAAAAAAACCAACAAACCAAAAAACTATGCAGAGAACAGAATAACTTTTCAAATGAAAGTATTGCAAAGAAAAAGCATCAATGCCTATCTGCTTATTGAACTTGGGTACCTCATGACATCTTGGGAGGGAGGAATTCCTGCTGGAATGAATGTGCTCAGCGAGGGGAGCAGGGTACAGACCTGTCTGCCTGCCCAGGGTGCCAAAGTGAATCAGCTCTGATGTTTTGTCTCTGATACACAAGTCTTATCAAAAGCTAATTAAAAATGTTACAAATGCACAAGATCCAGCAGCCCCAGTGCAGTGGCAAAACCACAGCATTAACCATTGTCACCTCACTGCACTAAGAAAACAGTTTCTCTTTGGTTAGCTGAGGTGACATTATGATTATAATGATCCTCTTAATGTTTAGAATACTTCACTGTTCCAGAGGGAGAATCCTGAGGTAGAATTTGCTTAATTTACAACAGAGATTGCATGACTTGGATCCCACAATAGCCTGGAGTCACGCTTGCAGACTTCCATTCCTCCAGCATGGTCAAGCCCACACAAACAATGATAATTTTGGTCTCATTACAGCTAACTTGCTTTCTCCTCCAACAAGCAAGGCTTCTTTTGGTTTAGAAAATTAACTAGTACCTATGTACACAGAATAATGGGAGTCTTTCCCCTCTCTTACTGATTTCTGGCAAAAAAAAAAAAAAAAAAAAAAGAGAATATTCAACCCACATCCCAACCCATCCAGGAATTAAGACTTCTTAGAGGATCTAAAAAAAAAGAAAGATGAAAACCATGTTTGTAAATGTAATAATGTATGTCCATGTGGAAGGAAAAGCTAAACTGTCCTTTTCTGTGAAAGAAACTCAACAGATTGCCTCAAAATAGGCAGCTTCCATTCCCTTTACTGAGGGAAGCAAATGCCATCCAGATGGAAATTATCAAATGGATCAAACAGCTACATTTTATTCCCAAATGATCTTTGTTCTACTTATCACTCATTATACCAGGAAAATTATTTTTCCTATAGCCCAAATATAGTAAAAAGAATATTATTTATCATATGCTCGTTCAAAATATTCTGTATTGAGGGTTTCCCTGATGAGATACCCATCTTGACACACAAAAAGGGCGAGAAGAAAAGTGTCCTTCCTAATGAGAACATTCCTTTAAGATCTGTGGATTCTGTTAATTCCCACACTATCCTGGCAGCAGTCAGATCTGCAGGTGCTTCCTGATGCCCAGAGTGAGGAAACGCCCCTTCAGCAGCCCTGCCACTTGCCAGGCTTTAAAAAGGGGAATGCTACCAAGTCCCAGGGAAACCACACTGAGGTTCTCCAGCTACTTTTATTTATACTGTCCAATGGGTAAATACTTCAACTGTAAGATTGCATTGAATAAAACCTAAATTTAAAAATCACAAAGAGTCCTCATTTTTGGCCCTAAGTGATTATGTAGGGCAAGTATAATCAAATTCAGTAATTTAGGGGACATTTTCAAAGACATAAGAGGTGTTAGTTACCACCGAAAAGAAAGGCAATGAAATCTGAATTACTTATTTTTTTACAACTTTGAGAAATTTCTGTAACATTTTACGTGGTAAAAATCATATTGATTTAAGCATGTCCTCCTATAAATTTCTGATTATATATATGGATAATTCTCTATTCTCTTATATAAGCTCTAGCTATTAAATTATAATATGATCTTCTTTTAGCCTGAAAACCTACAGCAGCACAAGTACAATCTTATATGAGGACATAAAATGTTTAACAGCTGTGGCTGGCTGACAGGATTAGATCAAGAGCATCTAATCTAACTGGGCCATGTAACACTACCTTTTATTTCACATTAATCATTGAACACAAGTTCAACTGTGTCACAGCTCGATCAAGTGGGCCTATAAATTAGGCAATAAATTAGAAGTTGATTTTTTAATGGTATGGTCACTAACAGATAACACTGGGTTCAGGTGCAGCAATCCAAAAATACAAAGGACCCACAGCTCCATGAGTACTGATAATCAAGGAGGACTTCAACAAGCAGAGTCAGATATTTCGTACAACACTGTGACTTGGTAATTAGTCCCAAAACAGCCATTCTGAAGTGGGAAGAAGTCCCCAGTATTAAGCTTCCAGAGTATGCAGTTGAGACTTGCAAAACAATGTATTGCTACAACCTCTGTTCAAGTAAGAGCTCAAAAGTAGTAATTGATAGTAAGTTGTATATCATGTCATTTCTAATAAAACTTACAGACAGGACAACCTCTTCTAAGGGAAAAACTAAGCTAAGATAATAAAATAGGAATGTTTTTACATTTTAAATGGGTCAGATTTATCCACAACAGAAGTTATTACTCCTAGTAATACTGCTACGGCAATTGTCTTATTCATATCCTATTTGTCTCTAAAATTTACAGTGTAGCCCAGTACTGCAGAACAGTATGTTTATTTCAAAGCAGACAAGGAGTGTTTGTTTTCATGCTAGAGTTTAGGTTTTTTTCCCCCCAAGGACCACTATTAAACAGAGGCAAAGCCTTCTTTTCAAAATGGTTTATTAAACTGAAAGATGTGTCTTGACAATCACATTATTCTTTCCCCGGTGTCCAGTTTGCCAGGGCAAAGAGCAGCACTCATTCTTAGCTGACATGCCATCTTCCACAGACCTGCAGGAGTCTGAACAATTGCTTTTAATTTAGGAGCAGCAGAAACCACTTCCCTCCTGCAGACTCTGCAAAGCTCCCAAGGAACCATGCCAACAAGGAATTGTTTTAATATCACCTTACTTAGGACACAGAAATTAAGAAGAACACAAAAGAGGTCAGAAGCCCTCTAAAGGAAACACATGTGCTTAGGTGATTTCCCAGGAGAACAGCAGTGCTGCAGCCACTAATCCACTGTAGAAAACTCTCCCCAGCTCAGGCTGAATCCATGTGTTTGAATACACTATTTTATAAGCTGCTGCCCTCTGCTCTGCATTGTCCTCTTTTACGCTACTCAAGAGCAAGCACGCACAAGTGAGGAGGAGTGGACAGTTCACAAACAAAGAACAATGAATCTGGCTTATTATCATGCAAAAGCTCTGGAGTATTAGTACTACACCTGGCATATGCTCAATGCCTCACTTGATGAATGCTGCCTCTGATCCCCTGGGGCCTTGGGAGAATCTGTCAGGTCAACAAGACTTGACATCTACATGCACATTTTATTTCCTGTTTAATCTATTTATAAATTGGTACCTAAACATCTTACAGTGAACCCAGAGTTTGTGGCCGTAAATTAAGACAAAACTATAAAGTTAATTCAAGCTGTAAGTACGGAGGAAAAGTCCTCAGGCAGAACATTCAAAAAACACCAGGCAGAACACAAAAGAGAGGTTCCTAAGTATTAATGTCTGTTTTCTCTTCTGTGAAGACTACTCTGGTGTTCAGAGCAGTCACTTAGGACTTAGGAGGAAGACTGCAAGTTCTTGTCCTTGCAAGCACTCCCAGGTCACCACAACCAAGCGCCAAATGACCTTGGTCACTTTACTACTGAAGTATTTTGGGCAGGAATCACCTCCCCTTTTTCCCACAGTAGACTGGACATTTGAGGTAGTTCCATTCCACTCATCTTTATAGTCAGTGAATTGAAAAGGCACCTCTAGAGTGCAGATCATCTTGCCTATTTTAGACCTACATTATGATGAGATGAATCCTGTCCTGTAGATCAAGTGATGATTTCTCTTCATGACTGCAGGGCCCGCAAGAGACTAACTCAGACTTACAGATGTTCCAAGGAATCCCACTCCTTGAAGCTTAGTTCCTAAACATGGTAACTAACTCCCTGCCAGGGAGACAGACACCTGACAATCTCTGCTTGAAGGTCTGCAGTGTTGGCTGAGCTGTAAGAATAAAGAGTTAATTTTGTAGCCTGATAAAGATGTCTTGTCACCAGAGAAGAACCAGGAAATGTTGAATCAATTGTCTGTCCACATGAAAAAGTCAGTGCAAATGGCAGTCTCAGAGTCATCTCTAAGGGAGACCACAGGAATGTGCTGGTCTGGGAAAGATGCAGATGTCAGATATAACAGAATCACAGAATCACACATTATGAGTTGGAAGGAACCCAGCAGGATCATAAAAGTCCAACTCCTGTCTCTGCACAGGACAGTTCCAAGAATCACACTGTGTGCCTGAGAGCAGTATCCAAATACTCCTTGAACTCTGTCAGGTTTGGAGCTGTGATCACTTCCCTGGGGAGCCTGTTTCAGTGCCCAACCACCCTCTGGGTGAAGAATCTTTCTAAAATCCATCCTAAACCTCCCCTGACACAACTTCAGGCCATTCTCTTTACTCCTGTCACTGGTCACCACAGAGCAGAGATCAGTGTCTGCCCCTCCTCTTCCCCTCACAAGGAAGCTGTAACTGCAATGAGGTCTCCCCTCACTCTCCTCCAGGCTGAGCAGACCAAGTGATTTCAGCCACTCCTCACACGGCTTCCCCTCAAGGCCCTTCACCATATTTTAGCCCTCCTTTGGACACTCTAATAGCTTAATACCTTTCCTATATTGTGGTGCCCAAAACTGCACACAGGAAATCACCTGATCTTGCTTCCACTGCTCATACGCCCCCCTTTTTTGCCTTATCTTCAAAGGAAAATCCCTGCTCAGCCAAGCCAGCCTTCTGCCTCATCTGCTTGACTTGAAACATTTTGAATTGCCCGCTCCTGTGTCCTTAGGAGGTGGTGCTTAAAATGTGACCAGCAGAGATGGATCCCAGCATCTGCAAAAACTTTTTCTCAGGGGACCTTACTCCCTAAGCAGTCTGAAGTCTGCTCTCCTCATGTCCAGGGCTGAAGTTTTGCAGGCACTTTTCCTCCTGTTTAAAACCAGAGATTTTAAACTCAATCACTTCATGGCTGCTGTGGCCAAGACAGCCACCAATCTCCACTTCGCTTGAGACCCTCTCTGTTAACAAGCAGCCAGTCAAGGAGGGCATCTTTCTTAGTTCCCTTTCTTATGATTTAGAGGAGCCTCTTAGTTCCTCAAAGAGTAATTTATCAGCATCATTGGCCTGGCTAGGCAGTCTGTAGCAGAGTCCCATGATCACATCCACGTTATTCGTTAGCAAGTAGTGGTTTTTTCTGGCTCTCCTAAGCAACATCACACAAGGCACTTTCTGTATGAACCCAATTCAGTCCATGTAGCAGATCGTGATTCTTGTCCACACCAGCTGCAGCTTCATTTCTTAGGTTTCAAAACCCTGAAGAGGTCATTGCCTCCAACATGCTCTCCAGCACTCACTCAGGGCCAGCCACCTGCAACCCACCACTAATTCTGCAGAATTAGTGCACAGCTCCTTCTGTGGTCATCTACTCTTTAGCAGATTCACTGTGATAGAAATGGTTTCTGGTTATGCTCAGCAGCTATAGGATACAGACAGGACACTTGTGCCTTGCAAAATGATGAGGCATCCAGATCATATAGGAGCCATATAAAGTAGATTTGTTATTTATTTCTGCCAAGCTCAGGTAGGTCAAATGAGCCTGTCTGCTCATTCGTGAGCAGTCGTTTGCAAAAGATCCTCTACCTACAAAAGGTCTGTAATTAACTGTTAATTCAGCAGCCACGTCATATTGGTGATCACACCCAGCAGAGAGAAGGCACATAAATGGTAAGGGTGGCAGGCATGAGCAGAGCCCAGTCCCTCGCTACCCACAGGGCAGCTACATTATGGAGTACACCTTCTCCTACAAATCAGCTCCTCTGAGGGACAAGAACAGCCTCACGCCCCCTAGCAAAGCTCTCTGTGCAAACAGCCACAAATTATCAGTACCCTCCAGCTAGGCAGCCTCACCCCTAGCATTTAAACCCCTTTTCCCAGAAGGGACTGTCTGCAGCCAGCTGGAAACAGAAATGAGGCTGCTGAGAAACAGAGTCCCCAGCCCACAGATGGGAAAGCAGGGAGGCAGCACTCAGCAGATGGTGGGGGCAAGGGACAGCCACGTCCTCCCTTTTTAGCTGCAGCTTTCAGTGAGGGGGAGAAAGAATCACTCACAATTTTCAGTCTTGGAGCCACATTACAAAAATCAGCAACGTGCTCCAGGTGCTTCCCCATTAAAGGAGGCTTTGCCAGCCACCCATATGCTGAGAAGCCACTTCAAATTCCAAATTGTCCAAATACAATTAATAAAAGTCCAACCTCACAGCAATCCTTTACTGAAACTCCCTTTTGCTCCATGTTCTCACACCATAATCAAAAACACAGTGACTAGGCAGAACGGGCAACATCTTAATTTCTGAGTAATATTTATTAAATATTCCCACTAACCCATGAAAAAAAGAACCCTCTCTCCATCCTTAGATATTTGACCTGGTTCACTAATGGCTTGAACACACAGTCTCAGTGCCTGGGAAGCCAGGCTCACAGCTGCTCTGGATCACCAGGCTGAAACTGAGCTGCTCTTGCACCCTGCTGAACCTGACCCACCATCTGTAACAGGATCCTCTCGCTCTTTTTCCTTTCTTTTTATTTTTCTCTGTCTTTTTTAAAGACCCGCTTGCTTCACAAGGCGTAGCCTTTTCTCTCAAGAACTTTCCCCACAACATTAAGATTTCCAAAGGTAGATAGTTTACACTACATGAAATATGACAGTGGCCACAGTTCAAGAGACCTTTAACAAGGGTGCTGCTCAGTCTGACTCCCACCGTGGGCACCTGATCCTTTCCCTAGTGGTGTCTAACTCCTACCCAGTAAAGGCTCAATGGTTTATGCATATAAAAGCAAAATTGTGCTAACAATATTTTATACAACCACTGATCCTTTTTTTTCCCACTCTTTCAGCAGCAAAGGAGACAACAGGGAGCTAAACTGCTCTAGGGCAAGTGTCCCCCACTGGCCTGGTCCCACTGTCATGTACATTTGGGCTGGCATGTGGGGCACACAAGTGAGTGTCCTTCCCGTGGAATCTAGTTTATTTGGGAAGGAGAAGACAGATTCATACATACCTGGATTTTTAATCTGCAGTGTAGTCAAGGTACAACCAGAACTTCCACTGCATAGTCTTAGTTCCCTCTTAATTTAAGCTTTAAATTCAGTCTTTAAAATAAGAATTAAAGAAATCAGTCTCTTCTCTTGTCATTACTTGTATTTGCAAATCCCAAGAGAGAGAGGAAAAAACAAAGGAAAAAAAAAAAAGAATGATCTGCAGAAAATCACTTCTTACTATTATTTTAAACCCTATTTATTTATGACAAACTGCATGCAATTATACATATATATAGGCATATATATGCACATAAATGTTGTATACATATTTATATGTAAATGAACACATTATTCTATGGTTCACCATTATCCTGACTGATAGGATGATCAGAGCCATAGACTGTAGAAAGACTACATTCCTAACTGAATATAAAAAGCCATTGTGTCCAATATATTCCATTTTCTGTCCTAGCCTTTGTTGTTCTCCTTATCCCAAGAACAAACTATTGTGAGAAGGATGGTCCTAAGTCAATGCTACCAGGTGCCTGACCTGATGAGAATACATTTGTGCAAACAGATGTGTGAGGTTTTTTGGTTTAATCAGGCCTTAAGAGAAAGGTTTGTGCTGTAGAAATCTTTCATGCATTATCTGGTTTTAATTAGGGGCTTTAATATCCATCAGTTTACGGGCTCAATGAAAAGGCTGTTACTAAGAAGGTATTAGACAGTGCTTTTACAAATCAGAATTGCTACTCAAAAAAATATAAACAGGGATTCTTAGGGACTAGAGAAAATTTAATCATGGGCAACTTGTTTTTGTTCTGACTCCTACAAATACCAGTCCTGAGCATGAAGCTGAGTGACCACAGACTGAGCAAAAGACCTGATCCCCAAATTTCCTATGGGCATGAAAGCTTTTCATAGCACAAGGCAAGCAAAACATGGGGAGTGGTAGGCTTCAGGAGCAACCCTCCTGCATTTTCTACAAATGTTTAATATACAGGAGAATCTAGAGTTGACACTGGCGGCTTTTACATGAAAGACACTGAGTTTTGTCCTCTTCCCTACTTTCCTGTGCCTTCCCAGCCTTCTCCAGCATATCAATTCTCAAAGAGGGATGCAAACCATGGTTCCTTCCACTGATCCTGATCAAACCATTTCTGTTGTAGACATTCCTAAGATGTAATGGGCAACTTTACCTTTTTAACTTGGGCGATTAATCTTTCTAGTTAAGTCAGACTGCATGCACAGCTGAGTGTAGACAAAATACCAGCCAACTTACTATTTTTTGAAAATATTATGAATGCTATTTTCCTGAAAAATAAGAGAAGTACTCTAATGCAGGAATTGCACTGACTAAAGAGAACTCTTTTAAAATATGCATGATCTGTCATTCTAGGTGTTCTGTTTCTTTGCATTTGAACACAAAAACTGGCAGTACATTCCCTGTTTGTGACTTCTCCTACCAGTAAAGAGTAAAACAGGTAATGCACAACTGCAGGAGAATGATTAGTTTATCTCCAGGAAAATGCTTGTTCAGTGTTGGAAGAAAGTGATGTAAATTTTTCCACCTGTTATAGGAGAAAGGCTAGTCTTTCCAGTGTTTTGTGATTCTCAGATTCCAATTCCTCTCCTATAGTGGGTACAGACTACTCCACAGTGCACTTGTAGTCTCAGGCACACTGTGAGTTTCCTTTTTAAGTTTATCTTTCACATAGCCTTTAGAAAGCATTATGCACTATTTCAGATTACTGCTTCCATGTAATTCTGTTTCTAAGTAATACTTCTGTTTAAACTAGAGACAGAAGATATGACTTTGCTGCTGGAAACAGGTATTTTGATTTTAGTATTAGGTAGCTCAAGTCTAGAAAAAAGAACTGGCAAATATTGGCTGAATATGTTAATAAACACTCATTTGATATTAACTATTGATCCTAGAAAATAGTTTCCTGTGTTGTTTCAAACAATTTCTTTGGAAGTGGAAGAGTCTGAACGGGGAGCAGGCTCACTGAGGATGTGTCAGTAGGCAGCATGCTGCCATCCAGCTTCCTGCCAAGTATCCTCATCACCCAGTCAAGTACAGATAATGTCATTCGACTCCTGCAGGTCCATGGATGGCAAACAGCAGACCAAAGGTGATTTAGCACAAACCAATTCAGATGTGCTCTGCAAGCACATTGCTACTGATCACCCTCAATTTAAAAAACCCCTAACAAATAATTTGCAGAATAAGGACCAGAATTAACTATCCTGTATGACTCACTGAGCAAGCTCAGACTCCTAAAGGACCTCAGCTCAGCAGGACACCAGTATAGGAACCATCTGTTCCTATATGTACAACACTGTACATTTTGGGTCAGGTTCCTATAAATGACCATGTTTAAAGAATTTGAAAGGCCTTGTTCGATGGTGCAATGTATCCTCCTCCTGTAGATCAATTAGTGCCTAATTATTTGGTATGATCTGGCTATCACTTCTCATTTGTCCATTAAGTAGTGGGAAAAATGGAGTAAGACAGAGGTTTAAAAGAGAAAACCTTTAGCTGACTCACCTTTTCCAGTGCTGCTGCATGCAACTCTCCAAACTGACTGCTGCTAATTTATTGCCATTCCTCCACTGCAGTGTCCAAACTATCACATTTTTAATTAAGAGAAATGAAGAGCAGCTGAAACAGCTGGCCAAATAACTGTGGTATCTGCACATCTTTAAACAATGCTTTGTAGTAGGAAGAATGGATGTCTTAAAAAATTAAAACCGCAAGGGGCTACAGGATTTTAACTGAAATCTGTGACTTGTGAAGCAAAGCTATGAAGTGCCAGGACAGAATCCATTTGCTGGATGAATTGCTTGAGTCGATTTGGAATTACAGTGTTTCAATGCAGGTAATATCCTTGCAAATGTCTGTTCTTCCATCTACATCTCTGTATCTGCAGCCCTTGTTCAGGAAATCATTAGTTTCAGCAGGAGGAAGAATGGGGCCAAATAACCTAATTAGCTTAAAATGAAGCTTGAACGCGTAAAATAAACCACACTTATCTGTGATAGAAACAGACTGGACTGACAAGGGCTTAATTTCATGGAAAGTGACTATAGCCCCAAACACAAAGTAGATAGCTTCACTAAGATAACAAAGACTTATTATCATATTATCACAGGATATTATTATTAATACCCTTATTATTAGCACACTTCATGCATTATGGTCTGACCTCAGACTGAACTACTAAGCCTTGTATTTTACTGTCAGCAAGATAAAGCTCCAAAAAGTTCTCACCATGTCTAACTCTTTAAGCATCATTTTATCAACATAAAAGTTAGCATGTTCAATATTAACAAGTGGTTTTGAAAATGGTATTTTGAAAGTGGTATTTCAAAATATCTTAATACTTGACAAGGCAGCTGATGGCTGGATAGCAGTATATCTGTCTTCAGAAGTTCTGGCCATACATCAGGAAGAGGAGAAAGAGACACAAAAGCAAAAGCCCACATTTTGGAATCTCACTGGTGCCTCCTGCTTAGGCAGCACTCAACAACATTGCTTCCAGGGACTATTTCCCTTGGCATCTGGTGTGTGTTTTCTAAAGATATGCTGGATGAAGAGCAATTCAGTTACTGCTGTAAGCAACTGCACTGCTACCTTACTGAGCAACTGAAGGCGGGCTTCCACAATAAAGTGTGAGTGTGTGCATTAATATTTAATCAAAACCAGTCATTTTATTTCTGGCTTCTGAAAAGCAGCATCAAACAAGTAGTAACATACTATGAACCAACCAGGGTAATCAATGGAGGCAGAGGAAAAGCACAGGAACTGTGCCATGTATTACTGTGTGTGAATGCCCTTTTCTAAATAAAGTGATGAAAAATACAGAATAATGATAAAGATACATGAATTATGCATGTCTTCCAAAAGTACTAACTCTGGTGAGATCACAATATAAATCCGTATTCTGTGGCATTTACAACCATGTTAGTTGAATTGTCAGTTAAATTTCCCAGAGTCAACCAGCATTAGTGCACCATGCACCTGCACAGACATGCAATTCCCTCCTCCTTTCCACAGCCAGGACCCACCCAAGGCTCCTGCAGCCCAGACCACAACTATTTCTGAGCCAGACTATGAGGAAGCACTGTCCTGGCAGTGTCAGCACAGGCGGTCTGGCACTCCATCCACTTCTCCCTGTGGCAGGGGCTTGGCAGCACAGGGTGCAGTCTGAATCATCCATTCCTTGGACTCAGACGTTGCTGTACCCATGATGCCCACACAGTCCTCTGCAGAAAGTGCTTGTGGACATGCCCAGTAAAGCTACTCAAGCTAAGCTGCAATTTGCTACTTAAAAGCACCAATTGAAGGATGCTGTTTTACAGACGCTAGCCCCTACAGCAATACACTGAATATTCTGCTGTAGTTGTGCCTATTAAAAAAAAGGCTTAATTTTTTAAAAGTATCCCAAGACTAAAGAAGTACAGAAAAATTATCCTCTAATTTTTGTAGAATTAATTTCTAGGAAGTCCACGACACCACATTTCCTAAAGTCCCAAAGGAAACAGTCACACAAGGGAGATGTTCTTTCAGAACTTGCCACTGCACACTGAAGAAATAGGTTATGCATAAAAGCAAAAGTGATTTAATAGATTGTTTCACAGTTTCAGTTAGAAGAAAAGCAAATCAACAAAAGATGAAAAGGAAATAGGGAGGTGGCCTGGCTAATGAAAAGTCCATGTGTTTCAGTGATCTCAAATGTTCTATGAAATTTTGATCATGAAAAATATCACAACTCTTTTCCATGTAAATTTTCCAGTCATCTCAAACTAGTTGCTGGGCCATGCTAACTAGTAAAATATCTTTGTTTTGAAAAAATTATTAGTATTTTTGTATCAATAGGAAAAATCACATTGCTAAGATGTTTACCTTGTTTTATTTCTGCAGGTTTTATTCTTTCCCATGCAGCTGATTTCTCCCCATAGGATATCGACCTTTATTACTTGCTGACAACACGTCTGGCAAATAGCTTTCTGCTGTGGTAGCTGAGGTTGAGCCATCTGTTTTTTCTCTAGAGAGCCATGCCTTATTCATAATGGCATTTTTGTGTTTCTTTCCCTGGGGAACAGCACCTGCATGCTGATTTCCTCTTTGACCCCAAAATTCATCATCACGTTTCGACAAGCGATCCCTCCCCTCGGTGGCCCAGAACAGAGCGGGCTCCGGGGGCAGCGCAGCGTCCTTCACCCCTGACAGCAGAGGCCAAGGGGCTTCCTCATGGACCAGGGGCAGGGTGGGAGCAGCCCGCGGGCTTGAGCCGGAGGGGACAGCTGAAGGTATCTGAGGAGGAAAGAAGAACAGAAACTGTGACCTTGGATGTCCCTGTGTGTTTCTGGGTGCCTCTATGGAAACAGGCCACTCTATGCATGGTGGCGGATTTCAGCTGTAGCCTCCCATATAATTGTACAACAAGCCCACGTCCTGCTTACACTGGGATGGAATTAAAGCTCATGTGGTTTATATTAAAAAATAAACTCTGAGTTCATGAAGATCAATCAAAGAGTTACTTGCATTCTGCTCTTCATAACAGTTTTCTTTTATGGCCATATTTTCACTGGTCTTTTTACGTGTGAGTGTGAGAGAGAAAAGGACCAGGAAACTTGATTTGAACTGTTACATACATCCCCTGGACTAAGTAGCATGTTATCAGAATTCTGAGTCACCATTCCATTGCTTAACAAATTTCTTAACTAAAAGGAAATCTTGGTATCTTGCATGTTCTTTTCATCAAGGCCAAAAGCAAAAACTATGCTTTTGCTTGTTCCATTGCATTTATTTTAATCCAAGATTATAAAGGACATTCAGTAGAATAATATTTTTAACTACTCTACCTAACTGGCTCCAGTAATTGCATATTTGAATTTTGTTTCCATAAAAGTATGGAGAGGTTATGTTTTCTCAGAGAAGCTGAAATCTCTTGCGTGTTTAGTTTAGCAGCAGACTGTCACAAATGCAATTGCAATTGATCAGCTCTGTTCTTAACAGGATTCCTGCAGTTAATGGAAATTACTATAAAGAGCTTCAGGGCATAGGAATAATTGGATCACTAAAAAAAAAAGAAAAAAGAATTGGAGGGGAAAAAAGGTAGGACAAGAAAAACATAACAACTTTTTTTTAAAACACCCAACAATTTTCAAAGATTATCTTACCATAGAGTACACCATGATGAAAACAAAATCTTTTAATTATTTTTACAAGCCCCGAGCCACTCTTAAACAATGGGGAAGAAAATGCATAATGAAAAACATCAAACATTTATTATTGTCAGCTTGTTTAAACTAACCATCAACTGTGCCTCTCTGGAAGGAATCATTCAAATATCTGTCTCTTCTGCCAAGAATATGAGATTTCACTAAACTAAAAATGGGAAGAAAACTTTTACTGACCTGGCAATTTTTGTGATGATTTTCTCTTAGTTCTTGATGCAAGGCTATGATCCTCTCTGGGCTTGTTACTCGCATGGGAGAACCAGCACACACGTTTGGGGTGATGTGAGAACTGTGGGGGCCATCCACCCCTGGCTGAGAGTTTTCAGGTATTGACCCAGTCATCCCATTCCCTTTGGCACGTGCCACATGATCCTCTGGCTGTCCATTAGCCTGTGAAATGTCTGTGAAGGAAGGCAGCATCTGCAAGAGAAAATAGCATTTTAAGAAATTCAAGATAGATTAAGTTTTCCAATGCTGTTCATTTTGGACTAGTGGAAGCCATTTGGATGAGTTCATTAAAATAAATATTCACAGAAATTAACTGTAAATAAACTACATTTAGCAAAATAAGGAAAAAGATAACATACCAATTATTTCACTGCACTTGTCTAAATAAAGAAACGTATTCAACAACTCATCCTCAAAATAAAACAAGAAAGATCTCTAGCTTTAACCGCAGCTGAAAATTCACCTTGGGATAGTAAGAAAACCTAGATTAAAACTAGAAAAAAATTCCTAATTTTAGAAATCGTCTCATGTTAGTTCTCTTGAAGAATCTCAAAATTTCTAACAGGATTCTTTGATACACATATTGTCTCACTCCACACTATACAACTAACTCAGGTTTGTCTACCTATGAATGCTCAAGAAAGTTAAGCTGAACAGACTTCAGAAGTGTGTTAGTTTAACTCCATGAACTTCTGCAGAACCTCCTATTGAAAACAAAACTAATATTAATTCAGTTGATCTTATTTCAACTCCAAATCAACTTTAACACCCCAGCAAACTATCCTTTTACATTATCTTCACTGAGCTGCAAACAAATTTAGAGAGAAATGGCAGTTTAATTATGCACATTTTCATAACAGTTGCAAGCAGATCTCCCTGAATATAAATGACTACTACAGGGCAGTACCACTTTATCATTCAAATACAAATTTAATATACCAGATCACTGTTGCATTTTTCCTTGCAATTGCAAGTCTTGCCATTTCTGTCTTTGGATTTTTGAAGAGTTATTTATTTATTTCTAAAATAATACACCCCATTATGCATTATCATCTCATTGCCATCAGTCCTCTTGCAAAACCTCCAGAAATGCAGATACTACAGATATGCCAGGTCAGGAAGAATTACTTAAAAGAAAACACATTTTACTTAAAATAATACATTGTTTTTGCTTTGTGCATCTTTATTGAGTTTTAGCTACATCCCTTGTGTTCATTAAAAAAACGAAAAATCAAAGGACTCTGAAATTCCATAGCAGTGTAAGATTGCTCTGAAATGACCCAACAGAAAGATGAGCATTTATTGACAAGCTTCTGCATCTAAATATAGTTCTACTATGACATGAAGACCAACACACAGTGTTTAAGTTGTTGCCATTTCACCTCCTGTCCTTGACTCCCCACCATGAGCAGAGGGAACCAGTTCTGATGAATTGTGGCCATTGGTCTCCTTATAGTAACCAACAGGAGCATGTGTGGCCAGCTGGGACACTGCCCAGGAGCAGCTGCCACCTGGATCCTTTACTCCAGCCTGAACAGGCCAGGGAACAAGGCAGGCACATCCAGGAATGGAAGGACCACTCATGTTGGCCAATTTCGGGCACGGAATTTTAGATTGCTGCTCTTCCCTAAAATATTTACTTTCTCCATGCTGATTACAGAGGGGGCTTGTGACATTATCTGCATATTGCATTTATTTAGGTAAGGTGGCATGAATACCCAAACTTATCCTAGCATTGCAGGCACAGATCAGTTGGAAAGTGAAGGCTTACATTTGGATGTTCCCCTCTGAACACAGGAGCCCAGGGCAGCTCCAGAAGTCCTTGGTTTCTTACCAAGGTTACAAGCACAGTATCTCTCCCCATCACAAGCTGGCTTAAAGCGATGGAGGGGTCACAAAGGTCCGCCCTGAAATGTTTTGAGGCATGAAGATATTGGATCTAAAATTATTTGATGAGAATTTCCTCACTACAGGAAGCACAGTTAGAGGCATTTGTGGTGATAGATGAGAGTGAGCAGGAGCAGAACAAGTTCTGGAGCTCAATGACCCATGCAAAGGCAAATCACTGTCCTCCTCACAGGCAGGAGAGCTGGTAAAGCTGCCAGAAAAAAAACACAACACCAAACCAAAGCTGTGACACTGGCACAAGTCATTTCTAGAAAAATAACCTCCTTGCAGGGTCGTTCCTTTCCTTCAACTCTTTACCCCACAGACCCTTTTGCCTCTTGGAATTAGCAAATTCTTCTGCAGCCAAAGTAGTGACACTCAGCAGAAAGCAGGGATAATGCAAACCCCAGTGAGTGAAGATGCTACTACCCTGACAAAGATTTCACAGTATAGTCTGTATTATATTTGACAGTTGGTATGATTCTCTCAAAAAGACTCATCTTTAGTGTGCCATAAGACTAGCAATAAAGATCACATTTTCTATAGCACTGAGGATGCAACTAAGAAAAAATTCTGCATTTTGTCTCAATGCCAAGACATTAACTTGTTCTTTTTTTGGTTGTTTTTTAAAAATTATTATTTTTACACTATTTATTATATTTTCCTATTATTTTTTCTTTCCTCTCACTTTTCCCCAAATTACTCCAGCTAAGAACAAGTGAAAATATTGTGATATTTGACCAAACTCAGAAAAGTGTAAACTAGCATAATGCCAAGATCTAGAAAGGATTACTATTGAAACCAAAAAACATCAGCTTCCCCCAACACTACAAAAAGATTAGACAGTGGTGTCAAAGAGAAGATGAAAATGTTTTAATTTATCTGGATAATTTTAGTTGTACATTTTATGTTAATTTAAATTCTATTTTTTATCAGAAAATAAAGGTTGGTTAGTTTGAAAGCTTTTCTTTTTTTCAGTCATGGCTATTCCACTACTGGCATTTGCTGTTCTAGACAAACTCATGCTGTTGACCATGAATTACAGCAAAAACCACTGCTAAAATATCTGTACTATGTATGCAGTCAGGAAATAGATCTAAATCTTGTCAACTAAACCAAATTTTACTTTCAAATGGTACTAACTGTGAGTAAGAACCTTCTCCTCAGCCATCACAAATTCTTGAGATGCCTCTATCCAAACAACCACTTACAGAATTATTGAACAGCTTTATCAGTTATTTCACTGGAAAGGCCAGGCTGCCACTAACTTTTTTAAATCCGTATTTCATGCCTTTCAGTATTTTTAATAATTTCTCTAAAGATCAAAAATAACATACCTCTCAGCAATGGACTTTACCCTTCTTTATAAAAAAAACCCTAAATAACTAATTCCATTCTTTCATCCACTTGGATGATGATGACTCCATTGATTCAAGGCATTTTTTTTGTAATGTCAGGTAAAAAAAAAGGCCTCTTCTTGCAAAAAACCCTTTGTCTTGAAAGATTCCTTGCCCTTGATCAGCCTTGTCCCAAAAAGACCGAAAGTCCAAAGTTAAAATCTCTCTCCCCTCTGAGGGTGGGACTCATCAGACCAAAACGTATCTCCCCCAGCCCCCTTGACAACCACTGCAGCCCAACTTCTACAGCTCTTCCCACCTTACCACAGAATCACAGGATGGGTCAGGCTGGAAGGGACCACAGTGGGGCATCTGGTCCACCTTCCCTGCTCAAGCAGGGTCATCCCAGAGCGCATGGCACAGGATTGTGTCCAGATGGTTCCTGAGTATCTCAAGCGAGGGAGACTCCACTCCCTCTCTGGGCAGCCTGTCAGTGCTCTCATCTGCACTTACCTAAAGCAGGTACATAAAATGGGCGAGATAATTCCTTGGAGGTATATCTTGACTATGAAAATAAACAGATAAATTACCATGGATGACTGTCGGAAGTACAGACATCATACAGGAAATGTACCTCACCCTCAGTGCCAGAAAACTCTCTGACCTTAACAGCCACACAGAAACCACTTTAAGGAAAGCATCAGAGAATTTTATTTCAGGCCTATTTCCTTCAAATATGATACAAATATGGAAAATGGTGATTTCTTCCGAAGTGGTGAGTAGAAATACAAACTAATAAACAAACAAAAAGCATTGTTCTACCAAAATCTATCTCAGAAGAAATCCCTTGACAGAAAGAAGAATTACGCTATGCTGTTCTGCACATTTAATTCCTATTCTGTAAAACAATTCACTGCACTGGACACATTCTTTGCCTGGAGCTTTCCATCCATAAGGTTTAAGATGACTGCATGAAAAGCATTAAAAAGCACTACCATTTATCCCTATATTCCTTGCAGAAATTCCCTTTAGCCCCAGGAAATGAGGGCAAACAGCCACAATGGTTTCAGACCCACTATGGAAAGAATATATAAAATATATCATCAAGTCAAAGCCTTCCAGCACAAGAGAAATTGGATGGGTACAGCAGAATTTTCCATTACAGACATCCACACAGAGGCTGTTGGCTCAATCATTTGAGAGAAAGGATTAAACATACTCCTGCTTCTCCACACCTAGCCCAAAAGAGAGAGAAAAGCCCCAAAATACCACACAACTCTACTGGCTGGGCTGAGTCCATGTGAAAGCCAAGCCAAGCTCACTTGCTCCTCTGGGTGGTTCTCTGATCCATCAAAAGCAGCATGGACACTGCCTCATTTTCAAGCCAGCCAGACTGGGTAAAGCCTCTCTTAAACTGCGAGTAGACACCTAAACTCAGGAAGAAATCAGGCCTCCTCTTTCACACGTCCTATCAGTTATCTGGAACATCTTCACTTGCTTCCTACTCTTACCAACTCAAGTAAAGCAGCTGTTGCAAAGCCAAGTCATAGTCCTTCTTTTTTTGGTGTTTTGTGAACATGAACGTCCAAGATCAATTGATGAATGCTGTCCTGTGTTCTTTTCACTGGGAAAGGCAGAAAAACAATAACTGCTAATAATGTCCCTGAATTAATTCTACAAAAGCAAAAAAAGAAAGATGAGGCCAAGGTCCTTCCAATTAAAAAAAAAAAAAAAAAAAAAAGCATTCAAAAGGAGGTGATTAAAATGGGACATGACAGAAGGCCAAAAATGGACACATACTCTGTGTCCGACATTGGGCATGTGGATCCCAGCTATGGCACTGTGCCAAGTGCCACGGGCACCCGCTGGAGGCAGCCCTTGTCCCAGCAATGTGTCCTCTTCAGCCACATACTTTCTGTTTTCCAGACACAAAATATGACAAGGTTTTAAAATGTTTCTATTGCCAAAATTTATTATCGTCCCACTCCAAGAGGCTGCAATGGTTTCCCAATTTAAGTCTTTTAAAAAGAAAATATATCACAAAGGCTTAGAAATTAACTTCTTCATGCCTCCAAAAATTTCAAGTCCATATTAGACATACATTGTCATTCCAATACCTGTCCAAAAGACTATTTTTTTCAAAGCTGAGAGGCAGCATTTGTTCACCATCCTGCACAGAATTTTTGCTTTCACCACGGTGACATAGGTGGTGGATGAAAATGAATTGAAATAAAATCCCTTTTGTGCAATCATATGTGTTTATTATGATAAAAAACCACTAAAATTAAATTAAATTATACTAAATTGATCAGTTAAACTAAATTACAAATAAAGAGCTTCATGGTGTACAGTTTTACAGTGAGGAAAAATAATTCAAAACCTAGTCCCCTTTAAATGGACTTCTTAAGAGAAGTCTTTTCTGAACATATTACTCTAGCAAATATCTGACCTCACTGAAGAGTGCACTGCTGGAATAAAATCATGAGATACTACATGATTCAAGCAAATTTTATTTCTCACTCACAAACATTTGAATTTAATGCTGGGCTGTGAAAACAATCAAGAATGACAAGCCTCAAAATGCATGCTGCTCTCTAAACTGAACTGATGGAAGTCTTGAGTTAGTCAGCAAAATAAAGCCTTAGAGACAACAGGGATTTATCATGTCTGAGAACAGACCCTTGAATGCTGAAAGCGAAGTCTGAAGAGAAGCTCCAAAGATGGTGGGTTTTGCATAACACCATCTTCATGGTTTAGTATTTTAATTGGGATGAACATTAGGGAGAAAATACTTCTGACAAAACAAAAGGAAATGACCAACCATCCATTGTGTCCTGAACAAGCAAAGAACTGAAGTTTGCTTCGGCCTGTAAGCACGAGTAACTTGGTGATGCCCATAAGTCCCCCACTGAAGCTGAGGCATCCTAGCACTCAGCTGGAGCAGCTCTATCCCCTCTACATGTAATTCCATGTAGAGACGAAAAAGAAAAAAATAAACAGTTCTTAATAGAGCTATAAACGAATTTTTTCTCTGAGAACATGACTCAAAGTTTCTTACTGAACTACAAAAGGCCAGGCACTGAATTGAATACAGAGTCCCCACTCTCCTCAAAGGGCTCTGGATCAGCTCTTCATGCATCACTGCAAACTTTGAGATGAAGTTCATCAGTCAAGGCACAGAGGTCTGACGTCAATGTGTGACAGGCTTCCATTTGTTACTGGGTCCAGTAATGAATAAAGCCAATTGCAAATCTTTAATTTAAGAAGGAAAAAAAAAAAAGGAAAAAAAAAAAAGCAGCAATCCACCAGGTTTTGTATAGTAGAATTCAAATCAGGTTTCATATATTAGAATTCAAATGTTAGGAATTATGTAGAAGTAAAAAACTGAGGGGAAGGAAGGAATGAGCTTTCAAAGGAATTTTATATAAGTGGATGTTGGGCATAGCTCTGGAATCTTAGATGTGAAGTCCAGTGAGAATAAGAGTTGAAAGCAAGAAATGAAACTTCCGAGATGAAAAGTCAGTTCACTTCAACATATGTCTACAGAATTCAGTACAAGATCTTTTAAACCAAAGGAATGTATCACATGAATATGAAACAGTCTCTCTCTCTTGTTTTTTTGGATTTTTTTTATTATCATTATTAAATTAGTAGTAGTAAAACGTGGACATATTTTCATTGAAGTGTTTTCCGTTGGAAACCTGATACAAGAAATACACGTTTTTCATGGGAACACACAACTTCCTTGGCAGGCAAGTTTCCCCCTGTTACATGTGGAACTACTTACCACAGATCAGAAGGGCCTTAAGCTCAGTGTCAAGATGCCCAGTAAGACCCAGTCTGTTTTCTGCATGATAAAAAACCCAGGCTTGAATCCCATTTGTGCCTGAACCTAAGTGAGACCCCTGCCCACTACGGTGCTGGACACCATGGGAAGGGCTCTGTGCTCCACTTAGTTTGAACAGCTAAATATCTATCAAAGCAAGGAATTTAATGGGGGGCTCCATGCTGCAGATAAGTTCACTGGATATCAGAATGTAGATTCAATCTAATTCTCTCTTGTTGAACCTGCTAAGTTGTGTGATAATTGAACATTGAAGGAGACAGTGTGAATGTGAACAGTATTTTGATATTTATTGTGTTGGGAAGCTTTACTAATGCTCATCTATCACTGCAATGTCTGAGAAAATGTCTGAAGGCAGTGGAGCACTATCTCCCTTCTGACAGATGAGTTCCTAGCCACTGTCACATAAAACACTCCTGGGCAGTGCAACACTTAGTAACACTGTAGGAACGAGCACTATCAACAGGATACAGAATACCACTCAGTGTGCAAAACCACAAAAAAATCAGAACAATAACCCAGTGGATTTACTACACTATATGCCCATTTTGAGCGTCTTCTGCTGGTGAAAATGTCAAGTGTCATTAAGATAAATTATTTTTATGTATTCATTTTGCAGTGCATTGTGTTAGCTGAAGTACAACATATAGTATGAACCAATATTCTGTGTTCTGCTGTGGCAAGCACACCATATTATACAAATGTGTAACACACAATATTTCCTCCCCCTTAGCTACTTTTAACCAAAGATTCTACTTGAGTATACTTGACACAAATATTACCAAATATGGTTTGGGTATTTTTGCAGGTTTGTTTTTTTTTTTAAATAATAAGAAACAGAAAATTAAAAGGAAAAAAGAACTTGCTGATGGCTACTGAAGCACTGCAAGGGAATTCCTGTTTCTTCAGGTTGCCAGACTGGGATTCTTGTCCTTAAGAAGTAGGTGCTACTCCAAAATTAGGAAGTTTATTCCCAGCATCCAAGATATTAATGACAATATTGAACAGAATCAGGTATGAAACAGACTGTACCCCACTTTTGCTTTGCAGAGAAACACAAGTGACTAATTTCCTTTCCAATACAAATGTCCACTGAGTTGACTTAAGTCTTAAAATAATTCACTGTTGACCTTTTTTTTCCTCGCTTCTTCAGAAATCTGGAACAATGCATTGTGCAGGAAAGAAATGCAAAATTCGTATTTAAAATAAAATCGGGAAATATGTGCTGCATTATCCATCAGATACTTAGTCAAAATGTCAGGGGAGTGCTTCTTGCATGGAACACCGATGCACTTTGCTATAAGCTCCTGAAATTTAAACCCTGCCTACAACAGTAAAATGGCCAACTCCACTGATTTGTCAGAAGTATATTTATAATAAGCAATGAAATGTATTTTATAATTACACATTGAGTCTCAGTAAACACTTTGAAAACCACCACTTAATTCAATAGTGGAAACATGAGGATCCTACAAGAAGGACAAGCACTTACCTCTTGATCACACACTGGTGTAAAAGCAACTGTGTACTCTGCCAGGGTCATGTCATCCACCAAGTTTTTCACCTCTTCATCAAATGCAGAGTTAATAATTCCTTGCCTCTGGAATTTGCCATGCATTCTCCTAATGAAGCTGTTCCTTTCCTGGCACTTTTGGGTGAGGCAAGCCAGCTTAGCCTGTGTGGCATGAACACATAAACATTCCATGGTTCTGTGATTTCACTTGCTGCTGAGACTGCAAGATTACATTTTGTGTCTGATCTGAAATTCCACACGTTTTGACCCAAAGCTATAGATTGCATTCCTATGTCTCTACATCATTAGGTGCCTCTGCACCTTCAAGAGCAATACATGTGCACAGATAAACTGGAAAGAGATGTTCCCTTTCCATGTGCAAGGTCCTCCTTTTGACAAGCTGAAGAGTAACCTTGCAATAATGTCGGTGAGCTCTTGCCTAGGGAAAAGCCCAGTGGCACCCAGCTAATTGGGGACAATTGCAGGAGCAGTCACAGGCACAGAAGCCTGTAAGCAAAGGGATACACCTTGTGTAGGTCCCAAATCAGCATTCAGGGGAACACAGTACCTTCAGAGGAGCTAATGTCAGCTTCACTTCAGACTTTCTCTTCTGTAGTTCTTTCTCCTGAAAGATTGAAAAATATCCTGTATCAATTTATTCAAGAATCACCTTAAAATACTCTAGCAGTTTTTTTATATCTGTTTCAGACCGGACTCTGAGGTGTACACTTTGCATATCTGTGTGACCCTGACAAACAAGATGAAAAGGAGCTGGTTGCATACAGATAGGCTCTGGCATACAAACACTGCCCTACTCACATCAGCATTGGTCTTAAAACTTAGCAAAGACTTTTGGATGTTCTTAGATGGAGCCTTATATCAGTGAGGTTATTTCATCAAACCAGCATCACAGCAAAGACTTGGTGTCCTTCATTATGCACTCGTGTTCATATTTACTCTGTGAATCTTCCAGAACAGTCTTTGGGGGAAAGTTTTCACTTTCCTTATCAATATTATACTGTAAAATTAGAGAAAAGAGGAGGAATTTTCTGCATGTATATTCCACTCTGAAAAGTGAATGTCAACAACCTTCTACTCTGACATGGCTGATACATGTCCTCTATTAGGAGCTGAAGCAGGGAGGGCCAGATGATTTAGTCTGTACCTTATGATTAACATCTACTGATGGTAACCCTGTTTTCTGATTATGCAGAAAAAATACAGTATTTTGCCAAGTAAAATCCATTACCATTATGAATCAATGCAGTATTTTTGACAATAAAGTACAAATTCCTTTGCATTCATTTTGCCTGAAAATTTACATTTCTATAAAATTTACAGTAAATATATTATATGCATCATTAAAAAACCCTCTTTTATGAGAACTCAGTTATGCTGAAAAAGGTCACATGGCCCTCAGCTAATAAATTGTGGGCTTGGGAGGAATCAGAGCAGGCAGGACAGGAGAAACATGTCTTTACATTGCACTAGCTCTGGGGGAACAAAGAAAGAGCTGGCAGTAGGTCCCTGCACTGGAGACATTCAATTCTTGATGAGGCAGGGAGTAACACATTTTGATGATGCAATAGAACAATTAAGATTTTTCCATTTATATGGACACCACGTCCTACCCTTTACTCACCTACCATCTGATATCACACCAGACACTACAAAACAGTTTCATTTTACCAGCACCGTTCTCCTAAAGGCATCCCCTAATCCATGCCTGAGAGAAGCCACTAACCCTCTATATAGGGCTGGTTTAGAGCAAACCACAGCACATAAGGCTAGGAAAAACAAAACAAAACCACCACCACCACCAAACAAACAAACAAACAGAAACCAAAACTGTAGAAATGTGGATTTACTGTGGAGAAAGTAGAATGAAACTTGTTCCCAGTAGGGAGAAGATAATAATCTCTTGTATTTCAGAGTAGAGACAGAGGAGAAGCATGTTCTACTTGCATCAGGCTATGAAGAACAAAGAGCACTATTCAGAACATGCCATTTACTAGCTGTTTCAGAGTCTGATGGGCAATTCCAATTTGGCTCACACTGTAACTATCATGCCTTTCCAAAATACAGCTCCCAAGAGGAAAGAAAATCTAAGGGAAAGAAGTCCTAGGAGGAATTTGTTGCCACCCAAGAGTTCAGCAGCTGCAGTCACACTTACAGCAGCAGCTTTGCTGTCACACTGAAAGGCAGCAGCTTTGCAAATCTTAATGTACCTGCTCTGGTTTGTCAGGTGAAATACAGTGCACAAGCTTGAAAACTGCTTGTGTAAGTACATTTGTGCATACATGGGGCTTCTCACCAGAATAACTATGACAAAAATCCAACCCACACACCTACCTGAAAATGTGTTACTGAAACTCTTAATGTGTAACCCTAGCAGATGATCCAAAAAAGTTAGAAAAAACTCTATCAAAATTCTATCACTAGCTTGGTGTTTCATAATCTGATATAGTGGAACAAGAGAGTTGGGAATGTTAAAAATCCTGACAATTTAAGCCAAGGAGGTGCCTCTGTAAAGAATTTCAGCATGACTGTGCTTGCATTACACTATGGGGATTAATTAGAGCAGAGACTGAACTTTCATGATCATCTATCATTTTTCCATAACATGGATCACTCAGGCAGTTTACATCTTTTCCTTATTTCTCTGAAGTCAGGGATACTTTTATATGCCTGGAAACCATTTAATTATCCTCAGATTCATTCCCAGGAAAGAAGGCTGTTTTGCTTTTCCCCTTTGAAAAGAAAGATGTAGAATCTAAAGTCTAAGCTCCCATTTAAGCACAGAGAAAACAACTTTATGATACCTTTTCACATAGCTGAGCCTGAAGGAGTTCCACTTCATTCTGCAAGTCATGAAACTGATTTTGTAATGCAGCCTGGTCCCTGAGCTGGGCTTTCAAGGTCAACACTTGCTGCTCTAATCTCTTACTGGCTATTTTATTCACCTCTTTCTCCTGGGCATCCTTCAATGTGTGCATAGGCTAGAGAGAAAATACACAGATTTTCAATTTAGGTGTATAAAACAACAAAAATATTCTTAATCATGTTTTGTACCAAAAACTTCTCAACCAATATAACAACCTACCTTGTACATCAAAAAGAAGTAAGCTGATATAAAATGTATGATTCCAAAACTTCATGAACATATTAACGCTAATATTTTGCACTAATCTTAAGCTCTTTATATGTAAGGAGTACTTGACCCCTGTGAGAGCAGGTATAGAATTGGATTTTCACAACATTTCTTGAAGGTAAATCATCTGTATTGTAATAATTTAATAAATGGGAAACTTGGCAAAGACAAATTAAGTGTCCAGCCTGTGGTCACATAGTGAGTAAGAAAAACACTCAGAAGTTCCCAGTCTCCTGCTTCAACAAGAAGCTGTATAATATGCCCCTTGTTTTTCTACATATATTTATCTCAGAGAGATAATTCCTTTGCCAAATATATATTTGTTCTGGAAGTTTATTAATAAAACTGATCAGATTTTAAGTTTAAATTTCTAAAATACTTTAAAATAAAACATTTTTTACATTAAAATGTAATCATAGTGATCCAGAAGAAGTGGAAAGAGAAGCTTCTGAATTTAACTCCTCCTCCCCCACTCTCCAATTTATTTTCTTTCCAATTTCATGCACTTAGATTGAAAGGATTAGTGAGAGCTTTAGATTGATGGTCAGCATCATAAGGTCAGCTCCTAGAAGTGACACTGCCAGATTAAACATATAGATTTAGAATGAGGAAAATTGGAAGGAGGAGGAAATATCCTGACAAACATTTATGCTATTATATTAAAAAAAAAAAAGAGTTGATACACCCAGCTGGTAAAGATTTCTGATAACAGTATATAGTCTAGAAGATTAAGCTAAAAGTTATAGTCAGACCCATATACTGTGGTAAAACCATATAACTTTCTGACAAAACAGAACGATGGTTTGGTTTTAATGGTTACAAACATTGATACAACTGAGAGAGGAGCTAATACTCAGCCCTGTTGGACAACACCACAGTAAATTTTTCCCAGGCTTTCTGACAGCCTTTCTGGCTTTGACACCCTTGACTACAACACACTGAAGGCACCATTCCATAGGAAGCAGCAAACTGAAGCGTAGATCACATCACTGCCTGCAACACAACACTGCAACACAGAAAAACAGAAATATGACACTGTCATAGTGCTCTTCCTCATACGAAGCAAGTCCTCTGTGCACAGCATTGGAGCAGGTTGAATGCTTTGTACCAAACTTTTTGGCTCCCTCTTGTGTCAAGAGAACAATGGGAACTGCTGGACACATCAAGATATATTAGACCAAGGCTGCAGGGACAAAAGCCTGAGGATGAGTCCATGACATGGTATTTTCTTCATCTTCTCTCCCCAACAAAAAAGTATGTTAAAAACAAATGGGAAACATGCCCTAACTCCTTTACTTATGGAAAAAAAAAGTGGGGAAATAAAAAAAATTGCATGAAGGTTAGAGACAGAGAAAAGTTCCCTCTTTCCTTTTGCATTTTGCTGACCTGCTAGCAGTTTTCTGTAGTTTCAAAGCACAAATGAGGAGTACAAGATTATATATGAGCACTCTGTCACATGTCCCAGTTTGCAGTGACCATAGGTTATCTAGTCAAGCTCCAGAAGGATGAAGGACTCAGCAGCTGAGACTGGGAAAGAACCAAATAATAACTAAGCCCAAAACACAGCATTTAACACACTGCATGCTCATAAAACCTGGCAAGATCAATAGTCTTTGAAGTTGGTGCCTAAACATTAAAAATAAAAACAGTATCTTCCTCTTCTTGTGTGAAGTGTGCTTGTCTGAAAACTCAATGAGAAAATGAGAAGGAATACGACCTATTTGCTACAGGCTGTGACAATCATCAGGGGTTCACTGGGGAAGCCTGGCACCTTCTCTACTGTGTGTATTTCATGCAAAATTCTTCTATTAATTCTTAAAGCTGTAGATATTACCCTCTCCTCTTCCTGCTCACCCCCATATTTCTCTTAAATTCAACCACAGCACCACTACTCAGAAGGCCACCTCAACATCCCAGAAAACTGACCCAAATACTCCTAGGCTAAAGTGTATTTCACCTGTTTGCAGCTTCACTGAAACAGAGTCCTAGCAGTAAGCTTCAAATATATTATCCCAGCGCTCTTTTACTTGCAGTGAGTAACACCATGACAGCCTTATGGAGGCTCAGGTGAGAACTAGGATCCCTGGGCATCAGGGACTGTAGAACGTAAGAAATGTTAAAAGTTCGAAAGACACACTCAAAACAGAGCACATCCCAAAGACCTTGTGTTCTAGGCCCAGAGTGCTCACATCTTCACTTCTTTCAAGTATTGCAGCCAGAGGTCTTCCAGAAGAATGGAGTTTAGAACAGGAAAATTAATGAATTTCTGTGATTTATTGCATAAGAGTTTATTAATAACTTTGCAGAGTGAAAAACAGTTTTGGACAAGGGTGGCAAGTAACTGAAAACAAAAACCGAATCACCAGTCAACAAAACTTCCCTCAGGAAGTAAAATGATGCTGGAAAAGTAGATTATTATCTTTTTTGCGACAAAAAGTCTTTTGTTTTTTCAGTCTAAAAAAACTTAACTCATATTTTAACGACTCACACAAACCCACTATCAACAGCTTGGTGTATATCAAAAAGTTTATTTTTAAAGTGAATTACTGAAATAAATTTGACCTTTGTTAAGCTATATCTACTCTATTTTCTATCATAGTACTTGCAAAATTGTGCCAATAAAATCAATATTGTTTGGTTAAAACATAATGGACTTGAGTTATGCAGATAATTAGTTCTGCCACCAAATAGTGCAACTGAAGGATAAACCCAGTTCTGTGATGTACATGGACTGCATCTTTGAGCCTGGAATGAGACACATGTACTCAAAAATTTTACACTAACCCTACAAATAGTTCAATTGGATGAAGAAGTCAGACCTAAATCAA
This sequence comes from Monarcha castaneiventris obscurior, assembly GCA_026261815.1. Classification (NCBI taxonomy): domain Eukaryota; kingdom Metazoa; phylum Chordata; class Aves; order Passeriformes; family Monarchidae; genus Monarcha; species Monarcha castaneiventris. The sequence goes on along the minus strand of JAMPIT010000433.1, from coordinate 10,641,739 downwards.
ACAGCATCACAGTATTGCATAAATATGTACTACTGATCAATAAACACTAATTTGAAAACATTAGTTGTTGGAGGGATTTAAAAATGGCAGGGTTTTTCAGCAAAAGGCTGACCTGCACTTTTTCCAGTGTAAAAACATTCTGTTAAAGGTTGATGAATTTTATTGCCATGTGAGTCACATTGCCATGTGAGTTACATGTGTTAACCCGTAAGTTAACATCTTACTTCATTGACCAATATAATACACAATAATTGTCCCAGACTGACCCCAAACAAAACAATTAAACCTCCATTTCCCAAAAATGCATCCAAAATCTTAACTGCTATCTTAAACGAAACAAGTGACACATTTATTTTTATTTCCAAACAATTTGGCAGTTTCTTTTTGCTTGAAATACATTCTACCGTATTAGGATGCTACATGCCAATACATCACAATGACATGAAAAATTTGTACTTCTTTTTCATTTAAAAGTCAGAATTCAGCTGTGTAAACACCAGCCCCTAGTGCCACATAGGGTGTACAAGCTAACATGAAAAAACTGCCTAGGACTCCCAGGTGGCCAACTACGCCCTCAGCCAGGATGCCCTAAGGCCTTTAACTGGGATAAACAGTGACATTTAGGAACTGATCTCAGAATGCTTATATTTTCCAGAATTTGTTTATATTTTCTTCCAAAGCCATATCTATCCAACCTGCTCAAAATGAATTTGCAAACATTGTAGACTGCTACAAATGTGCTTTTCCAGCTGGTAGAAATTGCATATTTCTTCTTTGCAGCTTACCATTTAAGGAGGAAAGAAATAATTTCAGGGTTAGCTGAAAAGTCTTGATAAAAGCTGCTTCCAGAAGTTTATTCAGTAATTAAAAATCTTTACATAAAACACTTTATTTTGGTGGAAAACATAAACCTGTATGAAGACAGAAAATCACCTGATTTGATTTACAGCAAAACCAGAATTCCTGTGATATAAACACATTCTAGTGAGCTAGAAAGATTTCCTGGATTTTGGGGACACATATTTGGGCCACATGCGTCTGTTAAAGACTTTGACTTTAATCCACACCATCTGTTCACAGTGTCATTTTGCCTGTCCAAATCCAGCAATCCGGGCTACAAGGCCTGAAATCAGGGCAAAAAGGCCAAACACTGGAAGCACTGGAGACTCCTCCAAGACCTTTCATTAAGGCCACCTGAAAATTACTCTGGCTAAAGACAGCAGAACAAGAGCCCTCCTACACAAAAAAATGGGGTGTTTATAAAGCCCTTGCAGAGCCCAGACTCTGGACTATTCTGCAGACAGATGGTCTACCTTGTATAACATCTGCTCACTTTTAAGTTTCCAGTGGCTGGAGAGGCTCTACACTTGCTTCAAATCTATTCCCAGTAACAATAATGGGTGTTTCTGCAGCTAGAACACTCCCTCCCAAGGAATATGTGTTTCTCCATTCCATTTACAGACATACCATTGGTTTGTAGTGCTGCTTTCCCTGCATTTTGTCCCCAACTTCTTGCTTAAGGTGGTCTAATTCTGAGAGAGCCTGCATCAATCGAGTTTTAATTTCTTTGTACCTTGTTTCAGCAAAACCAAGTTCTCTGTACCACTTCTGAGCCTAACAGGAAGAAGAAAAATTACTGAGTATAATTAGTCCAGCAGCAGTATCATTTTTCAGTACCAGCTTACAACCACAGATTTGAGGCTGCTCTCTACCTCATAGCTTTTGGACTGGTATAAATTGATTAAATTAAATGGAATTATACAATACACTACACTATTATCATAAGAAATCAATGCAATTTTAGAAGTACATTCTATAGGATATCTCACCAGTGCTATGCCAAAAATAATATTTAAATTAATTTCTAAACATGAAGGTACTATGAATATTTTGAATAAAGTTTAAAAAAGCAGTGGTGTATACAAACATGATTTCACATGAAGAGATTACATCTTTGAAAGCCCTCAAAGCAAAGTGAAAGTAAGTTTTTATTAGCTGGGCAGGGGGAAAAAGTTTTTTTGAGGAATGTGTCCTGGTTTCAGCTGGGACAGAGTTAATTTTCTCCTTAGTAGCTGGCACAATGCTGTGTTTGATTCAGTATGAGAGGCAAAACAAAAATGTCAAAAATGCAAAATGTAAAGAAGAGGGAAAAAAGCCCTCCATATAGTCACCTTTTTTTTTCTAGAGTGTCTTTACTCCACTTACACACATTAACTGTAACTTTAAAACAAAAGCAAACCCAAACCAAAAACCACAAGCCCCTCAATAGCTCTGCTGGTTGCCTGACAGCAATCTCTCCTTCATATGATAGACCATTTTTTCCTCCCTTCTGAAGCAAAGGTTTCACAGTATTTTAAGTAAACTGAGGGAAGTATTGTAACACACAACTTCTGTATAACGCACAAAAGGATTAGAAGGACCCTAGTTAATTAGATTTTACAAAAGAAATAAAACTATCTCTTCGTGTTCAAAAGACTAGGTCAGAAGTCCTTGCCTAAACATCCAACAGTCATCCAAATACATCCCTTCATTCCAGTTGCCTCACCCAAAAGCTGGGAAGTCTTATAAAGCAGCTGTCAAAGGACAATAATTTCGTACAACCACCATGAAAACCCTCTTGTTGTTTTTCTTTCACATACTCAACACACCTGTTGGCTGCCAATGGTTTGTCCACAGGGAGTGTGAGTGATGCCTGTTACAGCCCCATAAATATATATTTGCCATAAAAACAATACATTCTGCTTAGATGTGCATAGAGTGGAGATTGACTAATAAAAAACAGGAATGTGAATATCTAGTGCATTTGGAAAGGGACAATGCTGAAAGCTTCCTCGGGTGGTGTCAAAAGTGCAGATTTACTTCAGAGAGGCACAGAACTACTCCATCCAAACAAGTCTCCAAGTAGGTGGTGCTGAACTTGGTGTGGAGAGAAGGGGCAGCAGGCCTGGCAATGCCTCTGGATATGGCAAAGCCCTGACAGCACCAGGCTGCACAGGATCTGGCTTCTCATTCAAAAACTACTTTCAATTCAGGTTTGCAGTAACCCCCAGTGCTTCTGCTGCCTTCTCCTCCTCCTTATTCCCAGTGATGTGGAGGGAAGCAGCCTGCCCAGAGACAGCCAGAGTAGGCAGGTTGTTGTGTGTGCCTTTATCAGGCACTCAGCCTCTGCCACAGTGTGCTGCAGGAATGCAGCTTCACTTGATGTTCTGGCCAGCCAAGAGTGACTGTGCCATTCATCACTCAAAGATCAGAGGAACATTTTGGCTCCACAGATCACAGACTTCCCTGTTCTGCAAAAGTGTTAAAGCCTGGCAGAAAGAAGACAGCCATGTTAGAAAACAAAGCAAAAACAAATTTGCTCCTCAGAAGTACATCAGAGTAGAAGGTTACCTCTTTTTTTGACTTTTCTAATTCCTTTTGCTGTATTTTTAGTTCCTCTTCTGCCTTTCTAACTTGCTCTTTCATCATACTGTAGCTTTCAAAGATGCTGCCCTGGATAGACAAAAAGACATGATGACTTCTCACCTGTACAAAATGGCACACAGTTGTTTATAGAATAATATATGGTTTTCTCCTAAATTGCTAAAAAATTTGCATAAAATCAAGGTATTACATATAAATATTTCCCTGTTGACTATTCTCAACTGAAGTAGTAATTCTGCATTTATAAGTACATAGTAATCACCACAGAAATTCACTGTGGTGTAAGCTACCTGACTACAGAGGAAAAACATGGATGAGAAATCTACCACGAGTAAAGATCCTGCCTTTAGACATATGTTTCATATGCATCAAAACAATAAAAAAATTAGACCCAATCAGAATAAAAATTAGTATGAACATATGCACACCTTTCACCAAGATATGATTTTTTCACCATTATAACAACAAGTTTCCTTCTGTTAGAATTTGTGGTAGAATAAAAGCTTCTTGTAAAAGCTTTTACTCATGCAGTAAGAAAAAAAAACATTTTAAAAAGCCTGAACAGTGAAGTCTTTTAAGTATTATTTTTAACTGTGTAGCTTGCTGTATCACTTTAATGTTCTCTAATACAACACTCCAAAAAAAAACCCCTTTCTGGCATTTTGCTTTCTATTTCAAAGATAACTTTAGCACCTCAGCTCATGTTAGAGGTTACAAAGTTTCCTCCATCACAAAGGTAATTCAGCTTTGCCCTCCAAATGACATTGGTATCTCCCTTTCTTTAGAAGATCCTGCTCGATAACATTCCTTACTGTTAGTATTTACCTTTTTCCCGGGGGAATAATCTGAAGGATCTACAGACAGAACTCCCTGTACTTCAGTTTGTGTTACACTACAAGCTGTTCCAACTTTTTTTGGCTTAAGACCATGTTGTTGACTTTCTTCTTTTAGTTTTACTATATTTTTCTTTGTTCCTATACTTTTCTCTTTTCTCAGCTCTTCATAGGTGAAACCCAAAGAAGAAATTAATTCCTTCAAATTTTTATTTTCTAAAATAAAGTTTGCATTTTCTTTCTGAAATTCCTCAAGCTGTTCTGAAGCTTCTTGCTTGATTCTGTCTATCTCTTTTTTCAGTACACATTTTTCCTCCTGTAAATCAGAAATGGTTTGGTAACAGCTAGTTTTGCAATCTTGGAGTTCTGAAACTAAAGTCCTATATTTGTCTTGCTCACACTTTATCTCTGCCAAATGTTCCAACAAAGTTTCTTTTTCACCCTCTGAAAGAGCTATTCTTTGTAAATTTTTCTCTCTCTCCTGTATTAATTCATTATATTTTGCTACATAGTTTTCATTGTCTTGTAATAATTTAGCCATTTCTTTGAAGCACCTGCTTCTTTCTTCTTTTAGGTCAGAAAGCAGCTGGAAATACCTCATTTTCCATCCATTCAGGGATAGAACACTCCCGTGAAGTTTATTTGAGGCAATTGTCAATGAGTCTTTTTCAGAATTCCTATTTTTCTCTTCAACATATGAGAGATTCTTAGGGAAAGTTTCAACTAAAAATGTTCCTGGGGTCATGGTGTTTTCTTCTGCAAAGTTATTATAACATCCACCAGCAACTTCTTTCTCATTAATTAAGTTTTGGAATGAAACAATGTTAGCTTCATCTACTGCTAAAACATATTGAAAATATGCATCCATCTCCTCTTCCAGGGCACACATCATCTGAGCATATCTATCATTCTCCTGTTGTAATATACAGACTTTTTTGGAGTAATTTTCATTCTCTTGCATCAACAGAAATATCCTCTGAGAACACACAGTCACTGCTTTTTCCAGCACAGATATTTTCGCATTACATTCATTTCCAGCTTCCAGGGGTGACAGATGACAGAAACACTCATAAAAGCTGTTCCCTGGCAGGAATAGTTTACTTAAGCTCACAGCCCTCTCTTGCAGAGGAAACAGTAAGTTTAGTGGACACCTCTCTTCATCTGACCAAAAAAATTTCAGAGAGTATGCATGTCGCATGCTTTTAGCAGCTATTTTTTGGCATGAGACATTCTCCTCCTTTGGTTCACATAGTTTCAAGGTCTGGTCTTTCCTTTTTTTCAGGCCAATATTGCTGGAGGGGCTTTTTTGGTGAGTTGGTTTTTGAGCCTGCTTTCCTTTCTCTTCCATTTCAGTTATGTCTTCTCCATTACATCTGCTATTCACATCAGGGATGCAGTTTTGTGAGATATTTTCTCTCTCCGTTAGTTCAGGACTCCCTTCAAAACACTTTTTTAAGTCCTTAAAAGCAACAGATAAACTTTGGGCATCCTGCATGCTACAGAGACTTTCTTTGGCTTCCACTCCTTGCTTCCCAGGCCTGAATAATTCAGTTTTGTGGAAAACTTTGTAACTTTCCTCAAGATCACAGGTCACCTGTTGTTGCTGGGCTTTGTCATTCTGTATTTCTTCTCTTTTAGCTCTCCCTGTAAAGATTTTTTGGTGATACTTTTCATCATCAACATCTTCATCCAGATATTTATTTTCACTTATGCTTTCTGGCAGAATTTGCATGTTTCCCCAATGTTTTTCCATGTTGCATCCTTCTAGAGATGATGTGAAAATTTCAGCCACAATGGGAGGCAACTTCGCATGAAGTAGTTCAGGAGCTTTGTCATAAAATCCTGCTTTTGCAACAATGCAAAGGCCATCAGACCAAAGATTAGTATTTGTGTCACAGAAACTCAAACTCCTCATTTTCTTCATAGTGGTGAAAGCTGCTATGTGGCATCTTCCAGGTTCAAACAAGGTCAGCTGGAGCTTCTCCCTCATTAAGGCTTCAACCAAAGAATCAGGGAATGTCTTCACTGGTAGAGTTATAGCTTGTGTTTTCAAGAGAAAAACGGTTTCTTCATCCTTGGTTTCCTTGATTGTCTCATTGTTAGAGAACTTTTCGGAACAAGGGGGACGCAGTCCTGCTGCATGATGACTTGGGGTACACCTGAGCAAAGTGAAACTATCTTCTAGAGTACTTGCCCTCTGTGGTCCAAGGGTGACCTGGTGGTAGCAAATAAAAAATGTTTCAAACTGAAAAATATATGTTAAAGTATGCTGCTAATCATAATTTGGTTTTTTTACTTCATCCATAAAATACTTGATTACAGACTGAGGAGAAAAAAACATTTCCATACAAAAGGTTTTCAAATTAGTTAAAGACTTGCAACAAGAGTAATGTTACAAATTAGCTATGAGTACGTCAACCATTTTCTTAGTGTACACCTGTATTCACCTTGTAAATCATCTTTAGTAGCTATGATTTAAAACTTTTTTTATATTCACCTTTAAATACACCAACTCTTCATTTTCTCCCCAATTTCACATGCTCCCTGTGCACAAAGATAGCAAGAACAGCAGTAACTTTTCTTCTCACCTGCTCAGTCTCAGCTAGACCAGCAACTTCCACAAAGGCACTGGAACTGCATTCCAGAACTGGTACAAGTTCTTCTGGTAGCTCTTCTGTCTGCTTTAGTCCATCACAAGTACAGGCTGGTGTTTCTGTCATGATAAAGCACATGACAAATGTAATGTCACTCCCAGACAGTTACACAAAAAACAAACCCAAAACCATCTGAGCAGATGTTTTGAACAGAAAAATATTTTAGTGAGAGTATGCTCAAGATTACCTTCTCTACCAGCAGCATACACAACCAGTGATACAGATACAAGCATGACGTTAAACAAGAAAACAAGCTTCTTTAAAACCCATAAATATTGATGTCTAAAATAAGTTTTATTTGGGGTTCATGGCTCCCAGTTCCCAAAGCATTTAGAAATGGAAAATACACTTCATTACAGTGGGCAGGTGAAAACTTACATATTAAACTTACAGGTTAAAATTATTCAGTGCAGGTCTGCATTTATATGCACTAAAATTTGCTATAAAATCCCCATTAATTTATGTTGGAAGAATTCACCTGATATAATTTGCCAACATCAGAACTTCCATGTTGCTTGGTCTGAACAGCAAATCTGACTGCTGCACAGCGTTCCCAAATGCTATGCATCATCCAGGACATACAAAGTACCCCCTCACCTCTGTAGTTTCTTGAAAATTCTAGGATTTCTTGTGAAAGCTCCTATCTGAATGGTGGCAAACAGTTATTGTTTCACCTCCCCCAGACACAATTTACAGATGAAAAGGATTTTCAAAGAGTTTACACATTCTAAGTCATGCACAACCCAATAAAATCATCTTCACTTTATTGCACAGAAATGAAAGCAAAAACTCTGATTTCTTTGCATACCAGACTCTTCATCATGTAGCAGCACAATTGGAGTTTGAGTACCTCTGCTTCTGAGTGAATCCAAGACTGCTCTCCATTTCAGATTCTGAACTTCATCCTGAATTAGATCTTCATTCTTAATGGGAAAAGGGGGAGGAAAAGAAAAAAAATCCCCACAGAATATATATATATATATATATATGGCATCTGTGATATGAAAAACAGGAACATAAATTTCCTTTGCCATTTTACATTCAAAAGACCTATTATTTCATTAGAACTACTATTGTTTTATACAATTTTCTTATTTAAACATTTTCCAGTAAATGTTGTAGCTGTAAACTTTCCCCTAGTTTTCCCTTAATACTTTACAAAGCGTTAAGGGAGAAAATCTGAGTCATAAGCATGTAACATGTCAGATTACAGGTGGAACAGTGACTAAATCAACAAAGGCCATCAAAAGCATGTAACATGGCAGACCACAGGTGGAACAGTGACTAACTCAACAAAGGTCATCAACAGATAAAACAAAATCCCACCAAGTAGGGAATGAGACTAAGAGTTCAGTGACCTGCTAAAAAGACAACTGTTCCTAAGTTGGAAGAACTCAAAGTTCCAATCATTCCAAACAAGATTTTGTTTTTCCATTGATGATTTAATTGAAAATTTCATATTCTGCTCTTGACATTCATCTTGAGTCCCTGATTGAATTTGAAAATTTTGACACTTCCTGATACAAAGCAGATACCCCTATTGCTTGATAACAGCAGATCACATTTCACATGCACTGTGCTCATTTTCAGTGACCAGAAGAATCAGATTTGATTATCTCAACAAAACACATCACTGAGATGGTAAACAAAACAGCTACACCACAGAAACCAAGCCAGCACATGCACTTTTGTCTTCCTGCACTGCTCTGCATCAAAAGCCAGCAGAAAATAAATCTGGTCCCTTTGCACTGAGCTGCAATGTTAAAATTACATATGGATGGGATAGACTTCCAAGTCTTCAGTTCGTAGTGAGTCAGAAAAGGCTGCTGATTTTCCACAGAATCACCAGTGAGATTAATTTTTATTTCAACCCAAGTCAGTGGCCTCGTTGTGCTTTATTAAAAGATGTTGACTGTGAGGCACAACTTAAGTGGAAACCACAACACTTGCCAGACTTCTTCCCTTATTTTCTCAGTAATAACAAATAATAGAATGGTTTGGGTTGAAAAGTACCTTAAAGGTCATCTAAAGGTCATAGTTTCAACCCCTCAGTCATGAGCAGGGAAACCTTCCACTAGACCAGGTTGCTCAGGCCCCATCCAACCTGGTCTTGAACACTCCCAGGCGCAGGGCATCCACAACCTTTCTGGGCAACCTGTTTGAAACTAATGCCAATTCCTTGGAACACAATCATTCCTTCCCTGCACCTCTTCCTTTATTTCTTCACAGACACCAACTCTTGATTGACATGTGGGTGCTGTCAATCAGTACCCACAAACAACTGAAAGTTACTCGAAATGATGACAGAACATCACACTGAGAAATCAAGACCTCAGCTGTCGTGTGAAAGCTGCAGAAAGACGCATTGCTTGGTGTTTCATACTTTTCCTTCACCTTCAACAGACCCCCTAATGCTCACATCTAGAAACTGGTAAGTCAACACACAGTCACATGTAACAAGCTGCTTTTTTCTGTGTGTTCATTTCTCATTCAGGCATATACTGCAATTGGAACATTCCAGACAGGATTCTGATACTGAGTTTGGAAATTCAAATTTTCTACAAGATTTATGTGACTGCATTCCACCACGAGACGCAGTTCACCTCTTGGTGCTCAGTCTAATTGGATCTTTTATTACTGATGAAGATGCAGTAATGACTAAGGCTAGTCTTTAAAAATAACTGATGTGATTGGTATTTGAGTGACATGGTATTTACTGAGAAATCTCGTACCGTGTGTATTTCACAGGAGTGTGATAAGCCTGTCTTCACAAACTAATTTTTTCCTCGCTGTGAAATAGGCAAATGATCCCATTTGCTCTTTCACTGAGAAATATTATACAAGCAGTTTTCTAGGAAAGTAACAGCACAAAAATCTTTCTTGTATTGCACACAATTTCTCATTTTTACAGCTGTTGATGGAGTATGATGAGCTTAAATAGGATTTTTCTTGTAACTATTTTGGCTTAAATACTACAAGACCGAGCTGATGAGACTGAGAAATTCTATTTTAATAGGTGTCAGTAAAACTCCAGATAAGGGGGAAAAACCCTCTTCAGTTTTACAGAAAAACACCAGATGTCTCCCTCCTCCTTTTATCATAGATATTGAAATTTTTTTCCCTGCTATCTCAAGTCACTTTCTACTAGAAAAATGTAAGTGTATTTGTAGTACCAAAAGAGGAGGAAGAGACAACCAGAAATGCAGAAGGCACAAGATTTGATGCTGTTGATGCTATACACAGCATTTAAAGAACAACATCTACTCTGCAGCAGACTGAAGTACACACAAATTATGGCCTGTTCATTTATACCAAAGACTGGGTAACTGAGACTCTAACATCCTATGACATAAGAAATGTAAATTAATACTTAGAAAAGAAATGGTTAGAAAACATCATGTAGGGAAAAAAACAGGCTTTTATTAGAGTACAACATAGAAAGAGTCCTGTTTCTTGAAGACTTCTTGGACTGGTCTCCGGCAGTTAGTCAGTTATGTATCTTGCTTTCACACCTTCCAATAACTCAACATTTTTGTTCTTCTTTTCTCAGTTTTATCAAACCAATAGTAATTCTTCACTACTTCTTCTCTGGCTCTGAAAGCCCTCACTCCTCTTGATTTCAGCTCTGCAGTCCCTTCATAGTGCATTTGTTTGATGTACTTGTTTACAACTCAGTGCAAGACCCTCGAGAAGTATCTTAAAATACTTTTTAAACTGTATTCTTCATTCCCAAGGAGAAGTGAATAGACTATTTAAAATAAGTAGAGCAATGGCTCAGGGTAAGCAGTTGGTCTTTCTGCCACCTCAGGGCAGCTACAGAGACATGTGGGGTGAGGTGCAACTTAGCTCTCCACAGAAGTCACCCACGTGCTGCTGGTTACTGCAGGATGATCTCACCACTCTCTCCCATACAGAGACAACCTCCTGGAGCTCACTGCTTTGGGAGTGTAGAACCACTAATGGTATAAAATCACCAGGCCTGCAAAGGTGCATTCAACTACCAGGTTAAAAAAATTGTCTTTACTTCCTCTAGATTTATGACTACAAGATCCTCTCTAGCCTCTCCCAGTTCTGGAAGTACTCACAGTCTGACTGACCTCCTACACGGAAGGGTTTTGTTCATGCCCATTACCTCTTGGTTAACTGCAGTTAAAATCAGGAGAGTTCTTGGGATATCAGGTCACAATCTGAGTGAGTGTGAGGCTTGGCTGATTTCACTTTAAATAAAGTCTCAGAATAAAAATACCCTCCACCTCAGAGCATGAAGAATAAAACTTTGTTTGAGTCCATTCTGTGAAAAGAATTGTTCCTTGTCAGCAAAATGAATTGGCAGAAGCTGAATGCCATATTACAGCATGAGCAGAGCTTTCCCATGCAGTGCTGGAGTGAAGTGCTTGAAGCAAACAAGTCCTATTCAGTGTATTCAGGGCATATCACAATGCTGGAGAGCTGCAAACCATTGACTATCTCAGCTCGCTCCCGGTCACAAACGCTGCATCCATCTTCCCTTGTTTACCATTATCCAGAAAATCTCATAGACAAGATTCATTGTCAAGTGTGCTTTTTGCTCCAGCATTTGGGCATGAATAACATGCAAAAACTCATCCAACCATATGTATCCTCTTCCACTGAATGGTGCCCACAAGACAGGTCTCAGAAGTTCACCTGGGCTCTACTTTTAGTGTCAACTGAGACCTTTTGCCATGAGTACATCACTTAAAAGCTTAAGGAGAAAAGGTTTGTTGAGTGCCCTCAATGTGCACCTAACAAAACCTTTGATACAATGAAGCCCCAACTACTGATTCCAGTGTGTGTAAAAGTGAAAAATACTAAAGAATAAACAAAAATAAGGAAAAAAATCAGGCGGGATAAAGCCTTGCACTGCACATCTAATGACAGGTGCAATCCAGGGTCATATAAAGATAAAAAATAATTACATTTTGCATTATTTTCACTTACCAGTTGGCTTACCAGGTTAACACGGTTGTCCCCTTCTGCAAATCTTTTAAGTTCTGAGTATTTTTCTTTCTTTTTTTTCAACTTCACAGTACCTTGATCTTCTGAAGTTCTGATTTCATCTAAAAGCTCTTCCACTTTTTCCTGTAGTTTGATTTCAGATAATTTTAAACTATAGACATGATGGTGAGATTCTTCCAATTTTGTTCTGAGAAAGTCTTCAGTGTCCTGAGAGCACTGCAGTTCAGTCAGCAGGTCTGCCTGTTCTCTTCTAGTGTCCTCTTCTTTTTCCCTCAAGAACTTCAGGTTTTGCTGAAATGCCTCAAGGTGGCTTTTCACATCATGCTCCACATTTTCAATACAAGTCTTCCATTCCATTTCTTCCACGCCAGGGTGTTTACAGCCCTGAGCCCCACTGCACACTGACTGCAGCTTCTGCTGGAGGTGCTGCACCATTCCCTCTCCTAACTCAGATGTCAAAAAAGCAATATGGGCATTGAGATCCAGGACCTGCTTTTCCAGCCTATATATCTTACCCTGAAGGTAACAGTCCCTTTTTCTCAGTACTGCTGTCTGTTGTCTCTGCCTTTGTTTGTAGTGCTCAAAGTATTCTGACTGGCTTTTTATTTCATCTTCTTTTGCCTTCAGTTGCTCCTGAAGCCAATGCAATTTTTCCTTCTGCTTCTTCTCTGACTTCTTTTGGTTTTCAGCCTACAATTTCAGTGAGATGTATGGTTAACATCTTAATATTAAGTCTCTTCTTCCCTTATAATTTTTTTTAATTTAGTGATAATTTTGCCCTTGTTTTCTGAAAACTCAGGAATGACATTGATACCTTAGGTTTTAACTTTTATATTTTTCAAATCCTGTACTGATTAGTGGGTAGCTCTGAAGTTTCGTGTGGCCTGTTAGCTGCTGTTCCCTCATGCTGGTTAGACATAACAAACCTCTCTAGGTTTGCTCTTCAAGGACACCAGGCCCCAAAATGTGTAAACTGAAGAACCCGTGACCCAGAGTCCATTTTGGGTGTAGCCTTTTGACTGCCCAGGGTGTACCTCTGAAGGCCCTTCAAATAAATAGCTATTTTTATTCTCTTATTTTTGTCTAGTCTCTGTTTTAGGTGGCCACCTCAAGGCATCAACATAAGTAGAAACTCATCTCAGTAGGAAACAGACAAAACAAACTACATATTGAATAAAAATAAACCTTAAAACTGTTAATTCATATATCCAGCTCTGATTTTTGCAGTAACAGATCCTTAACACTGACAGTACTGTAGCACTGGGGTGGTACAGGCAGAGAAGCTGTGGTTCTGTTATAGAACTGTTACAGAAAACAGGACACACACTTTCCAGAGCCCGAGATTTTGCCCCTTGCTCTTCACCACACCTGTCATCTGTCAGCTCTGCCTCTTATGAGCCTCCTGAAAAAGGAGAAAGGAACAGATGCCTTTTGAAACAGTTTGAGAAAGACTTTGGTATCTTCATTTGCACTGCAGTGTGTTTGAACACAGAGACATACCGAGGTGAAAGATGCCAATGAAAGGCAGAAGAGGCTTTCATGAGTCCTGTACTGCCCTTGCTTTGAGCAGAGTAAGAGCCACCAGTATCACAGGGACATTGCAGCAACTTTGAAGCAGGACTGAAGGCACAGAGACATGAAGGAATGACTTTGTTTTTTTCAAGGACTTCTTTAGATCAGTCATTTTGATCCTCAGTACTTTCCTGTCTGAGGCATACACCGGCAAGGACTGGTCAGAAGGAACACTAGGCTGAAAATTCAGGTAGATGTGGGCTAATACTTTGTTTTGTTAACTCTAGATGAGAAAATATGTGTAAGCTTCCCCAGCCTTGAAAAATGCATTTCGCTTTTAATTACAGAATCAAAGACTATTCTTCATTCTTGTGAGTCTTGCCACACAGTACTAGTGTCCTGTCAGAGAATTAAACTTTGACCTAAAATGCTGAGAAAATGAAAGTATATCTTACGATAAACAGAACTGAAAGACATTGGTTCACTAAAGACTGTTTTTGAAAAACTTTCATTCCTTCTCCATTTTCATTAATCCATCCAATGAGCAAACTAGGTAAAAATGCCTGTTGTATGGGGCTAGAAAGATAAACTCTGACCTAAGACGAAGTACTTTGAGCAGGGTCTAGGAAGAAAGAAAGAAGGGGAAGCATAAATTTAAAGGATCAAGGGCCCGAATGAGAGAAATAACAGCAGTACTGTCAAAAACAATAGATAAATGGAAAGCTGGGGGGGGGGAAATCCAAAAATTCTTCTGATTTCTTTAGCTGTAGAACAAGAGAAAGGCTGAGACCATTTACTGCTTAAAACCAGAGGTCGCTGGAAATGAGCTCAACTTATAAATTACTGCCACAAAGAGAAAATAAACGAGGTCATTTGCAACAATATCCCCCTCACCCAGTTGATCAGGTCCTCCTGAATGTCTCGCAGTTTCCCTCTAATGCGCACATTGGCATTTTCAACCTGGTTCAGCTTCACGTTGAGTTGATCAATCATCACAAGAAGTGTTTTGTGTGACAGCTCCAGCTCCTTCATCCTGTGATTGTGAGAATGAACATTTTTGCTAAGTCAATACCACAGTACGGTTCCAGATGAATAAGCTGTCACAAGCAATGCATCAATTTATCTTTATTTTTGTATTTGTCTCCCAAAAATAAAATAGTAACAAATTTTTGATCACTAATATAACAAACATTTAATTCTTAACAAGTCTACTGGAGTTTGCACATTATGCTGGAGAGTGTCAAAATTGTTAAAGACAACACCTTTCTGCTGACTTAATAAGAATACCATAAGCAAACACATTTGCAAGACTTGTTCAATGGAGTTTGGCATGCTATATGAAGTAACAACTTAGAATAAAGACAACACTTCTGTGTCTGCATGTACCTGATCATAGGATTATGGTAGCTTCACAGCCAGTGAATTCAAACTTTATGACAGTAAATGCTTCCCATCAAAATTAACATTATGGGTAACCTACAAGTACCTATGTTTTAGGCACGGAAGTGAAAATATCTTACTTGCAACATATTCAGTGGGTACTGAAACCTACAGTGCATAATTGTATTGACTTTGTCCACAAAGATGGATTTTGACAAAATACAGTTTTGCTTTGCCCATTGCTAGCAAAATGGTAGTATAAAATTATGAAGTGTGATATAATGATCTTTAAAAAAAGATTAATTATTATTTTGACAAAAAGCCCAATATTAAAATATTTCTGGCAAAATTCCTTGATGAATTCAAAGCAATTAAAAATTATACAAATAATTGTTTTAATGCCATTTATATTTCCTATCCTTTTTAACTCTGACTTTCTTTAAAACAGTGCTGTTCCTGACTATCAAAACCTTATTATTCTAGTCAAATATATAATTAATGTTTAATGGCACTTTCATCTACTGAAATGATTAGCATCAACACACTAAAGTAGATGAAGCTTTCTGAAACAAGGAACTTTTTTTACAATACAAAATTCCAAATTAAATATTATTTTCAAAGGAGAGGGATATACTTTACAACAGAATTTATACCATATGAACATTTACAAATGAAACATCCTAAGAAAGCTTTCTGGTTATTTGCAACAATATTTTAGACCATGCTGTAAATCTTACTTAAATAATAATTGTTAAAAAATTATTATTGCATTTCTATTCTGACAGCTATACAAAACACACATGCATCTTCTCCGACACTCTAAAAACACATAAAGTCCTTATTTTTGCTGGTTCTGCATGTATCATTTGGCAGCCAGTACACAGGGCAAAATGAAAAGTACATCTGTCACATAACAATAAATTTTAATGCAAACCCCCCTTTTATTTACCTATTTCTTAGGATGGAATTTGACTCCACGTAGTCCTCTAGAACACCTTTCAGTTTTTGCTCTGACTTTTCCAGCTCTTTTATTCTGAGGTTCAAATTCTCTTCTCCAGCACTTTTTACTTTTTCATCAGGTGTGCTTGCATCTTCTAATTCCTGGAAAACCCAGGAAGTAGTAATTTTAACACGAAAATTCAGAACAGCAAATCCTTCGTTACTGGGCATTCTAATACAGTAACAAAATTCTTGTTCTCTTCCAGATGAAGGCTCCATGATGAAAAAAGCCCAAATTAGCTTCTCAATGTACTACAGTCTAAGCATGCTATAACAGAGTCTAAGCCTCTGATGATCAAATGAACAGTCCTTCTTGATTCTGAAGACATTTATTATTTATGAGAAAGTCTCATTTCATTAGCCCTATTAACATGTATGAAGGGAGTTGCTGTTCACAACATGAGATCCCCATAAAAGATTCAGTTAGACTAATTAATAAAGGAATTAGGTATCAAAGTTTTGAAAAGAGAATAATTTTCTACTAAATATGGGAGTTCATAAAACTGAGTGTGTTTATTTTGGATAAATCTATTACATTATTATTGCTTCAAGACAGAAGACTAAAAAAAGGGTATTTCCTATCCAAAAGGCATTCTATAACCATTTCAGAGAAAACATTCAGTTTATTTAACTGGTATTTTGGAATTCTGCATGCAGTATTTTACTTATATCTACTTCACCTTTGACAGGTTATGAAACCATGCCTGAAGGAAAATTTCAAATTTGGGCTTAAGAAGGCAAGCTAAGTTTGGTTCTTTTCTTCAGCCTCTTTTAGTCACAGATCTAAAAATTCTTCAGAAACTCACTTCAGTAAGTATAGCCCTATAACTGTGTCTTGGTTTCTGCTGGGATAGAGACAAATTTGTCCTTAGAAGCTGGCACAGCGCTGTGTTTTGGATTCGGGATGAGAATAATGTTGATTACACACTGATGTTTTGGCTGTTGCTCAGTAGTGCTCACCTGAAGTCAAGGACTTGCAGTAGTTCACACTCTGCCAGTGAGGAGCTGCACAAGGAGCCAGGAGGGAGCATGGCTGGGACAGCTGATCCAAACTGTCCAAAGGGATAGTCCCTACCACAGAGCTTCATGCTCAGTATACAAACGGGGGGGGATTACCCAGAAAGGGACTGATTGCTGCTCAGGAACTGGCTGGGCATTGGTCAGCAGGTGGTGAGAAACTGTAGTTGTTTCTTTTGGGTCCTGTTAAATTCTCTCTTTCTCTCCTTATAATTACAATTATTAGCATTAGCATATTGTTATAGTAACATTTTGTCTCAATTATTAAAGTGTTTGCATCTCAGCCCAAGAGATTTACCTTTTCTTTTTCATTCTCCTTCTCACTGGTGGGGGGAGGGAGTGGGGGAAGTGAGTGAGTGGCTGCATGGTGCCTTGCTGTCATCTGGGTTAAACCTCAACCAGCTGGCACCTGTGAAATGCCTTTGATTCTGCTACATTTGTGTTGATTTGGAATTGGAACTGTAACTGGAATTCAACCACGGAGTTTGGATTTATTACCAAGGAAATAATGCAATTACTATTTCTTTTTTTTTTCTTTTTTGTAGACAAATGCTGAATCTACAGTGCAAAGAAGATAAAAGTAACATTTTTGATACTGAGGAGTAGAAAATGGCACAAAAGCAGTGCAAAATAAAAAAACAAAAACAGTTCTCTTATCACCTCATGTTTTGATGTTTTGTTACGTGCTATTCACAAGTTTGGTCAATTACATCAAGTTTTACAATTTTGGTCAATTGTATCAACTCACTGGCCTTATGTCAGCCACACACGGACCTCGAGCTGAAGCAATTCAGCCACTCCTCAGTCCCTTAAGAACCCATGATACTTAAAAGTTTCAAGTGCAGATAGATATCAAAGAATAAATTCATGTGAACAAAGTTCACACCTCTTTGTGCTCTCCAGACTTACCAAGCCCAGTCCCTTCTCAGAGACCATGCATCCCTGAGACATGTTGACATAATTATGGCTCTCCCCTGGATGGTGTAATTGCCCAAATGGGGAAAGAAGGTATCTTCAATTTAGAGTTCCTTGAGACATTAATATTTTGTCTGTACCTATTATTTGTAAATGGAATAGACATCCTGTTTTGTGACAATGGTCATCCCTGAACAACACTGCAAAAGCCATATATAGCAATAGTGAACATTGTTCCTTTTCTCATTAATTATTTACAGTGGAAGGCAAATTAATATCATTTTCAACTGTAGCATGACACCAGGAAAGCTGTTACAACTGAGACAAGCAATGAGAAACTTACAGTTTCCTTCTTCACTTATACAGCTGGGACAGATGATTTGAAAGCTGTGTCACAAAAAGGGAAAATCAGGCCCATCATCTTGTATGAACTGAATCACAGAATAATAGAATCACTAAGGTTGGAAGAGACCTATAAAACCATCAAGACCAACCACTAACACAGCACTGCCAAGTCCAGCACTAGACCATGTCCCCAAGTGCCACATCCACACAACTTTGAACACTTCCAGGGACGGTGATTGTACCAGTTCCCTGGACAGCCTACTCCAAAGCCTGAACACCCTGTTAACACACTGTACCCACTCCCAGCTCTATAGTAAATACCAATATACAACAGATAGTAAGACTGTGATAATATACTCCATTTTCCAAAAGTACAAATTCCACTAACTCAGTGCAGAAAAAAACCATCCTAAATGCAATGGAAAATGTCAGCCCAATCAGCCAGTTTCCTTGAGAAAACCATCACATGTAAATTACAATGTAATAACAAAACACATAAGAAAGCAAGGAAATGAAACAGTTCATACCTTCTCTGCTTTGCAAGAAGACCCTCTCCTGTCCGTGCAGTGCACTCATCATGGCAGCCACATGCTCTGACCATCCTGTGTTTGTGCTTATAGTTTCATATTCAAAGTAGTGATGAGCAAAACCATGTCTATGAGAAGTGTTTCTTTGCCAAGTGAATCATTGTTCCTTCATCAGCACCAGGGTTGATTATCTCAAGCTCTGTTTACCTCCTGTTGTGGTCCTTTGCTTCAGTGATGCCAGAACTCTTTCTTGCAGTGAAGGCCTTATTTTTCCACATTCTGCCATCACACTGCTAAAAGCCTTAACTAAAACATGAAAAATTCCTATTTGAAAACACATTCTCTAAATGCTTGTTCCTTTTGAACAATATATTGTGAGCAACACATTCTTTTGGGTCTTGAGATTCCAGACCTCTGCATGGTCCTTGTTTCCAAGGTAAATTGTGCTTTCTACTAGGGTTATTCAGACCCTGACATCAGCCACAGTTTGCTGCATGTGACTGAACTCATCTTGTGGACTGTCTTGGCTCCTTCTGCAGGTAAATGCTCTTGTTCGACGATTCTTTGTGCAGAGTACTTCTCTTCAGAGCCTGGTAACTATCTGAGAAAACTGGCTGCTTCTGAGGCTGATTCCTGCACCTTCAACAGTGAGAAATTCAGTTGCTATGACAAAACTTTTCCTCAGTTTTCTCTGTCCTTCCTTAGTCGTTCATTGCCTTAAGTTATTTCTGTCAATCATAATTTCCACTTCATGTGATGTATTACTGTAACCATCTAATTCATGTTGGAGTTCAGTGTGTTCATGGGAGTAGACTTGTTTCTCTGTGGCTGGCTTTCTACCCAAATATGATTTCCAAGAAAACGTGAGAGAGGAGAAAGTTATCTTCTAATATTGTGCTCTTAATGTTTTCATCTTGCCTCAACATTTCAGAAATAATTAAAATTACCTATTTTTTTCATATTGCCTTTCCAGCTCTGAAGCATTGATTTGCTTTTCCCTCTTTGAAAGAGTAGTATTTTTTCATTTTATAATCATTATCTTAAAAAGGTCGTTGCAACTTCCATTTTTCACTCTGTGCTTCACCCCAAATTTTTCTTGCAGTTCAGGTGGTCAGTGACTGTTTGTCTACCTCTGCTGGTTGAGGCTGTGCCATTTTTGCTTCCTGGTAGCTAATGACAATGGTTTTTTATTTCACCTGAGAGGACGCCATGATTTTCAATATTTATGTTCAACTACTTCTCTGCTTATCACATTCATCTACATGCCCATTTCTCCAAGTTCCTCTTTCTTCTTGAAGAGATAACTGAGCACAGCACATCATGCATTCTCTTTTCCTGACCTCTCAGGCCACCATGGAATCTGCCATTTTCCCTGTGCTCTCTTTACAAGACATTACCTTGCTTTTCAAGAAACATTCAAAAATCATATTTCCCACACAGTTCTCGCTCACTTTAAAGTTTTCATACTTCAACCTACCATCTTGCCTTTCTCCAAAACCCATCCTTTCTGCACCTGTGGATTTCCAACTAATTAATTTAATATGGATTTTACCACTGCAGGCTTGTAAATCTTTATTTGTTTCCAACTTTGAACAGTTTGCTTCCTGTCAGTTATTTACTATAGACAACTTAATGTCAAACACTTAGATTTTTTTATATAGATATTAAAAAGGAGATCCTGTGTTTCTTGGGTGAAATGCAAACCACATTTGTTGAAAGCATGCAGTATGGAGACAAAAATCTCAGTACTGTAAGAAAACCATTTGGTAGATAACAGTTCACATAGCAGCCAGTAATTGCACTTGTATTTTTTTCTGCTGTTTGGTTGGTGTGAGAGTGTAAGTTCTGTTTATATTTTTTTTTCAGTGTTTATGATGTGCTGGTCCTTATTTGATTGTGAAATCATTCCAGCTTGAAGCCATATCTTTAAAAAAATCTCTAATTTTAAGATCAAATATTTTGCAGCTTCAAGTATTATGCAAACTGCTTTATGAAAAAATGCACCAATTTAAAGCTGCTTAATAAATGTTTTCTGTATTTTTGCACGTGGACTCAGCTTTTCACTCCATAGGTTCTTTTAATAGCCTGTAAACAAAACAAAACAAAAAACAAAACAGAAAACAAAAACAACAAAGAAAAGAAAAAGTCTGCTGAGCTTTAGGTAAAAAACATTATTTTAGAAATAAGTGTTAGTATACAACCCTAAATTCCCAGACAGCACAATGTCTTTCTGAATGTTTTATATTACCTTCAAAATAACTAAAACCAAAATTACTATCAGTAAATTACCTGGTTTGCCTTGAAATAGCTAACAGTGTTCAAAAGTCCAACTATAATTAAGTATCTTAAAATTGGCTTTTCTGTGTTAGATTAATCAGAGACAGATTCACCTCTGGCAAGATGAATTAAAGGACATTGTCCTTCACACCAGCACCACAATGTGATGTGCACTCCTAGAAATGTCAAGAGCTGAGTAGTTATGTGGCTACACAGTCATTACCCCTGTGTTATCTCCTCAAAATGCTTCTCACCAAGCTTGAATTTAATTACTTAAGTACTTACTGTTAACAGGAAGAGTAGCACATTATATCAGCACAATGCATTTTCTGGAGACTATTCATATTTGCAATTTCTTTTTAATTGTTTTTTTCTCTTCTAATCCCAGGGGAACCCAGAATGCTATCAGTTAATATCAGCATGGAAACCTATAGATCCCTTGAATGCATAGTATGTCAAAATATTTTAAATTGAATTTTAAAAATGCTGGTGATTTCACTGAGTTTATTGAATGTTTATAAAGTATCTGTAGACTTGGCCAGTATATTTTTCAACATATTTAAAAACGAATATATTCATCCAGATGATAACACCTCTAACTGGGACTGGTATAAAAAATTTGGATGAAATTCCAAAGACGATAGTTTGGTGACTCCTTTAACATTACTCTTTCAAATTTATCTTAACCAAAATGGCCTCTGTCCTATCTGATCTTGTCCAAAAATTTACTTCAAACTATGGAAAGGTGAATAGTTTACCACAAGGCTTCACCTTTCTTCAAACAACTCTCTATAAGCATATGCTCATTTTTTTACAAAATAAAGGAAATTTCAGAAGAAATCATGAAAGTACTGAAAAATATTGCTCAATTTCAACTACTCTTCAACTTCTAACAACCAAAAGAAAGCTCTGAACTTGTAAGAAAACAATAACGCCTGAGAATTGTATTCCATCCATCTGCACCTATTACCATTTTATTGAAAAATATATAAAAAGCATATGCAGCAATGATTGTAATGAAAGCCCAGAGCAAGTTCCAAAGAGCATCAACAGAAAGATGACAACTGGACATATTGGAACTGAATAAACCCTAGAAAGAGCCCATGATAACACAGGTCTGATTTCTCAAAAGTACTTGAGATCTGGGCAGAAGAAAATATTATTTCATGCTTAATGTAAGGTAAATATCATAGGGTCTTGGGGTAACTCCTGTCATCATTCTTTTTCATCATATAGTACTTGATAACAGTTTCAAAGACGTTGAATAAACTCCTACTATAAGGAGATTCCTTGAATAGAATTCACAACAGATTACAAGGAAGAAAAAACTTGGAAATTTTGTAAAGGTAAAAGCACAATGTATTATCAGGTTAAAAACAAAACAAAAAAAAAAAACCAACAACAGTAACAACACAAATATTGTATAATATTCAATAGCTTTAAAGCATAGTTTAATCCTCTAACAGTTAGGCTTTTTAGTTACCATCCTTCCTGAAAGGCAGTGTGGAACTGGAATTGCTCCAGGGAAGAGGACTGGGACTGATTTTCTAAATTGCATTTCCCTCTTGTTCTCTGTGAAAGGTGAGTAGTGCCACGATGGCTCCTGCTATAGCTGAGGAAATTCCCTGCCTTTTGCACTGAGCTGAAAAAATCAGGACACTGTGAAAGGACAGTGAGAATGATGGCAGTGTCTCAAGGGAGAGGCACAGACGTTTTTTATTCTCACCCTTTCCATGTCGTGTCAGTCACATTGCAACCTTCAAATCACCTCGTAACAGGGAAAATTGGTTATTATTTCCTAAGTTATCTCGTGGCCTCAAGGATCTTGAGGAAGTAAAAGGAACTCCTTATTTTGCAAGGGTAGTTAAGCTCACAGGGCTTCTTAGACAGCAAAACTTAAACCAAACATTGTTTGCTACCTCTCCATCCAGCATGACAGAAGGCAGGATCCTACAGCAATAACTGTACTTTCAGACAAAATGTACCTGCTCTGCAAGAAAGGAAAGCACTCACTGCAGTTACGGCAGTCAGTATCTTTGGATGCAAAATCATTTCTCATTGAAAACCCAATGACTTTCTGCAGAAATCTAGGAAGGGAAGTATCCCAGTTGGATTTAATAGGTGACTCTTCCTCTTCTGCAGGCAAAACCAGTGTGCCCTTCCTCATGATTTCAGGGTCTTACAAGCAATCCCCAAAACAAGGCAAAACCTAGGAGTCAAAATCTGAGTACAAAGAAATATAAAGAATACCAACCACACGTCTCGGCACAGTTGTGTCATCAAGGCCACAGAATGAATGCTAGTGAAAAAAACAAAAAAAGGAACAAAAACTATAACATAAGATCAAAAGAAAATGAGGAAAAAAGAAAAGAAAGAAGATGTAAGATATGTAATATGAAATCCAATGACATTACAGCAGTTAGTCTTACATCATTAATTGAGTTGGTCTGAAAGAAAGACACAGTATACCAATCTTACTCTAAAAAGCAGTAAAAAAATCAGTATTTTGAGGACATTTTTACAATGGTAACATCTGTGGATTTTTTAAGTTCACAAATATTAGGTTTGGCTTTGTGATTCGCTTAAAGAAGTACTTATAATTACACACACTAAAGCTTTCCTGAACCAAGACTTACCAAGCCAAGGGCACAAGCTAAATGCAACTGAAATAGTAGAGAATCAGCTATGAGAAGAGCATGATGTATTTAAACAGCACTTGTTCCTAATGTATCAACTCACAGATTAAAACTGAGATTCTATGTCATTCTTCTGTATAGCCTTTAGAAACAGGACAGTTAGCTGAAGAATCTATAGGGCAGAAATACTGTAATCTTATGTTCTGATTTGACAGAATTATACACAAAACTTAAGAATTTAATCTACTCCTAAAGGAAAATGAAAAGTCATGACACAGGAACTGGTGCATTGCCCTTAGCTACCACCAGCAATGAGACTCAGCTATAAATGCTGCTGTTCCTTCAAAAGCATAAGACTTCTCTCCACAAGAAATTATTGTGCTCAGTATCAGTAGCATGTAGGTGTCAGTCTGCACCCTTTAATGCCTTAAACCTTCAGAAGAGCAATGAGGTAAAATTATATCATTCATTAATTCCCTGACAACACAATCTTCCTTTGGGCCATCAAATTCAGAATGGGATTTAATTCCAGGGAAAAAAATAATTCAAATGTAATAGAGATAGAAGGAAGCCCTCCACCCATCCAGAAGTTGAAGGTTAATAGAAAGAAATGAAGCTCTTTTGAGGTCTCTTGCTAATGTAACATTAAAGAAAAGAGGGTGTTAATAATTTTAACTCGTTACCAGCTTTCCGCTAAGCTTATGATTAAGCTGTTTCTTTTCCAGTGCTTTTCAGCATCCATCTGGCTGATGAAGCAGCAGAGATAATGCTATCTTCCATCTCCAAAATGATCAGTCTGGCTAATCCAATACCTACTCTGTAAACTGTAATGGCAATGCCTGAAAGGCTTACATTTTGGCAATAGCAACATCTAGAGATGTTAACTTTTTAGAATAGGTGGATAAACAGTAACATTTGAAATAATTAATATGTACAAGTCTTGCCTATCCCTCAACATTTCTCTGATTTGAGGAATTAAGAGTAGCACCTTAGACATCACTGGCTGCTAGGCAGGAACAGCTTCAGGTATAGATGTGGTTTGGGGCAGAAGAGGGCAAAGGCAGCAAAAGAGCCCTTTTAAGGGTGAATATTGCCTGTGTTTCTCTGCTAGTGCAAACATGGACAGCTGCTTTCCCAATGGATGCAGACAGAGCAGCCCTAACCAGGACTTGTGGGGGTGACGTAAAGCGATAATTAGCAACACCACCAGACAGCCCAGCCTCTGCAGGCTCTTCTGGCTCTTCCACAAACCCAGACAGATGTCACAGTCTGGAAAGTGCAGGACAAGGTACAGCAGAGGGGAGACAACTACTGTGGGAGGAGAAGGGGCCAAGGAAGATGCTGAGGGAATTGGAATAGTTGATAGAAGTGCAACTGGGAGGACTGCCACATCCTGAAAGGAGATGAAAGGATGCTGAGATCAGAGAAGGGTGAGGAAGAAACTTTTCCACACCCATTGTGCTGCTCCCCAAAGCCTCTCTCTGTTCTGCAAACCCCAGGGACCCCTTTCAACCTCCCTCAGAGTCCTGCAAAAGTCCTCCTTTTACCCTTTTATCCCATTCTCATCCCAAGAGAAAAAAAACAATTACTGAAAACTCCACTTACTTCTCCATTCAGCCCAGCAGTAGATTTATGTAGGATTACATACCCATAAATGCTGGAGAAAATGAACCTGGGATGATGTGACTCATGTTGGGATCTAGGCACTGGTTCAACAAAAGTAACATGACTAAAACACTCTGCTGGGGCCTCAAGAAAGACCCATTGTCAGCCCATGCTCTGCAGAGCAGCCTAAACTCCACAGATCTGGGAAACACCTGAGCCCACAGTCCATGAACCTTGTGCCATCCCTTTCTTGGGAATCTCAGTGACACAAATTCATTTGCTGTCTGAAGCCTTGATCAGAGCTTCTTTAAAAAAAAAATGGATCCATTATATTGTTTCTATATTAAAGCAAAAAATTTTCCCTAATTATAGTGTTTCACAGACACCTCACTAATTTTGTTTTGTTTTTCAGTACTTGAAAATTTTGCAAAGCAATGCTATCCCAAGAATAGGGTTGATCTAACCAATGTTTTCAGAGACAAATCTTTGTTCTTTCTTGATCTAAAGCACAGCAAATCCTCCTTCTACTAGTTTAGAGTCTCTCCAGACTCCTTGATTCCTTCCTGTAACTGACAGAAATCCTGGACAGGAAATTATTTTGAGCAGATTAGAGACAGAGCTGCATTTCATGCAGCAATGACTCAAACTCAAATTTTATCTTGTCTTAAAATAAATTTTGTGATATTAAGTTAAGTACTATTAACATCAGCGCAACAGAGAAAAACAATCTTGTATGGAAAATAATCCATCGGTACTGCCCTGACATGTATTTACCTTTTCCTCAATTTCTTTGAGTTGTCTCTTTTGAAGTTCTATTTTATCTTCTAGATCTCGAATTCGCTGGAACAGAAAAAGTAAAATACACATTACTATATCTAATTTGAAAATCATATGAATCAAAAAGGTAAGAAATAGGTTAAAAATAAAATGAACAAATGGCCATTATTAATGTAACACTTCCTTTAGTTTTATTAGGCATGCCCATGGCAGAATTTTCCATGTTTCCATGAAACCATGGCATTTCAAACAAGCTGCATGTTCAGAAAATCACATTTACTACTAGAAAGTCTACTCATCATCACTCATTAATCATAATTTTAATATATACACACAGAAGATTCCAGTTTGCACCAAAATTCTTTTTCTCTGCAACTGTCAGGAGTTTTTCTGCTTACCTAGACAGTCAGAAGATTACACTATCACATATCCTTTTAACACTTTATTTTCTTTTCCTATAAAACATAACCATGCTTCTAACATAGTCAGGCTATACCAGAAAAAAGAGAATGCACAGATTTTCAGTTTATCACAAAGATACCATCCAGAGACTCAGCTCTGTCCTATTACCAGTCACCTCCCACCAGAGCCAGATGGAATGTTTCCTTCACTGTAGCTCCCCATATTTTTAAGCATTTTTCTTGTTCAGTTTCAGAAAGATTCTTCAAAAACATAACTGCTGCTGGGTCCACAAATCTTACTCTTTTCTATATCACATATCCCCTTTTTTCCTTTCTGTAAGTTACACTTCTTTTTTTTTTTTTTCTTTTAATGTTGGGGGTCTTATACATTTTAGATGCATTTAATTACACTTTCAGTATATTGTACTTGTTACAGATAAAGTAGGGTATAAGTAATGTTTTCTACAGGCAGAAACCTGAAATCTCCTACTAACTGGTGAGTCACCGGTGATCAAGGAGCAACTTTATGCAGTGAACCTTTTTTGGAGATTAACTACCCAATCTCAGGCTGGCCTACAACAGCCAGGGTTGTTAACAGTTCCCAAACTTGGAAAGACAAATTATCTCCTCCTCTAATGTGGATGGCATGGGCAAATAAAATTAATGTAGGTGCTGCTGCCTCACTCCCAAACTATTTTATGACTCTCAAACTGATTTGAACAATAGTATCTCTTTCAAAACAATATTCAGTCATTACTTAAAAACTTGTGTGTGTCAGCTGATGTTGGTAGCTGCTTACCTGCAATCAGCTCAAAGACCTCAAACACGGGTTAATTCTCCACACTCATTATAGCCCAGGACAGCTGCAGCAAGGCAGCAGCTGATCCAACGAGCAGACTGGTTTGGAGAACCACAGAGTTTGGCTTGAAAATCACTAATCTAACCTGGAACTATTCCAAAAATGAGGTACACAAAACCCTGCAGTTCACATTTCCTAGGGCATATTCCTCCACACAAATATTGAAGAGAGGCCACGAGCTAAAAAACTGTTAATGCTTCTGTTTCAAAATGGAAGATTTTGCTTAAATGATTGTTTTGAATATTATACATTCAGAATAAGTCAATCAAAATCTACACTATATCATACTGCAGTGCTCAAAGATCTCCCCAGATTATACACAAACCTGTATGAACCAGATTACCCTCATGTGACATAAGTGAATGCATCTTTGCTGACAATCACAAATGCCACAAGCACAGATGTATTAATTTCACTTCTCCTCTATTGCACTTGAATTGATTTATACTTCATCTACTCCCTGTTCAAGCCCATCTCTCAAGTGATCATCTTCATATACTGTATGCACCAGGAATGTTACAACCACTGTAAAAAACCATGGGATGAGGAGCAGGCAGATGTAATCACCCCCAAGATCTCTAATCCATCAGGTTAGACTCCTGTTTCTCTCCTACTCATTTCAGTTAGGCTGATTCCTACTTAAAACCACATCCCAGACCTGAGTGACAGGCTTCAGTTCTCTGGAGGTTGTGCTATGCTCTGTGGTAAAATTTGACCATAGTGAGGTAAGTGCAGAGAAGGAATATTTTTAAATACCATTTTAATCTTCAAGATTTATCATGTAAAGGTATTTTTCAATAACTCCTGGGAGTTTGCCTTCAGAAAAAAATGAAAATAAAAAAGCCACTGAACATCTGGTGGCTTTCTCACCTCAGGGTTTACAGCAAGTGTTTCTCCCTAAACAAACAAGTTAATTAGGATAAGATGGCATTTTTAGGATTTGGGAATTCTGTCAATCAAGTAAAAATTAGGATGTTATTATTCCCTTATGAATTTTTAATCTTTTCAAGATTATAGCTATCCAGCTATTTTCTCCAACTGTTCAGAACAGTTCTAAAAAAAGGGCTGAGGCTTCCATTTTCCAATTCCCTCCTGTAATCATTGTTAAATTTTAGGAGATGAAAGACAGAGAATAGTTTTAAGGTGAAGAAACATATACTTTCCTAAAAAGCAGTTAAAATACAAAGACAACATACCAGTTGAAAGGGAATACATAAAGGATTGAATTTCTTAGCAATGAAAATCTACAAAAAAACCCCAAAACAAGATTTGTACCAGTAAGGCAGACTGTTCTGGTTTTGGCTGGGGTGGAGTTAACTTTCTTCACAGTGGCTGATATGGGGCTATGTTTTGGATTTGTGCTGAACACAGGGTTGATAATATAGAGATGTTTTTGTTATTGCTGAGCAGAGCTTACACAGAGCCAAGGCCTCTTCTGCTTTTCATACTCCACTCTGGCAGGGAAGCTGGAGGTGCATGGGAGGCTGGGAGGAGACACAGCCAGGACAAGTGACCCAAACTGACCAAAGGGATATTTCAGACCATATGACATCATGCTCAGTATATAAAGTGGGGGGAAGAAGGCAGAAAGAGGGGGACATTTGGAATGGTGGCATTTGTCTTTCCAAGTCCCCATTACACATGATGGACCCTGCTCTTCTGGAGATTGCTGAAACCTGCCTGCCCTTGGGAAGTGGTAAATTAATTCCTTGTTTTGTTTTGCTTCTCTGCGCCGCTTTTGCTTTCCCTATCAAACTGTCTTCACCTCAACCCGTGAGTTTTCTAGTTTACTCTTCCAATTCTCTCCTGATCCTGCTGGCGAGGGAGGGAGGGAGGGAGTGAGTGAGTGAGTGAGTGAGTGAGTGAGTGAGTGAGTGAGTGAGTGAGTGAGTGAGTGAGTGAGTGAGGAGTAGTGAGTGAGTGAGATGTAGTGAGTGAGGAGTAGTGAGTGAGTGAGCGGCTGCGCGGGGCCCAGCTCCTAGAGGGGCTGACACCACAGCAGTTCTGTTTGGTGCCCAGTGTGGGGCCTGAAGGGTTTGGGATAACAACAGGTCCCACTGGGATGTACTAGACGGACCTCACAGCTCTTAGTGCTGCTCAGCCAGCAATCAGCAGGCTCCTGCTCTTGCCATGGGGCTTGATTACCTGATTGTGTATTAGAGTCAGTAGTGGCCACTCTTTGCTTTCCCTGCTTGCTGTAGTGCTGTACTGCTTATCACCTCGCTAAATTGTACCTGGGAAGGTTTTGATAAGAGCCGTGGCATTGGGCCTGGGCTGGGAGGTGGCCAGGGCACTGCTGTTGTACTGCACAGGGCAGGTACAGCCAGGAGGGCAGACATTTACGGGCATGAATTTGCACACAGAACTGCTCCAGACTTGCTGCTGAAGGGTAATATGCTGAAGGAAGGTAACTGGTGTTTAAATAGCTTTTATTCCTCTTATACGAGTGGAAATCACAGTGACAGAATACTTTTGCTGCAAATTAGTAAAATTTTGTAACTAACTTCTTTACTGTAGAAATTAAAGAGTTCAAATCTAGACAGGTCAAAATTCATTTTAAAACACATCCTTGGACTGGAATTGTTCATCAGGTATCAAAGCTTGGGGTTGTCTGTTCCTAGTTGTTTACTTGCTTTCCCCTGGAGGATTATCCAGGAGGATGAAGTGGATGTAGCTATTCCCATCAATATCCTCTGCTTGCTCAGGGACAGCACTGGGAGATAACCAGCCTAGTCCAGCTATTTATATATCCTGAAAAAATCTGATTTAATAATTTATTTCCATTTAACTGCAGAGAGAGCCTTAAAAATATATACATGTATATGCAATATATTCGCTGGAAAAAACCCAACAGATTTACACTTTCATAGAGTATTTAACACATAAAAATAATCACTTTCCCTTATTGTACCTATCGGCATTTACTGTATTATCTTGATCACAAAGATGACAATTTCCAAAATACAACTTTAAAAATACATGTAAGATACATGCAATAATCATAGCTGTAACAAAAAAGTATCTTCTAGAAGTAGCAAGACGTGTTCATCAGTCAAAGGCTATATTTAATTACTGAGAAGGAAATTGCACAAAAGTTAGAGATACCAATTAAGACCAAGGCAGGACTGTTTAAGATTCAGTATAAGCCTTTACGTCTTTATCTACTGTTCCTTTCATTTGCAAGAATTACCAATCAAGAAGCTGTGGACTCTCTCTCAGATTTCAACACTTGATTAGATGCTTTCAGTATATTCTAATTTGTTTATGTTTGCAAAAGTGTGACTGTGCCAACAAATCACACAGAATTATTTCATTGTTATCAAGAAACTCTACCTGCTTTTACTCTTCAGGCTATAAATTGATGATCATTAAGTTGAGCTTTTCCTGCTAGGTGGTATAGAGTTGTAACAATTGTGCTATAAAAGATGCATTCAGCTCTACCCACGACATGGCTTGCAGGAACCTTTTAGAGGAAATCCAGTATATTTTCAACAGTACAAAAAAATGTGAGGAAGCAACAAAATTGACTCTTTTGCTCTCAGAACTTTGATAAGTCTCAGTTGAAAAGAAAGCCACAGGCTGTTCTCTTTTATTTCCTTTTTAAAAAAGAGATGTATAGAAGATATGGATAGGCAACCTGAATCTAGCACAGTGTTTGTGTTTCCTTTAGAGTCCCTAGTTTGGTCACAGTCAGAGCCAGGATTAGGGACAATGTAGAGCAGTGCTCTGCTGGGTTCTAGCAATTCCTGTGTTCCTGCAGTTAACAGCTGCCCCTCAGTCACACGAGTGCACCTTTTTTGGGACTGACAGGATTCATGAGAATAACCCTGTGTTGTCAAATCATGGGGCCATACAATGGAATTACTGTAGGCAAACAAAGAGCCGTAGTCAGGCAGAAACAGGGCAATGGGAATGCAACCATGGAAGAGAGAAGTGTAAACATAAACATTCCTAACACTGTCCACTTTGCCTGCATTCAAAGCCAACCTGACAAAATAATGAATACTAATTTGTCATTGATTTGATTAAAATAGCAAATAAAATCTCATCACAAAAGGTCTGGATAATGGATGGTACCTTTGGAAATACTCCCTGCAGCTTCCTTCACCTGCATGGAGCTTCCCTGAGTCGAAAGAGGGTTGGACAAGCCCTCATTTCAGTACGGCAGGCACCTACTCGATAAATAAATCATTCTTCCACTAGCAATGAAGTTTGCTACCACTTCTGAGTAAGCTCTCTCTCTGAGTAAGCATCCGTGGTGCAGCCGGGGCTGAGGGCGTTCCCTGTGCAGAGCTATCAGCAGATGGCTCTGCTGGCCAGGCTATGCTGCAGCTCTGCCTGAGGCTCAGCTCACAGAGACACTTGCATCGCCAGACACCCACAGAAAAAAGATGCTAAAGATGCCTTACTCATTACTTATATGCGATTTGAACAGGCTTCTACTCTCCATTATAAAACTCTTCTTAATAGTAGTTACACATGTAGCACATATACAAAGGCACAGGCACAGATGTAACATCCTAAAATTGCTAACAATTAGGTAAGGGTCAGGCAGCAAAAGTACACATTTCCTTTGGAAGTCGGTCATGCAAAGACTGCCCCCAACATGGCAGGCACTACATATGCCATTATGTTACTAACAGAGTCGCAAAAGGGAAGTTTACCATCAGTCAACCACAGTTACATAAATTATATGTTCACTGACTGCAAGCCTCTCCAATTTTATTCCTGGAGAGATCCCAAACACAAAGAGCTGTCGAACTGCCCTCAAAGCAAGAAATTCAAAGTATTTTTCAGCAGAAGATCCCTAATGTGCAGAAAATTCCTCATAAATGCTCATGACCCTCCATTTCCTTTCACCTCATGATGGAAACTTCATTTTTCTGGGAAACAGGATCCACTTCTTCAAGTACAGTGACTCACTTAAGCAATTCTCTTTGGTAAACTTGAATGGCAAGTGCCTTCCAATACTGTCAGGGATATTAAAACAAGTCAGCTCTTCCTTTCTCAAGTAGCAGAGGACTGAGACACCAAGATGGGACTACAGATTCCTGCTCCCAGCAGGTCTGACCTTCCTACAGAGTGGGAATGTCTAAGGTTGCTTGAAGCATTGCTTTACAGGCAGTATGATACCTGAGCTGGCCTTGCTGGGACCAATTCAGGTGTCTCTGCACCTACAGCTCAATGTTCCCAATAGCTGGATAATTTCTCTAGAGGTTTTTGTTTTTGAAGTACATCCAAACTCAGCAAAAGGTTAGACAATCCTGGATGCAGACTGATTATTGTCATTACTCCCTTATACAAGGGTGCAACAAAAAGGATAAAACAGTATTTAAAACTGAATTAAAGACTAAGAGTACAATGAAATCATATTAATACACTGCCAGTGGAGAACCAGACAGTTAAGTATTTCAAAAGGGAAACTTCTGTAAAATTTAGCATGCTTTGGCTCCTGTGGCTATACTGCAACCTCGAGGCTGCAAGCCACATCTCTGGGATGTCTGAGGAATCAAAGTTTAGACAAAATGTAAGCAGCATGATGGTGGTTGTGTGTCTGGAAATATTACTCTACTTTCACTAATAGAGAAATTTCAGTAACACAGGCTTAGAAGACTCAGCTTGCGGTTTAGCCAAAATGAAAATATTGCTCCATTTAAAAAAAATAAGGTTAATGGCATTCCCACACAGAACACATGAAGTATGTGTGCCCAGCTTGTGTTGTAATAGGAATAATCCATCTACATTAAGTACCATTCCCATTAATACAGTGCCTTCTGTAAAGGAGCACTGAAATAAATGGAAATCCTTAGGCTGAGCTCAGTGAGCCCTGGACTGCAGCCTCAGAACTATCATTTTTAAACTGGAGGCAATATATCAGCATAGTAATGACTTGTCATAAATTTGAGAGTTAGACATGGGAGGAACCTCAGCAATACAAAGAAAGAAGACTGATCTAAGATGTACTGAAGTGTCCCACTGCTTTAAAATGCCAGGTCAAGATTTCCTCCTCTAAGCAACCAAAATGTGTGCATTTCCTCATTTGATTATACTTGTCTTTCATGCTGCTTCAAGTTCTGATGAGAAAGGGACTGTGTCACTCTACAATTACATGGTGCCTTTCACAGATTCTGGGGTTTTTTTTCACTTGATCTCCCAGCTGCCTTTTTAGTTGCAAATATAGACTCTGAGAATTCCTGCATTTTCTCTCTATTGGACAGTGATGCAGGCTAGATGAAGTGGACTTCTTCATCTAAGCCTTCTGTTCTCTCCTATTTACCCACAGCACTAGTCAGACATTCACTGTCCTGAACCAACATCTTGGATGGCTTCAAATCCTCAAGGAGCTTTGGGAAATGGGGAAAAATCTATCAGGAAAAGAACTTCTGTGACAAATGTCATCTTCCAGACAATGATGACCACATCATCCTTCACTTAGGTGTCAAACTGCAGAACTGATGTTCTTGTTCCCTAAATAAGTTAGTAAAGAGCCCATCCATATGAATGTACTGTTTTACAGACAGCAACACCAAGAAGATCAATTCATCTAGCTGCAAAATACACTCTTTGCCATGCTACTGTACTTGTGAAAATACAGGAATGTACTAATCAGGGGGGTTAGAAATCACCTTAACAGTTCCTGTGACACACTCTTATTGGATTTACATTCACCAGCAAATCCAAGAAAACAATTTGATAATTTTAGCACAAAGCAGACAAAGAAGGATTTGCTAAGCTGCTTAGAGCCTGGCCCTGAAATGTTGGAAAGGTTCAGGTTAATGTACATTCACAGGATAGGCACTGTGGATGGACTGTCTCTGACATGAACTATGTTTTGAATCTCTGAAGCCATCTTATGATCAAGAAGGTATCTCATTCTGCAGCAAAATTTAGCATGGGAAATATGTTATCAATCTGACAGAGGGGAGAATCAATATTGTTTCATTAGATCATTATTTTAAGAAGATTCTCATCACTGTTAAAACACAGGTATGTAAGATCTTTAGTAGTGTGAACAGCGTAACTGTCTTACATGCATAAATTTAACCAAAGATGAATATAAACTGGCTCGCCTTTAGCTATTCTTCAAATCACTAAAGTGATGGATAAATACATTATTTTCTTGGGCTTTTTTGAAATCTAATGCATTTTAACAGCTGTTTAAAAGCCTGTCATGTTTTAACAGTACAATTTGCATAGGCAATTGTTATATCCATTACCCAAGCTCTTGGATCTGCTACTGGAATGGGTGTTTATTCAGAAATCCAAATATTCCCTTTAATTCCATATTCCTAGAATGTGATTTTGCATAATGGTCATAAGGAAACAAAAATGCCACTGGAACAGCATCAGCTTAAGCTGTTTTTGTTGACAACTTATTTTATGAATAAAAACTTAATGTACATTTCAGCCAGTTGAATATGATAATAATAGATCATTTTGGATATACTGTGCCTCTCTGGTTTTCACCATGACTTGGTTTGCATAGCAGGTAAAAATTTCATTCCTTTCTGAGTTCCGCAGTCTCAACCATTATAATCCAATTAATAGGTACTGACATAGGAGAATTGTTCTTTTCGATATTTATTATGCATTTGTAGTTTCTTTATTTGACCTTCTGAGGAGAATAAACCTTTTAGCAGCTGCACTGATGCATTTCTCAGCCTATGTATTCAGTCTTATTTGTAGTACTAAACCAGTGAATTTTATAAATGCACTCAGCCCCAAATAACTGTTATACTCTGATACAAATTACTATATGTATGTAGTATTTATTAGTAAACTTGATTATCATCTTTTTTAACACTGAGAATCTTTTAATTTATGCAACAAAATATATTGGTATCTAACAGAAGAATACTGAAAGTCCTATTGCTTTTCATTACAGAAAAACAGTAATTTAAGCCATACTATATTTATATTTACACAGAAGGGCTATGCTAAGTCTATGTGAGCTCAGAAAACAAAACACATTCAACATCTTAAAACTGTGACAGCCTAGACACATTATCAGGCAGAAAGAAAACCCAAAAACAGAAGCATAATATAATATTTATTTAGCATTAAATTTAGATTATTTTACATTCAGATATTTAAATATCCAATTCCCATGTAGGTAATTATAATGATATATGTATGCATTGTGCATATGAAAATACACTTATTCCCAATTTCTGTAGCAACTTCACACACATTCTTTTTTAAACTTGCCTTTCCTCAGCTCCCACTGGCTTTTTCTAAGAAACAGGGCGTTCAGAATTTCAGATGGGAGGATTTCAGCATTCAAATTTCAGATAAGAGTTTTCTTGATACTAATATTATTGCAAGGCATAGAGTTGCTCTTACTTTGAGTGGAACCTCAATCACACCTTATTTAGGACAAAGAGCGAAGACCTTTCAGATACATTTTTAGGTATTACAGCAGTCCTGCTATCACAACTTATTCAGACAAGTAGCATCACTAAGGCAATAAGCAAAGCAGACAGAGTTGAAGACTTTATAAAGAAAAAGTGCACAAGAAAACACTGTATGATGAACATACAGGAATTACTAAAATTAACTCTCATCTGCCATGCATGTCAGCTGTGGGAAATTACAGAAGTTTATTGTGATATTGTCATTATAGCAGCAATAATGCCCTGAAAGGCTCCATGTTCACTCCTGCATGACAAATCAATACCACAGGTCAACTATGATTAGCCTAGTCATGATGTGCTTGATTAATATTGATGACAGTTATACAGCTGTGGTATCAGATGCTTTCAGAGCGATTCATGAATACAAAAAACGCATTATCAACAGAAATCTATTATACTTTGAACAAAAAAGTACAGAACATTAATACTAAGCAAGAATCAGTAACTGAAAAAAAAAAATCAGTGGTTGCCCTATCTATCCCTCTTCATATTGTATGCAAACAGCCAGCACCTTAACACTTCAGATTCAAAATAAAAACATTACACCATTAAATCTATGTAGATTCAGAGGAAAAATAATCTGAGCCTCCCCAATTATTATTATAGGAAGATTCATAGCAACACCTCTACCTGATTTCTAAATTGTGTGACACAGCTGTGAGTTTTTGACTGAGCCTCTGGCACAAGGCAACAAGGCAGAGGATGAGTTGTCTTTAACTTGTCCTCTCTGTCACAAAGCATTGTGACAAAGAGGGCAGATTTAAGACAACACCTTCTTATGCTTATCAATGAGGTACACTGAGCACAGCATCCTCCCTCCCTCTCTCCCTCCCCCAAGAGCCTTCCCAGTCGAACATTAAGCCTTAATAATTCTCCTTGGGTGAGAAACAAACACCAAGCGCCCCCCTCCCCAAACAAATATATATTATAAATGGCTGAGCCAATGTGACCATATAGATACGGTGGCATCCAACCCCATGGATTTGCAAACAAACTACTCTCCTCGTATATGGAAAAGTTGTCCATATACAAAAGAGCAGGAAGAACTCATGGAGCAATGGCATTTGCTATAGCTTTGTTTGGCCTTTAAGCTGAAGAACTGTGCCCTCAGAAAAAACTGCTGGTCAGAAAAAGAACTAAGAAACTTAGTGAAAAAAAAATTAGTTTGTTTTTTCTCTATTTCAAGGTATATTTTGATACTTCAGGATGAAAACAGACATCAATGCTTCTGACTTTTCCTCGGTGTCCATGAAAAGCAGTGCCCGAGGCATCACACCCACAGTGCATCCTTCTCTATGGCAGTGACACATGGAGGTCAGTACCTGCTCTGTCCTAAAGCTTTGCCACCTTCTAGTAAAACATGCAAATAAAGTGGTAATTTCTGCTCTTGTTACTGATATATAATCCAATCTGGTCACAGGAGTAAATGCCCTAGTTTCAAGAAAACATAGTTAAAATTTTTACATCTGCATTCCAACTATTTAAAGCAGGAATTGGATGATTTCAGTAGTTCACAGATGTCCTATATTCAGGTCTAGAAGTAATGATTTCTTTTACTCTGTAAAACTGAGCTTCACCCAAGAATATTCTAACTCAAGTTAGAATAAAACACTCAGCTTAGTACAGTACTACAGTGCAACTTAGGGAAAAAAAAAAACGTTTCACACTTTTTGATGACACAATGAACTAACATACCTTTAATTTTTTCTTACAATTTTATACAAAGATAAGACTGCTCTGGGAAATTATTGGACTACATTAATAAGATCTGTCTTTCATATACCTTCTGACTGGCAGCAACCATTTTTGGAACTGAGTGTGTGTCAATCTGCTGTCCTTCAAGGATCTTCTATCTTCTCTTTGGATTTAAAATAACTTCAGATGAAATCAGAATAAATTGTATTTCTATTATAAATTTTCTTCATGTTTGAATACTGCCAACAGTGCAATTTGAATAAATCTATCCTAATTTAAAGCCTGCTTCTGATGAATTTCCCCGGTTTCATACTCCAGAAGCAGCTACAGTAAAACCAACAGGAATGTATTTTGGGTTTTAATTTGTTTGATTAATATAAGGCATAATTTGACATTTAAATATTTACTAGTTTTAGAAGACAAGACGATTAAAATATATTTTTAAGGTGAACTAACCATGATACTGGGTGGATTTTCTGTACTAGTATTTTTTTGGGCTGCTGTTGTTTTTTTGTTTAGGGTTTTTGGGTTTTTTTCTTTTTTTTTTTTTGAGTTTGCTTAATTAGGAAGCTGATATCACTACTTCAGAAACACTTTGTATTACTCTGTTTAAAATATCTTTGCTCAGAGATGGATTTTATAGCTACACAACACATTTTTCTCTCCCTCTAGAAATGATTTAAAATATATACATAAAAAATTACCCTTCTTAACAGAGCCTGCTACTAATGACCTTCATACTTTCAAAAAAAGCACAGAAGTCATGCCACTGCACTGACTAGAGCACAGCAGTTACTTTTAAATGAAGTCCTGCTAAAAATAAACCAGACATTGATTTACAAAAGGTTGTAATAGCAGTGTAGCACAATGAGACTTTTTGATGGCAATATCCGCAGGAGCGGTGGTTGAACTGCACATGCCCTATTGCTGGAAGCAAATATCACAAGCTGCTCATGACAGATTTTTAATTAACATGTTTTACCTCCTCCATATAGAGGGATGGTGTAAATCAGAGCACTCTCTCTGACTTAGAGAGAGTACTGCCAACATGCTTCATCTGAGGATCTGTCCCCCAGACCTGCATGTTGCACTCTGGGTTTAATAAAATTGTTGTGTGCCTTAGCAAGCAGATCTAATCACACAGTCTGTCTAATTTGGCTCCATAGAGGCCTGGTTTCCTTAGTGCACAATGGGTATACATGAATGGTTCCATTTATATACTAATGAACAATAATAATGTGAGGCTATATGTGCCCAAGAAGAACAGACCTACCAATGTAATACAATGCCTAACATCCTAAAATATATTTTTTTCACTGGAACAAAGTCAGTACCCAGTGGCTAAGAACTTAAGCTTTATATCTGGACAAAGAAGAACATATAAAGCAGCACAAGCTCATACCTGGTCAACCATTTCCCCATTTCCTTATGCCCATCCCTGTCCCTTTCAGACAGTCATTCCCCAGGAAGGACATTTACCAGCTCTGTAAAACCAGCACCTCACAAGCTAAACCCTCAAAGTCCCTGCATGAAGCAATTAATCTATAATGAAACCCTGCATACCAACCTATAGCATTCACCACATGCCTTAACACTTCTGGACCCTGCACGTATGGTCAAGGAGCATTTACAGGCAGAAGATGAGAACTCCTTCTTCATCATCAGGTCTCTTTCAACCCCCACTCTATGTCTGACACAGAAACTCTGACTCAGAGAAGATTGTTGCCAGCCTGCCATATAAGCAGAGTTGTTCTTTTGAAGCCCTTGTATCAGGCAGACGAGAAGGTAATGGAAGCAAAGAAAAAGGCCTTCTAGAAGTGATTGAACTTCCCAAGTTTCATAGAATTTGGAGTCTTTAGTACATGGTTTCTGTTTCAGGGGAAGTTTGAGAGTGTTTGCATAAAGGAGACTCTGTATGAAGCCCTGCAGGTCCATCCTGTTGTCCTATCATTCTCTGTAACCTCCACTTCAGCAGAGGAAGAAGTGTTGCACATACTGCAGAGGCACTGCAGACTGTAAAATATGACCAGGTCTAGACCACAGTTTTGCCAGAACAAAGTGCAACGGGTGTTTGTGATGTCACAATGTCAGCAAAACTTCTCCTGGACATAAATATATGAGGAAAGGGTTGTACTTTACTTCGTGCAGCTTCATCCACTCCTTAGGATTCTGCCAGCACAAGTATGGTTTCATTTGTGTAACATTAAGTTTGCAAGTGAGATGAAAGTAATCCAGTGAGAATTAGCCCTCCAATATACCAGGCAAATTAACTAGCATCTTTGCCTTTGTTTTCCCTATTTAATAGGGTATGTGTATGGGGGGTGGGCATGTGTGTGTGTGTGTTAAAAATAGATGACTAAAATACTTAGCTGCTTATTAAGCAGTGGAATTCAGTTTAACATGTCCTGCAGGGCTGTAACATTAGCATGTCTAATGAGATGGGCACAACATGAAACTCTAATGACATGCTGTAAAACGGATCTGGAGACAGGTACATAAACATCCATGGCTAATGAAGCTATGTTTATGCTAGCATTTTTGTTTTCCTATGCACTCATCATATTTAACCTTATGTTGTGAAGCAATCTGTGAATGCATGAACTGGACTAACAGAAGAAGTACTCCAGATGTGCATATAAAGTGCTCTAATTGATAGCAAGCAGGCCACGGAATAAATTGTAACAAAATCTAAATTAAACCCCAGATATGCACAAAATATGAATTTTGAGTCCTCTCAAACAACTGTTTCACTTTACAAATCTACTCCTATTTTTTCCTTTCTATTTGCCGCTGTTACATGAACTCAACTTAGAAGCTCTGCCCAGGTCCCCCAAAACTACACTCTAAGGGCCACAAAAAGGCTCTATTCAATAGGAGTCCTTCAAACAGTGTTAAAGCACATTCCTGGTGAAAGCAAACTATATCTAGTCTGATGTTAAAATCTGAAATTGTCACTTATTTAGGTGTAGAGACATTACTCAACACACAATGTCATTCATACCCATTAAATGTCATTGACAAATGATATTTACCCAACTGAAAAGCACTGTGTTATTGCTCTGAGTAAAACACCAACAGTCTGGCTGGGAAATTGGACTACCTAAGAGACTAGCAAAAAAA
The DNA here is from genome assembly GCA_026261815.1 of Monarcha castaneiventris obscurior. Lineage (NCBI taxonomy): Eukaryota > Metazoa > Chordata > Aves > Passeriformes > Monarchidae > Monarcha > Monarcha castaneiventris. The sequence goes on along the minus strand of JAMPIT010000433.1, from coordinate 10,601,373 downwards.
TCCATTCTCCCTAATTTTCAGCTACACTAATAATATTAAACTAATAGCTTCTGGCTCCATCCTTATTTACCAAATTTAATATATTTACTCTACTGTCTCTTTCTGACACTTTTAGTGCCAGCTGTTACCTACCTTCTCCAGCTTTCTATGCACCATTGCTGATGACTAAAAATAGGTCATTAAACAAGATCATCTCCTGCTCTCAATGTTACACATTCCAAACCAAGGGAACAGAGTCAAGGAGTAGAGAAGAAACTTCTAGGAACTCAGAGCTCAGGTCTAGCACTGCCACCACAAGCACTTCCCACCACTGCAGGATGACAGGAGATGATCATAACAGTGCTGGGTCACATTAAATCTGTTTCATCTATATTCATCTACAAAGCCAACCTGAACAGAGGGAGGCTTGGACTAAACTAAAAGCAGTTCTTGCCCCAGCACCTGAAATAGCAGCAGTGTTCCAGGCACATTCGCATAGCAGATTTTGGCATTTACAGTATGGGATTTCAGACTTGTACAAAAAGTAGCCGAGCAGTCCTCAAGATCCAAGACATCTGCCTGCAACTTCCAGAGTCTACTAAGAAGGAGAACCAAAATCCTTGGAAACAATTATTTCTGCTGTAATAATTAACACCCTGAGACATGCAGCTCTCTTCTTCCACTGAATATTTGCATAGAAACTCTAGCAATGCTACCAATACTAAGTAATTATCACACTTCTATAGGCCAGGACCTTGACAAATTCAAGTTGTCAATAATTGTGCTTAAGGAAGCAGTTTGGACAGACAAGGCTTTTCCGAATGAATTTAAAGGTGTGAAAGCTTGTAAATGGCCTCTTACAAGATTTCCTGTGACTTCATTTTTTAAATTTTATTTAAAAGATTTCACAAATAGCTACAATAAATAAAAAGGGGGGAAAAATAAAAAACCTAGACTCCTGTAACTACTGTTTCTGCCTTTCCTCTTTCCATAGTGTTACACTCTAACAACCTTCCATTCTGACTTCTTCTAATTTAGGCTTTAAACTTGCAACAATCTCCCCTTGGAGTCCTGTAGAAGACTGTGAGGTTGCTCACACACGAAAGGTTGTGCAACAGGACCTCGTGGTGAGACAGTGACTTGTTCTGTGTGCACCATGCCCAGCACAACCAGGTCCTGACACCACAGGGCTCCTTGGCACGGGAGCTGTACAGAGACCAGACTGAACAGAACTCCACGAGGTGAGGGTGAAGCGATGCTGTCGTACGGGCAGTGGCAGCAACCACAGAGGTAACACCAACACCAAGGGGGAGGAGAGAGAACCGGCATTACCTGCTGGGCCTGCTGCAGCAGCTCCATCCGCTCGTGCAAGATCTGGCTGTCAAACTCACGGCTCTGCCTCAGGATCTGCCGCCGCACCTTCTCCACCGCCGCCCGCAAATCCTCCCGCTGGGCTTCCGTCAGCGACTCGCTCGCCCGCCTGCCTGGGTCCTGCTGCAGGGCATTATACAGCGTGGCTTCCAGCTCCTGGATTTTCTAGTGCAACCCAAATCACACACAGACAGGCTGACGTTTGAATCCAGCAAGCAAACGACCCACCGACAGCTAGAGGAGAAGGCTGGCAAGCGAAGGCTAAGGCAGGAGGGCAGGATGGACACAGACAGGTAGACAGAAAGCAGCAAGCGTGAGCAGTGAGGAGCATTCCACACAGAGTGCACGCAGCCTCCCAGCATGGATTCACACCCGGGAGATGGGTCCTGTTCTAGCAAATGATTGAGTCTTCCATTTAAGAAAGATTCAGAAGATAAGTCTGCATTCAATACCTGATAGAACTCCAAATCCTGATGCTGAACATTACAAATTTAATTACAACTAACAGATTTCCTTCTACTGCAACTGAATTGTTAAACCATCCTATAAAATAAAAAACCAAAGGCAAAACAGTGAACAGAAATCTTGCTTTCCCTCTCTCTGGTCCTACTGACCTGACATCCATGGCTCACAGTCTATGTAGTGACTAGGCTTAGTTCCAAGTTGCCGTAAGCAATGAAGGGAGGAACACTTGTATACACTAATCCCTCACCCGTCTCCTGCTGTCTGCCAGATTCCTAACACGATTCTCATGCACTGACCAAAACTGGAGTACTTTGCAAAGCAGGGAACATAGGAGAACTTCACGTTCACATGGAGAACTATACTCCCAAGAGGAAAGAACAGAATCATGGCAGTGTTTCCCTGATTACTGGGTTTAGTATGATCCTATCAAAAACCAGCATCCAGACTGACAATATTTGGATCAAGAGCATCTGACCACATCCCTTTGGCTCTCATAACACCTTTGTGAGGTAGGTAATTCCATCCATGTTAGTGATACATACACAGCTGCACAGAGAGGTTAAATGGCTTGCCCAAGGTCACAGTGCTAGAAATAGTGCTTGCTTGTTTTTATCTCTGTTACCTGCTCTGAGCACTAGACCTTGCTTCTTCTCTGAAAACATTTTCCACGTAAGAAACATTTACAATGTATAAACAGTGCTTCAGGCCACTATATTTTGATTTCCCAAAGTCTCACAATTAGCAAAGTTGCGTGTGCAGTTTTACCAATTCCTGGATAATTCCTAGCTGTTGTGTAGCCTGAGAAAAGGCAAGGTTTCCGGTTCCCTTTTGAAAACCAGGAAGGGTAAGGCTGGATAGGATTGCACAGGAAGGAATCGCATAGGAAGAACAGGCATTCCTGATTTAGGATAGGTTAGCAGCAGTAATACTTACAAATGCTTCAGGAAAAGAAATATTGGAAAAGTTCTAAAGTAATTTCTGGTATATTTTACCAGTCATGGTTTTGTTCATACATAAACCAGCTTTTCCCATTCCAGATGTACCAACAAGATGTTTGCATCTCACAGAATAAAAAATGCAATGTAAAAATGTTACACTTGTAAGTACTATAATACATTTCCTAAATTTTTGTTTAAGAAATAGTTGATTTCTTGTCCAGCAGAAAAAAAAAAGGAAGTAAAAAAGAGCCCTATTTATAATTAAAAGGTAAAAAACAAACCTGCATTTTATCAAATCTGTTCAAACAGAAAAGTTTAATGACTGTTCTTTTCCTACCATGTATGCCTGGTCCAGAGCTTGCTTCCTGTAGTCGAGTTCTTCCTCTAAATAACCCTTCTGTTTACTGAACAGGTCCTGAGCAATAATAAAAACAAGGGAATGTTTGTTCTTTATCCTAATTCGTGAAGAATCATAAATGCCATAATTTTTATGCAAGCTTTCCACTTGAAAGCAAAAGAAAACCTATAGCAAATGACCGTGTTCATCTTAATGATACTTGGAATATTGAATTTACAATATTAACACTTCAAATATGTGTATCACATGAACAAGTTGTACCTAGAAAGCATTGACCTCTACACCAGAGTACAAACCTGCCTGGACCTGACAGAAGTGCAAAAAACAGCAAAAGGTGAGTGGGGATATACATGCATGTGGTCCAATAGCTGTAACTTGCCCAGGGCAGGCCAAGGGAGGGAAAAGAGAAACACAAGAGAGGGCACTTTATGAAAATACCCCATGCATCCCCCTTGCACAGGGCAAGACCTAATTTCTGTTGTCTGATCTGTTCTTCTAGGGAGGAAACCCGAACATGCAGGGCCACAGCTGGATTCTGCAGCACCATCCTGTGATGTGTTACTGGAGCTGAAGTAACAGCTCGATCCTCAGCTTGTACGGGCAGAAGGCCAACTTGAAACAGGTGAAGTGATGCCCAGAGAGGTTGAGTGACTAGCTGAAGAGCTGAAGAAGTTTTCAAAATACCAAAGATTTACAGGGATTGTTTACTTTTGTTCTTTAAAATCAAACTCCTCAGCTTTCACAGATATTATATATAAACCCCACAGACTGGGATTTCAGTGGAACTCAGTATCCAAAACATGATGTCTCAAGCAAGTAGTGAACCTTCAAATGGTTATCTGATTAATCAAGCCTTTAGAGTGTTTTGAATCATAGAATGGTTTGGGTTGGAAGGGACTTCAAAGACCATTTAGATCCAACCCCCCTGCCATGGGCAGGGACACCTTCCCCTAGACCAGGTTCCATGATAGTACATAGAACATAAAATGGTTACTTAATTTTATAAGCTTTTCTTTCAAAACAGGTTTTCACACCCAAAAGAATTAGTACTAGACCAGAAAGCAGAAAAGCTCTTTAACTGGGTTTAATAATTTCCATCATTCTTTCTTTTAATCAACAAACTTTTGCATTTCCTCAACCTATAGAATAAATGTCAAATTAAATACATAGGGTTCTTAAGATCACTAATTGCAGCTTTTATTAACACTATTAAAAAAATCAAACATTGCTGTTCTGGTTAGTTTTACTGGATATGAGATTGCCTTAAAGTCACCTATTTGGCCAAATTTTGCCTTCAGACATATATGTGGACTTCTGACAACTTTTCTGTCAGTTTTCAGTGTAGAACTGGTGACCATAGCAACATATAAGACCAGTATTAGACAATTCAGATGAACAAGGTGCTGCTTGTTCTCTGTAGAAGTATAATAGTTATTATTAATTTATTTTGTAAACTTGGAGTTCTTTTGATTACCTACTCATTAATATTGAAGGCAAACCCAAAGTTTAAGTCAAGCCTTGATCTTGGGGCTTGAATTTGGTTGACAACAGACAGGCATCTATTGCTATGATAGCCATTTCAGAATCTGCTGCTCTAACATACTCTAAATATGCTACTGGTCCTGAAGGGAAAGGGCCTCCAGTAAGTCCTGTAGGACATATTTCTCAGCCATTTGTGGACATCTCCAGAACTCTGAGTTCGGAATTCTGAGTTCAGGACTGTGGAGAATGTGATATGGCATTAGACACCATGTTTATGCAGCTGAATCCCACCTTGACTAACCAGGTGGCTTCTTTTCTGACATGGATGGGTTACAGCAACTGCAAGGCTGATGTACAGGATGGAACACCATCATGTACTGTGAGTGCACAGCAAAGGACAGGTCTGCTCCTGACTTTCTTAGAGCTGTCTGACACCACAAAGGTAGATAGACTTGTCTGAGACTATAAAGTGGGTCAGAGCTACCACCAGACCCCAGAATAGCAATGCAGCTGCCCTGATCATGTTATGTCTCCAAAAGGGATAGTAAAAGCTGCCCACAGAAAGCAAGAGGGAAGGAAACAAGAATAGGACCTCAGACCCTTAACATGTGTTCCAAGGATGACTAAACCAGTGCCCAGTCTTTCTAAAAATCTCATGCTAGAATATAATTTCTCAACTCATTGAGTCAATCATTAGGGATGCAGATTCTCAGATTGCTGTGCTAAACAAATAGATGCAAGGGCTATCCAGAGTAAGGCTTGAAAAATCACAGATAATAAGGGGGAAGATAATATATCAAGTTACAAACCCCCTATTTAAATGCTTTTTAAAAAAGAATCTAGTATTTGTGGGCACTTTCCTTTCCCCAAGCTTTTGTATTTTTACAAAAGAGTTAAAAATAAAGAAATACTACATGTGGAAAGTATCTATGTTGAAGTACAATCGATATGACAGGTTACACTCAACAGAGAACAGTCAGAGCACTTCTCTTTTTGTTTGTGGCTCAAACACACACTTCTTCAGTGGCCCTGGGCAAATCACTTAACCTCCCTGTCTCATTGTCCTATTCTTTAGGATGAATGCAATGCTGCTTATTTATCTACCTGTAAAAGGTGTGGTGAGGATTAATCAGTGTTTGGAAAGCCATTTGAAGATGTGAAGCACAGCATGCATGGTAAAACAAAAAAGCCAAACACTCCTTCTAAAATTGTTCAACATATGGAAAAATAAGGTCAGTTTGTTCTTCAAGACAGAACTGCTTTTTGAGAAAACATTCTGTCTTTAGGCATGAAGACCGTGGGGCAAGAAAGGTCATCTGGAGTAAGAGGTCTTGACAGATTGTCCAGAAGCTGAGTACCAGAGAGCAAAGAAATACCCTTGCCAATTTCACTAACGTGACCCCAAGATTAAAAAGATGCTGCTGCTGCCCAAAAAATTAATACACAAAGAAAGCACAAAGACAATTTCACACTGTTTGGTTAATGTGTTCTGCAGTCATGCCTTTGTGCCCTAATTTGCATATATTTTGCTATTTTTGTTCTGTATAGATTTGAAAGTTCTGTCTCACCCCAAAGAATACAAGCAATAGATTATTCTAGAAACCATTTGTTGATTTTACCATGAAGCCATCTCCGTTAAGCAGAGACAGGCAGCAAACCAGCCTGGGATGAAATATATACACATTCCCTTGAGATGACTTTTAGCTAAATGAATTATACTTTTAGCTGTTGTTTCTTACCTTTTCATTCTCCAGGTCTAACATCTTCTGTGTCAGTGCAGCTTCTGTGCCCTCTATCTGTTTCAACCACTACAGCAGTGTGAAGAGGAAAAAATAGAAAAGGAACAGAATTTTGAAAAAGTTTCTACCAAACATTTTGCAAGTTTGTTGCCAACACTTCCTGGCATATGCTCCTCCCCATGCTATCTATTCACTCTGAGGACACACATGAATAAAGAGGTTGTGAGGGCACAGGCAGAATGGAGGACTGCAGAGACACACCAAAGACTGACGAGTGGAGGTTGCTTTCCTACAGTAAATTAAATGGGGTTTTTCCCTGTAAAGTTCAAGAAATAACATAGGTTTGGGTCAAGAATGCAAAATCTACCTGATTGTTTCTTACTCAAATGCTTGTTGGCCTGATTTGTGAAACCATCATCTGACTTCAGGCCTCCAGTCCTGCATTTTTCCAGAGGGCAATTTAAACAAAATCAAGATGGAAAACTCAGCACTTAATTTTGCATGGTTTGCCGCACTCTTTGTGGGAAGAGGCTCACTTGTAAAACACTGGTAATGTAGAGGGAAAAAATAAAACAGACAGACAGACAGGTGGAAGCCCTTGTTGCTACTATGAATCCCGTACCATTATGGTGACATTCAAAACAATCAAAATGAAGAACAGCCATTGCACTCCAAAGGTAAAAATTACACAGCATGATAGCTAAATGCATGAATACAAGATTCCTGCTTAATTACTAACCATCACCAGGATTATATTACTGTTTCAATTTAAGTTCACTGGAATGGATAGGAATGGACAGTTCTGAATTGTTTCATTTTGTTTCCCTACTGGTCTACAGTAAGGACCCATGACTAGCTTACAGAGAGCAGATTTCAGACTCATGCTTCTTTTGGCAGCACCAGCTCCCACTCCAACCAACCACAGCTTTGCCACTGATAATTATCACTGTCCTCAAATACCTTGTTTACTAACACTGGACTACTCGTATCTGCTTTAAATTTTTTGGTAACCACTGTACACCTTTAATTTAGTGTTTTGGTTAATTCAGTAGGGCTCAGACTCAAAGGAATTAATGACATACTAGCTTTTTCCCCAAAGATCTGGATAGGAAATGTCAAACATAAGTTTACAAATAAAATGTGAATTCATTACTTCATCATTTTGAACCTTCCACTTTAAGAGACTGATGAACAAAACCAGAAATTTGTTTTATCTGTTTAGCAGGTTAGCTTTCCACAGAAAAAAATTAACAGGAACGCTTTATTGCTCAGAGATTCTATTTTCACCATCTTTGTTTTCTTCCTTTCGAAGGTGACAAGCTGAACATATTCCTAAGGAAAGCCTCACCACTGATATTCAGCAAGACCATGAGCATTCTGAACCTTTGAAATCAATGGAAATGGGAAATCCTGAGCATCTCTCACAGCTACCCTCAATCAAGTGAAGGGCTGTTTGCAAAAATTAGAGGTCTAAGTTTTTTGAAGGTATGCAAATGCTACGCAAAACTAAATGTTTATTTTGATCTTTCTATGCCTGTTAGCCTTTCTGGAGCCAAGGGGCACAGGAGACACAACCATGTCTTTTTAGGAGTCTATATCTTAGCCTTTTATAGCAGGGTTCTTCCACTTTAATTTTTTGGATGTAAAGTGTTAAACTCATCACTTTCTCTTTTAATGCCACAACACAGCGAAAACCACAGGGATTTTAGCTCTTTTCCCCATTTTAATTTCACTTATAGCAATTAATCACTTAAATTAATGATTATGAAATTACCTAATGTAGATTATTTACTTTAAAGTATTTAGGTAAGTAGATTATAAAAATTATATCAATTAAAGCAATTATTAAAATTGCTCAAATTTTAATTTAAAATCTCTGATTCTGAATTTCAACAATAATTAGGAAAGATTTAATAGAAACACATGAAAAGGATGCACAGACCTTCTTCAGAGAAATATGCAAGTCTTTCTTAGTCCTAAATGTCACCCTTATTCATATACAGATTATATTCTCTGGCACTAAAGAACTAGCCATACAGAAATGAGTAACCTGATTTAAAGAGGAAAGGACCACTGACTACTCAGAGCTTTTTCAGTCATCCACAAAAATGAGACCAAAAGGAACCATGGGCACCTTACATCTCTTTCCAGAGCACGGAGGACACCTGCAATTCTGGGAATTAAGTCTCTTGTGTTAAGTGGATTTTTAGTACTTTATGCCAAGGGAGTATCTCCAAAACATGTTGTTATTTTTAAACTGTGTTTCTTTCTTACGTTTGGCTTTACCTCAAGATATTACAATCCCAACATTCATGTAAGGATGAATACATGCTCCAATCCAGATGACCTGAAGAGAAAAGCTGTGCTTCCCTGGCAAAGTTATGAGGTATCTTAGAAGACACAGTCAGTTTTTAGCAGAGAAAAATATTTATTGAATTCTACCTTTTCACAGAGGGAAAGCACAGTCCCAGCTTGGATTATTGCAACCTGCTCTTCATTTCTCAAATTCTAAAATACAAAAAGATGCATTTTAAATTGGATTAAAAATTCATCCTTTAACACAAAAATTCATCCTTTAACAGAAGCAGTAAGTTTTAACCATACTTTAAAAAATAAATCAGTTATAACATTTAGGATTATGGACATGACCAAAAAAGGATCCCATGACTGAAAGTATTCCAAGTTAGGCCAAGGGTGCTTAGTTCTACTCTATTTCAGCACACCAGCCCCACAACACTTTCAACAGATCATTCAATGAAACAGATCATTCAATGAAAATTAAGTGGTTTCAGTCAGGGATTTTGCATTTTTTTTCCTATTTTTGCCAGTTCACTGGACTAAGCCCTGCAGCAAGTGAATCTCCCCTTCATGCACTTCAGACTTCCAATTAAAGAAAACAATGCAAAGAGTAAGTACCATAGAAACCTCCAAAGGACTTGCAATATAACATGCAAATCTAGAACTTAAAAGTAGTATTATAAAGACTTCAATCTGTTAAATCTAGCTGTAACCTGGACTCAGCTCCCCAGATGTTTGTGCCCCTAATATGTGACCAAGATTTTACACTGTGTTTAGAAATAAAGAGGGAAAAGGGGAGACAGTTATCCTTGCCCTTCTCCCAGAAAATCTACTCCTGGCAGTGATAGCTTTCACAGCAGAAGGTGCTACTGTTATTACTCAGGGGGGATAATTCACAAGCAACTTGGTCTGGCTTTGACTTCTGGTTTGTATCTTTTAACTATGCCTATTACAGTGCTTTTTTTCCATGTCATTCAGTCAAGACCAAATCCTACCTTAAAAAAATAAACCTTGCACAACCATCAGTTTAACTAAAAAATTACATGTTGTAAAAGCAGTTCCTAATCATTTATATTTTTCATAAAAACACAGGCATACAAAAATCATCCTGTGCATTGCCTTGTATGTCATTATTTGATGTGGGAAAAAAATGCTTTAAATTAATCATGAAATTGAAAGTACATTTAAAAGTAAAAAAATGTTACCCCATTATCTCCAAGAATATCTAGCTTCTTCATTAGCTCAGATATATTCACGTCCTGAAAAAGATGTTCAACACTTACTTTTTATGAAGTAGGCGAGAAACAGTTTTTATATGCTACATTTTATGTACCCTTTATCTACTTCTGCATCCAAAAAGACTTCAAATGTAAATAAGCGAAACATTAGTTTTGCATCACAATTACAAAAGGGTTACTGATACTTTCAAAGACAAAACCAAAAATCACTCTCAATTATAACAAGCAACCTGGTTGTCTGTGCATGAGGGCAGAATGTCCCTGTATCATTCACACTTATATCTGGCTAATGTGTGTAGAGGGATGATCAAAACTGATAAAGAGGCTTAAAAGATTTAAACACAAATGGCTTAAAAAACTTTTTTTTGTTTGTTTGGAGTGAAGCATCAACCACATCAAGCTGCAGATGTTAAAAGGAAAGAGAGCATGAACAAGTAATTGCTAAGAAAGTTTGCTGGGTGATTTGCTTTTTATTTTCTTTGTTAAACAAAACCACGGAGTTTCAGCCTTACAGTGGCAGAAGGGAGTATGCACAGTGGGCTGAACATGGTCCTCTAAATATTATCAGCTCACAGTCATCTTTCTGATTGGAAAGCCACATTTTGCTGCCACTCAGCTCTCAGATAACAAACTGAACAACCCATCCATATTAAGGCTCAGCCACTGAAATACAGAAAAACGCTCCTCTGATTCAAAAGAGAGAGGAATAAATTAATGGAATCACAGAGTCATAGAGTATGCTGAGTTGGAAGGGATGCATGAGGATCATTGAGTCCAACTCCTGGCCCTGTACAGCACCATCACCAGGAGTCCCACCATATGCCTGAGAGCAGTGTCCAAACACTTACTGAACTCTGTCAAGTTTGGAGCTGTGACCACTGCCCTGGGGACCCTGTTCCAGTGCCCAACCACACTCTAGGTGAAGAAACTTTTCCTGATAAAATTCACATGATGTCTGTATTTAACACTGTTCCAGGGTCCATTTCTAGGCCCCAGAACTCTATTTAAGTTTAAAAAGTTGTTGGAAAGGGTCATGGTGTTTAACCAGCAGTAATCACATTCTCCTGAACTATCCCAAGTTTGGTCTTCAAGTTAACATGGATCAGGGATCATTTCCACTGACAGCTTGTATGCAGCCATGCTATTTGAAGGCAGGAAGCTTTGAGAGCATGGGAATAGACCAATTAATGTTAGTCCAAAATGCTTAATAGACGTACATAAAGCAAAAGAGCCTTATTAAATGCTGCCACCCACAACTTCTCATATTCAGCACTTAGAAAAGGCCCACATGTCACAGGGCCCTGTGTTGTGTTCAAGTTGTTCTACCCTGAGAAGTTCCCTTCCTCCTTTCCCAAAAACTTCAGGGGTGCTCCCAAATGCTACATGAACTATTTAACTGTGCATATCACTAACTCTTGAATGGTGCAGATCATAACACACTCATGTTTGGATCGATGTTAAAAACAAAACTACTGATTATGATCAGCATTGACAATGCTGAACAGAAACTTCTTTACCCCACCAGTAACACCAGGGAAGAATTTGAATAAGACATGAAAGTTCTTGCATCTATTGAGGCAGAAATAATCATTCTAATTAATTTATTTCCATATGACGTGTAAAGAAGAATCAGAAACCAAATCAGATTTTGCATTATGCTGGCATATACAATTGCTACTTATGGTTAATAATTTTGAAAAACACTGAAAACAGATAAAAGGTCATCTATTTCAGTCTACCCGTATTAGGTGACTGCCCCACTTTCCAGATAAATGAACTGAAAGGCAGATTGAAAAGAACTCACCTCTTAAAGTATATCCCAGATGACAACGGAAAAAAATAGGAATTATGGATTCTGGTACATTGTACCTGCTACAGCCAACATGCAGATGACAATAACAGATAAGCTGAAAGCAGGTCTGCCTCTATTTGTAGGTAATATGCTAACGATGACTCTTGGTGTGGTTTGGGAGATGAGTATCCAACCAAATCTCTAGGTAAGATCTCTAATCCTTTAACTTTTTCTTTCAGACTAGGCAGCTTCCTAAAAACATGCAGCCAACAATTTCAGTTTATTTCCTCTAGAGATCATACTGTGCTCATTAAAGCACTGAATAGCAACAAGCCTCCTGTAAGAGGACTTGTAAGCATACCTAAAAATATGACCATAAATCACTAGAGAGTGGCACCGAGATTATGCTTTAGTTACTTAAAGAAAAGTTACCCTGGCCTGTTGTGCAACATTACTGACAACACAAGTCTGAATTCAATCTTAAAGTGAACCAACATGAAAATCAAGTTGCACAAATAGCCTGTTTGTGGGGGAACAGGAGTGAAAAGAGAAATTCTTGCCTCCTTATATCAGAAGCTCATCAAGGGAGATCCTGATATTTACCTTGTTTTTGTTCTAAGAGTTCCACCTCTCTGAATGAGTTTTGGATCAGGCAACTCATGCTTCAAGGCCTTTGCCTTGGCAAATAACTTAAGCATATTCATTCAACAAACAAAAGGCTTCACAAAATTGGGTGTAAAATAAGAACTGAATGTCATATTCCTGAACTTAGATGAAGACATTTAATATCACAAACCAAGTACTGTAGCAAGCCTGGCAATCACATCAACATCCACATTCTCCCCTAGACCAAATTTAAATTATCTTGATTGATCAGCCTCCAGTTTCACTGAGGAACTCCTGACAGATGACCAGAATATATTCTTATGAAACCGTTTCCCCAGTTAAATATCTTTTCTTGCTAAATTTATTTTTTCACATTTTCTTCTCACAAGTGTCAAACCATTGGTCTGGATATTAGATTGGTCATTCAAAAAAGGTTCCTAGCCATCCAACTGTTTCTAGTACTCTGCATATACCTTTATTCCTTCCTGATGGCAGAACAGTTGAAGTGCACTTCCATTGTTTTCAGGGAAGGTGGTTATATGAAGATTAAATGCTGGCGATCTTCGTTCTCTCTCCTGGGGAAAGATTTGTTTAGAAACAACATTTGTGATTATACATTGACATTTATTCCCCACCTTTACAAAACATACTTGGACATTAAAAAGGCAGATTCCTGTTCCCATTCCAAATCTATGGTATTTCCTATTACTTTTACCATATTTGAAGAATTTTGGCTAAATATAAAAATAGTGTGAGCTGCCAACTGATTCCATGCACACAGTTTCTGCAAAGTCACCTGATGCTCCCCAGCTGCAGAACCCTTGCAACAGTGGCCCTAATTGACTGGAGCCCTAAAACACTGTGCAGGTTTTTATGTTGATTATAACCTTATTTAACTACTTTTTTCTTTCACGGAACAACAAAACAATTTAGAAAGAAGAATCTGCAGAAAAAAAAAAAAATTCCATAATGAAATAGTATTATTGAAGATTTTCTCACTGTAATTAAACCTGCTCCCTGTGCCTGCTCCCTGTTTATTCTACAGTTTGTCTTCCTATTAGAGCATTTTAAATCCCCATTCATATTCACTGTACAACCCAGGATGTCAGAATATGCTGAAAGGCAGCACTTTTCTACAGTTCTGATGTTCTTTGTGCCAAAACTAAAAACTATGAATTCCCTTTTATCTAAAGCTGTAGTATATCTAAAACTTAACTAGTCCATGTACATGACTTCCATGCCTTTCTTCAAAATACCAACCTATTCTTTCTTCAGAAGGCAGAAACAACATAAAATAATAAACAAGCAATTTTACCTAAATTAAGTATCAATGTGCCTGTCAAAAATGACTGGACTCAAGGCTCTGGGCAACCACAGCACTGGATCTTACTCTGAATTATCTCTGGCCATGAGAACATGAGCAAGAAACACCAGATTTCATCTCCATATTACAAGGGATCACTGTGGCAACATAAGCTTTCATTTTCTTAGTGAGAGAGCGCACTGCTACAAATATTTTAGTTCCTATGACCATCCATGTATTTCTCCATTTTCGAAATCACAAATGAGATGCTTTAATTGATACGACATCCATTCACTTAAGCAAGTTACAAAACACGGCAAATCTTGTTCATTAACTAGTTTAAAACTAATTTGAAACTACAGTGTAGAGAGAAAAAAGTCTCCATAGTCTATGCATTTTTCCCCCTCAGAGGTTTTATTTTAGATAATATTTACATCAACAGTCTAATTCTGAAATGGGCTTAAATAATGACTTAGCTGTTGTAAACCAAAACCAGAACTTTATTTCTTATCAAAATTCAGTTATGATTTTAGATATTGTTAAAAATTCATCAGTTGCTATTGCATTCAACTCACCTAAACTTGCTTGCTTTAATTGATAAATAAAAAATTGTGTTTTATACTTTACCTAATTTTCATCTGAAATAACTTCTCTAAAAAATACTGTCCTGGTTACCAGAAGAATTGATGGTTTTCCTAAAGCATTGCATTGTTAGTCACATTGTGTCTACATGCTTGTCTACTAAGGAAAAAATCTTTTCTTGCAATCACACAAAAATACTTCCATTGTTATTCTGTGAAAGAAGTTTTCTAAGCTTTGGCACATGACAAAACTTGACATAATACACTGAGCTCTTTTCGATGTGATTCTTCCATGTGAAAAATACATTAATGAAGGTTGTATTGAAGAAGATTTGTTAGTTTCCTAAGAAGTCTTTTTTGGATAGTTTTACTTCGAAGAACACCCACACTTTAGGAAGCAGTTCTAGTGCAATGCAAGTGCTGAATTGTTCTATATTCTGCTTTACAGTTCTTTAATAAAATATAAAGATACATATTAGAAAGCATATTTATTTTTCTGAACATCTACTGAAATTCTAATAACCTAAATTCATAATTTTTAATATAATGTGCTATGACATCAAAACATATGGTTGATAAAGGATGAATAAAAGATTAAGAAATGTCAGACAAAAAGAATATCCACATAACAGGAAGACATGACATTTTCATCTTTATCAGAGAAGTTACACATGCCAAGATATTTGGTGAAACGTGCTGGGTGATAAAAATGGAGGAGTGACAAAGACAGGTTTCTTGAAGAGTTTATTCTAAGCAGTGTTAGGAATGCTGGTGATCTTTGAAACTGAACAATGTGTCATCAGGCAATACGACCATGTGACAACTGTGCCTCACACACAGCTACTTCAATGTTACTAAATTTGACATGAGCCCAGTTTGTGAGGGGATGAGAACCATTGCTTTCTACTGTAACCACAAGCTACAAGTTCAAAGTGTTAATAACAAATACTTTTACTTATTCCATTTATGCAAAGTATAGAATATGTTTGCTATAGGCAACATATTAGTTTCACATACAGAAGTTGTATTTGTGCTTCACTGCTTTTCTTTGACATTGCCAGAGGTTTAGTTTTTTTCTCATTTTTCATTGACTGAAGCCAATTTTTTCCAGTCCATGGCCACTTTAAACCATGAGAAAATGGATTTAAGGTAAGAGGAATTCTTTGGAAGCTGCTATCAAAATATGTTCTTTTTGAGATAAATTTACTTCATATGAATGTTGTCAAACTTAAATCAATGTAATTTAAATCAATTACACATTGATGTGATGGATGTGTCAGATCTTTAGTCAGATCAATGCATGCAAGATGTGAGAAGGTGTGTTAATTTAATCAATGCCAGCCAAGGCTGTAGTATACATACCAAGTGATTTTACATGCAGGAAAGGAGCAGTTATGGAAATGAAACAAATAAAAAAGGCAAAATATTGCAAAACAAAATATTTTATTAGATGAAAACCAAACTATATGCAATTTATATTAGCTATATTACATCTTTATAAACATTAGTGAGCATTCTCTCCAAAACATATTAAGGCAGTGGCATCAATTTCATTGTCCCAAGATACAACATTTAAAAAACAGATACCTAAGTGACTTCCCTTAAACATGCACCAGACATCAGTAATCTTTACAGGAATTTCAGCTTGGGTTCAAACATAATTTCTGCTCCATTTGAGAGTTTGCAACAGAGAGAATCTCTTACTTCAAGCTCTAGCACTCTGAATTCTAACAGCTCATTCTGGTCTTTTGCATCTTGCATCTCGTTCTTCAGCTGATGCTCTTCTTGTTCCATTCTGTAAATCTGTGAGACAAACACAACATGGTAACACCCTGTAAGCACTAGAAAAGATACTGCAAAGAGTTACAAGCCACAGCTTTAGACAAAACTGTTAATTATTTCAATTTTTCATTACACATTGATAGATAAAAGATAAAAAAGGAACATCACATCAGAAAGTATTTCTGAAAACTGTCAGCAGAAAATGGTCAATGTTCTCTTAAGAGTAATAATCTGGAAGTAGCATAAAAGTGATATGAATATTGTATCTAAATAAGTTAAGCAGTAGAAGTTTTATTTTAAAATCCAGCAAATAAAACTGAATTACATTAACATTTGGGTAGACTGTTCTCATTGTCTTTGCCTAATTAGACATCTAATTTTTACAGTACATGAAAGACAAAAATGGAGTGGTTTTAATGACTACTTTTTAATTTGCCAGAATTTTGCCTTGGGGCACTAACAATGACAAAATAGAAATTCAATACTGGCTATTAATTATGCCAAGTAATAGCTTTGGTCTACTGTCTAGTTTAACTGAGAAATCTTTTTCTTTGTATGAAACTAAAAAGAAGTGTAACATCTGGCATAATGTACTTTAACATTTAAAACACACATGTAAGTGTCCAAATAAATTAAACCTGGCTGTAGCTGCTTTTAGTCATGATTTTTTATTTGGTTATCTTATTATTATATTAATATTAAGCTACTCATTAACAAAATTAGTTCTTTGACTTCCTGAGTGGAACCCAACTTTCCCACCACTATCAACAAAGAACAATGCAGATGCTCAGCTCTGAGTAACTCAGAGAGTTAATATAAGCATAAAATCAATCAGTATTACTTAACATGTGGAAAAACGATAAAAAGGTTGAAGGGAATAAGCAATTTTGTTAGTGGTCAGATAATTATCGTTGCGTAACTGTATTTCTGTGGACACTAGAAACATCACCCAGCTTGGGATCTACTGGTGGCTACACATGTAATTCCACAATAAAGAGCAGCTTCGATTCCTGAAGAATATAAAGGCATATTGGTACTTTAACCAGAGACTTTTACTTGAATTTCCATTCCTGGCAAGAAATAAAGTAATTTCATGCCAATTTTATAGTACTTAGGGCATTCAATTTCTTTTATGATAAAGGGCAATAATGGTGAAAGTATTCCCACATACCTTCTCTAGCAACTCCTGATTTGTTCTAATTAACAGCTGCTTTTCTTCTACCCATTTTGAATCCTGCGAGGAAGAAGAAGATTAAAAATACATATCTTTTATTAAACAAGAGAAATGAATGACCACAAGAATTAGAAGATTTCAGACGCCATTGTACATTCAAGTATAAAATAGTCATGCATTGAAAAATAAAGCTATCATAAATATTTCAAGGATGTAGAGCATTCTATATTACAGTGAAAATAAAAGTTCTTTCATTTCCTGTAGCAGTCTTTTGTTTCCTAGTATGTTCCAGCTAGCACATACTTTAAAATCTTTACATGTAGCAATTGTGCGTCACCACAGTTATACACTTTACATCATTTTAAAAACATTTATTTACTTAGCTGAACTCAAAACTATTGCTTTCCATTGCAAAGGTTTGGGAACTTTCTTGCAAAATCATCCCATTTTAAGTGGTGCAATGCAAATCCAACGGGAAAAAGGGAAGAAAACCCTTTAATTACCCCAAATGATCAAAAATAAGCTTCAGCAATATAAAGTTAATTACCCTCTGCTAAAATTCTGAGAATATTGCTAATTCACAGTGTTTGTGACAAGAAAATCAAGGCTGTGGAGGAAGGGAAGTGATGCAAGAAATTGTATAGTCCATTTGGAAACTGTATTTCTAATTAATCACTTGTTCCAAAACACTTCTTTTTCCTTTTAGGTTTTGCTATGTCTACAAAAGGCCTCATCAAATATCCCTTTAAAGAACCAAACTACAAAATCTCATGGCCAGCCATAGCTGGACATTCAGATTTAATGGATTATAACAGCCAAATTTGCTCTTGTTTTTCCTGTAGAGAAAAATGTTTACATAACCTTGCTCATGCTGCTCTAAAAAGTTTAATAGAACACTATCCAACACTTAATATGCCATACTAATTCTAGATCAAATTATCTTCTAGATGCAGGCAATGATTTATTTAAAATCTAAATGCCTTTACTAAAGTATTAAGGACAATACATTCTTTTTCTGGAAGGTATTTGCACATTGATGTTGCACAAGGAGTTAATGAAATCTGGATATCCCAGCCCATCAAATATCCTCGAAAAGTCAATCTGAAGTATTATGATACTACATTTACTCCAATTAGCATTTAAAAAAAAAAAGTTTAGTTTTTCTACCTACTGTCCACTACAATTTCATATTCTACTGTTCTTTCACTTTTTTCCACTCAAACACAAAAATGCATTTCATGTAATAGACAAGCTCTTTATGGTTGTGATGTTTATAAGAACAACATACTAAAATGACTACTGAAAAGGCATCACACTTGTCAAGAATTTTTGAGGCAAGTGAAAGAAAGGTTGAAAATAAAATCTGGTATATAGTTTAGTAAAACTAAAACTAAAAACTGGAATTTTACTAAGGTCAAGGAATGAACAAAGAGTTGCACACACAGACTTAGGGTGGATATCCCAACGCATGGGTGTGGTAAACACACCCACAGGGTAAGGTTCAACAGCTGCGTCAGACCTGCAGCTTCAACTACTCCAGTTCACACAAGCAGAGAATAAAGATCAGTCTGCTCTACTGATAATAAATTTCTGCGTCTTTCTTGATGGAGTCCAACTACACTTTCTGAGAAAACCTGAACTCCAGCACAATTGTATTTGCACACCAGATCAGTGAGACAGTTGAGCATTCATCCATCTCGCACATTGTATACGCCAATATGTACAGATTTATTATTTACCTTTATTAATATTTTTAAAGAATTTCTTCACTTAATACAAAGTTTCTTATGCATGCACCTCAATGTACCTTGCAGAAATTGATTATTAGTTTTGTGTTACTACTGAGGGAATATTGACAGGTCCAGCCAGAAGAGAGATTAACAAAAGCCATTGACAGTTACTTTTAAATTACACATAAATTGTCATAAACGAAGCTACATATAATTGTTGTAAACGAAGCTACATATTATTAGTTTTGTGTTACTACTGAGGGAATAGTGACAGGTCCAGCCAGAAGAGAGATTAACAAAAGCCACTGACAGTTACTTTTAAATTACACATAAATTGTTATAAACGAAGCTACATATAATTTTTGAACAATAAGCTTCTAATCTCATGCTCTGAATCTGACTTCAGGAAAATTGTAAAGGTCTTTGCTACTTCTGTTTCCTAAAGCTGTAAAGTAAGACTAAAATTTTCTGGAATAATACACTTGGATCTTTTGATTCATTATTTCCTTTACAAACACACCTTAGGGACTGGCTCCCAGAATGAACACGTCACAATTATTGTTAGATCATCATCACTACCATGACCATCGAAATGACAAAGTAACAATCATTTTTTAAAAAATCACATAGTGCACAAAGAATTCAGTTTATCATCACAACCATTTATTTTGTTGAATGTAAATACTAACAGGTCAGGAGAACCAAGCAGGTGCTAGAGCTCCCAGGAAGACACTGTGATCCCCTCTGTGGAAAGCTAATGCTCAGTGCACAAATCAGCCCATTAGAAACAACATCACAGAGCGCCTTGTCACACCCCTGTCCACCTTCTCAGGATTACTGAGAGATACGAAGTTGAAAATGTGGTTCTGAATTTCAAAGTGATAACTAATTAAATTCTAATTTCCAGATATGCCTTTTTGACATAACACTCTGAAGAAAAATCACAGAAGTAATTCCTTACATGGGTATCCAAATTCATGCATTGTATTTACATACATGGTATTTATATTACACACTCTAACAATCAACTGTTTTGTTAATATTTTCAACTACACAGCCATTTGCCCACAACATCTTTCTCATCAACATACCAAAATAGCAGCAGTAGATGCTTGAGAGGTCTTTGGTTTCATTGATTCTTCCAAAAGTTCAGTGGGCCATTGTTTTTAGATTGATAACATATTCTCAATTTTCAGTAATATTGTATTTACATGGAATTCACTAACGAAATTGCAATTTGTGTGGAAGCCAGCATAAATTATTTTTGTCTTTAATTTGAATATGGTTCCCAAAATTTGCATTTTTACAGAATCTTACAAAAATTTTTTCTTACAAAGAAAAAACCATAAAAATAGTGTTATCATTCACCTGGCATTATATGTAGGTTGGTTGTGTTCACTGCTACAGGATCATCAGTATTTGAAATGTAAATCTATAGCTAGCTCTATCTTATTTTATGACTCTAAGCTACCTGCAATCTTAAATTCTTATTTCAAATAATAAAGCATAAAATAACATCTCCCCAATTCCTACTGTGTGTTCTAGCAGTTACACAAGTGAACAACTTGCTAATGTATGCTCATAACTCTTAATCAGACTTCCTGAGGGCCCTAAACAATATTAAATATGCATCAGTAGACACATGTTTGGTGAGTGTTTACATATATTGTATACACTGAAGCATGAGGCCTGATTTTACTTTGTGCGATGGTTTGAGAATCTGAAAGCAATTGGCTCCTCTGAGACTTTGAACCCAGGAGAGTAACACCACAAGTGGCTTCCAGTGACCTGACAGGCTCAGTGTTCATATCTCTAGTGTGTCTAAAGGCTACGGGTTTTATTTTAATTTTTCTTTGGTACGTGTCAAAAATATTCTCCAGTACAAATATAGAATATTTATTTTATTAGAATTTATAACAAATACTATCAAAATGGAAAAGTGGAGAGAGGCCTTCACCAAATGACAATGGGAACAGAATGTGCATGTACATTCTAACAAAATGCTTGTTTTGATACTATGCTTTAGTGTATTATGTGTTAGAAAATGAGTCTGTAATGACATCTTCTCCAAAACCCTTTCCTTTATTTAAGCAACCTATTGCTGCAGTAGCCATTAAGCTGCATCATTCACACCAACACACCAGTAAGCAACGAAGATGGCAAGGGCACCACTGCAAGCAGCAGAGAAAATGATGTGGTAGAGGACATTGAGAGAGCCTTTTACCTGTCCTTTCTCGATTAGAGCTTTCTCCAGGTCCTCAATTTTTGCCTGACACCTGAGAAGATCAGCTTGCAGTTGTTCACGAGTCTGGGGGGAAAAAGAAATCAAAAGTAAAGATATTTTCTACTACTTTATGGGCTTCCCAGTCAGCTTTTAATGTTTTTCATTAAAATAACTGCTTTTGTGTTTATGTTAAAAAATATTTGAAGCTGTCAGTTTAACAGAATTTTTCCTTCCTAGCCTAAAAAGATGCTAACATCACATATTCAGTGACAAAGTTCTTACCAGGGGAAGAAAAAAATAAATTCAGGAACTGAAAGAGCTCTAAGAAGCTATTCATAAGCTTTAGTAATTTAAGGCAATTGGGGGAACAGAGATAAGAGAGAAAGAGAATTGTATTAAGCACTGAAAAAGGCCTTTAAGTAAGTAAAATATATTGACCCAATATAATTTACATATCCCATAAACAGCATACACTGGTCAGTCTTCCTCATTTACACAATTACCACACTCACCACTACACTACAGTAGGTATTACTCTCTAAGTCCAGTGATGCCCTAAAAGGGACTGGATCCTACAAAGTACTAAACAAAAAAGGATATAAAATAGCATGTTTCAGGACACCCTCAGGCACTGAGGTTCCTTGAGCTACTGAAGTATTTTTCCCACCCTACTTCAGGTACTTTTTGACCCAAGCAGTTTAAATATTCCTACAGGGATTTCCTCCTGCATATTTTTGTCTTTGGGTCCTTGTTTACCTTACGTGTCATCTAAAAAGTAATCGGAAATGTTCATCCCACCAAAATAAACCATGCAAAAAGCCACCTTCTGACTCACTCCATTTGCAGGGATGTGAGAAAAAACCCAAAATGCCACTAAAAAGATGCCGCAACAATTTTCAAATCTCCAAAAAGTACAGTCTGCAAATGCCTGCCAAATAAAATTTTAAAAAGCCCATGAAGACAAAGAAAATATATAATGGCATCTCATAATTGCCAAATAGATGACTGCCCCTGAAATCTTACTCTAATAGTAGATGGAATTATGACCCCCATCCTAATTCTATCTTGAGAAGTGATCTCCAAAGTCTATTGCTTTCCTTGGCTAAGTACCCTACTTAAAAAAAGAGTGTCAAAACTGACCAGGCTTTTGTAAGGTGCTGAGAACTCTACAAATAAAATCATAAAGCAGTACTTCTACTATTATAAGAACTATTATTTCACAGAAAAAAAGTGAAAAAGTTTAGCTTAGTTGAATCCCCTCCCACCAGTAATTTCCAAACACATTAAAACCATTATCCTTCTGCATTATGAGCAATACACTGCAGTGGCACAGTACAGTGAAGGCCAAAAGTGGCAAGGCAGTAACATGTAGTAATTCACAGTATTAAATATGTTTCTCCATTTTACAGGGTTTGGGGAAGTTGCAGAGGCAAGAAGGTGAGGGTTTTTTCAACTGCTGGCTCATGTTCAACTTGGTGTCCATCAGCAGCCCCCACTTCCTGTTGTGCAAAACTGCTTTTCAGTAGGCCACAACTAAAATTTGGGTCAGATTTTTGATTCAGATTTCGGTCAGAGTTTTAATATACTCATAAAGTACCTAAGTACTTGTAACAATCTATCCTGTGATTCATTTAAAATCCATCATGTTACTATCCAAATTGCAGGTTCCAATGGATTATCACTTTCATAGCATAGAAATATTTAATATATTATACATTGTAGAATAAAGTATAATGACATCTTTGTTCTGATTGCACCAGATGAATCTAAATTGTCACCTTACTGATGATACCCTCTAATCTCAAAAACATTGGGCTTTGGATCTCACCGACCTGCAAAGATACCTCCTGCTATTACAAACTGCTTCATGTTTTTCTATTATTTCAGGGTTGAAGGAATTTCAATTAAAAAATTACCCTTGCTTCTCTCTCTGCATCCAGGGTTCCACCAACTTGTTCTTGGAGCAGTGCATATGCTCTTTGCAAAGCTTGATACTCTCTTGTTAGCTGGCAAAACCTGAGTTCAGCTTCTTCTTTAGGTGTGCTCTTAATGAAGAGGGGGAAAAAAGAGCATGTGTATGAATATATACAATAATGAGTTTGTATAGAAGACAGACTCACAAACATAACAAGCAACACAACTCATACTAAATCTCAAAGTTTAATAAAAGTATAAAATCCTAAAACTAGTGGAAAAGAAAGGAAGGAAGGATGATGAGTAACTGTGTCTACCACACAATTTAAGGACAGTGCAAGTTACCATATGAGGTAGCAATGCATAGAAATGGGAAAACTGTCTGGGGAAAGATGAGAGGAAACAGTTTTGTGCAATGCTGTCTTCAGCAACTGCAGAGCCACAGGAGCTTCAGGAGATGTCCATTCTATTTCTCATGCAGTCCATCCTTCCCTCCTTACCCTTCTTCCCTACAGTGCCAGGGTAAAACACACTGACACAGAGATTGCATTTCAAAAGCCGTAAGGTATTTTCTTAAATTTATTCTTTTAATATCAAGTAATTTCAAAGTCTTCATTTTCTTTGAATTCTGAGCCACTGACTTTAACACGTATAAGGTCTTTCCTATACTGCTGAGGACAAGAAATGTCCTCCACTTTAATTAATTTTTGCTCCAGGAATTCGAGTTCTAAGGAAAAGAGATTAAAATATTATTAGATATTAAACCTAGGAAAAAAAGAAGCTTCTTCTGACTGAGGAGTATTAGGCAGAAGTTAGTGAACAAGAAAGAAAGATGAAAAAGAGCATCTAATTCGTGCTTTGTCCTCACGCATGCAATCTTCCAAAGTAGGCCAGCAGCACTGTATATCACAGAGCTGAGACAACACATGTCACTGGGTATTTACTACCTATGATCATTTAAGCCTTCATGAATTGCAAAGGCCTCTCTGAGCATTGTGAGCAAAGAAAGAAAATCCTGATTGTATCAAAACAGTCAAATAAATTATAAGGTTGAAAGGCAAACTATTGTGTAGTAAGTATTGACTTTTGGCAAAGCAATGTGCCTATTCATTTTCTTTTGACTAAAGAGTTTGAGAAAAACAATTTTATTTCTCAGCCCACTATCTGTCAAACTTATCAGGCAGAATATTATCTTATTAATTTTACTGCAAAGTGTATATGTTACCAGATTTGAAAAAACCCAAAGGAATTCTCTGCCAAATCTTTCACAGTTCATGTGGTACAACAGCTGAATAAAAGTTTGTATTTATATTTCAAGTAGAAAGAAGAACAAATCAGTTTCTACTTACATCTTCCAAATCTTCTTCTGGTGTTGCTGGTGTCCTGTCTGTTTTATCTGTGTTGTATGAAGTTACAGACGATGTTTCCGAATCAACAGATTCTTCGTCAAATCCAAAAAATGTCTCCACAACATGCCTCTGAAAAATTCAGGTTTTTTAGTTACTAGCAAAACAGATGAAAAGCCCCAATGACCCAGTAAGCAGTAACGAAGGTATTGGCTGATGATTATTTTAGTATTTAGGAAGAAAGGAAGGTTCCATTATAAACTCTTGTTCTCTGATTAAATGAGCTACTTTTTCAACATCATTTGTGTAAGAACCTCCGAGAAGTGAACTGCACATAGCACAGAGATGAGGTAAATGCCAATAGAATAATGCTTTAGCAAAACTATCAAACTAACTACCAAAATCACATAAGCCTTACAAGCTTCACAGTAGAGGATTCCAGTACCTGTTAAGAAGAAAGTAAGCCAGTACAATGCAACATATAAGATGTGCAACCAAAAGAAAAAAAATACTCGGGAGACTAATGGTGAACAAACTTAATTGTTCATACTAATTGCAAAAAGAAAAAGAAAGAAGAAAAAAATCTATTTTGGAAAACCCTACTTGAAAGTATAAAATAATGCTTACCATTTATTTTTTCAGTATCATCATTCTAATTTTTTTCAAAAAGTTTGCTCCAATACTATGTCTAACCAAAATGACATGCCTAGAGAAAAATAGCATTTTTCTGCAGATTTTAAAAATTTTACACAACATTATCAGTTAAATGCATGCTTAGAGAAAATTAGCAGCTAGTGGAAGTGAGTACAATACGAGTTGTGAAAAATGTGGGGTTTTTTATATAAACATACTCATAGGAAGAAGCAAATTTCCATGGAAATTCAACTGTTAAAAATAAAAATTGCTTATAAATGTAACTAGAAAAACCTGGTCTTTAACTGTTATTACTCAATAGACAGCATAACTTTTTACACCACACAAGTATTCTAATAATCCAACACAATTTCAGAGAAGCAAGAAAATTGAGACTATTTTTTAAAAGGGTGTTGCTGAAAAATGAAATGAGGTTATGAAGCAGCCTAGACAGGGAAGCTAGCAGAGAGAGGTGGCTGTAAGAAGATGATCTGTCTATCCATCTCTATATGTTTTGCCACTGCTTGATACTGAAGCACAGATCTTGATGTCACAGTTTGTTGTTTGGGTTTTTTTCAAATATAAATCACAGGCTGTCTATGAGAAGATAATAGCTTATTCATTAGAACAGCCACAAGGATTAAAAAAATTATCAGCTGTTATTAATTCCAAACATCATGAATCCTGTATTTCAGCAGAGCTGAACTGCCTGAGTGGAATTGTGATCTATCAATTTAATTAATGATACTGAAAGGTTCTATTTATATTTACTTTTCCCTGCAGTTTTCCACTTACCTAACTTATTTTTCCAGTAAATCTACGTAACTACAATCTTCTCTTTCTCACAAAACCCTGTAATGCTCACTATATTCTTTTGGCTCAGCACAGCTGCCATCAGCAGTCAAACTACTCTGTCTTGGTTTAAGGGGTACCAAAAATCAAGCTTGTAGGTGTGACTTTTTGCCTGCATGCATGACACCAAGTGTTCCATTTACAGTCTGCAGCCCAGGTCACCACAGCCTGCCAGGTCACAACCTCATCACTCGTAAGCTGAACAGTCCATAATAGTTTCACAGTACAGCTAATTCCACTCAAACTGCCAAGGACAGCTCCAAGGTTACGTCCTGAGTCACTCCATTGCTTCACTGAAGATGAGCCCTTCAAACAATACTTCAAAAATTTCATTCAGAAACCCAAAAAGCCATGCATTTTCTAAACGGACTATGCTTATCCATATGCATGCAGATAAATATGATGCAGCACAAAAGGCAAAGAGCTTCTGAACAACCTTTAGAAACAACTTTCCTTTTGCAAGTTTCTAGACCACCACTTTGTGAATCCATAAGATCACGGTTAGAGTGCTACAGTGCTGGAAAGACATTATTCTTTCCTCATTTGTTTAGGAAGCACTGTGATCCTTCCACCAGGCAGAGCTATGCCCAAGGTGCTTAAGACAAACAGTTCCCTGGGATAATTTAATCCTTTCACCAGTTCACCTTTCTGCCCGACTTAACAAAACAAAGGGCACAAGGAACAGCTTTAAGCTCTATTCTAAAAATATAAAGACTTATCCAGAAATCCAATATATTTTCTCACATCTGAATTAAAACCATTTCAGACTTCTCTTTCCTAAGTAGAAAGACTTACCATAAAAAACAAGGTATAATTAGTCCTTGGGAGATGGCCCATCCAGCTTTTTCCCTCACTGAATACTGGTTGCAGCTTACAACCATCCAACAGTAATACTATAAAAAAATACTGGAGGTTGAAAATAGGGCCAATGAAATGGTGCTACTTCAAACTGTAAGGAAGACAAATTTGCAATCTGAGTAGCCATCTCAACTCACCCTCCTGACTCCAAACTGATCTGCAGATGCTGTTTCATTAACAGAAAGGTACATTTTATGGAGGTAAAGAAGATGGTTGCAGGTAAACAAAACTCAAGCAATTATAATGCAAACCATATCCTCACTTTGCAGCGCAGATAAGTTTCACTCAAAGGTGTTGAGAGCAAACCCAGACCAAAACTGCACTCTCATGTTGATACTTCCATATTCTGCTCTTGTGTCCATATCTGCCCCTGTGGATGGGGCTCAGAACCACCACGGGCTTTGGAGGATCCCAGCCAAGGACAAGCCACTCAGACAACCAAAGATCGACCAAAAGACCAGCTGGCCCTGCTCATGCCTCCTCCTTCAAGGGTGTTTGGCCTCAAAATGACAAAAAAAACTCACTGCATTGTCTGAACACTGACAAAGTGTCAAGTGTTGACTTTGAAAAGGCTGGTAGAAGGGAATTCTAAAAGATGGAGAACAAAACTCCAATTTATTATCATTTGGCACAAAGGACACAGTATGACAAGGTCAGCAGCAGCTTAGTTAATAAAGCTTAGTTAGCTTAGACAATAAAATCTACCATACCTATGGGATTTTTTTACTACACCTCTGCTGTACAGTCACTTTTAGGTAACTCAGGTCAAATATGTGTGTTCCTTCAACCCTGCATGCCCACACTCACCCATGCCATTTCAAGAAGTGAAAACAAATTAGCATAAAAACAGTGATTTTGATTTTGATTTTAAATAACGGTATATAGGCTGAAGAAGATACTTAAATCAATGCCTTTATTGTGAAAAATACTACCTGAATTTAAACATTTCACTAGTAGAAAAAGTAGGGGAAAATAATGTGCATATATCAATAAATAAACCACTTGATTATTAGATGTGAAGTAATTCTAAAAAGAAAAAATAGTATTTCCTATCACACTAAAAAACCCCAACACTTAAAGGAGAGTTAAAAGTCAAAACTTTTAAATGCTATAAAGACTGCCTGTAATATTTGGAGTCATAAGTGAACTGCTTATTTTTAAGACTTCTTCCTTTTTAGAGAAGCTGTATATTTATTGTGTTGTGGAGCAGATACTTTCCATAGCAACAGAGATAATATTAATAATAATTATTGTATATTACTTGTTCATGTATGAATTGCTTCATGACATAATTACAAAATAGCCAGTTTTACTGTTGATCATCTAGTATCTGAAGCAACCAGCTACAAGAACTGATTCACAGCAAAACCAAAACAAATTAATTTGCAAGGGAACAGCTGTAGAGACAGAAAAAAAATTTTAAAATACTCAAAAGAAAGACATGTGACTCATACAGTTGTTGATAAACACTGTAATACATAATGGAGCATCAATAAATATATCAATTCCAAGGAAGATTCCAAACATAGCTCAAAAGCTGAACCACAATGGTTTCTGAAAAGTATATAAAAATGCACAATACTCACTGGATTTTTTAAACTATATAAACTATGTTTATTCAAGTTTCATTCAAGCTTTTTTAAAAATGGGAACATTCTCAATTAACAATTTAGAGATTCCTTTTTATTGGTTTGCACATTTTTTATTTCTAAATCACAACTTCTTGACTAAGAAAATAGTCATGTAAATTGCTGAAAAATTCTGATTTGAATTCTAATTCCCACTGACTACTGCTATGCATTTAATAGCAAGTATTTTTCATGTGGATTTATAGCAATGTTTTCACATAATTTTAAAGTAAAATTATGCATTAGGTCTTTATAACTCAAGCATTAATGCTCCTACTGAAGTATGGCGTTCAGTAAACATCAAAGTTTAGAATACTATAAATCAATAGTGACACACAGACTACATTATATGCAAATTTCTCTGTTGCTAAACTAGTTTCATTTTACATTTAAATATCTCGTTTTCAGGGACTTAATCAAACATGATGAAAATGATCCAGGATATATTTCCTTGTAATGCAATCAGATGTGCTCATCAGCAACTTCTTACCTTCATGCTTATATGTCATTTCTTGGCAGCCAGAAAAATACAGACACACCAAAGCACAGAGGCAGAGAAAAAAAGAAAAATATAAAACAAGAAATATGAACTCCATCACACCCGTGTGCAGGCTTTCCACTACCACAAATACAGTTCATTTATTAAAGTTTAAAAAAAGGCACAAATCCATAGAGTCCTGCAGTTACCAAACAAGCTGGGTAAATATGTCTTACTTTCAAACGCATGACTCCCTCTGTCATGGAATGAATGTAGCTCCATTCCACATGTCAAAAATAAACAAAACATAAAAAATACTGTTTCTGAAGTTTGTTGGTTATTTCACAGCAAAAACTGGAAAAAGAAAATTTTTAAAAAGTACCATGGAAAAAATCAGGTACCTGACTATATAGAGTCACTACATTACTCCTCCAAACACCTTGCAAGCACAAAGGTTATAAAGCCTCTCCCACTTTGCTGCTCCTTTCCTCAGGGAGCCAGAACCAGTTGCCAGCGTTGTTCCATGGACTCCTATGCCCCTTGGGAATTGAAAGAGTGCTCAGTGAAAGCTACAGTAGCAACAGTAACCTAGTGCGCCTACAAAGCTCCAGAAATAACACTGACACCTAATTACAAAACGAAAAAACAAAATTAAGATTTTCGAAAGCTTCTCAGCTGAGCTGATGTTCAGGGCTGTAAAGGCTACTGGATCAGCCTGGTAGATCAGTCACACAAGATGTCCCAAAGATGGAGAAAAGGCATGCCACGGATTCTGTTCCAGATAACACAAACAACTGTCAGGAAAATACTCATTAGGAAACAAACACAGACTCATTAGAAAACAACCACAGACTCTCTGCAGTCAAGACCATTTCACGAATGAAGGAAGCTGGAGTGTAAAAGCATCCCTTTAGGAAAATCTGCAAGAAGATAAGTGTAAATCTTCACCCTATTCCTGGTCATTAGAACAAAAAAGAATCATTCCACACCTTCCAGGATGAACTTATCTGACCACTTTCATGAAACCTCATTCTCATGAGTTATTTTCTCTTTCACTTTGTCACAAGGCGTGGGACACCTCTGGAAATAAATACAACTCCACCAGCCAAACTTGTTAATTCACTGTGTTAATGCTAGTTTTATATTCAACAAACCTTAGAAAAGCAAAGCCAAAGATTTAGACCAGTAATTTCTTTTTCTGAGTGTTTGGTTAGGACAGATTAACACATAATTTCACTACTGTTCTACACAGGTTATATCATCTGTATGAGATAAAACCTTGCACAGATAATAGACAGAAATAAACTTATGCTGTGCATGTCTAAATATAAAACAACTCGTCTTAGGCTGCCTTTAGAGTCTGTGGAGAGAAACTGGCAATTTTAGGACAAAACTTACATGCTCTATTTAGATAATCTACTTCCAACCACTTAATGTTACCACTTTGTCCAGAGTGAGATGATTGTATCTCATGTCCATTAGGGACATCTAACCAGCATTTGCAACACTCAGTTAAACTCTCAGTTAAATTCTACAATTTTCTTCTGGATTCCTGATGTAGGCTGTAAAAACAGAGCGGTCGAAGATGGTAAAACTGAAACTCATCTGAGTAAGCATCCCATTCTACATACTGTTTAAATTAAAAACTGTTGGAAAAATGTGGGATTTTGATTCTCACAGGACCATACAGGTGGCCTGGAAGGAATCAGCCTGTATGCCAGGATTGGATTTTTAGAAGTTAACATCAACAGCGGTTAAACTCTGAGCCAACACTACATATAAATGTGAATAGTCTACAGGTTTATCCAATGGCAGGTAATGAGACAGTAGCATTATTGATTACTTCTTTCATTCCTTAAGGAATTAGCTCATTTAGAAAGTTTAAATACAGTTATATATTAACTACGTATTAACTATATTAACTAGTGTGTATATATGGTGGAACTACTATAGTACATAAAATCCCATTACTCTTCTCTCACAACTTTCTCTTTTTTCACTTTGTCTTGTTTCACAGTCCTGCTTGTCCTTTCAGGAGACAGAACCACATAGAATTTCAGATGGCCACTGCAGCCACTGAAGAGCTAATGGACAGGGGATGGAATAATTTGTAGCAGAAATGTCTGCTACTGATTAATTTGTTCTTTCTGGTGTATTTATCATACCCTAGATAAGAAGCACACCCCGACTAACTCTGCTGCCCATATGCATACAATTCTTGCAGTAAACTTCGTAGAATTCCACCCATTACAGCACTCTTAGCAAACAAAGAATAGCATTGCCACAAAATTTTAATGATCATGCCCATTCTCTCCACCCTTATGTTTTTCAACTCACTTTGGTGGATAAGGAAGAGACCACAAAAGCATCAGGTTGCCCAAGACAAAACAGGAATGGTACAGAGCCTATGTCAGCTGAAGTTCTACTAACACAGAATATTTTTAAGACATAAATGCATATTTATTGAAGTTTTCAGCCTATGGTAATTATCATCACCAGTTACCAACACCTAAAAACTGACTTAACTAGTTTTGTTTCATCAGAAACTTTACAATTTAGCAGATTATCTCACGCATTCAACTTACAGACAGATAAAGGCTAATAATTAGAGAGAACTGTAGAAAGTACAGCATAAGTTACATACATTATTTACTTTTGCATTCTGTTTTTAAAATTGCTCTCAAAACACAAACTTCCAGGTATACTACATCAAGAAAGAATGGTTTACAGTTGCTGCAAATATATTTGGCAGGATCTATTGTTACTCCTGACTTTTTCTTTTTTCCTATGCAAAAGACACATCATTATTACAATTTGAAGAAATTACCAGTGAAACAGAGAGTGCCAAAGGAAAAATCTTTCAGAATATAGGCATTAGAGTGCAGAGCAATAAAAAAGCACCACCTGGGGGTTACCAGGAATAGACTGTGCAGAACACACTGACACAAGGCACCCATTTATGACAGAATATATCTTAAGATACCGTAGAGATGATAATGATATATCCACTCTTCATTTCCATTTTTTCCCACTTACTCTACTTCCCACACACATGCTCCAGGCTGCTAATGTTTAACTTCACAAAAAACATTATTCAGCAAATTACTTCAAGCACACGTTACAATAAACTTTAAGGGTACTTTCTGAAGCAAAAATTTTCTGGCTTTATAATCTGCATTTCTCTCTTGAACCTTGTATTCTAGAGTAGTAAGGTTACTAGAGCATAACAGTTGGAATTGTCTTACTACTTATATATCACATACAGAAATATTATTTCAGTAACACTTCCAGCATTAGTAATTTCTTAATTGTGATTTAGCTCTGTGTTGGTATGAGAAGTTTAAAGGGGGTATGTTCTTTAAAACAGACTGAATATTTTTCCTTTGAAATCCTAGTTGTTTCAAGCCATTAAATCATTTACGCCTCAAGCCACTTGAATATTTAGGCTACAGTGGCTAAAAGTGTAATTTTATTGTTTATTTAAAACAAACCCCGGAACAACATCACTTGTATGCAGTACAAAACTCTTGAATAACCCACAAAAAATGAAGCATTCATCAGAGTAAGCAGATGAATTATATGGATTTTAGTCAGTAAGTACAGCTTTAAATTCAGGCAGTATTTTAAACAGGTGTTGTTCACAGCAACAGAAATGCATGAAAAACCGAAGGTTTGCTCACCTTTGGAGGCTTCAGACTTTTCCTCCTCTGTTTTTTAGACCGCAATAACCGTTCTCTTTCCTAGAAGGAAAGAGAACATTTTGGTATGGGTTTGTTTTAAAACTATACTTAGATACGTCTAACACAGAGAAATACCATTAACATTTTCTTAAAGCCTCTGGTAAAGCTAACACGATGTCTTTATCCTTTTGAATAACACCATGTTACACCACACGGCACTGCAGCTTTATGCCTTTAGCAAACAAACCTTCAGCCATGTACTTCACGCATTTGATGGGAAGTTGGCAAGCAAAGGCTTTGTTAAATACTGAGCAGATTTCTGACAGTTCTTTTGACTCTTTTACCAAGAAGCTCACTATGGAAACAGAATTCAGTCTCACTCCAGTGTTCAACCATCCTGAAGAAGCAGGTCGGTAGCCAAAAATGAGTCCGGTCTTAGTAATTCAGAGTCATTATATCAGACATACTCTGATATACAAGCATGTATATGCAGATAGAGTGTTACATCTGACTTATCCTTGTAGGGCTAAAGTCTCAAATCCAAAGGCACTCTCAGTCTGTGTCAAATTAGTTGGTGTCTTTTTTTCTACTCCAGTTTTGGTGCAAGATCACAATAAACTATACCATAACATGAGGAGGTCATGACTGGAAATGCAAGATTTATGTTCGTCTAAATCCAAGAACACTGCCTTAAATTCCAAAGGAGAAGAGGAGGAAGAGAAGGCAAAAAATGCGGAGGAACAAGCAAAAAAAGCCCAACAACACAGGAGGCAGGTGCTCTGTCTTCTTGGTTTTTTCTGATTCTTTCCTTAGCTCTGCATCTTTGTTTGCAGCACCTCTATTTTTAAAAGACAGACTGCAGTTCCAAGTGCTTCTTTAGCAGTTATTGCTCACTGCACAGTATTATTCTATTTAGATATTTGCTTTGCATTCAGTTCAGAAACTGGAAAAATAGGAAGCTCACAGTAGAAATCACAATAAAATTATTTATCAGCACATTGTTCCAGGAATTAAGTTTTGGAAAATGTCAAATAACGAAGAAAAGTACAACAACTTACATAGCACCTTGAATACATGTGGTTTGAAAAATAAGGAAAAGTAATGACTGCCAAGGTAGAATGGTGTAGGTATTTCAAGCTGCAGAAAAATATTTTAAACTAAAGTCAAAACCAGACAGCTGAACTTTATACTGTTGAAGAGAAGTTCTCTCTTCTCAGATACCTAGTTAAGGCACAGTCCCTGCTTTAACTGGGGTATCCTGCCTCCCAGGCAGGTGTCCAAACAAATGCACTGCAGAATGAACCAACACTTCCAAAATCCCAGTCCTTCCTGTTCCTAATCTTGTTTCTAAGAAGACTGCTTAATTTACTGCCTCCATATAAATCGAGCTACCAGAACAATAATAATGCCAATGAAAAGCCATTAGCATCCTTTGCAGTCATCTGGGTTTACCTTGACAGCTTTTAAGAACTAACCAGAACACCACTGTTGTGAGAGAAGTCAAGCTGACAAGGTTTCAACAGCATCAAAGGTACCCCACAGATGACACTGTTAATAGTTCAGGCAACCCTATTGTCTAAGATTAATGTTCTTGTTTCTGTGCATCATATTGGTCTCAGCTGGAGTTAAGCTTATGATTTTTATATTAATCAGACATGGTACGTCTGGGTCATTCTTGTAACTATGATACATTTGTAGTCTGTAGAGGCATGGTTTGGTTCAGAAAAGAGAGCTCAAAAGCCCAACAATGCACAGAATGCCACTGCATTCACATCGAAGGCAAAGGCTGAATTAGTTTGCACTAAGAACCAAAGAAGTTTCCTAGTTAAAAATTTAACTAATTTCTGCAAGTGGAATAGTATCTGTAATAGGAAACAAAGCAAAAATGAAACAATATTTTAAATTATTTTTTTATTTTACTTTCACACTAAACACAAGTTAATATTATTTGACCAAACTCAGGATACAATGTATTTCCTCATATCACTAGCTGAGACATTAAAAAGCGATTCCTTTCATTCCCACTTCACACTGAAATATAAGTGAGGTTATATCTGCCATATACTGCACATCTAATGTCATATCACCATCCCTGTCTATGCAGTTTTACTTGGATGCTAAAGCAGCATTGCTCTGTGAACCAGACCCTACATCATAGCATCTGAGTAACATCCTACTGCTTCTAACACTGTGACACTGGAGAATGCACACAGACATCAAACTTTGGCACTGATTTCAGAGAAAAATCCGGGGTCAAAATCTCAGAGGAACTGCCAGGAACTGAGACAATGTTCCAGATACCGCAATAACACACTTCCTTGTTTTTTCTTTTGGATCTTCTATTTTTATTTTATTTTCAATGATGTATCCAATTGTTTAATCTCCTGTTTAGACAGAATGCTCTTAAATTCTTTTTATCATTTTGTAGCAGTCAGTAGTGCCATTTGAGATGTCTGAGTCTGCCTGAGTTCCAGATGCTGCTCCAGAACGGCAAGGGTCTCTGAGAGGTTATGAATAATTTCTGCCAGCACTAGAAGGGTTTATCACAAATTGCACTAAATAGCACCAGACACCTCTAACACAACCTGAAAGATTCCTCATCAAACACAACTTGAAGGATTCCTGATCAAACACTACAAACATCTATGAGCATCACCTTAAGAACCCTTTGGAGTCAGAGGGCAGCAGCTGTGCAATTCTAATCCTAAACCATGCTGCTACCTTTGGTTTGATGAACCACACAGAGTTCTTCCCACCTGTTTTAGATACAGCTTGCATAGCCAGCTCAGCTAGAGATGCTTAGCCAGGTGAAATTAACACCATCATGCTCCTTTTAGGAAAACTTCTAGAACAGGGGAGTGCTTGGGTTTGCACCAGGATTTGCATCCAACACATTTTAGTCATTACGTTTTGGAAAGTGTCCTTTACTCAAGTTCCTCATTTGTTGACAGCCAGTTTTGTAAGTAAGGTAAATGGGCTGATGATGCACTTTCCTTCACGAGCAGCTCATAATAGGTAAATATTTTTAATACAAAGATTAATACACATTCCAAAAAATTCATTCACTACCTGGGAAATAACAAGAACCCTTTGACACCAAAGAACTATTTCTGTATCACTACTACAACTGGAGTTAAAACATTCCTCTCAAATCTTTAGCTTGCCTATAGATGTGTGTGCATGCACATGTGTATACCAGTCATAAACATTACCACTGTGAGATCATCAATAACATGCTGTTGTTCTTTGACTTGCAGTCTAAGGAATTCAATTTCTTGTTCCTCTCGTGTGCTGCTGAGATCATTCAAAGACGTGTGCCTCTTCAGTGCTGGTTGTGCAGACAACTTCTCTTTCTACAAAAATAAAAAACATAAAGAATGTTTTAAAGTCTCTTGCTGCAACAGGAGAAAAATTCTCATGTGTGATGTACCAAGAATTCTTTGAACTCATCACTGCATACTCCACTACAACACAAGGCTTCTTTCAACAAAAAAACCCCCACATTCTATATGCCTCTCTGTTAGTCTCTCACATAAGGTATTTTAAAACAGAATCAAAGAACACAGTCTGGGAAAAAATTAGCAGACAAGTGAACTCAATGATCTAGCATAGTGCATGCACTCAAATTCAGTTCTGACTTCTAATCATAAAAGCAGTATTTATTAAAGCTGATTTTTAGTCATAGCTTTTTACAACCTGCAAAAACATTTTATCTATCTGTGCTCCTTTCCTTTAATCAGTGTGAATTGATACAACACAAAGCACATGCCACTCTGAATTTAGAATATGAGTATTCAGCTGCATTGTCTGCATTTGACAGTTGCACCATCCCACTGTGGAGACTGATCTGTTTGTGTTAGAATAAAAGCCTCACAAGCACTTCCACCTCAAAGTAACTGTGTGCAATGTGTTCTTATAACACGACATCAGAGATGATTACTTACCAGAGATGATCACTTACCAGTTCTACATTTTCCCTTGATAAATTTTTTATTTTTTCTTCCATTCTCTGGATACATTGTAACATATCATCATTTTTTTTGCTCATCCTCTTATTTTTTTCTACCAAAGGCTTCAGCTGACTTTCTGTCTCCCGAGAACGTTTCAGCTGCAAACGGCAAAGAAACAAAGTTAGCTGTGCTTTAGTTTACCTTTGAAGGAAAAAAGAAATAGGTGTGTTTTCACTTGCCTTTCTTAACTCAGAAAGTTTAGCTCTTCTGCTAAATGGCATCTGATATACACCACTGCTGAACTAAGAACTACAGGAGTCCAAACAAGTAATATGTAACATTTTTGTATTGTCTGCCAAAACACTAAATCTGGTCACTGGATTTTGCTCTTGGCAAACATTTATGATGATCCATATAGGGATTTCTTTACAAACTAATCTCAATACATATAAGCTTCTTGTGACCAACTAGGTCTCTAGACAGGTTGTTTTCACCAATTTAGCCATCCCTTATGAGGAGGACACTCTTCCTCCTCTACTTTAAAAAACCCTTTACCTAATGCATAATTAGAGCAATGAGAAAGTCAGCCAGAGGGCACAGATTCAATCTCAGCATTCTGCTGACATTTTCAAGCTGCTCAATTTTGCTCCTGTGGTTTTATGATGTTAGACAATTACATTAAGTCAATTACTGCTCTTTCTTGCATTTGTGTGTATTCAGTATTTCACTGTTTTTACTTCAGGAGCTGTTTTGTTTGAAAAAAAATCTGTTTTTCTCAGTCAAAAGATTTTTAAATTTGATGAGTTTTAAATGGAAAGGAGAAAGAGATAATTTTTTTTTTCCTGAGATAATTTCACTGAGTATTTGGATTTTTGTTTCATTCTTGAGAAAATTATTTTTCACAGTGCTTAATCACATGGCCTTGCTGATACTACTGGTTTTATGTGTAAAATTGTGTCATAATACAAAACCTGCTCCACATCTATTTCAAAATATACTTCTTATGCCACTGAATCTAGAATCAAGAGGAATACTTGACTGAGTCATACATGCCCTCCATCTAGAGGGACACTGAAGAGTACATCACAATACTTCAGCATTCTTCAGGGATGTTTTGAATTATTTAGGTCCACAGAAAGGATTAGCAAGGAGGAAGATGTCAATGTTTCACAAGGATATCAATGTTTCACTCATGTATAAGACTGACACATGGCACCACTTCAGCCCTCAGCATATTTTAGAATCAGATATATAGGTTCCATCTGTTTAGAATGAAAAATCTTTTCCACTGCCACTAGAATTAGGGCATTACAGAACACATGTAAAAATTTCTATTGTGAAATTCACCTCCCATTGCAGTCAATGGGAGTTTTACCATTAGCCTCAGTACAAGCAATTAAGTAGTGATAAAGGCTAAAAAAATTCATTCTTAAAATTCATGTCATATCCTTTCTTTCGAAGTTACTATCCCTCTCCTAGGATAATTTCACCTACTTAATAGACTTCCCCTGAGAAATGGCAGATTTTTCATCACTAGCACAAGAAAGCTTTTTAACCCCTAGCTAGCATAAGCATGTCACAAAAACAAATTTCAAAAGGATGAATACAGCAATTTAAGCACATGGATTATGCATCTTTTACACAACATCATTACACAGTGCTACAGGCAATATACCAGTTAATTTGATTACTATGACCCCAAAATAAATTTGTAGATTTTTATTTTTGTGGAACAGGAAAGATTCCATCCATGTCTTCTATGGATACAAGATTAATTTCTATAGAAATCTCTGTTATATTTAGATATAATTGACTGAGGCCAACCAGGACTAACTTGTAAATTATTTATAACACTGACTTTCCAACATTAAATCTTTTGCCATAAAGATGCCCTCACAGTCACCATCTGTGTTATTACTAATTAATTTACCAGTTCATTTCTTTCATCTGCTAGGAGTGTATTTCTGTCTTCCAGCTTCCTTATTACAGCATTCAGTTCAGCGATTTTTAACTGAAATCTCCGTACATCTCGTTCATCCAAATGCTGCTCCTTCACATCAAAAACATAGATTTATAAAATTACCTTTTAAAAAATATTTGACTATCCACAGCTTAATATCATGGCTTAGCAAATGTATTGTGTAAATTTAAGAGACTCGTACATCAGTGTCTGGAAAACTTACTTTAATTAACTGAAACACTAAATAATAACATCCTGTGAAAATGCTACATGAACAGCATCTTGTGAAATGCATCTAAAGTTTAACAATTTAAAAAAACAACCAGCTAGGTAAATAATATTTCACATATAGCAGGTTACTTCTCATGAGATTTCTCAGCTAAAATAGTTCCAGTGTAAAGGCCATAGATTAAAATCACATGGCTCAGTTTTTGAGAAGTACAGTACTTATTTTCTAATGGTTAAAATATTCCTAAAGTAATGAAATACTATGAAAATACTGGGGTTCACAGCTGAAGATCACAGTGTAAATTCTAGTTCTATATCCACGTATTTTTCAACATTCTTTGCATTTTAAGAGGTCCAATGAGTTTTTAAATCATCAGTAAAACAGCACAGTGCAGCACCAGGCCATTTACCATTAATTGGTCCTAGCAGTAATCACAAAACCAATGTGAACACCCAGGAAATTATCCGGAGCTGAACATTTGGAAAAACCACCATTTTCTTACCGGACTCCCCATCAGTTCGCTGATATCCCCTATTCCTGCAGGAAGCTCTCTCTTTGGACTGCTGTGGTATCGCTCTGCCTCCTTCACTTGGACAAGCTGCTCATCCAGAGCTTCTTTCTGAAGGAGCAGTTTCTGTGTATGGCCTGCCTGGACACCAAGGTCTTTCTCCAGAGCCAGAATCACCCTGTCTTTGCCTTTTATCTCGTCCATCTGGAAAGAAATAATGCATGAAGGAAGTTTCTGTAACATCCCCAAGCGCTCAAGCATGCAAACATAAACTTGCAAAAACAAAGTTCTGTTTCTCTCAGAATTACAACAGCATCAAAACTGTGGCTGCCAGAAAGACAATACATCTCCTCCGTAGTCTTTTTCTCTGATATTAAACAAGTTTCAGCCTTGACTTGATAATGAGTTTCCTTGGTCCAGTCTCAGCTCAAGAGATGAACAAAACCACATGCAAACATAGTGAAACAGAATACATGAATACATAGTGAAACAGAAACAGAATACAGCCACTGAAAATATCCTCTTCATCTGAGGATACATACTTTGAAAAGGAGAAAAAAAATCTCCCTTTCCTATTGTTTCAGCAAAAAAACACAGCTAGTACAAGAAAAAGACAAACATTCCCTTTGAAACTCACCTGGGTTTTGTTTCAAAGCTTGAGCCACACACATTTGCCCCATGTTGACTCCCTCTTTATTAGTGAAAATCACGTGTGGTGAATCTCTTCACAGACATTTAAAATTAGCAGCATATACATACACAATATTTAAACTTAAAATCTTGAGCATACCTATGTATTTTATGCGCCCCTGTTATAAGATTCAAATGAGGACTAGTCTTTGTGTAGAAGGAAAAAAGTAAGTGCACACAGACCATTAGAATAAAGGGTAGGAAGAAATAGTTCTTAAACACCCTCTCTGGTTACTGAACTGTGTGTTCATACATCTCCACACCAAATAAAGCACATTGCTCACAGTGATCCACTGCAGCTCTCATAGGATTTGTCCCTCTCAGCATCAGTGTTAAATTCACTTTGGTACTATTCCAAATGCTAAAGGAAGAGACAATCTGCAGCAGTTACTATAGAAACAGATTTCTTAACAAGAATGTTAGCCATTAACAATATACTTATTTGAACTGTGCTGTATCTCCTTTAGTTTAAAAAAATGTTTTCTTGGCCAACATAAACGCATGGAATTCTGGAAGTAAGAGTACTTACAGAACCTTACTTGAAAAAATAAAATCATGAACTTGTTAAATCATTCATTTGTTGTTGATTATAGTCCACAAGAATTGCAGAAGTAATTTATAGTTCAATCAAAGTGATTTACAGGATTAACACAATGAGATTACATGATCGGATGCAATTTGCTTCTTCAGGATTCTTGCCTAAATCCTTTCACAGTCTACAAAGAACGTGAAAATGAATTTGTGTACAGAACCTGACTGGCAGGAAATGGCCTGGCTGAACCATGAGCAAAGATAA
Organism: Monarcha castaneiventris obscurior; assembly: GCA_026261815.1. Lineage (NCBI taxonomy): Eukaryota > Metazoa > Chordata > Aves > Passeriformes > Monarchidae > Monarcha > Monarcha castaneiventris. The sequence continues at coordinate 10,560,791 of JAMPIT010000433.1, read as the reverse complement.
AACGGTCAGATTTGAAGTTAGTAAGCTGGTCTAGACTCTCTCAAGTTCTAACTGGAACTGATAAAGATTGGTTCTGATGGAGATTTCTTCCCTGATTTAGAAAAGTTGCTGTGTCCCAACTCCCCATACAGTAAACAAAAACAACACTTCCCAGTGTGTCAATTCACATTTGTGAGACTTCCAAGTATGCCAAAAAGGACTTGCAGGAAAAGAACGCAGTTTTTGTTAATGGAAGAATTTGCAACATGCAGGGTTTCGGAGGGACTGTGCAGTGAACAACAATGACAAAAATCAAGCAGCTGCCTCATTTACTGAATGCTATCTGTCATGCACACTGATGTATCAGGGAGCCCTCGGGAGGAAAAAATGTCATGTAACTAAATACTGTGGACAGTTTGGCTTTCAATGACACAGGTGTTCACAGTGAACATCCATATAACTGACACAGGAATTTGCCCAGGCAAGGCACACACTCAGTAAGAAGACCCAAGGTTACAGAGGAAGCCCTAATTCCAGATACCCAATTAGTAGCATTTTCATACTCTCCATATTCTCACAATTTAATGGTAAATGCAATGACATGGGGTTTAAGTTGGAAGAAAAAAAGGAAAGCAACAATCTTGGTATGTCTGCTACTTGCTGAACTGCCGCAGAAGTGATCCTTTGGAACAGATGTGACTAGTGCAGCCACGCCCATGTCACCCTCCTCCCTCACTTCCACTGATCATGGCACACAAGCTCACACAAATTAGAAAGAAATGCCATGAAAGAGCATGGCTTTGAGGTGGGGGTTAAGGGAAGGCATAATTCTCCTCTGCTTTTCCTACGACTCTTTTCCCTACCATAAAAAATCTACATGCGGCAAATCTTTCCAAAAACAACAAATGCCCCATGTTTCAGTCAACCATAGAAGTCTTTGAAACACTGATATCATATAATAGCAATGACTGCAGATCCTTTTTTGTTTTGGGTTTCTATTTTAAGTTACAGGTATGCACTAGAGAACCTCTTAAACACACACACAAATACATAGAACACTGCAATAGCGCTTCATTTTTTATAACCACGAACTTCCAGAACAAAGAATTTCTAAGCAACTAACTTACCACAAATTGATAAACATTACTAGAACTGCAGCAAGAATGCCTCCAAATTCTGCTTCAGAAGCATGGGAGTCAATACAACTGTGCTCTCTTCAAGGGGACAGTTACACCCTATAGCTATCCAATGTAACTGCATCAACCTACTTAATGACTCAATTTTCTTACATCAACTGCAATCTGACCCAAAGACTTACTATCTTTTCCAGCCTTGCATGGTGCAGAGCAAATTTGTTCATCTTCCCGGCCTGCTTTCTTAACAGACAGTACAAATTCGTGCAGAGTGGGGAAAAAAAAGGAAGAGAAGTATTTTGCAGCAATGCAGCCTCCCTCAGTTCCATATGGGAGAGATTGTATGTCAAGGGCCCAGGACACAATGAAAGAGGAGGTACATTACTAGGAAAAAGAGAGAGATGGTTTAGGTTTAAACTGAACATAAGCTGCCATAGAAGACTTCAGTTTAGCCTAGTATTATATATTCTAGTAACTGTAAAAGATCAAACAAAGTCTCCATGTCAGTTCTGTCCCACTGGAGAACCACTGGAGCCACAGTTTGATACAGGAAGGAAAAAAAAGTTGACAGCATAAAGCAAAACAACCTAATATAATTAGGTATGCATTAAGTATGTATATTAGACACATGTATTATGGTCTCTATTTTAGTGGGGAGAAGCATATCTTCCATTAGGCAAATGAAAATCAAGACGGATTAATCCAGGTTCCCTGTTGCTTGCTATTTTAATCAAGCACATGTTGTGGGAGCAACGCTGTCATAGCCAAGACTGCCTAAGGGTCTACATGGTCTTAAAGAGAAGTAATATTTTTATTAGACTAAGTGACAGAGTTGATAAGAAAGCTTTCAGGCACAGAAGCCCTTCAGCAGCTCAGATTAAGAAGCGTTTTCCTGTTTTTTACCATGGTATTGTACTTGAAGGACCAACAAGTGGCAACTGGAACCCGCATGCACTAACTCCCACCACTGCTTCCACAGATTCCTGCCTGTTCTGCAACTCATTTGAGACCTCTCACAAAGATACAAAGAAAAGATACCATCTTTTCTTCCAACATATTTAGCACAACAACATCCCAATCATGCACTGGGCTGACACATATTGTTTAAATCAAATATACAATCCCAGAAATTCCTTCCAACTGACTGCTTAGGTTTCAAATTTGTTCTCAGTTTAAAACAAATTTACCCACTTTTTGCAGATACAAAGTAAAACAGAGTCACATGAACTCTTTTACATTCTATTTTGCATGGATTTCAAAGAACTTTAGAACAGTGATTATTTTTCTTTATGCATTTAAAGGTGGTTCAAGTCAGTATAAAAAGTCTGTGGTAGGAAGGCAGTGGAGCAACATGAGGTTAGAAGGTATTTTCAATTATATGCCTTGAGAAGAAAAGTAGCAGAATACCCTGTAAAGAGGATTTAAAGAGAATAAAATCATTCACAAGCAGCTGCAGAGGTAAATTACTGAGAAATCACCTTGAGAAGTGTAAGTAACTGGAGCTCTTGGTTAAAATTAGAGCTTTTCAAACACCTTTTCTTAGGGGTTTTCTGCTGTCAAATGTTAGATGCTGAACAGAGACACAACCTGCATTATGTCATTAAATAGCTAGCATTTATAGCTTGTATCAAAGTTACCCAGGTTCCTAAGAACAGGTATCTAACTGCCCCCTTACAGCTAAGAGAAATGAGCAGAAATTGGTCTTTTAATAATATTTATCAAACATGAAAGAGAACCAAGCCAGTCATTGGAAAAAGCATCCCCTGCTAATTATGCCACACTTCAATAGCTACAGGGAAAGAAAGTCAGAGACCTTTGGGGGAACTTTAGCCTCTCATGAAGTTGAAAGAGAAATTCTCAGGGAATTAAAAGCCACATCTATCAAGGCAATGACATGTTTCCAAAGTGGAAAAAGCCAGCTGCTGCATTGCCAAGTGTAAGACCTTCCTCTTTACCCATCCTTGTCAAAGTTATCTGCTAGCCAAATGCAGAACAAAATTTTGCAGCACTCCTCTCCAGAAGAAATTTAATTAACCTTATACTAAGTACCTGACACTGAAAATAGGGCTATCATGACAGAAGGATTGCTGGTTACTATGAATAACAAAAAGAAGATGCTACTAAAAAAAAACCCAGGTAAAGATTGAACCAAATGGAATTGACATTTTTTACATATTAAAAGGGACACTGACCCGTAACAACAATATCCCAAGCTAAAAGCCCACCTGAGAGAAGAATTAAAATATTCCAGAGTTGTGCATAGTATTCTCTACAACAGACATCATCAGCTATTTAAATAAATGTTTGCTGCTTATTTGGGAAACTTAGGCGGAAAAGGGACAAGAGATGCCAACCATTCAGTTGAATAATAAGGGTCACAGACAGAGGTGGATAACACTTATTCTTAATTTCATGCATAATTTTTCTAAACCAACAGTCAATAATTTCCTCCACTAGCATTTCCCACATATTTTTCTGAAGTGTGTAAATCTCATTAGAAGCTTTGATAAATTATACAAGAAACGCCACATGGGCAGAAAATCCCAGAACTTACTGATAAGAGGTTTCTCACATCTTTCTCAAAAGCCAACTACAGCCTCTACTACTGGATTTTTCCTATTACCTATCCCAAGTGTTCATTGACAGAGCTGTAATGAAGAAGTAGTCAAAAAGATAAAAATGTAATAAAACTAAGTAATACAAACTTCAGGAGATTCTTTGTCCGGGTGCTACACCATATGTATCTTTTGTGGGTTTTTAATACTGTTCTAAATTTTGTAAGGAGATACAGAAGTCAAATTTATGACCTTCCAAACTTCTTAGAAAATATTAAGAACAAACACAAAATGCTGAGCCTGCACTATAAAAAAGGTTTCATTAGATCGGCTTGATTCAGGGAAAAACAACGCCTGGCTGGAATGCTGCCCTGTTAGCTCCTAAGAGAACAAGCATAAATCTTCAGAGGATGGAAAGCCAAGTATTATTTGCAGTCCTACAAAGCTGGAGGTGGTGGGTCTTTGCTGCAGATTAGCTCAGCCTTGGAATGCAGCTGAAACATGCGTCTCAAACAGATGGCAAAATCCAGGGAGCAGCCTACAAGTTGATATCAGCAGCTGTGTGTGAAATACTTGCGGGGTTAAGCAGCCGAGAAGAAGCACACTACAGCTCTACCCCACCACGCACGACTGCCTTGGATGATTCAAAGCTCAGCTTTCCAGTCTCAAAATTCGAGACTTTGATTAGGAATCAAAACTCACGCACAAGTGAAGTGAGAAAAGCCAGGCTCCACCCTTCTACCCAGGCCAGCAGAGGATCAGGGAGTGCCCCCACCAGCAGCCAACTGCGCCCCTGCTCCAGAATTGTCAGAGACAAATGTGAAAAATGACCCCAGTGATGAAAGTAACATAATGATATGAATTCCGCTGCCTTAAAATGGCAAAATCCTAGTAATGGGAATGCAGGACAACACGAATGTTATTAGAAAACTGTTCCCATCAGTAGGTAATTTGGGGTTTGGTGGAGCCTTAAACTTTTGCTTCTACTACTTCTCATGTTTTACTGAAAAATAGTTGCTGAATCTCTTAGAACGCAGAAGTATTTTATTTGTTCATCTAAATTTTATCCCTCGAAAACTGAAGGGAGTAACGCATTTTAACAGCTTGGTCAATTGCCCATATGAAGAAATGGAATGCACTGCTCCCCAAATTTGTGGATGATACCAAATTTGGGGGAGCTGTTACCACACTAGAGGATAGGAACATCATTCAGAGGAACTTTCTGACATGTTGGAGAAATGAGTTAAGAAACCCTCATAAAGTGTGCTGAGGGAAGATACAATATCTTGCCCCTGAGAGCGTTCAAGTGCCTGCAACAGTTGGATGCCAATTGAAGTTGGCAGTTTTGCAATGGGAAGAAAGAAGTGAGGAAAAATGGAAAGACAAAAGGAAAGATTTTTGTGTCGTGAAGGGCAAATTGGATACGGGTCAGTGGCAAGAGCTTGCAGTGATTGAAGTTAACTTGATAATGGGCCAAACCAGGAGGAGTGTACTAAAAGAGATGTAGCCTTTTATTAAGCATATGTAAAACTACACCAGGAGCACCGCAGCCACTTTTGGGCTCTCCAGCACAAAAAAGAAGGTATTGACAAACTGGCCTAAGTGCCACATAACTGGAGGAAGGCCAGTAAGACCACTATGGGGCTGCAGCATCCAGCATTGAAGGAATGGGGAAGGTGCCAGGCTTGCTGAGCCAGCCAAAGGAAGCAGGCAGGATGTGTTACAATAGCAGATACCCATTCAGCCATCCAAAGGGGAATACAGCAATGAACAGAGCACGTTTCTCCAAGATACACAGCAAAAGGACAGCAGTGACAATCAAAAGAAGAAGAAAAAGAAAGAAATTTCACAGGGAGAGGGCTTTGAGGCAGGCTGTCACTGTTGAACTCCATCTTGGGAGGTTTTCAAACTGGACTGCAGGAGGCCCCGAGCAACCTGATCCAACCCTCAAAGCAGCACTGCTTCAAGCAGGACACGGGACCAGCTGACCTCCAGAGGACCCTCAAAATTTTTCTATGATTGTATTATACTCCCAATGCTAAATAATACTGAAGACTATAGACACCCTATTAGTATAATCCACACTAAGGACTTACAGACAGAGAAGCATGTTAAAAGCTATGAAAGGTTTGAAAATAGGAATTTATGAAGTACGTGAGTTGAAATTTTGGGTTGTCCTGAACTGGAACAACCTAATTCTTAATTCTGAAAGGACACTTGCCAGAAGCCTTCACTTAAATCATGAGATGCTGTGTTACACACAGACACAAAACTGAAATCATAGTATTTTTAAAAAATCAATATAAATGGTACATGAGCTTATTCAATGTAAATGGTACATGATCTTATTCCATAAGAGGGTTTTTCTCTTGATGAGAAGTTTCAGTGAAACTCCCTGGATTCCTACCTTTAAAAATTGCTTAATCTATTAGTTTGAATTCTATTCTTTCAAGTCCTGCATTATATTTATTTAGCAAACACCAGAGAGAAGAAGCGTTCCATACTAGAAGGAGTTTTTTATTTATGCAGCAAGATAATTTGGATTAAGGAGATTAAGGACACTTAAATAGTGCATCTGTCTTCATAAATCATGGCTGATCAGGAACTTCTGAAAATCACTCCTTGCAAACAATTTCTTTTACTTTGATTCTATTGTCAGCGAAAGGATTTTTTGCCATACAAGTATGAATCTGCAGTACTGTCACACTGCTCTCTAGACAATTTTTACAAGGCTACTTGAAAATACAATTGAAATATGCAAATGTAATTCATCTGGTGTACTGCGTGCCCTCTAAAACAGGAACCTTATTGTGCATCTAATACAATCAGTGAGATCTTTTATAATGATTTTGTGATTAAGAAAATTTGGTCTATTTTATATTAAAGTGAAGTCTTTCAAATAATTTCAATCCAAGCTGTTTAAGAGTATTTAGGAAGACCATATGTGTAAAGGTTTTAATAAGGTAGGGTGGTATTTAGCTGTAAAATAAGTAAAAGGCTTGGTGTTAAAGACATTTCCAACAAAAGAAACAATGTTTACTAAAATATATACCACAAAATTCAGGGTGCAAGTGTCATTTGTTTGTTAAAAAGTTTAAATATTATATTACGTGTTCACCAAATAAACATTCAGGTTTTTTCTTATTCAACCAATAATAAAAATTAGTAGGTCAGTAATGTCATAATTCAATATCCTTTTAATGACTGGGCTTTTGCATATATTTTCCAAGGCAAGCACTGTAAAGTGTCCATTAATCTTACCACTGCAAAAACAGCACCCAGAGAAATGTGCCTTGCAATGTAAGGGTCTGCTTAAAAACAGTGTCCAAGTGGCCCCAGAATGAATGTAACCTCTAAGAAATATGCCATAGTCAACAGTCAACATAGTCAACATAGTCAACTTCCTTCCCACCTGTGTTGATAACAGAGTAAGGCTGGTCTGTTTCCACGGATCACCAACAATGTGAACAGGCTATTTCAAGACTGTCAGGCAAGAAAGAGCAACTTTACTTACCTCTGAAAACTAACTTTAAACTAATTTTAAAACCAAGTCAGTTAAACGGCAAGCTTAATCAAGGCCTAAGAAAACTTGGCTGAAATTGCTATTTTGTGTACATTTGTACATGGAACAACACAACTGTTCAGACTCAACTACTCAGAAAATAGGAACTGAAAAAAATAAGTAATAGCTGCTCTTGTTTTCTTATCTTATTCTCCAAGGTGCCTCTTTCCTTTCAAGACATCTGTTTCATTTGTCCCTGCAGTCTGTTACTATATATTTTTACTTCTGGTTTCATAGCTGCCAGCACATTGTGCTGATGCATATATACAACAAATATATTTTCTTGGAGGGTGGGGCAATAAAATCCACAGCAATTAGCATTCCTTAAATGAATGAAAACATTTATATCACTGTTACATTTTCAATTACAGGAACTGAAGAATTCCAATATAATTTCATACTGCACAGGAAAAGTGTGTTATATTTTTTGCCAAATACGTATTTTACTTTCTCTTATTAAACACTAGGACCTTGCCCATTCAGTCTTGTCTCTGTTGAGATTTGTTGGGTATTTTTCATGGCTCAAATCAAAATCATGAAGATAATCTCTAATCATATTTCAAAAATTCTGACATTTGTACAATACAACCACAGCTGTTTATATGGTCAATATAATTGTATCCATACATGCACAGACAATGGATTTTGCTGTTTTCCTTTCTCATAACTTATTTTTTGATAACAGCCAAGAATTGTAAGTTTTTACTCGATTAGTCATGGGTATTAAAGTTAATGGCCAAAATACAGATCTTTTTCCTAGCGGCAATATCTATAAAAAATACATTCTCAAAAGTAATCTGTGATCTGAAATGCAAAATAAATCAACCAAGTCTGACAAGACAATCAGACTGCATCTTGAATTACTCTATCTGAATTTGAATTACACTATGGCCAGCCCATTTAGGATGTTAATCCCAAAGATGCTGGTTTCTTAATAGTGCCATGAAACACTGCACACATACAAAGGAGCACATTAATTGAAACTCAGTCTCAGAACTGTGCTAATATTAGTAACACTGCCTTTCACATCTTTCTCATTTCATCCCACAAGGGTAGAAACCAACCAAGAACCCCAAATACAGAGCTGATGGGGTTAATCTGAAATTGAGGCAAGCATCCCTTGAACTAATTAAATGGAGGGGAGAGGAAAGAGGGAAATATCCCAATGATCAGAGTCTATAATTCCACGTGCTCTCTCAAAGGAAAAGAGTAGCATCTAGGAACCCTGCAGTATTTTTACCTCGTCCCAGATTTAAAGAATGCCCTGTGCAATAGCAACCACCTAAATTCCTAAGAATTCCTAGAAGAAACTCTTCTCTCAAAAAAACCCCAAAACCACTGAATTTAAGGAAAAAATTGAAATTCATTATATGAAAGGAATGGAGGCACTAGAAGGCTGCACCAGGCTTTTGGAGGAAGATATGAACATTTCCTGAGAAAGCCCATGAGACCAGGGCCAGGCTTCCTCTGGTGCTGGGAAAAGGAAACAACAGTTATCTACACACTCTCCCAATACATTCACCTTTTTAGATGTATGTACTGAGTCACAGAGGCCCAGCAAGGCTACAATTAAAATTCTGAATTCACAGGATTTTTCTTTGTGCCAGACGGAAAACAGAGTGCCCTTCTTCACCAACTTTGCATGGCAGCAGACTGAAAACCTCTACTCTTGAAAGTGAAGAGTTAAGTGTTTCCTTTGAAACCTTTCCTGAAGGAGGTTAAATTCATTTAGAAAATGTCCTCCAGAAAAACACATGCCAGAATGCAGCAACCTTCTCTCCTCTTCAACACTTTTTATAATGGCCTGTACTTCATAGCCATGATTTTAGAATTCTACTTTTCTAATACAGAAAAAAATATGAAAGAAACTATGCTTGCAGAAACTCCACATTGTCAGTCTTTGCAGCAGTCTTAATTAATGAACGAAATGATACCCCTGAGACTCGACCAACATCCAATTAATTTAAAGCATAAATATTTACTGCATTGACAGCTTTCATTGTCTCAGACAGAAAATCACCAGCATTAAACAGATATTACAGTTTGTAGCTTGCCCTCACCATAATTTTTCCTAAGGAATACAAGAAAAAAGAGGTCATTTCTGTGCAAATTCAAACTGACAAGATATTTTCCTAAGGAAACTGATGTTTCATTCTATTCAAAGTCTGCACTACTTGACATAACATAAATATTATGCTAATTGCAATTTTTGATTTTATTTGCATAGCTATTGTACTGCTAATTTGTCCAGATAAACAAACAGATATATACATACATATAGAAAATATTGTGTTACCAAACAGAAGTGTCACTTGATGAAGACCATTCCAAATGTATTACTGTGTAAAGCCCATCTTAGATTCCTTACATTTTACAAAGCTGAATAATTTGGGGCACCCACTGACAGGAAATATCGCCTGGATTTTGATTTTATACAAACAGCATAATCCGCCATCTGTGCTGAAGTCCTAGGGTTTATGAAGCGTGAAAAAAGCCTGCTGTCCTAGGCCCTAACTTTGCTGCTGTTATAAATACAGAAATTCTGAAAGGGCAACTATGCTTAAAATTGAATGACCTGGATAAAGATGCAGAAGAAGCAAAGAGACTGTCTTGTTTCAGCACAACTGGTTCCTCCAATTTAAATACAAAACTCTATGAGAATTTAATGTTGCCATCTCACAAAGGCATTCTTGCATTGTCTAATGAACAATCCCTGACTTGTTTTGGTCACCAGGAGTATAGTTGTACAGCTAGGAAGGGGAAAGTTTATTTCTTTGATCTGCTGAGAAAATTCATCCTGGAAAGTCTTGGTTGACTTGTATTTTATATGGTGGGACACAAGGCTTTGGACCGTGTTGGATAGGCTATGGAGCCTAAGGCTCCTCTTTGCTGTAAGGAGGAGAAAGTAGTGAAAATAGCAGCCTGTTGTAGCAATCGGCACTGAGGGAAGGTATCACTGTCAAAGGCTGATTGGTATTTATGGGCACATAAAGCAATATACCAATACCTGCTATAAAGTGAAATAAGCAGCATTACTTAATGAACTTACCAGCCTGCGGATCTCCCTCTCACATTCCCGCTTTATTCTATTGATCTCATCCTGGTGGGACTGATAAGCCGTGCGCAGGTCCGCAGCCTTCATTTTATCCGCCTGCATAATGTTGTTCAGAGCTTCTTCTAGCTGCTTTTTGCCAGATTTCAGCTCCAAGATCTCTTGTTGCAGCTTCATTCGCTCCCCGTCGAACGCCTTGCGAGCCTCCTCCTTTGCCTCACTCAGCAGCGCCGTCTTCACTTTGTCAGCCGCCCCGTCCCGCAGGACATTGACTGTTGACTGCAAACGCTGAATTTCACCATCTTTGATTTTCACCATTCTTGCCACCTCCTGCTCGTGCTGCCGGATCAGTAGCTCCCTGACACTCTGAAGTTCCTTCATTTTCTCCTCGTGGAGCTTGGCTTTCAGTTCAGAAACATAGGCAGTGTGCTTATGCTGCTCCTGCTCCCTTTCTTGCTTAACCTCTTGGATTTTTTCTCTCAGTTTACCCACCTGGAACAAAATATAAAATACTGATTAACAAGCATCACTCCACTTTTAAAAGTCACCAAGGGAGCTGCTTCTAAACTGGTATTAAAAACCGATGCTGAATATTCAAAAGCAAAGACTGCACACCTTTCTCCAGGAAACAAGTGGAGAACCAGGGCTGGAAGAAGGCCACGTGCATGTTAAAGAATCTGCTACAGGGGTGTGCAACTGGCAATGAGTTGTCACAGTTCTGGGGAATAAAGTAAAACTGAGCGACGTACAATCTAGTTATCTCCTTATTTCCTGTACCAACCACATCAGGCTACTCTCACCCATAACCCCTCTACTGTGCTCTACACAAAGATGGAAAATTAATCGTACAGGGCAAAGAACTTTTGTTTATGCTGGGAATACTTTCATTTTGGATTTCTTAATTTCTTAGCTATTTTAATGGGAAATTCCTTATTAGATAAGCCAAAAGAATTGGCCTTTTGAAAAATCAAGTCTACTCAATGGACCTCAGATCTCACCCCAAAACTGAGACTATTCATGTCCCCAGACATTTCAGAAAATACAGGCCAGTGACTCTCAAGGGTTGGGGAAGGAGTAGTGGAAAAATGTTATAACCTATTATAGTAATATCCACTGTGATGAAACCTCATTATCAAATGATGCTCAGCAGGCTGCATGGAAAGCAATACATTTTCCATGTGGGATTACATGTTAATTTAAAATAAAGGGGGGAAAAAGAAAAAGACTCACTTGTCTATTGCAGTATACCAAAAAGGCTACAATGTATTTCATCATTCATAGTTTCAGTAACATCTTTCTACTATCCTCATTACTCTACTATCCTCATGCCTCTGAAAACCTCTATCAGAGGCAGAGGTTTCAAAACCTTGTGTTTTAACCTTTACTGACAATACAAACATTCATACCAAACAGTGCTTCGTGGTAAAAGGAGGCTACCAAGCACCAGAACATTAGTCACTGCCACATCTGCTTCTATCTGTGCTACACAAAGTTTATAGATATCTATGCTACACAAGTTTATAGATAAATTTGGAAATGAAACAACACTCGTTATTTACTTATTGCCTTACTGATGAGACAAGAAAATTGAAATTAAACTGAGCAATGAAACCTACTAATGACAACTTGGGGAAACAAACTGTATAATGGCACATACAAACACAGATAATATACCTCCAGAACCACAGTAATTTAAAATTAGTCATGTTGTTCATAAAGCATACAACTGAAAGGCGGTTTTCAATACAACAAATTCATGAGCGTAACTTCCTAAAAGCATTTTTAATAAATGAGAAATAGATTTTGACATTTTGGAGGAGCACTGAGTCACACAAATTAGCATACTTGTATGATTTTTTTCATCTTTTACTGAATTAGGGGAAGGCAAGGCAACACCTATATGCATTGTTGCTGTCTGTCGGAACACGTATTAACTACTCAAAGTAACTCAGTAGTACCATATATAACTACTAATTTTACCTAAAAGCTTCAGCAAGAGCAATTTAAACAAGAAGAATTACGATCCCTCAAAAAACCCTGGATTTTTACACAGCATCTTAAATGCTTATCACACCTCATGACCCACAAAAGAAAGATGCATCCCAATTCTCAAGGTCTTAAAAAAGTCTCTTCTTACTCCTGCATTTTGTCAGAGAAGGTGGAAAGTTAGATCTGTCTGTGAGCTCTCCCTGAAAGCTGTAAGCTGTCCTTCCCACACTCCTCAGTCCCTCTCTCCTGCACACTGTGCAGCTCTGTACACGTCTGGCTTCCAGAGCAACTGACTGAATGAAAATAGTAGTATGACATTTTCCCATATGCCTGAGTCTCACTTTCAAAATGAACCTAAATTTTAAAGCAATTTCTCTTTTTTAATTTCCAGCACTCTTTCTCTATTTTTTTTTTACATGAAGAAAGCTATTCTATCCAAGAAGTTAAGCCAATAGAGAAACAAAGTCCAGCAGGATATCAGGGCACCAATAAAACCTTATTTTCTACCTTTCTAAATTAAAACTTTAAAACTTCTAAAAATTGGTGCACATTGTTACAATGTTGTTGACATAGCAGAAGTGAGTTTCTTCAAGAAATAATGCTAAGCATCATTGCTTCTTCTTTCCTTATGTCTAAAAAGTGCCTGAAAGCAGGATTTTCTTTAAAACAATATAATTATATTGCCCTCTGTATTTGCATCTGTGTTGCTTTCTATGGCAAGGTGCTTTGCACACTTGAGACAGAAAAATACTAGTTCAGCTTTATGACCACAGTCAATGGAATAATTTTAAAACCATGCGTTTCTAAAAGGCAATAACCTATTAAATTATATGTATTTCCAACTGCTACCGAACCACTCAAATAAAAATAAAATAAAAATAAAAATGTTATGATAAGAAATTACTCAGAACTACCTCATTTTTTTTCTCTTGGATTTAACAGCGGGGAGTTTTAATTTGTGGCACAATAGTCAATCACAGGACGGATACTCTCCACACTGCTTTTTGCCAGGAACTGAAAACTTGAATGTAAGGGAAGAGAAGGTGATCAGGAATAGTCAGTATGGATTCACCAAAGGGAAAACAGGCTTGACCACTCTGACAGTCTTCTACAATGGCATGGCTGGATGGGTCAATGAGGGGGGAGTAGTGAATGCTATCTACCTTGACTTCAGCAAAGCTTTTGACATTGTCTTCCATAACATCCTTGTAGGTAAGTTCGGGAAATGTGGGTTAGATGAATGGACAGTGGATCAAGGTAGATCAAGAGCTGGCTGAATGGCAGAGCTCAGAGCATCATCATCAGCAGAGTAGAGTCCAGCTGAAAGCTGGGGAGCTGGGGAGCACCACTGATCAATACTGGGTTCAGTCTTATTCAACTTGTTTATCAATGACCTTGGCCCTGGTGAGGTGCATCTGGAATATTGTGTTCAATTCTGGGCTCCACAGTTCAAGAAAGACAAGGAGCTACTGGAGGGGGCTCAGTGGAGGGCCACACAGACGAGAAGGGGTCTGGAGCATCTCTCTTATGAGGAGAGACTGCAGGAGCTGGGCCTGTTTAGTCTAGAGAAGAGAAGACTGAGAGGAGGCCTCGTCAATACATATAAATACCTCAAGAGTGTCAAGAGGATGGTGCCAGGCTCATTCTGGTGGTGTTCAATGACAAAAGAAAGAGCAGCAGCCATGAACTTAAACACACAAAATTTCACCAAGCTGCTCTATCGCTCCTCTTCCCAGCGGTGAGGTGATAGAGTGGAAATTGAGATGAAACATCTAATGTATCTTAACTCCTAGATGTTGTGATCTCAAGCCTACAAATGTACAGTCACAAATAAAATATGGATATTTAAAAGCAATAACTGAACTTGGTGAAGATGGAGTGACAGCCAACACTATAACACCTTGCTATCAAGAACAAAGTATTACTCGAAATATCAGAAGACTACCTTCCAATTTTTCGTAACTATCTCACTGGGAAGAGGTACTTTGGAATACTTGTTCCTAAACATTCATGGACCTTAGCACAAGCATTTACAAAACCACTGAGCTGACTGCCAAGACCATGCTCATTCACAGCAGCTCCTTGTGCTCATAGCACTGGACTTTAAGGTTCAGTCAGAGTGAGTCCTGTCTCCACTCACTTTAAAATAAGTGTAATTTTTGTGCTTTGGTCAACTCCTTTCGTTACTCATTACCCAAAGGCTGGATGTCTTCCAACAAAGCTTTTTCACTGGCAGAGCGAGGGTAGTATGCGAGCCCCTGGTCAGTTCATGCATTTCCTTCTCCAGGCTCTCCATAGGTGGCAGCAAACCTACAGTCCCAGGGGACATCCTGTATCCAACAGGCTCCTCAAAGCTATCAAACAGGTGTTCCCAAAACAAGAGACAGTACATGGGAACCAAGGCAGGGCCACAACTTTTGCTTCACCCCTTAGGCAACATACACGGACCCAGCTACTCGTGTGTCTGATGGCCAAAACACCACCAGCAAGATCCACATTGATGCACATCCAAAGACCTGCAAACGTATCAGTTTTGGATCAGGTATTGCATAAACATGCAGAAGAACAACTTTATGGAAGAAATTTCCTTACGTGGATCAACAACCAATGAAACAAGATGAACTAGGAAAATATGTACAAGGTTTTGAATGTCTCTTGGGTAAAATTTTATTTCAGAGAAAGCAGTATTTTGCAGGCAAAAGTATGTTAAGGCTAATTTCCATTTGTGATGTCTCTCACCAATTAGAAGGTTCTTTCTCAGATAAATCATTAATATAGGCATATACGTGAGGGAAAAAATAGTTTAGGAAAATTAAATTGAATAAATTTGCCCCACAAGAGTTTGTTACCTTTCCTAATACAGTTAATGTCCCATGGGTCACAGAGCTGTCTGTTTAGCAGCAGCTTCAATACTTCACTCTTACCTCCACGCCAGTAAAGAAAGAATTCTCTGGGTACAGTGTTTTTACTTCTCTGATACCAAGAAATAATTTCTCTTGGTTTTGCTACTATTTTTAAACCACAGCCTAAACAGGAAAAAATCTCTATGGCTTTGATTTACTCATCTTGTCAGTCAAGGCATCCTGTAACTACTGCACAGCCTGAGAGTAGGCTGGGAAATAAAACTGCAAATTCAATTCTAGTTAAATGATTTAGAGCAACCACCACAGCAAAGATGAGGGGAAGAGGTTGAAGATCTCTTTCTCTGTCTGCATCCTCACAGAAATGCACTCCAACACACTGCAGAATTTACTACACACTGCAATGTACACTTGGTAGGATTTTAGAGCACTCTGGCGGTAATTTCCTCTTTCCTCTTTCACAGATTACTTATGTGAGCTCACCCATTTCTCTGCACACATATGTGCACAATACACAGATCTGTGTTCAGTAACAACCTCAATACACTAGAAAATATTAAATTTTTAAGCTGAAGAAAGGTGAACAAGTAACCAAACTGAAGAAAATCTTCCTAGACTGAATATAGTGTAAGAAGTCTAGTTATTGAAAATGTTCCTGCAGCTGTCATGGTCCTGTACTTACACCTCATTCTTAGCTGGATCAAGAGTTAAACTTGATGCTATTACAGGTAAAGCATCAAAACTGGAAGTGTATCAGGGCTAAAGTCTTTCTAGTGTTCATGTAATTTCTTTTCAATCAGAGTTATTTAAGGACTCAAAATTAATTCATTCTTCTGTCCAAGGTGTAAGATAACTTAATAATTACGTGCTCTTCTAATGTAATTTTAAAAATCATAATAAAATTCACATCCATATTTTTTCCACTTGTTTTAAAATTCGTTGTCGTTATATCAATCAACAGCAAGAGAAGATGGATGAGGAAGCCAACAGCTTCCTCAAACCCCCTGACTTTTCTGTTAATTCATCAATACCCCTGACCCATAAGAGATTTGACTTTTTGCTTTAGTCTGTGAAGAAGAAAAACTTCCAAGGCAACACAAATTTAGTTGGATCATATATTCTGAACCTATTGTATCACTCAAATAAAAATTAAGCCTTTATGGTTTCTTTCTCCTCTGTAAGAAATAAGTTCTGAAGATTACATTTGTTGGTGGTTTTTTTGTTTACTTTGTAAATTAAAAGGTAAAAAATAAGACCTTTCAAAGCTGAGTATCACACAAGGATGTTAATGAAACTAGAATGTATGGAAATGTTGTTATTCAGGTGTTGCACATTTTACACTGATATAAAGAAAAAAGGCCGGAAAAAAGATGTGTTAAATAAAGATAACACATTTTAGGTGCATGCTTGCTCCACTTGTCTTTGAGTCTCTGAGATCTTTGAGTGTTTGAGACTCTTGTAACTACAGTATCCCCGGTCAAACACAGAAAAATCCACCTGCACATGGATTAATCTCCAGAACTTCCTTGTGCAAATTCAAATGCACTAATTGATTTTAATAAACTAACAGAATAGAAATAACCTTACTGGTTTGTCCATATTTTAAACCACCTACAGAAATATATAAAAGTAAAGGCTAATCTTTATTAATATGAATGCATTTGATGAACTAATAGTTTATCCTATGTGTCCTCTTGATTACCCAAATACCTGTTGAACACACGCTAGATAGGTAAATATTGATGGATCTGTTTCATTAGCGATCAGATGCATCATTGAATAGCTCAGAATGATGCCACACATAACCTCAGGAAATCAAATCAGGACTCCTACACAGATAGTCTCCAGTTAATTGATATTCTTCACAGCCATTTAAAGTGACATGCTTTGAATAAGGTGCTGATGTTTGATTTTGAAGACGATCTTTTTACAACATACAATTTTCAGTAAGATCAAATACAAAATTCCCTTGTCAGTAAGCTAACACCATTTGTATTGCTGTGATTGCAAATTTCAGTGACTGGGTGTTTGGGGATATTTTCTTCCTTGTGCACAGTATTTAAAAGAGTTGGCACCAGTTTTAGTTTATCAGTTGTTCTTCTGATCTCACATCTCTGTCATGTTTCTTCTTTTACAACTAACACATTTTAATATCAAACTCTGATGGTTTCTAACAGTGCTACTGTTAATGATCACGAAATAGAAACAGACAAATACCTTGGATTTTTCTTGCTGAAATTCTATCTGGATGTTGGTTAGTTTAGTTCGCAGCTCCTCATTAGCAGCTTGCAGCGCTTCAGTCTCCATCTCGGACTTCTCTCCCTTGGCACGACTTTTCTTTGACATAATTGTTTTTGAAGTTTAAAATAAAATGTTTGCTCCACACTGAGCTACCAGCTAGTGCCTTCTGCTTTTAGCATTTAAGAGTCGTGCAGTGGTCAACAAAACCTTTCATAAAAATCTCTGCCATCATGGGAGCAGTCTCTCATGGCCTGGAAGAAGCAAAGTGGTGGGAACAGAATTAGGCTACAACATTGATCAGAATCAAACATCAGACTTAACATCCATTTTTAAAGCACACTGAATTTCCTTAAATTATACTATACCGCATAATGCGCCAGAGTTTGAAAGAAACGGATAAGAAGTTACACAATTATTTCACCATCTCTAAACTCTATCCACTGTATTCGGCTGTTCACAGAAATAGAAGTGTTTACAGTCATGGTGAAAATAGCATATAAACAGAAATTATATCTCATTCAAGACCTGACTAGAACCATGCTCAGAATTCCCAAGAGGCACAGAGAAAACCATAAATTAATTGAGGTAGTGTTTCAGTGGGAATAGTTTATTTCCTGTAGTAAGAAGAAAGCATTTATCTCCCTAATGTATCAGTTACAATGCATAATTGTATCATTCATAATTATCATTGAGTTTCACATCCTCAGCATCTATTAAAAAGGTATCACAAAACTGGAAAATATTTTAAAATGTTTCTTGAAATACCATGTATGTAACCTGCTTATGTTCAGGGCTGATACTGTTTGAAAAGCTGTAATGGAAACAAGAAGGCATTTAACTTCATTTTCATTTCCCAGCATGCTCTAAGCTTAAAAAGTATTCAATTATTTTAATCAGCTTTATGTAATATTCAAAGAGAATATCAATAGCAGACAAAGAACCCTAATTCCAATAATTAAGAAATCCCATTATTAGTTTGCGTCATGAGTAGTTAAGAGAAGTTTAATCTGTGATTTTTTTCCTCTCTGCTTTCCTCTAAGAATAACCTGGCGCTCCACAAAAGCAAACTGAGGAACAAGCGCTATCAATGCTGAACTGGCTTCCAAAGCCATGTCCCCTGCTCATTTTCAATATCCACATAATTTCATTATTAAATTGTCAACAAAGCAGAAAGGTTCCTACTTTAAAACTGAACGTTACCGGAGTATCATATTTCCAAGAAAATTGCTATCAAATTGCCTTCAAACAATAAGCTGCTCTATCCAACCTACTACTGCCAGGGAGTTATTTTAGAAATTGTATTAGAATGAGAATCCTGTGCATTCCTCAGCACATACTTTCTAAAGGGTTAGTGAGTAATACCTCAGGTGTGTATAGACAAACTAAAAAGCTCAGTTTTGTTCTCCTATTCAAAGACTGGTAAACAGGTGATAAGTTAAAATATCTTGCTCAGAATAACAAGTCAAATCAGATGAAAAGTAAACACAACTCAGGACACCAAGTCTCAGTCTGTTTGATGATGTTTCCATTGAGTTCTTTCATTCATAAAAAGCAACTGAAGAAAAAAATGAACTTTACCAATTATATGCTGAAGTTACTTAAGCAAAATAGTTGTTCCACTCTGTAATTTCAGATATCTTTCCTTCAAAATACAAAAATCTATTGAGTTATCCTATTCAATAAAATTTTATCTGTTACTTATATTCATTATATGAGCATTTTAATACATAACCTATGAAAAAACAGGAAATGAAATACATTTTAATTTTATTATGTATCAGACCTACCTTATAAAAACACTGGTGCTACTGTGATTTTACGCATAGTAGTTGATTTCAAGAAAAACAAATCAGCAACATTCTTACAGTAAATTACGAAAAGGAACTCTTAGTGAGTGTAAGAAATATGAGGAATTACTGTTCTTAATAAAGGAATTTCATGCTAATTATCTGTGGAGTTTCTATGATGCTAAAGACTAAAACTATATTAAACCACTATATTTCATCCAAAATACTTAACTTTATGGAGAATCTGAATTCAAAATCAGTCGCTAGTGTTACTTTCCTGGACAATTTGTAAAGAATATCTAAAAAAACAATAGATATGAAAATCTAACCTATAATAATTCCACAATATTTACAAGGTGAAAATGGAAATTACTTGTTCCTCATCTCAAAAGCTATCTGCAGTATTCAGATTCTATCAAGGAATTATTCCTGAAAACAAAATCTCTGATGCAGCCAAATTATGCATGATTTAATTCAGTAGACAATTAACTTAGTTAAGGAAACCAAAACCATACCTCACTGGCCTGGCAACATGAATTTCAACCTCACTAGATCCTGCCCCGTCCCTTCAAAACTACAGTTAGGAAAAAAACCCCAACATTTAAGTGTTTGCTTCTCTGTAAGCAAAATGAGGAAAGTGAAGTAACTGTGCTCAGTGAGAATACGGACAACGCCCAGAAACAGAGCCACCATGTATATTTTGTTTAGTAATAACCATCTCCCCTGACTGTAGCCCATTCCTAAGTATCTCATGAAGATACTAAGCCATTCAGTGTGAACATTTAAACTTACATTATGTACGTCAGGGGATGCCTGGCACTGGCCAGGCATAACTCTCAATGACTGCAGAGCTCATATTCTGTCACAGAGTCACCATCACCCAGAGACTTTAAAAAGTAAGGTCCTAAATCATGTACCAGAACCATTCTGTTGTCTGCATTTGAGAATGTGCAGGTCTAAATGTAATATGCATTACTTAAAGCTGTTCAAATTACATTTAACACTCAAATTAGCCTTAAAAATTAGAGAGTTCAGCATTATTCTTTAAAGCACTCTTCAGAACTAAAAAAATTCTCAAGGCATTGCTCTCAATCTTTTTCCTTTAAATCGCAGCATCTGAAAATTGTACCTTTCAAGTAAAATAAAAGCTTAGATTCAGAACCTGAAGAAAATCACCCTCTTCTCTTATAGACATGGAGGGAAAGGGAGTGGGGAGGGGAGTGAAAACACCACCTCCCAACCAAACTAAACATAAAAAACTCTCCAAAACCACACAACAAAACAAAAAGAAAAAACAACCCCCCTCCCAAACCAACAACAACAACAACAAAAAAAAAAAAACCAAAAACACCAAAAACCCCAGCGGAAAAAACCCCAAGCAAACAAAAAAACAAACAAAAACCAAACCAAATAAACAGAAAAAACCCACGAACCAGAAAACCAAGAAACAACCACTCATCAAGCTGCATTGGTGGGCATGAAAAAAACTTTCCATTTTTATTCTTCCCTAGATACATCTTCCAGCCTACCTATTTGAAAAGCAGGAACTATGGCAACACAAAGCCTATCTATATACTCAGCGAGGCACAGAGCCCAGACACACAAGGGCTGAAGCAGAGAGTGCATCCTGATTCCCAAATGAAAGGGACAGAACCAGTGAGTGCCTAGATTCCCTTCTGGCTGACTACCCACATTTAATATTTGGATAAAGGTCAGGACAGAACAAAAACCCCACCAAACAACTTGTAAACAGTGAGAAAAACTGAAGGGAAAAAATACTCCACTCTAACAAAATTTTACTGACGCAGACGCTTCAACCAACAACCTATTTATTAACTCACCATATGTCTGCTGAGAGGCAAATTCATGACGCCACCAGGATACAGTCCCCCAATCACTCTCTGAATAAAAATAACCACTTCCTGCACTCTGAGTTCTACACACTTCTTGCAAACCTTGGAATCATTTGAATGTATTTTCTATTTCACACCAAAAAAAAAAAAGGATAGGAAAGAGTTATGGATTCTAAATCACCAGTCACGTTTCCAGCAGTCTCTGGAACATACCAAAGTTCTCACTTTACCTCATAAGTATAGGGGCACTTCTCATTGACGGAAAACAACAAAATAAATAAACTTGATTGGATTTGAATCAATTGTTCAATATTTTGGGGGACTGGGGTGTAAAAGATCAAAATATTTAACACCATTTGTCTTATAGAAGTTTTGGGAAATCCATTAAATTCTTAACATACTAGAGAACCAATCAGCTGAACAATGCCCTAACTTCCAATTTCTCTTCTATTTGCTTAACAGATTTAAAGGATGCTTTTTATCAGTACCTCAATCTCTTCCCTGATTTTATCAAACAAGACCTCAAAGTATGTAATTAATTGCTATATGATGATTCTAGATGTTAAAGATTAATAAAACTTAATAGAAAAGAAAAATCAGTTACTGCAAAAATGTGAAAGTGTACCATCAAAGAATTTTGATTTCATAAGAACAAAGAAAAAAGAAATCCAATACTTTCTTTTGAAAAGTAAGTCCATTTAAAGAAATGCAAGTCTTTAAACATGATCCTGTATGAAATACACAAAAATATGCAGAGGGTTATATCTTTAGAGAGTGAGTCTTTCACTAACAGTAATCAACAGGAGAAGTAAGCACACTGATAAAATCATGTAATAAATATGGATAACGTATCACAAAAAATTTACTAAATTGTATCAACTGAAATTCTGCATTCCAGCCTTATTTCAGACTTCAACAACATTATTCAGCTGCAACACAATTTTTGGAAGGTGAAATTGCCAATGAGTCATCTCAGCTGAAACACTAAGCCGTAAGTCCGGTACCAGAGGGAAATAATAAAGCTTCTTCATCTAGACACTACACCTCCGCATAAATAGTGTGCCATTTTACTTCAACTTCTTTTATTTCAACATTTCTTTATAATTCTGCAGAGCCTGGTGCAAGCTACCCATAACCCTCGCTGTGTTTGTGAACATGAGATGTAAGTACATTCTCAGCATAGCACCATTCTGTGCATTCAAGAAGTTTAAAATAAATTTTATTACTGTAGCATCTGACACTAGTAAATGCAGTGGACACAGGTACAATGTTAACTTCAGAAGTAACGTGCAGTTCACCTATGCTATAGTTTAAAAAACAGTGATAATCAACTAGTTACTGTATGGGAAAGACAATGTTCATAGCTGCCCAAGGCACATTTCTCACAAGGCTCAGATGACCTACATTTACTGCTTCAATTCTCAGTTCTATGTAACAAAACATGACTGAATGGATAAAAGCAGAAAAATCTCAACAGGACTGCAAAATAATACTCTTCCCAGCCAAAAAATCTAAATACAAATTATTAGTATAATTTTCTAAGTATATTGTAGACTGGTCACCTTCCTGATACCCCTTTGTTAGCTACCTACAAAGACAGATCTATTTCTGTAACAGCAGAGCCTTTGAGGGTTATTTTAAATCATAGCCCACTTAGGGAAATACAGAGCTTCCTTACAGTGGAACACTTGCAATTTTTTGATGGATAAAACCAGAAACATCTTTATTGTTAACTAACAGGTCCACATTCATCTTTTCAGATTCACAGCCTAAAGTCCTGAGCCATTCTGGCTTTAATAAGAATACACCTTATAGGGTCAAACTATATGGAAAGCAATCACCAAGAAACTACATGGATTTATTCATTATTTTTTTGCCAAAAGACCTCATAGTAACATAATCCTGCAGAGCAACATGGAACAGAGCTTTCCTTGGCAGAGATTAGAGTGTAGCACAAGTTAGGCTTTTATGACGCTCGGATTTCCACAGCTGATGACATCCTGAGGATGAGCACTGGATCTTCTGTCCAGGTTAGTAATTGCTTCCATATTTTTTTCAGTGTCATCTCAGCAAAGGCGATCTGTGACTCTGTCACAGTCTTTCAGAAAATTCCTAATGCCCTCAGGAATCAGTACCCAGATTTTAACTTCTCACCACAAACCACTGACTTTCAGATCCTTATACAGAACAGAACTAGTTAACAGAACTACTTTGGCAAGTTCCTGCATGAATTTCACCAATGTATTCATTTTCTCTTCAGTGAATTGGTTGCATGTGACGTGTGCATCTGTTAAAACACATAAAGTATGTATCCAAGTCACTGCATACCACCAAAAAAAAAAAAAAAAAAAGTGTACTAAACTCATTTAGACCCTATGCACACACAGAAATGTGTTTGTACCTACTAGTAACAACCATGTGACACAGAATTTTTATTTTCAGTTGGTACTACTGCATGCCACTGGATAGCATCCAGTATATTAAAAGCTTCATTCTAGTGAAAGGACATAAGCATCCCACCAAAAAAACTCAAAAAAACCTAGCTTTTACTTTAAAAGGAATTATCACAAGTAAAAAGGAATCTTTTAGATTTAGAATTTTCTGAGCTGAAAAGAACATGGCAGGAGGAAGGGAAGGGATTCTGAACCTCCCTTCTGCAATACACAACACTTTCATACACTAGGAGTTACTGATAACTTAACCTGAATCCCTTCTCAGAAAGCTGTGAGCTTGATTCCAGGACTTTCAAGTAAATAAAACATATTCACTGGCTTCACTGAATGTATATTCTTTATTAACATTTACCCAATTTAACTGTTTCAAGGATTTATCAAATCATTAATCATTAAAATCGCTCTATTAGCCCTATTGAAAGACAAAATGCTACAAACAGGAGTCCTGTGACACATATAAAATAAAAGAGACACTAACACCGAAAGGCAAAGTTCAAATGCAACCAAAAATGATACCACAGAACCCTCCCTCCACAACCTTCACAATTCAGCTCTGTTACACAGCCTGAGTGCTTTAGGTGCTGGGTTCACTGCAACTCCAGAGAGGCAGCCCTAGGCAGAGCTGTTCCTCTGATCTCTGGGCCAATTCCTTTCTTTCCAGCACAGACAGGAGCCCTGACCTGATGCCTGCTGTCTGGCACAGTGCATGAGCCTCTGGACCTTCTCACTGTGCCCCAGGTGTGATGCAGGGAGATCCTGCACTCTCACTGAGGAGCAGCATCCCCATTAAAGCAGAACATTTAAGAGCAAAAACAGAAGGAGGAAGAAAGGGCAAGTCATAGAATTTCTCAATTAAGGGTAGATAAATGGCAAATATGGAGAGAGATTCTAGTATCTTTATCACTGACACCCCAGAGATGTAATCAATCTGTCAAATTTAGGCTTTTGGATTATACTGGACCAGCTTTGTTTAGCTACTCACCTGATTTTTGCAGGAAGCTTCCTTTGGGTATTTTTTTAAACCCATTATTATTATTATTATTATCATCATCATCATTATTATTATTATTATTGTTGTTGTTGTTGTTGTTACTATTATTTTATTGTAAAGAGCTAGAAAAACTAAAACCTGAAACTAGAAAAATTAAAAATTCAGGGATGACAACTGTGTAGTAAATGTACAAGGAAACTGACAGGTTTGGGGGAAGAGGTTCAGATTCCCAATTTGGTGACTCAAGAGAGAGGAGGAACCTCAATGAACAAAAGCCTGGGGTAGTCTTAACACTTCACTGCATCTTGAATATTTGTTATTTTTTAAATCAATAGGCCAAACTTGAGAGGTCAGGTAGCTGTAAGGAGGAGAAAAGGTGCTTCTGGATGTGATATTAGTTACCAGCTGAACAGTGAAGCAGAGGAGGCATGATTTCATTCCACTATCTCTGATCTCAATAATTATTTTATGCTGTTGACTACCTTTACTAAGGCTGCAAGCTACCTCATACTGTGCCTGGCAGCTCACATTCCCACCTCACTGCTCCAGCACAGAAGAATCACACAGCTCTGGGCAGAGCAGCATGAGCGCATCAATCAGCACAAAAAAAGAACTACAAAACTTCTTCACCTACCAAGGGGCGGCTCAACTTTCACACAACTTCTCATTAAAATCACAACTCTTGGCCAAAATGAAGGTATCAGCCTATTCCAGTAATACAAGAAGACTGACAAAAGAACATGCTTTATTTTTTCAAAAGCTCCCATTGTGCTCCACTTTGCCAAGTTCCTTAGCTCCAGAGATCAAAGTAAATATATACACTACAGAACTGGCAGTGCTGTTGCTTAGATTTTGAAGTCATAGAATCCCCAAAAGAGTACCTATCTGTGCTCAAGAATTTCGGACTTCAACCTTGTGTTTGATTACTGCATCAAGGACTCCTGCTCAATTTCAATTATCTTGAACCCCACATTCAAATCTAATTTCAAATCTAACTGGATAGCAATTATTATTATCTTATTGGCAACACACAGGCTAAGGCTTGATGGATTTTGGTTCCATCTACAGTTCTGTCACAGATGCCTTGTATTTTCTTTACAAAATCACTTAATCTGTCAGTAAAGTGGGCACTGCACTTGCAGAAGGACTATCAGAAATACATTCTGAGGACAATATTATGAAATAAGAGACTGGATACTGCATACTGGTTATGAGAAATGAAACTTACGAGACACAGACAGAGTTTGCAATTTTTTTTGGCAGGAATCATTAAATTTAGTGTCCCACAAAACTGCAGTTTCCTCGGAAGATCTGTTAACTTTCTCACACCAGTGTTCTGACAATCAGCCAGCTAAAACTGGTATTTCAAATTTAAAACTGGTATTTGAGTGAATTGTTCATTGCAGTGAACAGAGTTTAAGTCACTCTGGTAACTGGCTGATGCAACTGCATCACCTGGGATGAAATATTTAAACTGGGTGTTTCAGCCAGACAGTAGCTTCTTTCCTCTCTCAAAGGGAAAGGGAGCTGAAAGGGAGCTGTGCAACAGCTTCAAACCACAGGCAGTAAAAAGCACAGCTAGATACTAACACAGCAAGAGCCTGGAGACAAACTGTTTTCTCTGTCTGGCTGAACAGGACACAGACAAACAGGACAAAGCACAAGAAAAGCAGAGAGGAGAAACTGTGAACTAAAGGTTTTCTTTCTGTAACCATCTTCCAATACCCACAAATAGAGAACACTTCACCACCACGTGAGAAGACTACAAATAAAATACCCTCCTGGTAACTGCCAGCAAATTTGATTCAAACCATTCCAGACTTGTTGGAAATGCTGTTGGCACGCTGGCCACCAGCAATACGAATGTGCTCTCTGAAGATACTTGAAGTTGAATGTGGCGGCCATGAAGACTTGCAAAAAATGTATTTATCCAGATACATACATCAACATAATTTTAAGGATAGCATCCCTCAGAATGTTAAAAAATGGACACATTCAGTCATGGTTCAACTTAAAAAGAGAGAAACAGGCAAGGAGATCTAAATACAGAACTTCAGAAATACTCTGTGACACACCACTATAGACTGTGACACTTTCTGTTGTCCAGATTAGACTGTCCCAAAGTATTCTGAAGCTCAGAAATTAATCAATGCACACATTTTTATTTATTTATTTGTTTGTTTATTTGTGTAAATAAAGCTTCCTATAAGCTTCCTAAATTTGGGATAATGTTAGACAGAACCAGAATACTTGCACATGCAACTTTGAGCTTTCTAATATGCAAGTTGTGTATGCAACTTATGGGGGTATCCAGTTTATGGGGGCACAGCATTACTAGCAGTGTATCCTGAACTGCTGAGTGTTGCCATAGTCAAGCTGATTTGGATACTTAGGGGAATTAAAAAGTGATTTGTTGTTTACTCTGAAGAAAACATCCTTATCTCTCTTTACCTATGTAACATCTCTCCTTCAGTGAGAAAACAAGGCTTCATTTCACGATACTGTTTCAGAGAGCAGACTGCGGAGATGGTACAGTGTTTTGCATAAAGTTGAAGCCAAGATGTGTCACCTAAAGCTTACAGAAGTCCCAATGGTCAAATGAAAAATGTTTATGCTTCATTGCTTCAGAACACAACCTCCTTCTTGCCATGGTGCCTGCAAAGAAGGCTGTTCTCTGGAAGGTCTAAATGATTCTGTAAATCATGTCTGACCATGGACAAAAATCTTTATTTAAGGTGTACTATCACGCAATTTTGACACAGCTGCAATCCTATCTACGAATCCAGTTGTGTAGAAGTATGTTCATATAATTTCTGCTATGAATTGATCTTAGTGTTCAGTTCTGTTCCTCTTCCCACTTCATCCCCTAAAAGAGGTGGCAGAGGGAAGCCTCAAATTTAGGGTCCTAGCAGCAGCTTTACAGACAAACTTAGTCTTAATGAAGACTCAGTGGAAAAATATGGAAATAGGTATTGCCAAAAACTATTCTTTCTACATCATCTCCCTAAATTTTAGGTGAAAGTGTGAATAAGGTTTTGCTTTAAGGTTGAGGTTAGCATGGCTATGGCAGTAACACTGCAATTTTTCACCTCCGACAGAGCAAACCCATACCAGCAAAACTGAAAGCTACATATAATCAAGACTTAGCTGTTACCTGCATACATTTCCCTTGTACATGAAAGGGGAAATGCTGAAATGCTGCCTGTTTCAGTGAACAGTGTGAAAACAGGGAGTTCTTAAGTGAAACCACACTCATTCACCTCCCAGGGCATATCAATTCTAATGGCTACGCTACAAACACATACTCTTTGTTATTTTTTTTGCAATTGACATCTGGAAACATCAAAAAGATCTTCACTAACACTTCCCAGATGTTTTAAGGGATTAAGAATAGACAGTTACTAGATGTTTTCTTTGAGATATGCAAGTCTTCACCAGTAAATTACAAGGTTATGTGTTTCCTTTCACTGTCCCAGAGTGTGCATTTTTAATTATAACATTGATTGTTGGAAGTTAATTGAAATGCCCAAATATTCTCCCCCTCCCTTCTACTACAAATTCTCACATTTTTGTCTTGTGTTGTAATAACATCCAGCACACCTGTATAAATATAGTATGTGCATATGTGCACATGATGGATTTCCTTCAGAAAGGGTAAGTTGCAGGTGTTGAGATTAAAATTAGTGTCCTTCAAGATTTTTCTTCTAGAAATCAACATTTACACAATGCTATGCATAAAACAGGCTTTTCCCCACATGCATATATATACTGCCATAATAAAATCCCATTATCAAAGCTATTTAATATTCAAAACATCATTTGGAGCTATTGACATTACAAATTAATTTAATTGAGGAGCTGAGAAAAACAAACAAAAGGCTAGAATGATAACCATAACCAAGAGAGCATATTTATCAAGAAAAAGCAAAACTGATATACCCTAAGGAATATTCAGAACTGCCAAATTTATGGCCTCTCACTACTGTTTATTGAATGTACACCACATAGGCTACAGATTTCTCACACTTCATACCTTTTTTCCCCATTCATACTCATTTATGAACATACAAGGAGTAGAAGACTGAAGATCTGCTGCGCTTAATACTGACAGACAGCAAGTCTGATATATTTGAGAGCCCTTTCCATGGTCTCAGAAAAGTCTGTTTAGTTTTCTTTTAAAGACCTCTTGTAAACACTCAACACATAGATGATTACTTTTAGGTGACTAAGTGCAACGTCCCTTATCTTATCTCAACATGACCATTACCAACCACAGACTTATCTAATGGCAAAACATGTGTGGGAATTCTGCCAGCAACTGCACAGCTACCAGCCACACAAATGTATTACCTTGTTACATTTTCAAGTAAGAGAAACTTTTTAGACACAAGCATGCTATAGCACTTGTTTTCCGTGTTTGGAGAATAATGGATCTATAATCACATGGCAGTGAACACAAGTAATATCTGTACAGAGGATTAGTCAGCACAGATTGTTTGTTCAAAGGATGTTATGAAAAAATGGAAACATTAGAGCACTACTGAAGTTTATCTCAATTGAGTGTTCACCATTCAAAGAAGGGGGAAAAAAAATCAATCTTCGGTAGATTTCATGATTGGTCAGCAAAGAAAGAAGGAACCATTTAAAAAAAATGTGCCTGGCCCTATTGCAGGGCCAGGTATGTTGCAACAATCCTAAATTTTCACAGAAGCAGCCAGTCATTCTCTAAAGCAAAGTGTCAGCTCACAGCTGCATGATATAGCAGCACCATTCCTGCATGGCTGCTTGTGTTTACACTTCCATTCTGAGAAGAAAGTTGGAAGAGATCAGGAATAGTCTAGACAAATAACAAGACATTGATACGCAAGAAATATGACTGATCAAATAAGAGGAACAGGGACCAGATAGGCAGAACTTTTTCCTGTAGCATTGGGCAAATGTGCATAAGCAATCCAGAAGATGAAAACCCACTGTTCAAATTTTTATAAGCTAGTTCCAACTATTAGGATAAATTTAGATAATTTGCACATGAAAAAAATCACTTTCCAAAATACACTGGCTGTTGAAGACTCATGTTTGGAACACTTCGTCTTTATTATGCAGAGTCAGCTAAACGAACTATTAAGTCGAAATCAATTTTTTAGTCTATGTTCACCTGTTTGGATGTACAGGAATAGAACAGTCTAAAGAACAACAGGAAAAATAATCTTTAAATAGCATTCTTTCAAAATTTAAAAATTAAAATACATTCACCTTCACAGAAAGCCAAGTTACAATACTCATCAGATGGGTTTAGAGTTCAGCATTTTAATTATTTTCAAAATCAGCATTATTTACTTTCTGGCATAATTATGTAGATATGGAGTTTTTTTTTTAGATACACCTATGACTGAAGTTCCTCATGCATTTATGATAAAGTGTTAAACCCAGTCAGAAGTAAAGGATGAACTACCCTCCCAGGTACAGAAGAGAGAATTTAGGAGTCACATCAGTTTATCTGTTGTCCCCAAAGCAAATTTAGTTACATATTAGAAATTACAAATTGGGGTAATTATTCTCTACAGTAAAAGTTAACTACATTAACAAACATTAAATTATTTTAGACATACTTTTTATATGTCTAAACATACACTCTTTATATGTTGCTTTATAATGACTATACTACAATGAAATTCATTTAATTGTTAAAATCACAGATACTACAATGAACTAGTAGCTGTATTTGAGTGTCACAGAAAACAGATGGGCCCTAAGACTTATTCTGTATCCTGAATTTTTTTACTTTATTCTCTCCTTCTTTGTGACTTTTTCATTAATGATCATGCATTCTACAGCTGTCACTTCCCATAGCACTTGCCTTATTTAGTGTCATACTTTTCCATTCAGAACTGAGAAGGAAATGTTCACTGTGCACTATGATAAATATAACAAGGTATATTTCAAATCAAGAAAAGTTTGTGGGTAGCAAAGAGACAACAATTTCAATATGCAAACTACAAAATTGCCATTGGGAAAGGGTATTTCCTGGGTTATGGCTGCTTTGCTTTTCTTTCTGGACTACAGTTTTCTGGCAAACCTCGATTATATTCTCAACATCTTTCTAGATAAAAATGTCTTTTCTAGGGACCAATGGCATTTTGATGCAGAAAGGACAGTTACACACAGCAGGGGATTACTATTTCCTAGTATTTCTAATCCTAATAACTCTGTCATCAGTGCAGGACTACCACAAGATGTAAAAACAAAAAATTAGGCACTGTGTTAAACTGTCATCCTTACCGTACTTCTCTAATAGGAGGGAACAGGTAATTTCAAGATGATCCTTGAAGCAAACAAAATATTATGTTGGGGTTTATGCACAGCACATATAACTGCCTGCTGAATACCCAGACGTGCATATTATAAACACATAAAAGCCAACAGAAGGTTGGGAAAGTATGTCAAAGGAACTTAGCTCTCTTGACTCAGACCAAAGCAACTAAAGTCCTTCTTCCTTATTAATGGTGACAGATACAGCTGAGGTAACACAGTGGTCAAGTTAACAGGCATATGATAAATATAAGACTCTAAGCATCCTTCTCTACTGCACATCTTAGATGGCATTGGAGGTGGGGGAGGGAACAACTTAAAAAATTAGGGAAGAAATCACAAGTAAGAAAATGTTTATCTGAAGAATCTGTTCAGTGAATCCAGAAAGCATCTCTGTAAAGAGAACCAAAGCACCTCACAAAAAGACAAAAGCTTCATATAGATTTATTTTTACTGTGAAATCTGGTTGGGTTTAAAAGTCTCTCACAGTACAAAAAGAATTTCAAACTTGAAGCTTCAAATGATATTGTCTCTAATAAAAAGATAGCATCATATCTGTATGGCAGATTTACTCTCTTCCTACCCAACCAACATGCTGGCAATGCACAGTACCTTTCTCTTGTCCACAGGTTTCTGAGGCAGTTGTGTTTGATTTTAATTTAAAGAGATGAAGACTGAGCAGCACTGGTAGCTAAGCCACGAGCTATGTTTGTTCTGGGACTTTCCACACCACAACTCCTAGTCCTGTTGGCACGTTCTCCTTATCTTCAGCAAGGAGGGCTTCCTGAGCAGTATTAGTGACATCATCTGTTAAACAAAAGAAAAGAGATTTAATACAAATCAGATTTGATTAACAGCTTTGATGGTAGCAATGCAATGGAACTATATTTACACGGGGTAACAAAATGCAACGGAATAAGGTATCATACGAAATTGCAACTGTGGCATCTTCTTTCCATAAAGAACACATATGCAATGGTGGCCTTTGCTGGATGGTCCTCAGCGAAAGCAGGATGGAAGCTGCTAAGCTCCTTGGCAATCAGATGAGGTCAATCCAGGCTGTTAACTCTGCCTTGTTGTCACTACATTTGTATTCCATTTCAACACAAGTTACTGGGTTTTGGGATACAGGCCTAAATTGTCATGGTGGTCACCTATAAATTGTCACATACAGATTGGCCACTGCTGTGAATCTTTATAAATACCAAAAATATACCTACATAAGGAAGTTAGCATGTGTCATATTGAAAGGAGGACAAGACTGAATTTTAGAAAACCTGAATTATGTTCTTGAAGGCAATGATCACAATTTTCTCTCCGAAAACAAACAATCAAAAGACAATGGACAAGGCCCTGATATTGTCTTACTTCATATTTCTTTATAATATTTCAGCATATTTCGATCACAAGGGGAAACAACAGAAGCATTTGTATTTTTGTTGATGTTCACTGCATGTTAATTTTAATTGATATTTCCCATGCACAGAAAAATTTACAGAAATAAAATTACCATTATGGAGACATCTTTATGGAAAATATCACTCTGAAAGCTTAATGACTGGAAGAAATTCAAGTTCTTTAATGAGTATCATCTCCCTCAGTTTTCCTCGAGTCTCTAAACACCTTTAAGTGCACCTTTATTTACACTGCAGAGTGAAAACAGAGTGAAGTCCCCTCATTACTAAATCTTTTCATGTTATACCCTTTGTATTAGAGATTAAGGACAAGTGAATTGAACAAGGCAAATAGATTTCAGCACTGTCTTAAGCAGACATGGCCCTTTGGGTGTCTCCAAGGCAGAGGGCTGGCAGACATGACACAGAACAGGTCAAACTCTGCCTTTTGGGCAAGAGAGCTGGAAGCCAGACAGAATACCACATATGAACAGCACTGAAACATGATGGATATAACATGTGCAATGTTCAAATCTTCACAAAATAGCTGTATTTCATATAAAAAACATTAGAATTGCATCCAACAGTACCAGTCCCAAAAAAGTAACTTCTAAACCACTTCCCTTGCTGGGAAATACTGTATTTCTCTCCAGGGGTTTCTTTAAGGTGACACAATGGATTCTGTTGTTAGTGGCTTAAAACCTAAATCCTCAGGGAATTTACTAGCTTATTTGTTCAATAAAGACAGGCATCTAGGTAATATTTAATGGAGAAAGGAAATCTGCATACTCATTTCCTTAGGGCCAAATTCACTGCTGCGAGAAATACTTTTGAAAAGGATGAAAGTACAGCTAGGGCCAGATCATGGCAGAAGATCAAAGTGCTGAAACAGCTTAGTTGGCATATTTAAGTAGCGCAAAACACTGGAAAAGAGGAATTCAATTTATTTATATAGTAACAAATCTCCTCAGGCCAAGTGCCTCTGTTTTTTATGACGTCAGGTATGTCTCACTTCAACATGTCTTAATCATCCTTTTTGAGCTGCCCTGTTGTTAAATATTACAACACTGTTATTCCACATAAAACATTTTGCTGCCTTCAGTTAGAAATCTGAATACATTTGAATAAAAGGGAAAGAGAAAGTTTCCCCAAATTATGCAAGAATTTACTTGTAAAAGGTAAGTAAAGACAGCAATCAGGCCAATAAGATGGTAATAAAACAGACCAAGTCTTGAGACAAGACTCAAAAGGACAGAAAAAGACAAAAAAGCACAGCTCCAAATTCAAAAGTTATCAGGGTAATTTCTCTACATTGAATAATGTACTTATCTTTTAGCATATCTACTAATTCTGCAATACCAATTCTTCTGAAGGGTAAGTTATTAGATCCTAAAAAGCTTATAGTTAAGATTAATAGTTTTATTTGAATTCTCCAGTAAATTTGGAAATAAAAACTATCTTAATAATACTTTTGGCCAGCTGGCCACACTACATAACAAGAACAGAGTTTACAGAAGTTTTGAGAGAAGAATGAAACAGAGATCTAGAACCTGTGTAAGTTACAGTAATAAGAGCATATAAAAAGTTGTAGAGTAACATGACAATATCTACTTCTGAAAGTGGATGTTTCAGTAGCGTAACATACCAGTGAGATTAAAAAAGAAGATTAATTGGAAATAAATCTTGCAAAAACTGGGGCAAATTTGAAACATTTAATTATGCCAGTCAGTACAAGTTGTTAGAGTGCTATTCACAACGAATTACCAGCAACCCCTGGAAAACTACAACCTAGTAATCCTTCAGTAATCTTCCTATAGCTTCTTAAAAGACATGGTAATACAAAAATAACTTAAAATAATTGGATACTTAATTTCTCATTTCCAGTAACTGCTAAGCTAAATCTATTTCTAATGGTGGAGAGGAAGGATAAAGAGGGGAAGCTATTACTGTAGAAATCTATCTGTTAATCTACAAACAAATAGAGCATACACTACAGCTGTTCAAATTCATTCAGAATTCAGAATATACCACACACACCAAAAGAACCTCAAAGAACCAAAACTATGACAGAAATAATTTGACAGATGAGCTGATATTTGATACATTACTAATTTCACTCAGTGCAATGAAGTCACGAACATGTTCATATCCTGTATGACATGCTAAATAAAGTTGATTCAGTTATGTTCTTTATCAAATCATGGCTCTGTAGGCAAAATGCAATGTTATAAAAATGAAGGGTTTTCTCTGTTTACATGACAATGACTTGCAACACTTGTCAACACTTCCCAAATAGTTAGGAAAGGCTGGGAAGCATTCAAGATTGTTTGTTCAGGTTTTTAATCACAAACTTTGGATATATAGAATCTTTGGTGAAAGTTCTGTTTCTCGCACTTTTACGTTCATCATGTCAGGTAGCATTGCATCTTGAAAGCAAGACAAGTTGAAAGGTAAGAGAGTAAACACTGATGCCAGCCTCCACCCTTTCCTTGAGATTCCCAAAACAGGTAAAGCACTCAGGTTCTCAGAGATTTTAGCCAGATCTGTTCACATGGGACATCTTAGTCCATTTCAGCTCTTAAACACAGTGCATTACTTATAGAAGGTTTAAAAAATAACTACTAAGATGGACAGATATCTTAGATTTCTTCTTGGAAAGCAGAACAGCTGAGGACCATTCCTCTGACAATTGGGGTAATGTTGTGTACAGTCCACACATGCAGGGTCTGTGGACTGAAGAGGTGAGGTGGGGATCTCAAAAGAACACCTTGTTCTGTAGAAGAGTGGTACTAAACCTTCCTTCTGTCCTGCACACCTCACATAGGAACAGGCAGGGTCCAACTGTAATCCTCAGAGCAGAAAAAAGACCAATCACATCCTTGGCATATGGTAACAGAAAAACAGTTTCCCTGAATGTTTTGGAAGCCCTCCCTTTGTCCTTGTACAGCTGATCCACATTTTGAAGACTTTTGAAAACAAGGCTTTTTGGCTTTAAAATGACTAAGCATAAAACAAGACTGACCCAAATAAAAGGCAATTTCTTTGGGAAAACAGTGCGGAACACATCTGTGAGTTCTCTGCAGTAGTTGCTAGAAATTTCAGTTGGCAAATGCTTTGTAATGGGAATATGTACATTACCGCTGGCTTTTTGTCAGAAGTTATTCTAATCAACAGCTAGAGGAGGGAGGGAAAGGGTTCTTCCGTACAACCAAATGTTCAAGGATTAAAAAGGCATACTTCTTTAAAAAAAAAAAAAAAACTACGACATTTTATCATGCTGCCTTGTATTCTACTCTAAAGCTTTCTATCCATAATATTATTATCCATAATATATTTATCCATAATATCCATAAATATTATTATTTGATTTACAACTGTTCAGTAAGAGATCTATTTGTCAGGCATCCAAAATACATGCAAAAAGACTGCATCTTCCCCTTCTTGGCCCTGCCCCTTGATTTCTAAGACTGTGATACCTACTTTGGTACCAGATTCCCTGGGATTTCCAACAAAGCAAAACCTTTATTTACACATAAATAACCGTGGCACAGATGCAGCCCTTCATGAATGAGACTTAACATTTCAACAGCCAGAACATGCCAGCAACAACATACTCCACTTGCTCTCTCCTTTACCCATTCAGTCTCTGCCTAATACACAGCATTACAACCAGAAATGTGCTGCCTTCTGCTATGGCTGCACCAAAAGCAGATTGGGACAAAAGAAAAAACAAGGAGAAAAAAAAATATAAGAAGAAGAAAAAAAAGAGGTATTTAAAACAGTCCCCTGAAAGCAAAGACACTCTAAAGAGGGGCTTCAGTGCGAATGCCTCATGGCCCATGGAAGAAAGAGCACAGATCATGCCCTTTCAACACAAAGAATTGTCAGCAGGAAAATACTGTGGCATGACCTTTATAGACCACTCTACATATGCTGAGCAACACACACTTTGCAAAATGTGCAACCACCATCCCCATTCTTTATATAGTGAACAAACTTAAGAGTGTGAAAGGACTTCAGAAACTTTCTCTTACTTCTTACTTTTAATATCACCTTTGAAATTAATATAGCAGAAATCAAAGACATGATAAGCAGTGAGTTCTTGCCTACAAATATTCCAGGGAATACTGATGAAAAATTTCCTGGTGGATGGATTTTGATGGACAAAACACAGAACCTTTATTTGGATACTAGAACCAATGACAGATATAAAAGCAGTCATTCACTTGCCTGCCTCCTTTATGTTACATCTTGCTGTTTTGGCATCCCCATAATAGGGAACCCTTTGGGATCATTTGAACTTTTGTCAGCAGCAATGGTGGACTACCAAATTAGGTCAACAATTCAAATTTCTTTCCGTGTTGTTCTTTTTGCCTTGCTACAGATTGCTATGCCACAATTCCCAGATGGAGGGCCTACCAATGACTGAAACAGTGCTTTCAGAGGAATTGGTATCATTCCTGACACCTTGCTGTTTTAATTGGATTGTCAATGCAAAGAAAAATCTTCCTATTCTTTCCCTTTTTCTCTGAAGTAGGAGGCAATAGGAATTCTTGAGCATGTGTTTCAGAAGATTGTGAGTGTGACTTGCTTGTACCTTTGATTTAAAACCGTAAAACACATTTGCAAAGTAAGTTAGTTACACTGTTTTACTAGATTTTATGTGACAAAACAGAGTGCAAACCACAGGACAGGGTTGCCTTTGCATGCAGAACTAGGCAAATCTATATCCTCTGTGTTACACCGTGCTTATGTGTAATAGTTATACAAAAACTTTCTCAATAAGTAATGACCGCGATGAAGTAGCAACTGGGGGGAAAGCTATCCATGTGCAATTATGTCCTTTAAGCCCACCAATAATTAATAATTAACTAATAAATTTATGAATGGCATTCTGTATTCATTAAATATCAAACACACTAAAGGTTTTAAAAAACAGATTCAGTGGGCTTTCAGTGGGAATGGCCAGAGACTACACAGCCTTACCAACACTAAATCTTTTTATACTTTTTAAAAAAAACAGAAAAAACCAATCTGTCAACATAAAATGTTTTCCCCAAAACAGATTTCCTTGCTGAAGGCTAAGACTGGTGACACTTCTCAGCCTGTTTTAAAATGTTTGTGGGTTCTTTTGTTCTCAGGTCTGTCAAAGGAGCCAACCTGCTCCCTGGAGGCTCTCCCCTCCAACACTCTTTCTCTCATACAAAATAAGCTTCTAGACAGGTTCCATACAGAAAAAGAGGTCTTAGGCTACTCAGACCTTAAAAAATAGACTATTCTTTTACGTTAACATAAATTTTTATGTTACCACAGGATTTATACAAATGCAAGAGAGATGGGAACACCAAAGTTTTATATAATCCTGCATACAGCATCATCTCACAAAGTATAAAATTGGGGGGTCTAACACTTCAGTAGGAGCAGTGTCAAGTGCATTAAGATACTTTAAGGAATATTCTTTTCTTTACACAGTCTTAAATACCAGTGAGTTTTGAGAGCTTTTAAGATCAAAATAATGCTCTTCAACATACTCTCTTTTGTCTTTTCTGACTGATGAACAGATCCGGAGAGAGCTTCCAGCCACACACAGCCTTCAAAAACAGTTCTGTGTAACTCTCACCCCTTGGCTTGACACCTCTTGCTCTGTGTGCCTGTGCTAGAGCAGCAGGGAGTCCAGCTCTGTAGGCTCCCCACTGGAATGGGACAAGAATTAAGGGAGATGTTGTGCCATTGGTCTGTACTGGCAATGCTTTGCTTCCAGATCAGTTTCAAGCTGCTGAGTACCAATTTTTGTTCCCTGGACTTATCCAGCAAAGTTATTTTGTCTTGCTCTTACACAGCTGGTGCAACGAAGGCTAAAATGACCATTTTTCTTCCCTACTCCCACACACAGTGTCCAGTGCTGCCTTATCAAAGTGATGTAAGATCACCAACTCACTCTCTTCTTCAGTATTTCAGATACTAGAGATTTTTCATTTTTAAAGCCTGAACAAGGATTCTTCATACATCTGTCACTGGCAAAACAATTACATGTATTTGCATGCCCAAAGTCCTTCACACAATGGACAAGCAAAAGTTACACCATCCAAAAAGAACTCCTATTTCTTCAATGGTGCTCCACAGGGCCTAGTATTTATAAAATGTAAGTCCAGTGCAAGATCTACTGGGCTATTCAGGCTTTTTAGCTTCTCTCACATGTGACCTGTTTATTTGCTGTTCATGCAGTATATAAATATGTATAACATTCATTTTACATTTACATGAGTACAAGCAAATACATACCTCGCTCCATAAAGAAAAAACTGCATTCCTAAGTCTGAACAACCTGAAATCTTCTTCCTCTATCTTAACTGAAAATCCTTTAAGCAAATGCACTTTTGCTTATGCAAATACACTTATTAACTTTTACATGATTAATTAAAATTAATAAATTTTCACATCAGCATTTTTAATGAGTCTAAAAATTGCCAAATGTGACCATTGCAACAAATAATAGTGTTCACTTTTAATTTCCTTGGGTACTTTCAGAAATCTGCACTGCAGCATAACAGTGACACTTCATTATATGTGTTTTATTTTTCAGAGGTTTTGACAAACTACTCACAAAACTCTTCTTGCAGCTCGATGGCAGTCCTTCCCTTTATAGGCCAGATCCTTAGAGCTACCAGAAATCTTAAAATATGTTTTTCAATAAAGGAAGAGTTGAAATGAGAAGATTTAAAATTTCAACCCAAATGAAAGCCAAGTCCTGTGCCAAGGATCTTTGCCAGCTGGAATTTGGTATAGTGAAAAACTGGAAAAATATAAGCTTTTGCTTTACACTGTTACAAAATCTTACAGGATCAAACACTCATCCCTTTAATTTTTTTCATTCATTTTAGACAAATTCCTGGCTTTAGGGGCTGCTCTGTTTACAAACACTTGTAACTCAATAATTTGTGGGAAGTTAGTTCAAAAAAAGGCAGATCAGTATATAAACAGATCAAATATCTGTAAATCTGAAATATATTCTGCTTGAACAGCATAAAATTATCTGTCAAGAGGGGGGAGATGTCAAAGATCCATCACAGAGACAGTCCACCACGATGCCACTATCTCTATTTCTGTATGTATATTCCTAAGAACAGATGTGTATGCATACAATAAGCCATATCAAAAGTTAAAAGTAACATTAAGCTGGGGGAAATTTGATTTTTAAATTTCACCAGTGGCTTTTCCTATTACTCTTTTTGCTTTCTAAACACAGCCCTCTTAATTTTGAATCAGTGTTGCAGGCTCAACTAGCACATACTCTGAAATACAGGTAGCCAAAGATAAGGTCATTTGACACCCTGTCTTCAGACACGTTATCAACCCTCCATCCCAGCTCCTTCCTCTCTGTCCCTTAACACATATATCCCCATCTTCCTTTTTATTATTGACACACACTGCCTATCATAAGATTAATAAAGCAAGAAACAAAACGAATCATTTACATCAAATCTGCAGCTTCACTGAACGCCTCACCCGAGCGTAACTGCGCAGGTCATGGCTGGTGCTCCTCCTTTGCAGGCAGCGGATGCCAAGGGAAGAGGTTTACACAAGGTCACCCAGTGAGTCAGCAACAAACCGAGGAAAGGACTCGAGGCAGCCCAGCCTTGTGCTCCATGTCAGCAGCAGCTCAGCCTCGGCAGGAAACCTGCACTCCCAACCCCACAGCATCCATTAGCTCTGCTAAGGCACAAACTGAGCAACCTCCGTGACCTCAGGTTTGCAGCCTATGAGTAGTAAAT
Organism: Monarcha castaneiventris obscurior; assembly: GCA_026261815.1. Lineage (NCBI taxonomy): Eukaryota > Metazoa > Chordata > Aves > Passeriformes > Monarchidae > Monarcha > Monarcha castaneiventris. The sequence continues at coordinate 10,520,860 of JAMPIT010000433.1, read as the reverse complement.
GCCTCAGTTCTAGCAGCAAAGTTACAAATGCCTCCACTTTCTCTATGAAGCACACAAGTTGCTGTGCGCACAATAAAGATTTCAGAATGATAATAAAAATGACACGAGCTTGTACGTCTGCAAAAATTCCATGCTTCTCAGTGCTCTCTTGCAGATTTTGACAAAGACTTAACATTTAATAAGTATCAGAATCCAGATAGCCTATTATTCCACCTACTCATAAATGGGATATTTTTCTGTTCAGAGACAGCACATTAAGTGACTCGCAGGAGGAGATGGTAAAAGTTTCCTTCTCCCAGAAACCTCAGCAAGTTCAATTAAACAATGACAAGCGTAACAGCTTGAAACAGGCACTGTTTGATACAAAGACATCACTATCTTTCAGTAAAGGACCTCATGCTAGTTTTACATGAACAAAGAGCTGCTTCCAATTAAAATCATAGTAATGGGGGATGGGAGGAAAAAAAATCAACCCAAATGCTCTCCATGTACTTGCCTTTATAGAACAATTACCCAGAGATGAAGGGACATCCTTCTCCAGCCATTTTGCCGAGAGCACTGTAAGGGAGTGCTGTAATATGTAAGCATGATGGCTGCTAAATTCTAGTTCTCTGTTAATTCCAGTCCAGTTATTTACCCAGCTGAATTAATCAGAGGTCTCTGCTGTGAGAATTTCATGTCTGATAATGGCACACTTCACAACATCCATAATTTTACAGCTGTTACTGAAAATGCATTTTCCAGTCCAGAAGTATTTAGCTATTCAGAGATGCAAAGAGATAGTGCGATTTCTTAAAATAGGCAACCAATATATGTTTCTAAGTGCAACTTATCTACCACAGAGTTTTCAGTCCCTAAGACTGAACACTACCTGTCCCAGTTACTCCTATGCACAGGAAGGGCAAAGGCTTTTGACATTCTCGGTTCTTCAACATAATTAATTTTCCACTAGCAGCACCAAAGCCGCACCTCACATGTCAAAAGGAAAGCCCAAGACTACTGATACAAAACCTGCAAATTCAATATATGTTTCTTTTAACATACAAGGTTATATTCTTCCTCTGCTCCATCTCCTCTCCCATTTTCCCATTCTACAGAGAATGAACTCTCTTTTTCCTATTGGAGACAATACGTCACCACTTCTTCCTATCCTCCTCATCTCATTAATATTTTTGTATGCCATGAGTACTAAATACGTTTTTACCTTGTAGAGATGTTCTGGCTGACATATATCTAATTAAAGTCAGAACAGGTCTTCTTAAATCAGCATAAGCTGGCCTTTGAAGGTGGCCTCTTGTGTTTCAGACCTGATTAAAAGGCTGCATGCCTGAGACCTTGACTAACTCTTCCACGGGCATCAGTTGTATTTAACAAAGGCTAGGTGGGTGCCCCTGCCTGCAGACCTTGCCTTGCCAGTATATAAAGTCACTGAGCTCTCTTGAGGAATAAACATCTATAACCAGAACTGGGAAAAATATGTTGGAGCAATTTTGGTCATTAATGAACAGAAAGACAGGAATCCACTGAGCTGTATTTTGACAGAGCTTCGCCTCCACTATTACATCATCAAATTCTGCTTCCAGCCTCCCCAGCAAGAGCTGAAAATATCAGCTGAAAATCTGAGTGTCCTCAAATTATGGCTGCCATGGCCTTCTCAAGATACATTACAGAAACTAATCTTGTTCCACTAAGAAAATTAAAAGTAGAAACGCATGTCCCAAAGCCTGGTGTCTGAAATAATTTTTCCTTCCTCTCCTCACACATTTCTCTCCTGTATATATATATATATATATAAATTCACATACACACAGCAATACATATGCTATACACCAAAACAGGATGCTGTCATTAACTGACACAGCCAGAAATGGCTGCAGATTTGGCAGGAAAAGTTCACTTCTGGGATGCATAACACCCTGGTCTGAGCCTCAGACACAGCGACCCCACCAAAGCATTATGCTGGTGTTCACCAAGGTCAGGAAGAACTTGCGCTGGAATGTGCAATATCCCAGTAAAACATCCATGTTCCACAGGGGTGACAGGGGGAGGAGGCAGCCTGAGGGGCTTTGTGCACACAGGACATACCCTGGTAGGGTGGGGGTCCTGCATTTGTTCCAATTCCTTCAGCACTTCAGAGACCTGTTCACAAACTACCCACCTTTCAAGAACATCAGTATGGAGGCCAGAAACAGACACAAACCTGCTTCTTACTTCCCACAAGGGAGTTTTCATTATTGTGACATATGCTGAGCTTAAAATCCTTGCTGCACTGACTGCATTAACAGAGCTCAGCTTACTTTACTTTGCCAGCTCATGAAGTTCAAATTCAGCATCCCTAACTGCAGCCAAGAGCTGTTCTGTCACTTCCACACCTGTGCAAAGTGAACTCCCCATTTAAAGTAAGTCCAGTTCCAAGAGAAATTTGCTTCAAGCCTTTTTCCTCCATAACAAGCTAATTTTAATATTAATATTCTAACATTATGTTACAAAATAGCAAGTGAAATTCTTTGCAACACCAAACATACTGTACCAAGTATTTTTTATTTACAATTAAGATGGTTTATGTCAAACAAAATTATCTGCAATACTAACTATCACCTGATCTGTTTTCCTGACAGTTAAAAAAATTATTTTATTTTTCACCTTCTTTATAATACCATTTTTCATGAAAAGCATAAAATAACCATAAAATCATAGAGCACTTTGGGTTGGAAGGAACCTGAAAGATCATCTTGGTCTAAGCATCCAGTCAAGGGCAGGGTCACCTTTCACCAGACCAGTTTGCTCAAAAAATTGGGCACTTACTTACTACCTCTAAGCGAAACATTAAAAAAAATTCTTTGTGTAGTTTCAACTTTGTTTTTTTGGGTTTTTCTTCCTCTGGTTTTCCCACACTGGATAAATCATTTAGCTTTATACCAGCCTTTTTTTTACTGTGTATTTAAATAAGCTCCTCCCAGTAAATCAAGTTTCAGATGAAATAGGCTGCTGCTTGAGTCAGCAAAGATATGCTAGAAAAGAGAACTAACATATGCACGCTACTACATCAAAGTATCCATATTTATTAGGCACAATGGAACAGTAAAGGCAAGGAAAGTGCAACCATCAGCAGAAGTGCACGTTACTGATAAAATATATTGAAGAAGTCATGCAAAAGCTGGCTTATAGTGCTTATCTACACAGCAATAATTTATATATATATATGTGTGTGTGTGTGTGTGTGTTTAAATATATACATACACACATCCAAGATTTTTCTTTTACCAACATGGCAGTTCTTATACATTTTCTCTCTAAAACACACTAAGAATGTGTCATTTAGAAGTCCTTTAAGGGGTTAAAATGGGAAGATGCATACTTTGAACTTTTATTTCTGGCACAGATCTCCTCTGTTGAAAGGTAGGCCTATAAAGGACAAATGCTATGGACATTAGCATTTATGTGGTGATGTCCTAATTACCACTCTATGCCTACCATCTAAAGGTCACGTTGTTGGGTTCATTCTTTTTGTTTCAGCACAGCCCAAAGGCTTCTAAGGAAGCTGTTCACTAGGTTGCACGTATCCATTATGATTTAAAATCCAACAGACATGACAGTTCTTCATTTCCAAATATATCACTTCAAGAAAACCTGCACTAAATTTATTCCATCATACAGCCAATGTTCACCTAGAAGCTTTTTTAAATCCTTGTGGGATTTCCCACAATACTCTTTAACTAACATAAATTGTTTGCTGAAAGCACAGCAGCTGCTGTAAAACAAACAAAATTCAATTAAACTTTATACTAAAATATTGCTAAGTATGAAATATCACTGTATTTCAGATTGGATGAGTTCAAAGCTAATTAATTTCAGACCACTGAATACTTAACACAAAGGAGAACTTGTTTTTAAAATTTTAAAAAGTAACTTGACTAAGCTTTACTGGATATGGTATGTGTGACATAGCCATCTAATTATCACCAATTTTTAAATACCAAGCCAAGCAGCAGCATTTGGGAAAAAATAAAATTAGCCTATAAGATAATCCATACTTATTGGTACTGTATCACCACGAGGGTTACAGAAAGTAAATTATCACTTTATTTCACGAGATCCTCTGCCTGCTGTGCTGCAATAGGATACATTATCCCTTCCCATTTGGTTTTGATGTTTATAAAATATTATTTTGTACAGACACAAGCAAGTCATCACCATGTTTGCTGAGGGAGGAAAATGATTTACATAGACACAGCTAGGTTCTCCTATGCATACACTACTTGTTACTCTAAGGTCCATGAGACTTTGTAATTGTATTTGGAAATTTTAGTGCAATCTGCTCTAATTCCAGTCAGTAGGAATGAAATAAAATGGAAACCCCCTTAAACTGTTCTTTAGGATTGCATTAGACCTGAAGAATATCTCCAATTATTCTTGTTAAGTAACATATTTATTGAAAACTTTCTAAGTAGTATTTACATAATCTCAGTAACAAATTTTTGAAATTGAGAGAATTGATGATTAAACATTTACAACTGAGGTCTTTATTCACAACCAGCACCACAGGTTTCTAAGATATAAAAGGCACTTGATGAATCAGTAATGTGAATGCGTAAATCAACAAAAAATCCAGGTTAAAAGTTGATACATAATATTCCAATATAGCACAAAACATATCTTTACAAAACATACTATATTTGTAGCTTTTAAAAAAATAATAATGGTCTCCAAAATGAGGAAAGGATTAAAACAACATGAGCAAGTAATTTTTTTTTTTTTACAAACAAACATGAGCAGATAGAACAACTATTATTCAAGTCAGATCTTGTCTAAACTGCAAAAACAGGGTAACAAGTTATAAAACAGCTGGCTCCTGCTAATTACTATTTCTAGATTTATTGGATTTTAGCCTAATTAAGAAATCTAATTAAAGTCCAATCTACAGCACAGATGATAACTGTATTAAGCACAGCAGCTTGCTGGCTTTGTTGGACCTTTAGCACCTCTCGGTGAATGTCAACTGCAGGGCACCACTCTGGGCAAACATCCTGAGCCTCAGCCCTGTGCCCAAGGCAGCTCCCCAGCTCAGGGAGCACCTTCAGTGCCCTTTCCAACCCAGAAATCACCACCACTGCTCACAGCATCACACACAGCAGAGCATTTCTTAGAGAATTCAGGTAACTGTAAACCAACAAACACATCGGGCAAAGGCACTGAATATCTTTTTCATCAGTCCTAACACCAGCTTTCCCATTTCTCACCTGACTGCCAGTAGGGTGTAAGACACCAGATTGGAATTCCCTTCAAAGAAAGCCAAAATGAAGCCACGCATCAGTTTCCCTAGACTTCAGAGAAGCGTTTGACACTGTCTCCCACAGCATTCTAGTGGGGAAACTGGCTGCTCATGGCTTGGATGGGTGCACTGGAATAGTTGTCTGGGCCCAGAGAGTGGTGGTGAATGGAGCTACATCCAGCTGGGGCCAGTCACCAATGGAGTTCCTCAGGGCTCAGTACTAGGGAACTGGATTCCCATCTTTCAAGAATAAACCTCACATGTGATGCGATTCCCTTCATTACCTTCAGTCTAAAGTACTGCATTCAATTTTGTGCAGAAATAGGCCATTTAAGTCATCGAGATAGAGGCCACAAGAAGCAGCCTAAAAGGCATGGCTGAAAATAATTGGAATTGTTAACCTTGACTAAAAGAAAAGAGAGAAATGTTAAGAGTCTTTGTATCTGTAAAAGGTTGTAATCAAGAGAAAAATGAATAAAATCCTCACTGGGTTCACTGGGAAGCAGATGATAAAGGAGTAAGACGAGATTGATACTGTGAGGGAGAGGGGGAAACCAATAAAACTGGCTAACCTAGAAAGAAGCAGCCTAAAAAGACCTATTAAATCATTCTGAGAAGCCATCTCCATCAGGCAGGCAATTAAGAACAAGTTGAACAAATATATAGTGGTGCTTTATCTATCCATCCTACTGCTAAGAACAATGAACCAGTAATGTCCAAACCCATTTTTTATTCCTCTACAGATTTTTTCAGGGGGGCATGGGGTGGGGGGGAAGTGGTATGAATATATAAATTTATTTCTGCATGGCATGTCAGTTCTGTAAGAGTATTTCTCAAATGCCTCTCCACTAATTTAAGGGTCACTTAAATGCCAGGCTAAGATAATTTGATCATTTAGAGGACTCTCAAGGCATTCCAGAAGGGCTGTGATCTAATGTTCACTCCACTGGCCTTATCACCATACTTGCAGTATTTTTTGTGCATGCTTTAAACACAGCACTCTAGAGTAGGGCTTCTCTCTTTTTAAGGGGAAAAATCAGCCAGGGTACCAAATTCCAATCTAAACCACACATTGTCTCCTCAACGGTTTTAACAGTTTAGTTTATGATCAGATATCTTTAATCACCTGGGCTTGCACATCTTACACAAGAAATAAAATCTTGCTTTTCTAAAACAAGTAATCTAGAAGTATCCATTGAATTCAAATGTTAAGAATGTCTCAAAAACCAAACACCCCAAACAACTAGAAATCCTTGTTTATCCATTAAACTGTTACTAATAATCTCTGATTAAGATTCATCAAGAAATGTCATTATGTACCTCACACCTACAGAACTAAACTTTAAATCAGATTTAAATTTACCCCCTGAAGTAACTGTCGAATGAGGCAGAAAATCCACTATGTTTTCCTATCCTTGCATATGCTTTTTTGAATTCTATTAACATATAAATAACAGAACACCAGAACAACTGAGAACTACTTATTTATATTTTGATAAGCTGCCAATCAAGATGAAAACAGCATGGGCAAAGCAACCTTCTGAAAACAGCTGCACATGACATACAAAATACACACAAATTGATGTGCTCACATATCCTGGCACATTTTTAAGGAACCACTGAGTAACCAGTTAGGTGGGTGGGATACTTGTCTTTCTTTTTCCCTTCACATTTTTAATTCTAGTTTTTTTGACCGTACACCTTGCTCTGATACAAGACACCAACAGGTGGTAGGACTATTGCGTTTTTGTTTTCCGGGAAGTCTCTGGCAAGACTGAGCCTTCCTCATGTGACAGGCAGTCACCTCAAAGTTCACAGCTGATGTCAGGCAGGTTGGTGTTGAATACCTGCAGTGGGAAGCTACTAAATGAAAACAACTTGTTGACAATACTGATGTTGTATCAAATGTACTTTTTATTCTTATTCTTCACAGGAATATTTTATTCTTGTTCTTCACAGGAATATGCACAAAAAATACAGTTCTTCCACTGAATTTAACAACGCAGGGACCATTATGTCAGAGTTGTTAACCTCGTGTTAGTCATTTGGTTTGTATACCACCAGTCCCACCAGACCACAACAGCTGCAGTGGGCAGATCAAGAAGAACGCTCCTGGGGTAAATGCTGGATTCCTATATTTCTGTATAGGCTCCATCTGAACGAACCAGGTCTGGGTCAACTGATTATTTCAGTGCAAGGATCTGGGTAGGAAGATAAAGTCAAGTTTGCTATTATAGAGCCAGCTAAATAGTTAAAAATCAAAAGATTATTTTTATTCTTTTGGTATTACCAGTGTTCACATGCTTGGATAGCCATGAGGGTTAACAGTGTGCAGTGTTGTTGGACAGAATTCCTGGTTATCCAGGTGACAGGGTAGGATGACAGTACAGCTTGTCAGGACCTCACGAGTTCTCTATTTCAGCCTCCTGCTCAAGGGGGCAGCTCTGAGGTCTGACCAGATTGTTCAGGGATTTATTCAGTCTGTCCTGTAAACCTGCAAGGATGCAGACCTTCTACAGTGTATCCTCCAAGGCAACTAACACAGACTATACTTGCCTTCCTTTATTCCTTATTAATCTACTATATACTGGACCTGCAGTTACTGCAACCTAGCCCAAGAGAACACCCACAGACCAAACACAAATCACTTTGTTTCACTGACATTTTTTCATAATTACACTTGATCACGTTATCCTTCCATTTTAATTCACTAATTGAGTCAAAGGATAGGGGAGATGAGAAGACAAATAATACTATTTGTGTGAACACCTAGGTGGTGAACAACTATCACTTTTCACGCACTTCTGAAATACACCATAAACATTTTAACAAAACCAAATATTATAACATTTCTACAGCTTTATTGCTGAAAAAAACACCTTTGTCATAGGTCTTAGGGCAGATGGGTCAGAACTAGCTGTCACATCCTTCATCTGAATAGAAAAAAAGCAAATACGAATGAAGAAGAAAAAAAAGTACTGCTCCAGTGTAGCCACTTGAGACGTTATTCTAAAGCCTTGCAGATTAGCACAGACAATAAAGCTCATGAACATTTAATAGTTGGGCATCCACGAGCAGAGTGCAATGAGGAGGAGATAAGCACCCCACCAAAACAACTGCTACATATTTATTCCATCTCAATATGTAGTTCAACTCAAAAAGCATCTGCCTTATCATATAAAATCTTAAATGGTGGTGGGCCTATTGGCACAAGCATCAGCAGTGATTTTTCGTTACGTGTTCAAGGACAGTACACACAATCTGCTCTGCAAGTATCAGTTCATTATACAATAAATAATTGATCAGTATTCTACTGACTCCTCTATAATTATTTAAGCTTGTCAGCAGCGTAACTTCTGAGAAGAAAAAACCAAAAAAAAGACACATGCAGAGTTCTAATTTAACTGGCATTGCTCTGGAAATGGCAAAATTCCACTGGTTGAACAGAATACTTAAATGCTGTGTTTGTTCAACTAACTGCAAATTTCTACAGTCCAAGCACAGTAGCAAAACACAGAACACAAACTCCTGTTCACTACAAAGACTTGATAATACTCAAGACTTCCCAAAACCAAATCCTTTAGCACCCAGGACTGACCTGACATGTTGAGAAGTAGCACATTTGCTTGACAGATCTGCCTTTATAAAGCACATTTTGTGAGTGGATTAAGGACTTGAAAATTGTTGGTACTTTCATAAGTCATGCATTTTATCACGATAAATGAAAACAACAGAAAAATTCCATTGAAAGATCTGATTTTGTACCTTACCTGCTTTGCTCATGATTGACAAAGAAAATTAACATGAACTTTGCACTTTCTATGCTTCTTAAATATCAGTATTATTTACTGGCATTAGAAGGAAACACTGAATTCCAAACGGTTTTTTGCTCATTTTATGACACAGCTTGATTATGGCGTATCAGTCAGGTCACCATATTGATTTCTTTTTTATCTTTTATTATATACTCCTCTGTTTTACAAGTATATCTTATGACCACACTGCACTTCTGCCTGGAAGAATTGATCTGTGTTAAGGAAACCCATATTGTAAAACTGTTAATCAAACAACATGTTTCTCTATTAATATACATGAGGGAGAAGGGGGGATTTTGAGACACACTTGGGAATCAGAGACCCAACTGAAAAGAAGCAGGTAATTAATTCAGTCTTTAAAGCTATCTCCTCATTTACAAGAAACATTACGGAAGTAAAGCTCCTGATCTTGTGATCAACAAGGATGTACCACATGTAAAAGAAATTTGAGTACTTACTACTGACATTAATGCTTCCTCACTGACCAAAGCTAAGATTTTGGTCAACGGAATGTCTGAATTTGGATACTAAAACAACAGATATGGAGAAGCTGGACAAATAATGCAAATAATGTTGGCAGCACTTTGGTCTTCCTTAGTCTCTAAACTGCAGAGACAAAAATAAATAAACAAGCAATCAAGCTCTGTTTCTTTCTTATGGAGAGAATGGTAGAAACCTGTACCACCCCTACCAATACTGCAGCAGTAAAAACCACTCTGCCCAGACCGAAAAGGTTAATAATGTATAAGAACAGATACACAAAAAATAGAATGCTCACAGCTGGCATCTACAAGATCATCCCACATGGATACCAACTGTGGTACAGGCATCCAATTCCTTTATTTTCTTTCTTTTGCCACTGTGTTTCTGACACAAGCAAGAACAGCCTTTTAAACCAATAATCTCAAGAAATCCAAAATCAGACTTCAAAATAATTTGGAATATTAAAGGAAATTCCAGACATTGCCATTTGAAACATCAGGGCATGACTAGAAAGATGTAAGTTCTATCACATGAATGCAGATATTCAGCTGTCAACAAATCACAGATATATAAAGAATAGTGCTGTCAAAACAGCAAGTATGACAGTCAAATCACACAGCTGCATTTTCACACTAAATATATAGACTATATAGTATTTTTTTAAGATATGCAATGGATTTTAACAAACGCTGCACAGCATTGTTTTTTTGTAACTATAATACCACTTAAGGCAGCTTTCTCACATGAAGCTCTAAGTCAAATTAGTTTTCAAATTATAAGAAGAAAACTAATTTGAAGAGATCTCATTAAGAGATCCTAGAAATCAGAGGTCACACAATAAAGCCTAAGAGCTGTGAACTTAAGGAAATTATCTCACTTCCACAGTTATGCTAATAAATGCAAAAGAGACATTATAGGATGGTCAATACCTATCAAAAAATAAAAACCCACAAAAAAAGCAACATACCAAACAATAAAAAAAGGTTTGGAAGCACTTCAGAATGCAAATCCAAGGGATTCCCTTCCTTCCACCTGCCCCAGCCAAACTAACATTGCATCTTCACTATGAAGACATAAGCTGGAAAGGTACACAACAGGAATAAAAAAAAAACAATACAAAGGTAATCTTACATCATTTTTTTCAGATACGAACAGCTTGCAGATCTTTGTTGTCTGTGTATAACTTGCCAGAAGTCTTACTGCATTACTGCCCTTTACATGCAGACAGAAAGGGTAGAAGGAAATTACCAACATTCACTGAGAGTCATCACACAAGAAAGATCCCCTAGAAATTTTTCTGTCACTGCAAGTCAGAAGAATTCAATTTAGGATACTACATCTTAAAAAATCGACCAAAATCTGTGTAATATCCAAGTAACAGTCTGGTCAATTAAACTGTTGGCCCAAACACGAGCATTCAATGAACACCTGAAGAATTCCTGTCAAATATAAACCTTGGTAAACTTTACTGTAGGTGGGAGAACCAGACTTTTTTCTTCTGCGCATATTTTTCTAAATTACTCACAGATCCAACATCTGTATTGTTTATGCAATATGCAATAGTAGACAAGAGCACAGGCTGTTGAAGAACTTAAGCATAACCATAGTGGCTCAGACCAAGATCATCTAGTGTAGCATACTTTTTCTGACACTAACTGGGTACTAATCCAACAGCATATATCTTGGGATAAACATAAGAGCAAAGCAAATGAGGAAAAGCACGGCAAAATTATGGAAGAGCTCCCATGCAAGAAAAATGTGTGTAGAGCTCTTCAGCTCAGAAGAGAAGCAGTTTGGAGGATATTCATATGGATGTTTAAGAATCAACAGGCCATTCTCTTCTAGGAAGAAAGTACAGTAGGGTGTAGACTTAGAAAAAAAACCAAGGGAAGTGGCCTTTCAAGGAACAGGAAGCAATGTAATGAAAATAATTGAAAGGACCTGCTGCTCTAGAAATGTATATGATTTGAGAGGGAGAATGGACACATTTCTGCAGAAAAACAATCCAGTGATGGTTCCTAAGTACAAACAAACCACATTCAGTACACAAAACCACTAAGCTGCAAGAGCTGGAGAATGGAAGAGTAAGTAGGAAGCGTCTCATATACTTGTCCTGCCTTTAATTCTTTCTTATCCCAGACTCGGCTTACCAATGCCCAGGAACACCACATGTTAAGATAAAATTCATTATTACACAGTATAACTTCTCTTTAGTTATTACAAAAGCATATAAAAATGAGTCAGCTCAAGATTACAATGAAACTTAAGGTTTCTGATTCTTTGAAACATTATGGCTCTGGTCATTATCTGAGAGCAGGTATTAGACTAAGGATCTGTGCATTACAGCCAGTACTGCAAGAATGGGCTTCCAGTATTTTGCTGGTTCAGCTGCAAACATTCAGTGTTTTACTAAAGGAGAAAAAAAGGCAAAACAAAAACCCAGCAACCTCACCTTAACTTATGTCTTATTTTCCATAAATCTAATTATTTTAGTAAGATGTAAGTTATTGGATGACAGAGAGATTAGAAGAATATTTATGAGTTTTGTTTTAGAACACCTCATACAAATAAGAGTTTTACCAAGTGAAGTTTTAATTTTCTCTTAAAAGTACCACTTGAAAAAGACTGTGCTGACAGTTTCTTTCTGTTTCCAAGCAAACTCTTTATACAGTTTTTTCACTGGATAAGAATAGAGAACAAGCCTATTTCTAATTAAAAAAAAAAAAATAATGGACATTAAAGCACAGTTTGGGAAGACGAGGGATGAAATAACTACCTAAAGACTGGTTAGAATCTTTGTATTATCATGTCAAGTTGTCATGTTGAAATGCATAGAAAAAAAACACAAAAGGGAAAAGCAAAAGCAATTTGACAGTAATTTATACAGTGGATTTCTTAAAGCTGTAGGACTAACAAGTCCTGTTTGATACACTTTGTTTTTTCCACTCATACCTTGAGGCCTTTTTCTGAAGATCACTGGAACTACTTCTTAGTGAAAGCTTAAGAAAATTCTTAGCTAAGGAAAGGCATGATTTTTCTTCCTCCATGACATTTATCAGGGCTGTTCAGTTTTCTGAAAAATTCAGAACAGTTTAAAAACAATTCACATACCTAAATAATTATAATCAGCAAAATTACCATAAATCGCATCACCCAAAAATACAAGCTTTTATATAAATCACACTGTCTCATAGCTTCTCTCACTCTATTTCTATTGAAATCCTAAGCCTTAACACCTTGAAACTTCACTAGAAGAGGACTGAAGAGAGAAAAGCTGTGAAAAGCTGTTTGGGTTTTTTAATATACATATACATGTAAATATATAGATATCTTTTCCTGAAAGGTTCAACGAAACAAACAAACAAAAAAATAAAGAATAAGACATTGCTTATACTTTCTATGAGGAATCCTCTGAATAGGGAACTGAGGCAAAGAAAGAATTTAAAACCTCCCCAAGATTACACAAGTAGTCTGTGAAAGAACAAACTAGGACAATCCCTTTAAATCTCATCATCAACAACTGCTACTAATCTTATTATGAAAGCCTTACTTTTGTTTGAGGTGAAGCATAAATTTCTTATTTGCCTCAACTTTCCTCTCTTAATATCCCATTAGACTTTACAGTAAACACTACGTAAGAGTGTAAAGGTACTCAGAATCTGTCTCAGAAGTTGGCATGTTGAGGTTTTTTTTATCTGAAGATATCAATATATTTTATTTCTAACTACTTTTTCACATTATGAAAAAACTCACCCAATGACTATAAATTCTGTCTTTGGGACCAAAGTAAAATCTTAAGGCATACATTGGGATGACGTAGCATAACTTGCTGTCAAAATTAGAGAAGAACACTTCTAGCTCTCAAACCATTTTCATAGCAAAAAAAATCCAAAACTCAGAGCACATCTGAGGCTTAGTTCATTCCATTCTCTCTAATTTTTAACAATTAATTACAAAGATTTCATTATCTTTACAGAGGAGGATTATGGGCTACCACTGAAAAAACAAATTACTTGTATTTTCAACTCCACACCTGCTGACATATCATTAGATCATATCAATTTTTCATAAAAGTTTAGCTACTTCTTCAATATCATCTTTGCTAATACTTTTGCTTGCAGAATTGCACTTTTTCAAAAATAAAAGTCCCCAATCTTCCTGCACAACTTGCATCAACATTAAATAGACCATAAAGCAATAGAGATACAGCATCTCTGCTAAGTTGCCATTTAAGTTTCAGATACATTGATTTACAGGAATTGTATCTCCCACTATGTAAAAGACTCCTGAATCTGCAGTGGTGCTTGGAAGAAAATGTGGGGCTGGTGAAATAGCTAAAATCAAGGAGGATAGCATGAGAGAGCGAGCAGGCAAGGGTGTGAAGGTATCCTCCATTTAGAAAGGAGAGAAAGAAGAAAGTCCTCCTGGACAATCCTGTGAGAGCCAGCAAACTCACTGCTAGTATTTGCAGCTACTTGCGGCATCCAGGAAACTTTAATGCACCAGCATATATTCCCTACAGTATCATTAAGTTATTGGTTTCATACAGATCCACAAAACCATATTAAGTTTTCATCCTCATGTCCAGCAGAATTAAAAAAAAAAATTAAAAAAACCAAAGCTGATCTCTTTGCTTAAGCTGCAAACCAGTAAGTCAGCTGGTTATAGAAAGAGTTAGGAGACTGCAGTATTCCCTACAAAGCTATAGATAGGGCACAAAACAGTCATAACATTGCTAAGTAGCAAGGCAAGGCATCAAAATCTTCCATCTTCAAAGGAGTTTTAGGCAAATAAATCATCCCCTAAACAAGAGGAATATACACCTCATTTTCAGGAGTTCAAATTACTATCTGCAGTTACGGTGCAGGTGTAGGATGTTCAATTTAAAGAACCAGAATTTCATGACTGAAGGATAATCAGGTCACAAGTACTCTAGAGAAAAACGTTAACTGATACTTTGATCACTTACCCTTCATACAGTGCAAACATAAATCACAAACCTAGCCTTCTATATAAAATGCCCATAAATCTTTGAACTACACTGGAACATGTATGCACTTACCCCGACCCTTTAAAGTGGTAGCGTTTAAGAATACATAATAACATCTTTTCATTAGAGGCCAGTAACAAAACCTGAGATTTTTATCCCCAAATAATTTATTTCATCTATTTCCCCTTATACACATAATACACATTTGTACCTCCTGCTCTCCCTAACTAGTTGCCAGCCCTGAAAAGAAAGAACAGAAGCAAAAAAAACACATCAAAAAACCAAATTCTCTTTATTTAAAAAGAAAAAAAAAAGTGCATTTCTGTGTGCACACAAAAAAAAATTCCCTTGGTGTAGAAAACATTATAAAGAATGGACTTTTACAGAAGTAAAAAAAAAGCAGAGTGTTTCAAACTAACAAAAAGCTTAAGGAGATTCACAGCACACCTTGACAGATTATTTATCGCCAAAGATCTTACCAACTGAACAACCAGCATTTCTGCCATTCAAGATGCACTTGGTTTCTTGGATTTCCACAGCATTTCTAACTGGAATCCCTTTGATGAAAACAAGGGTTTAGGGGGGACATTTTTTGTTGATTTGCTTAGTGGGAAAGACAGACAGCTTTGTGAATATAAGGATTTTCCTAACTGGGATGATGGGTAGCGTGAAGACAAAGAAACCACAGTAACCAACCAGTCAGGTTAATTCTTGGCTTTAAAAATTCTCCAAAAGTGCCAGAACAGGTGCTGATGAATTTGGTTAATGAGATAATTTTCAGTCTGCTTTTTCACTGGCAGGCTGCCCCCTGACATCTTGAGTTCTTTTGATTTCATAATAGCACCATAAGAATCAAGTCACACATTTAAGACCTCCTGCAGTGTCTGGCATGCATTCATCTCACAACTCTTCAGAAGCTCCACTTTACACCAGAAGCTAATTTTCAATTAAGTTTTTGCATTAGTGATCCCATAGTGTATAATACACTTGTATTTGCAGCATTACCAATTTTTCGCTTCTTGCAAGATGTGAAAGGGAGTTCTATTAAATATATTAGAAAACTTTGTCTAATTATTACCCCCTTTTCACTAACTGTGCAGATTTATTCCTATTTTCCTGTAACCATCTACACATAGAGTTGTCAGGTTAAGGCTGCTGTTAATAAGAACTTAATTTGTGATTGTTTTATGCTACAAATTACCTTTTTTGGTAGAGATGGACAAATAACAAAATCTCTAAATAAGTTAACTAGGTTTCTAGTGTCTTCTGACAACTTTGCGTCACTGAGTGTAGTATTTTCTTAGTTGTTATTCTCCAATGTCTTAAACATACTATTTCTCATTATATTAGGTCTTCCTGAGAAAACTCTAGAAAATATATCTAAATGTTAGTGAGTACAAAAGGTTCTCTAAGTCTTTCTTAAAACCTGTGAAGATCTGGAGAGTATTCTCAGCTCTGAAAAAAAACCTGCTCTGGTACTGGACACTTACATTATAAGCTAACAGGAAACTAAAAAAAAAACCCAAGAAAAAAAGTTTCCAAATGTTTGAAGACCAGTAGGCTTTCCCAACAACAGCAAAAAATCATACAATTGATATGATGAATTTTTACATTACTGATGATTTATGATGGAGATTATTGTTGTCAATAGTGTTGTTGCAGCTTTGCTCTTGCCAAGTTTTCTTTCAATTTGCCTGAGTAATCGAACAGTTCACGTGTGACAGCACAACCGGGAAGGCTCCCTAAGCTTCCCATAAGTGTGAATTAATCTGATTAAATCCTGAGAAGCATCTTGGGTTATCATCAGGCATCCTCTGTCCAAAGAAATTAAGGCTATTATGGATTGTGGAAACAGCAATTCTCTCAGGCAAGGTGAGGCATCATCAGTTCTCTAGTCTGGTATTTCTAGGTGCACTTTACTGACCTTGGCAGTACCAACATCACATCCCTCCAGCCTTTCCTAACCATCTCAAAAATCAACTGAGATGAGTGGTGCAAAACTCTATCAATACCTCAGTACTACAAAACCACCACACATTTTTGAATGGCAAGAATGGCAAGTCATTCTTGAACAGCAGCGTGCAGCTCAGATGCAGAATGCACTACAGAATGCCACCTCCAAAAGCCTTCATTGGTATTTCAATAGGACATCATCCATTCTAATGCTTTTAAAGTGCAGGAGGAATAAAAAAGGTAAGTACTCCTGAGAAATATCCTGACTGCAAAAAATGAAACACTTAAATGGTAATATATTTTAAAAGCAAAATTACAATACAGCATTTCTGTAAAGTGATTTTCTTCTCATCAAATGTATCCTTTAAAAAGAAAAATAAATGCTTCCTAAGCTAAGAAGTACCAGAGGGATGTAAACAACAGTCCTGTGCCACTTAAAATCATACTGGTAATTAGAGTAAGTAACTGAATACCTACAGTAAAGGGTATTTAAAAACCAAACACTTGATTCACAATGTTATTTTAATTCAAAATTTTCCTGTAGGTAGGAGGAAGAGACTAGTGAAGACCCTATTTTCTATCCTGGTTATGCTGCTACCTTTGGAGAGTATACAAATCCTTCTTTGAATAATTTCATTAACTTCCTGGCTCAATCAAGAACATTAAAAACTTCGCTATAGACTTCTGTGATAGTTTATTGCAGTGTCATTGTACAACATCGCAGAGGAAATTCAGAGCAGTTGAGTATTGCTATTTTTAAACAGTTACACTTCATTTCACCTGAAGCACTATTTAAGAAAGAGCAACCTTCCGCATTTCTAGAAAATATCAGCATTAGATCTGGCCGTCCATCTACAAGGTGACTAACTATCTTAGAAATCTGTCAACAAAACACTGTGATTATAGTCCAGTGATCAGGTTGGGAAGTTATCTGAATTATTAGGGTATGTATGTATTTGGAGAAAAAAAATACTTGGGACTGGTGTCTTGCTTTGAATTATCTTTAAAACAAGAAAGGAGCACTTTCTGGCAGAAGAGGGAATTGCATTTCATTCATTTGTGGAATAGCATGTTTCCTTCTTGGTGAGAACCATGAACAGGAACTGAAACCCTGCTGCATCTCAGAGTACTCAGTGACTGAGATGAATACTGAACCACTCTGGATAACTACCTTTTGAGTGAGTATGAGACACACCAGAACCACATTGGAAAACTGCTCTGTGCTTTTCAAGAATAGCAAAGTTATTTTTTTAAAAAATAGTGTTTTGAAGAACACAAATCCAATCCAACCCTAATAGAAGTAAATATGCCTGGAATCATTCGCTATCCGGGACAAACTTTCCTGTTACACAACTCAAGAGAAACAGAGCAGCTACTATAGGACCCAAGGGCATTATGCAAAAGCATCTACAACAGAGTCCATTTAAGAATTAAACGGAATATCTGACTCAAATTTTATCTCAGGAGGCAGTTTGTTTCTTCTCAAACTGAAGAGGTGTGAAAAGATCTAAGAGATGTAAAGACATTGGGCAGTTAATTGGGAAATCTAAAAATAGTAGGAGGAGATTATGCAGTCAGATGAACAAAATACTGTTTTCCTCCTTTCATTTTGGTTATTGGCATTTGCTGTTAGGTACATGAGCGACTAACACAGTGCATCACAGAGAACACTTTGGGTTAAAAGGGACCTTTAAAGGTCATCTAGTCCAACCCCCCTGCAACGAGCAGGGCCATCTTCAACTAGAACAGGTTCCTCAGAGCCTCCTCCAACTTGGCCTTGGAATGTTTCCAGGGATGGGGCATCTACCACCCCTATAGGGCACCCTGTTCCAATGTTTTACCACCCTAATTGTAAATAAAAATAAATTCCTTATATCTAGTCTGAATGTACCCTCTTTTAGTTTAAAACAATTGCTCCAATTACTTGTATGAAATGGCTTAACAAATCTGAATGTATATTTATTTATTTTCATGAAAAAATGAAGAAAGTATTTCATTTGACTTACAAAACCAACTTCTAAAATCACTATGAAATTTTTGTGTTATGAAATAGGACTACACTAATTACCTAAAATGCTTCATCATCGCAAAATTGATGTATTTGCACAAACTGTCCTTCAAATTCCAGTAAACCACAGAACAAAAGGCATCCTCATTTTTTTTCTTCCTTATAAATTATAGTATACACCAATGTTCCAACTATTCACAAGAATAACCAGAGTTCTCCAGAAATTTTTAAAAATGCTATTCTATGTATCTGTCTGTAAGATCTGAGAGCTTATTACTCTGCCAGAATGTCATCACAGCAGAAGATACTCTCTCCTGCATTGATTCAGGTGTAGAAGGAGAGTGAAATTTACTATGGGACAAATATCTACATATTCAAAACTCACAGCCAAGAACCTACATTTTGGCAAATGCTTCAAATCAAAATAACAATGTCCCAAACAGATGAATAAGTAGTGTAAGTAACATGATATAATTTTCCCATCTAAATCAAATCCTGCTACACGATAATGTGATTTCATCTAACAAAATTAAAACAAATTATTTTCACTCCTTCAGCAACAGCATTAATGCATCTGTGCCAAAAAGTATTAAAAATCTGTAATTTATCATCCTGCAGAAAGACTACTTTGCTGTGGTACATTGACAGAAACAGAACAGTTTTTGCCTTCCTGACAACACAAAGTACCAGGAGAGCCTTGCATAACTGGATGTTCTCGTTTGCCAGGGATGTCCTGACTCTATCTGGCATTCCCAGCTACCTGCATTAACTTGCAAGTCCTGCCTTGCTTTCCAATGGACTATGGGGATGGTCGCCTGCACCAGGCTAGAAGAAAATGGTATCACAGCATTACTTTTACCTGCCCTTACTCTGCACACTGTCTCTGCCTATGGGAAGACATATTCAGGAGCAGGAAGGAGAAGAATTATTCTAACAGTCATGAAATAATACAATTTAATTTTGTATTACATCATAGATGGGGAAAACTATGTAATGATACAACATTATCATGACACAATATAAATCAAAGTATTTTTAAAATTCAAATTAAGAAGTAAAAATTCTTATTCTACAAGAAAAGTTATTTAGGAGTCCATTTGCAGTCTTCCTCCTGACAGTAAAAGACAAAGTTTAATGTCAGCATCACCCTTAGCACACTAGGTGACTGGAAACCCTTACCATCTACAGTTCCATACCCAACTGTTATTTCTTCTTAAATCTACCTACTTTAGAAAAAGTTTAAAATCATAAAATCATAGAATCACAGAATGGCTTGGCTTGGAAGGGACTTAAAGGTCATCTAATTTCAACCACCCTCTCATGGGCAGGGATCAGGCTGCACAGGATCCCCTTCAACCTGACCTTGAACACTTCCAGGGGTGGGGCATCCACAATTTCTCAGGGCAACCTGTGCCAGTGTCTCACCCCCCTCACAGTGAATAATTTCTTCCTACCACCTAATTTAAATACTTTTAGTTTAAAACCATTCCCCCTTGTCCTATCGTCTGCCAATGTAAAAAGTCCCTCCTCCTGCTATTTATAAGCCCCCTTTGGGTACTGGAAGGTGCTGTAAGGTCTCCCTGGAGCCTTCTCTTTTCCAGGCTTAAAAACCCCACTTCTCTCAGCCCGTCTGCACAGCAGAAATGCAGAGCAGCCCCCTGAGCATCTTCGTGGCCTCCTGTGCACCCACTCCAGGAGGGCAATATCTCTCTTGTGCTGGAGGCCCCAGAGCAGGACACAGCACTCCAGGTTAGGCCTCACAAGGGCAGAGCAGAGGGCCAGAATCCCCTGCCCTGGCTCCTCCTCTTCTGTTGCAGCCCAGGATACAGCTGCCTATCTGGGCTGCAGATGCACACGGTTGGCTCATATCCAGCTTTTCCTACATCACATTCCCCAGGTCCTTCTCTGCAGGATGCTCTCGGTAAGTTCTTCTGGCAGCCTGCACCGATGACTGGGATTGCCCCATCCCAGGTGCTGCACCTCGCACTTGGACTTAAGGCTCTTGTGCTTGTCCAGGGCCCCCTGGATGGCATCCCCTCCTTCTGTTGTATCAACAGCACCACAGTCTAGAGTACAGTCAGAATTTCCAACCAATGATAAAGAAATTGTTCCACTTAGAATAATAGAAACTGAAAAACAAAAATAAAAACCGAATGTTCTTTCAGTATACAAACCCTCCCAGAAAAGGTGACCTGGTACACACAATTGAAAATGAAAATTTGGTCATCTTGTCTGCCCTCCCCATCAGTCCAGGGACTCTATAATATTTTCAGAAAAGAAAAACCTTGACAGAATTATTACAGCAGGATACAACTGAAGTAAGTACAGTGCTTCAAAGGAGAAGAATGCTAGAATACCAGAAAATGCTACATTTTTATCCATAGAGAACATGTTTTTGTGTCCTTTTTCTGGAGAGCTGCAAAGCAGAACATTTACTGGTTTTTCTGCATTTCAGAAAGCTAACTAGAATCAGTTACTCATCAGGGGCAACTAGCTTTGCAGGTAAAAATGTGAGATGTTCCCAGCTAGACAGAAAAAAAGCAAACTCCAAAACAATCCTAAAACAAATTCTTTCATGTACACAGAGAAAGTATTTGATACTTATGTACATACATACCTCGATTAATTTGACATTAGGTACCAAAAAGAAAATAAATTAATACTTCACCATTTGGGGTAGAAAGAGAATGTTACAATTTATTATAGAATCAATTCCTCTCTTAACGACAGTATTACACTGCTTTGTTTTACTTTCTGAGGTTCTGCTACAGCTGAGAACTATCACCAACTGCTGTCACTTAGCAAACTGTCTTTTTAAATATGGTTAATATGAAACACTTCAAATTAATGATTGAATGAATGAGGAGCACTTGATAAAGAAGCTACCATTAAACTTTTCACTGTTTTTTGATACAATTCATAAGGTTTTGTTTTAATTATGGCTCTGCTATTCCAGTGTTGTAAAATGTGGAATATGTAAAAATTTTCTGAGGAAAGGATGTTCTTCGATGTTTGATCTCTGTATACTGTCCAGCCTAGTCACATAAGAAGGAAGATTTAATCCATGAAACAGAGAGCAGCTACCAAGCAAGCTCTAAGGGATGTCCAGGTGTTAGAAAGACAAATTACTTGAGTGTAGAACTGCCTTGTTAAGGTCTAGGGCTTGACATGTTTCAGTGACCTCAAACCTAGTAGGAGGTTAACAAAGCCTGGGAAGAAAGATATACCACTGATACTGGACACAAAGAATGCAGAATTTACGGGCCTCAAGGACATTTGGCAGAACTCCCAAGAAAAGGAAGACACTAATAAAGACAACTCAGAAACTGTGCTGAATCAGCTCCAACCGGGTGAAAGGTAATTCTGGCTGGGGCAGATCCTGACCACTGACTCACAGACCACTGCACCAAGAAAACCCCTGACACAAAAGATGGGAAAGACTGTGGACTGATTAGCATGAGAAGTGAGAAAATCATTAACCATCAGAAGATAGAATAGTAACTAATAACAGAACTACACAATGTGTAGCCAATGAACATGAATGCTTTTGTTTGCTAAAAGGTATAAATAGTAAAAGGTTTTGATAGTTAGTGTGCTTGACTTGTGGAATACCACCGAGCACCCAGGCTTGTGAAACTCTGAAATAAATAGTCACCGTCTCTCTCAAGTGTGTAATTAATTGGCTTGTTTCACACCAGGTAACAAATGCAATTTTTCTGGACAACAGCAATTGCCCAGTGAATTAAGATCAGTCAGAAGTAAATAAACATCTTAGGTCATCAGTACTCCCAGCATTTAAGTTACTGTCATTTAAGCAGATTTCAGAGATAAACAGGAATGGTTTCCAACACTGTCCAGAAGCTGTTACTGAGGAGGGAAAAATAGACATGGCTTCTAATGGAAAGATTATTGTGAATATTTGAGATGGCAGCACATTGAACTGCTGGAAGGTGCACCACATGACAATGGTAATTGTGTTACATTTCAATTAATGATTTCAGAGTAGACCTGCAGAGGGTTTGGCAATTGCAGCATCACAAAACATCCAGAATATGCAGCCTCTGGCCCTTCCTCTGCTCCTACAACAAGTGGGAAAGTCCACTTTTTCCTTGCTATACAAACCTCAGCAGAAAACAGGTAATAAGCTGTATTTCTGTGACTGAGATTTCCTACAGCAGGCATCTCCACTAAATACAGCTCTAAATCCCCTTTTGTGGTTCAGATCCCCATGGCTTTTTCTTAAAAAATAACACAGGTGTCGATTTTTTTAAAGTGCAATCGAAAGACCATGTTGTAACAGCCTTTCACACAATTATAATGATTGCAATGCTTTCCCAGCAAATGACTGGTTCATTTTTCTCCACTGAGAGCCCCAAACATTAGTCTAGAGATCTAGGTCCTTCCCTAAGGACCAATAAATCTTTAATTATTTTATACAAAGTGACCTAGTTTCAATAGAAACGTGGCATCCTGTAGTATTTTTAATGGTAGTTCTATGGTTAGCTCTGATTTGAACAAAAAAACTCCTACAGACACAGAAAAGGCCTCTACTACCTCTATCTCTGACAGTATTTGTGAGCAAAAATCCAGTAACTGCATTTCTTAAGGCAACCAATTTGCCAGGTATATTAGTAAGAACCACTTACTGATCTGGTTCCCTTTGGTGACACAGATTAAGTTAGGGGCAGGTGTACAGTGACTAGTTTAGCAATAAAGTCTTTATTAACTTGGAAAAATTCAACACCTGAGCTAAGGACACACAAACTCAGACCCTTCCAGACTGGAAGTTACTATGGAGGCATTTGAAGAATTTCACCTTTAGGTGTAGGTAATTCAGTGTGTCTGTGAATACAGCCTTCCACTACCGCCCCACAAGAGGACAACCTGCTGATGGCCATGCTATCACCCCGTGCTGTGGCTGCAGCCTGCAGACAGCCACTCAGTGCCACCCCTGCCAGTGATCTCTGCAGAAGCACACGCTGCCACAGCCCTGCAGAATGCACCACAGAAGCACTGACAATTATTAAACTCAGCAAAGGCTGCTGTGGAACATCAGTGACCAGGCCACTTATCTCCCTGTTGTTCCTGTGGAAAGTGGTCATGATGAACACCAGAAAAGGGCAGAGGAACAGATGTAAGACATTAGTACTAAGGCATGTCCTGCCTTAGTATCCAAAGAAAATATCTTGGTATGATATTTTATATATATAAAATTTCTGGTCAGCAGTATCAGAGGTAATCCCTAGAAGGATGCACAATGACAGGTGCTCATTCCCTTCTTTGCAATTTGCTGCAATTAAGGCTATAGTTTCATGGACATTTTAAGCCAATGTAAACCTTAAAAAGAAATAATTCTGTCCCTACCTTGAGCCAGCACAGCTGTGGTAAACCAAAAGAGAGAAAAAATTCAAGCTAAAAGTGAGGCATTTTCCCTTCTATCTTTAACATTTATTGCTTCCTCTCTGAGCCAATTCTCATAATCTGTAAAATGCTGGAGCCAGCACAAGGGAGAATTTGGCAGAGAAAAACAAGCTGGGTATGGCAGGGGAGTAGGAAAACCTGATCTTTCAGTCACAGTGTTGGTTTCCAAAACTTTTATGAAATTAAGGCCTAAACTGCATCAGTAGCCCGCTTACAGCTTTTTCATCCGCTTCTGCCTACTTTACATCTAATGACATTTTAATGTTCTACAGTCCATAAAGTTTTTTTTTTAACCTAAAAACACATAGTCAAATAGATGTGATCATTTTTTCCACAGTTATAAATACCCATAGTGATCTAGCTGAAAGCATAAAATTAGACAAAAAGTTTAATACAATGAATTGTATTTTACAGTTTGATGCGAACAGACCCAAGGACCAATTTTGACATTATTCTGATTTTACATAAAGCTCCTACCTAACATATGGCACTTTCTACTCATCATTTTGTTTGAAGGTAGAAATTAAGACCATTTCACTTACTCTGTGTTCCAAAACACTGCTAACAACTGTATCCTCAACCCCTCACATTTGCAGTGAATAGATGCATTTGGCAAATGGATTTTTAAATCACCTGAAGTGGACAGACCATTACAAGAATTCCCACTGTTATCAGTTACTAGAAACACTACAGAGATCTCTAGAAAGAGGAGAGATTAAAGAAAGAGGAACAATGTAATTTGTTTGAGCACTAGACGATATTATCATAGAATCATAGACTGGGCTGAGTTGGGAGGGACCCATCAGGATCACTGAGTCCAGCTCCTGGCCCTGCACAGGACACCCCAAGTGTCACATCAGGTGTCTGAGCACTGTCCAAATGCTTCTTGAACTCTGTCAGGCTTGGTGCTGTGACCACTGCCCTGGGGAGCTGCTCCAGTGCCCAACCACTCTCTGGGTGAAGAACCTTTTCCTATATACAACCCTAAACCTCCCTCAACTCAGCTTCATGCTGGTTTTTTGAGTCCTCTCACTGTTATGAGAGAGAAGAGACCTCCACCTGCCCCTCTACTTCCCCTCACGAGGAAGATGTAACTGCAATAAGGTTTCCCTTCTGTCTCCTCTTCTCCAGGCTGAGCAGACCAAGTGACCTCAGTCACTCCTCATACAACTTCCCTTCAAGGCCCTTCACCATCTTCGTTGCCCTTCTGTGCCAGTGTTCTGCACATACTGTTGGATTTTCCAGCACCTGCAAGACCTTTATAGAATAATGTAAAAGAAAACCAACAAGATATTTGAAAAAGCAGTGGTATGACTTGGTAAGATATAGTAAGGACAGAAACGGACAGATGCTAGGGCTAAGTAGGATAGGCCAGAAAAAGAAAAGGTGTATCTCAAAAATTAACTTGGTTTTTTTTTATCCTTCTGAACCATGGCAGAGGAAAGAGGGAATTCAGAATGATGATGAAAAAACACACTGCACTGGTGCAAACCTTTCAGTCAGCAGTTCAGCAAGAATGTGTTGGAACCTACAGAATGATGTCAGCACACTAAAAAGGTAACACATAAAATGCTAAGCCCATTGCACATTTTGGTTGCTGCTCTTTTTGTCACTCATACTTTTAGATAAATCAAAAGTCTATGTCCATGCTGTAGCATTGCTGTTGTTTTCCTTATCGCTGGCCTGAAGAAGTCACCATGGTCTGGGAATTTTAACAAAGAATACCCATCCTGGTTTCAAGTGAAGGGAAGACAAATTGATACTCAGGCCACAATCCAAGCATGCCCACTGACCCAGTATATTTAAAAATATTACATAACCTGAAGTCAGAAAATAAGATGGAGTAACACCCTGAGATCTTTCGAATAGCCTTCTTAGCAGTAAGCTTAGAGATACAGATATACACATGTTTTTTAAATTCAGGTGAACTTGAGAGCGATAAATAGATTAAAAAAATTTATTTCACGCTAAAAAAATGTTGCTAATAAGTGCTTCAATTCTAAGTGGAATACTAATTATACCACCAAAAGCAAGACACACATATGAAACAGTCAGCACAAAGCATCAGATGTCTGTCTCACAGCAAGGACCATTTGAACTAGAGATACAAAACACAGTGCAAGGCAGCAGTAACCTGGATTTTACCAGAACATTTTCACTTTTCCTGCCTAGAAAGAACTTGCATATTAGCCAATAATATAAAAGAAGTCTGGAATGAACCTCTATATGTACATGATGCATAGTGAGCAAGCCAAGACTTCTAAGAAACAGAAATTACTGCCCATGAACAGTAAATCTGCTGCATTTAGCAACCACCTAGGGCATGCAATAGCAATTCAATGCAGTTCATCTGCACATTCTTCTGCCTGAGAAATTCCAGACAGGAATACAGCTGTTCACTGGCTGCTGGCCTTACAAACCACTCTCTTACAGCTTCTGTCCACGTTTTCTTACTTAAATATGAAACTTGTGACTTTGCAACCCTATTACTAATCCATGAGTCACATTTCAGGCAAATACTACACTCTAAATAATTTCAAATGCAAATTACATAAACTGACTTCTGATAGAAGGTATTTTTATCGTCACACCTGCAAAATAGCTTGATAGCAAGACATTACTCCCAGACTATAGAGGGCAATTTGTGTTCATTTGCCTACTCAAAAATAAAAATTGTTTGGCAATAATTTAGTTATTACAGGACTTACATCTAGAGCATGTATCAAAGTATTAAACATACACCCAAATACACTAAGAGCATCAATTACTGTGTGAGTTGAAAAGCAATCAGTTTTGAAGTTAATCTGGACAAAGTAATTTACTTATAGCATTAACAATTATTATTACTTGAAATTCCAGAAATGCAAGGAGAACCTAGCTGAAAATATGTCTGCTTGTCACATAAACACGCTGTCTTTATCTAGGGATCAAAAACACAGCTGTGAAAATACTCTGTCTTGTCCAGATGAAAAAAACCCAACCTAAGCTGGTACAGATAAAAAGCTCAAGGAGAGACAGACTCAAACTAGCAAAGCCACATCTTGTTAAAGCATATGTCACATGTCTACAATACTTTTAACACATGCTAGAACATACTGGATGCATTATCACATTTATTGCCTTGACAACAAAGCTAGAATTAACAGTACAGGGTAGGCCTTGTTCAAAAGAACTAAAATTCAAGAGGAAGCAAAGGAAGTATTAGCTGTATTTTCAGATGCAATCTGAGAAGTTTTTCTGGGAAGCTAACAAAAAGCCAAGATTATTTAAAATTTACTGGTTAACTGAAAGTTCTTCCCAAATGCTGCTCTGCGCCCAGGCAAAATAATTCAAATAAAGGAAAAATAAGGAAATCTTTTTAAATAAGAAGTGTTTGTAAAAGAATATTGAAAAGAAAACATTTCCATTTTTCGGGCTTCTTTTTTCTTTTTGCCTTATAGCTGAAGATTAAAAAAGAAATTTAAAGCCAATGGAAACAGAATGTGTTGCAATAACCAAGTTTATTTGTCTCCTACAAGTTTTTAAAAAACACCATATTTTCTCCAGTACAGGATTGTACAGATCTTGGGTACTGGATTTAGGAAGGTTCTCCTGAAAATACCTTATATCGAGGTGCACTTGGTCTCAAGTACTAAATTCTCATTGTTATTTAGCAGAAAGGCATATTTTCTTACTATTGTTCCAAGATATATCAGCTTCCTTCTACCAGAAAACCCCTGATGTACACCGAAAACATTGTCCTTTTTACATTTCTAATGCATGACATAAAAATTTTATTTCTCTCTTTAGAAGACTGTCATAAAAACAGTGAGGTGTTTCTAAAGGAAATGCTCCTGTGAGAATTTGGTTTATTCCACATATACCATATATGATTTCCACAGCTCCTAGTCTTTCAAATAAAGACTTAAGGCCAATAAATAATTCCCTTTTCATTAGTAAATGAAGACTGTGAAATTAATTATGTTATGTCCTCACTAACTTATTAATGTAAACACTCTGTTTAGGATGCAATAATATATAAAACCCAGGGAATTTCCTTGCAGCAGGGAACTAAAAGGAGGACTGAGATTCCCAGCTACTCACAGACTTGTTTTTTTAGAAATAAATTTGCTACAATGACTTGAACTTATAACTGGACTGCACTTGGTGGACACGGCATAACCTTATCAGACTTGTACAAGTTTATCTGAGAAAAAAATTTCAACAGCAATTATGAATATGAATTATGCTCTTCATGTCTTCAGCTAGGGCCTTCATTCATTTCAAACCATGCTCTGTTCTAGATGTGCATATACACCTCCAGCAGACGTGGCACTGACAACGTATTTGGAACAGAACAGAACTTCACCTCCGGTGTGCCCCCACACATGCACAGATAAAATGCAAGGCTACACCAAGAAACGCAGCTCATGGTGGAACAGAGAGAAGTTGAAGAGCTCAGCACTGTGAAATTCAGTCCTGATTAGAATCACAGACTGGTTTAAAAGGTTGGAAGGGACCATAAAGATCATTCCCACCCCTTGCCACGGGCAGGGATACCTTCCACTAAACTGGGCTGCTCAGACCCCCAACAGCAGAATGAACCTCAGTGCCAACAACAGCCTTTTTGAGATGAGAATGTTAAATCAAGGCACTGGCAAGAATCTTTTCACTCTATGTGACTGCTGTGTGCAGGTCCATCTAAATAAACACATACAAATATGCATCCTGACAACTACATGAAAAAAATGTCATTTTTGACTGCAGGTAAAGGTAAGCCTCTACAAAGAAATTGATAAAGATGTTTAAAACTTACCTGAACTCTAATGTTAGAAAAAGGGCATTTGTGGGTTTATTTTTGTTGAGGTTTTTTTTTTCCACCTTTAGAATGGAAACCAGAAGTGAGAAAAATGTTCCTAGAAAACTGTACTTATAAATAATGGTAGAAGTATAGAGCAGTAATATAAAATAAAAATAATACTCCACATCTCACTAAGGAACACTGCTTCTATAAATTGTGTTATGAACTTCTAATTTTAATGTAAATCTAGCAGTTTGGAAAAAAAGGGCAAGGGAATCTACTTCTTCCTATAGAATGAATACATTTCCTTTGCTCTCTTTGTGATTGTGATATAATGCAAAATTATGTATTTTATTTTATAGATTTTTATAACTAACATCATCTATACTTTTGCAGACACACCCTTCAAGATTATATCCTAATTCAGGAAAAGTCAGTAATTCTTCTCATAACTTGATTAAGATACAATAGATTAGTAAAAATTGTGATGTACATATTTCAAGTTTATTCCAGTTTGACCTGTTAATTAATATTTTCATTTTTAAAAAACCCACCCCACCCTACATAACAGCAATAAACTCACAATGAATTCCATTAAAGATGGAATCTTATGATTTCATCGTCTTGTTTTAAGCATAGCAAAACCTGAAAAGGTGGACAAATCAGACTACTGCTGCCAGTCAACACAGACATTATGGCAGCCACATATTAGATTAAACTACAGAACTATATTTAACCCAAGAAGATAGGGTTCTGTTTATGTAATCCTACTTTAGCAGCTTCTAATGAGTTACTGCAGCCTAACCCAGATATGCCTCCCAGCAAGTTCCCTGCTCTTTCATGTCAACTCAATGATGAGAGTACAATTTCATTGTAAAAATTGCTGCACAGCACGAAGAGTACTCTTGTTAAAAATGGCAATCATCAATATAATCAGTAACCTAAAAATAAACTTCTGCCTAATTTAGCCTGTATTTATAACACAGAATCTTTACCTTTATTTGTATTATATTTGCTATATAACTATAGTCATTGTTACTAAGAAGAGATTCCTAAGGCAGGGGAATATGTAGCCAGTGGAATTAGGTAAGTAAAAAACATTGGTAAGTTCTTTGACACTAGAGCATTCACTTGAGAGAGCAGATGCCTACATTTACAATTCAATGAACACACGCAGAAATTACTGAAAGATGCTTTAGGACTCAAATTATATGTTAAGTGAGTTATTATCACAGTAGCCTCTTTTTGCCTTGAAAATCTACCGACAAGGATGCTCATCCATCTTAGAAATATCTTCATCTTGCAGAGAGCATCCTCTGAGAGTCAGGCTTCCCCAGCTGAGGGTCCTGCATCCAGCCACCTGCCTGGCAGGCACATATGGAACATGGGGATCAGCGGCGCCGGGGCGAGCGCCGGTCACGCGGCAACATCTGCCAGCTGATCAAAAGTGGCATTAATGAAATGCTAAAAGCAGTTTAGTTCACTCCTGCATGCTCAAAGACAGCTGTAGTGACAAAAGGTGCACGGGAAAAGCACCACATTAAGATTATAGATGGTAAAAGGAGCAGGGAAAGGGATGAAGCTGTTCAGAACATGCTTTCTGACCCAAGTCATCTCCTGTGAACACCTTGCCAAATACAATCATACTATTGCTTGAAATCAAGCACAGCATGAAATGCAAAAAAATATGTAAGAAACAAGGACAGGAATAATACTACAAACAGAAGAAATAGTTAAGAATTCATCATTACAATTTGTCATTGCATCACACAACTTCAGTTCCTGTCATTTACAGATTTGGCTGTGTTTAAAGGGTTCTTAACTTGAAGTTCATCTCAATAAATGATCTGAACACAAAAAAATATCTACGCATACAAATAGTTTGAATTTCAGTGTCACTAGGTGCTTTCTCTGCACTGTCTGCTGATGCTGCATATACAGGAAAAGCACTAAAAATGCAGTTCAAAGAGATGTCATTTCTGAACATCACATTTTCTCTGGGGCACTAGAATGCCTTTCTCTGTTACTCTACCAGGTCCACAGATTTCAAGATTCAGAGCACAGCAACTATACTAGGCATGGAGATATGGCATTCCCAAAAACAAACAAGGCCAATAGACCATAAACACAGCATCTTGGCTTCAAATGTTAATTATTTCCCTGCAAAGCTAAAGTCCAGTGGGAAGTTCTTTTACTAATTTAGCTCTTCACAAAGAAAACAATGAGGTGCCTCAAAGATAAATAGTTTACATTTATTTTACTTCAATATTTTATAAAAAAAACTTGATGACAGAAAACCAACAAATAATGGCCTCCAATCTGCAATAAATTTTGGCAATGACTTGGTTGTTCAAATGAAACACATTCATTTTCATGAAGCTCTCTCTGGGAGAGAGGGAGACACGAATCCTCCTCCAATGACCCGTTCATTCAGATGAACTGCAGAAAAGGGGCCAGGCACTGAACCATCTCACAAGCACCTATGGCTTTGTGTACATCACATAGTGCACAATGAGGTGAAAGATTGAGAAGGAAAGGTCTAAAAGTTAATTTTCTTTAAATGTGGCTTTGATAAACTGAAAGACTGATTTTTAGCATTCTTCTCAAGCTCAAGAAAGTGAATCTGTATGTCAAGGAAGGAAACAATACAATCAGTGGCAACCCTGGCATTAAACAATGACTCAGCATTGTGACTGAGCCTCAAGCTCTGAATAAACTATTTATAAAATATTCAAAATTTAGAAGGGTGGTTGCACTCACTCAAAGAGAAAAAAATATTAGTAAGCCAGTAATAAGCTAACTAAAAGCAAAAATCAGAAATTAGAAAATAAGTAACTTGCTGTTTAAAGAAAGAAGCAAAGGTCACTTTTCTTAATGTAAGGGCAAGTCAGAAAAAAATCATTTAACAAAAACACTCTAAATACTCTGGAAATTTAAAGTCATCCAACATGACATGATCTTCAAGTAAAAAAGCTGATGCTGAATTCAGAAGATAAATCCCATGCTTGGCACCAGTAAAATTTATTATCAAATATATTTCTTTGGCATTATAAGGATAAATTTGAATTTGATTACTAACATTTATTATTACAGATGCATAAGGTATATTATGAATATTCATAAAAATGCATTACAAAAATGCAAGATGATCTGTGCAGACTGAAATATATATTCAATCCTACAAAGAAAGATAATCTCAACAGAAGAAAAGAAGCAATTGTGAAAAAAGGAAATGAAGAATGAAACAGATACCAGAAAAAGCTGAAATTCAAGTTACACAGGAGGCTTAGGTGCTCCATGAATAAAAAAGGAAGAAAACCTCAGTAAGTGAGAAATCATGCTACAAAGAAAAAAGAGGAAGAGTATCAACTAGGTATACAATAGTATGGAAATTATTGTACAGAGACATACAATATCAGCATATAAATTGTATTTATCAAAAACAAAATGACTTTTAGCCAGGTTGGAAAAGGCAAAGCTGGGCTCCAACTTACAGGTCAACATTATGAACAAAGCGTCTTCCTATTGCCTCAGTATCTTGTCCAGTATGACAAAGGCATTTATTCCTTTCCTGCCATGTGGATAGGCAGAAGAATAACTAAACAACCATCAGTTTTGAGTACACTGCTTTCTGCCTTATCAGGAACAGGATGATAGCTTTGTCTCCTTGACATACTTCCATAGCCAGTGCTCCAAACACAGATGAAGGAAATCAAATTCCCCTGGCATTAAAGGATGAAATAAATCTCTTCATAGAGAGTATTATTCCTCACACATATACTCAGGAACAGAAGCAGAGTCAAATCCTGATCCAGCTGGCAGATTGTCTCTTTGCTAGTTGCAGTGATATAGACATCCATTCCGAATTGTATTGCTCATCATCACTACAGGCATATCCAAGGCAGAAATCACTCAAATATAAAAGTCCGGCCACATACTGCAGGTTAAGGCCCCTGTGAAACCCAGTGTTGTTAGAAATGCTTTATTTTCTCTTGTAGTAAAAATAATTGATTTTTTACATGATTTTCAACACAAACACCACAGCAGTCTACTCCAACATTACAAAACCAAAGAAAGAAACAAAAAATTTAATGGAACCACTTAAGTAATGAAGCTTTGATATTTAATTGATTTGCTTGAAACTATGGATTGCCAAAACCAAAACATTGTTTTAACCCGACAGTCCCATTGAGACCAATATTGCATACTACACTGCAAGCTTTTTCTAAGCTGTTTATCAGAAAAATGCTACTAACAGCATGCAAAAAAGATATTGCCAATACAGAGCTGCCTTGGAACCCCTGCTTGCCATGGTTATAGGGTAAAGCTCCATTTTCACATCTGCATAGGTACTACCCAGTCTAGTTTGAAGTGCAGATGACAGAACCCAGAGTCGACAGTCTTCAGTGCCAGCTCTACAAGTCAGGATTTCCTGCAACTCATTTCCAACATTCCTCTTGGACTCAGGTATTTATTAGTTTATTTAAACAGCATTTAAATCTTCAACCACCATTCCTCCAACATCCTGCTCACCTAAGACAAACAACCCTGGATACCACAATGCAGAATATTAGCTAACCAGAGAATCCCAGAGCATACTGCTCCAATCAGATTTATAACCTTCATACAGCACAGAAGATGGTGCTAGGACATACTTTAAAAAATCTGAAAAAATAAGAACTCCCTAATCGATGGGATGAAGTCTCTGTAAAGGGATGTCAAGCTAGAGTGCATTTGATCTTGTTTAACTGGCTGTAAGTCAAAAGGATAGCAGTGGTCAAGGAGAGAAGACCAAGAACAAACCAGATAATCTGCAGAGAATGGTGAGTGCATGTGCAGGACCAGATTCCAAAGGGAAACATTTTTGCTGTCAGTGAGCCATAACATCGCAGTGGAGCACACTGAAAATATTTACCTAAAAAAAATAGGAAACAAATCCAGAACTACTTGACAGTTTTCCATAGAAGAGAAATTACTAATAGCCACAGAAGCCTTGCTTAGGAATTTTAATACATGTGTTTCAAGCCATCTCTCTGCTCTTGATGTTTTGTTTGACCAGTATAGTACAATTTTATGTGTTACCCCAGAAGTGTCACAAGACAGAACTCCAGTGTACCACAGGTCTCTAAGTTGATATCCACCTAAAGCACATGTGGAGGAAAGGCCTGCAGTTTGCTTCAACAGATCCAGAACACAATCAGGTTGACTCTCACCTACCCCAAATTTATGTTAAGATGAAAGGTTTATCGTCTCTGTAACAGTGGCTTTTACAAAGACAAAGAATGAGGTTACAATGAGGACAGCAATGGCTGAGATCCCGTACCGATGGTGTTTGCATGCAGCACCTTCAGGCAGCTAAATGCATGTGACATGCAGCATTTCCACCAAACACCTTGGAGCCAAGAACAGTTTCAAAAGCCACAGCAAAGATTAACAACAAAGTTCTCAAAACATTAAGAAAGACAATTGATATCTTACCTAGAGAAAGTTAAATTCTATTTGCCAAAAACAGATAAAATCTCAGTACCCAATGCATAATATCTGATGATTTCCACACTGATGTAGGTCAGCTGACAGCTACCAAAACACGAGCATTATTTTCCCTGCTTAAGCGCTCCATGCAACATGGAAGCTGTAGGCATACATGTTACTGACAGAGCCATTCAGAAAGAGCAGTCTCAAAACTGACTCTCTTCATGTGCTCAGTAGGCAGGAGCACCCACCTCCTGCACAACTCTGCAGTCCTGCACCAAACACTCACTTCCCAATACCCAGCTGGAGGCTCACAGACCCACAGTGACCTGATAAACCAGCACTCTCAGGGCAACAGCCACTGCCTTCTTTATTGCCTCAGCCATCTCACTGGCAACAATGAGGGAAACAACTGCAGGCACACACTGCGAGAATTCCCCCGCTTCAAAGGCACAACCATTCCTTGTCATCCAAAACCTACTAGGGACTGGGATGCAGTAAGAATATACCACCTGTCCTGCACCCAAAGTGTCAGTCTATCAAGAATCCACAGCCATTACCAACACTGGCAAAACTACACAGCCAGGAACTGTGATCTGGCACGTTAGCACACAGAAGATCCCCCTCATGACCAGTCAACAACTCCAAGTTCAAAAACAAACACAGATTTGCTTGTGCATTTCCAGTGCAGTTCCTTCTACATATTGTCTCCGTCTGGAAGACTTCATCCAGGTCTGAGGTCTGCCACCAAACAGAACAGACTCAGAGAGCACACATAGTTGGAGGTCGAATGCATCATGGATGAAGAATTCAGCTCCCCAAAAACACTGAAGTCTACTGAAAAATGCTAAGAAATAAGTTCTAGCACAGTTCAAATGAAAGGGCTTAGCACATAAACTGAAAACAAAACTAAAGACAACCAATGAAGTCCTAACAACACAGGGAAGGATGATACGAAGCTTTGTGACATGGATGTTCGCAGGTAGGTTTAATGAGTTCAGAACTACAATACAACCTGATTAAATTTATTCACATTGTAATTCTGAAGTGCACTGTGTTAGTTTCATACTAATATAGAGAGCTACTACTACAGAAGAAGGTCTGTGCACTTCATCAACCACTAAACTTTTTAGTCTGGGGCTCCAAAGTCATGTCTATCTACTTAAATCCTTATAACACACACAAGCACCAACCTACAGTCCCACTTTTCAGGGCAGGTTTCATCAGCCAGGAGCACCTGCAGCATGGGCCATGCTAAAAGCTGGGGGAAAAAATCCGAAGTTTAGACTTTACTGCAGATTATTTACTGCTGATTAAAGAACCATATGCATGTAATCAAAGCCCCAAAACTGTAGCAGCTCTTCCCATGCACAGCGGTCAGGATCACAATGAGTGTAACTACTACTGTTAACCTCACTGCCTAGACTGGTTGTTATTTACATCCAGTGTAAATTCAGAACATATGCAATAAAGTTGATGAATGTATGATGGATCCGTGTTATACAGACTGTAGCTGTGATCAGAATCAAATGAGTCAGTATCAAGAGGGTTCTTATTTTTCTACTTAAAAACCTACAACCTTTGCAACGGAGAAGCCATGACAACCCTTCTATCACCCACAGGGTGGGGCACATCTCGGGCAGTATGGAACAGGAAAAAGAAAAAACAGTTTGTGTAATTCAAAACTCCCCAAAATTAGTTTCATATTGCACAGTTTCATTGCTAAAGAATGCATCTTAGACTTAATTATTCCTTCCACATTAAAAAAATTATATTAGAAAACAGAATGCCATGGCTTAATCTGTGCAGAACATGCACTCCTCCATCACGACAAAGCACAGCAAAATAAGAACAAGTAGCATTTTGACATCAACAAAGCTGCCTACATAGACGCCCACTCTTTCTTATTTTCTCTGCAGCATATTATTTTAACTCACTCATTTCCTTCTACATCTTTCTCAACATTCTTGACTTACCTACTTCCCATACAGCTTCTTCAGACTTGTTTTCACATGAAGACTGACCATGGAAATAGTTACTCCCTAACAGACAGTTCAGAGTACAGCATCCATTCTAATTTTTCCTTCTCCTCATATATTTACATACCAATAAAAATAATTTCCTTGAGAAACAGAGACGTTATTCCAGAGGTCTAAGCTTCATGCTGTGATAGATTCACACATTTGGTCCCAACTCCCAGTAAGGAGCTGGCAATTACTGCATTCCGGTGCAGGATCATGGATTTTATCTAGCTCCCTTACTCCACGTGCAAGTTACAGCTGATTGTGGCAGCTGAAGCAGCAATGCATTTTTGCATCAGATGTGCAAAAGCTAGAGTACAAAAGAGCAAACATGCAGTATATATTGGGGGGGGTTCTGCAGATTAGAATTATCATTCTTGAAAGTCATGATTTTCACGGCTCTGCTTTACTGATTTTATATTGACAGATCTAAATCTTAAGAAATGCACTGTATTTATCACCTCAAGTGATAAGGGAACACATCCCTATAAAGGTTTTAAATATTCCTTTGCTTTGTGTGAGGAAATAGGAAATAGCAAATAATTGGAATCCTGTGTTGCTTTTGTGCTATTTGAAGGATTAGCCTCTCTCAGTTCCCGGACAATATATATATTAAATACACTAAGTGCTGTGATTACAGCTTAAACACTGCTTAAATCACACACATCTCCAACACATCCCCTCATAAAGCATTATTTATCATTATTATGCAATTATGTTAAAAGTGCTAGCAGGAATCTTCTGTTTTACCCGGTTCATCAGATATGCTGTCTCCACAAACAGATTTATCTGCATATTAATTCTTGGAGTATTTTCTGAGTGCACATTTATGAATGCACACAAAATTCTCAGCATTTAAATTTTTACTATTAAAAACCACGGCTTTTTTACCCAATACCTAGATTCCTAATAGCTCACTAAACAGACTAAATCTAGCTCAGATATACCTAACCGTGGCTATGGTCATGGTTCCCTTCTCTGATGAAGAAGTAGGCATCTACTTTCTAGACTACACGTTATCTAGGAAAGGCTGAGGTAAAAGATGGAGGAAAAAAAGTAGAAAAAAACCTAAAAAAATTTCAGGCTTTCTTACACAATGGACAGTAGCAAAAAAAAAAAAATCTGCAAACAATAATATATACATATAATATTTGTTATTGACATAAAGGCAAGGTTGGTACAATCACCTGGGTGCAGGAAATTTTTGGGTTTTTACTGCAAGAGGTAGTAATAACCCCAACCTCCTGGTTGGTTGAATGTAGAATCTAAAAAATTCTGAGAAATTTCAGCATATGATTGCAATCAATTAAAAAAATCCAAACAAAGCCAGACAAAACCCAAAATAAACAAAAAACCCACCACCAAACCAAACCAGAAAATGTCAATAAAGGGATATATATCATGAGCTGTCAGGAACAAAATAGTCCAAAAGATTCATTTTTCAAAGTGACTCATTGCAAAGAACACAAGTTCATGCCATTCACCAGTGAAACTAGATTAAAAATACAAGAAAGGCTCATCTAACCTTCACAATCAAGCATATACATTTTGACTTCTGCAGCAGGAGGTTTATCTTCAAGACTTCAACCCTTTTTACACATGCAGTTTGAAATTAGCCAACAAATGCAAAAATTAGTCATAGGGGACTGAGAGACAGCAGAAGCATTTAAGGCTCATTTCCGTAGGAAGCCAGGCTACAGCAAATGTAATTAAAGTTTTTAGTAAGAGTTTGCTATTTTACTAAAAAACTCAGAATTACCAGAACAGACCATAAGTGTTGGGACACAGCATCCCATCCTCCCGCCCATCCTACATGGTAGAGGCCAAAGCCTCACGCAAAAGCTAATAGGATGATTATCTTGAGAAGGATTACACTGCACAGAGAAGCTGAAGTCTGCCTTTGTGAGAATTAAGTCCATCATCCTTACTGGTCAGCTGAATTATTTTCTTCTGCCCTAGCACAGATAGATTATCACTTGGTCTTCCTTAAAATGAGTGAAACTCAAAGAACATCAATATAAGAAGGTGGAATAAAATTTATTTGCAGATCTTGCTTTTTGGTTTAAGAAATAGGGAGTCCAGAAGGGGATACAAGAGGAAAATGTAATTAATTATTTTATAAGAAATAAAAGTCTGTCAGACTAAATTAGCGGAGTATAATTATAATGTAGTCTATACCTAACAAGCTTAGCAATGAATGATTGAAACATGATCTGTTCTACAGGAAATGCCAAGATGTGACTCAAGTTGATCAATGTAAGGTAAAAACATTGTGAAAGTGGTGCTTTACACCTTAATATGGAAAAAAAAAAGGTCTATTCTTGGGGTTTCACTTCTCATTTCTAAGCAATTTAGAGAAGGAGCACCTCCCAATACACTCTCCCCATCCTGACAGGGACAAACATCCAGATAGTGCAGAAAAAACTATATGAAGCAGTTACTCCAAAATCAGAGAAGTACTTGCAGCTTAGGGACTCAGAATGAGAACTGCTGTCTCACAAAGTAAAACCTTCAGCCTAGCAACACATCCTGATTAGACTCAGGGTAGACATGCATCACATCACCACAAGTATTTATAAACATGGATAATAAGCTTGTTCAGAGAATTAGCAGTTCACAAGAAAACAAGGCTTGTACCTTCAGGTAGTAGTTCAAATGCAAGCTAGTGAGAAGAAATGCAGAATACTGGACAGTTTTTTGCACAAACAGAAGCATTACAGAGTAGTAAATAAACAGCTACCAGATGCTGGATACTGCTCTAGATAGAAAATAGAAAAAAAGAAAATGAAATCTCAGCCTCGTAATCACTGACATTTTGGAAAGCCTTACTAAAATAGTCTACTTTAATTAGATAAGATGTTCCTTGTTCTGACTGTTGAAGAAGAGGAATAAGGCAATTTTGGAAGAATCCATGGAAGATTGTTATGCAGTGGCTCACTCTTACCATATAAACAATAATAATAACAATAATAATAGCACATCAATTTCAATTACACAAACATACCACTTGGCTCACATCATCTTAAAATAATAGATAATTTTAGGATTATATTTTAGTGTGTTATACTCCCAGGGGAAAATAAAAAAAATCATCTCCTCCCCCGCACAGCAAAGTCAAATCAATCAGATATGCAGACAGTGTCCATAATGAAGGCTGACAGCTATGTTGACCATAGCCAAAGGGACACCAGTTACTGAGGTTCCACCCAGGAAGCCAAGCATTTCATCTGTGGCACATGCTGAGCATCAGCGCTAAATCAAAAGTGAAACCACAAAATGAAGCTGTGTGACTCTGCTGACACTTCCTTCCTGGATGGAAAGGTAAGAGCTATCAAAAGAGCAACTAAAAGCTTTCAGTAATAATGTCTTGTCAAAGACAATTGAAATTGAGGACAATTGTCAGTTATCCAAGAGGATGAAAGTTAAATTTAAATGGCACTAGGAAACAGGAAAAAATACTTTCTGAAACAGCTCTCATTTCCCTTACTGTCAAGGTAGGGGGCTAGAAAATGGGCAACATGGTGTTAAGATAGACTAAAAGTGAGAAGAAAACTGAACAGAAACTTCAAAGAGTTAGGAGAGACAACTTGATCCTCCTACAGTTGTGGCTACACTCAGCATTTAGTAGAGAACAAGTAAGCAACACATGAACAAATGCACGTAATATAAATAGCTCCTCTCTTAATTTTACACTGATTACAGAATGCCAACTTGCAGATTAAATATATAGGTTTTTAAAAACATCTGCAAGAAACAAATGAACTAATATTTACATCCAAGTTCTCTTATTATCGGAACAAAACAAAGATGTCCTTCAGCCATCTTCCACTAAAAACAAAGTGAAGCCAAAGCAAACCAATGTTGACTGTTTGAGGATGACATAACTACTATAAAAAAGTCTGTTCACTATTTCTAAACATTTCACCACTTAAGTGATTTTTCCTTCACTCTCAGACTTTCCCTTCCAGAAGCTGGTTTCAGTTTATTGGGTTATTCAGCATCTTAACAGGACAGCACCAAAACAACTGCCATGTGTATGTATGTTTATATTTTTCTAAAATCTGCATTAGACAACCCTCTCTTAAAACCAAGAATATAAAAATAAATTAGAAATTGCCATTGGCATGTAATTTCCCATTGTGAACAAGATACAGAGTGACTACAAGTTTCTGTACCTAACAGAACAAAAAATAAAATAACGAAATTCCCACTGTATTCCTCACTATATGAAGCATCTTATCCATTCCTGTCTAACTTAACAGCTCCAGGTGGGAGCTTCCCAAATACATCTGGCTCTTCATGTGCATTTATGCATGTGTTTGAGAGCTTATATGGTAAAGAAAGAGTGCATCAAATCCAAAGGTAACCGTGGAATTAAATGCCAGATCTATGAGCTTGGATGGTGTTGAGAGGAAAAGTGGAAGACTTCCCCTACCACAGCACAGGGCAGAAGCTTCTCTTCAGCTGCCACTCTTATTAGACGAACAAAGAGAGGAAATATTGCAAGTAAGGAAGCAACCAGCCAAGTTTTAGTGATTTCTAAGAAAGGCCCACAAAAGCATTCCATCTGCCAAAGAAAAAGTTCTACGATTTACAACAATGTGCAAAAGATGGAAGTATCATGGAGAAAGAATGAATGAAAAATAAGTCTAAACTGCACTGTGGTTCCATTTTGCCCCACTGACAATGAATCTACACCACTTTTATTGAATTACTATAGATTTTTCCCTATTATGAAAGTTAGGGCTGATAAAGTTTGATGTTTTAAAAAAACTTAGCAAAAATTAAACAGAAGTAACAAAATTTGCATACAGGAGTAAAACTTTCCAAGATGGGAAAGAACCACTGTTTAGGCCATTAACTCAAGTTATTTTATTGTATCATGTGAATAAACTATGAAACAAGAACCATGAAACTGACTTTCCTTACTAATGCTGAGTAACATTGCAATAAGTACCCTAAATCAGCAATTGTTCTAAATATGGAACTTATTTTTTTAATGAGAAACAAAAGAGATGGAATGCATTTGTGCATATCAGTACACAAAGCTGCAATTAAAGCTGAATATTGTGCCTTCAAAATGAAGTAGAACAG
This sequence comes from Monarcha castaneiventris obscurior, assembly GCA_026261815.1. NCBI lineage: Eukaryota > Metazoa > Chordata > Aves > Passeriformes > Monarchidae > Monarcha > Monarcha castaneiventris. The sequence continues at coordinate 10,479,551 of JAMPIT010000433.1, read as the reverse complement.
AGTTAATGAAAGTTGAAAGAAAAAACATCAGGATTACAGACAAGGACATGAGGAAGGGTTTGATGTTTTCTTCGCTTGATGGCAGAGCAACTTTGGTTCAAAATTAATAAATGGAGATGCAATAATCAGTGGTACCTGCCCATATATCCTCTTAGACAGAGGCAGCATGCAACCAACCTTGCTGCTATATAAAGGGGCAATCCAAACTCACATTTTTCAGTATTTTCTGCTCCCTGACATGTATTTATGCCAGCTTCATCTGGCCTTGCACTTTCCAGAAATGCAGCTCAGGCCCATTTCTTTCTTCATATACTTGCTACTCCTACATCTCCCATCTCTTCTGTCATAATTTAACCAAAATGTTCTACAAGAAAAAAATCTATACATTAAAGTAACTATAAACATTTGCATACTGACAAATAATACTTTCAGGCAGAAACTGACAGCAGAGCTGGGATAAACTGTAACAAAGATGGTGCTGTGGACATAAGTGTACTAACTATGGAAAACAAAACATGAACGTGAATGAGATGGACCTCTAAGAGAAAAATCTTAAGCAACCTCTCCTCCATCCCTGTTTAGTGCGATTAACATTTTCACAGAGCATATCTCTTTCAATTCAAGCTTCATTTATACCTCACATATGGTTCAACACATGGCCTCTTTTGAGGATATTTCCAACTCTTGCATTCCTGTAACAACAATCTAAGACACAAAAGGAGCATGCCTTTAAGTGGAGAGTGAGCGTTGCTCAGAGCATTTCCAAAAAGCAAATGGAAACAAAAAGCCTTTATCTACATGCAGGAGAACTTAAATATGTTAGGCAAATCTCTACACCAATGGCCTTTTACAGTACCTGTGTAAGTCTGCTACTTACTGTAGCAGACAAGCTCCAGTCCTAGGGTTGGCCTCCTTGAAGCTGCAGAGCACCTCTCCACTCAGTGATCTCTCCACCCATAAGAAGAATCACCTCTTCTATGAGATGCAAGATTTTTGGCCCTTCTCTTTGAATCTCCAATGTACCTATTTGCTTTGTATTAACAACCTAACTACGTGCACCCATCCACAAACAAAAACCCCAAACGTCAAAACAGCCCCCACTACTTCAGGTGCAAGAAACAAAGTCATCCCAGTGGACCAAGAAGTACAAACAGAGCAGAGACTGAAAACAAATGTTCTAAGCCATACAGAGTATCCCAGCTTCTGTATCGCAGTAACTAATTTTAGCATTATTAACAGTAAGATGTGCTTTTTGAATGCAGAACAAAAACACCATCTCAAAAGATAATTAAGGCAGAATTTAAAAGTCTTTAGAAAAACCTTCCTGTGTAAATGCACCATGAATTAGTGTGTCTTACAATCACAAAACATGTATTTTCAGCAGGTTTTGGAAAACCAACACAAAGATATTCACCCCTTGCCATATAAAACCTGAAACCAAAGCTGGCATCTCAAAGAGATGAAACACAGCAGACCCTAATAAGCATTACAGAATTCTACTCCTGCATAAATACATAGGCACATCACGTTTACTGTCACTGAGACCAACCATGTAAGAAGAGACATTACTGTGTCTACATGATGGTTTCTAAGCATAGGGCAGGGATCTCATACAGCAAAAGCAGTTTCTGAGTGAAGTGGGTCTCAATTCCTTCCCCCTTACAAAATCTGCCAGGATTTCTTTTCTTTCTTCCTCTAATAATTATATTGATTTTAAAATAAATAAATACCATCAGTTAAAATTAACATCATTTCTTAGGATTGTCTGATTAGGCACTGTGGTGCATGGAAGTCATCAGTCAGGCTAGTGAATATATAAATAACAAAAATAATTCTTGCTTGTTAGTTAAGCCTGTGTTCACTCCATCCTCCACTAATTCAGAGATCCTGTAAATCTACAGTGACTTGCAGGCCTAGCCAGTGCTTTAAGGGCTGATGGATAGAACTTTCTTTAAAATCTCATCCATTCACTAGAACAAACCAGTCTTGATGGAGAACCAAGAGAGAAAGATTACAGTGTGTGCAGATACTTCTCTCATCCAGCCCCCTAGAGTGATCTGTTCTGTAGTGTTGCCATAGAAAATGGAAAGGAAGCCTCCAATTAGGGACGAGGTCACATTAAAGCAGAGATATTATGTAAATACCAGCCAGCCAGCACCCTGCAAAAAAAAGAAATAAAGGCCTCATCCTGCCAGCCCTCCAAGGGCAGGCCTCGGGTTTGCTGCTAGAACCCCGGTGCCAGCAGGAGCCGGCTGGCAGGAGCAGGTGCCACCCCCGAGGCTGCCCCGGGGACCCCCGGCACCGCCGGTACAGCGCAGGAGGGACGGGCGGCACAGCCCTGCGGGGACAGGGATGCTCCGGACCGGCATCCGGCCCCGCCGCGGCTACCGCCGGGGATGCGGGAGCACGGGGAGCCCCGGGGCTCTGCCGGCCCCTCCGCGGCCGCGCCCCGGCCCGCTGATGGCTGCGGGGGAGTTGCGGGAGGGCGGGGGCCGGCGGGGTCCGGAGCCAAGGACCGGCCGCCCTTCCCGAGGCTTCCTCGCCCGTCGGGTCACCAGCACGGACGGGCGAGCGGAGAGGGGCACAGCCTCGCCCCGCCCCGGGATGCACTTTTATCCCCTTAGGCACATCGCACGACCAAAGTCTCCGAGCGCGGCAGCATCCTCTCTCTATCCCTCCATCTCTCCATCCCTCCATCCATCCGTCCTCCTTCCCCTGCCGCCCCGTCTCCGCGCCGCCCCCGCATCACCCACTCGTGCCCCCCGCCGCCGCCACTCACCCACGCCGCGGCCGGCGACGGCGGCAGGGCCCGGCCAAGCCCCTGCCGGCTCCTTCCCGGGGGGATCCGCTGGCGCGATGCGGACGGAGCGGCGGCGAAGCACCGCCCGGCAGCCGCACCTCGCTGCCGGCGCCGGTCCCTCCCCAGCTGTCACCGGCGGCCCGCCCTCGGGGGCGGCGGCGGCCGGGTCCTGCCGTGGCCCCGCCCCGCGCCCGCCGCCGCTCGGGGTGCCCGGGGTGCCCGGGGTGCCCGGGGTGGTCGGGGTGGTCGGGGTGCCTGCGGTGCTGGGGGTGCCCGGGGTGCTGGGGGTGCTCGGGGTGCCCGAGGTGCTGGGGGTGCCCGGGGTGCTCAGGGTGCTCGGGATGCTCGGGGTGCCCGAGGTGCTGGGGGTGCTCGGGATGCTCGCGGTGCCCGGGGTGCTGAGGATGCTCGGCTGCCGCTCCGGGGCCGCGGGCTGAGCTCCGGGAGCGCTGCCCCGCTCGGGCCGGGCGCTGTGCGCGGCGTGGGGACGCGGTCCCCTCGCTGGGCTCCCTGCGGAGGTGCGGGCGCGTCCGGCACAGAGCGCGGGGAAGGACGGACCCGTTTAATTTTTTATGTCACACACAAGAATTAGACACGGAGTTGTCAAATTAACTCAGCTGCCGGACGCTTGTAAACCCTGATGCCATTTAAAACCTCGTTCTTTTGTCAGAATGGAAGAGAATGTCAGCTTGAAGCTCCCGGCCCAGGCTTTGCTGTGGGTTTCAGACCAGACTGACTTCTCTGCACCAATGTACATTGGCTGTGAACGCACCTTGACTAAAATGCTGTTCGTGGTCATATTTCTGTTGGTCCAGATTCAGTGACTGATCCAATGAATGCAGCAGAAATATGTTTCTGTGAGCCGAGTACCAAGACCTCAGGGAGTAGGAATGGTCATGATAACTGGCTCAGTGTTATGTTGATGGCTTATGCAGCATTTGCGTAAATTGGCCCAGAATCAAGGAGTAAATAAGCAAGTTTACCACTCCATTTGTTTTGCTGTTGTTGTTGCTGCTGTTGTAGTGCTAGGTTTGTACTTAGTTTAGAACTACAAAATGGCTATCAGAAAATAGACTTGAAACAGGAGCCACAAGATAAAAGAAACAAGCATCATCCTCAAAACGTGCTCCAAGAAGTAGGTTGATGGAGTTCAGCAGAGAGGCAGCTCAGGGCAGCATCACAGGCACGTAAAATTTGAGAAGGGAACACTTCAGTGTTGCAGATAAAACTAACACTATGGATGGCCACACTGAATGATTAAAATCCAAATTGGAACACACATTTTAACATTCAAGGCAACTAAACAGTCAGAAACACCTTTTGAGTCTACACAGGAATAGGCATTGCTGGGGCTGTGTGAAGCAACACTTAAATCTCTTTCCAGAAGGAGGCATTTCAAACAGGAGCTAGAGGAATTCTTATAGACAGAATAACCCCAGAAGTTACTTCTCTGTAGAGAAAATCCTGCTTTTGATTTTAAAATCAATAGGAATCGAATGTCCTATTTGTTGTTAATTACTTCATATAGTTAATTTGTTCCACTTTTTAAGAAAATTTCAGGTATAAATGTTTGATACTTAAGCTTTTAAAGAAATGCCAACACATTTATTAGTGGCTGTGTTCCAAGTCTGGATTAATAAAACCATAATGAGCAGCTTGTTATGCTTTAGCTGCTATCTAATTGTTCTCCATAAGAGTAAGAATTTGGAGCCTTAGTTCTGGCCCTGGTCAGAGAGAGAGGAAATTGGATCTCGTAAATAATATATGCATGGCTTTATTTTAGTGTTACGTCTTGTGCAAGGATGCAATGTTGTGTTCTGAAGAAAGGCAGGATGTTCTGGATGGGATTTGCTTGTAATGGGTTGGTGCACAGAGTTGTTACATGCAAATTATTTTCTTATTAAATAGTTTTTGCTTCAAAGTACCTGAAAATAAAGAAGAAATTGAAGTTTTTAACTTAGCTAGCACTTTGTTTCTCAGTATTTTTCATTAATAGAAGTGTTTGAACTTTTTTTAATTAATACAAATTTGATTTAATTTAAAAATAAGGTCATGTGATTATCTTGCCTGCACAGAGTCAAAAATATTAGCTTCCTGTCAGACATGGCTCTATAACCTGCTCTTTTCCTCAGCTGGAGAGCAACCATCACTTCATGAACCCTAAAGCATTCTTTTGAGAGTGTTGAGTTTCCTATCCACTGATGTCTGGAAGCTGAGGGACCCACTGCACTGTCTGCACTGCACAGAGGTACTGTAAAGATGGTCCCATGCCCAAAGAACTAATGCTGCTCGTGGAATAGCCAAGAGACTGGCCCATAAGTGAAAGTAAAAATTTATAATCTGGCCTGGCTTTTGTTTGCCTGTTCATTTACAGCAGTGTAGTATCCTACAGGAAGAAAATTACTGGGTCAAGCCCAAGTTCACACAGGAATTCTGTGGATCAGCCAAAAATTAATCCTGATATATCCTAGTAACTGTGGTGTCCCTGCTGATGTGGGAAGCTTCTGAACAACACAGAGTGCGAAGCTGTGAAATACAGAAGATGTCTGCAAAGGAACAGAAATATTTTGCCCAGCTATCAGCTGATTTATCACTACTGATTGTTTGGCTAGTGTGTTACCAGCTTCCTAACTGTGCTATTAGTGACTGGTAAAGCAGATTGAAATATTGAATCTGGAAAGTGATATGTGAGACATCAGCAAGAAAATACTCAGCTCTTTTCTGAATTCTTTAAAAATCAATGCAACTTCTTCATTTAGTTCAGGAGGAATAAAACTGACTCTTCGAAGTAACACTTTAAAAATGCCTTAAAAACCTTTTGGTAACTTTATGACTATGCAATTTAGAATTAGAACCACTTTGACTTTATTGCACTGATGCTGCAGTAACTATGTTAAGAGGAAAGCAAAATCAAATTTCAAGGACAGGCCATAATTGAAAAGTTAATTCATTTTTAATATAGATATTCTCATTTTAAAGAGCTTTAAGCCTGCAGACTAGCAGAAGAATATTGCACTCCTTGCTCTAAATTTCCCTTTTAATCATAATAAAAATCTCTTGTAAACAGAGGTGATTCTGTTCAGTTAAAACTCAAAGTGTGAGAAGTTTTTAAAGCTTCAGCTCTTAATAATTGCAATGCCTTAAGCTTTTATATTCCTTTATGAAAAAAAAATCCTAGAGCACATTTGAAACTGGTTTACACAGAGGGGACCAGACTATCTGCTGCTGTAAATGTAAAAGCAGTGCATTGATTATTTTTTATTGTTGTTGTTGTTATTGTTAATATTATTAATATTATTATTCACAAATCAGAAATACATATGTAAAGAACGGTTTTGTTTTTTAAACAGTGTTTTTTTCCCATTGAAATGCAGCCATCTGCAGGCAGTTATATAATAGTGCATAGCAACAGTACAACAATTTTGTACTATATATGGCTATATTTAAAACTTCTTACATCACTGATTATTATGAATGTTAATACTGCTCAGGACAGGCAAGAGAAAATTTCTTTTGGGGGGAACCTTAAGTAGACTGACTATAATTATGCACTTTAAGGGATTTGGGTGTGATCTTTTACAGGAGCGATTTTTCTAGGAAAGTTGGATTCAAGATGTCTCTTTCAGAAAGCCTGGGAGATTGAGAGTCATTGAAATGGAATGAGGTTCATTCTTTTAAGTTATTGATTGTGGCATTGTGAAACTTGCAATGGATTTTCATTTAAAACAGTCGTGTTTTACCATTCCTTTACATTTTTTAAAAAACACTATTTTCAGATTCAAGATTGCCAGAAAGAGCTGGCCTGATTTTCTGTGGTGGAGATGTGTTTTGCTCAGAGAGCTGGCTGCTGAGTGTCTGTATATGGGAGGCCTGGGCTCCCTCTCTGCATTGTGGGTGAATCTCTGGCAAGGCTACCTTGGCCCTGGAGCAGAGGTGCCTCTTACACATCCCAAGAGAATCTGTCTTGCTGTGCAGTCATGTACAAAATTGATAGTGGCACCAACACGTGCAAAAAAACCCCTCTCCTACCATGCTGCTGAAATTCAAAACACAGAATGTGTGTCTGCTGCACCAAAAGGGGAAGTGGTGCTGGTGTGTGCAGCTCACAAGGTGGGACTGTAAAGGTTTGGCCAAGGGCAGAACCTGCCCTCGCCTGCCAAGAGCTGTGTGTGCATCGTATAAATTCTTTCTACAGCACATATTTTGTCAGAATCTAATCTTCTTTTACAAATGGTTGAAACACTGATATGACAAGTTGCAGTATATCTTCTTGGAGATGTTCTCTCCTCCTTCTCACCCTATTAAAGTATTCTGCCCTAGGTGGGTGATGGTAGGATATCCAGAAATAGCATGTGTTACAAACTCATGCTTCTAATAGGGAATAATTACCATGCATGGGTATCAATAGCAGCCTAAGGAATTAGACTGCAATTAAGAGTTGAAATATGTAGTTTTAACAATCATAAGTTGTGCTTCTATATTGTACTGGGTACACTGTACAATGTTCCTTTCTTTTGTGTGTCAGCATGTGTCTGAGCAGATATGTATGCACTTCTAATATTTTCTTGCACCTGTTTTAGAGAAGTCACTTATTCCTTAATAGAGGGGGAAGAGTCTTCTGGGAATATAGACCCTGAAATTAGGATTTATTATAGGCTTTATGTACAGCTGACTTGGTTAAAAGCGGCCTTGCTGTGCAGTCACATATCAAATTAAAAATGACAATATAAATAGATGAAGTTAATGACTATGCTGTGGAATATGGGGAAAAAGCATTTGACTCATGCTAAAACAAAGGGGAAAACTGAAGATTCACAATATATTAACCTGTGTTTGGTCAAAGATGCTACAGAAGCAAGCATAGTGCTTTGGATGGCAATTGCTTTCTCATGCTATGCTATGTGCAGAGCCCTCTAATGCGTATGCTGAGATGATTAGCTGTAATAAGGAGAGGCTAGGGATTAAAAGTGTAAAAATAACAGCCATTATACTTCTTGGAAGGAATTCTCAGAGGATGTGTGCCTGTGGCTCACTCACACTTGCTTTACTACCTGATGTATTGGGCTAGTCAGAGCTTTGTTGGAAAAAGGCTGCTAAACATGGCTGTTAAAATCATGACATTTTGGTGGACTTCTTTTTCTCTTCATGATTCTTTTTCTTTCTTTTTAAAGATGAGTTGTTAATGGCCACCTTGACTTTCTGAAGACAAGACATTATAATATTGTATGTAGCGATATTATATAAGTTCGTCAACTCTTGGGTTTTAGCATTTCTGTTATAGAAAATTAATGTGTAAAGGAAAAAATAAATTAAAGTATGCTTTATTGGTCTTCCAATTAATACCAGAATTTAATAATATTTAATATTTTAGTACTGCTACAACAGCTTATATGTTTAGAGCATAGGTGTACTTTTCTTGCATCTATGGATTCAAAACTGCAGGACCTAATACAAGGTTATGCATCATTCCAAAGGATAGCAGCTAGTTGGAAATGCCATTTAAGATCTACCACAGCTTCTGTTATGCACACTGATGCAAATCTTCAATTAGTATGCAAAATCAAGAAATACTTTACTGCTGTCGTGCAAGGTCTTTGTTTGAGAGGAATATTGAGGAATTCCCCTGGAAGTATCTTTGTTAGAGAATGAAAAAAGGTTGCTCTCATAAAGTTGACCTTTGTGAAGTAATAAAGGGTGATAGGGAAGTGAACAGATAGTCTGATAAATGCCTTCCCTTTTCCCTATTAAAAGAGAAGATGAGCCAAAGATTTGTTTGTCTTTGGAAACCAGGGTGTAACTGATCATAGGAGATGTGTAAGATCTGCTGTTTCTCACTTGGAAGCAGCTCTCTTCAAAGACAGAGTAGGACTTTGAATACTGAATGTGGACTTTTCTTTAGAGGCAGAAACTGGATAAGACCAGCTGCTAACCAAAGATACTGGAATCAGGGAATGTACCTTGTGGAAGATGAAACTGGCCCCTTCGTTACTCATCCCAGACATGCACTGCCGCAGTCAGTGAAGATACCAAAACCCCTCCTGTACTGTCATATCCTTGTAAATGCTCAGAAGCAAAATAACTCAAGTTTTTCCTTGCTATCTCTAGATTTCTGGTGGTGTAGATCTGGATGCTTTTGTATGTAATAAAAGTATATTTAGTCTGTGTTAAGTATATTTAATTTCTGTTAAGTGACAGCTTAATGTGCAACAGAAGAAAACGAAAATATTTTTCAAGTTTAAAAATTAATTGCATCGGGTATAATTAATACTATGGTAAGAAAAAAAATTTATTAATTACCCATATAGCCTTGGTCTCCTTATACCACTTTAAAGGCAATTTCACCTAAATTCAATAAAACAGGCTGCAATGAGCAGAAAGTTTAGAGAGGATTAATGACATTAGCTCTGTCTTTACAATGTTTGTCCTTAGGAAAGGTACCAAATTGATTATTGCCTTGAAGTACACTGCTCAGAGTTCAGTAACAACTTGAGTAATTAAGAGTGTGTAAACACAGACTTCTATCCAAGTAACATGGAGTGCACTTATATTTTCTTATGGCCCCCTCTTTTCTTTACTAAAATAACTTTGAGAATAGAATAGAACGGTTCAGTTGGAAGGGACCTACACCAACCCTCTAGTCCAACTGCAATATATACTGGTGGAGCTTGCCAGTACCATTTTGTGAGGGAGGGTGGACTCACACTGCAAATAAAGACTAAGAAAAACCAGGGATGTATGGCAAACAAAGTTTAATTAAACTGTATAATTGCAGGCTCAGATAAAGAGTAACACTATGAAAATGCTGTGAGTACTCGCATAAGATGGTATAATACATACAACAGTTTGAAAAAGGCTCAGTCATTTGTTGTCTAGCCACAGTAACGTAGTATAGTGCGTTCAACCAGATTGAGGGGGAACATGATAGTAGCAGGTATCAGTAAATTAGGCTGTGAGAAGATACAAAGGATGCATCATGGAGGAAAAGGTAGTCAGCAATGGAGGTGACCGAACTGCTGAGATCCCTCAGCTCACACGGTATGAGCTGGCTGTTCACAGCCCAGTGGGCTCATTCATGGCTGTGCTGCTTCCAGAGGCAGCTTGGTCAGTCTCCATGCAGGCTCTCGAGGGCTGGCTCTAGCCACAGCCCTTTGTAACATGGACTTCTTCCTCTGTGGCTCTTCTTCTAGTGATGATTCATGATTTACTTCAAAAAGAGAGGGCTGCCAAGATGACAAATTTAGGCTGCAGATCCTGTGTGCAAATTATTTCTCTCTCTGTGCAGTCTTTCCAATTTCCCAAAGCTCATCTAAGGAGGCTGCAGGGCAAAAAGAAGCAAAGAGAACACTGTTGAAACCCCAGAGCTCAGGGTATGAAATGTGTTTAATCTGGTAAACCAGGTAAAGCTTTTAAAGCACCCTGAAAATGCTCAGAATTTCTGCATTGTTTCCCTAGGTTTTTATTTATTTATTTATTTAAGATGTCAGTACAACTGCATTTGGAATTTAGCCTGCCTATTTCCTACAGAAGCCTTTCTTGCTCACATGGAATGATTCAGGCATGGTATGTATAAAACTCTTTGTGGTGCCAGACATGAGATAGTATAAGGCAAAATACTTCTCTCCTTCAAAAAAGAAATGTTCTCTTGCCTAAAGTGAAAATGAAACAAAACTTCCAAAGGCATTTTCTGTTCCTCATGTACCTATCAAAGGGTATAACAGTATTGAATTATTTAGGTAACTTTCCCTATTAGACTGTGTTCTTTTATGAATCATTTCAAGTGGCTTGGGCCCTAACCATAAAAAATCATAGCACATTCTAAAGACTTTGAGAATGGCCCAAGGGAAAGATTTTAGGTGATTTAAAAATTTATAGCCTAAAAAATTTCGTGAACTTCAAATTGCATTTTAATGAAATAATGTTTTTAATCTTGACAGATGTGCTGGTTTTGGCTGGGGTAGAGTTAACTTTCTTCACAGTGGCTGTGTTTTGGATTTGTGCTGAACACAGGGTTGATAATATAGAGATGTTTTTGTTATTGCTGAGCAGAGCTTACACAGAGCCAAGGCCTCTTCTGCTTTTCATACTCCACTCTGGCAGGGAAGCTGGAGGTGCATGGGAGGCTGGGAGGAGACACAGCCAGGACAAGTGACCCAAACTGACCAATGGGATATTCCAGGCAATGTGACATCATGCTCTTTATATGAAGTGTGGGGGAAAAGAAGTAGGAAAAGGGGGACATTTAGAGTGATGGTGTTTGCCTTTGTCTGTCTTCCCAAATCACCATTACCATGATGGATCCTGCTGTATTGGAGATGAGCACCTGCCTGCCCATGGGAAGCAGTGAATTAATTCCTCATTTTGCTTTGCTTGTGTGTGTGGCTTTTGTTTTCCCTGTTACACTGTCTTTTTCTCAACCCATGAGTTTTCCAGCTTTTACCTTTCCAATTCTCTCCCTGATGCTGCTGGTGGGGGAGTGAGTGAGCAGCTGCCTGGGGGTTGGTTGCTGGCTGGGGTGAAACCACAACACATAACTTTAAAAAAACCCCTTCCCTTCCCCCCCTCACTCCACTAAAGTGCCAGGTTAGACAACTAAAGGGAGTTTAACTCAAGAATTAAATTGGTGCCTTTTTTTAATTCTGTGCCCCAAGAGCTTCTTGAAGATTTGTTCCTTCTTCCCACTCTGCTGTTGAAAGTTTTTTCTTAAAACCAGATGACACCTTGATCATGTATAAAGAGCAGATCTCTATTGCATGAAGTTTAATTAATGCAATGATTCATGTAAGTATGTCAACAAAACCACAAAAAATAAAAGGCGGATATATTACCAACTTCCAAATTACTAACCGTGAATATTGTCAAACATTGTGTTAGCAAAGCATAATGCTGATTGGATATCTAAATTTGGCTCTTACTAAAATAAGTCCCTGATCAGTGGTCTCAGCTGTGTCCAGCAGAAAAACCTTTCTAGGTTTTCTCACTAACCTTAGTGAGATTAACAGAGGTAGGAATAAGGGAATATTCTAAATAGCATACTTTTAAAAAGTGATATATTGCAGCATGCAATTTGTTGAGTACTTATCAAAGTTCTGAAGCTCCTCAAACCTTTAAAAGCAGAGTGATTCACAAGGTGTGGTAATCTGAAGAATAAATAAATGTTGATAAAAATCTCAAAGTTGGATGAAATGTTGATACATTATCTGAACTATCTTGTTCTCTGTAGCATTATTCCTAATACCTGGATATCCCTTATAGCAGTTTGTATTGCCTCTTAAACCCTTTGATGATGGTTGCACAGATGGCCTCCTACAGTGTTCTCATAAAGTTTTAATATCTAATCTAAATCGTATATGCTGCAAGTTATTACTTCCTGTTCTAACCCCTTTGAGTACTAAAACCATTCTCTTTGGAGAAGATTTTGCATATTTTGAAGTACCTTCTTTTCCAAAGCTGAAAGACTAATTTTCCCACCTTTTTTCCTAAATTCCATCTAGGTTTTTGACTCACTGCTCTCTGCTAGACTTTATCCTGTGTGATTTTCCTCTTTTCAAAGTATGGACCTGGATTTTGAAGTGTGGCAGCTGTGGCCTTACAACCCTAAGTAGTGAAGGGATTACTCCTGTATTCCTTACATGCCACAATGGCACTTGCTTTTATCTGAAATAGAATGACACTCCTGATTTATCATTTTTTAATCTACTGTAATCCCCAATTTACTAGTACACAGCCACTTACTCTTCATCCTTCTTTGGCTTCTTGATCCATGGTGTTACTGACCTATCCTAGATCATAGATTAGTTCTACAAAATGCAACACACTCTATTAAATTCTTGGGTGGTTTGGAGTTTTTTTTCCAATCTATTTGACTCATTTTAATGGTAAAATAAATGAAGAACCATAGCAGACTGTCTTTGAATGTCAGGAGTCATTTTATTTCATCTGTCCCAGATCAATTACAGTAAAGTGGATCCTGAATTAGTATAGGGAAAGAAGTAGTAGAGAAATGGGTTTGAATCTTTTCCAGTACTGTGTTTTTGTAATCAGAGTGATTTTTTTCAATAGTTTTCTTTGAAGTTAACAAAGTCAGCAGGAGACTGACTGAAGACAATCCACAGTAGTGAGATGTGTGAAATGTCATATTTTGTTTGTTTTAAACTGTTGATAAATTCTATTTCCATCAGAAAACTAGGTTATCTCCTTCAGTGAAATGTACCTATGAATTCTGAATTCAATACAGAATATAATGGTATCTTCTGATTAGTATATTGGTGAAAACAGGGAAATGCAAACAGGGAACAGCAGATTTTGTCATATGTTGAAAATATGCTTGTATTCCTTTTTATGAAAGCCAGAATGACATGATTTATTTGTTCATTGGGAGCAGTATTTCTAGGAAGTGTATCCCAGAAATGTATCTCTTGCTGTACCTGTGACTGATGCAAGTGCATTATAAATGCCTTTATCAGTGGAGAGGAGCAAATGGTCCATACTAAAAGCCAGATACTGTTCTGCATAGAGGTTTGGTTTGGGGGGATTTGGTGACTTTTTGTGGTGGGAGGAGGAGATAGAAAAAAATATTACTGTAGCCTTTAATGTTAAATTCTGTGTTCTTCCTGTGAACAATCTAAATGGGGACAGGTGTAAGCACAAGCAACTAAGCTTAACTAAGAACATGAGGTCAGTTTTTTAGATGAGGTTTTGCTAGTGTTTAATATGTTACAAATTTAGTAATGTTTCATAATACCTGAAGTGTTTGTGTGCCCCCAAGCCTGGATGGCCTTTTCTTCAAATACATCACTGCCTAATAAGCAATGGTAACTTTTGCTAAATCTCTGACTTATCTAACAATTTGTAAGGTCGTTCAGAAGGGCAGATTAGCTCTTGCAGATAAACAAACAGAGCTATAGAAAAGGACAAATGTGTGGCCTGAGTCAAGGCAGCAATTCAGTCCTGATCCCCGGCTTTCCCAAGAAGGCCCATGCCTTTCCATGGATGAGATGCAGCTGTTGTGCCTTATTGAGCTCAGTCCTCTGTCCCACTTAAAAGCAGTATGAATTTCTTGGCTGCTTGTGCCGGTTTGGCCAAAATCTAGCAATATATCCTCTGAGAGAAAACCAGGTTACAACCACCCTTCCCCCCACCAGAGATAGGGGGCGATAGGGGATACACATCATAGAGTCACCCCAAGACACTGCTCTTCTTTATTGTGGCAATTCATTTTCCCCTGACATTGTTCCTGTGTCTCGGGTAGAAACCTGCACCACACATTCAGGTAACTGCCAGGATTTCCTGTGTCCATGAGGAAGCATTTCAGTCAAAATTTGTTTGTCTTCTGATGATCCATCTTCTCTTTGTAGCTGATTTCAACCCTACTTAGAGTGTGTTTATGTTCAGATTAGAGATGTTACATGCAATGCTTGGTAGATCAGAAGACAACCCTGGTCCTCTTGTTATGAAGAAAGAAATATTATTACTGAAGAAAGCAGCTCAGACTGAAATTCTCAAGTAACTCCCTTAAATACTGGCATGCAGAACTCCAAGGAGAAAATAATGAATGGTGTATCTCTAGAAAAAAAGTTCCTTTATAACAGAGCTATGGGGGCTTGAAATTAAACACAGTTTGTCGTCTTTCATCCTCTGAGACTATTGGAGGCTGGAAAGTAAGATGAAAGGGGTTCTGTGTATGCATGTCTATGAAATGGACTTACTGAGCATATGCACCTGTATTAAATGCATTTGCAGAACCCCATCACATAAAAAATCCTTCTTACCTGTGAAATCAGGATTTGCTGAGTCTTAAAAGTAGTCTCTCTATAACCCTTGGTGACAATTTTCCTCTTTCAGCAAATCATGGGTTTGAATTACTTACTATTTAGTGGATATTACCTTCTAGCTTTACTAAATACTTCCGGTCTTCACCATTCTGTATTTTTTTTCATCTAAGCAGGGGAATGAAACAATGACCTATTTGTTGGACACATAAACATGTGTCATGCAGGTTTTGAATTTGTGTTTGGCTTTTTTTATATCTCTTCAAAAAGGTCTCTGCAAAAGAGCACCTTATAAGAAAGGACCATCTTTAAAACATAAAGATGTATCTCTCTTCATTGTTCAAAGAACCCATGGCATTACAATACTCTTTTCCATCACTGCTGGGTATATATCAGATCTTCAGTGTTCTATCTCTTCAAAGCCAGAAAAATGTAACTGCATGAGTAGAAATTTAACAAAGAAATTATTAAAGGAAGGATTTTAAAAATTGACATGCTTAAAGAAAAGAGAATTAAAATGGCAGTGCATGTCAATTCTATATTCTAGGCTTCCTAAGTGGTGATAAGTGTTTTTGCAGTTGTTTTTTTACAACTTTGGAATGTGGGCTATCAAACCTGCTGTGTAACTTTCTATTCCAATGCTGAATCTATCTGGAAAGTATTACTAGCAAGCTTTTGGACATGCAAATGAAAAACTATGTAAAAGGCAAATTAATGCTTACAAAACAGAATATGCAATTATGAATCTTTTTATAAAGAGGAATTTTTAAGTGTAAAGATGCATTTGGTGCTTTAACTTGGTATACTGGAAATAGGTTGACTGAACATAGCACTTGCATTTGAGAGTGAACAAAAAGAAAGGATTTAGAAGATGGATAATAACATCGAGGGATATGGATTAAAGAGCATCTGTAGTATAGATGTAGTGAAGCACGCTAATTCAAAAGGCAATAGATCTTTCTGTATCTTCAGTGGAATGAAACCGTGAAATCCTGTGCCAGAACAGAAACATTCACGTATAGATCTCTGGCCCTGAACATTGAAAAAAAATTACTTTTTGTGTTTAGCCTTTGAGGCAATTTTAGAAAGAGCTTTCTGATGAATGAGCAGCATTCTCTGGTAAACTATTCAGGGGAAGACATTTTTCAAGAACAACTAAATACATTCATTTCTTAGAAATAACATTAAAGTTATTAAAATAACATAAAATTCCTCTGTCCCATGGCAGTAGGTACTAGAGAACAGACACCGTGTGGCTCCAGAATTATTCTGCTGATGCTGTGCTTCACATGAAAATGCAGGGAATGTTTCTTCCTCAGTCCTCAGACAAATGCCACACAAAACAGGACTGTAAGGATGTCTTACCAAAAGCTTGCTGTTGTGCCATGGTTGTGCAGTGCTGTTTTCATTTCATGAAAGTAGAACATCTTCCAGTTATGACAAGCTCAGCTTTGGCATAGGCAGTCACAGCTAAACTTAATGGCAAAAGTAGGGCTAGAACCTCATAGTTTTGCTATTGCTAGCCTTACTGCTTCTGATTTCATGTTGATGTTGATGATTCCGTATTTATACATTTAAGTCATTAATGAAGAAATTTTGAAGTCGTTTTTCCTTTAACTTCTGCTATCATTATCCAGAAGTCACCATTGCTCTGAAGAGGTTACCCAGTTACTGATGTAACAGTTAGAAAGAGAGATAGCTAGAGAGATAGCTAGAGAGATAGCTAGAGAGATAGCTAGAGAGAGAGAGAGAGAGAGAGAGAGAGAGAAAGAAAGAAAGAAAGAAAGAAAGAAAGAAAGAAAGAAAGAAAGAAAGAAAGAAAGAAAGAAAGAAAGAAAGAAAGAAAGAAAGAAAGAAAGAAAATACTGTGTTTTTTTCATTTACTGGACTATTGTTTTCAAACAGTTTGTACTAGTGTGAAGGAATTGAATTAGGAGCCAACAGTCAAAGTAAATAATTTTCTTGTATCAACATCTGGCACTTCAAGCTAAGAACTTTTGTTCAGTTTTAGAAATCAGCATATTGAATGGAAATCAAATTTTTCAGCTCTCAAGTTATTTAGAAATTCTTTTAAAGAGTCTGAAAATTTAGACATTATTCTTGTGCCCTTTCAGTTTCATCTGTAAATACTGATGATGCTAAATAATTTTACTGTGATAAATCTTTACTTTTGTTATTACTAAATTGTGTTTAATATTAAAAAGCTTTTAAGAGCTTCTAAGCCTTCTGAGAGCCTTCCTGCCAGAGAATGGTAGGCTGTTCAAAACAAGGAGAAAAGACTCTTGGGGTAACTTAAAATACTTCATGTGTTAACCTTATATCTGTTTAAAGCATCAGAAATGTTTTCTCAGGTTGATTGGTTTTTCAAAGTATAGTTGTTCAGAACAATGAGCTCAAATAGCATGTGTCCATCAAGGTGATTCCTTTTTCCTGCTTTTGTACTTGGACCTAAGATGCAGTCTGTACTGAATCAGCTATAATCTACCTCACTAAATCACAAGCTTGCTTTCTCTTGGGGCAATTAATTTGGCAAGCAGTTATAAAATATTCTCCTAATCATAAAGCATTTTTTAACTAAAAAAATGGATAGTAACTATGTTCTGAAATGATAGAACACATTTTTTACCAGACATCTTTCCCTCTTCTGTTCTAGGAGAGTCTACCCAGCTCCGGGAAATTCTTCTTGCAGGCTTCTCTCTCTGATTTCTCATCCCACCAAATAGTGCTTCAACTGTAACAACTTATTTTCATCAAGAAGTACATTTCTGGAGAAATAAATTAATTTTAAAAATACTCACAACTCAGTTTCATACAGTTTTCAGTTTTTATCCAGCTAAAAATGGCTCTGAAATGCCTTCATTCTCTCCAGCTCCCAAATGTGAAGGTGTTGTTTGAGGCTACAGGTTGAAATCTGCCAACATTTATCTGTTCACAATGTTTGTTTACAAGACCCTTGGTCTGACACTGTTGCTGAATCCTGGTTTCCTTTACACAGCCCTAGCTTAAGCCAGATCAACAAATTAATAGTGGAAAAAATTCAGTAACTTGAGAAGGCCAGAACATGTAGCATTCACACAGATCCATAGCCAGCCACGTCAGACTGGCTGCCTGTGAGCACAATGAAATGAACACAGCACTGCCATCCTGAACCTGCCGCCTCTCAGGCTCCAGAATGTTTTGTGGATGTATGACAGTATTTCTCTCTTTCCCAAAGTCTTGCAATATTTTTCCCCTCTTCCAAGAATTTTCATGCACAATTTTTTGTTGTTCATTTCTAATCAAAACACACAGGAAAATAACATATAGGGGTTGGGAGGAATCCTAAGTGTCTGTGGCTGTCTTATCCAAGCCTTATCTAACCTTTAGTTAATAGACAGCAAATTCTAGGGATACATCAGGAATACAGTCACATCAAAAGGAAATTAGTTCATGAAACTTGAAGGGTGTATTGCATGGACAAAAAGGCACAACAGAAGATTAATCTTAAAAATACTCATCTACCTGGGAGAAAAATAAGTCAATCATACATTTTTAAAAAGAGTCTGGGCAAATAGTAATGCTAGAATGAGTATAAGACAGAACAAATATGACCATACAATACAGTGAGAAACTTATTGTGTAAAGTGTGCCAAACCAAAGAATTTACTAGTATCTGACTCAGTACTAGTCAGATGGTGACTGGTGAGTGCCTTTAATTCATATTGAGCAGCCTTTAATGGTGAGAGCCTTTAATTCATATTGAGCAGCCCAAAATTCTGGCAAGCCAAATACTGATGCATAAAGAACTGAGTATAAAGAAGAAAAATAATTAAATTAGTATAACATGATTTTACAAACAATACATGTGGTAAATCAACTGTCTTTTATTCCCCGTGTATTTGGTTTGCATGGCAAGGTTTTGGCAGCAGGGGGGCTACAGACTTCTTCTGTGAGAAGCTGCCAGAGGCTTCCCCCATGTCCAACAGAGCCAGTTCCAGCCAGCTCCAGGATGGACTCTGGTCAAGGCCGAACCCAACAGCAACAGTGATTGTGCTTCTGGGATAACAGAGTTAAGAAGGGAAAAAAACTGTGCAACTGCAGCTGGAGAGAGGAGAGAGACTATGTGAGAGAAACAGCCCTGCACACACCAAGGTCAGTGCAGGAGGAGGGGCAGGAGGTGCTCCAGGCGCCTGAGCAGAGATTCCCCTGCAGCCCCTGGAGCAGCCCATGGGGAGGCAGCTGTGCCCCTGCAGCCCATGGATGTCCAGGGTGGAGCAGAGACCCACCTGCAGCCCCTGGAGAACCCCACATTGGAGCAGGTGAATGCCTGAAGGAGGCTGTGATCCCATGGGAAGCCCCTGCTGAAGCAGGGTCCTGGCACGACCCACGCTGGAGCAACCTATTCCTGAAGAATTGCACCCCATGGACTCATGTTGGAGAAGTTCATGGAGGACTGTCTCCTGCGGGAAGGACCCCACACTGGAGTAGGGGAAGAGTGTGAGGAGTCCTCCTGAGGAGGAAGGAGCAGCAGAGACAATGTGTGATAAACTGACTGCAGTCCCCCAGTCCCCATCCCCCTGTGCCACTGCAGGGAGGAGGTAGAGAATATGTGAGTAAAGTTGAGCCCAATAAGGGGGTTTTTCTCATTATCTTACTCTCATTTGGTTGGTAATAAATTAAAATCATTTTTCCCCAAGTTGAGTCTGCTTTGCCCATAAGAGTAACTGGTGAGTGATCTCTCCCTGTCCTTATCTCGACCCACGAGCCTCTAATTTTATTTTGTCTCCCCTGCCCAGCTGAGTGCAGTGATTGAGTGACTGTAGCTGGCACCTGGCATCCAGCCAGGGTCAACTTGCCACACTGAGTTTGTTAATCTGCATTATACATTTACTGTGCCAAAATTAAAACAAAAATTTGCACCAGAAAGTGTGTAAAATTTCAGGCCAAAGTTGCATCAGTGTGCTACTCATCATACTTGGCCTGCTTGGGTCCAGAAATGTAGAGACATATTTCTGCATGCATGCCTGTGTTGGAAAAGGGGCAGGTAAAATCAAGGGTTATGTAATACATCCAGCAGAAGAATATCATTTGTCATTAACAAATAAGGGGACGAGAGATTTTTTCAAGAAATTAGGATGAATGGGGTGAGAAATATAAGCCAGAAATTACCTAAGTATAGGACAAATTAGTGCATCTCCATGCAGGTTTTGCTATTGACACTTCACCACTAGTGGCAGTTGACTAAGGCTGTATGTGTGCAGGGTTTTTCTCCTTCAAAAGTGCAGGATAGGAATAGAAATACAAGATAGGAATATAGCAGCTGTACAGCACTTATAGAAACACACCTGGATTAAGTCTAGAAAGAGCATTTCTTTTGTAGCTGAAGATGTGAATTTGATCAGTCTAAAGATAAACTAAAATTGCAAGACTTCTGTGAGGTTTAAGCTCCCACTAGTAAATTAGCATTTCACACTGTCTGCTCTCTGGAGTTTCATCAAAAGACAAAATTATTTCAGTTTCTCAGGAGGCAAGTGTATTTACTTTGAAATAGCTGTTAAGAAGCCAACAGTGGCTATTGCCCAGCACACTGCTGTCTGTTCCCAGAAAGACTTGTACTGGGAACCTTGCACTTGTACCTTGAGAGTTCAGAAAAATAATTTTCTATCACCCTATTAGAAATCACAGTTTTTCCCTTCTAATTGGTATGCAACATACATTTCTACCATCTAAAATAATAGCAAATGCTTTAAAGCATGAAGAGTTTTATTGCCACCTGGTGGGAGTCTTGTGTGTAACAGGTACTAATTGAGACGAAGAAGAGGGAAGAGGGAAGAGGGAAGATGTTGAAATACCGCAAGCTAACCAACACCATCCTGCAAGAATACAGTCTAACTACATCTGGCATCATGAGAATAATTAGACGATTGCATTTTCTAAGAGAAAGCAGCATTATTAAAGAGCTGCAACCTGTCCCTACACTCCTTTTAATGTCAGGTAAAGGCACTGTTAAAGTTAGTAAATTCCATGTCTTCTGATGTTAATCAACACAACTGGAATACTGACATGTATAAATAAAATCTGAATAAGCTTTTAAATATGAAATATGGTAGAAAAGTATAATTTTCATATAATATATGAAATATAGCAGAAAAATTGTATTTTAAAGATTTGTGGAAGATAGCATAATGGACAAAGAACAGAGGTTTAAATATGCATTTTAAATTGACTGAACCCCTTCTCTTTATTATTTTATGTAACTGAAATGAATCATGTGAACTTTCCAGATAATAATTCTGAAATTCTCCATTTATTAATTCCTTGACACAACAGAAGGAGGGGATGCCACCCAGAGGGACCTTGGCAAGCTCGAGAAGTGGGTACAGGAGAATATCTGAAGTTCAACAATCCAAGTGCAAGGTGCTGCTCTGGGGTCAGGGCAATCCCAGACATGAGTCAAGACTGGGAGAAGAATTCATTGAAGGAAGCCCATCAGAGAAGGACCTGGGGATTCTGGTGGATCAAAACTGGGACATGCCACAGCAGTGTGCATTTGCAGCCCAGAAGGCCAAGGCTGTCCTGGGATGGATCAGAAGAGGCACAGCCAGCAGGCTGAGGGAGGTGATTCTCCCTCTCTACTCTGCCCTCGAGAGATGCCACCTGGAGTGCTGTGTCCAGCTCTGCAGCCCCCAACCCTAGAAAGATGTAGAGCAGGTCCAGAGCAGGCCACGAAGAAGGCTGGAGCACCCCTCCAGTGCAGGCAGGCTGAGAGCTGGGGTTGTTCTGCCTGGAGAAGGTTCTGAGTAGACCTTGCAGCACTTTCCAACACCCAAAGGAGCTTGTGAAAAACATGGAGAGGACATTTTTATACAGGCCAGTAGTGACAGGACAAGGGATAACAGTTTTAAACTGAAAGAGGGCAGGTTCAGATTAGATATTAGGAAGAAATTCTTTACTCAGAGGTTGGTGAGGCACTGGAAGAGGTTGCCCAGAGAAGCTGTGGCTACCCCATCCCTGGAAGTGTTCAAGGCCAGGCTGGATGGGGCTCTGGGCAACTTGGTCTAGTGGGTGGTTCCTGCCCATTGCAGGGGAGTTGGAACAAGATGATCTTTAATGTCCCTTCTGAGACATTAAAGGCATTCTAGGGTTTTTTGAGTGTGCAAAGAGAATTCACCTTACCTGGACATGGAATGTTAGGAAATGGTTACCGCAGCAAGTCCTGCTTTCTGATTAACCCCCTCAAAGCCACAATATGACAGAATTTGATCTGACATGACTAATAGCATATATTTCCTGTCAGAAATTACAGTTTCAATGTGACAGTTTTGCACATTTTTGAAACCTTAATTAAATTCTGCATAATCTCTAGTACAGACTTCTTTTAAATTAAACATGCCTAAAACTGAAACGTAGTAAAGCAGTTTTTCAGACAGGAATTCATATGTAATGTTTTGTGGTTGGAGAACAACATGTCCAAGTTTGCTGCTGTGTAGCAGGTGGAATCCTAGGAGGGACAGAAAGTAGTTTGTAGGAAAAAAATTCCAGGTCTTTTGCAAAGTATTGACAGTTTATATTTCAAGCCATGTGAACTTGTCTGAAAAAGGAATGGTCATCTCTATTTGTCCAAAGTAAGCCCAAGATCACTTCCTTCTGAAATGTGTGAATATGCTTATAGCTTTAATTCTTAATAGTCAAGGATTGAATTAGCTAATTCTACAGCTAAATTCTCTTTAACCACCAAATTGCTATTTAACACTGCCAACCTTCAGTAATACTTCCTGGTAACTTACTTTCTATAATGATATCCCCCACTTTTTTCTCCTGCAATTTTGGAGAAACCAAACAGAAAAATCTTTGCTTTAGAGCTTTTCTTCCCCCCTAATTCATGTGAATTGTTCTGCAGAAGAGAGGAGGGAAATGGTCACTTCAATATACTTGGGTGAAGAAAATATATGTAATATATTGATGTCAATTCTTATCTACCGAGGTTAATTCATAGCTATAGTGGAGTCAGAGTTTTAAGAATCTGTACATTTTACAGCAGTTCTTACAGAAATTGTTGCATCACTGCCTTCTGATTTTCATCTCTCATACAAAGTCCAGTGCAAGGCTTCAGAAAGTAAAAGCAATCTCTTGTACTTGGGAATGCTGAAAATTACCTCAACCTGTTACCAAATGTATCAAACCAATCATGGAGCTTTCGATAAACAAAAATCTGATCAAAATGGCACAGAAATTAAAAATCTTTAAATTCTTTATTTGGTATGGCTGAGGGAATGTTTTTGGCTTCATGGTTTCCTGTTCCTCTTTTGCATGCTTAAAATGTGCCATACAGTCAAAGAGATGGCACACACGTGTTCCGTCAACCTGGTAACGGTGGAACACGTGAAGCTCTTTGTGCGCTGCCTTGGATCCACTGCATTGTCTCATCCATTCACACTAGAGGTCACTGCGAGCAAAGATTAGGCTTGCAAAGGCAAAAACACTGATGGATTTACGGGCCGAAATTTGCAGCACACTTTCCAATTTGAAAGGTTGACGCAAACCCATCTGTGTTAAATATGTTATTTGAGGGAGACCATGGTACTTAATGTAACCTCATTTACTGACAAACTATTTACAAGCTGTTAAATAAAAAGTTATTCCTATCAAGAAATCCTTAGTGCTTGAATATGTCCAGTTCAATTTTAGACCAAATTTAATCTCTGGCAATACCAAACTGACTCATGATAAGAGTTCCAGACTTTGTTGATACTTGTTGCTGTTTTTTAATGTATAAAATTTGAGATACTGTTCTTTCCCCCTAGGAAAACTGCCCTATTTTCTCTAGACTGTGGCAGAACAATACAACTTTGGCTCAGGTGCTGCTTCCAGAGTTAAGCGAGCTGAATCCCATTTGTATTGTGGATTAGGAATTAAATCAGTAGCTGTCTCAGAGTGAAGCTGTGAATAGAACAAATCTAGAACATTCAAGAAACTGAATGAGAGGAGTGCACTCCCCTTCACCTGTTCCAGGGAATGCATCTAACCCAGGGCTTACCTCCCAAGAGCTCTGTGTCAGACCTTCAGAGTCTTACTTATCACCTACATATCATTGTACCCATGCCCAGTTTTAAAAACTTTTCCTCTTTCACAGTGCATGTCCACAATTAGAAAAGATGGCTGAGCAGTAAGTGCAAAACGGAACATCTGATACCAAATAAGTCACCCAAAGCTTCCTTTAGTGTAGGTATTCATTTGAAAAGGAAAATGTTAACCCTTTCCTCATGGCTGAGAGCGCTAATGGGAGAATGAGAGGTGATGCTTTTCTATATAAAGCAGTGATGATGAACAATACTTTTGTGCTGCCACCCAGAGTACTTGGCACAAGGACAGTGGAATAAAGAGAGATTAAAAGAGCAATGGACAGGGAATGATGCTCACATTACCCTACATACTTTAGAGCATGAAAACAGTACTTATGTGGAAGCTACTCCAACCCTGAGGTAACCAGAAGCATACTTAATATGCAGATCTCTGAAGAATAGTCCTCATCACCATCTTCACAAAACTCCTCAATTCCTATTTTTACCGGCTTTTTGTGTCCACTTTGTGTTTTTCCTTCAGTTTCCTCCTACCCTCACCTTTTATTAATTCCTTACCCTGTATGTCCATTCAAATGGCACCAACATCTTAGATGTTCACATCATAGTGTTGATTCTCCGGATTCTGTGTCCCTTATCTCAGTATGCTTAATGTATTATGCTCTTTCTGACAGAAAATACTTCCCTTCCCACTTTAGATTACACACAGTTTCAAAAAAATTAAATTAAAAAGATATCTGGTTTTGTGGTCCTTAATCTAATAATAGTACCCAGATGGTCAAGAGGGATGCTGCAGCTTTTACTGCACTAATATTATGGTGATGTGATGCTTCCATCAATTAAATTATACTGTTAAAATGGGTGTAACAGAATAAACAACAAAACCTATTATTTTGAAATTACACCTCTTGTCTTAATTGCTAAGGTGTGGCAAAAAAAAAAAGAGATGATTTTTGAGACAGGTTTTAGGACAGGTTCTTTAGCATCACTCAGACATTTTCATTTCCATAACATACTTCCTTTCATAACTGCTGAAGATGCACACACCATTTTTCTATGAATTTTTCAGCTCTTCTTACTCTTACAGGAGCACTGCTGACAAGGTTTTTGCTAAGGTTAAGGTATTCCAAAACCATCCACAGTTATGCCAAATCTGTTCTGTGTGTACCACAGACTACAGAAATGGGCTCTTATTCAGAGGTGTTGTGAAAAACATACGGAGCTGAAGGCTATTCATTGGAATGAATCACACTTCATGCAGGTCTGTTTTCCTGGATGATCACTGCTTTCTCTCTTCCTTTTAGAAAGCCTGATTAAATAGTTTTTCCTCTGGACTGATGAGAAACGACTTGTATGCCAGCAATGCTGTAAGTGTGATTTGATTTCAGTAATATAGGTAAATCAGTTTGAGTTGATTAATTTAATAATAAAATGTTGTTTTTAAATGTTGCTTAGCATAATCTTTTGCTGTTGCAAATTAATTTTCTACAAGACAGACCTTTCTTAAACATTTCAATACTAAACACATGCCTAGATACAGAAATACAAACTTCACAACAGAATGTGAAAATGTCAGTTTATATTACATGCAGTTTAACAGAGGCAACACATGAGTTGCTCAGATTATTAGATATCCCAAGTATATTTCTAGAACTCATCGATGATTATATGGAAAAGCAGTTAATTTCAGACTGCATCTCAGTACTGTACCTCAGATGGTCAGACAGTTATTTCTACTGAATTTCATCATCTTGAGTAAAAAATGGTTACAGAAATCAGCTAAAGTCAAACACTCTGTAAACCTTCAAAATACTTGTAAAAGGATTATTGATTCTCTAATACAGAAAGAATGGCTTTTTTACTTTGTTCTTGTTGCAACAAGGCAACCTCATGCAGTTAAAGACACTTGTTTAAGTGTCTAGTTCTGGACTCCCTAGTACAAGGAACATGGAGGCACTGAAGTCAGTCCAACAAAGGCACTAAGATGATGAATGGGCTGGAGCATCTCTCCTATGAGGAAAAGCCAAAAGAGCTGGGTCTGTTGTCAGAGACTGAAATGCTATGGTTAATGGCTTAAACATTGTTATGAAGGAGTTTTGCCCATTATGGGAAAACTGTATAAAGAAAATGCAATCACTGAAGCCCACCCCACCATGAATGCCTCCTGAGTGCAGCCTTGGACCGTGGGTTAAGCTGCCTAAGGGAACTCAAGATAAGGTGACATTATTGCCCAATCATCTAGGTCCAGAGAAAAGCAAACAAGGCTGAGGGAGAAGAATGAACCCACAAGATAGCTAAACCCAGCAGCTGTTTTGAAAATCATCCCTGGCTAGGTTCGGGCTGGGGAGGCCATAGCCCACAGGCTTATCTGCTGTGGCCAGGTTTGCTCCCCAACCAAAGTGGGAGGAGGAGTTTTGGGTGTGTGGCATAACCTCTGGTTGGAGGCGGTGAACACCCATCCTCCCTCACACAAACCGGCCCAGCTGTAAAAACCCCCACCCCAGGAAAGCCACATCCATGGGACATTCATGTGAGGGGCAGCTAAGGGGGTGTCACAACCCATCAAAGACCCCCAAAGTGCTCCTCAGACGGAGTCCTGAGGCCTTGCACCTGAGCACTGCATGGGATGCAAAGAGATGCAACAGATCCAGAGTCCGTTGTGAAAGTGTGTCAAACTTGCCCCTCCTCAGGGCAGGTACCTGGGCGTTCCCACCTAGCACAAATGTGTATTGATCCATTGAACCCTGTTTTCGGGGGACCCTCACCACCAAGAAGACCAGATAGAGAGGATCAACAGGACACCACTGAGATCCAGAGTGGTGATATTTTCTACTTAATCTGTCTCTATCATTATCCTTTTCTCCCCACACCTTCTCTTTCTTTCTTTCTCTCTCTCATTTACTGTTAAATAAAATCCATACTATTGACTTTGCCATATGGTCACATTTGCACCTTGATTCGGGCAGAGGCATCTCATTCTAAAAATTTTAAGAACCTGATCATAACACCTGTTCAGCCCAGAGAAGACAAGGCTCAGGGGGATCTATCAATATACATAAAGACCTGAAGGAAGAATGCGAAGAGGACGGAGCCAGGATCTTTCAAGTGGTGCTCAGTTACAAGACCGGAGGCAGTGGACACAAACTGGAACTCAGGAGGTTCCCTCTGAACATGAGGAAGCGCTTTTTTTACTGGGGGGGTGACCAAGCACTGGCACAGGTTGCCCAAGGTGGTGATGGAGTCTCCATCCTCAGAGATACTCTCAAAGCCATCTCACCATGGTCCTGGGCAACCAGCCCTAGGTGGCCTTGCATGAGCAGGAGGGAAGAGCAGCTGACCTCAGGATGTCCCTTCCAACCTCAGCCATTCTACTGATGCCATGAGTCATAACTGAAATTTAAATAGGTGCAGTCCCATGTTATTACAGTACTTCCACGCTTCTTCTCTGTAGCTGTAGCAATTTGCAACTGTGATGCCAGATGGGAACTCATCATTTGTGATAAAGTAAAGCCCAAGTTAAATCAGTGGAATTGATAATGGAAGTTGTCGTCATGTCTGAGTTTGGTTTAGTCAAAGTAATGTTGTCTGTATTTATGTAACACATGAGTATGTAAGGTGTGCGTGACACTTCATTTACTACAAAGGTTTAGTTCACCTTAACTAAGGACCCGATCAAATTCAGCAAAGGCACTAACGTGTGTCTTCAGCATAGGCTCAGACATAAGCAACCACAGAATATTTTACATCAAGCCTTGCTGTTGTGTGGGTTAGTAGCCAGTATGGCAATTTTACCTTTGAACTGAGCTCCTCTGGAATGGCTTCTGCCATGTGTGACTGTGCCTGTGCTGGCAAGCAGCAGGGGAGGCTTTATTTTACACTTCCTTTTTAGTTACTTTTCCAGCTACCACCCTCATTTCCACCTGTTCCCTAAGCATGTTACATCCGTTAAGCACACCCACTAAATATCAAATCAATTGTATAAAGTAATATCTTGAAGGAAATGTGAATAGCAGTGGGAGCAGATTGCAAGAGAACTTTGTCATATCAGAGTTAAGTCATACTGTCAGTCTTAAGAAACAACAGTTAATACATGGATGTCATTGCATGTTCCTGATGGAACCACACTACACTCAGACTGCAAGTGATCTTCTTAAAAGCAAATGTGGGTTTTTTTTCAAATTAAAGTTTATTTTGAAGTAAACAAAACCTTAACTGTGTTTGTTTAAACTTGTTTTGTTAAAAAAAAAAAAAATTATGCCTTCCAAAGCAAGGAAATAATGACACTGGGGACCACATTTTTGTGTGGGGATTAAAAAAACTCAACAGGTAGTGACCAAGAAGATCTAACTGACATTAAAAAAAAAAAAATGAAAGCTCCCCATGACCTCCTGCAAACTTGGAACTTGTGAAAATCAACAAAGTAACTTACATGAATGACTGAAGTTTAAATTTAATCTCCTACTTTGAATTTGTAGGTTTGATTGGGATTTTAATTAGAAGTTATTCAAAGTCCCATATTTAAACTGGGACTTTGATTTATTTAAAGTAGCTCGAAAATAAAAATTATTTCTTAAAAGCAGTAAGTTCACCATCAAAACAACAGCAACACTTACGCATAAGTTTACAGCTCGCTTCCTGCCCAGAAGCCGTGGCAGAAATGCTGGTAGATGTAGCAGCAGTAACTTAGAGGACATTTACAATCAGTTACTCAGTTACCGCCCTTTTCCCCATCCCCTTCGCTCCTAGGGCTCTGTACCGAGAAGCGCCGCGCTAGGGGGAGGGTTGGGTGCAGCACCGGGGCTCGCTCCGCCGACCCTGCCGCCGCTGCACCGCTGGAGCTGGAGCGGGGCCGCGCCCGCACCCCGGGCCCGCACCCCGGACCCGCACCCCGGACCCACACCCCGGACCCGGACCCGCACCCCGGACCCGAACCCGCACCCCGGACCCGCTGGCCTCCACCCGCCTCGCCCGGCACCGCCATTTTGGAGCTGCCCACGCCCGCCTCGGCCGCCTCCGTCCTGACACCCCCTGGTCCCCCACGGCTGGGCGGCCATCCCCGCCCGCTGCCACTGCGCGGCCGCACACGACACCAGCCCGCCGGTACCGCTGCCCTCCCGCCGCTACCGCTGCCCTCCCGCCGACCGCCCCTGCACCGGCCGGCCCTGCGCGGCCGCCTCCGCCTCCTGCTGCCAGCCCCGCCCGGCCCCGGCGGAGCCTCGCCAGAGCCCTCCCCGAGAGCGGAGGGCGGTGAGTGGCAGAGGGGTGGGGAGGTGGCAGCGGCCGATGGGCGGGCCGTGGCCGCCCCTAAGGGCTGCGGGCTCCCGGCGGAGCCCCACTCGGCGCCCGGCCGCCTCCGGAGCCTTGGGGAGCCTGGTCATCGGGAGTGCGCGCCGCTGACTTCGCCCGGCCGGGCTCGGTGAGCGTCTGGGGCGGGACCCCGCGCAGGACGGCCCGAGCTGCCAGCCTCCTCACGGCCCTCGCCGGGGCTTCCTGGCCTTCCGGAGCGGCAGGGCCGCCCGGGCACTCCCGGAGGTCGCGAGGAGCGAGGCCGAGCGAACTCGGGCGCTCCTGGCTGGGAGCGGCCGGCGGCGGTGGGTGCGGAGTCACCGCGATGGGTGCGGAGTCACCGCCTGCTGGCCTGTGAACAACCCGGTGCAAAAGTTGGTGGTGCCCTTTGTAGGACAAGCTCAGAGTGACTTTCGGGACGGGAGTGTTTTTGCGAGCTGGCTGGCAGCGAGGTGAGCTCCTGCTCACGGCTGTGCCGGAGAGGCGCCGGTGCTGCCCGTTCTGGAAGGGGCCGGACCAGCCCGTGCCGCGCATCCCCCGCGGGGCGCCGCGGCCTGGCTGCGCTCGCCGTCCCTCTTACAAAGCGCTAAGGTCAAGTTTAAAACTGGAGGCACAGTAACTTTTGTGATTGTATAATGGTTAAAAATACTCATGCTGGTTTACTAGAAAGGTATTTTAATCTCTGTATTTTCCGAGGGCTGTTTGAAGGTTGAACTGAACAGTGTTGGTTTATTTATAACTTGATGTGGAAACATAATACGGAAACGCATTTACTTGTATCAGTATTTTCTGGTTTAGGGAAACTTAATTTTGGCAGCCGGGTTGTCAAATTACAAATAATGTGTTTGGCAGTGGCGACGTTGCTAGTACTTTTAAGCACCCTGTCGTGATTTTAGTGTTCTTTGAGTGGAAAAAGTTGTTAGTTAAGTGGTGTCTTTGGTTTTAGCTATACTGCTTTCATCTTTACAAGGACATCTTCAGGTCGGTATTCTGAATGAATTCTGTATTTATACAGAATTTTAAAATGCTGGTTTTTGCCAGATATCGTCTACAATGCTCCTTGCAAATTGCTTAACTTCAGGGAAGTTGCTCTTAAGCAGCAAGAGTTACTATGTATTTATGCTGTGGTAGTATATGCATACCTTTCTACTTCTGTCTTGTGAAAGCTGAACTTTCAGTAGGGATTTTTATGCAAGTTTACTTTTTTAGGGAGCTTTTTACTACAGAGCAGAGATCCCCTTTTCTTTTTGAGAGGGCTTACAGTTAAGAGGCCTTCTTGTGTAAGGCCTTTCCTTCCCTGCCATATATGAATAAAATTTTCTAAAAATGAGATATAAAGGTATTTAAAGTAAGATTATTTTGAATTATGGGCATTTAAGTTGTTAATGTCTAAAAACAGCATCCTTGGCGGTGTCCCTCCTCCAATTTTCCATGCAGAGTTCTACATCTCCTCCTCCTTTGCGTTCTTACCATGGTCTTTCTCTGTCTCCTGATTAGGTGATGACTGTTAACGAGGCCTTTGATAAGAAATTAATTTTTTCTATTATTACAGACTTGTTCATAAAAAGTTAGGGACTAGTCTTTATTTGTAATATGTATAAGGAGAACATTAAATTCAAAGAAGTAATTTATATGCAGTATTTACAGGATTGATTAATTAGTTTTAGCATTTATTTGCACTTAAAACCCAGTTATTATTATGAAAAAATGCTGTTCTGGCACAATGCTGTATATATGGTCAGATAGCTGCTCATGCTTGAAATTATTGAAGAATGTATAAATAAATCTTGAAGTTGCTGTCAGCCTTCTTGCCCTTTTCTAAGCTTTTTGTTCACCTGATTAAACAAATACATTCAGATTTCAAATTTCTATTCAGTTTTACATTATAACCCTGCTGTCTGATAATTAATCATTATTTTCTTCTTTGGCAGCTAAAATGAATTCAGATCCTGATCCCACCCCAAGTGCTTCTCACCCCCAGCAGCATCTTGGAAGGTCCCAGCTAAATGCTGCTCCTGTGGGCCATAGTGAAACCAGTCAGAGATCTGGAACTTCTTCAGCAGATTCTGCAGCTTCTGGCTACTCCCATAGCCGGGAGAAAGCAGAAAAAAAGGGTAAGTATGAAAGCAATTCTTATGCAAAATTGGCTTACATTAAACATTGGGAGATTATTGTGTGTATGTGTATTTTAAACTCTGTTTAAAGACACTGTAAAGTAGGAAAATAAATTTCTCCAGTTTGTTTTAACCCATTGTTGTGGAAGAGTCTTTTCTACTGAAGCTTTCTTTGTGCGTACTTTTGAGTTTTCCTGTCTAATTTTTCAGGTTTGTACAAAGCAATAGGAAAGAAGTTTGTTTGAAAAACTGGCAGGGAGATTTAATTAAATTTAGCATAATAATTTTTCAATTTCATTTCTTTATTTGGCTAGAACACATGCTAACTATAGCTTTAATATGAATTCTAATATGGATGCATAAGATACTACTGTAATCTAGACCGAGGGAATAATAAGCTGGTATGTGAAGCCAAAATTGAAGCTACTGTTAGCAGTAAGATAAGAATTTGGATTTACAGTTGTGATACACCATGAAAGGCAGAATGATGTGGTTCTTTTCCCCCACTTGCTGTGAAACCATTACGTTTCAAAGATTGTGGAAACTGATGGGATGAGAGAAAAGTCTTATGCGAAATGTAGAACAAAAGATACCTGGCTCCTCCTGTATTCACCTGGTGAGTTCCAGTTTTAATTCAGTTTGTAAGCTGCCACTTGTGCAAGATGGTCTTGTGCTCAGGGTCTAGCAAATCTACTGCTCTTTAACTTTCTTTAGAATTGGACTTTTGTTTGTGAAACTGCTTATGCACATGCCCTTATATTTACAAATATGAGTCTCTCTGTTGAAGGTAATAAGTCTGTCCAAGAGTTTACAATTATTGAATGTGTGAATATCTATGTGGCAAATACCAGATGCAACTGAGCTCTGCACATAGTTCAGGCCAATATTACGGCTGTGTCAGCAAATCTATTGCTTGCATCTCATTCAGAATTCACTTTTGGAACCTTCTGGGTTCCCTATTCCAGATGGAGGAGAATTTTTGGGATACCTGAATTTCTGACATGCCTCACTTTTTAGTACTAATTTTGTAATCTAACCCACCTGTAAAAGAATTGAGAGATTATGGAGATTTGACACTTCTAACAATAATTACGTGATAATTTAGAGTCAGTGTTAATAGGTATGTTTTCTTTCCAGTTTTTTTCTTTCTTCGTTTTCCAGTTTCTTAGTATGCTTCAGCAGGGAAAGAATAGCAACTATAATAGGAATATGGTATGAAGTTATCTTGGACTTAATTATAATATGATTTGAAAGAGCAATACATAGGTTTCTGGTGGTGGTTCATGCGAGATTCTGGAAATCAGTATAAGCTATTTAGTGGTGTTTTGCACACAGGTTCTGTCAGGTATTCTTCTCTAGCTAATTTGGTTATTTTCTTACTTTGCACAAATGTTGGACTTCTAAAATCACACTGATTTTTATCTTAGTTCTCTTTACAGTCCTGTGCATTTGCTAATGATCCCTACGCATGCAGCGTTGTATTAAAGATGCTGCTTATTTGTGCTCCAGTAAAACAGGGCTTCTGAGCATTTATGTATTTCCATTTCAGTTGTGACTCATTCCTGATTACTTTAAATCTCTTCCCATTAAAATATTATTTTGGTTTGGTGCCACTGTCATTGCCCTTCCCATGCCCTTCTTATTATGTGTAAATATTTAACGCAGCAGAATGAGTTACTATTGCCATTGTGTCTTGCTGGAGTCTCTAAAAACCATTATTTTAGTGGATTTAGATAGAAAATGTCTTCAATAACACATAGTACACTATTTCCTTACATGGCTGTTTAGAGTTATGCCATTTGTCATAGTGCTAACAGTTTCCAAAACCGAAAACTGAATTAAAATAAAGGAAATTCTGGGCATGAGAGCTTAGAAATGGGCATTTTAGTAGGACTTCAGAAAGAAGTGCAAATAAAAATACAAATTCAAAGATGTGCATTTGAAAACAAATACAAAAGAAAGTGTTATCTCAAACAGAAAACTGGCACTTCAGCGGTTCTCAAAATTTATGTACTGACAAAAAAGGTGTTCCTCGGAGTCACTAGAGTCCTTACCAATAAATAACATTCAAGTTGCTGATAGGTCTAGGAAAAGTGAAGGATTTGGACAATCAGCCATGATGTGTTATGGTTTGGCCTTACGAAAGGAAGTATGCTCCAGACCAGATGTTCTGGGAAGGGCTACGCTGACTTCTTTCTTGGAAGATTTAGAAGTTGGGTAATGTTCAGTAGTCACTATGATCATGACTAACTCAGAGTGATGTAGAAGAGGGCAGAAAAGACCTGATGTATAGAAAACTATCTCGAATCTTACTGAATATGTAGAACACTCATCTTTCATGATGCCTTAAATATCTTGCTCAAATTTAAATTACCTCTATCAAAAATTTAAGGTTGTATAATTTTCAGTAAATCAAATGTGATTTCTGTTTGAGAAGAGGAGATGTACAGTGTACAACTTAATTATGTGGAAAGGCAGTTTCACCACAGGACCATCTACCACATGCCCATGTGTCCTTCTCCCACATGAGACCTGGACAGAGTTCAGCAGAGGGCCACAGAGATGATGAATGGGCTGCAGCACCTCTCCTGTGGGAGACAGCTGGGAGAGCTGGGGCTATTCAGCCTGGGGGAGAGAAGGCTCAGGGGGGATCTATCAATGTGCATAAATAGCTGAAGGTAGGGTGCAAAAAGGATGGAGCCAGGGTCTTTCCAGTAGTCCCCAACACGAAGATCAGAGGCAGCTGGCACAAACAGGAGGTTCCCTCAGACCATCAGTAAACACATTTTTTGTTTTTCTTGTGAGGGTGACTGAGCTGTGGCGCAGGTTGTCCAGAGAGGTGATGGAGTCTCCATCCTTTGAGATACTCAAAAACTGTGTGGACACGGTCCTGGGCAGCCAGCTTAGGTGGACCTGCATGAGCAGAGGGGTTGGAACAGGTGACTTTCAGACTCAATCATTTTACTATTTCTTGTAATACTCTTGACAGTGTATACGTATTTCTTATCTGTGCTTTTTCTTCCAGTTTTTCTTAATACACACTGTGTTTAAGGCTGTAGCATCAAAGTGAATGTTAAGTAATTTGTTTCCTGGCAGCACACATCACATCATCTATTCCTGCAGCATTATCCATATCTTGTAGTGTAATCCAGCAATTTAATGAATGTCTTGGCTCTGACTCAGTAAAGCACTTAAGTACACGCATATCCTCAGCTGCACAGGTACTTCCTTTGGATCAACCTCTTATACTGCAATTTTTTTCTTAGCAGTTTTTCATACATTTTTTCTATATTCTGCTGATGTATCATTAGGTAGTATTTATATTGTTCTGTGTATAATTTCTTTCACAACAGGACATAACAGTACTTTGAGAGTTTATTGAGCAAATCGAATCTGGTTTTAATGAAAAATAATGTTCAATCATTAGGATAATTTATAGATAGTGGTTTTGTTGTGTTAAATAAGAAAGGGAGGGCATTCGTAGTTCTACCCAAAAGTCTTGCATTCTGCTTATGTATGTTTTTGGGGTTTGTGTATGTAGGAATGGAATGAATATCAATATGCCAGCTTTCATGTTTAAAAATAAACGTGAAAAAAATGGTTACTGTTTCAAGGATATTCATGGACAGGTAGCTTATTAGTGAGCAAAGCATATACACTACTAATTAGGGCTCCTAAAATTTTAAAGCCATTGAGTCATCAGTGTCCATGTAAGCAAATGACAGGAGAGTTCATGTGTAGCAGGGAGGACCAGTGTCTGCGTGCTAGTGAAGTCTGTTGATACAGACTAAGAGTCTAAACTCCTTAAGACACTGTTCTGCCTCTCAGGTGCACAGGCCCCTCAGTCTCTGTCCTATATACCCCTTTCTGGTATATCTGGTGTTTCATCCACTGTGTAGAATCTCCTTCCTTCAGATACAGCCCTAAAGCAATGCAAAAAGAAAGAGCACAGATGACAGCTCTGGAGCTCCCAACACCAAATTCTTCAAGTAGGCTTAAAAACATCATTCTTGCTAGTGAAACCATTTCCTCTACTTATGCACAGAGCAGAGCTAGGAAAAAAGCACTTTCAGTGTGGTGACTTAGTTACCACGTGAGTATCTGTAGTACTGCTGTTCTTAATGTTTTTTGAAAGAGATGCCTGAATTCACAGTCCAGGTAAGTGCCCTGTATTGCTGAGTTAGAAAGTAGATTTATGTGTCCCAGAAGATGTTTTACTTTTGATTTGGATGAAAGGAAAGCAGAGTTGAGAGAAACTTTTCACAATAAGATGGTGATCAATACTTGACTGTGATTTCTGGATTCAAGTAACTGCTTCAGCCACAATGGTGATGTGAACCTGATGACTCTCACCCCAGGTGAGCATTTATTGTACTGCAGGGTATCTGGAAGAGTTACCATTTCTTGTAATGCTTAAATACATTCAAGCATGTAGTGTCTTTGACTGTTTGCCAGTGAGCAGGTAGAAGAGGTCATGCTAGGATACTAGAGAAACTGGGGGTAATGTGAAGATGGTAATTTTTCATATGTGTGTAAAACCGATTATTACTGGTTTATTACATCATTCGTGCACATTTTGTAGCCAGTGAGGTTGGAACGGAGAAATTGCAAAGCTAAGTTGCAGTGCTTGAAGAAAGGTCTCTTTGGTTAAGGAGCGTTTGGTTAAGGAGCGTTTTTTTGTCCATGGTTTTGCTGTAATCTCTTGTTCTAGAATTGAGAACACATGGGAAGGTGTTTGTACAGAGAACTTTGCAGACAGAGATCAATTTCTTGTATTTTGTTTGTAGATATACAGGGTTCTGTGTGTACTTAGGTTATGAGGGGCTTTTGTATCTCTAGGAAGAGAATTATCTTATTAATTGACTGACTTCGAATTTATAAATAGTGAAAAAATCTTTTAAACAGTTTACAGTGCATTGCAACAATTTACAACAGTGTGTCTCCAAGGCATTGCTAAATGATAGCTAACAAATAGGGAACCTTTCTAATTTACAAATATTTTCCAAGTGTTAGCCTTTTCCACTTAAGGTTACAAAGAATCTTTACTTCAAAGCTCTATTTTAGCACTTCTGTGTCTTTACTTTTTGGCAGTTAGCTGTTACAGACTAATTCTTGAGGCAAAGTGAAATGTTTGTGCAAAGATTGAAGAAATCTCAGAAAAACCTTTGATTATTTGAAGGGGAGGTTTATGCCTTGAAGTATTAATTACTTGAAAATTTACCTGTCAGTTTATTAATGCCCCTTCAAACTTTACCTTTAAATACTCAGGCTCATGGAAAGCTCATTTGCCAGGCTTTGCTGTGGGAGAGAAAGGATTCTATCTAAACAAAAGTTAATGACTCTATTTTCTGATAAAATTTTGGGACATCATCATTGTTGGTGCAGAACAATGGAAATGGGCTTTTTGTTGTCTGCTGCTTTTGTCAGTAACATGCTGATGTTTTTACTCCTCCCTATATGGGAGGAGTATTGAACACCCATTTATTTGAGGAAACATTCTCCATCTTTCCCTCTTCCACCATTTGAAATACATAAATAGGTTTTTTGGCTAATAACAAAGATATTATTACGGCTAACAATTTTTTACATTCACATGATGAACCAGATTATGAAAAGTGCCCTCAATCTTCATCTCTTATTTTCGAGGTGGATTGATTTCTTAATCTGTTTATGATAGCAAAATTTCTAGCATATTCCCAGGGTGCTGGAAGAAATGAGGGTACAAAGGGAAGAGCTATATTCATATTAGTAAATTATGTAGTGAAATGGCAGTGGCCCTGTAAATTCTTTGGTGTGAAGGACTCGATGTTCCTTTGGTACAAATTTTAAAATTTAATCTAGTGGTTGGAATCTTTCTGTTCGGTTTCCTTCAAAAGGGGTCCAGTAGGTGTGTTCCACTGTGCAAACAAATCCCTGTTACAGTACAGTAATCAAGGAGAGACTTGGAGCTGTTGTGTTGCTGGAGGGCCCCTTGCAGCAGCCGCAGCCCCACTTCATTGTTAAAGTTAGAAGGTGAGACTGGGAACAGTAAACTGGGAAGTAAAGCTAATCCTTTGAAAAGTTAGTGAATTATTAGAAGTTTATTATTTTTAAGTAAGTCACTGTGCATTTGCTAAACATTTGGAATGGTCCTTTTTTAATGGCCCCTCTGTTTTGACAGCAAATGGGCTGCTGGAGTGTCAATGTAGTGAAGTGCTCAAACTGCAGAATTGCTGAAATTCCATGTGCATTGTGCAGGTTGTTATGATAACTTTCTGTCTGCACCTACAAAAATATGTGGACTTGGTGAGCTTTATGGTCTCAACTTCTCACATTGCTTTTCGTTGCTTTCTCCTTTTTTTTTTTGTGGAAAGGGTTAATATTTATGGTTAACAACTAAAAAAATGACTAAATGCTGGTTTACTTTTAACTCTACAGTTTTGGAACTGCAGATTTATGTCAGATTTATTCCAGTTCATCCGTAAAGGATTCAATCAGAGATGCCTTCATAGAAAAAGCAGCAGGACTGGCTCATTAGTTATGTGTAAAATTATTTTAATGACTTTAAAAGATCATTGTACAGTAATAGCTATGCTAGAAAAATACAGCTTTGAAGAGTAGTTTTTCCTCTACTTCTAAAATTTATAGTCTGTAATATCGCTCTTATTCTTCCACCTACATGCCTTTTTTTACTGCTCTCCTGACAGTTTATGTTCATTTTGTGGGGGTGCAGAAGTTGTTCCCATTTCAATTTAATGCTATTTGATGACTTGCAATTGTGGTGTGACTAAGACTATTACCATATCTACAAATGCATTGCTCCTACCAGAGAAAGTAGAGTTGAGTCCTAGACTTGAACAGCTCTGTAAACAAATGTTACTCTCTTCTCTCCCATCCCTATTATTACCTTTTAAAATAGAATGCCTGCCAAAGCATGCTAGTACAAGAACTCCAAATTGTTCTTGGGACAGGTAGGACCATCTTAAGATCTGACCATGGAGGTTAAAAGCGTAAAAGAAAAACATGCAATGTACTCTTAATTGTACCAAGCTCTTACTATGCAGTTAAGAATCCAGGCTTCTGAATGGATTAAAGGATTCAGCACTCATGGATGAGCAGCTAAGCATCTAAAGTTAATAAAACCTTTTTTCAAAGTGTTGATGTATGTTGTGCAAAGTATTTCTTCTTCATCTCCAGTCAGTTCCTCTGTGTCATTATATTTGATATGTGCAAATCATGTTTATGATGTGACACTTGATGCCAGCTTTTAAGTGGAATGTCAGTCTTTCCAGAAACTTTACTCCTACACAGTTACTGCACACAGTACCACTGAACTTTTGGAACTTGTGGAAAGTGAGTAGGAGGATTTCTCTAGAGACTCAGACTGGCTCTGGTGAACACTGAAAGCTCAACAGTATAATCCAGTGACACAAAAAAGCTCTTAGAATCCGCATTTGTTGTTACAAAATGTACAGATCAACTTTTTCTAAAAGTACATTGATAATGGACTACTGCGATATTCTACCTGTGGATGAATGAAAGAGATCTGGCATCTTTCCCTTTGGAGATAAGCTTACACAGCAGCCTCTAACAAAAGAAATTATTTTTATTTTGTCATTAGTTGTGTATGCCTTTACTCCTTAGTGTGTCTGAGATTATAGAAAGCATATTTCATACTGAAAACAAAACCTGTAATAAAAAGCTGTATGCTGTTCCCTGAAATTGTTGAATTTGTTTGGGTTTTTTATTAACTTACCAGATTTTAGCTTACAGAAAGAACTTTTCCTGCATAAAATCCTGTGTAACACTATCAGAATGACCACCATACACTTCCAAAAGTCACTGGAGGTATTATATAGGACGTGACTCCAAAAGGAATACATCCTAGGCAGATTTTGCACAAAATGTGTTGCTTTACCTGTTTTAGTTGATACCTATGGGCAGCCACCCCTGTAAGCTTTCCTTTTCCTGCTTTTTCTTGATTATTTATTGCTTGACAAATATGCTTCCATTATTTTGTATGTGCATGCAGTCTTTTTGCCTGTTTCCTACCCAGTGTTATAAAATTTCCTTCATACTAGCAAATGAGCTATTACTGAAAATCCACCATAAAAGGATTTTCTATAGCTAATGTATTTAATTTGTGAAAATTGTTAAAGCAAATTCACTGACTGTTCTAACATAAATTAACTGGTTCATGTTTGCGACAGACAGAGTGTTATTTCTGATGATTCAGTCATGCTTTGGGGTTTGGTTTTGTTGCTGTTTTTTGCTTTCTGTTTTTTTAAAGTAGCACAGTAAAGCCAGATGATTACAATACAATCCTGTCATAGTTTTGAGCAGTGCAGTAAGACCTCTACTGACTTCATGCCATGCTGTAACATTTTCTGGCTGTACTATAACAAAGGTAAATACTGGATGAACAGAGAACAAGACTGATGAAAGCTGAGCTATAGGAGAAGAGTTCCCTTTCAGCAGTTGTCTGAGAATCCCATTCAGTCATGCAGAGCTGAAAGATGCCAGTGCCTCAATGTAGCCTGCAAATACCGAGGTTTTGCAGGTGGGCGCTCTTTAGCGGCTGGATGCTTGGTTTTTAAGAAACCAAATTATGCTTTTTCTTGTAGTTAATTTTGGGTTATTTCTACTGAAGGCATTGAAATCCAGGGAACAGAACACATTTCAGCACACTTAAATGCAAACTGAGGATGAAAAATTAATATTAAAAACTGACTGGCTTCCAGCAAGATGATTGTTTTTGTAAATACTTATGGTAATGGTTAAGGTGATGTGGGTCCTTTGGTGTACCACCCTAAATTCTTTTGGCACAGGATTCATAGCACGTGTTTGACCTGTTACTGGCTATTTCTTTTTCAGTCTAATCCAATGCTGGGTTATATAGCAGAATTTTAATTTTTTCTCTGATTAAACTTCTGGCAAAGACTGCATTTGTGAGTCTAAACTTAATTGTAGAACAGTTAGACCCTATCTGGAACTACTACTTAGGATACTAAGAATGGGATAAGCTTTGCACGTTGCACTTCAGAGGCATATTTTTATGGAAATTCCTAGACATAAAAAATAAGTAAAAATCCAGCTTCAAGTTTGTCATAATGGAAGTCATAGAAGAGGCTTTTTCAAATAGAAATAATTCTATATCTGTCTTCTGTGCCATGTCAGTCTCCACCTACACATTCATTTGTTCATCTTACCTTGTGGAGCATGGTGGGAGGAGTGGAGTTTAGCAGTGAACGTAGTTTATTCATACTAGTATCCTCTCACAGTAGAAGCAAGTAATTTTCCTTGTAATTCAGACAGTACTCCCTTCCGATTCAATTACAGTAAAGCCTTCCTGCTAAAGCAGTAAAGTGATGTATGCCTGAAGCTCCAAGTAAGTACAGTGCTGTGCAATGTGACAAAGTTCAGTTCAGACGTCAGTGCTCTTCATGGTATATAGAGAATTTGTTCATAAGTGGGAGAAGACCTAATGTCAAAGAAGACATTCTTCACTCCCTGCTCCCACCCCAGTAATTTAGCTGGTGGAAATGCCTGGGGATGAAATCTTGTTCCATGCTACTCCATCAAATGTCTCAATTACTCTTGTCAGTTAATAACATGACACTGAGGGAGATGCTTGACATCCTGTGACTTCTTATAAGTAGAAAACCCACTTAACCTAAGTAGTGAGCTTTTGGAATAAAGCTAATGAAAACATGAAGTGCAGTTTTTCTTCCTCTGGATGCCATCCAGCTTTTTCTTATACCTGAACTAACATGGGTTGTTCCAGTTTATGAAGGCTCACTGAAGTTGCTGTCAATACTCAGTGCTAATGATAGAGATTGGTGACTGGCTTTTTCAGGTTCAAGATTCTTGTTCCTTTTCTCATGAGAATCATTTACAGTGTTATTTACAGCACACCTGTTAGAGCCAGGGGGCTTTTTCTAAATGCAGTGCTAGTGCTGTCCTTACTTTATTCAGGATGTTCTTCGGGCTACTTGCAGCATAGAAATTTTTAAAAAGCCTTTTTAAACTCGTAGAAATATTTGGCATTGGCCAAATATTTTTAATCTGTTCATGCCCTTTGGTTTTTGTCTTCGGAAAGACATTGAATAGTCTCTCTGTTAACCTTCTCCATTTCATTCTCAGTTTCTTCCCCAGGTTATAAAGCTCTGATAACGTGTCTTATTAGCACTGAGCTGTGTTTTTCGTGTTACGCCGAGTGATAATGGTTCAGAGCTTATCACTGTGTATGCAATGATAAAGTGCCTTCATGGTTTGCTGCATTTCATCTGGCTGTTTATCACTTAATTATTCATTAAATCTTTCTGCCAATTTTGCTTGAGTTTCTTGTTGTTGTTTTTTTCCTGAATGACACAGAATCACCAACAGAATTTGGCACCTTGGTTATTAGCCCCCTTTTTTTCATTCACATATAAATGTATTGAATGATTTAGGCCTTATTTTATATCCCTGTGTGTCTAAACTGATAATCTTTCCCCTGGGAGAATGAAAGCTGTGTTTTTCAAATCTTCATATTCTATTTCTTAATCTCTCACTTTTCCATGTAACAGCCTGCATTCTAATTTGTTTAGAGGATTTATGGGAGAAGCCTTTGTCCCTGTCTTTGGAGATGGAAATATGAACTGGATCCACATGTTTAACCCAGTATATCTTTTTTTCTTAATTAGGGAAAAAAAGGGTTCGTATCTTAATTAGGGTTTGTATCTATTGGTTTCTCCAACTACTTAACATACAAAGTTATTTATTAAATGTATTTAAAATTACATCCTGTTTTCAAATGTGTAGTTTTCTGGGATGTAGTTGAGGTCATTATTGTTGCTTTCTGGCCTTTTCGTGGCTCTGTTTTTTGTCAGTGTATCTTAGTTGTGTTTGTTCAAACAAAAGATTAAGGAAACTACATTTAAAACTGTATACCTAAACCTAAAATTTGGAAGATTGTTTGGAAGACTGCCTACTTACCTTTGCTTGGCTCACTTTACTGGGCAACCTTGATAACAGTTTTCACCTGTGTCAACTGTCAGATCTTCTCATGTAATAGTGAAAATGGTTACGTATTTTTCTAGGTGTGTGCTCAGTGAGCTTGGAGGTGTGTTCCCTCTGAGTAGGACTGAACATATCATTTGTGTTGTGCATATGCTTGGCTCTTCCTGACTGTTTTCAGTCACTTCAGGAATATTTGCTGAACTATACAATGAGAAGGCCAATCCAGAAATCTTGTTTCATGTAAGCTCCCTACTTACCTGGAGCTTACATTTGGCTCAATAAATCTCTTCTCGGGAATGCTTTTCCCCGGCACTCCTCTACTCGTCGGATTTCTTAATTAAAAAGATGGGACTATAAGCGATCATGGCTGGTTTATTACTTAAAATAACAAACAAGGCATCAGTCCCAAGGCTTGAAATTTTAAGTGACGTGACACCAACTATGGCAAATAGTCACAAGATTCAGGGTTACATGACATTTTATAACTTTCTAATCCAATAGGCACTTAAAACTACACTTTGTTTTGACTTGATCTTCTCTACTGCAATGCAGCGATCTCTTAACCAATGACCTGTCATGCCACGTACCCCCATGTACTTCTATTATAACATCTAGGTCCTTAACTTGATCTATAAAACCACGTTATTGTACTTAAAACCCTTCACCATAACACCCAATACATACTTTTACTTATAACTATAG
Organism: Monarcha castaneiventris obscurior; assembly: GCA_026261815.1. Taxonomy (NCBI): domain Eukaryota; kingdom Metazoa; phylum Chordata; class Aves; order Passeriformes; family Monarchidae; genus Monarcha; species Monarcha castaneiventris. Next base: position 10,436,842 of record JAMPIT010000433.1, on the reverse strand, counting down.
AAATACAGGTTTTGTAATTCTCATGCTTAAGGACCATAAATCTCTGTCAATTATGCCGGACCAAGTTTCTTCCAGGGTTGTAAATGAAATCCACCACCAACTGCAGAAGCTTTTACTTCTCAGTTTCCTACAGTTTCGTATCTTGTCATCTCAGATCCCTTATTCTCCCCAACACATGGATTTTTTCCTCCTCCTCCTCCTCCTGCACATTCCTGTCACTTCTTTTTGTGAACTCAGATGAATGCTTGCAGTCATGATCATATAAAGTGTGTGTGCCATACAGGTTTCCTTCATAGTCTTAGTGTGGGTGTTGCTTAATGCATTAATCTTTTGTTTGATAGAGTTTTCATGAGCTTTAATATTCGCTTGTAAAACCTGTAATTTCTTTTACATTTTGAATTTTTTACATCTTTTACATTTACATTCTTTTACAATTTTTGAAGCATTTTGTATGAATGCTTCATTGTTGCTTCCTGCCTGAGAAAGTGCTTTCAGCTTTCCTTTTCTCCTGTTCTCACTAGGTTTTTACCTTTTCATTCAAAGCACTTAGAAGTCCCCAGCTTGTGTTTGTTTAGAAAAAATTATTTGTTGTGCATGATAGCATGACTGTCATGGGGCTGGCCTCCAGTAACTGTGTGAACAAATAAGATCTTAAGCGCAAAAGGCATAAGAATTTTTGATCCTTTAAAATACAGGTTTTTTGCTTTGTTATTCCCTGTTCATAGTCTTTGGCCTCTTGCTTAATCTGGAATTCAGGTGCTGTAGCTGTGACCTAGGAAGAAAGCTGTGTGCACCTGGCCGGGGGGTGATATTAGCAGGCAAAGGGCTAAAACCCCTTTGAGCTGAGTAAACCCACTGCTGAGAGCTTTAATGTGTTTATGTTGGTAGGAAAGTAAATCTACAAACACTTTTATTATTCAGCATGCACTCTGTTGATTCTTTCTACATGAAATAACTTTAGTAGATTTTTCTGAAGGAAGGCAGTGATTCCTAGTGGTTAGAAGAGCACTGGGAAAATTGAGGGTGTTCTATGTGATGGGTGTGTGTGTGTATGATCCATTTTGTGGGAGTATATATACAACTAAAAACCTTTGTGTGAAAGGACTATTATGTACCTTTAAAGATTTCAGAATTCAAGAATGGAAGTGTCATACTCAATGTCACTTAAAATGCTGGGGTTTTGGAAGCAGTGGTTGTCTAAATTGTGTGTAAAACACTTTTGCTAAATATGTGATCAGACACTTCGCAACTATCAGCTACAGTGATGTTCACATGATGTGATTCAGTTGTGCATGTTAAGGGTACTAAAAGGGTTGGGAATCTACTATTGATTTGTGCTAGAATACTGGGAAGGAAATCTTACGACAACCCCAGTTTATTTGTCTGTAACATCTTTTGCATTGAAAATATTTTTTATCTAGATTATAAGATAGTAAGTCCATTCTTCAAAAACTTGTATGCATATTGAAGAGTTTGTTGGGTTTTAGTCTTCAGTATAGTCCAAAGATAAGGTTTAGGTATGTTTAATCTATAACCTACAATGGCATCTTCCTTTTGTGATTTAAAATTTTAAGCACTGGTATCTTGCAGTCTCACTTGGACTAATCCCCTACTGTGGATTGACTGCCTTTTTGTCAATTTAATGGCTAAATTTCAGAGGTAAGGGACAATAATTGCTTCCTAGCATAGTATTTAAGAAATTGAAATGTTCCCTTTTTAAACATTTTCTATTTCTGATCAAAACCTAACAGAAATAAAATGTAAAAACAGTAAAAATGCCAACCTATGACAGAGTGAATGCTAAATTCCTATTTGAACTTATAGCAACAAAGCTGGAATCTTATTTTATATGACCAATGTGCCAAGTAATGTGTAATGCTTCAAAAAGGAAGTAGTTATCTTTAGTTTTCATCAACCTGTTTGCAACCTCCCTACATAAGCACTTGTGTTTAGACTTCTACATTCTGAATATTTGTCTTGGAGTTGTAAAACGTACTTTTTACCAGGAAAACAGAAATTACTCTATAGTCATGTTTTGCCAGCACCATTGAAATTTATCACTTAATAACAGGCAATTTTAGTTTAGTTTTCTTCTGAATGCTGTATGACTGTGAAATGCATACAGGTCTTTATGTAATGACTTGTTTTATTGTAATGAGTCTTTTTTAATAAATTCTTTCATAAAATGTTTTTTTAGAGACAGCTTTAACCTGTTCAAAGAAAAGCCTGAATATCAAAAATTGATATTTCTGTAGGCCTTTAGAGGTTTAAATGCTTTCTATAGTATGATGACATAAATGCAGCAAAGTCAGACATATATCTTCGTCATACTTTGCAGATCACAGGTTTTTTTGAGTGAAGCTGAGAAAAATTAAAGTATGCAGTGTTATTTCTTGTCTTAAATCCAAGACTTTATCATACTGAATAAAGAAAAAAACACACCAAAATTTTATTACTAACGTTATTGTTACAATATCCATTAACTAATTTGTGTTGAATGATCTGTCACTTGGAAAGTAGAATTAACTATACTGGGAAGTGAATTATAGAGCAGCCTGATGATGAACTAAGCTCTACACAGTCTTCAGGTTCTTGGTGGCATACTCGGAACTTACACCCATGGTTTTAATGTCTCTCTTTTGTGAATGTTACGTGCTATCTAAAACTTTTGTGCTTTCACTTGTCTGCTTTCATTTGAATGACTGCAGTGCTTGTGAGCCTTGAATAACTGATAGACTTCATTGGCTTAGATTAATGCACCTGACACAAAACAGCTAGTGAAGTCTATTTTAATTGTCATAAGAGATACATGAAGTATTGCAAGATGAATGTTCCTGTCTTCTGGAAATTTTTATATTCAAGACAGAGTAAAAATTTGACATTAAAAAGGCATGAGATTTTAGCAAAGCTGGAAAATAAAAGCTTCCACTGACAGCATTTCCATTGCAATACTCTTATGTGGGAGGAATACACATCAAGACGTTTTCTGACTAAAAACACACTTAAGAACAAGGGTGCTAAGTTATAGTCATCACTTCTTATGGTATTGTTACAGGGGGGTGCAGATACTCCTGTGTAGCTGTTTGTTCAGTGTTGAGCTGAATTAAAGAAAGTGTGTATTGTCCATCCTTGCTCTAAAACACACCTTGACTGTGTTTTGGACCTTTTACCTTCAGAGACTGACCTATATACCTTATGAGAAAGTAGATTGATAGTGGTGGCCATGCAACTGGAGTCATTCATGCTTGACCTGTTTAACTGGCCCCTCAGTTTTCTTTTAAGCAAAGGAAAAATATTGCTGGTTACAAGAACTGTATATACTAAGATTCTAAATTTGATCTTTACAACTTGTTCTTCCACCTTTGCCCTACAGCTACAGAATCAACCTACAGGCATATTTTTAATTAACTATCTGTTATTTATATTCATAGATCAAACGTGCAAGTACATAGAATTGATAACTGGGTGGGAGGGATTGGGCACTAGGTTGAAAATAGCAGCAGAAAGTGTTTCTTTCCCCTGGCAGTCAGCTCTGTTAGAACAAACATTTCAGCAAGTTTACTGCAATAACACCACTTTTTTTTTTTCCCTCATTGAAGGAGGTAGTTCACCATAAGGCTGCACATTTTTAATTTTTCTTTCTTTTTCCCCGTCTTTGCAAATACCATTATGTACATGTGTCTTGGGGTGGCTCTATGATGTGTATCCCCTATCACGGCTCTATGCCATAAAACTAATTTTGTGCCTTTTCTGTGCCTTTAAACTGAGCTTGAGAGGGGAGGAAAAATGATCTGAAATGTAATTGCAATAAAGTAACTATAATCTGGTGTTGTCAAACATTCCCATTTTGTTTCTGCAGCTTTCTGTTGCAGTAAGTTTTCTTATCTAATACATTCTTCTGAGCAAGAAGAGCTAAAAGGGGTCAGAGCTGTGCCATGCTCTTATGTGTGCCAAGTGCAGCTGGAGAGAAAGGAAGAGACTTTGCCATATAAGCTTCCAGAGAATTGCCTTTCTTACTAGGGTTTTTATTAGTTTAGCAAACTACTTCCTGTAGTTTCAGTTTTTTCTTGTGTGTGTAAATTCTTCTTAATTAGCTGTTGCTGACTTCTGAATGGTGCCTCCTATATTATCCAGAGTATCACTGAAATATTTGTCATGTTCTCAACATGTAGAAAACCCTGAACAGAAAAAAAATGAAAGGTATGCCTAAGACAGCTAGTAATGAAATTTTGATGCAAAAGGGCGTAATGAATTTGAAAGCACAGGAAGAAAAAGAAAAGTACTGCCTCGCCCAGCTTGTTTCATTTGAGTGGGGTAGGTGGATGAATATTATGCTTCTTTCAAACAATATGCTCTTTCCTGTTACTTCTTGTTTATTGTTAGCAGAGAGCCCCTGAATGATGTTTGCTGGTGTTAATGGTGCCATCTGGAGCACAGGCTTCTGACTTGTTTGGAGTTCAAGTTATGTTGGTTATATATCAGGGCAAGGAGATTAAGTAGTTAATTTTGCTGGGATGCTGTTTGCCTATTTTACAATAATATTTTTACAGCTTTTTGAAAAGACCAAGTACTAAATGAAAATTATTTTTCATTATATGCCTTGTTTAGCCAGACAACATGTTATAATCTGACATTAGAATTTTTCCAAGTGGAACTTGGCAGACAAAACAGTGGCATGGTGAAGAAGAAATCTTACTTCATGGTTTGCTCTTGTTAAATACATCCATTTTAATGAAAGTGTTGGCTTGTAGCCTGTTCAAGAAAACAGTCCCAGTATCAGGGATGTTAAAGAATGCAAGTAACCCTGTTCTTCAGGAGATCATGTGGAATGGAGTTTTTTTCTTCCTTCCTGCCACCTTTTGTAGAGGAGCTGATATTGCCTGGCCCCTCAGCTGGCAGGGCTGCTCAGCAACTTCTCCTGTTTCTGCTGCCCCAGTCAGGTAGGGAATGTAACTTGGAGCGGATGCCTGAAAGTCAGATTCCTGCATCTGGAAACTGCTTCCCAAGCATGCTTCTCATGCTGCCACTGCCCTCAGGACATAGCTACAAAGTGTCAGTGTGTTTGTGTGGGGTAATGTGGTAAATAGGGGTCACACTTTTTTGCTTATTGTAGAATTTGGGTTTGCCTTTCTAACTGTAATTTTAGATTGGTTGGCCAGTAAAGCTGGAACTCTGAGTCAGTGGTCAGTTGTCCATTTTTACCCAACTTAAAACGCGCAAGTTGTATTGATTTCTCTTTTTAAAATTTTTCCAAACTAATTTACGAGAAGTCATCTCATAAGAGTAGCAGTTCTGGCCTTTGTCAGCTTCGCCATAAACTAATTCTTCATTCATCAAGTAGCATGCAGCATGAAGTTGTTTACAAACACTGGATATCAGATAAAGCTCTTTAGTTTTTCTTTATGATTGACTGGTGGAGCAGTGTGATGCTTTTGAAGAAAACCAGTTGTTTAAGTCTGTATCTGTTCAGTAGATGGGAAAGAAGAAAAATACTAGGTGGACTGTGGAGCGAAATGAAAAAAAAACAAAGATTAGCAGGTGTTATTGTTATTAGTTTCTGTATGCTCCAGAGACTGAGGAACTGAGCTTTAAAATACACTGTTTTAAAGGCTGATTAATTTTTCAAAATTCTAGAAAGGTTCCAGTGCTAAATAAAGAGATTGACAGGTGAAAGACTGAAGTGATATCAAGAATAGAATAGTAATAGTACAAAAGCTGATCCATATTACATGTTCCACATGTGCTCATATTTACTGTAATGAATATTCTATTGAGGAAGGAATTTTGTGGAAGTAAATGAGAAACTGTAACCTGTGTCATTCTGTGGCATGTACCAAGTAACAGGGGTAAATATACAGAAGTGCAGTGCTGAGATGGAGGATCAATATTGTAACAAGTTAATTCTCACTGTTTGTGCAAAACACTTGTGTTGGCTTTTTTAGTTATGATCACTTAATTCTTCAACCACATATAGCAATGATTTTTAAAATATTTTCAACTATTGCTAGTAAACCATTTTCTTTATCAAATTAATTTATAGAGAGCATGAAGGAAGAACCTGAAGTGCTCTTTGAAGAACTGCTTGAGAGGGCCAAAGCTGGAGAACCAAAAGCACAAACAGAGGTAATTTTATATGGTTTTTGTCCAGTCTTGTTTGCTCTTAATTCCAAAAATAGCACTGTAGAACTATTATTGCCTGCTGTAGAACTATTATTGCTTCCTCAATTGAACTGTGTCTGTTTAGATGCTAAACTGTTCAAAGAAAGGTGATGCCATATGGTTTCTCTGCCTTGAGAAACTGCTTCCTTGAGAGCATGAGTTGCTTCAGGTCCAACTCTTTAGCATGGAAAAGGCACAGAACTGATTTTGCTTCTTTCTTTTTAAAGAAGCATGTGTGGAGGTGTGCAGGTAGGGATTGTTAAATGTTGTTGGTTCAGCACTGCACTGTATACAGAGATACCAGGGCTCTTAGGCTGGACTCCGTGGCAGAAACTGCCACTGAGGTGCTTTAGTGGGGTCAGAGTTTGGTTGGCTGATATTTTGCACTTATACCATTTCTCTGGTGAATTTACATGTTTTAGAAAATAAGCCCCTCCTTGTTTATTGAAATTAGCTGTGTTTACTTATTTAATGGCAGATAAAATTGAATTAATAATAGAAATTCTGTCCCTGAATTTGTTAGCACTTCAGGTTTTCCCTTAGGTTTTAGAAAAATTGTACCAGGTTTCCACTGCATTCCTTCGTCTGGTGTATTGGTCTAGTATAAATAGCTTAAAATTGTCTAGAAGAGTTTTAATTTGTGTTTAACTTGGTTAGTGTTTTACTTGAGCATTCTTTTCCAAATTCAGCCTTGATGCCAAACGGGAGTGGTTGCAGTGTCCTACATGCTCATTCGTGGTTTGGATTTTTCCCCAAGGGGCACCCCTCTTACCATAAATAAGAATCAGAGGTGGGGATGGGAAAGAAATTATTTTAAAGCTGGTAAAAAAAAAATACAGCAGTGCTAGGCTTGTTCCCCATTCCATCTCAACTGGTTTGAGGGGTAGGCTGACCTTGGAGTTGCAACCTGAGACAGTGACAAATTCCTCACTTTGAAACAGCTGGTAGCTTTGTGGAGGATGAAACATTATCCTTGAGGGAATCATTGCTGTAATATCCATCTTTTCACGCTATTCCTCCATATCAAAGAAAGCAAATTCCATAATACTCTTTCAGGATATAAGTTCCAGTTGAGAAAGAATACTCAGAAATACTTACATCATCTATAAGTCTATGATGCATATGTATGTATATAAATGATGGGGTTTTTCTCCTTTGCAATTAATTCCACTTTCACTCCCTTCCTTTATCTCTTTAACTGTGTACATTTTCTATTACCACACAATAATAGAATTCTTATCATAAAATGGTACAACATACAATTTTGCTTCAGTGTGCCTGAAATGGAACCCAAAATACAGTAATTTCTTTTTTATGCAGTCACATTTCTTGTTACTTGTGAAGAGAGAATGAGCTTTTAGTTTTTAAAACCCTAGAAGAAATTTATTTCTTCTCTATTGTTGAATACATTCCTTTAGAATCAATTAGAAAAATGTATTTTTATTTCTTAACATTGTAGGAGTGTGAATGAGAAGCTGAGATGCCACTTTTGTGCTGTCTGTTAACAATTAAAAAATCAAACACAAGAAATCAGATGGTTCAATGGCTGTCAACATGTATTATTGAAACGTCATGTATTTTTTTTTTTTAATGGAGAAATAGCTGTATGGCAGTTACGTAAATGAAACCCCCACAGCTGGAATTCTCTCATGGAGAAAAGGCAGCTCTGTGTCTTTAACGAGAGGATGTCTGCAAGGGGACTGCTTGAGATGACCACCTCACTTAGCAAAGCCAGAGATGGGAGCAGCCTTTAGAGAAGTACAGCCTGAGGGCCTGTGTTAAGTTGTTACCAACTATGTTACTATGACTTAATTTCAGTTTTAACTCATGGAAAAGAGAGAATCCCAGACTGCTTAAATGACAGATCTGAGGTTAACACCTTTTCCCATCTGTTCTTCCTCCTTTGACTGTTGCAGGCCAGAGCTTTGCAGTTATTTTCAGGTGGTTTGATGTAGGAACTTTGCTTTTAGGCTTATCTGTGGCTTTAATAGCAATTTAGTCATAATTCAGGTGTTACACTACCATTTTGCTTGTGCACTAGCCTTTTGTGCTCTGAATTGTTCCAAGATCTTAGTTGATGTTGCAATATGTGTTTCTATGTCCAAGAGGTCCTTAGAAACCTAAGAGCTGCATGGTTAAGTGCTGCTCTTGAAGCTTTGCTCAAAACCTCAATAGCTATAAATATAAACATGCTTGAGAAACAGCTGTTCTCGTCAGATGGATGTTATTTGCCATGTAACTTGTTCAAGCAATTCCTTTCTGAAATAAATAGCTGAAAGTACATCTGCAGTTGAGTGATAGATTACCATTCAATTGCTGAAATCCTTTTCTTTTTTTGTCCCATACACTCTCTTCTTGGGGTGTGCACTTCCCACTGAACTCTAGAATGACTTCAAAATCAATGTTTGGATTACCTAGTCCAATTTTCTCCTTATTTCTGTATGGTTTTGGATGGCTTCACTGTATGTGCTATGGATTTAATGTCTCCCCAATAACTGTCTATGTGGAAGTTGTTGGACCACTCAAGTGTATGAAACCAGTTAAATGGCTGGAGAAATAACCTTTACTGGAAGAAGAAAGACCTTTCTGATTATATCAGTGCATTTGATCTACATAAGGATAATGTGATTTATCAACCTTTCAACAGTATTTCTTTAGTTGCCTTTAGTGGCAGTAACAAATGCTGCAGTAATAAATGAAAGTTTTAGAGAAACTTTCAAACAGTTTTTTTTTTTTTCCAGCAGATAACACTGTGGATTTATGAAGCTATACTCTTAATGTATTGCATTAATTGCTCCTAGAATGTAGCTGAAGTAGCATTAGGGAGAGAGAGAGAGTGCAGTGAGCCAAGCAAAAGCATTTCCCAGATTCTCCAGGTATGCAGATATGTCCAGAAGTTTTGGTAGTTTTCTGCCATTTAACTTTTTATTCCCGTGTGTTGTGATAAGCAGAAGTGTTTCATACTATTGCATTAATATATTTACTAGTATATTTTCATATATATTAATTTTTAGAAGAAAAAAGGTGGTATTTTTTTCTTACCTGTAAAACAGTAATATAGACAGCTGCTTCATATTTTCTGTAATCCTAAAGAGCAGAATTTTTATATCCTTTTTCACTGAATTTGCTTGATGCTTAAGCAGTGTTAGTTTTATTCCATTTACCAATTAATCATGAGTTTGCTTTGACCTTCAGTGACTGAACTGCTGTGGGTCAGGGATTGCCCTGCTTGAAGCCTGCTTCCATGTCAAGGCCTTGTCAATAACTTCATCTGAATTTCTGATTGTCACTGGCACCAGATTATATTACACTTACTTTTTCTGGCTCTAAAATGAGGCTAGCAGTATTGTCTGGTTGTTGTTGTAGGAGGAAAAGAATTCAAAAAAACTTTTAACACTGGGAGCTTTACCTGATCCTGCCAGATGCCTGAGCACCAACGGCAGCTAATTCACTGACCTGGACAAATGTGTTGCAATTCCTTCTTGCTTCGAGTTTTTCCAGGTCTTTCCAATCCGAATATCAGCTTACTACTATGTTCTTCAGTGCTAGGAGCAAATGTTTTGACCTTCTGTTCAGAGAGAGTTTATCTTAGCTGAGTTCCAGGGGGTGAGAAAGAAGAAGAGAGAGAGACATAGAGACAAAGTAAAGTGTATTTCAGTAATTGAAGGAATTTTGTTTCCTATTTATTGTAGGTGGGGAAGCACTTCTTGAGATTAGCAGAAGAGGAGGATGAAGAACTTAACAATTGCAGTGCAGTTGACTGGTTCATCCTTGCTGCTAAGCAAGGTCGAAGAGAAGCTGTCAAACTGTTGCGTAGATGCCTGGCAGACAGAAGAGGTATGGGTTCTCTGAGGCTTCCTGCTTGCACTTCCCACGTTATCTGAAACAATACTGTACTCATTTTAACTCTGAAAAGAGGAGCTAAAGTATGATGGAAATGATCGTGGCAAAACTGCATGAGTAATTGCTAACAGACTGTTACGATAGGTAATTCAAAAAGCATTAATTACCAATACTGCTTATTAAAGCTTTTTTATTCATTTTTTGCTTGAATTCCTTCATGAAATCCCTGCTTGTTCTTCCCTTCCTCACCTTTCATTGAAGCTTCTTTTCTTTGACTCTGAAGGTCATATATAAACACACACCAGCTACATATCTGCTGTTGTTTCATTCTTTTACCCCTCTCCAACCTCTTCTAATTGGTCTTTTTCACTGTCTTCTACTTTAAGATTCTCTTCTCCCTTTATGCTACTTCCCATTCTTGGAATGGTCTCTTCTCATTGGCCAATTATCCGAACTCCTACAAGGGGGGAAAATCCCCGCCAAAACAAAAAAAGAAAAACACCTTTTATTCAGTTCTTGGTGCCTTTGCATGTCACCCATGCATATCTGCACTACCTTTTGCCTGATCTGCTGTACTTCAAAAGTTGAAGCAAGACATAGTGTAATGCATGTCTTGCTCATCTTTGAAGTATAGTTTAAAACTAAGCACATTGCTTAGATTTCCCATTTATGCATGGGTTTGGGATAAGTGTGTAATGTATTTTTTCTTTTTTTGAGGCATCACTTCTGAAAATGAGGAAGAAGTGAAAAAGTTATCATCTGAGACTGACCTGGAGAGAGCTGTGCGAAAAGCTGCCTTGGTCATGTATTGGAAATTAAACCCAAAAAAGAAGAAGCAACTAGCGGTTTCTGAACTACTGGAAAATGTTGGGCAAGTTGACGATGAAGGTTTGTTCACGAACTAATTTATGGTATTGATAAAATACAGACTTAAGGGCACAATACAGCTAGAAACCTAAAGGGCTTTATGATCAGGCATGAAATAATAGTAAATGTATGATCTACCTAAGATAATGTAACTCTCTCAATGACTTTTAATAACTGTGCTCTCTGGACCAACACTTGCTGTAGGTCATGGGTCAGTTAAGCACGTACTCAAGTGACCATATATTTAAAATATCTTCATTTAGCACTCACTGTCTTTGGAAAATAGGTATTTTATGGCTTTGCTGTATTTGATTTTTTTTTTTCCCCTCTAACAGTCATCCTGATGATACCTCACTAGATGTTTCAATTTACAAATTCAGCCTTCAAGACACCTGATTCACTCTGCCACTACAGCACTAAATGTTAGCTATGGCAGTCCGGTTTCCTTTTCAAATACAGTAACAGGAATATAGAAACCTATATAGCCACTTCTTACCTGTTTATTTGTAAGTTTGTCTTTTCCTTACTTTGAGGAAATACCATTCCCCAGATGCTGCTGTTACTGTTTGATCACTTTAATTGACTGCTTTGATTTTCCATAAACTTCTGTTATTGAACCAGATGGTGAGAAGCAGCCTGGCCCGGTCCCAAAGTCTGTGCAGAAGCAGAGAAGGATGCTGGAGCGATTAGTGAACAGTGAATGTGAGTGCATGCTGCTGCTTTCAGTCTTAGCCGGTGGTTTAAGTTTCTGGTTTGCTTTGGTAAACAATTTTGTGCTGCCAGACTAAGAATGTATAGAAGGTTTGGATTGCAATAAACTGATAGTGTCAGTTTATGATGTGTGCAAGACAAATGACTGACCTGCATTTGGAGTCACAGAAGACATCACCATTACAGTCAACTACTAAAGGGAGTTTGCATGTCATTTATTATTTTTATAATCTTGCCCTTTCAGCACTCAAAAGCCTATTCAGCAAAGATTTTGCACTTTCAATATTTTTTTTTAGTTCTAACTGCAGTAAGCTTTCTGATTACAGTGAGGGAATTAATTATGCACCAATTCAATGCAGACAGGTCCTTCATTCTATTTGCCTTGCTTTCATTTGCCCTTCCCTTATAATTAATATTTGTGTTTTCACATTTGTTCAATGACTGATTTAGGAAAGATGCACCAAGATACTTCTTTCATTATTTACAGCAGCTTAGTTCATGTATTACGAAGAATTAAACCCTTTCACACAGGGTCAGATTTGTAGACCTGAGTCTGTGAGTTTTGTAAGGTTTGGTGGGGTGGGGATTGGAATTGAAAGTTCTCCTTAGTCTGGCACAGCTAAGAAATGCTGATGTGTTGTAGGGCCTTTAGGAGGAAAGTTAAAGTGTTATATTAAGAAAATGAATTATCAACAATGCAGCATGTGTAGGTTTTCAAGAACAGTGTTTAACATAAGGTTCAATTATTCATTGTCAGGAAAACCTCAGTTTCTTGAAATGCTCTAAGTCATATGGAATAGCTCATGTGCAATCTAGATCTGTACTTGAAGAGCACTTTTAAATGTCACAAAGCATATTATTATAGATATATAATATAATAGCAACTAATACATCTGTTGTTGAGATTATGTGAAACTAAAAGTGTCGTACATGGAATAGGGAGCCAAATATGGAGGTTTGCAGTTTTAAATTCCTTGAAAGATTAGATTTACATTTCATTAGATAAATTTGGCCTTTATCTTCAAGGATTGTGTTCGTTACACGGGTGACTTGAAAAAAACCATTCCTGAGAAGAGTAGAATATTTCAGTTTTACACTAACTTCGACAGAAGTAAAAGAGGAGCAGGGGCACATGCCTGTGTGTGAATAAGGGAGTAAATGATGTGAGAAATAATATTTTGGAAGGCAAGCTTGTGGTCCTATCAAACCTTCTGTGAGACAATGCCAGCTGTTTCTGTGACTTGGCTGCCACTTCTGGGAAGTAGAAACAGTCCTTCAAGGACAAGACTGTTGTGTTCCATTGTCCAGTCATTGTGTCATAATGCAGATGTATTTGGGTTCATTTGAACTGTATTGCACTGGGGTTCTTTCCATTCCTTTAGATGAACTGGCATGTGCTGCTACTGAGTAAGTGCACAGCAAGTCATTTTGTTCTGGATTCTTCAGTAATTCAGAGAGTTATCAGAAAAGGAACTGGCAAATATTATTTTTTTTTTAAGCTTAAATTGCAGATAAAATAACAGGGCAGTAAATGAACCTATATGTAAGTGTAGGCAGAAATTGATGTGAATATTTTTCTTTTCCTAGGGTAGATGGGGGGTGGCTGGGGAATTTGTCATAACCAATTGAAAAAAAATCTATGAATAAGAAAGTAGAATCTAAAAAATACGATTTTATATCAATTTAAGAGACACTTGGATGACAAAATACTAATGGCATTTAAAAATGAAAAGTTTTCATCAAATAGTTAAAGTAGGAGTTAAGCTGTTACCTCTTTTCTAGAGAGCTTTTACCTTTCCATGGAGGAACAAGAAAGCTGTTACTCTCCAGCATTTACTTCTCTGACTCACTGAGTTTCTTCATTTACCTTGCCAGAAGGAGATTCTTCTTTCAGTGTTAGTACATTGCCAATACTTGGAAGATAATTTTTAAGCCAGATTTGTGTTTGCAGATATCTCATCTGGGTTGTCCTTAATGGAGGTATAAACAGAAAATTAGAGGTGACATTGTCAATGGGCAGTTGTTGCATGCCTGAGAGGGTACGTGTAATTGCAGTGGATAGGCCATCTATACATAGTAAGTTAATGACTCCTTCCTTCTCAGGATGTCCCATGATCCTGTAAAAGTGCTGTTAAGGTATTTTTGTGAGGTTCTAACCATATATGCTTGCTGATTCTACACAAATAAGACTATTTCAACACTGTATATTTTTTCCCAATAAGACAGTAAATTTAGATGACATATTTCTTATTAGGCTTAATCTGAAGCCCACTAAGACAGGTAAAGAGTCTCACAGATTTCTTGGTGCAAGTAATGTTGCCTTACAGTCTGTGAATAATAAGAATAGTTAGCAAAAATAAATCCTTTCTTGTTTCTTGGGAGGCATGCCAGATGGTATTTTGTGGGACATAAGGGTTCACACATGGAGGAGGGGGAAGAGGTAAAAGTCCACGCAAAAGGCAGCATCCATATTCTGAGATTAAACCAAAAGATAGGCTGTAAGATGCTGATTTCCTGTTGAACTCCTAACATCCTCTTCCCTGTAGTATGTATCTTAAGACAAATATTTTGTTTTGTTCCATATTTACAGTGTTTTCAGTATTAAATACTGAGCTATTTGTATGTTGCTTCTACAAATGTAGCAAATTTAAAGAAAAAATTTTCTGGGCCCAAACCCATTAATCCTCTGATTTCAAATTTTGATGAAGCAGTTCAGTTTTCTGTCTCTTTAAAATCTCAAACTAGTATTAAGCAGTCCAGCTTTCATATCTTTTTATCAGCTGACTAGATAAATTTACTGCATAGGAGGTGTGTTACAGATTTTTGTCATTCAATTCTTTCATGTATATAGCAATGTTATTTGCTTTAGTGTATGGAAAAAAAATTGTTGTTAATTATCCTCCTTTCCACACTGCATCAAGCTTGTCTGCCATAGAAACTAGTTAATCCATGCTAACGTAGAGAACTGGGTGCAAAGAGTTTGAACCAGTGCAGAAATCATATTCTGTCCTGCCATTTCCCTAGATTTTCCAGAAATAACCTCATGCCTCCCTTGTAGTCACAGGAATGGATAAGGATCTTCCAGGGCAGAGGGATGAATTTTGTCTCTATGTAAACTGAGCAAGGTCTGTTTTGTTGCTGGCTATCTGTTTTAGATCACAGTTGATACCGTTTGGGGGAGGCCCTTTGTATAGCTACATAGAATATTAAATTAATACACTGTAAGTAATCCATATTTAGCCTCATAGATGTAATAATTGTGTATTTCCCATAATTATATGTCTGTAACTCTGAACTCAGAAAAATTACTGTTAAATGACAAATCAGAAGTCAGTTTTTCAGTTGATGACATACAGATAATTCATTACTGCTCCTGTACAAGTCTCTCTTTCCAATGCAGCTGTTAAAGATTTCTCTGAAGCAGATACAATAGTTTATGATTTAAAACTGCATTAGGTCTAATGCAGTAGTCTTTTTTATCTGTGGAATACTTGCAGATAAGCTACATTCACTCACTCTGTTCTCCCACTTACCAATATAACAACTTACTTGCTGGTCTTAATGTAGAGTAGTCATACATTGCTAGCACAAGGAGCTTGTTGTTTTCAGCAGAGCTCTCTCAAGACAAGTTGCAAGGTATACCTGTGTTGTCAGTAGCTCAGTTTTTGTAGACTAGCTTCTGGGAGGAAAGACAATTAATATTCCAATTCATAATCAATACAGTGTTATGATAAAATTTACTCTAAATTTTCATTTTATCTTTTTAGCTAAAAAATTTATTGCTTTGGATGACTTTGTTGAAATTACCAAGAAGTATGCAAAGGGTATCATCCCATCTAACCTGGTTATGCAGGAAGAGGAAGATGATGAGTTGGCAGGGAAGAGTCCTGAAGAATTACCCCTACGACTGAAGGTAAAAAGGCAATATGGAACAGGTTATGTGTAATGGGCTCTTGACTTAAGCATCCGAGACAAAACAGGAGTGACTTGCACTTCTCTCTCAATACTGATGTTCAGTCTGTATAGATCAGTACAAGAGTTGTTGCTGTAACTTCTTTTTGGACTTGACCTCACATATATGTTTCAAGTTTCATACATATGAGTCACGTGTTTAAAAGAAAGGGATAACGGTTTTCCCTGTGAGAGGACAATCTACCTTTATTACATCTTCAGTGAGGATTTAAATGTACCTGTCATCACTGCCCTATTTGTATTATAGATGTTATTATACGCTTCCTATCTTTCTAATTTAAAGGAGCAAACAAGTGGGAAAAATTATCCATAGCATGAAAAGGTTCTGCAGGAATTCAAGAAAGGTGAAACTTGCTGTTAGCTTCTACAGCATATGCCTCTGATATGTCTCTAGATAGTGAAAGAAGGGAAGATTAGGGTGCGTGCCTTCAATATTGGCATAAATTTTAAGTAAGGCTGGTGGTGTGTGGCTGCTGACCTGAGAGTTTTTGCTGTAGTTTTGTTCATTATCATAGTGTAGGGGTGGGGGAAAAAGGGGGAGTGAAAGGTGTCTCTTTCTGAGCTTTTGCATGGCTGATTGTCCAAAAGAGATGCACTTACAAAGAACAGAGATACCTTCACAAACAAGTTTTTGCCCAAATCATTGGAGCATGTGTTGTCCCAGTTCATCACAGTGCCACAGGTATTTACTGTAACATTCTTGGCCTTTCCCCTGAACTAATTAATATAAAAATGTAAGATCTGGGAAAACATAAAAACTGTCATTTTATGGGGGAAGGAGGATTGATTGCAGCATCTATTGTCCCTATGCAATATTTGAATGTGTGTTTGAAAAGTCTTGTACCTTTTATTGATCCTTTGTAAAGTGTGTGGTTGGTTATAGGGAGAGTGTTCAATCCAGCAGTTTCTCTGTTGTCCAGCGACTGTGTTGGAAAATGCCACGTAAAATAGGTAGAATTTTAAGATCCTCTATAGGTACTGTTGTGGAGTTAAAAGAATCTGTAAATATGTAGTAATTGAATTTAATGTACTGCTGCTGCTTCCAAAACAGGTTTTGACAGCTACATCCGTAGATGCTTGGGAAGGATTGTTTAAAGATAAAACCACAGCTGTAAAGACTTCCTGTATGTGTATATGAATCATGGGCACTACTTCCTGCAGTGTATATGCATAGAATGTATAGCATAATCTTTGCAGAATGTGGCAGTTACATGCTTTAAAGTACAATACTTGCAGCTCAAGTAATGACTTAAGGTACTGCAGGACTGTAGCCATGTAGTTTATCTTCAGTATGAAGTTAGCAGAGCAGAATATTTGACTAGGAAGCCATTTAATTATATGTGTCAAAGGTAATGAAATACATCTTGCCTGAAATCAAAATCGCCTCTGAGCTTCGTCTGACTGAATTAATCAAAATGGAGCTAATAATCTCAGACACAGTAATCTTATTTTATTGGCAGCATTGATCTGAAATATAAATCTTTTCATGTCAGCTGAGGTTAGACAACTGGCTGCTACTGCTGCAGCTATCTGAATATCTGTTATGTAAAGATATAAAGCAGCTCATTAATAAAATGCTTCTTTCTCTTTTTCCAGGTTGTAAAATATCCACTTCATGCCATTATGGAAATTAAAGAATACCTTATAGATATTGCATCAAAGGCAGGAATGCACTGGCTGTCTACCATTGTTCCAACACACCATATCAATGCTCTCATCTTTTTCTTCATCATCAGTAATCTGACAATTGATTTTTTTGCCTTCATTATTCCATTAGTCATATTCTATTTGTCCTTCATTTCTATGGTGATTTGCACACTGAAGGTTTTTCAGGACAGTAAGGCTTGGGAAAACTTCCGTGCTTTGACTGACTTACTGCTTCGTTTTGAACCAAACCTAGATGTTGAGCAAGCTGAGGTGAACTTTGGATGGAATCACTTAGAACCATACTTTTATTTTTTACTCTCAGTATTCTTTGTAATTTTTTCCTTCCCTATAGCAAGCAAAGACTGTATACCATGCTCAGAGTTAGCTACTGTCTCAGTTTTCTTCACAGTGACAAGTTACATGAGTTTAAGCACGTGTGCAGAACCTTACACACGAAGGGCATTAATGACTGAGATAGCTGCAGGTTGCTTATCCCTATTGCAGGTATTACCTGGGAATTTTGGCTACTTGAAATTCTTAGGTAAAACCTTCTTTACAGTTCCTGTAGGCCATTTCTTTGTGATCAATGTAAGCATCCCATGCCTTCTGTTTTTGTACTTGTTCTATCTTTTCTTTAGAATGGCCCAACTACGGAATTTCAAAGGCACCTACTGCTACCTGGTCCCATACCTGGTGTGCTTTATGTGGTGTGAACTCTCCGTGGTCATTCTGCGGGAGTCCTCTGGCATTGGGCTCGTTCGTGCATCCATCGGTTACTTCCTGTTCCTCTTTGCACTCCCAGTGCTGGGTGTGGGCATTGCACTGATGTGTCTTGTCCACTTCATTAAGTGGTTTTTGTCTTTGGAGCTCATGAAAATTGTAGTGACCCTGGTTTTGTGTGCTGTTCCTTTGCTCTTTAGATGGTGGACAAAGGTTAACTTCTCTGTAGTTGAAGTGGTTAAATCTCTCACTCGAAGCTCGATTGTGAAACTTATTCTGGTGTGGATTACAGCTGTAGTGCTGTTCTGCTGGTTCTATGTGTATCGATCTGAGGGAATGAAAGTTTACAACTCCACCCTGACATGGAATCAGTATGGTTTCCTCTGCGGGCCCCGGGCCTGGAAGGAGACTAACATGGCACGTACTCAGATTTTGTGCAGTCACCTGGAAGGACACCGAGTGACATGGACTGGGCGGTTCAAGTACGTGCGCGTGACAGAAATTGACAACAGTGCAGAATCTGCAATAAATATGCTTCCATTTTTTATTGGTGATTGGATGAGATGCTTGTATGGTGAAACCTATCCTCTTTGTGACCCCAAAAATGTTACACTGGAGGAGGAGGAATTGTGTCGTCTGAAGTTTTTGACAAAGCATAAATGCCACATGAAAATGTTTGATCGGTACAAATTTGAAATAACTGTGGGCATGCCTTTCAGTAGCAAAAATGGAAGCAAGCCTATCGAGGAGGATGATATAACCAAAGATATTGTGCTGAAGGCAAGCAATGAGTTTAAAAAAGTGTTGCTGAACTTGAGGCAAGGGAGTATAATTGAATTCAGCACAATTCTGGAGGGTCGTCTTGGCAGTAAATGGCCTGTCTTTGAACTGAAAGCAATCACTTGCTTGAATTGCATGTCTAAACTCTTACCTGCAGGGAGGCATGTGAAAATAGAGCAGGACTGGAGGAGCACAGTGCATAAAGCCATTAAATTTGCTTTTGATTTTTTCTTCTTCCCATTCCTGTCAGCTGCATAATGTGCTCACATATTGGTTCAGTGGTATTTTCAGTGTCCACTGCATTTACACTACCAAAGGTGTGGCTTCATAAGAGGTAAAAAAACCCCAACAAAAATCTACCTTGCTGTAGAAATGCTCAAAAAATGTGCTAATATAGAGCATTGATTGAGTTTTGCAAGTGTACATACTGTTTCCTGACTTTAAACCCTGTATGACTGAAGTAATATATACTACTTGATTATTATAAATGAATGCAGGGGATTGCTGCTGACTAATTGCATGGGAACTGTTTTGTCCAAAATGGATATATTGCCTGTGGTACAACACTAGATGCATTCACATGTTCAATGTTAAAAGCACTTTATTCTTTAAGTATTCACAATGTGCCCATTTGTATTTTCACATGTATGATTTAGAATAGGTAGCTGACAACAGCTTATGTTGCATTTATTGCTTGTATTTATTTGGTGTTTTCTAGAAAAAGTGATTTTACAGTCAGTACCTGATGGTGATATTTGCGTACAGCAATCACTGTTTCACTATTTGTCCAGAAGATAGTGACCACTGTTTTTTGAAAGGGCACAACATTTCACACCCCAGGAAGGTTTTATAAAGTCCCCAGGCTTTTACATTGCATTAAATATTGTGTACGAAATTTGCTGTTTGTTCTGATTGGTTACACTAAGGTATTGTCCATGCTGGTGTGTGAAAGGCAAATACCAAGGCTGGTGTTGAGATGGTACCAGTAATGGACAAGCCACAGCAACTGAAATTGTACCTAAAAGTCTGTAGTGGAAACTGAAATAGAATATTTGTTTAATTACTTGTATTTTGCAAATAAAGTACAAACTTGAATTAAATGGGTACAACATTTGTTCATCATGCTTTGACATTGTGACCAGTTTGTGCTGTGTTGATAGCAGCTTTCACTGAAAACTACAACTTAGAATGTTTAAAGTATTCTGGTGTGAGATTTTTGAAGTTGTACTTGATGGTTTTAAAGCCATCAGTAAGATCTGGTGTGCCAGGTGAAGTTTTTGTGGCTGTGCAGTCTACACGTACTGCTTCCCACTGCTTGCATTGTGACTTTGGACCTTCTCTGGCCACTGTGGCTGCATGTCACAGATCCATCCTGCCATTTCCCTGACTTCCCTGACTGAGCCTGCTTTAGATGCCTTTTTGCCTTTCTGTGTCAGTCATCAGCAGGAACAGGGAGAGGGATTAGCAGTGAAAACATGATAGAGAAGAGGAAACTTTTGGGGACAGTGAGACAATGGCTGCACTCTAGCTATGAGCACCCTCTTGAGCTGCATTTGGGGAGGATGCCAAAGGCACCTACAGATGTGCTGCCCAGTGTCCATGGCAGAAGCCCCCACCATCCAGAGCCCCACAGTCATGCTTCAACCCATCAGATAATCTATGAAGTAAAATCATGTCTTCAGGGTGCTTCTAGCTTTGAAAAATTGCCAACTATCTGTTTCCACCTGGGGAAAAGAAAAGGAGTAAGGTAGAAAGTAAATGCAAGTTTTGACAGCTTCCCTTACTGGAAATAAGCCAAACTTAGGCCTTTCTCCTCCTTTTGTTAGATCATCTGTAGGGTCTTTATAAATGCCCAAACATTCTTCATGGCTCTGAAACTTAAGCACAAAAGATTTTAATTTTCTAAACCTTTTTCCCTTACATACACAAAATTGTGAAACTTCTATTCATATGTTTGTCAGGAGAAAAAAAAAGGCAACAGTCTTGGGATTCAGAATTAACATTAAAATTTCTCCATTTAGCTTTTACCCTTTGTATGGATGTCAACTTAGTAACTTACTATGGTGCATTTGGTAGGAGTTGTTACATATCCTGAAAATGAAAAAGTGACTCAAGTCAGATGTGGGAAGTTTTGCAAGAGGAGGGAGAGTACTTGATTTCTTTGGAAAGGGTTGCTTTTTAAGAGACAAAAGGCTTAATCCTGGTACCTCATCTGTATCATTATAACGACTCTAAGACTTGTTTTTCAGCCTTTTTTGCGGCAGTTGTTAGAGGATATTGGCATATAACTGTTACTAAATTTGCAGACTTAGAATTATTAGCTAAAAATCTGGTTCCTTGGAGGGGGAGAGCTCCCTCAAAGATACTCTTACCAATATTGGTCAGATTCAAAGTTAAACCATTACCCTTTGTGTACTTACATGAAGGAAAAAAAAAACAAAAGCCAAACTCTGAATTAGCTAAATCCTAGGAAAAATAATTCATGTGCTCTGTAGCAATGGGTTGATGGGGTTACTTGAATTTGTCAGGTGCCTCTTTTCAGCACAGCTGGGAAGTTTTGCACAGTATCACATTGGAGGTAATTTTCCATATGTTTTCACTTCTTCACTACAACTACAAGGGACAGAGGAGGCAAATTTTACTTCAAGACCTTTAAATAATGCCTTTTAATGCAAAATGTTTTTCTTTGATACTTTTAAATTTTTATGGAAAAAAGAGGATACTTTAATGGTAACATGATGGATAGGTACTCCATTATTTTGTCAGTCTAGTGTTCCGTGTTCTGAGACCTTTACCAAATAAATCTTTCCTTTCTAAAGCGCAGCACAAAATTGTTCAAATTTAATAAGCAAGGTGTTTTTGCAAAGGATGCCTCTATTTACTTTGCACCTTGCAAGCAAACAGAGCATAAAATAATTTGCTTCCATTGCTGCAACAGCTCTGTATTCCAAACCAGTCCATCTCCTAGGTTGGAGAGACAAAATATGGCAGCTGCTGTTAACTATTCAATTAATCCTATATTTATTATTTTCTTACTCAATTTTCAATATATGATGAATTATAAACAGTTCCAAAGGCAGGTGCCCTTTCTCTGAGCTAGTATTTCAGTCTTTTGAATTAGTATTAATTAAATGAAGAGGAGAAGGATATTACATGGCTCTTGACACTTCTAAATTAGGTTCAGCTGTTCTTCTGAAAGTTCAGCTTTAGCATTTAGAATACACAGAATTTAGAATAAATATTCATTTGAATTTCATCTTCAATGTAACATGAAAAAGTACTCCTTGTTCTCCAAACTGGTACATTCTTCCATAAGCACAGGAAAGCAACACAACACATATAGAAATTCTGAATAACTTAAGAGCCCACTCTGTAATGACTAACAGCATCTTGCAGGAGGCAAGAATGCAGAGTTTTGCCCTGTTCTCCCAGAGAAAATACTTTGGTAGATCTGTAGGAATTACAAATGGTTTTATTTCTTAGAACTAATGGATCTTTTAAGTGCCATAAAATAGCTGTCACTAATTGGAAATTTGTTTGCAATTTTTTGCAAACAAATACAGGGTAATAAGAACGTTGCCCAGAGATGCTGTGGCTGCCCCATCCTTGGAGGTGTTCAAAGCCAGGCTGCATGGGGCTCTGAGCAATCTGGTCTCTGTCCATGGCAGGGGCACTGGAACTGAATGATCTTGACAGTCCCTTCCAACCCAAACCATTCTGTGTTTCTGTGTTACCACTGGGGTATGTGCACTGTTTTCCTGTATTCTTACACTGAGCTGCCTGTCTGCCTTCTGGCTTCTCTCTTTCCACTGGAAAAGGCAAAAGAAGTTTCCAGATTGTAACACCTTTTCAGTACTTTTGAAACCCATTGCAGCCTCTCGGGGTAAGGCTCACATCCAGTAATAGCTGAAGGAGGTGGAAAGAGGCTGCCCTCCAACCTCAGCTTCACAGCTGCAATTGTTTGAACAGCAGATGGATATGAAGGAAAAGCAACAACTATGTCATTGAGTTAGAAAAATATTAATCCATGCAGCAAAAATTAGGTGCAATTTGCCAACTTGTAAGGAGATAACATACCTGCTCTGGCACCTCCATACAAGCAAACGTTGTGTGCAAATAGGATGCCTGGAAACCAAACACGAAATCACATCACTGTTTATATGCATTAAGATGGTTCATTTATTTTCATATTATTACTCAAAATCTTTAATTAACTTTTACTCCAGGGGAAAAAAAAAATCATTAGCATCCTGCTATTCCTCTTATAAATCATAGCCTGATAATAGTCACTTTCCCCTTAAGGATGGATGTTAAGCACTGAGAAAACTTGTGTTTTCCTCCCCTCTAACAGCTTGAACTTCAAGTTTTGAAGCAGAACAGGAACATAGAAACACTGCTTATAGCCTTCCTTTAAAATATGTATTACATGAGTATGGAAGAATATTGGATATGTATCTGCCCACTGACAGCTACATGAAGCAGCTTCTGTAAGATTGCAGCTTCGCAACACTGATTTCAGCATTTTCATCCAACAAAAATGTTCATTTAAATCTGTGCAAGAAGTGATGATTTTTACTGCACATTGTGATTTGAGTGCTAATAGTTGGGGTGTTTCCTCTGGGGTGGGCTGCTGGTGATGGAGCTGAGGATCTTTGCAATCCTACTGAAAATCTACTGAAAAATATGTGTGTGTGTATATACATAATCACGCTTCTGAAAATACACCAGAATCAAAAGAGCAGGAGGTTATTGATGATCAGCTTTGTACACAAGAAGCAGTTACATGCCCAGCACATGCCCCATGTGGGCAGTATTTCTTAATGACACACATAGCCAGTGCATGCCTTGTTTCTGCACCAGAGCCACCTGACCCTTCAGCTTGCCCACACCCAAGTTAAGTGGTCCCTGGAGCTGTCCTGTCCTTGGGGCCCTCAGGACCAGAGGTGAGCCATCCCTCCACAACCTCTGCCATCTGGTAGACTCTTCTAGCCCTAGCTCCCCTCTCCCTGTTTCCCAGATGACCTGTGGGTTGGCATGTGAAATCCTTCTTCACTGTCTGTCTCACTTTGCAATGAGGAAAATAAAGCAGTGAAACTCCAGTGCATTCTGACTCATTCCCACTTGCTTGTCCTGAAGGACAAGTGTGTTTTCTTGTAGTTTGTCCAGACAGTGGGCCCTACCTTCAAACTTGCAAAAAAAGGAAGATCTGTTCCCATGGCAGTGACAATACCAATAATGCATGACTTGGCAGCCCAGACATCGACAGCCTGCCTTAGGCTGCTGGGTGCACACCTGGAGACATGGCACTACCTGCTCAAAGAGGGCTCGCTATGCTTCACAAGCTGCAGCAAAAACAACACCCCTCTGCTGGGTCTGGCTGCATCCTCTGCCCCAACACATTTACAGCTCCCTGCATCCTATGTTAAATTGCTAGGCTTAAGGCATAAGCTGAGTTAAAGTACTGTTAAATTTCAGTGTTGTTAAGCTTCTAGGCTTTTTCATCCTTGCCTGCACTGTCTTTTGTCACACACACCCACGCACACCACTAGATAGTTCATTTCTGTTTTGATTTTGGATTTTGTTTGGTTGTGTTGTTGCTTGCTTTCCCTTGTGCCTTAGCTGTCTTGTAAGTAGTAGAGTGAATCTTGCCCATGAACTTGTTGTGCTTTGTGACGTAATATTAAATCTGACTTTTGCTCTTACCCTTGCCAGTGATTTTTTAAGCGATCTCAAACACTCTTGTTCGTAACACCACCTCCTGGAGGACTTGCAAATGTTTTCTATTGAAACTTTTGTTCTAATCACATTATCTTTTTTAAGATGTCAGGATCTTCCTGACTTACCTCTAGATAATATGCACCAGGTTGGGGTTTTTTCAGGGGCCATTTGGAGAGGCTTGAGTTTCCCCAACTCAGTCTGGCTTGTTCTACATGCAGTGTAGATGGAGTCTTAATGTAGGATATTCTTCAGTGCCTGAGGTTAGCCAGTGAGAATGCTCCCTTCATTACATATCTTTATTGCTTGGGCAGTAGGAATGCTGTAGATCTGTGACATGAGAAGCATTGTGCCTCCAAAGCCCCTTTAGTCCATGTGCAGCACAGGTTTGGAAGCTAGGAAGAGTGGCTGAAGCACTGTGGCCACCCCCACATATCTCGATGGCATCAGGGTACAGTGAGCACCAGAGTCAACCAAAGCCGTAAATCTTTGTGGGCCAGACGTGCCAGGCCATTGGATCCACACAGTCCAATAAATCTGATTGTCCCTTTCCTCTACCTAGGAAGGGTAGGCAGGGCCCCTCTAGTTCTGGTCATGGTACACATTTCTCTCTTCCTGTAAGTATGACCTGGAGGTCCCTTCAAGAGGATTGGTCATACCATCTTCCTGTACCACCTGGAGTCCTGTCCATGACAGACCAGAGCAGCATTTACCCTACATGAGCTTCTTGCAGTAGTCATTCCTCTTTTCAGTTCATGTACCCAGGCTGCTAAGGAAGAGTTGGGCTTTCCATCCGTCTTGCTCATGAAGGGAAAACTCTAGACTGCCTCTCAGAGAGTACCTTCTCTCCTTGGCTGGGGGATGCCTGCTTCTAATAGCAGAGACTTGTTTGTCCTGGCAAGATACAGAAAATTCCCTCCTTGAGCTTGTCTCTCAGTTTCTGATGGCCCTGTTCAGTTTTCTCTTCCAAGCTTTGGACATGCTCAGCCACCTTTGTTTCCACAGATGAGTCATGGGCCCACAAGGGGGCTGTGACAGTGTCCTCATAAATCCTTAGTTTGCTGACCGTGCCCACCCTGTCCTCTCCTTCCCTCCATTGCAGCATTCCCAGGTAACGGGAGTACATCTCTGGTCCAAGCTGTGCAAATTTCAACCACATTTGCAATGTGCACTGGACACCATCTGGGCTCTTAGGGAATCCCTTGTCCTCTGAAAAGATGATCTCCAGCACAGCCAATCCTCGGATACCTTGCTCCATTGTGTTCCATTGTGCTTGCTGCACATGGAGGTCCTCCTTACAAAGGTATCTATCCCTTAGATTTGCCAGCAGTCACCACCAGAGGCTAAGAGTTTCCTAGGTTTTCCCAACCCCCTGGCCAATGACCACATCCTGGGACAGAGATCCCAGCTGCCTGGCCTCACTTCCATCCAGAATGGTGTCATTGGCTGAGACATCCCAGATGCAGATGATAACCTCCTGTCTGGAAAGAGTCACTGGTAACTTTTCCTCTGCTACTTCGAGTTCCAGCACTGGATTCGATGCAGCCAGTGGTTTCTCCTCCTCTTCCTGCTGCTGTACCTTGTAGCCACATCTCTGGAAGCAGGCCTCCTCTTCCTTTTTAGCTAACTCACTGTGTTTGAAATACTTCTTATTTCCCCCCAGAAGCTCCTTCTCCTCCAGCTGCTGGTGCTTCCTGCTGATCTCCTGCTTCAGGATGCCCATGGCAGTCCCAGAGGTATCAGCCCAGACTATGACAGGCAAACAAAACTGAAAATACATTCCAAATTAAATTCATTGCTTCTAATATTATCATGCCATAAACATAGTATATTAACAAAGCAATTTTGATTCCTTCCCCTGGTCTTAAAAGAAGCATCATGATGGGTAAATAGCTCCCCATATGCAGAAATATATATAGGGTAAAGTACAACACTGACATGAATACATCAAGCATCATGACGATCAGGGAGTTTTGTACCCCAACACACAAATGCTTAAGAACAAAATTGTAATTCCAGTTTTTCTCTCA
Source organism: Monarcha castaneiventris obscurior (assembly GCA_026261815.1). NCBI lineage: Eukaryota > Metazoa > Chordata > Aves > Passeriformes > Monarchidae > Monarcha > Monarcha castaneiventris. Next base: position 10,410,398 of record JAMPIT010000433.1, on the reverse strand, counting down.
GGCCACATATCAGGCGCCAATACATGTGCTGGTTTGAAAGGAAACCAGCAGGAGAAATGAACCCCACTCAAATACCTTAAGAGAGATTACAGCTTGGAGTTACAAATTAATAGAAAGATTACAATAAATGCAATGATACCAGAAAACTGGCTTAAACCCACAAAATCAGAGTACAACCTGGCACCCTATAGGTCAGGGTGGTAGTCACAGTCCTATCAAGTGATGGTTGCTGTCAAAAGGGGTGGTCTTGTGGAAGTTCTGGTCCTCCTGTGGATCCATCCAGTGGTGGATGTGGTGATGTCCAAAGTCCCCAGTTATATCTGCTGAGGTTGGCAGGGGGCGGGGGGGGGGGGGGGGGGGGGGGGAGAGAAATGGTCAGAACCTCCCCCTGGGCACGGGTTTCACAATGGAATGATGTAATACTGTGAGTCATGTGATATTTGGAAGTCCTTGATGGTCTAAGTCGTTGCAGCTGCCTATTCTGCTGGTGCCATTGGGCCTAAGATGGCCCATTAGCAGAGATAACTCCTCAGGATGGGAAGCACTGCTGGTGCTCTCCCGGAGGGAGTTATCACAGCTGAGTTATTGGTGTGAAGAAAAAGGAAACACTGCCGTGCCTTGTGGGGTTTGCCTTTTCTTCTTTATCTCGTAAAACACCCAGCTTGTAGCCTGAGGTGTCAGGCGTGCCCTGGGCAGCTACTGCAAACGACCCGTCATTACAGCTTGTTAGAAACAGCACCACAGCCTGGGAGCAAGGCTTTTGTGTGAGTTCTGGCAATTCGGTCCAAGTGGAAATGAAGATCACACTGTGAGCTCTGGCTGTGCCAGCTCTGGAGTGCTGGGGGTACCCTCTGTCTTCTGTCACAAAACACTCCCTTGCCTTCCTCTGCAGCTCCAGCAAGGCACAGGGCAGCCGCTCCACAGCTCGTGCCACAGCTGCTGTATTTCCAGTTGAGTTCCTGTGGTGTTACCAGTGCATCTGGTTTTATTCATGTCAGCTGATATTTCTCTTAACCCTGTTCGTGAATCTTATAATTACATGTTGGTGTACATTTTAGAAAAACGAATTAAGTTTTATGAAAAAGTGGTCTGTATGGGCTAAAATCTAAACTTCACTTAAAATCCTTTCATTTCATTGTCAAGTCTGTAGCTTCATTTAGTTGGTATTTTGTTTGTTATGAGGCTGGATTAGTCAGTATTAGTGACATCTGCCTTGGCCTTACAGAGACGTCAGTGAATGATGTACAAAGGTAATTAACAATTCACGTTTCCAGTCTTAATTATTGGCAGAGATTTAGTTCTCATCTGCAATTCGATGTCAGACGCCAGAAGCATCGCAGGGCATCACCCACCTGTTGGTGAGTTATACTTCTTCAGTATGTTCTTTAAAAAGTCAGAAAGCCCAGACCTACGGCATCCAGGAGGTCGTGTCCTAATGCAGGGGCATTAACCTCTCTGTCTGGAGCTTCGCTGTGCTTGTTTGCTTTATCTATCCGGGACTTTTTGCGAGAAAATGGTACGTTTTCCAGTTTGGCAGAGGGCAGGTGCCCCGGCTGGCAGAGACCTCCCCTGGCGCTTTGCCTCCTGTGCCATCAGGTGGCACTCCAGGCTCACGCTGCGCTTTCCTCCCTCTGCCGCTGTCTCCAGAGAGACCGCCAAGGAACAAAAGAATCAGGGTCTGGTTTTACTCCATTTCGAAGAGGAAATGCGGTTAGAAAAGGGAAAAAAAAAAAAAACAAACCCTCTTATGAAAAATAGATAACCATTTGTGAAGCCGATTCCCTGCCAGATACAAGTGAAGGTGAACAAATGCCAAGCATCACTGTGGAGTGTGCCTGCAATCCAAGACTATGAAAAGGGAGGAAAATTATCTATTTTTCTGTGTGATTAAAAAACTGCACAATTATAAACGAAGAGCATATGAAACAGTACATGGAAAACTTATGAAAAGTGCAGCCTGGCTGCTTTGCAGCTCAGCAGGTTTTGAGAATGTTCCTAAGATCTTATAAAATAAGCCTGTCAGCATCAATCTGCATTGTCTGGTTCTGTAGTAAAGTGAGAAGGGACAAAATACAGTCCTGATGGTGCTGCCGGTGGAAACCCTGTTTTTTCCTGCATCTTCATGTCTCAGATGCAAAAAAAAAAAAATTAATAATAATCACAATTTATCAGAGCTTAATCTTTTTATTAACTCTCTGTTATCTGCACAACAAGAAACAGAAAATCTGTGGCAGAGTTTAATAAAAACTTAGGTAGAAGCCATGCTGATTTACGGGAAATTCTAAGTGCAACTCTTGCTTGAGATACCCATGGACTGTAGTTAACACAAGGATTTGGGGAATGCAGAAAACTTGTGGCAAGATCACATACCAGGTAAAGGCCAATAAGAGAAACCCTGCAATACTGATTTTTCATCTTTTACAAATCAAATAGATAGATGACAGCAGGTTGCTAGACATGTTGCTCTGTTTTCGTAGATGGCAGGATTTTTGTGCAATAATAGCAAGTTTGGGAACAGAAAGGGCCCTGCAAACGTTGCTGTTAACCATAGAGACAGCAGTGCCTGACAGCAGAAGCTGTGTCACGCAAAATTAGAAAGGGCTTGAACCAAGCCCACAGAGCCCGTAATATCCTGGGAATCAGTGTGTGTCAATCTCAGCATGGCCTGTCTTTATCTGAAATAATTTCGTCACTTTAAAGAGCAAGGCATTTCAACAAAGCATCTCCTCTGTAGTTCCTCTCCTGTTCCTCCCTCCCTATTCATCGCTCATGACAGCGAGATGTTTCCACGACAACAAGCCATGCTGTTGCCTCAGGTGACAAACTATAACTTCAATAAACAATCACTGAAAATAGCTTCAAACAATTAATTAGGTGATGGAAATGTTATTTTAGTAGGGCTTAGATGCTTTGGGAGTAGTCTACAGACCAAGATCTGATCAAGAATTTGTCTAATCAAAGCCAAAGCTGCCATCTGAAGGTCAGGATGGATATCACTGTCTGAATACTCTAAGAACCCTCTTTAAAAAAAAAAACTTCAAGATCAAAACATATTCAATCTAGAAGATGCAATGCAAAACAATTCTGTGTTTGAGGTTTTTTTGTTTGCTGCTAAATTTTGTTCAAAGCACATGCTGGCAGGAATTTATCAACTTGCTCACTAAAGGCAGTCCATGGCTGACACCCTCCCCGTATGTGTGCCCTTGCACAGTATGACAGACAGATGATGAGCCCAGCAATTGGTTTTGCAATAAATGGATTTTTCAGTTTTCTCTTTACAGAAGATGCTTTCCTCAAGTTATAAATGGATGATTCATAAATCTCTCCTAATACTGCTTCTAGTAACAGTTCAATTGATCTTTAATCGTTGTTTAAAAAGTGAATCTCCATGGAGTGTTTCAATCCTATAGCCTGAAGTTTCTCTAGCCCAGGGCAGCTCTTCTGTCTTGCCGCTTAGACGTACACAGTCTTTAAGTGCAGATGGATACACTGAGTATATGCCTGTGCCTTATATCACAGTCCTCATTAGCATGGGCACTCTTTGGGGCTGGTAGTTGCCCTGGTAGAATTTCTTTTTTGCTTTATTTATGATACCAAGTTTCTGCGGAATAGTGCATCTACGAAGCAAGAGCGAGAAAGACAAGGGCTGCCACCTTTCCTGTCTCATCAATTTTGTGGGCTGTGTAAAGACGTGTCTTTGCAGTGCCAGATGTGCTCCTACTCCCTTCAGAGGCTGGTTACGGATTGTGCTTATGGGTTAAGTCCTACCTTTCTGTGCAAAATATTTTCAGTCTGTGGATGAGGGACTCTGCACCACTCCTACTGCATATTTGTCTCAGGCAGCTCCCTTTGGAGGGATTAACAGCAGTCCTTTGCAGGACAATGGGGTTCATCCCTGTATGTCATCACACGGCTGGGATTGGGCCATTGAGAACAATGTCGAATGGAATAGAATGTGCACTAAATACTGGCAAGAATTTGTCTAACCTAGCTTTTGCAGATGCCCTGTTGTTTTTGTTACAGCTTTGTCAGATCAAGGATGAAATTCAGGTTTGCTGCAGGCATGGTAAGGAAACCTTGAAACAGCTATTTTATGGGATGTCCACATAAAGCAGAGAGAGGCCTGGCTCCGGTTGCACAAACCCTTGGAAGAAAAGAACTGAGGGAAACTGTATCTGAGGACTGATAATTAAGGTACTACCCAGGAAGGGAAAAGATTGGAATTCTAAGCTGTACAAATCAGGGAATACATCATCATGCATCACAGCAACTCTTGTGAAGTGATCGCAGCCCTGTGCCTATTTTGCTCTGAGTTTTCATTCTGGGACTCCTTTATTTTGCCTTGGAAAGTCTTGAAGATCTTGCTTTGGTCCTATGGCCATAAGATCAATATAAAAAACCTCAGTGTTTCTCTGCAAAAAGATGACGTTTTTCCACTTCTCTTCCTGCAGGAGAGCAAACGATGTGGGTGTGAGCCATGACAGTACCCTCTCATTCATGCAGGGAAGGGAGAAGATTCACCCAGGTGCCTTTGGCAGGTGGATGTGCATAGGGCAGTTGTGTCCCTCATGGGGAACTGCTGGAAGGCCTTTGTGTCTTGTGCACAACAGCTGCCTCTTTGTGGTGGGTTTTAAAATTGAAGGTTTAAACAGTTAAACTGCTTTCTTAATGCATTGGTGGTTGCTAAGATACAACCTCTCCAATTCTGTAGATCTTCCACTTGAAATACAGCACTTTGGCAAACGGTGCTTTCCCCTCTGACAGTCCAAGAGAGAGTGAGCTGACAGGGCACTTGCCCTTGTGTCGGTGAGAAACTGCTCCCGCCTGATGGAGCTGGGTTTGGTCCAGCGGTGGGAATAACTGGTGGGTTTTACTGACTTCTGGCCACTGCATGTGACTGAAGGAGGAGGCTGAAGGGGGGAACATGGGGAATCATAGGATGTGAAGGAAAAGCAGAGGGAGAACAGGCAGCACAACAGGCTAGGAGGGTGTGTGGGATAAGACTGGGGACTGACTCTGTAGAGGAAGCAAGGGAAATCTTTCTGTCCCCTTCCTCAGATAGCCTCAGGCTTTAATTGTCCTTCTTAAGCAAGAATCATCTTCTTTGCTCTTTGATAATGAAGAGTGGATCTCAGGAGAGTCTGGTTTTGGGACAGGTTTTGATGCCTTAGGTTTTAACTTTTATATTTTCAAATTCTGTACTGCTTAGAGTGTAACTCTGAAGTTCCTTGTAGCCTGTAATTTCTGCTCTCTTGTACTAGGTAGACATAACAAAGCCTCTCCAGGCTTTGCCTTCAAGGACAGCCAGGCTGTTCTAGGCCCAAAATATGTAAACCAAAGGTTCTAAGGGGAGGGCAAGCTGAGGGGAATTACATCACTAAACTGGGGCTTTAATTGGGGAATTAACCGTGATATGCAAATGAACCAAACCTATAAAAGTGTGAAGAACTCGTGACCTGCAGTCCATCTGGGGGTCCATTTTTTGGCAGCAGCCTCTGGCTCCCCCAGGGTGTACCTTGAACGCCCTTCAGATAAATACCTACCTTTATTCCCTTACTCTTGTCTACTCTCTGTTCCTAGGTGGCTGGAGAAGGCATCAGTGTGACAAGACCTTGGGGATAAGTTGTGCAGGGAGAGATTTCTTGCAGTTCTAGAAAGTGATTAGGAGATACAGATTTTAAAGTAGCACTAGACTTCTCAAAATTCACTAGCAATATTACAATAGCAGCTCAAAATAGTCAAATATTTTAAAAGGAAGCCTTACAAAATATGTGGAGGAAGGTGGTATAAAATAGTGCAGCTTATCCTCTCATTTCATGCTAAGGTAAGTCTTTACCTGAGAGGGTTGCAGAGAATAATTTGAACATGTTGACAGAGCACAATTGATGCAGCAACGTCTCTCTGAGTTTGCAGATCAATAGCTGTGAGAGACAGAGAGTGCAGCTGTTCATCCTGGAAAGGTGTTAGCAGAGATGTCAGAGGATGATAATTGAACCAGCAATGTTCTCCTCCCCACCTCTTCCACAAGGCAGTCCAAGATGTGCATAAATTTACTGTGAGCATCACCTCCCGTATTGCAAATAGAGCACAGTGATAGGATCTCTCCTATTTGTGGGAAACCTCTGCTTTTTTCTGTACCTTTCCACTAAAGTGAGGAAGAGCCTTGAGGTCCAGAGCACCTTGCAGAGCTGCTGGGGGTGTTCAAGCCTCACCAAAGGGAAATGAAACCAAGAACCTGCCAGAGCTGAGGCATTCGCACAAGGTATCGACAGTGGGCTGTCACTGCTGTCTTGCTTGCGCAGCATTTATATTACAGGTACAGAATGGAGGAATATCAACCTCTTTTCTCCCAATCTGACAGCCAAATCCCAACCTCAGTTAGTTATTTTTTTTATAATTTACAGCGATTTCCACCCCCACCCTCCGAATTGTTTCTCCTGTTTGAGAAATTATGATGAAGTCAAAGAAGGTGTTGATGGGGTTTCTGGAGTTCTCTGAGCTAAGTACTCTTCTCCTTGCAGCACAGCTATACTGCCATATTCACATACCTATTGCCAGCTGAGGAATTTGGTCCTGTATTTAAAGCTGATCTGCTTGGAATGGGCTATTGCACGTTAGTAGTATGATTAGTACTAATTCTAAAATGAGTGGTTGCCCAGAACACCACCCTGCACCTTGACTGATCGAGTCATTACTGTAGGGTTTATTTGTTTGAGCAGCCATGTTATAAAAAGAATGTCTAGCATTGTCATGATACTTGAAATAACTACTTAGTGGAATTGTTGGTTTAAGGATCTTGTCCTACTCATTGACTGCCTCAACTGGCAAATGGCAAGACAAGTAATTAGCTGTACCCTGCCTGGCTGATCCATACTCATGGCAGCTTTCAGAGCTGAGAGAACTGAGGAGTTTACTTAGTCAAGTGATCCATGTAAAATGCTTTGCATCATGGGCCAGATTTAGGATCTGCAACTGCCTGAAGAGTTGTGTTCACTTTCACATGAGTAGAAGTTTGATCCTCATCCAACTTGAGTGAAAAGGAAAATAAAATTTCACTGCTAAAAATGCTTTTTCATGGTGCACTCTGAGAGCAAACCTTTCCAGAGCTGGCCAGTACAGAATATCCAGACCATTTAATGGCTTCACAAAGCCAAGAAACATACCCTGTCCCTTTAAAATAAGGCCTATTCCAGTAATCCTGGTTCTGCCACATGAGCAAGGTAAGTAACTTCATACTCTACTTTTAGACTCAATGCAATTTGCTGACAAGACTGCAAATGGAAAATAATTCCTATTGGGAGTGGGAGCAAATTGATAATAACATTACTGAAAATTTGATACAAAGGCAAACAATCCTTCTAGTTGCCCTCTCATCAGGGGCAACCAAAGGTTCCAGCCAAAGGCTCCAAATGTTTAAAGCAGGACAACTTGCTGGCAGCAAACAGCAGAAGCAGGTGGGTCACACCACTATCTCCCCCAAGCCACAAAGGGTTAAATTGCCGTATGTAGCTACTAAGTATGCGTGTGAAAATTTCAAAAGCATGCAAGTGAGCCATCTGGCTCCTGCTCCTACTGGGTATTTGGGGATGAAAAGGAAAACTGGAAAGGTAAATAGTGTATTGCTTGATGTGTTGATTTTCAGCTGAGATTTCTCTCTTCAGTGCCTAGTCATATTTGTCCATCTAAATGAGTGGGATTGACTGTGTCTTCCCAAAAAGGGGTGAAAAAAATTAGCATGTAAGCTCTGGGGGAGCTGTGCAAAGCCACATAGCCTCATGTAGCAGCTGAGGCAAATTTATTCTGGACTGCATCCAGAAAAAGGCCTCAGCCTCTCAGTGTGTAACTCCTGTGTAGGGATGGCAGGAGGCCTCTCACCCCGGGCACAAGCTGGATAAGCTGCCTTGGACTGAGATTCCAGAGAGCTGCCCCAGATCTGGGGCAAGTGTTATGATCACCACAAAGTCAGGCATCACCTCAGACTGGAAAGAGAATGGTTTCCTACCTTAAGCGTGTGTGCCAAGCCAGCATTTTTTGGTTATTTCTTTATTAATACTACTTTTTATTTTCCCCTGTGGTGGAGATAGAGAGTGGCGGGAGAAAGCAGGATGCTGCTCTGCTGGTAGCACTCTGGTTTGTCACCTGGGCCAGTATCTGTCTCATTTGGGAGGCCAGACCTGGCCACATCCCTGGCGTGCTCCCGCAGTTGGAAGGTCTCAAACCTGGCCAGTGATGACACTGTTGGAGAATATACCAAGTTTACAATTTTTTTATTTTATAACTTTGGCCAGTTTTCACAGAATCACAGAATGAACTAGGTCGGAAAAGACCTTTGAAATCATCAAGTCCAACCTATGTTTGCCTTTGCCCCAGGGGAAGGGAAGTAGAGTTTCTTTCCAGGGCATTGTTCCACCAGGCGAAGGCCCGATGAGCTTAACATCTCAACAGAGATCTCATACCCAAAAAGATAACGACCATCAGCAGAACATCAGCGGCCATCAGCAAACATCAACGAACTCAGCCCCCTGACATGGTTGGAGACACCTGGTCTGGAAAAGACTGATAAGGGAATCAGGGAGTGAGGACCTAATTAACATCAGAGGTTAAGAAATCCAGATCCAGTAGGAAACCAAATACTAAGAAATACATAACTTGGAACCGATGAACATTGCACCAATGAATCTCTATGGGTTTTGACTGTATAAAGTTTGTGAAAAATCTGGTAAAATTCATATGCCATGGAATGATATGCTCTACATACCCAGTCTATGTATGGATGAAATTATTTCTGTTGCACATCCTAGCCAGAACAACATCCTGGCCAGAAATAAAGTAATGCCTTAATTCTCCAACACTAAAAATGTTGTTGGAGGGTTTTTGTTTTTCCTGTATTGGTAACAACACCAATGCCATTTTTTTCACCTGTGACTTTGTGTGTCAATTCACACTGTGTATCTCTGATTCCATCTGTAGGAGACTGAGACTCAAGCCTCCTAAAGACCAGCTTGGGCTATGAGCAAAAGAAAAAGCTGGTCCTGGGACTGAAACTAAAGCATGTGTCCAGCTCTGCTACAGCTGCCCACACTTCATCATGCAACACCCTAATCCCACTCATGGCATGTGTTCCCTCCTCCACCTGCTGCAATACTTGAGGCTCCCACAGTAGCTTGCCCTCCAAGTCCTGATCCCTGTGACTCTTCCTCCTCCGTAAAAAGAGCTAAAACAGCTCTTTCTTGCCTAGCTTAAAAATAAGCTGTGCCTTGAAGTCATCTATTTATGCCTTTTTTTGGTTGTAGTTTTATTGAAAAAGCTGGTATTAACATATTTATATTTTTATTCAACAACAGTTAGCTAATTTGTGCAACACAAAAAATGCAGCCATGAACAACAGCTTTCAAAACAATCAGATTTACCAACTTTACCATCACTTACTCTACACCACTGAAAGCTCAAACTAAAAAGAGAAAGAAAGTTGGAAACGTTCACAATGACGATGTTAACTTTTCATACATTCAAGAAACCAGGAAACCGATCTGTAACAGTGATGTCAAAGACAGGAACGGAATACTGGTCTTTGAAAGGTTTCTATTTATTTCCTCTATAATCACTTCATGGTATTTTGGTTGGGTAATTAGTTAGTTTTATAAAGCTCCAAAGATATATTTGTTTATTTAATTTTAACATGTTATTTTTGGTACCCAAAGCTGTAACAGAGTAAGGTACTTCAAATTAAAAACAAAAAATTGTTGCATTAAGATCTGCTTTATAATAAGTTATCTATAGAATCTTACTTGCGAATGTTAAAAGCTAAATATATGTTTTACAGTATCTCTAGCTTTAAATGCCAATATGAGCTAATAGCATTTTTTTTTTCTTTTTGAGCTGCAAAGATTAATGGAGGGGGCCAAAATTCAAAGAAATTGTATGACACCCTTGAAGCAGTAGTTTGGCATTAACAGGTTTTCTATACAATTTACCACACTCTTAAACCTTTTTACAAGGAAAAAAAAAAAGGAAAAGGCAATTTTGTTAAATTTCATTAGAATAAATATGTACATATACTGTCCATGCCTGCTACAGCACACAGTATTTTATAAACATTCTTTGTTCCCTTTAAAATCACCCTACACATTTCATACTGTATGTGTTTAGTGTGGCTGGAAACTGGTGCACATGCGTTTGTGCTTCTACACACAAAATATACAGCATTGATCTAGAAAACTTCAAACAGACAGATTTCAGGTGGTGTTGAACGAAATGTCATATAAAAGCTGTAGACTTTGTTTTTTAATTTCTCGTAAGCAGATTTTCACCCACCCTTCCCCCAAACCAAAATACAAAAGCATGCAGATCCCTTCATCAGTACATTCTCCACTTACCAAGAAATCAGTGCATAATGGCTTAAAGATTTTTTTTTAAAGAGGAGTTTTAATATGGGCAGATTAACAGGTCATGTGAGTTGTGCTCTTTTATTCATGGTTAGAGTAGAAATCCTTTGGGATATTGAGTTTTCTGCCAGAGCTATTAAGGGTGCAGCAGAACTTTCTTTTCCTGGATTAAGAGGACTTCCTGCCCACTGCACCGTTCCTGTACCATGACCTACTTTGTGTGTACTTTCCATTTATGTCACTAATCATTACAGAATAGAGATAGATCTAAGAGCATTTCTGTGGAGGAAGGTTTTGTTTGGTTTGGATTTTTTAATTTTTCATGTTTCTCCTGAATTAACTTTGTCTCCCAGAAGTGGCCTCATTAAAAAGCGTTAAAATTCACTGAGCGGTGCCGCCTCTCCCACTACCATTCTTTTCATGGTTACAGATACCAGGCACTGCCAGTATTCCCCAAGGCCAGGATTAACATAACCATTCTGTAAACAACAAACAAGGGACTTTATCAAGTGTCTAGCAGTGATGTAACTTTGTTCCCACTCAAGTTGGTCTTTGCCTTCAAGGACAGCACTTCTAGCCAAGGTTTCCAGAACTCCAACCCAAACGGTAGCATGGGTTTGTGTGTGAATTGCGAGGCTGTGTTTGACCAGCCAGTCCCTCCAGAGTGGCAATGCCAAGTTTTTAGTAGTCCTTACACAATGAAGATACTACTTATTGTTTTAAACAGAGCAAAGAGAACCATGGAGAATAAACTTCTTGAAATAAGCTGGCTGAGTAACTATAGCAGTTTGCCACTTACTCACTTGGGAAGGGGAAGCACAAAGTAATGTGATAAATAAATAAATAAATAAATAAGAGAGTATTGTAAAGAAAGGAATGGGATGGGTGAGATGGGGCAGCTTTTCACCAGCAGGGATTCTGCTTCCAGCTCTAACTCTCATGAGGTCCCTCCAATGTGCCAGATGCTCTGAAGGGATGTGAAACAGGCTCAGCTTAATTGAAAGACAGGAAAACAGAACTGGAAAAAAAAAAACAATCAAGAGATTGAGGCAAAAGGCTCTAACAATGTGGTAAATGCTGTGGACTGCAAAAGCAGGAAGGGCACCAGAACACCACAGTCCTGCAAACCACTGAGACCCTCAAAAGGAGGGAGAGGATTTGAGGAGCCTCAGGCCTCCTCAGGAACACTCCCACACTGAATCAATACCCCTGTTTGCTTAAAGGAACTGATACAGACCACAGTACTGGATTTGCAGTCGTGCCTTTTACTCATACATTTGCAGTGATGGAAAATAATTGGCTTGCCACCAATAATGATACAGGCTGAGGGATGAAAGGATGCAACCTACAGATCCCACGACAGAAGCCACAATTTTTGTGAAGATCACATCCTTCTACAACTCTCAAGAGGCTGGTTTGTAAATATAGAGGGATATTGATAAACCTAGTGCATTTCTGAGTTCACTTTATCCTGAAATATGTACAGATTGTTTGTCGCTGCTATAGCAATGATGTTCTCGGTTGGGTGCCATGCTGTGTGCAAGATCTTCTTAGTAAAGTCCAAACTGTCAACACTGATGTCATCTTTCCTCCGTTTGCCTCCAACGCAGACCCTCCGGGGCTTAAGAATGGCTCGTGGTTTACTGCTCTCCCGGGAAGCCTCCAAGGTAACATCCCGCTTGGTGTTGCGGTCAAACATTCGGAAAAAGTTGTTGTACGCACCTGTCATTATCACACTGCAGAGAGACAGACAGAGAGCGACAACAAAGGCAGTTAAACAGCAGCCTGTGCAAAGCCTACCAACATGGCTGCATCAGGACAGCCGAGTTTCACCTTAGGGTTTCAGATGGGAAAGAACAAGAGAAAAACAGGGGTTTTCCCAGTACTCCCCAGAATGAATAGTTTTCTTCTACAAATGCCTTCCCCTTCCATATTATTCAATGAAAATTACAGTTACCCCAAATAATAACCTCTCCTTGACATCGCGAGAATCACATCACAAGATAATATGAGCAACATGTTTTAATAAGTTATTTTTAATTACCCTCCAGCTTTCTATGAGTGCTTAAGGATCATATATTTCAGGCTTTTTCCCTTTCTCTGGAGCATTACCTTTAATAACAGCTGAGTTTTACCATGATTCCAGAAATAGTCTAAAAAAATTCCCACGTATTTCAAAAATCTTTTGATACAACAGTAAGGTTTAGTACATAATTATATATTTTAAAGAATATTTTGAAGAAGGGTGTTTTGAAAGGTTCTGAAAAATCACATTGAGTTTGCACATGTAAATTCTTTCCAGATTAAACTCTTTTCCTTGCTGAAGCCACAGACCTTGCAAGTCCAGACATCATTAAAATTTGTATCTACAATGCTTCTTAGAAATAAACACACTGGTGTCAGGATTCTGGCATCTCTTACATGAAGTTTGAATGAAACATCAAGTCAGGATATATTTCTGGGTCTGGGAGAAGGGGATGGAAAACACACCTCGATCTGTATAAAAATTACCTCATTAATCAGCTTGCAGTTTGAAATAATGGATTGCCAGTTGCTTCATTCCCCTAGTCCCTAGGGGAGGATATTTTGTCACTAACTTTAATGAATTCAGGATTTCATCCATAGCCCTCAGGTTATTGGATTAGCATAATCATGGGTTTCAGAGCCCTGTTTGAAAGCTCATCCCCTGTGAACTTTTTCCATATGTGAAACCAGGGCCGTTCTCTACTCTCCTATCTCAGCCCCAAACAGATTGGTTTTGTTCCGAATTTCCATTCTGTAAGAGGAATCTACCCCAAATGGTCAGGTCTCCACAGAAAAGCTGTACATTTTTAAGTCTCAGGCAATCAGGAACTATTTGCCTTTCTAACAGAGCCCAAAAGAACATACTTGACGTGCGTGGCATTAATAAACAAACCTCCATCTCAAATGACAGCTGCTTTCACACTTTGCTGTTGGGGGGGGGAAATCTGTGTTGAGCAGCAGACTGGCCAGGGAAACATGGAGCATATGGGACAATATGGGAGAACTCACAGGCATAAGCCATAGTCTCCACCATACAGACGCTCACTAGCTGATTAGATTAGATGCTCCTGGATTCAGGAGTGCCTTACAGTGTGTGCACAGCCTCCAGCCAGCGCTGTCTTGATCTCATTTGGGGCCATTAGGAATGACTGTAATACAAATGAATGATACACTGGGAATGATACACAAATGTGAGCTGTGCCCCTCATTGCTGCGGCCACAGCTGGGGACTGAGAGCAGCGCAGGCTCCAGAGCTGCTGCAGGGTAACTGGAGCGGGTGAGCTGGGTTTGTACACTGGGAATCACCCAGCTCCACCCTGCTTCCACGTCTGCTGACTGCATTCTGCAGTCTGATGGCAGTTGGTACCAGCACTGAGCCCTGTGCAGCTCCTGAAGTGCCAAAGGGAACTGCTGTGGACCAGAGGCGTGGCACAGAGACCCAGCACACTGCCCTGGGCAAGAGCCCACCTACAGCCTTCATCTCATGGATGGTTCCCGGAGACCTGCATGGAGCTCGCTGCTGGGGGATGCACAGGGGCACCTGTGCACACACAGCCCCATCCAGCCCTGGCAGGGAGCTCCTTGCTGCTCTCCAGCAGCAGCACCCACCCCTGGTTGCCTGCAGAGGTTTCCCTTTCCTTCTGCACCCGCAAAGGCCCGGCACAATCCTGCCTAGCAAGGCACAAGTTAACCTCACAAGCTAAAAAACAGGAGTCAGTGTGACAGCTTGATAAAATGTGTCCCAGAAGCTGCAGAAAGCCTATTGATCAAGATTAGTGCCCGTTTCAGGAATTGAATCAACAGCAGTAAATCAAATGTTTCATTCCTTCCAAATCACCATGTCTTGTCATTACAGCTCCGGCTGTAATGGTTATTCGCAACATGAAAAAGTTGAGGTTATTTCATATCTCAGCACTAACATACACAATTTGTGGTGCAAACAGTCCAGCTGTATATTTTCCCCCAGGCAAAATTTTGAATCAGGTTCATAATTCTGGGGCACCCCTGTGCCATGGGCTGTAGAGCTGTGGCTCCCAGGGGAAAGGGGAGCATCGCTCCTGATGGAGGCAGGAGCTGTCAGGGAAGCAGTTTTCATGCTGGCAGAGTACCAGTGCACCAAATGCAGAGAGAGGTGTTTGTTAAGGATCTTTTTTTAGAAGGTTTTGCTTGCAGTAAAACTGCCTTTACAGTCCATTTGCTTTTTAATTTCTTGAACTCTCGCATATTTTTAAAAGTCTCCTTTCTTCAGTTGGATTTACTGCAGTTATTTTTTTAACATATGCGGATAACTACTTTTCATGCTGGCCCTATTTTTCTGCAGTTTAATGGCTCAGTAAAAAACAGCATTATGTAAATGAGAAAGGGCCCATTCTTGTTCAAGGTCACAAACACATTTGGATTATAACCTTACCTGCTGCTTAAAGTAATAAAAGGGCGTAAAAACTAGATGTAAGCCTGCAATTTTTTTCTGTTCAGGAAAATACAATGTACAATAGTGGAGTCTATGCGATAAGGAGATTTTGTTTTTTTATATAAATAGTAGAATATAAATTATAGCTCAATATAGGAGGAGTCTGTTCTGTATTCCCAGACACTGCTCCGCACAGCAGTGTTATGGCAAGGGCTTGCACAAAACCCTTGCAAGAGAGGCTGTTTCAAGAAACCAAAGCCCTTCATTCAAAACAGCCCACACTACTTCATAGGTATGTGAGGCCAGGAAAGCTCTCCATACTTAATTTTCCGTAGAAGGCAGGTTTACAAGTTGTGCTACACAAGGTCAGAGGTACCATCATCTCTGTCATGCAAAGGTATTTAGGACGCAGAACACGCTCCAGTGCACCCTGAAGAGCAGTGTACTGATGGCTCAGGCTGGAGCAAAGCTGCAGCCTGACTGCACCAGCTCAAACCACCACAGCTACAGGCAGCATGATCACAAAAATCCCCAAACAACACCACATCCCACACCCCAAACCAACCAAACAAAAAAGCAGGGAAAAAACCCAATGGCTGCAGCATGACTACCACTACCTACATTTCACCCTCTGCAGCCCAGCCGGTGCTCTGGAAGGAGAGACAACACCCCATACCTGCAGGGCCCTGAATGCATTTGCACAGCCCCACGTTAACCCTCCTGTGCTGCCCCAGGCAGGGAACACATTTTCCTCTCCACGGGGCTGCTCTGCAGAGCACCCGGAGTATTCTCTGCTCCCTCTGTTCGAGCTGCTCCAAGCAAGGTCCAGGCAATTCTTCAGGTGTGTGTGTTTGGAGTGACAACACAAAATGTTACTGATTCCTCCTGCCTACACTGACACTGGGCATGCTTGCTTATCAATGATGTGATCTGATCTCACTGCCAAACTTCAGTCCTCATGCGGGGCCGCAGCAGTCTTACCTCTCCTTTTTTTTAACAATGCCAAGTATATTTTTACAGAAGGTAAAAGGGGAAAGGGAAAACTCCAGTGCAGACCAATCCCTACGTTTATTGACTTTTCACTCCCTCCCTAGTCACCATTCTGTTCTCTTCTTCCCTTTCTTCCCCTCCAATTCTGACTCTGGCCTTTACCACACTTTCCAGATACGTTTCCCTTTCCCCTTCTCTTCCTTCTCCCATCTTTTTTCATTTCCATCTATCCTGCTCTACAATTAAAAAACCAAAAACCCACCTTATCTGCTTCTCTCTTCCTTTTCCCACCCCTGTCATGTCTTTGTTTTACTCCTGCAAGTGTCACTGCTCACCCTTTCTCGGTGATCTCCCCCAGCCCTCCAGTCTGGCAGACAACTTGCTTGGCTCTCCAGGTGTTTTAATTTGCATCCCCACCTTCTTTGGGCTGAAGGCTGGGGAAACAGCAAATCCCCAAGAACCAAAGCTCATTTGGGCAGGAGATGTAGTTTTCAAAACAGTGCCAATACACCTCCCATTCAGCTCAGGCTTTTTTACACTGTGCCATGTTAATCTGGTAGCCAGCAATAATTCAGGTAGGGTTGTTTTCTCTAAAAGTAAATTTTCAATCTGTAAAATTGTCCGAAATAAACGATTTGAGAGAAAAAAGTTCTTCCTGCTTGCATTGTAACAGTAATACTCAAAAGGAGCAGATGTTTACCTATGGATAATGATTTTATTAAATATGACACTAGTATTGTACCACTGATGTTTAATTTAGGGCCAGAGTTTAAGGGTCTACAGAAGCAATCTCTCAACTACTGATGGCTTTGGCATCTTTAATTATCCTAATACTTTTAAACATCTGAGTCTCAATATTTTGGTTTTGGTAGTGACTCTGTTAAATGTAATGCTTCGGCATGGGGTTTTCCCCTCTAAAAAGTTCTGCTTCTCTTGGGTGGTCAACAAATTCTCTACTTCACCAACCTCAAAAGCATCTGAATAGGATTTTCACCATTTTACTAACCAGCAATGAGATATTTCACAATATTTTTTAAGCAATGAGATTTCATCAAACATGTCAGTCACTAAGAATTGGCATATCTCTGTATTTCTCAGATCTGTTATTCCCATACTTCAAGCCAACCTCTTAAATGTTATCCATGTTGCAGCCATCCTGCACACAACAGCCTTCATCAAAATTGCTCCATTCAGCTGCATTCCTGGATGTCAGGGACTGCCCTGAATATTTGGGGATATCAGCTTGAATTAAGGCTTGCTTAAAAACCAAACCATTACTTGCTCCACATTGTTTTATGTTGTTTTTCTTGCTTAGTTTGTTGTGTTGTTTTGTGTTTTTTAAACTCTTTGATAATTTCTGGGCTAACTCTGGCCCAGCTTAGTCTTCCTAGATGCATATAAGTTTTTATTTGCCTGCAGACTTCTGCTGTCTGGGTAAAGTTGGTTCGTGTCATAGTTCCCCTCCTTCACTGTTGCTCACGAGACCACAGAAGCCATGGGATGGTATGACAGGACTAAGAGCAGGGCTTGGCAGGGCTACAAGGACCCAGACACACCAAGCTTCAGGGTGACAGAGAAACCAAACCAGCCCAGCTGCCCTGCCCCTCAGCACAGAAGTGGCAGCAGAACACCATTCCCTGGGGCAAGAGAGGCAGGGCTTGGACTTCGAAGGTGTGAGGGGAGGAGACTCGGAGAGCAGCTTCCAACAGAGCCTGCCCACACACTTGCAAATGTCAGCAAAAATGTCCCTCAAGGTACCCAGCATGAAAAGAGACCTTTTCTTTGACCTGAAACTGTCTCCTGATTATATTTTGAGCCCCAAAATTTTCAGTATTCACTGCCATGTGTACCAATGCAAAAGAGCACGTTGCAGCCCCCTAGGATAAGGTCTACCAGATCAGGTTTCATGACAAGCTGATCCAATGAAAAAAAGGGTCGATTCCGGAACAACTCTTAAACAACATTTACATAGGAATAAAAAAAGAGATTTATTATAACAAAGGGAAAGGAAGAAGTACTGTTGCAAGCAATGAGGACCTCCTGAAGCAGTGGGAAAATTTCCTGTGTGCTGTGCTGTGTAAAGTCTGACTGACTCCCCATCACAAAGAAGGCATTTATTTAAACTTCCTGGGGAAAAGGCTGCTGGAAAAACTTGAGACACAGGATTCAGGCTTGTGGTACCCTGGGACAACTGGCTAGCATAAGACTGGGAATAAGAACAAGGGATCCCCAAGTACTTCCAAGCTAGTATTTGACATGCCAAGCTTTGAGAACAAAATTGTGTCTTCTAGCTCTCCAGCATGGAGTGTGCTGCCAGACAGGAATAGACTCTTAACATCTCATCCAATGGGATCTGCCAATTCCACCCGATTAGAGTGAAAGCTGATGGATATTCAGGGGGATGAATGACAGTTCAGTAGGAAAGGACTGACTGAACAGTTGTATGTGACTTCACTCATCTGCTTGCAGCATATCACTTACCATGATGGTATTTAGAAGTCTCCCTGGCAGGGGTCCCATATACCCATTCATTTGAAGTCTTAAAAAAAAAACCAGTTAACTCAGGTATTCACTTGCTATCATGTAGAATTTGTTCTTTTTTTTTTTTTTTTTTTTTTTTTTCTGGCTTCCTTACCTTACAAAAACTACAGAAGTGCTTATTTTTCAAGATAAAACTGAAAGCTGTTGACAGTGGGAAGGAAACGGTGTCCTCCAGGTTATTATTAAAATACCTGACTTTGTATGTGAATGGAAGAGCTAAATTAAATTGCTGTGTAAGCTCACCTATTCTACCTAGTCATGTAATGATGAATATACAATAAAGATAGCATGATTTTTGTGTAATATATTCAACTACAGATAATACGTGCTCATCTGGATGAATTAGTGTAAGGCCCCTGCTTGGCTCCCTCCCCTGACCACTGTTGTTGCCAAAGTACATAGTGATTAATGTGCCCTTCAGCAAATGAGATCGGCTCTGTCTGATTGTATTAGTTCCTGTTCATTGGAGTAACTGAGCATCAATCACGTCCTAATCAGAGCTCACGTGTGTTGATTATTTTTGTGAACAGCCTCACCATCAGGTTCTATGATAGCCTAGATTAACTTCTTAGTAATGACAAAACTTAATAAAAAGTATTTTCACCTAAATAATAAACAAACTTTCATTTTTAACTGAACAATGCTGTCACTACAAATTGTCGTTATAGCTTTGAAGTCTTGCAAAAGATAAAAATGTTTAGAACTGCAGTTATTACTGTTATGTAGATGGATTAATAGTCCAAGTACTGCAACATCTCTTCTGAGTACAATTGTCAATATGCAAGTTTTACCTTTAGTAATAGTCCTTTTTAAAAAACTGCATACCGAAAGACTTTTGACAGACCTCACTGTTCAAATGAACTGTTTTTTAAGAGGTACTGCTACCTAAATATTATTTAAATTATGATCCACCAATAAAAAGATTCTGGTAATGTGTAGCAATACTTGTCATACTCATAAGCAAGGAGCTCAGAGGAGTGAATCAAAAGGTGAGCATCAGTTCTGATCCATTTGACTCTTAAAAAGAAACTAAATTAAAAAGAGCCCTTTTCTTTTGTCAAATGTTTCCAGCTCCTCTACTCAAGAGTTTTTTACAATCAAGGGCAGCTCATTGTGTTTAGTGACAGGTTTGGTAATTGTGCATGACTAATAACGCCTCAGTGTCTGGGCAGTACAATAAATGAAGCCCTCACAATCTAATGTTCCCACTTAATAATTACTCCCCGCATTGATCTTTCTGATCTGTCAAGTAGGAATGAAAATATTACGCTCACTTTAAACCCTGATATTGAACAAGAATTCCATTATTACCAGGCAACTACCCAGAGAGCAGTCTTACCACACTAATGAGGACAGCAGCACTTCATCTGGCCAGAGGAGAGAGACTCTTGGCCTGGGAGAAAGTGGCTGCCCATCCTGTACAATGCACTAGGAATTCCCATCAAGGATAAGCAAAATTGTTTGAAAATACCTGAAAAGTTCTGGATCTTTTTCAAAGTTTCACAATATCTACATGATTTGAATGCACTGTTGTTCTGTGCCAGGTTTTGGCAGGAATCAGCACTGTCTGTTTTCCAATAAATGCTTTGAATTTTCTGTTTCTAGTAGTGCCAACTCAAGCAGTAACCACACTGAGAAAACCCTCTGGTAAAACACCCATTCATGTATGGGTTTGGGAGTTTCAGAGAAATGTCCCAAAACCTGGATCTTCTAAACTTTCTGTGAGTCATTCCCAATCTTTGACCATACCAAAGCCACAACAGCTGGTACCCAAGTTACAATGACAGCAATCTGGGAAGTATTTTGCTTAGTGTGGTCCACCAATGTAATTTTACGTGGCCAGCAGTTGGTATCACAGGGGATATTCAATGCTGAGTTAATCCTTGTTGGAAAACACATCACTCTGGCATGCAGGCAACAGAAATAATGGAATATATATGTATTTTCATTTGTATAATGATGATACAAGGTAAAAGTTTCATTTCTTAGCAAAGACAGAATCTTTCCATTGGGCAGGTAGAGGAACTGAGCAAAGGAAAGTAGCCCAAAGAAAATGTGCCCCTTACCCAGTGTACAGCATAATATTTGATCTGCATTTGTGGAACACAGGACTAGAAGAGACCTTGTTCTGCACTTCCAAGTTCAGACACTTGTAATTTTAATCAGTGTTGCATATAACTGCTTTCACAGATTTCCTGAGCACCACCATCAGAACAGCTGGGTTTCTTGTATCTTCACTACTCAGGATGGGAAGACACGGAAGCTTGTCACTGTTTGGACAGGTATGAACTACCTCTGATTTCTGGGTTATAACTACCTGTTGACACTCATCACCTACTTGCTGTTGTGTCATTATCATTCACATTTATCTTAGCTAGATCTTCTTCCTCCCTACATATATCTCCTTGGTATACTTACTACAAGCAAGTAAAATCTTGGCTTCTCTTTTGCTAATCTGACGAAAACCAAAGTCCTGGCCTCTCTTCTTTAGAGCAGCTGTCTATCTGCTCGATTAGTTCATCCACCTTGAAGATGAGGGACATGAAATGTGTAAATGCAGTTCAAAGGTCTTTGAATAAGAGCCCAACATAACGTTACCACTACTCCTTTCTCTGCTGGATAGCCCAGTCTTGCCCATTCAAGGATCATATTTGCCTTTTTCACAGATGTCTCAGACTGCCTGTTTGACAGTCCAGGCCCACTGCAGGGTGGGCAGGCCTGCTTCAATACAATGAGACAGACTGTTTTTCCCAAATGAGAGGCTGAGCTGAAGGAGCAGTTCCAGGCTCAGTGCCAAACTTCTGCCTCTTGGTTCCTAGCTCTGCTGAACCAGGAGTCACTGTGTGTCACTCAGTATTGGCTCCTATGCTGTCTTTCACATGCATTTTGTAGGCTGCTAATCCCTTCCACAGTCACCTAGCATATGAATGTCCCTGGAAGTTGTTTCCAACTGATAAGATAAAGGTTTGTGATCTTTTTTTTAACTAAAATCCTCACCTTGCATTATACTCTTGGATTTTATCCATTTTTATTAACCCAGTCCTCTTGGGTGCTCAGCCATTCCTGTCCAATATTCCTATTCCACAAAGTACTGACACCATTTGCCAGCATTATGGTGTTAGCCCACTTCATCCTTGCATGCACTCTCTGACTTGTGCCAGTATTTCTCATTAAAACATTCAACAAGATATTATGACCAAGATAAAAATAAGGATCCATCAGCGCATAGGGAAAGGGACTGGTCTGATGGAGGGAGGTGTCAGAAGTGTCATTTGGCAGCAGTTTGCAGAGAATCAG